>CM076580.1:610743531-612089737 GCA_034641835.2 Pinus albicaulis
ACATTCACTTGTGCATTGATTTCAGAAATCTGAACAAAGTGTCATTGAAGGACAATTACCCACTATCGAAGATGGACGATATTATGCACAGGGTAGTCGGATTTTATAGAATTTCATTGCTGGATGGATACTCTGGTTATAATCAGAATCTTGTTCATTTAGATGATCAAGAAAAGACAACTTTCACAACACCTTGGGGTACCTTCATGTACGCCAAAATTCCTTTCGGATTGAAGAATGCAGGGGCTACTTTTTAGCGAGAAATGGACATTGCTTTTGCCAATGAAAAATATGTATTTTTGGTCATTTATCTTGACAATATCACTATTTTTTCCAAGACAGATGAGCAACACTTGCAACACTTGAAAATATTTTTCCAGAGACGTAGAAAGTTTGGCATATCACTGAACCCAAAAAAGAGTCTTTTCGCTATGGAGGAAGGTAAATTGTTGGATCATATCATATCAAAATATGGGATTAGGATAGATCCTTCAAGGATTGAAGCAATTGATACCTTGGACTATCCTAGGAGAAAAAAGGAAATTCAGTCATTCAATGGCAAAATCAATTTTTTGAGAAGCTTTGTTCCCAACCTTGTTGAACACTGAAGGAAGATTTCTGACATGCTGGAGAAAGATAGTGAAGTAATGTGTTCTGAAGAGGAAAAGAAATCATTCAATCGAGTTAACTTGGCTTTATATCATTATCGTATCCTTATTAGTTGGGATTATACACTTGATTTTATCTTTTTTTCATTTGCCTCAGAGCATACTTGCTGCTGTCCTCATGCAAAAGAAAAATTAGGACACAGAGTATCCCATCGCCTTCTTTAGTAGAACCATAAGAGGCACAACCTTGAAGGATTTACAGGTCTACATTCAACATTCTCATGTCATTATATATGTTCCAAACGCTGCTGTCAAAGATGTGCTTACATAGAATGATTCTGAAGGTGGCGAGGTAAATGGATTGCTGCCATGTTAGAGTATGATTTGGAGATCAAGCCCACAAAGCTGATCAAAGGACAGGGCTTGGTGAAACTAAAGGTGGATTCAAACCTTCATGCCTTGGACATCAATTTTATTGCTGCATTATCTGAAGAACAAGATGCTGAAACATTACTTGAGGTAGCTGAAATTTTCTCTCTATCGCCTTGTTATGTTGATATAGTTTTGCAACACTTGAATCCTCCTCTCTGCTTGCCAAGTATCAAGGCTAGATATTTGAAGTTAAAATCTCTTAAGTAATGCACTCTTAATGGTGTCTTATATTGGAAAGATCTAGGTGGAGTATTGTTGAATTTTTTGGTTGAAGGAGAAGTTGAAAAAATCATGACAAATTTTCATAAAGGTGACTGTGGCGGTCATCTTTATTAGAAGACTACAACTAATAAGATCTTGAGGGCGAGCTTCTATTGACCAAGATTATTTTCTGATTTTTATAAAGCAATCATGAACTGTCATGAATGTCAAATATTTTAGGGAAAAAGTAAGCTCTTGCCTTTAACTCTAAAACCAATTGAAGTACGCGCCATTCCAACAGTGGGGACTTGAATGCATTGACGAGATTCATCCTCCATCATCAGCTCAACACAAATGGATACTCATTGCCACATATTATTTCACCAAATGGATTGAATCCATCCCCACGAGGAAAGCTACTGATATTGTTATCATTTAGTTTCTTGAGTATAATATTCTGTCTTGTTTTGGCTGTCCACACAAGATTACCATTGAAAACGCAAATTATTTCAAGTCCAAGAAGATAATTGAATTTTGTGACAAGTATCACATTAGGCTTGGTCATTCAACAACATACTATCCTCAGGGGAATATGCTTGTTGAATCTTCAAATAAATATTTGGTGAACATAATAAAAAATATGTTGCAAGAAAACAAGAGGAATTGGCACAAGAAACTTACCAATGCTCTATGGGTGGATAGAGTTAGCACGAAGAGATCAATCAACATGTCACCTTTACAACTCGTGTATGGTGTTGACACGATGTTCCCTTCTTCTTTAGATATACCGGTGATGAAAATTTTGTAAGAGATCGACAGTGAGCCTAATGACATTTAACGAAGAATCGACCAAATGATCCATCTACAACAGTCAAGAGATGAAATCTTCAGCCATACTTCAAAGCTTCATGAAAAAATAAAAAATATTTATGGTAAGAAGACCAAAGTGCATGATTTCAAGCTTGGGGATTTTTTTCTTCGCTGGGATGCCCAGAATGAAGACAAGAGTAAGCATGGAAAGTTCGATAATCTATGGAAAGGAACTTACAAGGTCACTGCATTCAAAGGAAACAAAGCATTTTTACTAGAGGACCTTGGAGGACAAGAAGTGTTGGGATCTTGTCCTGTGAGGACCAATCAGTGGTAGGTTCCTCAAACACTATCTAACTTGATAATCAAAGGAGAAGTTCACTGTCATTGTACATATCATTTTAAATTTGATGTCCCCGCAAATAAGGAAGTTGTTGCAGAAGTTTGAAGCCCGAGGAGAAGGCCATGAGACTTATACATACAACTCATGTTTTCTTTCAAAAATTTAAAAAATTTTCAGTTAGTTTTCAGGTCAGAGTCAAGTCTGTTTTTTTTTTAGTCAAATTCATTTCTAGAATTAGTTCATCATTTCCAGTTTGTCAAAGTTTTTCAAAGTCTATTTTGACTCCATCGATCAATGGTAAGGCTAATTTATCTACGGTGTTCTTTAAACCTCCTGAAGGAGATGCCATCCCCATATGGAACCAATGTTGGCCCATGTATGTCAGTGATCAAATGACTCTTTCAGTTGTTTTCCACAAAGTCATAGGTCAGAATTTTTACTTTTTCAAATCAGTTCTCAGAAATAATTTTGGTCACTGAAAATGTCTAAACCATGTATGCTTCTCCTTCATTTAATTTATCATCACCATTGTCAAGGGAATATCCATAATTAGTTTCAAGGTCATCATTTCCATCATCATCATTGAAGAGCTCTAGGGTAGGGTCATTCCATCTCATATAGGTCAATTCTAGGTTCAAACATGCCTTTGAAAAAATCTTCAAATTTTCACTGAACATAAGGCAATAATCATCCATTTCATTCATTTAACCATAGTGAAGGAACACACATGCTTATGAAATTCAAATTAAGCTATATATCTTGTTTCATATGGCTCAAGTTTCAAAAAATTTTCAATCATCCCATCTCTGTCTCACTGTTTCATGAAAAATTGAAGAATTTCATCTCACTGTTTCATTTAAAAGATCAAAAAGTCACCATTGACTGTCAGAGCTCCAAGGAAGGTCATTTTGACCTATTGTCCTAGTCAAATGAAAAGAGAGTCATTTCAAGCTTCAAAGACATCTTATCTGGTTTTGAAAAGAGTCATTATCCAATGTGAAAGTCCAAAGGTGAAATATTTCGAAGTTTTAAAAAAAAGTCTTGCTGTCTCATGAAAAGGAGAAAGTTTGTCTGAATGTCTCATTTAAAATTCCAAAAAAGGTCACCTCAAGTGTCAAAGAATGAAAAATAGGTTAACTCTGTCCTCTCATCTCACTTAAAGGAGCAGCATGTCATTTTTACAAGTGTAAAAAGGGTTAAAAAGTCATTGTAAATGTCATTAGAAAAGGTAAAAGGGTCATTAGCTTATAAAGGGAAAGGAAACTTCATTTTTCTTTCTTTGTTACCCTTTCATATTTGTGAAAACAACGTTTCTCTACTTCACTCATCTCTCCATACTCTCAAAATTCTTTTACAACCGTCACAAAACCAAGGTGTTAAGCTTCTGGGCTTTATATGTCACTCTCGGACTACAATGTTACGTTTCTGTAGTGAAAGAAAAGGCAGTGTTACACTCCTGTGGTGTAGAGAAAACACTTGTTATGCTCCTGTGGTCTTTAACAACCAGTTGTTACACACATGTAGTAAAGAAAATCGCAGTATTACGTTTATGTGGTGAGTAATGTCACTGTTACATTTATGTGGTGAGAAACGTATTTGTTACATTTCTTTGGTGAAAGAAAAGACTTTGCTACACTTTTGTGGTGACAGTTTCTAGTTGTTATGTTTATGTGGTGAAACAAAATACTGTGTTATGCTTCTGTGTGTGACAAGTCTCCAATATTGTTGAAGCTTGAAAACCCTCCTAAAATTTCAAGCTCGTCCTCTCATATTTGGTGTGGCCTCTAATAAAAGTTAAGACTTCATCGATGCTAGTCTTTGGTTTAATGTTGAGGTTTTAAAGGCATGTCATCTTCTTTTATTTTCCTCCCCATGCTTTTCACTGTCTACATATATTTTTTTATATGTTGAAAAACCCTAACCTAAAATTTTCAACCTAAACCCTAACCCATCATCTAAACCATGATTCCTACACCCCCATGCTCCATCATCACAAGTCTATCACCTACATCACCATCCATAACATGAATCAAACCATCAAAACCCTAATTCTAAACTATTTCACACTAAAAATAGTGAAAATATAAGGTGACTATATTTTAGGGTTTTTAATGACCTCAACCTATACATTTGAACTCATTCCAATTTCACTGTGGAGCTAAGGTGTCAGCCTACCTACTGTATTTTTATCAAAATTTTGTCAAGCTCCATGGTCCTCAAACATCAAAAACACTTATTTACTAGTTTTTTACCACAGTGAAAATTGGGAAATGACTGTGCTTTCAAGTTTTCATCATCCTAAACTCCTCCATTACGGAGACAAGACACCATCCTATTCACTGAATTTGTGTCAGATTTTTTTCTCAACCCCATCACCCCTATTTCACCTCACAAACTTACCCTACTATTACACAAGCTATTCTCACAGTCAAAATTGGGAATTTCCCATGATTTATACATTTTCTCTCATTCCAACTAAAACTTGAATCTAACACACAAAACTACCTACTCAATTTTTTCAAGAGTTTTTCTGAGCTTCAAGGCCCTCCATTTCATCCACCAAACTCACACTTTCCTACAACCTATTTTTCCAAATTTCCATTCTTATTCACTCATTTCATTGACACCCTAGGGTTTTCATCATTATAGTGACAAACACTATGGAAAGTGACAACAAGAAGAGATTGAAAGGAGGGCACCATAGTAGGCTTAATCCATTCACCATGCGCGAGATTAATGCTTCGCCATTGGCCATAAGGTGATTTCAAAGATCTTAGTGTTTAACATTTTGTGAAAGGCTTATGGAAGGAGGGTATCATTTTCAGTTGTCCAGCCTTTTTGCAACCAAATACAATATGGGAAAGGACACTTTTAAAAGTATGTATATTAGCTTATCATCTGACCTAATTTATTCAGCTACAGGTATCCCCTCTCATAGAGATTAGTGGTTCAAGTGTATGGACCTAGACATTGAAAACTACAAGCAGTTCCTCAAGCCTCATGCTAGAGATGATCCATAATTTATTTTTCCTTTAAGAAATCTCAGAAACAAGTATGCTCCTCTGATGATGTTTATAATGAAGTAATTTAGATGTGAAGGAAGATTCTTCAGGCTATATAGGTATCACATCAGGCTTTTGATGCATTTTACCAGAGTCAAAACACTTGATTTGCCTCATTATTTATACAGGAGCTTGATTAAGATGGCAGAGAAGGTTCAAAGTAGAAGGGAAGATCATCATACTAATCTCTTTCATCATGGCCTAATCTAGCTCATTATGCTACATCACTTGTCCTCCGTAAACATGGCATGGGAAGACTTCTTGGAGAGGTTGTCAACAACACTTTCTGTCTTGCCTATTACATCATCGCCACAACCAATGGAGATGGGCTCTTCTAGCATGCCTATTTAGGTTTCAAATATCCATAAGGTTATGGGATTTGATCACACATATGAGAGAGGGAAGATACAAGTTTTTGTGCCTAACATTACGAAGATTTTTCTTACACTTGGCACCCATGAGGAGCAATATCAGATAGAGAAGCAGGCTCTCTTGCATTAGCATGATGAGTTGGTGCCATTGGAGCTTGAGGTATCAGAGCATGAGGAGGTTAGATTAGTTGAAGACATCATAAAAGATAAAGATAAATATATTGTAGAGTTGAAAGAGGCCTTCTCCATTGCCCAATCCCGAATTACATTCCATGAGAGGGAAAATTTTCAATTGCAAGTGAATCAGCTACTACAAAGTAAGTACAAATCAGACATGGAGGCAAAAAAAGGTAAAGGAAAGAATATTGTTGTTGTTGACCAAATGCAGGAGATGGAGGCTGAAACACACATAAGAAGACCAAGAACAAGAGGCCTTAAAAGGGCACTGGAGTGAGAGAGACTGTTGAGAATGCAACAAGATGACAGAGCTTAGTGGAAAGAAGTCGCCTTCACTAAGTGGGCCCGCAGGGTATTTTTGGCGCAAAGTCTATTTTTAGACTATGTCTATTTTTAGACATGTTGATCATGATTCTATGAGTTGCAGGATGCTATTTGTGGAGGGATGGTCAAGTTGGAAAAATAGATGGACTTCTATTTTTAGACATACTGGGCGGAATCTATTTTTAGATTGCCAGTCTAAAAATAGATATGTCAAATATTATTAGCTCTTAATAATATTTGGACTATAAAAATTATCTTATCCTCTTGGAGCACTTCAGTTTGATGCCTGGATGTGGCACATGCAGCTGACAGAAGGAATTACGCTATTCCTAGGGTCTAAGTGGAGCTATTGCATGATGAATTCAGTTAGAACTCATGTGAGTGAGTTTGGTGGAGTTGATTGAGGAGTTGATGGAGTTGTGTTCAGTTTAACTAATCTAAACATAGTTGAACTAGTTGTATTTAGTCTAACTGATTAATACACTAGTGATGAGTGGTGTGAATTAATTATTAATTAATTCACTAATTATTAACTCATAAATCAACTAATGAACACATCATTTAACTTTAGTGCATGGACAGTTTCAGTGGAGATCAGTGATGGAGGTACGTGAAAGAGCAGGTTGACTATCAGTTGTGACCATACTGGTGCATGAGTTTGCACCCCAGATTGGTGGAGATGCCAATGAGAATTACACAATTAATACTAGTTGGATTCGAACTTGGATCACATAATTATCCAGGTTGGATTGCGCAATAGAGGCAGGCTAACAGGTGGACAGGATTGGAGAATGTGACTTGCTTGATTTGAGCTTGTGTAGTGTGTAGCATGTGAGATAGTGCTGAGAGCTTGTGAGGGGATTTGTGCTATGTATTGTTACATGAACTCTATCATTATAATATACAGATAGTTGGGGGTTTTCAGCTTTAAGCTTTCCCATTACATACTGTGTTTATATGTGTGATTGATTATGTGGTTTTAATGTGCGCATGCGATTGTTTATATTTCCGCAATTGATGATCAATAGTAGAAGAGGTTATGTATTATGCATGAAGCTCAAATAGTGTCTGATCAGGATAATCTCGGTGAATAAGTTATCTATTATTCAAATTTCTACATGGTATCGGAGCTATATTGATCATCGGAGCAATTGCAAAACATTGAAGCGGTTGAGTTTTGTGCTGGTGGAATTCGAATTTGGAGCAGTGTTTTCTTGGTGTCGAATTTGAGATGTCTTTCAATGGATTGCGATTGGAGTATTCCCTTGAGGGTAGCTCGAATTATATTTCATGGAAGGACAGGATGGAGGTGGTGCTAGATGAAAATGGGTTGAAGGAGTTCATAGATGCTGAAGTCCCAAAGCCTACTTCTAGCGATGCTGCCGTAATTGAGGCTTGGCAAAAGAAGACAGCAAAGTGTCGAAGGATTCTGTTGGAGGGCGTGAAGGATCACATAGTATCCAGCCTACATGGTAAGGCTTCTCCATTCCTAATGTGGAAAGCCTTGATAGATTTATTCCAAAGCAAGAGCGACCAAAGGAAGTTGGCGCTCAAGGACAAACTCAGGAACATAAAGATGGAGAAAGGCGACAGTATGCCCAAGTACCTCACGAAGTTCATCCAATTCAGGGATGAGCTAGGAAGTGTGGGGGTTACTGTTAATGATGAGGACTTGGTGAGCTTGGCTCTCCTTGGGCTTCCGAAGAGTTGGCACTCCTATCAGGACTCTGTCAATGGTCGGGAGAAATTGCCAGGATGGGAGCGTCTTTGGTCGGATCTTGTGCAAGAGGAGATAAGGAAAAGTACCAGGGAAAGATCTTCATCAAAGGCATCTGATGAAGAGAATTGCGCTTGGCTGCCAAAGCAAAGAAGGGGAAGAGCAAGAAAGCTTCTCATTCCGGTGTGAAAGGCAAGAAGCAGGACATGTCCAAGGTGAAGTGCTTTCACTGTCACCAACACGGACATTATGCCACAAATTGTCCGTAGAAGAAGAAAAATAAGCAAAGCCGCCGGATTCAGAGTTTCCAGAGGTCTTAGCCCCAAACTTGAGTCGGGATTTTCACGATCGTATGCTTGGTCTCAAGTTTGGCGGACTGGGCAGGTTTTTGGACAAAGGGTGCGCGCTCTTTCACATGATGATCGAGATTTGTTTACTCGATCCTCGATGAGAAAGATCTTGGAGTGCACATCGAGATGGGCGATGATGGTAGATACAAGAAGGAAGGTGACAGTACCATTTCCTTTCGTAGGAGTCCGCAAACCTTCAGACAGCGGATGTGATGCATGTTCCAGAGGATTGATGAAGAATTTTATCTCCATGATGTTGAAGACAAGGGATATGATGTTGTCTTTAGCGAGGGAAAGGATTTCCTACGCAGTAAGGCAACTGGTGAGACCCGGAGGATAGGGGTTCGAGTTAAGAACCTTTATCGGTTGCAGGTAGATGGATGTGCAGTAATGGCATGCAAGGCAGAAGCAGTGGTGAGCCGGGATGATGGCGAGTTGTGGCACCAGAGATTGGGCCACCTTCACCATGGAGCTTTGAAGATACTATATAAGATTTCTACTAGGCTTCCTAAAGGCACTCTTGCGCAGTCAGATTAGTGCAAGGGGTGTACCTTGGGAAAATTTGTGAAAGCAACCTTTCACGAGAAGGATAGTCGCGCCACGACGATCCTTGAGAGAATTCACACAGACGTATGTGGACCTTTCTCAGGTACTATGTGATATTTGTTGATGATTTTTCTCGTAAGTGCTGGATCTTCTTCATGCAGAAGAAGAGAGAGACATACTCAAAGTTCTGTGAGTTCAAGGCACTGGTTGAGAAAGAATCGGGGAAGCAGGTGAAGGCTCTTAGGAGCGACAATGGTAGTGAATTCATCTCTGGCGAATTCAAGGACTTTTGCAGCGCAGAAGGAATTCGAAGAGAGCTCATAGCACCTCATAACCCACAGCAGAACGGGGTTGCTGAGCGGAAGAATAGAACGATCGTGGGTGCTGCACGGGCGATGTTGCATGATCAGGGCCTACCCATTCACTTATGGGCGGAGGCATGCAATACTGCAGTATATGTGCAGAACCGTTGTCCTCACAGGATACTTGGCATGAGTACACCCGAGGAGGCGTTTTCTGGTAAGAGGCCTGATATTTCCCATTTGAGAATTTTTGGTTCACCTGTTTACATTCATGTGACAAAGGATGCCAGGAAGAAGCTGGAGCCAACCGCAGAGGTTGTGACATTTTTGGGGTACACAGAAGCACCCCACAATTATCGTGTGTATTTGCCAGACAGTAGGATGACTGTTGTGCGACGGGATATCAAATTTCATGAGGAGAAAGCCATGAAGTTGTTGCTTGAGAGGGAGCTACACTTGCATGCAGATGAGGAGCTACCTGTTCCTAAAGATGAGCCTCAGGATGTGGATAACCCACAAGATGAGGTTCATGGAGTGGAAGAAACCATTCATGCAGCCGCCCTCAACCATCGTAGAGGGCGAAGCGCGCATTGCCGAGCGACTGGCTTAAGATGCAGAGAAGGTTGTAGGAGCACCTACATCACAGCGTAGACAGAGACAGTCACCTGACCGGTATACTGGATACATGGCTCTTATGAGCAAGTGTATTGTGACAGAGCCATCCTCTTTCGAGGAAGCTGTGGAGGACCCCGCATGGGTAGATTCCATGGTGGAAGAGTATGATTCGATTGTCAGAAACAGTGCATGGGAGATTGTCCCGAGACCGGAAGGGAAATCAGTGGTGGGTTTGAGATGGATCTACAAAGTGAAGCAGGCGGCTAACGGGAGTGTGGAGAAGTACAAGGCAAGATTTGTTGCCTGAGGCTTCTCACAGATAGAGGGGATCGATTATGAGGAGACCTTTGCACCTGTCGCAAGGTATTCTTCCATACGGACGATCCTAGCTCTCTCAGCGCAGATGGGGTGGCACATTCATCAAATGGATGTGAAGACTGCGTTCCTCAACGGAGTCATTGAGGAGGAGGTGTACATAGAGCAGCTCGAAGGTTTCGAGATCTTCAGCAGCGAGTCGCATGTGTGCAGGCTCAAGAGAGCGTTGTATGGGTTGAAACAAGCACCTCGTGCTTGGTACATACGGATAGACAGTTATTTCACCAGACTTGGATTCTCCAAGAGTGAGGCGGATCCGAACCTATACCAAATTGTGGTGGAGGGTAAGTTGTTGATCATTGTACTTTATGTAGATGATTTGATTTTGATGGGTGATGAGCTGTTGATACTTTCATGCAAGGAGGATCTTGCTAGAGAGTTTGAGATGAAGGACTTGGGCCTCCTTCATTATTTCCTGGGATTGGAAATTTGGCAACGCAGTGATGGACTATTTGTTTCTCAGGGTAAGTATGCCCGGGAGATACTGGAGAAGTTCAACATGCATGGCTATAAGCCTGTTTATACTCCTCTTCCTGGAGGTTGGAGGAAGGAGGATGCTACATCGGTGGAGGTAGTGGATGCCACTGTTTATCGACAGTTGGTGGGGTCGCGTATGTATCTGGTCAATACACGACCCGATATATGCTATGTTGTTAACCATCTTTCATAAGCTATGGTTAAGCCAACCAAGCTCTTCTGGAAGGCAGGCAAGCATGTATTGTGTTATCTTAGAGGCACATCGGGATATGGATTGTGGTATAGACAGGAGGATGAGGTGAAGCTGTGTGGCTTCACGGATGCAGATTGGGCAGGGAGCCCAACGGACAGAAAGAGCACATCTAGAGGGATCTTCAAAGATTTCAGCCCACTACAATTTCTGGTATAGCAGAAGCAGTAGATTCAGGCACTCGGGCCTCCAAAGAGGCCGAGTATATACAGCAAGTTTTAAGGCATGCGAGGCTATATGGATGAGGAAGATCCCTGCCCAAGCTTTTCGCTCACACTTGAGCCATCATATTTACTGATAACCAGTGCTGCATCAAACTCTCTATTAATCCAAAGATTTCATGATAGGATCCAAACACATTGACATCCCAGATCATCATATCGTATCAGCAATGGGAGATCATGTTACTTTCATACATTCCTACCGAGGATCGCATGCTTTGATATCTTGACTTAAGGCGTCACCAGAGGTATTTGAATACTTCCACTGCAAGGTGATAGGCTGCGCAGATAATCCGTATCTTGTTGAGAGGGAGTGTTGAGAATGCAACAAGATGACAGAGCTTAGTGGAAAGAAGTCGCCTTCACTAAGTGGGCCCGCAGGGTATTTTTGGCGCAAAGTCTATTTTTAGACATGTCGATCATGATTCTATGAGTTGCAGGATGCTATTTGTGGAGGGATGGTCAAGTTGGAAAAATAGATGGACTTCTATTTTTAGACATACTCGGCGGAATATATTTTTATATTGCCAGTCTAAAAATAGATATGTCGAATATTATTAGCTCTTAATAATATTTGGACTATAAGCATTATCTTATCCTCTTGGAGCACTTCAGTTTGATTCCTGGATGTGGCACATGCAGCTGACAGTTTCTGGTGAGAATTCATGGGCGTAAGGTGTCAGGTAAGATACCTGGTTGCACCCAAGAAGGAATTATGCTATTCCTAGGGTCTAAGTGGAGCTATTGCATGATGACTTCAGTTAGAACTCACGTGAGTGAGTTTGGTGGAGTTGATTGAGGAGTTAATGGAGTTGTGTTCAGTTTAACTAATCTAAACATAGTTGAACTAGTTGTATTTAGTCTAACTGATTAATACAATAGTGATGAGTGGTGTGAATTAATTATTAATTAATTCACTAATTATTAACTCATAAATCAACTAATGAACACATCAGTTAACTTCAGTGCATGGACAGTTTCAGTGGAGATCAGTGATGGAGGTAGGTGAAAGAGTAGGTTGACTATCAGTTGTGACTATACTGGTGCATGAGTTTGCACCCCAGATTGATGGAGATGCCAATGAGAATTGCGCAATTAATACTAGTGGGATTCGAACTTGGATCATACAATTATCCAGGTTGGATTGCGCAATAGAGGCAGGCTAACAGGTGGACAGGATTGGAGCATGTGACTTGCTTGATCTGAGCTTGTGTAGTGTGTAGCATGTGAGATAGTGCTGAGAGCTTGTGAGGGGCTTTGTGCTATGTATTGTTACATGAAATCTATCATTATAATATACAAATAGTTGGGGGTTTTCAGCTTTAAGCTTTCCCATTACATACTGTGTTTATATGTGTGATTGATTATGTGGTTTTAATGTGCGCATGCGATTGTTTATATTTACGCAATTGATGATCAATAGTAGAAGAGGTTATGTATTATGCATGAAGCTCAAATAGTGTGTGATCAGGTTAATCTCGGTGAATAAGTTATCTATTATTCAAATTTCTACAAAGACAACAAATTTATCAATCTGAAGTGTTGAAATTTGATGAGATCATTGCCATGGAGATCAATGAGGATAGAGAGCTTTGGCTATCAAGAGTTAATGAGCATCTGGAGAAGCTATTGAAGAAGGCTAAAAAGGATAACAAGCTGCAAAGGCACATGACAAGTCATTATCGTACCAGGGATACCATTTCTCAAATAAGGCTAAAACAAGAGAAAAAGAGGCTTAAAGAGGCACAAATGAAGCTCATTGAGAAGTAAAACTTGGATTTATTGGCTGAAGCTTCATTAATTGTGTAGTCTATCTCTTATAGGTGTAAAAGAACCAATTTTGAAAGCTCTGGAGAAATTTTGGTATTTTACATGATTTTTGGCAGAATTCTGGAAATTTCTCATTGCATAAGGGTAATAGACACTTATGACTTTTTGTTTTGGAGGCATCCAAATGGTGATTTATTTACATGGATGGATGTTTTTTGATGAGTACAACATAGATTGTAACCCTCTTGGCATGAAAATCTGCAATTTAGGAGAAAAATCTCAAAACCCACCTATTTTTCATGTTTTTGCCTCCTTTTTGGACCCTATGTTACGCTTTTGAGTGACTCTGGGAGAATGGATTTTTGAAGGCCTTATCGCGGTCCAGTTTGCAATATTAAAGATGTTCTAGAAACTAGACACACAAGGATAGTTTACCGTTGTTTCATAAATGTATTTTGACTTCTCAAAGTGCCTGCACAGTTCTGTTACGCTTCTGCAAATTGTTTTTAAAATCTTCAGTCAGAATTGTCACATGTCAACATTGGATTCCCTCAGGACACTTGTCAAGCTCATAAATGGTCAAAAATTCGAGGCTATTAGTAGTCATTAGAGTTATTGGGTTTTTTTTGGCTTCCTATCATGAAGGAATTTGTAATCAATGTAAGGGACAAACACTCCTAGTTTATAGCTAAAATTTAGGGAATGGTTTCTAACCTCCCTAGAAATAAGGAAATGACTCATATTTTGCATTTATGATCCATTTTGGATGGGATTTAGACTTGATGAGGTGTCATGGTCTATATTTTCTATAAGTATACTCTATTTTTTCTTTTGTTGGGCTGGATAGTTTTTATTTGCAGTGGAGATATTGTAAAAGCTTTTGCTAATGAAATTAAGGACAATGTTGTAGACATAGTGTTGAGACTCCTGTGGTATGCCTTTGAGAATTTATTTTTCTCTGTAAACTCATGATGTTGAATGTTATGTTACTCATATTTAACATATATGCTTCTTTATGCTAAATATTATCAGTTTATTGACATAAAACATGCTTTCCATGCTCTGTTTTTCATATTATTTTCATGAAATTGTCTTTCTCTTCTGATGAATGGATTCAGTTTAATGCTCATTATGATTCCCTCTCATTTCAATCTATACACAATGAAAAATTAATCATGATTATTAGCTTACCTACCTGCCCTCACTCTTACCTCTGCAACTAAACCTTTGAAATCAGATCAATACCCTAGACCTAGTCTCCTATCTGTCATTCCTATCCAGCAAAACTCCAAAAAAACAAAAAATTTAATTTATTGAGCATCATAACTATCCTAGAAAATTATATCCAATCATCCCTTTGACTGCAAAGTGACATAGAGAGAGACCTCTCTGGTCCGGGTAGGGCTAGCTACCTGAACTAAATTTTGGTATGTGGTTACCTTTCTCCAAACCTACTGTCAGCCTTAGGAAGTTGGGGAGAGTGATAACAGTAAGTACGAAAAGCTTGGAAGGATGGATGCATTAACTTCTGCTTGTTTCTCATGTGCCTTGGAAAGTCCTTTTTGTGACTGAATGATTCTGTCATTATTTTCTTTGAAACTCCTTATTTCTGCCTTCAAACTTCTCAAAGTGTTTTCTATGTGAGAGGAGTACTCATTACCATGCTGCTCATATGATATGTAAGGAGAGTCTTGTGAACTGTAGTCTACCATATTGCTTGTCATCTTTGATCCTCCTACTTCCAACAAGTATACAATTCCATATAAACCAAAATATAAACATAATCAACATACCTTAGTATAGTTCAGGGGAGGATATCTCATCTAAAAGATCAACCAAATTAACATGATACATGTATAATAATAATCATAACAATATATCAACATCATATTAGTTATTATCCAGTTACCATGCATGAAAATACCAACTGCATACCATGACCTCATGCACGACAAACATGACCATAACAATGCACGCATAACAATATATAGACACTAATTAAAATCTATAACAAATGCATATAAAAATGACATGCATTCATGACAACCACATCCCAACAATAATATCAGTAAATTCTAAAGGTCAACACAACTGTAACAATTACCACCACCATGCATACGTAAGCACATATACAACCTTCATGCATGCATGAAAAACACATTCCACCCACCTAGTCCAAGTTTTGAACCTTACTCTGATACCACTCTGTGGCATCAAATATCACCTAAAGAGAACGAAAACCCACTTTGATACCACTCTGTAACCACCCCTCCCCCATTTACCCAAATCCACAAACTCGCCAGGGTAAACATGAGATGAGAGTTATTGTGCGAGACCCGATTTCCAAGATGCACTTATAGAAAATGGGGTCCACATGTACAGAACTAACTGAAAACACCCGAGGACACATGATCACACCGTTATCAACCTAATTTGAACCAACATTATTTCATTTCAGTTTCGTTTCCTTAAATTTAATACAAATTTCTATTTTTGGCAGTTTTTTGGGTTCTAAAATTTTGAGGCCGTTTTGAGCGTGTAATCAAATTTTTTAGGGAAAATGAAGATATCTAAAAAGTGCCAATCCATTGAAAAGTTTACTTTCATATTCCTTGTGGAGATCTTTGAAACAAGGTATTATGATTGTCAAACAAAGATCGTATGCCTAAGTTATGGCCCCAGGAAGTTGGAGGTCCGAATTTCTCATTTATTCAAACGCTTTGTGTACATATTACCTATAGGTTATAAATACATATTTGTTCATTAATTCGATAATCTCACTAGAGAATCATAATTAACACAATGACAAGTTAAATATTCAATCTCAAATAAAAAATTGACGTAGATTTCCTAGAACACACAGGACATTTCATCAAACACATGGAGAACATGCAATCTACAGGTCATGGATGCATATTTAAATAGAGGGGTCTGATACTTATTTGAGAAACTTCAAGAAGGTCTAATGCCCTCTTATAATAGCTGCAATAAAATCTATTATCTGATGCATTCATTAACCATTCATCAACAAATCAAACACATCAAGAGCCATAGCCACTATACATCATATAACCAACATATAACCAACAAATGAGCAACATATACACCATGATAAAACAACCACCAAAGCTACATAATAACAAGTACAATTACTCATGGAAATACAAGAGGGAAAGAGCTCTTATGAGCATACGCATATCCAACCAAGTCATGGAATTCCACGTACCACCCAACCATAGATTGGGATGAACCAACTCTCTCTTTCAACTAATCACCCTCGTGTCATATTCCAAGCATGAAAATGGGACTCACAACAAAACCAACCAGGGCTTCCTTAGGTTGTATTGTGTATCCCACCATTACCGTTCATGGGATTCCTAGGCCGGAAACCCTCAATCTATTCAACTAGGCTTTACCGTGTATCCTCTTAGAGTCGGTCTTTACATCCCCCCGTCAGAGATCATTTCTCTTATTGCATTTCATTTTTAGGTGTCTCATTCAGCTCATTCATTTGCATTCCATTAGGGGCATGCCATCATTTGACGGAAGGGGATTTGTCACTCATTCTCCCTCATGTTTGTACCTGCTGGTTGGTCAAAATTCATCAAAGTTGATTTCAGTCATTTACAGTCATAGATGGCATTTTGGTCGAACAAGAGTCATTTCAGTTTTTAGGTCTAGGGTTTGGTCTTCAGAATGTCAAATAATACCAGCAGACCATGGGGAGGTTCTTAATAAGCTTTCATTTCAAGATTTTCATCATCAATAATGCTCAAGGATGTTTCTTCTTCAAAACAGTGTTTTGAAGAAGAAATCATCAAAATTTATTGTTTGTAATAAATATGTAATTTTTAAAGTTTTCCGTCATGAAGAATTCAGAGGTAGCCCTGGTCATCCTTTGCCGAAATCCAATGCCACCATCCCTGAAAAAAATCAACCAAGAAGCCATCGTTTTAGCCAAAAAAATCAAAGAGGAAACTTGAAAAAACAGAGTTGTATTAAAAGTGAAAAACTGCCAAGCCAAAACATTACAAAGTGGGTTTTTGAGAAACAAAAATTAAATCCATCACTATTTGAGATATTTTCATTGTTTTAATAGCCATTTGCATCCAAGAGATCGATTGAAAGTCGAAGTTTAGTGGTGAGAGGGCGAAACTGTAATTTTCAAGCCAAGACTGTGTTTAGAGTGCGCGCGGCGCATTGGGTAAGAGCGCGACACACATAGGCTGCGCGACGCACTGGGCCTCCTGCCACAGTGCTTTTCTCCAACTAGCGCAACGCATCCACGAGGCGCGACGCACTGAGCTTGTGCGCGGCGCACAGAGCCTCCAAGGAAAAATTCATCACGGCTCCATAAAAAATCAAAACAATTCCATCTTTTCTGCTCCAAGTAAGTTTGAAAACTCTTGCCCATTGATTTTAGTTGTGTTTGGTGTGTTTGGAGGCAAAGATATGGGATTTTTGGTTGGTGAAATATAAACCCTATGTCCATACCAAAATATGCTTCTTTGGGTTTTTAAATTGGTGTTTTGAAATTTTAATTTTGCTGCCAAGTCCCTTTTCCCATTTGTGATCCTTTTCCTTTCATAATTCTATCATTATAGTTTAACCCTTGTGCCCTAAACTCCCAAACTACTCATATCATTTCTTCACATTTTTCCTATCACTAAACCCTACTAGCCCTCCCCCTTTCATATCACTTATAAATTCCCAATTCCTAAAACAGTCAAGTGACTGTCTCCACATCCTTAATTCCACTTGACTGTTATATATCTTGTTCTCATTTATCCCTATCTCTAAAACTACAATTCCCCATCACCATTCCCCTCCCATGAAATTTACAAAAGCTCTGAAATTCCAAAGTTCCCAAACAATCAAGTGACTGTTATTGCATTAAATTCACTTGGCAAATCCCCACTTTTCCCACTGTTCATATTTCCTCATAGTCCCTATTTCATATTTAGCACATTTGGCATTGAAAACAAAGACACTAAGTCCAAATTCTCATTTTCAACACACCAAACATACACCTTTCTTTTAGCACCATGACAGAGACAAATTTGTCATATGAGCAAGAATATGAGCAGGACAGTGACTCAACCACCGAGCTTAATGTACCGAGAAGGCCTCATAAAAGTGGTAAGCACGTCAGAGAAGAGCCCACTTCCTTGACTCAGTTGTAGGCCTGCCCGCTTGCAATGGCATGCTTTCAGCAACATTCATGTTTTCAGTATTGTGAGATGATTTCTCAGATTCAGCATCACCAGGAGTTGGTTCGCTTATTTGTCCTACATTTGCGTGATGGTCATGTAAACCTTGCTGGAGTGAACTTCACCTTGACACCAGAAACCATTTCTCAGGCAACCGAGATACCGAATATAGGTGAAGAGTGGAATAAGAGACAACAACTATATAGAGAATATTATGAACCTTACATCAGGCCTGGCTATATGAGGCAGCTCAGCAGGGTGTTTCCTTTCAGATTCTTGAAGGAGTCCTATGCGCCATTAATGAAACTCATCATCAGATACTTCAGCTGTGAGGGCCGGTTCTCACGCCTTTATGCATACCACATAAGACTTTTGATGCATTTCATGAGAGTGAGGATGATGAACATTCCATATTTTATGTGCCGAAACATAGAGAGGATGATTATTCTTGTGCAGAAGAAGACTCCAGAGCAGCAACATAATAACATTTATCATTATGCGCTCATCAAGATGATTGTGGTACATCAGCTTGGATTGCAGGGCATTGCATGGGAGGAGTTCATTTCCCGTGACTTCTGTACAGCCCCTCAGCCTCCTCCAGAGATTTTTCATGATGAGGGTGAGCCTTCACATTAGTTTTAGGTTCCTGAGACAGAGCCTATTAGTGTTCCAGTGTGTGTTACCTATAAGAGAGGTACCAGAGCCTTATTTGCAGCAGCACGATGAGTACTATCTCCACCCGGGGTGGAAGGGGTCTCGTTACCTTTGTCAGCAGTGCGAGTACTATCTCCACATGGCGCGGAAGGGGTCTCACCTTCTACATCAGCACAAGTACAGGACAGAGGCAAGAAGCCTATGCAGGATGAGGGCCCCTCAGGAGGCCAAGATACTGATTTTATATTGATCGATGTTGATTCGAGCTCTCCCAGCTCAAAGCTGAAAGAAACCATCCAGGAGCAGAAAGCTGAGATCGACACATTGACCGAGAAATTGCAGAGAGCTCAGTGGGTTATAAATTACTTGGAGTAGTGGAATAAACAACTGGAGGATCAGCAGACACTCATGGAGTTGCAGAAAATCCGTGAAGACCGGGAATTGGCCCGAAAAAGACCAGGTGACATGACACCGTTTGAGCGGGAGACTTGCCTTACGAGAGTCAACATTCATCTTGAGAAAATATTGGCAAAGGCCAATAGGGACAAAGACATGCTCAGACATATGAAGAACCACTACTGGGCTCGCACACATGTTTGCAAAGCGAAAATGAAGATCCTGAAAGCGAGGCTGAGAAGGGCGCTAAGGAGGCGCAAAAGGCCTGATCCACTTCAAATCTTGGCCGAAGCTTCTTTGGCTGAGCATGAAACTTGATGGGGGACCTTCACTCCAAATTTCAGCAATTTTGGGGAAAATTTTGTCATTTTTGAAATTTTGGTCGCAAAACAAATTTTTCCGCCCGACGCGTCGCGCCACTTGGCGCGCGCTTACGTTTGAGAGATCTTCTGGAGGAAAAATTGATATTTTTGGGTTTGTTATTATAAATTATGCATGCTTAGGAATGGCTGAGATATTTCATCAAGTTCTGGATGGTCTTAAGGGTAAAAAACACTCCAAAAATGGCCTTTCTGCCACCTTTTGCACCAGCAGGAACCAGTCATGGAAGATTGCAGTTTTGGAGGGGCAAATGAACTCCAAATTGAAAAATTACACTTGGGTTGGATAGTAGACAGGTAGGGATTTCCAACGAGCTATCATGAGCTCAATTTGGACTTCCGGAAGTGCCTCAAAAACAGGCTCAAAGTGGCGCGACGCATTGAGTTTTTGGGCGCGACGCATAGAGAAATTTGGCCTCATTTTGACTCTTCAGCTCAGAAATTCGCCCAGTTTTGACTAGTTTTACTTTTTGATGTAACTATTGGTCTATATTGATGTAATTTGATGATTATGATGTAATTTTGGCTCATATTTACTTGTTCTAGAGGATTCATTCACTAAAAAGTGAAAATTAAATGAATGAATCAGTTTCCTTCCATATAGAGGCAAGTTGTTTGATTGCCTAGATTTCAGTTCCTAGTTTAGAATTGATTGAAACAGCTCCTAGAAGGATGAGCTCGACCCCTATAGGCATGGGAAGGGGTTAGGATGGTCTATATCATGTATTTTCTGAGACATTTTCAGGGTTGGACTCTTGGGAATAGTTTGGCACCTCATTGTACATACTTTTTTGCATTTTTGGCAAAGGAAAGACCAGAGGTTTTGCAGCACTTGTTGGGATCCTTGTGGCTCTGAGTTTTGATGATGTTTTAATCCATGTATCTGTAAGTTTCATTAATGTTATATGTAGGCCATTTCCCTTATCTTTGCTTCTGAATTAAACAAATGAGTAACTAAGGTAGAATTCATTAGTTTGCTGGTGCTCTGCCTTAAACTTTTGTTTAGTTTTATATGTTTTCTTCCGTTTGAAGAGGATCCTTGCACCTTCTTGCCCTCTTCAGCTCCTCAGCAGTATTTTCTATCCATTCATTGAATCTAAGACATCAAAGCCATTGCCTTCCCTGCCCCAACTTGAACTCTGCAAGAATTTGGCCTCATCTCCAAGCCCAAAACTGTCTGTCCCTTTTTCCAACAAAAACCCCTAAAAATCATTCAAACTCCTTGATTAATATACCTAGCCTAAAATTGGCACTCATTTCAGTCATCTCAAGCCCTATTGA
The DNA here is from genome assembly GCA_034641835.2 of Pinus albicaulis. Classification (NCBI taxonomy): domain Eukaryota; kingdom Viridiplantae; phylum Streptophyta; class Pinopsida; order Pinales; family Pinaceae; genus Pinus; species Pinus albicaulis. The sequence goes on from CM076580.1 coordinate 610,764,404, forward strand.
TACATTTTTACGGAGATTGACCCGGAGAGAGCCCTCTCCTGTTCTGGTAGGGCTAGCTACCAGACTGAGCGTGGTTTGGTGTTACCCTAAATCCCGCCTTCCTTCAGCCTAAGGTGGATTTGGGAAATAACATAGTGGAGACCATACTGGGGAGAAAATGGTTTTCTTGTTGGTGTTACTTGTTTTATAAGTTACAGACGGAGCCTGAAGTTATGCCAGGTAGCCTTCGAAACACTTTTGCTTTGCATTAGCGGAAGTAGATAAACGCTGCTTCAGTCAATCTCCGGTCTAGCTTGTGAACGTGACATTTAACTTGTGAATTACCCCAGTATATTACATCGTTCTGGACTTTTGGGTGATTGCGTCTAGAATTTGATAGGCTGAAATAGATCGGTTTTGTCCTTTGATTTTTGAATAGATCAACACACTGGCTTCCAGAAGACATACTAGAGCTAATCCCGATCTTGATCCGCCTCCAGTGTATGAGAATCCCAATCTGATTTCAAGAATCCTCCGTCGAGAAAGTCCCGTGATCCCTTTGTTTAAATCTCATTCATGCCCTACTGTATTTGAGTTCCTTGAAGATATTGAGTTTGATGATCAGTTCAAGCTGTCGTTGTTTGAAACTAAGTCTGAAAGTGCTACTGGTTCTACTGTCATAAATCCCGAGTTTATCAAGTATCTTGAGATTGAACAAGCTAATAGATCCATTGATAGTTGCATACTGAACATTCAAAACTCTATTGTGGAAACGAATATCCCTGAATTCATAGAGTCCGCATCTGAAACTCTTGGTCCATTAGCAGTTACTTCTGATTCACAAGTTCACGCTGAGCCTTCTTTCATTCCTACCATTCCCGTGCAACCATCTATATCTGATCATCAATCTGCAGTAGTTCCTCCTCCATCTCCACCACATACACCTCGTACATCTACTGCTCCTACTCCTCCCGTTTCTCCAAGACAGATCATAAATCCACCAAGAGAAATGGCTGCTAGATTCGCACCTCTTGTCTTGCCCCAGAACTTAGATCCCATGCCCGTTGATTATCAGAGTAAAATCCCTTTGTTTGATGGCACTCCTCAGAGTGTGCCTGCTCAGCAGCATATTGATAGAATGACAGACTTCTTTGATCTCCATGAAATTGATGAAGAGAATGTCACCATGAGATTGTTTGTGCAAACTTTTGGAGGTGAGGTACGCAAGTGGTTTAGAGCTTTGCAGCCCAGAAGTATTAATACGTTAGATGAGCTTCAGAGATAGTTTATAGATCGGTGGGAAATGAAGAAGGATCCACTTCAAATCACTTCTGAATATACCAAGATCAAACGTAATGCTGGTGAGTCCGTCCAAGACTATATTATCAGATTTAATGCGGTTTATAATGCAATTCCTGATGATTTGAGGCCATCTAAGAAGTCAGCTTTGTTAAAATTCCCAGGTGGTTTTGATCCAGAGATGACCTATTCACTACGAGACAGAGATCCTCCCACCTTAGAATATATGCAGAAAATTGCGGTGAGTGTTGAGGAAAATTTGAATGACAAGAGAGCTAGATTGAAAGCAGAGAAGAAAGTTGTGATAAAGGAAGAAGCTTCTACATCTACATCAGATCAGCTACTTCGCAAGGTGGAAAGAATGATTGAAAAGCTCACACTTGATAAGCCCGAACCGCAGATTCAAAATCCCAACTTCCGTGGTCAACAACAGCCCCAATTCAGGATCAAACAACGAGAACAACGAGCACAAGAACCAGCAGTCCAGAAGCAAGTAAAGACACCTCTTCAGCAGGAATTTGTTGGTCAGGATTCAGATGATGAAGATGATGTAGTAGGGGAGGAAAATCACTTCGTTACTCCTGATGATTTTCCCATTTATATCACCGAAGATGAGGAGTATGCAGAAAGTTCAACTATACAAAGAGATGAGGATTTTATCTTGGCCAATGATGCAGCTCTTGAGGAAGAGTCGGATGAGTATCAGAGAGGTTATATGAATGCCTTGTCAGCCCAACAGAAGCAATATTCTCTTAGAAACAGAGATGTGCCTGTCAACCCAATCCAAAAGAGAAAGGAAGTTTCAGCACCTAAAAACGATTCACCTGTTGCACAAAATAAAGCAAAAGAGATAGTTGATCCCGCTGCCACCAAGTCATCATCAGCAGAAAAATAAAATCAGCTAATTACATCGAGGGAGAAGGCTGAAAAGAAAGATGTTCCAGCCAAAGAGATCTAAAAGACTTCAGCCTTTAGTTTGGAGAATGAGATTTCTAAATTAAAGGTATCCATTCCCTTGACTGAACTAATGAAGAACAACAGTTATAGAGGTCAAGTTTCCAAAATTTTGAATTTTGATCCCATGTATGATATGGTGAATATGGAAGATGATCAACCTGAACTGATATTTGGACCAGCTTTAGATGGTGAGTCTCCAGATAGCAAAGTGCCTCCTTTTTATATCAGTCTCCGATTGCATGAGTTTGTATTGCATAATGCCATGTTCGATTCCGGTGCTTCCCATAATCTTATGCCAAAGGCAATCATGGAAAATTTGGGTTTAGACATCACTAGGAAGTACCATGATCTTTATTCATTTGATTCTAGCAGAGTGAGATGTATTGGGCTCATTAAAGACTTGGTTGTTAGTTTGGATCAGATTCCCACAAATAATGTTTTGATGGACGTAGTTGTGGCAGACATTCCTCCCAGGTTTGGTATGTTGCTTTCTAGATCTTGGGCAGAAAAATTGAAAGGGACATTACAATTAGATTTCTCCTATGCGACGATTCCCGTGTTTGGCCAAATGACAAAGTTGTACCGGGAAAAAAAAATGAAGTATATGATTACAACCAAGGAGAAACCGGTTAATCATCCGATTAATTATGTACATACAGATTTAGAGTCTTTTGTTTTGTTTGCCGATAGTTTCAATGATGTTGATAGTCAGTTAGTTCAAGCAGAAGATATTCCAGAGATTACCGAAAATTTCAGAGAAGTTTTGCAGAAAGAAAGGAAAAAACCGGAAAGCACAGTTGAGCAATCAGCCAAAGATAGGGGACAACAAGCAGAAAAAACAGAGCTAGTACAATTTCAACACTTAGAAGATGATGAAGAGGGTCTATGGACCATGGATTTCGATGGTGCAGTGGAAGAGATGATGCAAAAGAACACCACAAGGAATGAGTATAATGTTCAAGCCCATGACTTGCTGATTGAAAAAGAACAAGTGGCTGATCCAAAACATTTTGTTTCTAATCCCAGTCGTCATAGTGACTGTTTTATAGATCATTTTGAAGAAGAGAGAGCTGTTGATATGAAATGTATGCTTGATGATGTGTTGTATACTGATGATTTGCCTCAGTTTGATTAGTATGATGATGATTATGTTCTCCAAACAGAAGCTAATCTTGTAGACAAATCAACAACTAGTTTGTGGAAGGAGGAAGTTCACTTTCAGCAGCTAGAGTACAGTGATCAACCGATACATATCAGCTATGACAATGATGAGGAAAGTGCATCAAATTTTGAATTAAGTGAAGGATCTTTGCCTTTTTGTTTTGACTCGTTTCAGTTCATCAGAGCTAACTACCATGCAATCAGAAATCAACTGTCGAAAAGTCGTGATTTGGACCATCTTGAGGGTAATAAAAACTTTGTTCAAGACTTCTCATATTTAGATTTACAGTCCCCAAATGCCATTGATTGTCAAGTTGCAAATGAAGACATGGAAGATGGCACATATGATCAAATGCTGCAAGGTGACTCCGTACCATTCTGTTTTGAATCATTTCAGTTGTTGAAGGGTAAATTGCATAGTAAATATTCAAATGAGCAGCCTATAGGAAATCAACAATATCTCAGTTTTAATGTTGAGGATGAGACAAATAGCAAAATTCCTGAGCAAGTTTTTAATGAGGAATCTTCCCCTGAAACGACTGATGAAATCATTTTGGATACAAAACTCTCCCTAACATCAGATTTGCAGCCACCAAACGCAATGGAAGGTCATATTACAGATGAAGGCGTGGAAGATGAAATACATGATTTGATGATGCAGGAAGATTCTATACCCTTTTGTTTCGAAGCATTTCAGTTTATAAAGAAGAATCTTTGTAATATCTCTCAAGAAAAAGATGAACAGTTAGTAGGATGTCAGACAGTTTCAATGGATACATCACAGCAGTCTTCTCAAGTTTTTGATGATCCTATTGCTCGTGTGTTGGATGATGTTTGCTGTAAAATTTCTTCTCCATTAGCTAACCATGTGACGGAAAAGAATGTTGATAATAATCTTATTCAAAAGTCGCCTTCATTGTCTTGTTTAACAGATTTTTCATTACAAAGCCTATATCAAGATTTGCAGTCATGTGAGGAGATTGATAAAGGAGACCTTTGTTCTGTTTGGAATCAGCTCCAGAGTTTGGTTATTCATGAATTTCAGGATCCTTTTGGCAGCCTGCTAGAAAGACAGCACAGATGTGAGGAAAATCTTAATTTCCAGCTTTGAAGATTACCCAGACCATAGCAGTAATGTGTTAATGGAAATCAATAGCTATGTTTATGAAGACCCTTTCGCTGTATTCTTGAAGTCATCCAGTCAATTCATGCTTTGTAATTTTATCAACAGTCAACTTGATTCAGTGTTTCCATGGGAGTTGCCTTTCGATTCTTCCCTTTTCCTGCGCATCAGAAAGCATTAGGGAAGAAATCAAATAGCAGCCAGGATGCTTACATGGTTGCATTGGCTGTTTCATTTCACTTGATCAGGTGATGAATGGAACAATTAGAGTAGGTTTGATGAATAAGCTTCATATTGAGCATATTTTCCAATTTGTCGGTTGTGTTTAAGTATCGAGTCAATTTTTAGTTGAGTGAGTGTCAATTTGTGTCGTCAAGTCATCAGTTTTCAGTCGTGCATTTCAGCTTGAGTTTTTGACTCCATTTCCCAATGGATGAAGGCACTGTCTACTCTTCCAAAGATATGTAGTTCTTGGCACCTCCAAGGAGCTACCATCCCCATTGGAGCCAATGTTAGAGTTGGTCTTTACATCCTCCGTCAGAGATCATTTCTCTTATTGCATTTCATTTTTAGGTGTCTCATTCAGCTCATTCATCTGCATTCCGTTAGGGGCATGCCATCATTTGAAGGAAGGGGCTTTGTCACTCATTATCCCTCATGTTCGTACGTGCTGGTTGGTCAAAATTCATCAAAGTTGATTTCAGTCATTTACAGTCATAGATGGCATTTTGGTCGAACAAGAGTCATTTCAGTTTTTAGGTCTAGGGTTTGGTCTTCAGAATGTCAAATAATACCAGCAGACCATGGGGAGGTTCTTAATAAGCTTTCATCTCAAGATTTTCATCATCAATAATGCTCAAGGATGTTTCTTCTTCAAAACAGTGTTTTGAAGAAGAAATCGTCAAAATTTATTGTTTGTAATAATTATGTAATTTTTAAAGTTTTCCGTCATGAAGAATTCATAGGCAGCCCTGGTCATCCTTTGCCGAAATCCAATGCTACCATCCCTGAAAAAAATCAACCAAGAAGCCATCGTTTTAGCCAAAAAAATCAAAGAGGAAACTTGAAAAAACAGAGTTGTATTAAAAGTGAAAAAGTGCCAAGCCAAAACATTACAAAGTGGGTTTTTGAGAAACAAAAATTAAATCCATCACTATTTGAGATATTTTCATTGTTTGAATAGCCATTTGCATCCAAGAGATCGATTGAAAGTCGAAGTTTAGTGGTGAGAGGGCGAAACTGTAATTTTCAAGCCAAGACTGTGTTTAGAGTGTGCGCGACGCATTGGGTAAGAGCGCGACGCACTGGGCCTCCTGCCACAGTGCTTTTCTCCAACTGGCGCGGCGCATCCACAAGGCGCGGCGCACTGGGCTTGTGCGCGGCGCACAGAGCCTCCAAGGAAAAAATTCATCATGGCTCCATAAAAATAAAAAAAAAAATCCATTTTTTCTGCTCCAAGTAAGTTTGAAAACTCTTGCCCATTGATTTTAGTCGTGTTTGGTGTGTTTGGAGGCAAAGATATGGGAGTTTTGATTGGTGAAATATAAACCCTATGTCCATACCAAAATCTGCTTCTTTGGGTTTTGAAATTGGTGTTTTGAAATTGTAATTTTGCTACCAAGTCCCCTTTCCCATTTGTGATCCTTTCCCTTTCATAATTATATCATTATAGATTGTCCCTTGTGCCCTAAACTCCCAAACTACTCATATCATTTCTTCACATTTTTCCTATCACTAAACCCTACTAGCCTTCCCCCTTTCATATCACTTATAAATTCCCAATTCCTAAAACAGTCAAGTGACTGTCTCCACATCCTTAATTCCACTTGACTGTTATATATCTTGTTCTCATTTATCCCTATCTCTAAAAATACAATTCCCCATCACCATTCCCCTCCCATGAAATTTACAAAAGCTTCGAAATCCCAAAGTTCCCAAACAGTCAAGTGACTGTTATTGCATTAAATTCACTTGGCAAATCCCCACTTTTCCCACTGTTCATATTTCCTCATAGTCCCTATTTCCTATTTAGCACATTTGGCATTGAAAACAAAGACACTAAGTCCAAATTCTCATTTTCAACACACCAAACATACACCTTGCTTTCAGCACCATGACAGAGACAGATTTGTCATATGAGCAAGAATATGAGCAGGACAGTGACTCAATCACCGAGCTTAATGTACTGATAAGGCCTCATAAAAGTGATAAGCACGTCAGAGAAGAGCCCACTTCCTTGACTCAGTTGCAGGCCTGCCCGCTTGCAATGGCATGCTTTCAGCAACATTCATGTTTTCAGTATTGTGAGATGATTGCTCAGATTTAGCATCACCAGGAGTTGGTTCGCTTATTTGTCCTACATTTGCATGATGGTCATGTAAACCTTGCTGGAGTGAACTTCACCTTGACACCAGAAACCATTTCTCAGGCAACCGGGATACCGAATATAGGTGAAGAGTGGAATAAGAGACAACAACTGTATAGAGCATATTATGAACCTTACATCAGGCCTGGTTATATGAGGCAGCTCAGCAGGGTGTTTCCTTTCAGATTCTTGAAGGGGTCCTATGCACCATTAATGAAACTCGTCATCAGATACTTCAGCTGTGAGGGCCGGTTCTCACACCTTTATGCATACCACATCAGACTTTTGATGCATTTCACGAGAGTGAGGATGATGAACATTCCATATTTTATGTGCCGAAACATAGAGAGGATGACTATTCTTGTGCAGAAGAAGACTCCAGAGCAGCAACATAATAGCATTTATCATTATGTGCTCATCAATATGATTGTGGTACATCAGCTTGGATTGCAGGGCATTGCATGGGAGGAGGTCATTTCCCGTGAATTCTTTACAGCCCCTCAGCCTCCTCTAGAGATTGTTCATGATGAGGGTGAGCCTTCACATCAGTTTGAGGTTCCTGAGATAGAGCCTATCAGTGTTCCAGTGTGTGTTACCTATCAGAGAGGTACCAGAGCCTTATTTGCAGCAGCACGACGAGTACTATCTCCACCCAAGGTGGAAGGGGTCTCGTTACCTTTGTCAGCAGCGCGAGTACTATCTCCACATGGCGCGGAAGTGGTCTCACCTTCTACATCAGCACATGTACAGGACAGAGGCAAGAAGCCTATGCAGGATGAGGGCCCCTCAGGAGGCCAAGATACTGATTTTATATTGATCAATGTTGATTCGAGCTCTCCCAGCTCAAAGCTGAAAGAAACCATCCAGGAGAAGAAAGCTGAGATCGACACATTGACCGAGAAATTGTAGAGAGCTCAGTGGGTTATAAATTACTTGGAGCAGCGGAATAAACAACTGGAGGATCAGCAAACACTCATGGAGTTGCAGAAAATCCGTGAAGACCGGGAATTGGCCCGAAAAAGACCAGGTGACATGACACCGTTTGAGCGGGAGACTTGCCTTACGAGAGTCAACATTCATCTTGAGAAACTATTGGCAAAGGCCAATATGGAAAAAGACATGCTCAGACATATGAAGAACCACTACTGGGCTCGCACACATGTTTGCAAAGCGAAAATGAAGATCCTAAAAGCGAGGCTGAGAAGGGCGCTAAGGAGGCGCAAAAGGCCTGATCCACTTCAAATATTGGCCGAAGCTTCTTTGGCTGAGCATGAAACCTGATGGGGGACCTTCACTCCAAATTTCAGCAAGTTTGGGGAAAATGTTGTCATTTTTGAAATTTTGGTCGCAAAACAGATTTTTCCGCCCGACGCGTCGCGCCACTTGGCGCACGCTTACGTTTGAGAGATCTTCTGGAGAAAAACTTGATTATTTTTGGATTTTTTATGATAAATTATGCATGCTCAGGAATGTCTGAGATATTTCATCAAGTTCTGGATGGTCTTAAGGGTCAAAAACACTCCAAAAATGGCCTTTCTGCCACCTTTTGCACCAGCAGGAACTAGTCTTGGGAGATTGCAGTTTTGGAGGGGAAAATGAACTCCAAATTGAAAAATTCCACTTGGGTTGGATATTAGACAGGCAGGGCTTTCCAACGAGCTATCATGAGCTCAATTTGGACTTCAGGAAGTGCCTCAAAAATAGGCTCAAAGTGGTGCGACGCATTGAGTTTTTGGGCGCGGCGCATAGAGAAATTTGGCCTCATTTTGACTCTTCAGCTCAGAAATTCGCCCAGTTTTGACTAGTTTTACTTTTTGATGTAAATATTGGTATATATTGATGTAATTTGATGATTATGATGTAATTTTGGCTCATATTTACTTGTTCTAGAGGATTCATTCACTAAAAAGTGAAAATTAAACGAATGAATCAATTTCCTTCCATATAGAGGCAAGTTGTTTGATTGCCTAGATTTCAGTTCCTTGTTTAGAATTGGTTGAAACAACTCCTAGAAGGATGAGCTTGACCCCTAGAGGCATGGGAAGGGGTTAGGATGGTCTATATATTTTATTTTCTGAGACATTTTCAGGGTTGGACTTTTGGGAATAGTTTGGCACCTCATTGTATATTCATTTCAGCTTTTTGGCAAAGGAAAGACCAAAGTTTTGCAGCACTTGTTGGGATCCTTGTGGCTCTGAGTTTCGATGATTTTTTTCTCCATGTATCTGTAAGTTTCATTAATGTTATATGTATGCCATTTCCCTTCTCTTTTCTTCTGAATTAAACAAATGAGTAACTAACGTAGAATTCATTAGTTTGCTGGTGCTCTGCCTTAAACTTTTGTTTAGTTTTATATGTTTTCCTCCGTTTGAAGAGGATCCTTGCACCTTATTTCCCTCTTCAGACCCTCAGTAGTCTTTTCTATCCATTCATTTAATCTAAGACATCAAAGCCATTTCTTTCCCTGCCCCAACTTGAACTCTGCAAGAATTTGGCCTCATCCCCAAGCCCAAAACTGTCTGTACCTTTTTCCAACAAAAACCCCTAAAAATCATTCAAACTCCTTGATTAATATACCTAGCCTAAAATTAGCACTCATTTCAGTCATCTCAAGCCCGATTGATACATTTTTACTGAGATTGACCCGGAGAGAGCCCTCTCCTGTTCTGGTAGGGCTAGCTACCAGACTGAGCGTGGTTTGGTGTTACCCTGAATCCCGCCTTCCTTCAGCCTAAGGTGGATTTGGGCAATAACATATCCTACCATTACTATTCAAGGGATTCCAAGGCCCAAACAATAAACATACACTACCACAATTTTTCCGCAATAATGCCATATACCAGTCAAGGGATCACTAGGCCCTAAAAAATCCTGGATGCCTCCATATTTCTCCACCTAAACAGTGAGGATTTTTCCCATCTCCACCCTCAACCTTTACCGTGTATCCTTCCATTATTGGTCAAGGGATTCCTAGGCCTTCGGGAATTTTCTTAAGACCACCCCACTCAGTTTTGAAACCATCCGGCAATCCAGCTCAACCAAGTAAAAGAAACCCATCACACCATGGCTATCTGGAAATGGCAAGGCAATGCTGAAAACCACTGTCACATGTAGAAAAACCCATGCAAATGACAACAAGAGAACCAAACACACACATGCATGCCAAAACTAGTGAAGAAATATTACATGCAACTCGATACTTACCAGTAATTCCGCTGTACTCGTTGTTATCGCAAGGAGTCACTCCTTGAATGAAAAAGGAGTAAGCCTTACACATCATAGTTCATTTCGAATTTAAAGTTTTTGAGTGGTGGGATGGCTTCTCAAAGAGTTTGAAATGATTTTTTATTCTTTAAGACTTTCATGCATTTGGCAAGTATAAATTGTATGTGTAAATTGGTCGTATAAGGAGCAAAGTATAACAAATGAAAGGAGATGGATAGATGATACTTACTCTAAGAAATATCCATATCCTAAATCAGTCACACAGCTATAATGATGGATGTTTACACAAAATCAGTTTTATGTAAAGTAAACAACATTCAGAAAGTAGAGTACATGCATAAAGTATTTCAAAAATCCTTTATGAAATATTCACTAACATGTTCTACAACATACATATGATTTGTAGGAAGTTGGAAAGCAAATAATTTACTATTAAATCCTTTAACAGTTTCTTACTGACACCTTACTAGCTGCTGCAACTCATAAATGAGAAGACATTTACAAAGAGAGAAACACACCATACATTAGATAGTTCTCGAGTCACAAAATCCTCCAACATGAAGTGAAAAAATGATTTTCTTTATTATATTAAGTCTTCAGGTAGACCAACATCCAACCTGGAAATCATATTTACAAATGGTATATATAGAAAGAGAGGCACCAACTCCATATCTTCTAAAAAGAATGAAACACTACTCCTAACAATACATAGGTGTCATAGGACATTAAAACCATATCCCATCTAAATCTAACTAAAAAGAAAGATGTAGTTGAAAGAAGAGAAGAGACTTTGGGATGAATTGTTGAGTATGCTGACATCTTTCCCCCTTTTCTGCTGATTTGTCTCCTCATGTCTTTGGTTTTTAAATAACCATGTATCTTCATTAAATATGACTTCCAACAACCTCATAACTACTTATCACCATCACTTGTTATATCTGTTTAGTTATGAGTCCTTATCTTTCCTGAACTAGCTCGGAAATTTTGCTGACAGATGTCAAAAATCATTTAAAATAGGCGCTACCGGAAATTTTGGTAAAAATATGTAACTGCGCAAAAACTATAATGCTAATGGAATTTCTGGTAGAACTCTGTTTCTTTTTAAAAAATGCATGGAAAACACTGAAAAAAATGTGTAGACTTATACACTTTGAAATTTGAGCTGTTGTTCAAAATTGCACTTGATAAGAAAAAAGGTATTTTATTAGGAAACCTTTTTACCTTTCTTCCATGTGGGTTGCAGCTTCAGCAAGCTTGTCCAAGTCTGAATTGCTGCAAAAAGTTGATCTTGATCTTGTGGTTCTTGTGGCTTCTTCTTTGACAATGGCCTTTTCCTCCTTTGAACCCTTTTGGATCTTTATTCTTTTTGAGGATTTTGTTTGCTGCTCTGAAGGGGTTATGTTTTTTATCTTTCTTTTTGGACTCATTTGTCTTTAACCCTTCAGATTTTCCTTTTACATCAATGACCTTTGTCAACAAACTTGGATTGTACAGAGCCTTAGAATTGAGCCTGAACTTGTTGCTATCTCTGGTATGTCTTTTTCTAGTTCCAGCAATAGGTTTGGTTTTTTCTTTCTTTTGTTGCTACTGATCTCATACATTGCATATTTGAGGAGATCTTCATCATACTTTGTATGTTGATACTCTTTCTACGTCTTCCGTTGAATGTATTCTTCCATAATTTCTGGTAGCACCTGTGTTTTAGATTTTTTCTGTAGTTCCAGACCTTCCTCTTCGAGCTCTGGTATAGAAATTAAGAGAAGGAGAAATTGGAGGAACCATTTTCATGGATTTAGGATTATTTATTGATGATCTCTCTCCTTTCTCCAACATCCTCTCAATCTTGACTGAAGGAATCTTTTCTTTTTTTCTCTTGGCCTTATGGATATTCTCCTTTGTAGCCTTTCTCTTTTTTCTTTTTGCAGGCTGAGTTTGTTGTTATGAAGCTGGAGGTGTAGGTGTAGGTTGGTCTGCCCTGTAAAACAAGAAATGCCCCCATTTTTGATTTATTTTCCTTAGCTCTTCTTCAACTAACACTTTAATGAGAGCTTGATGATACAAGCTGTATTTTGAGGCAACAATGTGTGTTTGAATCCTGGTTGAAATCTTTGTCAGACTCTTCAGCAAAAATTATGGCAAGTTGAGGGCCATCATACCTGCAACATGAAACAAAAATCTCTTATGATAAAGAAACATTACGATATACCTCCTTTCACGAGTGAGGTAAATTTTGATGAGTTTAACAAATTCTGCCCATTCATTTTTAAGGAAATTGTTGGGAATTCCTTTGGCCCAGTTGGGATATTTGTGTACATATTTGAGGAAACTGTTGAGGTCTCCTCCAGTGATGACTTAACCTTTAAACCACGTTTATCCTTCTTGTGGAAGGTTGAATGAATCAGCAATTGAATCTGTTGATACATGCAATTTAATACCATATATGGTTGCTTCCTCTCCATTGAAAGAATTTGCAAACTCCCGAGCTACTCCTAAGTGAGAGCTTCCTAGTCTTGAGCACAAAGAATACCACCTTGCTTGGACACACAACCTTCTCACATTTGAATTTGCATCCACTAGGTCAACTCCTCGTGGTTCAATTCGTTTTATATTTCCTCCTCTTTTAGTCATCTTCAGTAATTAATAAGTCTGTCTGCTGAAATCTGATAGGTGGACAAGCTAGAAGAGCTCACCTAACAAGTGTTGTTGTGTCTTCCTATGAGATCATATCTAAAATCTAAGACTCCTTCCTCAATCTGCACTCTATAAAATCTCGTTCTTCAACAAGTAAGCTCACAACTGATAGTCTTCCTTCTTTCTCGGTGATTTAAAACAACTACAATGGTTCACCCTCCCATGCAATAGTTTTTCATTATGGTAAGTATCCTTGACCATAGTATGTACCATGTGATAGAAATTATGGTCTTCATTTGGCATGCTACAGGTGGCTTGAGATGAGCATATCTGTGATTGGCATTCACATCCACTGTATGCTGATTATTGGCCTAAATTTCTGGCAGCGTCTATGCGTGACCAACCAAATGGTCATCGCATTAAGACTACAGATCCACCATCTTTTCCAATTGATAATCACGTACTTTGACATGAAACTAAACCAAATCGGTCGATAGACAGGACGAGATCAACGGTTGGCTGTGTTATTGCGGATTGACACATAGACACTACACGTATACCCACGAATTAAACTTAACATGACTGACTACATACCACTCTTATCATGTGATTTAAATCATAATAAAAAAGATTTGTAACGTATTTAAAACAATAACACGTGGTTTGACACAAAGCGGATGCACTTTTATTTTATTTTTTAAAAACATGGGAAGTTACCGGAATTTTCGGTAGCATCAGATTAAATAAAAACAGACAGAAATAAAATTAAAATAGACTGCCTGAAAAGGGATTAAATAGGCGCTACCGGAAATTTCGGTAGTGTTCAATTTTTTTTTGAAATTTACAAAATCTAATCCTAAAATAAATAAATTTAAAATGGACTTATGATTTAGCAAAGAACTGTGCTAACACTCACTTGATCCAACTCTTCCTTGCTTGATTCTTGCTTTCCTTTGATTTTTTTGTCCTTCCTTTACCTTCCTTTCTCTAATGCTAGAGTGCTCCAAGAATGCTCTAAGTGTGCAAGAGTGTGTGAGAGAGAGAATAGAGAGAGAGAGAGAGCTCCAAAACTGAACTGATAAAACCTAACACTCACAAAAGCTATGATCTGATCCTCAAAATCCTTTTTATTAATGACGCCTCTATTTTCTTCATTTTCCATTATTTTCCTTCAATTCTCCTCACATGAAATCTGTGACCTTTCACCTTCATTTTCTCCTATTTCCCATTATTTTCATAAATAAATGCCAAATAGTGTCTCTTTTCCTTTTTAATTCCTTTTCCATTGCCTTTTCCAATCTCCTTAGCCATAATAAACCAAATGAACACCCACTAGGATATTTTGCCCAATAATAATCTTGGAATACATGTCCCATGACCTTGGTATTTTTTTTCCTTTATTAACTTTATTCCATAGATTTTTAATCAGGGCTGTTACATACCGCTCAAGAAGTCAAGGGCCAAGACTGAGCCTTGAGATTGCACAATGCGCAGTTCAGGCAGGCCAGGGCAAGATAATTGTGCAGTTAAGGGGCTCAAGAGGTCAAGCTTAAGGTTTGAGCCTAAATATTTCCCATTGTGCAGTTTTGGAGGGAAAAATTCCCAAGGCTAACACAACTGCACAGTTCAAGAGAGTCAAGGATGAGGCTTGTTTCTTGAGACTTTGCAATGCACATAAGAGGTTGACTGGAGGCAAGGGTTGCGCAGTTATTAAGCTCAAGGGTCAAGGGTGATAAATGATATTGCACAATGCATAGTTTTGGAAGGCAGTGACTATGCATTGCATAGTGGCAAGAGGCAAGGTCAAAGCTTGAGGGCTGAGACTGCATAGTGCGCAGTTTAGGAAGGCTAAGTGAGGTCAAGTTGCTCAGGAAGGGAATTTTCCGAATTTGGCTAAGTGTGGGATCAATGAGGCCAAAGTGAACAATGAAAAAAATTGAGCATGATCACACACTTATAAAAGTTTACACCACAACATTGATCACTCAGAACAAATGAACAACATAATACCCCCAATACGACGACATTGAGACAAATTCCCCCAAGTGCGACACTAAAGGTACACTTTGCGACGACGGTGATGACACTTATGCGAAAGTGCTTGAAACTTTGGAAATGAGTGCGATACATATCTACATGATAAGAATGACTCATTAGAACCAAGGTTACCCCTTGAAACAAACCAAAACTACATTTGTGCAATGTGTGACACTTGCCTTGCCAAAAGATGACATTTGCGACTGTAAGAGGAAAGTGAAAACGAAACTTGAAAAATGCGAACGACATATAAAGAAACACATGTTAGAATGAAGGTAGCATGAAAAAGTCACTTATAACAATGAAAAAAACCAAAATAAACAGTTGTAAATATGAAAGTGGCACTTCCGAATGCGGAGGTGCAAAAAAGCGACAGTTGGAAAACTCATCGAAATACAAGAACAATCACAACCAAAAGTGAGAGATTGTCGATGAAAGTGTGCACTTCCTGTCAACAGAGGTTGAACATCATACATGCATTATCTTGATGGACTTGTGCTATGCTTGTTCAAGATTTCATAAAAGAGCACACTTATGAACTTGTTGCGCACTAAGCATGTGTGAGTAGGTGCCTTTGACACTAATTGACCGAACATAAAATGACTATGGAACGAACGATCGAAAAGTCCACGATAGGCTCCAAAATTCAAGCATAGACCAAATTTTGGAAGGTGTTTATTGTAGTGACAACAATACCTCAACACATGATTTTCTACAACCAAATGTATATGCCTTGGCTCAACTATAAACTGACACAGGGTGTTCACTATAA
The DNA here is from genome assembly GCA_034641835.2 of Pinus albicaulis. Taxonomy (NCBI): domain Eukaryota; kingdom Viridiplantae; phylum Streptophyta; class Pinopsida; order Pinales; family Pinaceae; genus Pinus; species Pinus albicaulis. The sequence goes on from CM076580.1 coordinate 610,779,953, forward strand.
AGAAAATATCCAACTTGGTGTTAACTAGGTACATAAAGGATCCAATCTATTGCATATATGTCATAGGATCCACCAAATTTGAAAATGAAGAAAAATCACTTATCTTATTCTTATTAGAAACCATTGGAGTAGCTTTGGAATTTCAGTCCATAATATCGAGTCTCCTCAAAATCTAGATGATATACTATCCCTATTTGCAGAAGATCTCATCAGGTCTCTACTACACCTCCATTCCTAGGAAATAATTCATCAGGATAAGATCCTTCATCTAAAATTCTGAGGTCAACTCCCTCTGACACTAAATTATGCCTTCCCATGGTATTCTTGGTTTCTCCCTCTATCACAAGAGCAAATCCTCTTGCCATTGTGGCTCCCTTTGTCATGTAAGCAAGTCCTTCTTCCACTGCAACTCTATCTATCACATAAGAAATTCCTTCTATTGTCTGACATGGTCCTTTAAAATAGGGTATATTGATCCTAGAGATCTTCTCTCTATTAGCATATTGATAAATTCATGACATCCTCTTGGAAGGCTTCTCCTTCCATTCTTCCTGACTATCTTCTCCCTAAAAAATCGAAGCTCTTCTGGTCATCTGGCACAGTCTTGGATGTCCTAACAGTATGTAAAATATTCCCTCTTGAACATCCACCACTCTTGTTGAGTCTATCCTTGAGTCTTTATGTCATGCAAGAACATGACCATTTTTAAACTGGAGCAAAAAATTTCCACGTTGTTGAAAAATGCAGTAAGTCTCAATTTGAATTTGCCTTAAAATTTTAATTTCCATATCAACAGACAACTTGGAGGCACTTAAATTATGTGACATGGCTTTTGTAACTCATTGAGCTTAGTAAATTTGAGTTAGAAGGCTTGGAGTTCAGTTGAGCATGTGTGATTTCTAATTTGTAGTAATCAAGGTCAGTTATTTCAAGTTATTTTCAGTGGAAATAGTTTTAACTGATGATGGAACTAGTAGAAGGTCATTTGTGCAGTGGGAAAAAATATAACTCAGTGATCATCTACTTAACTGATAAATCAACCCAAAATATCCAGTGCATGAAGAGAATTCTAGTTCGGTAGTTGTGGTGGAGATTCCAAGGAAGTGTGACATTAGTTGTAGACTAGTCTTGAGTGTACAAGTGTTGCAGGCAGTCAGATGATCAACCTTGGGAATTGTGCAATCATTTTGGAGGAAATTCCTAATTAATAGGGTCCTAATTTCCTCAGAAATTCACAAGGAAATAGGGGCTCAAGAAAAGGAAAAATTTGACTAATTCTGGGTCAGAGCTTCTCAGTGAGCAGAGAGATAGGTTATTCACTTGCATGTTGAGCTCAAATTGAGTTAGCAATTGTAATACATATCTATTCATGAGATTAATGAAAACATGCAAAGGGGTATTGTAGTAGATTTATTTCCCCTAGAAAAATGTTGCGTGCATGTGTGTTATTTCTCATTTCATGTTGGCGATTGATTTTCTAAATTGTGAATTTAATTCCGCAGAGCAATAGAGTAGGATTGTGTCTTTTGATTTATATTAAAATTTCATGAGGAGTTGCAATTCTACACCATAATTTCTACATGGTATCAAAGAAAGATTCACATTAGAAGAATAATTTCAAAGTTGTTTCTCATGAGATTCTAATTTTTAGAGCAATGTAGCAGGATCTCTAAAGAGTTGGGAAAATTACCTTCAATGGGTTGAGACTAGAGTATGCCTTAGAAGGAATCTCTAATTTCATTGCATGGAAGGATCACATGGAGGAAATGTTGGATAAAAACGGATTTTTGGAATATGTCAAGACAAACATTCCGAAACTAGGATCAACAAATGCCCAAAACCTATCTAAGTGGAAGAAAGTTGCAGCCAAGGCAAGGAGAGTAATATTGGAGGGAGTGTGTGAAAACATTGTCTCAAATATCCATGGGAAAGAAAATACTTTCACAATGTGGAAAACACCAACATAATTGTTTGAAAATAGTAGTGACCATACGAAGCTAGTGATTAAGGATAAAATTCGAAATATCAAGACCCAGAAGAATGACACTATTATGCAGTATCTGAGCAGGTTCACCCAAGTTCGTGATGAACTTGGCGGGGTTGGTGTAAATTTTGCAGAAAATGACTTGGTAAGCCTATCACTCCTAGACCTTCCAAAAAGCTGGCACAACCACCAAGATTTAGTGAATGAGAGGGAGAAATTACCGAATTGGGAATGATTATGGTCTGATTTGGTATAAGAGGAGATAATTCGAGATATTAGAGATGGAGAAACATCCACAAAATCAGAAGAGGAATTTTCTCTAGTTGGAAAAGGATTGAAGGCCAAGGGCAAGAAGTCCCAAGGTGAGGCTGAATCCAGCCAAGGTGGCAAGAAGAAAGACTTGTCCAAAACAAAATGCTTCAATTTTCATGAATTTGAGCACTATGCCATGAAGTTTCCACAAAAAAAGTCGAGAAATAAGACGTCAAGATCAACAACAGGTGAAGCTTTGGCTTCACAATTTGATCTAGATTTTACCCTCATCACATGCATGGCTAGCACAATGAGGGGAGCGTGTGGTACTTGGACTGATCTAGTGCCTCATTCCACATGACAGGGTGTAGAGAGTTTTTCAGTTACCTGGAGGAGAAATATCTCCATGTGCACATTGAGTTTGGGTATGAAAAAAGGTACAAAACGACCGGGATTGATACAATAAACTTTCGGAGGGAGTTGATATGTCCTACTTGAGTCAAGGATGTCATGTTTGTTCCAGGCCTAAAAAAAAATCTCATCTCTGTAGCAGTTTTGGAAGAACGTGGTTATGACGTGATCTTCAACAAAGGGAAAGAATTCCTGAGACACATAGCCATTAGACAAGTGAAGTAGATAGGGGTTCATGTGAAGAACCTATATTCACTTGAGGTAGAAGATTCATGTAAAATATTTAGGAGCAATGAATATATTATAGATATGGTGGTTGAGACTAAGCAGGATATACCTCTCAAAATGGAACCTCATGAAGTTGTGTAGCAACAAAAAATGTAGAGGAAGAGAGGGGGAAGAGTGGAGACATCCACTTAAGTAGAGACCTCAAGTAGGGGGAGAGTTCGAGCCAAGTGGGTAGAGGGAGAAATTGCACCTATACCTCCAGGAGTGAGGTGGAGTGATGTAGATCCCTAGCTCCATAAGTGCAAATATTTGGGCAGGGTCCATTGAGGTGTTCTCCTCATGGATCATTACCTTGCTACAAGGGCCCAAAATATTAAGTAGTAGGAGGATCAGTGTTAGTCAGACACTGAGGAGCGCAGAAGACAGTTGAAAACAGAGCAGGAGGCTCACTGTAGAAATTATATAGAAACTCTATATACCAATGGATTCAATCCAATCATGTGATGTACTAAAACAAGATATTGAATCCTTCTACTATATTTTCGGAATATAAAACACGATCTTCTCAATCACATGCAAGTAAGAGAAAGTAAATTATCAATCACACAACACAATATGTTCTTGGGGAAAGCACCTGCTCAAAACCCATCTATCATATATTGTACATAGTAAAAGAATCATGAAACAATACAATGCTTTCGCACACCGATAAAATCATGAACTCTACCAATTGTCTTACCCTGATCCTGCTCAAAACTGACTAAAATTCTCAGGAAAAATTGACCAACACTTAGCCAATTCTCAGCCCCTACTTAGCCCAACCTTTCTCTCGCAATCCCTAAGCAATTAATCCCTATTAAATAGGATAATCAACCTTCCTTGACTGCACAATCCATCATGAGCCTTCTTGTGACTTTATAATTATGCCTGGGCAATTTTATAATAATACAACTGATATTTTACTTCCCTTTAACCTCTGTCTCAACTGGGTCGTCATCATAATTAACACGCATGCAACCATTAATAGTGAATCATCAATCACTTGGTAGATCACTACTTGTGAATTAAATCTAATTTAATTCACTTGACCTCTCACTAGCTCATCACCGAGTTAGAACTAGTTAAACTGATTTTATTTCAATTAATTTGAGTTAACTGATTACACTTACATCACACTAGTGCTACAACAGCAACTGGACCCTGAAAATAATAGAATCACTCTACATGCCTCACCATAGACCCTCAAATCAAAATTCTTGAGCCAACTAAGTCTGTCTCACTTAGTTAACTATTACAAGTTGTTATGAGATAAGATTACAATTTATTGTCCAATTTATTTAAGGGATAAATAAATCAAAAGCCTCACATGGTAGCCATTTCTGGGTTCCATTTTCGGGATTTTGTTTATGGATGCCAATTTCGCTGTATCTTGTTGCAAATTTCAACACTTAGTAGCAGAGTCAACAACAACACAATTTTCCCAGTAGATAATTGTAAACACAATTATTTCAGAGTTTTTAATTTATGCTTCTTAGTTGCATATGTTGCGGTAGAAGAAACAACAGTGATAGGTGTTGCTATAATACATTCCACAGGTGCAAGATATGGGTGGTTGATAATCCCTTTCTTGCTGAGAGGGAGTGTTGAAAAATATAGCAAGAAAGTCTCAATTTGGATTTTCCTTGGTCAAATTGAGAAAATTTGAATTTCCACATTAGTAGACAACCTGGAGGGAATTAACTTGTGTGACAAGACTCTTGTAACTCATTTAGCTCAGTAAATTCGAGTTAGAAGGATTGGAGTTTAATTTCACATGTGTGATTTCTATTTTTAGCAATCAAGGTCAGTTATTTCAAGTTGTTTTCAATCAAATTAGTTCTAACTGTTGATGGAACTAGTGAAAGGTCAGTTGTGCACTAGGACAAAAATCTATATTAGTGACAATCTAGTTAACTGATCAATCAACCCAAAATAGCTAGTTCATGCAGAGAATTCAAGTTCCCCAGCGATGGTTGAGATTCCAAGGCAGTGTAACATTAGTTGTATATTAGTCTTGACTGTACAGGTGTTGCATATAGCCAGATTATCAACCTTGGGAATTGTGCAATCATTTTGGAGGAAATTCCTAAATAACAGGTGCCTAATTTCCTCAAGAATTACACAGGGAAATAGGGGCTCAAGTAGAGGTAGAATTTCACCATGTTTGGGCCAAAGCATCTCAGTGAGCAAATAAATAGGTTATTCACTTGAAAGTTGAGATCATATTGAGACAACAAGTGTAATACATCTCTATTAATCAATTTAATGCAAGCAGACAAAGGGGATTTTTAGTTTATTACTTTCTTGTGGAAAAATACTGTGTGCATGTGTGTTATTTCTCATTGCATTTTTGTGATCGAATTTCTAAATTGTGAATTGAATTCTGCAAAGAAATAGACTAAGATTGTGTATTATGAATTAGATTAAAATTTCATGAGAAGTTGCAATTATACACCATTATTCCTCGTAGTCCACTCCCTCTTGATGCTTACCTCCTTGTAGAAATCAATGAAGTCCATAAAAATCTCATAAACTTGGATTCCTTTGTCTTCTTTCGAGGTGGATGTTCATCCTCAACCTCAACATAAGTTGTCGATGGATGCTGCTTTCCTTTCCTTTTCATTGCATTAATTGTAAGGACTAGGCTTTCTTCATACAACAGATTGATTGAGATATCTAGTCACACCAAAGGGTCAAAAAAAAGATAGCATCAACACCAATTCATTCCATATGCTATCAATGAGATAAACCAAGTATGCATCACACAAACTCCACTTGCATCCACCATTCCAAGTCTTTCTGTAGGGTTTCATACCACAAACCCTAAGACTTTCTCATCCAAGACTTCAATACAAGTAATAACCTCCAAGTCTTCTCCAAGGTTTAAAAAACCTAAGGCTTCCAAATCTTGTACCACACAAGCATAAATTATATAAGATGAATACATCAATAAAGGCTCCTTATCTCTCTTTGGCTCTAGAATAACTTCCTTCTAAAACCTATCTTCCATTTTGATACTTGGCACCATTTGGCAACAGATCAAAAATATAGTCAAGTTTTTGAACACTTGTCTCTTAGGATAACTTTAGTGGTTTCTAATTTGAAAAAAGATTTGATACCATGTTGAATATTATACAAGATGCACAATATAATACAATTTTATTCCAGATAATTACTTCCTAATGATTCCACACGGAATATTATGACTAATATCATTAAGTAATTACACTTCAAAAAATTTCAAAAGTAAATGCAATGGAAGGAATGAAGATAATATAAATACAACCATGCACAATAGAGAAAAAATTTACCTTGGGAAACCCAACCTTGGGAGAAAACCCATCAACTTTTCTTTGGGTGAAATTATTCTTCAACAAGGTTTTCAAATCAACAAATTTTCTCGAAAGATGTGCCAATAATCCAAGTCAATTTCCAGTAAAAACTCATACAAGTCAACCTTGGTCAAACCTATCAGGAATAAAACCCTATGGTCCCTATGTTTTTGTTGTCCCTGCGGCCCTTAGGGCTTACTGAATGGTCAAATAGATCACTCGGTCAACTTCAGTTAGACTTCTACCTTCTTCTATCACACGTGAAACTACTTTAGGAGAGAAAATATGTTGGTGAAGTGATGATAAAAAATGGAATTTCACATCATGCATATATACATGAAAAATGGGTTGAATTTTCGAAGGGACACACCCTTTCATTATGTGGCTGACTTGTCTTTTTCTTAGCCTACATGATGCCACACACACACACACACACACACAATTTTAAATTACACAATTATTCTAGGCCAACTTAGGTGACCTCTTGGCATGCAGGAATACCTCCTAATGCTACACAAACATCAATAGTTATATTGTAGTTAACCTCTTTCACAAGAAAATCCTAAATTTGATAGAAATGAAAATGGATTTTTTGTCTCCGTAATACTGGATACGAAAATTGAACTGGTTTTTCATTAGGTTTGAAGTCATTCTTATGGGGTAGGGCATTGAAAGAAGGACAAGATACAAAGGTTGTTATAAAATACATCATCATGGAAAATATATTATTTTTTGAAAAATTCATTAACTAGAAGGCTGACTCATTTGAAATAAGGTCTGCCTATTTGAATAAAGAGTCCTTTTTTATAAGAATAATAGAGAACATAAATTATGGACCTTGGAACATTAGCTATGGTTTCTCGCCCCATTAATTGGGAAAAATATCTAGGAAAAATATTTGTAAGGATATAAAAATATAGAAATATCTAAGAAGGAAATGTCAGAAGGAACCTTTGTATGTGGTGAGATTAATTCCTTAATGATGTGTTGTCTCTGCAAAAAACACCCTAAAAATTTTTGTCTACATTTGAATTTTGGAGCCTACAATGGATCTTACGATCTTTTATTCCATAGTCAATTTACAGTTGATCAATAAGTGTCAAAGTCACTTGCATACACGTGTTCAGTCCATAGCATGTTCATGAGCACATTATTTTTTGCAAGCTTGAACGGGCATAACATAGTCCATAAAGATAATGTCTATGCAATGTTCAACCTATGGCTAAAATCAGTGCACACTTTTAATTGACAGTCTCTCACTTTTGGTTGCGATTGTACTTCTATTTCGGTGAGTTGTTCAAACTGTTGCTTTTGCGCGCCTTCACTTTCGCGAGTGTCACTTTCATGTTTTCGACTGTCACTTTCACTTATTTTCACCTTAATTAGTGCCATTTTCATGTTATATTTTCTCTGGCATGTGTTTATTTCACTGTCGTTCGCATATCGAAACTGTCACTTGCACTTTTGCTCTCATATAGCGAATGTTTTCTTTTGGCATGGGAAGTGTCGCCTATCCTGTAAAGTGGAGTTTTGGGTTGTTTCAAAGGGTAAATTTGGTGTTTATGTGTCCTTCTAGTCATGTAGACACGTTTTACACTCATTTCCAAAGTTCCAATCACTGTGGCACAAGTTTTGTCATTGTCGTCGCATAGTGTATCTTTAGTGTCACACTTGGAGTGAGCTATCGCAATGTTGTTTCACTGAGGAAAGTATTTTGTTCATGTGTTCTAGGTGTCATGTGTTGTGTTGTTAAGTGATCAAAGTGTGTTATTATTATTGAGTCTTTATCTTGTTCAACTTCATTTCACTGATCCCACACTTAGTCAAAACTAGTAAAACTCCCAGACCGGGCGACTCAGCCTCATCCAACCCTCCTGAACCACACACTACACAATATTAGTCCTCAAGCAACAACCTTGCCTCTTGGAATTGCACAATGCACAATATCTGCCTCCCATAAATGTGTACTGTGCAATATCAGTACTCAAGCCCAACCCCTGAGTTCCGTAATTGCGTAATTTTCATCTCCAGCCATTCCTCCATTGTGCATTGCGCAGTCTCAGTCCTCAAGCCTCATCCTTGAGCCCCTAAAATGAAAAAATATGCAATCATTGGAATCCTATTCCTAGAACCATGTAGTGAGAAATATTAGTGCTCAAGCCCTCAACTTGAACTCTTGAGTTCCCCAACTGCGCAATCTCCAAGCTAGTTCTCCTGCAAAAACTGTGAATTGGGAAACTTCAAGCCTCAAGCTTCAAACTTGATCTCTTGAGCCCCTCAACTATGCAGTTACCTATCTTGTCCTTTTACAACTGCATACTGGGAAAATTCAAGGCTCAAGCCTTAAGCTTGACATCTTGATCCCCTCAACTGCGTAACCAATTAGCCCTAGTCTTCTAGAACTATGGATTGCAGAGTCTCAAGAATCAAGCCTTAGCCTTGAGCACTGGAACTACGCAATCCATTGGATTTTGTGCCTCCATAATTGCACATTAGGAAACCTCAGGCCTAAAGTCCCAACCTTGAGCTCTTGAACCCCTCAATTGTGCAATATTTTGACCCTGGCCATCTTAAAATATGCATTACGCAGTCTCTAGCCTAAGTCTCAGACCTTGGCCTCTAGAACTACGCAATCCCTGAGTTAATCACTCAATCAGTCACTTGATCCCAACCCTAACAAGTTATTTCATGAAGCATGTTAGATTAGGGTTTTCAGACTAATTTCGTATTGTCATGAATGGATTTCAGTTGCAAGCACTCTATCTTATCATGACAGGATGATGGTGGAGGAAAAGGAGAAGGAGACCATGCTCGAAGACACCTATGGAGTTGAAGAGATAAAATGATCATATGGATATAAGATGAAGGAAAACCAAAATATAACAAGAGATCAAATATCAGGACCGCATGAAGACTCCATATTGATTCACATCCCTTTGGATGGTGGATATAAATATCAAAGCATATCTCTTACGTAGATGAAGTATTGGATACATCTTTTATGAAAGAAAGTAATGACAAAGAGTGGCTTGACATTGCCATGTCATCATGCAGTCCATGTCAGCAGTGTCATGTCATGTTTTGTCATGATTCTTCATGTGTCACGTCATTTTGTGGATTGTGTAAATTAAATATTGGAAAATATATTGTAAAGTGTAAGTCCAAGAGTCATATCCGGAATATGAAGAGTCATGTAAGAGTTGAAAAGTAATAAAGAAGTTAAAGAGTCATGAGGGTAGTCCAAGCGTCACAAGGGTGGTGAAAGATCACCCAATTTTTTATATATACACCCTCATTGTACAAGCAAAGGACTTTTTCACCTTGGCTTCTCCTATAAGGCATCAGAGAAACAAAGTCAGTACTTTTGGGGAGCAAGTCATGTCTCCAATGCTCCACTATTGGGGCTAGTGATGTTCGTTGGATTAATGTATCTTGGGACTTTTACTTAATACTTGAAGCCTGATGGAAAACATGTTTTCATACATGGATTGTGAATATTTGGAAGAATTTTTTGTGAATATCTATGATTCATGTTTTCTTTCACATGTACTAAAGTAGTTGAACTATTTTGGTTATTTTAGTGCTTATCTTATTGAAAATGTGTTGTAATGGTTCTAAAAATAGTTACATCTATGTGGAATATTCTTCTTGATGTTAGGTGATTCCCTTTTCACTTGTGTGCACCTATACTAGAGTGGTACTATTACCTCTCTCTTAAAGACTCACTTTTACTCCCTTTGTAGTAGAAGAGCCTTGATACACCTACAACTGAACATTCACAAGACACACTTGCTTTTTGCAAATTGTTCAGAGCATTCAAAAAGTTGTTCAAATATATTTATCTTTGTTAAATACTAACTAGGAATCAGATGCTTTAATCATCCCATCTGATCATGATTCTAGCTCTAATGACTATCATTCAACTTACCATTTTCTCATGAGTAGATGAAAATTGTTTTACATCCTTGATATTTATGATTTAACATCCTGCTCTTTGGGTAGTTGTCAAGCAGTTGAGGCACTTCAGCCTTCACTGATGGTTATGTTAGGTCCTCACTGTCTTTCCATGCCTACTGAATATGATAAAATCCATTTTCCCTCACAATATTCCCATCTCGACCCCATGATTTTAATTGAAAATTCATATTTTCAAAGATTTTAGGGTTCTTAAGAAGACTGTTTCGAATTTTACAATCCAATCATTGAATGGTTGGAGTAATACTACATGGAAATATTCGTTGAAAATAAAAAATTTCGATCTATCCTCATGCTTGCCAAGAAGTACAGTGCAGATGAAGATACATTTGAAATAAGCTTCCGAGGTTTGTTTAACTATGGTCTTCATTAAAAATGTAAAAATGTGAACTGGTTATAAGTAGTGGATGTGACCCATATTTCTGCCGATAGGAAAAACCTTCTATTCATTGTGAAAATTATTCAAGCTTATATCTTTTCTATTTCACATTGATTTATATCAGTTTTAATTGGTCGTATCCTTAGGTTTGCAAGTCAGGAACAACTACAGTGGCTTCACTGGAAGTTTCATTACACTTGACCTTGACCTTCTAGCTAGTTAGGTTAGGAGTAGGTCTAGTTACATTTTAGTTTCCCCCTTTTTCACTCATCCCACAGTTTTCTTTTGTAGTCTCTCTTGTGTTTTCCAACTTTTGTCTTGCATCCTGTTTTCTACTACCCCCATTTGCTTTTTCCTTTTGATGTTGGTTTTTTTTATGTCTTGTCTCTCGTTTCATGTTTTTTTAATAAGAATTTACATGAAGGGTTTCCCATTTGGTCTCGAAAGACAATGCGTCAAAATAGAAAAGGGGTTTGCGACAATGCAACATTTGGCTAGCCTTCAGTCCTACTTCTTTGTCTTGGTTACCCCTTTTGGTCGATGATGTTCTAATGGAAAATATGATTCTTGCGTAAGGAGAGCCTTGTGTCGAACCATGATATCCATGTCTATTTTGGAAACCCCATCGCTATACTCGGTTCTTTATGTTTTGGTGTTTTACACACTTATCCATTAAAGTAGAGAAGGGAAATGGGAAAATATAAATGATCAAACTAATATCATAGGTTTTATACATGCTTCTATGAAGGAAAAACCTCTTCTACTCTCAATAAGTCGGGATCCCTTTTCCGCCCCATGTAATTAATAAGTGCCGATGCACAGTCCTTATAAAATAAATAAATAAAGGGTGAATGAATAGAGAGGATTCCTGCGTAGGGAGGTGAAGCCTCCATTTGGGTACTATCCAGGCTCGCTGGCAGCGGAGCAATGTTTATGTTCTTGAAGTGACTCCGTCGAGGTACTATCTAGGGATGCTAGAAATGGAGCAAAATTAGAGATGAAAAATTATACTTTGAATATATTAAGATCATGAGTAGCATTACCCTTCTCCTAATTAGAAACATTATGATATATATGACTTTATTATTGATATCAACCAAGAAAAGATGAAGGGGACTATTTTTATTCACGAGGTAGGTGGGGAAGCCAAAGTAATTCAAACAATGAATCAACACTCCCTAAAGAGGTTGACCCTGCACAAAAAATTTGATTTAGGAAGAGAAGCCGGGGTTATACTATTGTGTTTCCAAGTGTTGTCGTTGGAAAAGCACCCTCCAAAATTTAGTCTACATTTTAATTTTGGAGCCTACTGTGGATCTTGCGATTTTTTTTTCCATAGTCACTTTACGGTCGATCGATAAATGTCAAAGTCACGTGCATACACGCGTTCAATCCGTAGCATGTTCTTGAGCGCATTATTTTTCATGAGATTGAATGGGAATAGCGCAATATATCAAGATAATGCATATGCAATTTTCAACCTATGGCGACAGTAAATGCACGATTTCAATTGACAGTCTCTCACTTTTAGTTGTGATTGTACTTCTATTTCGGTGAGTTGTTCAAACTATTGCTTTTGCATGCCTTTGCTTTCACGAGTGTCACTTTCATGTTTATGACTGACGCTTTCACCTTAATTAGTGTCATTTTCATGTTATATTTTCTCTGGCATGTGTCCCTTTCACCGTTGTTCACATATCGTAAGTGTAGCTCACACTTTTTCTCTCATATATAAAATGTCATCTTTTGGCATGAGAAGTGTCTCCTAATGTGTAAAGCAGAGTTTTAGCTTTTTTTAAAGTGTATATTTGGTGTTGATGATTCGTTCTATTCATGTAGACATGTTTTACACTCACTTCCAAAGTTCCAAGCATTATCGCACAAGTGTCGTCGAAAGTGGAAAGATGCTATGATAATAGCTATGTGTAGATCGAAACTATTGATGAAGAACAAATTCCAATGCTAGTCAATGGTTTTGGGCTTAAGGTATACAAGAAGCCTTTATCAAAAAAACAAAGTTCATCCACACAATAATGAATGCGAAAAATACAAAAAAGAAAAAGAAAAAAAGGAATAAAAAACTCTCAGGTGAAAACCTCCTTTGAGGCACCTGGGAAAAACTCTAAAACTAAAAACCTCTATGAGGCAGTTTCTAAGTTTATAAGATTAAATTCCCCACCAGGAAAATATTTATAGCCCTGGCAGGGAAATACAATGGTGAAATTTAGAAGTGGCACCATTACCCAATGTGTGAAAAAAGAGAAGATAAAAACAAGAAGAAAAAAAAGGAAATGATAATTTTTTTCTTTCAAAATAATAATAATAATATTTTTTTTTTCCAAATTTATATGCATAGGTCTAGGGCCCATCTACAACCAAATAATCACTAAATTAGATCACAAATATCGGGGAGGAATTCAAAATAAATATTTATTCAATAGACACATAGGCTTGTTTGACATATCGACAAGATTTTTTTTGTACCTGTCAAAATTTTCTAATGAACAACACCTTGTTCAAAGTTCACCTTCCACTCTTTTCCTCAACGAATCCACATCCATCCATAAATACCACTTTCAACCTTCCTAATCTCACTTGCAAGTTCACGTTTCTGAGGCAACATATTTCTACAATAAGGGAACATCGAATCCTATAAATATGTAAGAAAGCTACATATATTCGTGTAAATATACAAGAAGGCCGAACATTGTTCAGAAGCCAAAAATCAAATAATTATTTGCAATTTGGGCTTGAAATTTTCAAGGATAAATCTCTTGAGACAAGATAAACCCATCGATAAGAAGAAGAAGCAAAACTACAACTCATATAGGATGCTATGTTTACCTACAAGAGTCTTTGTACACGGAATTGTACAAAACCACCTTTGACCCATGCTCTATGGAACCACTTATTTATCTAGAATAACTACATAAATTTCAAGGATGAATTTTTAATCCACCACTCCCTTATGGTTTCACATGTATATTATATTATGCATGGTAACAAGATCAAAACATCAAAATTTGTTAAAAGGAGGCGATAACTGCAAAATACTAAAAAATAGCACTATGTAAGTTAAGTTAGTGGAAATCCCATCAGGAAGAGACCGTTAGTAGGATCTTTGATATGTGATAATGATCACAGATTAACTCATACAAGAAGGTGGTCACATTTGAACTCAATGGAATGTTTCTTACCCGAATTTGCAATCATCCTGATTGTGCGCCAATTTCACTTAACACGTAGACAAATCAACAAGAAGGCACTCTATTTGCATGCAAATGAGAAAAATCCAAAAATCAATACCCCGCTCTCTACTATAGGGCCTTTTCCACTAATATTTTTCTATAGGGCCTTTTCCACTAAGATTCTGCTACAAGGTTTACTACAAGAGTAACACCCACAAACTCTAAATGAAACACATCTATGGGTTTTCTCCTATAAGAGTCGTGATCATGAGGATTGCTAAATAGATAGTATCATACGTATGCAACTAAATGTGAAAACCACCCCTTGCATTGAGGTTGGTCACCCTTAACACCGTTTCAGTCTCCATTTACTAAGCCACTTGTTTTTTTTTGAAATTATAGTCATAATAGTTTATGGGATACACTATGAACTCTTTAATCATCATACCCAACCATTTCCACATTTGAGACATTCCTGCATAAGAGATAGACTCTTTGAAAGTTTCTAGGATTGGGATAGGTTTAATTGAAGAGAACCAAATAATATTTCCATGATCCATTAAAATACTAGCGTAGTGAATATCTTTCAAAGGAGCCAGTGGTTGGTGTTCTTTGAAATATTAAGGGGGTATGATGAGGAGGTGGCCTTGGATTTTTCTTTTAATTGTAAGAGATTAAAAGGAAAATAGTATGCAATAGAGGTTAATGACTTGGAGATACATATCAATGAATCCATCCTCAACATGGTAATAAACAATCATATGGGCTTGCCCTGGGAAAAATAGGAAAGTAAGGAGTCCACTCTTTCCAAGAAGAACTTCTTCCTCCAAGATGAAGAAATTATTGTAGATAAAAATGGGATTAAAATGGAAAATATACCACCCATCTATAATTATGTTTCCTACCACATTTTAAAGTATATCTCATGTGAAGGAAGAATCAACGTCGTCTATGCTTACTAATTTAGGTTTCTTTATCAGTTGAGATGCCAAGCCTATCTTCCAACAACCCAATCACTAAGCATCCCTTAGTTCTTGTTACATTATTTTAATAAAATGAGTGGAAAGTACCAACATGACCTAATTAAGTTGATAGTTTCTAATACACTAGAGATACTAGACCATACTGTTCCATGGGTTGAATTTGTGGATATGGATAAGAAATCCTTTGTAGAAAGCCAAAGGGGATTGATAGAACAAGGATCCCAAATAGTTGAAAAATGAAATTGGAAAACCATTTCCAACCATGGAACTTCTAAGAAGAAGAAGCCCATATTTGAGATCACAAAGAAGGAAATTGTAAGCATTTTGGTTAATATGGGAACCCCTCCTAAGCAGAAAACACATCCTAAAAAAACAATATCACCAAGGCAAAGAACCCTAGTAATATAGTGGGAGTAGGAACTTTTTAGGAGGCATATACCAAGGAGAAGGATCCTTGTTCAAAAGGAGGAGGCCTCTCAAACAATAATTCAGTTAGAAGATACATCTAGCTTGAAGGAGCAATATGGGACTCTCCCGTTGAACTAACAAAGCTACACAAAGAAGAAGAATCATATGAGGGAGAACTATAGAGGGAAGAAGAAGATATTTTGCAGGAATTTATATTTATTGGCATGTCCTTCCATATGTAATTACATGCGAAAGGGTAATAGATGGTAATTATATCAGAGAATGAGGAACTCACAACTAAGAGGCACTAAGAATGTCGATAATCAATCACATATTCCTAAGTACAAACGGAAATGGCTACCAAAAGAAAGAAGGAAGCAACTTGTGGTGACAATTTTAACTCACTTTCCCACCAAGATAATAAATTTCATTGGACAACTTCATATCAATGGTATGCAAATTTATCGACTAAGAAAAAACAAAATAACAAAATTTGGACCAGTGCTTGGAAAAAAATGCATGTGTTCCTGAAGTTTTCGACTTCAAGGAAATTGTTTATCTTTTTGTGTGGAATTTTTATCCCAATACTAGAACAATTAAAGTATGAGTCAAGAGGAATCCAATTCCTCTGACCCCTAAAGAATCCAAAAGGATGTTTAAATTTCTAGAACTAAATAAGTTATTAAAGTTGCCTGAAGCTAATAAATTTTTGGACTCTCAAGTTGGTGGAATGGACATCGTTCATGATAAGGAAGAAGTAGAACCAATGGCTTGTCCCTTATGAGATTGATGCTATTTTTTTATAATGGAGTAGTCAAAATCAATACTAATGATTATGAGTAGATTTATTTCCTTGTTAAGGGTCATAGATTAATACTATATCATAAACCGATAACAAGGGAATAATTTGTTAAATACTTGCAAGAGAATTCAGAATTTAAGTTAGTCAAGAAAGGAGATTCTTCTCCTCATTCTCCAACTTCATTATAATTTATTTCCAATAATATAAAAAATTATAATAAAAGTATAAACATGAAAACCAACCATGTTGGCATGTTTATACAGAAAATATTAATTGAAAACCAAGATATTTTGGTTGTTTAGATTTTCAAAATCCCCTCTTTCTTGTCCCTATTTCCTTATATCCTTCTTTTTTCTAATAAATTTTCAAGTGGCCAACAACAATAAATAAGTCTTCTCCTGATCAGACAAAGAAAATTCGTAAAATTTTAAGCGGAAAATAGAGTTCATATCATTCTATAGCTAATATTCAATTCTTCAGCCATATTCGAATCCTACAACAAAAGAATAGAAACAAAGGTATGTAAGAATGTCAAAATTATATTTCATATAGGAGCTTAGATTTTAATTCATGGATGATTGTATTAAAAAATTGAAGACCTTATAAAATTTCTATCATATTCATGACCATTATACCCTATCCCCTCATTATTACAATGCCAATCACATCAAGTCCGATTGGAATTAAACACATGACACCGATCCTTTGAAATCAGATTTGGGAAATTTTGGAGGGTACAATCCGGACACAACACAACTTATTCCATTAAACACCTTACCTTGCCATCATTTAACCTTGTTTCATATCCATTCTGCTCATTTCCAATTCATATTTCATTCATTCCTTTCTCAAAGCCTCCATTATCCCTATCGAAAGAAAACAATCAAGGTCGAGACTTCTTCTCACCATGGGAACGCTTGTTCGCTTTGAACCAAAAGGAGTAAAATTTCTCTAGGAATATCCAAGGGTTAATGAACAATTGCAACAAATGGGATGGCTTCAGTTTTTTGAGAAATTCAACTAGTATGAAACAGAAGTTACCAAAGACTTCGCTTGAGATTTTTATGGAGTAGAAGCAGAGATAGATATTAAGCTCATCCTCACATAATATATTGTAGCAGAAGCAACCAAAATGCCTAGAAGCAGGGAAAGTTGGTTCAAGAATAGGAAAATAAAAGAGAATGACTAGGTCCATTTCCTTAAAGAACCAGGTATGGATTTATCTATCTTCAAAAATTGTATTATGGTATTGCATTAAAGGGAAAATGGAGAAATTTGACGCTATTTATTCAAAATTTTGTAACTTGTGAAGGTACATTTGGACAATGTTTTTCTACCATGCCATGCACATGATGCATTTTGTTGATGGGAATGAGATTAAATTGCATTAATTTCTACTTCAAAGTCTTAATAAAATGGAATTTAGCATAAAGAGCGAGTCCAGGTCCATTGATAACTCTCTTTATCATCACGAACTCATCAAAATCCTTGTAGAAGCACATTTTGAAACTAGAGGAGACAATTGGAAAGATTTCTTAGTCAGAAACCATTTTGTAGAAGTCTAATATGAAGAAACAAGTGGTAGAGTTAAGAGAAGTCGATGAAAGTTAAACCATAACCCTTAGGAAAAGAGAATTGAAGAAGAAATTCAAGAATATAATGTGACCAAATTACTAGAGGACCCATTTGAAGGTGACACCCCATTGTGACAATATTTTGAGAAGTTTAAACAAAAAAATGTAAAATAGGGTCTTAGAGGAAAAAACACCAGCTCAAACCTGAATTTACCTAAAGAAAAGAAGAAAGCATAGGTTAGTAAAACAAAAATACAAGACACTGGAAGCTCAAAAGTGAAATTGAGAAGAAGAAAAAGAATTGCAAAACCTTCAAGTACATAGTCACCGGAAATGATTGATCTTGAAGAAGAAGGGTATAAAACACCACCTCACATAGTCTGTCAAACATGACAAACTACAAAAATTGACCCAAACTAGCAGGAGATTTATGATTATGTAGAATCCTTAGAACAAAGGGCACAACAGATGGAAAAATTTTCTTAATATGAAATGGGTGAAACTTCAGCAACCAAACAAAATCCATAGTAGGAACACAAAATTGAAGAATATCTAAAACATTACATGTATGAGTTGGAGGTTCTTAACAAAAACTTAACATAGGAAATGGAAGAGTAAAAAATTCAGAATGAGATACTAAGAACCCAAAATGACAATATAATTCTAAACCTTTGTCACTGGTATAAGAAGAATAATAAACTTAAGGTTCAAAACAAGTTTCTCAAGAACATAATTAGAAGATTAGAAGGCAAAATTCTGATGAAGAAACCAAGGACCACTTTCAACATCAAGAAGAAATAGGAAAGCACTAGTCTAGATGTGTTGCACAAGATTTCGAGGATCATACACTAAAGGAGAAAACAAGAAACAATTTTGAATTTTTTGTGCATGAGGACATGAAAAACCTTTGGTGTGGGGGAATGTTGAAGTCTGAAGTTGTTTCTTTTTTACTATCCCTTTACCGTCTCATTTCACCTTTTTGTCACCATTTTATAGAAATCTCAGCATGCTTAAGGTCAAGCTCAACTCTTAAAAATGTATTTATCATCCATAATTAGAATCTATGTTTCCTTATGAATTGTAATGAAAACATTCTTAGAGTGACAAAATCATAAACATTCTACAACTAATGATGGTTTTTGCAATAATATTCATTGTTAGATAGGTTGCAACACTTCAATAAAAGGATGAAGACTACCTGGAGATGAAAAATGACCACCATATGGATAACCACCTATTAGCATGACTTGGTAGGCTACGAGGATTGATAAATTTAAAAGTCAAATTCAGATTCAAACTCAGAGAAAGACGTGTAGCATCCAAATAAAGGCAATAAAGGAATAGAACGACATCAAGCGAGCGCGATTGAAGACATGTCCAATTTTTACTATATAGATCGAGATGAATCCTGTATGACTTGCTATTTTAGTATCAATTCATAAAGACATTGAGTTTATTTCGTAGATGTCAAGTTAGCTCATTTTGTATCGGCTTAAAACTCTTAAAATCATTTTATGAAGTTTGTATAAAGGTTGTAAGCTGAGACCTGAGACACAAGTTTTTGAATATTAAGTTTATAATTGTTTTATTGTGAAGTCCAGTGATACTTTGTTCCATCTTAATATAATTACTCTATTCTCAATGTGTGCATCAGAAATCTTGTGATTGATAGCTAACCTGTGCTCACAGGAGGCCCCCTTGTCGAGCTGTGAGGTTTTGTTTTACATTTCTGACTTGTTTATAAGTACTGCATTTTCTTTAAGAGTTTTTTAAATAGTTTTTATTATAGTTACATCTTGATAATTGTCACTTTGATTTCAAAGTACTCATAAAAAGGAAAACACCAAAAAGTTCTAAGTTTTGAATGCATCTTCTTTCCAACACTTAAATATTTTTGAATGCATCTGATTTCATAAGTTTAGTTTGATTTCTTATATGATGATAGAAATATTCTTTAGAGGTTAAATGCGCACACAAGTAATCACTTTAAAGTTATACGCTTTCAATTTGATATTTATTTTGCAATTAGAAATTAGATACTTTTATTGCTATTTCTCTTTCATGCAATTAGTATAGAATTTTCTTATTGTAATTTAGTGTAGAAGTTTATTTTTGCAAGATAGTGTAGAATGTTTTCAAATTTTCAAAATATAACTAGATTATTTTTCTTAAAGTTAGGTTTCTAGCATTTCCTTTCATGCAATTAGAAGTAATTTTAAATTATTCAATTTAGATAGATTTTCAAATTCTGCAAACTACTGAATTTCAATTTAGTTAGTATTGGATATAACTTTAAGTTGAAAGAACATGTGCGTAATCATTCTCTAAATTGAATTAATAAAACTGGCCATATTTTAGATTAATTGTATTTCTAGAATCAATCAAATCACTTTAATAAGCCTAGCATATATAGTGCACATCCATTTCATAAGCACATGAATCTTGGTTGACAATTAAATAAGTAAATTAAGAAAAAATAATTACCCAACAGGTTTCTTAACTTCCAAGATGTGTCATCGGGAGTTGCATGTCCCCCTGCCTCTTCTAATGTATATCTAAGCCATGTTGGTCTCTTCTTGATCTAAGGGAGAAAAAATGGTTCCACTAGATCACATGGCCCTTCTGGCCTTTCGAGACACTCTGTAGAAATTGAATGTTTTTGTTTTGATGCCTCTTTCTTCACTTCATCTAAGGAATCCATGGATACTTCCTTAGACTTCCAATATGCCACTTTCTCATCGAAGGTGACATCTCTACTAACCTCAATATGTCATTGCTCTGGAATTTATACTCTAAAGGCCTTCGATGATTCATCGTAACCAAAAAATATGCCTTTGTTTCATGAGGTCTGAATATTGTTCCTCTTGTCCTTACAAACATGAATATATACAAGAAAATCAAAGATTATCATATGTCAAACCTCTGAATTCGTTTTAGAAAATGCTTCTTTAGTAGTCATACTTTCAAAAACTTTATGAGGGCTTTTATTTTTGATGTACATAGCTTTTCGTGATGCTTCACCCCATAAGAAAAATGGCAAGTCCAAATCATGCATCGTGGCCTTGACAGACTCGTAAATGGACCTGTTTTTTCATTATGATACACCATTTTGTTGTGGATTATAGAGGAAATTAGCTCCCTCTTAGTACCAACATGCTTGCAGAAAGAAAAAAGCTCCTTTGAGGTGTATTCTCCTCCATTGTCAAATCTTGATATCCTGATCTTCCTACCAGTCAAATTCTCTACTTCAACCTTGAATTCCTGGCACTTTTCGAATACTTCATCCGTAGTATTCAAAATATATATCCATGTCTTATAGGAAAATTCATCAATAAATATCACATAATATAATGAGTCGCCAAGCTATTTCAAATAATATAATGTAAATATTAAAGAATGCAATTATCTAAAGAAAAGAAAAATATAGCCCTAAGAAAAAATAACACATACATATTCTTTGAAGTATCATGCTTTGAAATATAGGAAATCAAATGATCTTTAATGGAGTCTACTATAAGACTCATGGAATCGATATCATCTTCTTTGAACTTTCTTTTCCTACTGCATTAGTTGGTTTAGTATTCTTTCTCGTCACAATATCCAAAAATTTATTCTTGGCAAGAATAATATTGATTATGAATTTCCAAGTCTGAAGTTTGATGCTCCCTCTAACTTGTTTTTAAATTACATGGAGGAAGCCATAGATGTCAATCAACAAGAAGGAATTCAATAAAATTCTCTCTGGGGTTTTTGCAAGGGTGATCTTAATGTTCCTTCCTTCACCAAACCTCTTATACCATGTTAATTTTCTAGGTGCAATATAGGTTAGCACAATATTTCTGAAATTTTAATAATAATTTTGATGTAAATATTCTTTTAACTTATTCCAATATATCATTAAAAAATTATACCTTATACATTCAACCATAAATAACAGTAGAATAATCGAGATCACAATGCACAAAAACAAGACAAAATTTACCTTGGGAAAACCCACCAAGGGGAAAAACCTAGCAACCTTTTTCACTAGAGAAATTATTTTTGTTCAATGAGATACACACCTAGACCTATGGTCAAACCTAATATTCTCCTCCAAGTCAAGTCACCCTATCTGATCCAACAATTTGTTTTGCCTATCTAATCCAGAATTTTGGCCCTCTTATAATTACTAGTTTCCCCAGAAATTTCAACCCTGCAGTAGTTGCCCATTTACCCAGAAAATTTTGGTCCCTCGCAACAGAAAGCCCTGAAAAAATACAAGCCACTAAGGGAGTAGCCAATCCACACGTGAGAGAGAGAGAGAGAGAGAGAGAGAGAGAGAGAGAGAGAGAGAGAGAGAGAGAGAATGTGTCCTTCTATTCATCCTATTTTTCCACCTTGTCCTTCACTTTCTTTTCCATAAACTGTGTTGTGTGAGAGTATGCAAATGCCTAAGTAGAGGAGGCCGAGTTGCCTTTATATAGTAGCTTGTATTGGTTGAATGGGCGTGTCTCTTGTCCAGGGCCAACTTGACTTGGAAGTAAGTCGACTTGTCACTTTTAGAGTAAAAAATTACATTTCAAAAATTCAAATTTTCATCTTTAAAAAGTCTCAATTGGACTTTGACTCAAAATAAAATTTCCTTTGACTCTAGCATTTATAAATATGATCTACAATGATAAATAAAAGTACATCAAGTGACAAAATATACATTAGGAAGATTGATCATAGTTACAAATTCAACACCAATAACAGTCCTCTGAAGTTATCGATTCGTTGTTTCCCGTTAAAAAATAAAAACAATGAATTTCAGACAATATGTTAGAATCAATCAAGAGGATCAAAAGGTAATAAGATTTCACACTAAAACTCATCTTTGTTAAATCAAATATATTTGTTTTCCAATCAAGAATTTATCATCTTAAAAATATTCCAACACCTCATAGGCCAACCTTAAATTACAATATTAGGACTAAGAAATATTGAATGAGGAAATACTCCAAGTAGTAAAAGACTATAGCTAGATTTTGTATGAAGGATTTCAATTTGCAAATACATAATGCCAACCAAAATATTAGTCACTAAAATTTTAGTTACTCTCCCTTGTTTCAATGTAAGAGCTCATTAAGGAGCTCATATTTGTGGTAGATGATAAATATCTAAGCTTAAATCCTCCCTCACAAATCCTCTTCTCCTCGACCCAAACATACACCCACCCTACCCCTCTCACCACCCCAACCCAGTAATTGACACCTTACCCAACTAAGAAATTTATAAGGGTATTTTGACAGTGGCTAGATTTATTCATGGTTTAAAAATATAGGATGAAAGGAAAAAATAGTTACAAAATATAACTAATTAAGAAATGTCAAATTAATCCTCGAGCATAAGGAAATGTAACTTATAATTTTGGACCCATAATTATACTTAATGTTCCTCCTTTGAAGATACATCAACCATCACTAGTAAAGTGAGATATATTAACATTAGAAATGAAAAATAACATTTTTGGAAGCCTTAATATTCAAATTCCATTTAATTAATATTAAAGAAAATAATTAATCGATATTATAGTTTGTGAGTAACTTTATACGGAAATACACAGCTAATGAAAATATACCTCATTATTAATTTCTCTTCTAACATGTCCACACTTTAGCTTTGAGGTATTGGATAAATTTGGGAGGATATTGAGGAAAGACTCCTCCACTTGAGAAAAATTATTTCACATGATGTTGTTCTTCATATTGCTTGCAACCCACTTGCTCCCAATTCTTATCCATTACTTTCTTTGACCTTGCCCATCATATATTGGAAATTTTCAAATATTTGGGAGAAACATAATTATCACAATGTGAATTTTATTAGAAATTATTCATTGTCTATTATTCTATATGAAAATATTCAAGTCACATATCTTGTATGTTTTGAACCTAACTACATGGGAAAAAAATGTGCTTGAAGTCCTTTGTGTGTTGTTGTTATTGTTTTTTTTTTTTTTTTACAAAGTCAGTTATGATATTATATATTCAAAAAAATAAAATGGAGCACGCTTCAGATACATAAGGGGCTGGAGAGAAGCATACTAAAGGAGAAGAGAGAGGGAACGCAGTCCCGATTACCTTTTGTCATGTTTCCGAAATTTCCAGAATTTCCTACTGCATTTTTGGCATACTGCCGTACAAACTGTGAAAGAAAAAATATACATTTACATTACATAACGTAAGAAAAATAATATATGCTGAGCAAGGGTTTTAAAAAACTTCTGGGACATTTTAATATTTGTTGACATATTATTCTTGTTGAGATCTCTGCTTGCTGAACTGATAGTTAGAATTTTATCCCTACCAATTCAATGTAATGCTCTTGAGGTAGTTGACTGTCTCTTCTAGATGAGTGCACTTGTTAGTGAGTGAATCAATTTCAATCTTCTGTCCCTCAAGTTGTCTCTTCAACGCCGAGTTTTCAAATCTTACTTGAATCTTCATGTCTTGGATTGTCTCTCTCACCTTGTCAATCATGAATTTGTGGGTTCGACATGTGGCACATTTCTCATTTTGGGAAGCCCTGTATTCTGGATTCAAGTCCATTGCTGAGTGGTATTCTGTTGTTTTGAGGTTAATACTGGGGTCCTCTGTAGTTGGCTGCTCCTTCAGGATGTCTCTGCTGGCTGAAGGCACTGCAGTGATTCTTCGGTACTTGAAGAAGTGTGGCTTATTATCCTTCTCACTGACTGGACGAATGACTAGCTTCACTTGATTAATACTCCGATCAGTAGTGTGGGGGGGTTTGATTCGAATGGAAAGCTCAAAGGATGAAGCTGTCCTCACTGAGGGGGAAGAGGGGTTGGAAAGGAGATGGAGGCCGGAACTGAGCACACATAGAGTCATAGGGAAAAATCTTGGGCTGTGTGCAAAAATATGTGTGCGCACTGATATTTGTGTGCACGCTGAGGGAGAACTAGGGAAGCACTCAGAAGGAAATGTGCATGCATAAGGGAGCCAAGCTATGATGAGATATAAGGTGTAATAGTTTGTTTGGACTGAGGGGGGGGAGATGTCATTTAGCATATGGGAGGATCATGGACAGAGAAGGTGAGAAGGAAGTGTGGAATGGAAAAGCTAGTGCTGATTAGAGAGGACCTCAGTAAAAACAAAGGAAGGTCGGGGGGGAGGAGATGGAAAGATGGATTGGCCCGAGTTTGGAAGGTAAGAAGTGTGCATCATGGAGAAACAACAACAGGGGAGTGCTGAGGAAAGGGAGATGCTTGATGGTGAGGAGAATATTATAAAGACAGGCTAGGCACAAGATAATATGATTGATGTCATGAGTTCTCCATGGCCTGACAGGCATGTGGGATGCCCTGCAGAGAGGGATATGATTAATCCATATCGAATAAAGAATATTGCCCAGAGTGAGATCTTTGTTGAAGATATTTTTCATGATTTTTAACAGTTCCGAAGTGACTAAGGGATGGGTGTGAAGAACACATCTTTAGAAATTCTTGTTTCCCCTTCTGGTTTGGCTATTGCCAAATTTTTATGGTGATCAACAGTGCTATTATTTTCCCGCAAGATGTGTTTAAATGTAAAATTTACCAGATCAACCAAGTTTTGCCTTATCTTGTTTAGAATTTGGTCCATTGCTGCATTTGGAGTTCTTTTGCTGTTCATGGTCTAAATAATAATGGCTGAGTCTCCCATTATTAGTGGATCCTTAACATCCTTATTTTTTATAATCTTGGTGCTCATTAGCAAACCATATGCCTCGAACCTGTTATTTGAGGTTTTCCCCCAATCCCCATTCATAAGTGATAGAATTGATTCCCTCCGGATCTACTAGAATTTCCCCGGCTCCGGATTTGCCTAGTTTGATTTTTGAAGCGCCATCGAAGAAGAGACAATGCCTGTTCATATTTTCCTTCCATAATATAAAATCATCCTTATTTAGTCTAAATTTCTAGTTTTGTGTGGGTGTTCTAGCATTGGGGCTGATTGTCCAATTGCTTCTAACTATTGCAAGGCTCATCCAGTTCCTTTCTTCCTGCTGAAGGAGGCTTTTGTCTATTGCTTTTAATCCTTTCATGTTTAGGAAGTTTGAAGTGAGACCCCATGTCTTCAACAAAACTCTTCCTATATTTGGAGGTTGATCTTTGAAGATATGTTGATTTCTAGATATCCAAATCTGCCAACAAATAAAGAAAAGAAGGATTTCCCAAAACCTTTTGATGGTGTGCTTATTCTTCATAGAATATGGGTAATTTTTATTCCATTCAATGAAGAAATAATTAAAGGCTTTTGAGAATTTGAGATCCATTTCTAGAGGGCTTATAAGCTGCTTCCAACACTCTCTTTCAAAGGGGAAGTCCAAGAAGAGGTGTTGGATGGACTCTTCTTCATTTAGGAACATGGAGCACCTTGATGGCCCGGTGAATCCTTTTCTTTTGAGGTTGGAGGTTGTGAAAGGTCAGAATTAGTTTCCCCCAGCTATCCTTTCCAGTGATCAGTCTCCAAAAAATTGTTTCCCTAAGAGAAACATTCATGATTACAGGCAGCCTTATGGATAATCCTCCCTTCTCATAGGGAAGAATTACTTGTTCCCATTTAACCAAGCTGAACTTTTTGGTCTCATTTTTCCCTCCTTGACATAGAAATACCCTTATTATTATCTCCATTGGTATATGAATGCTCGCTGGTGCTAGAATAGCTACATATTGGTAAATTGGCAGTGCAGAGAGCATGGATTTGATTAGAATCACCCTGCCCGCTATGTTCAACCACTACATTCCCCAGCTTTGAATTTTTTCCTTCATCTTTTCAGTTTGGGTGCTCCATAGTTCAATCTTTAGGGTTTCCTTTGATATGGGGAGTCCTAGATAGAAGAAATGGTTCCAATTTTCTTGTATGTGAATCTCTAAAATCTGTGATATTCTTTGCATGGTGTGGGAGGGAGCATTCCAACAATATATTCTACATTTTTCATTGTTTAGGAGACCTCCTGATGCCTCCATGAATTTATCTAAAACTTTTTTGAACCTTTTGGATATAATGCATGAGGCCCAACCCATCAATAAAGTGTCATCTACAAACAAGGAGTGGTTAATGCTTCTTACTCCGTGAGATATGTGCAGTCCATTTATATTTCTTTCTCTCCCGCTCTTTTCCAAAGCCCTGCTTAAAGAATATGACATTATTATATATAAAAAAGGTGAGAGAGGACAACCTTTCGTCAACCCTCTGGAGCTTTGAAATAATTCACTAGGAATTCCGTTAATCAACGAGGCTATCCAAGGTCCCATTATGTAAGCGCTGGTTACATCAATGATATCATTTGAAAAGCCAAATTTCTTTAAGACATCAATAAGGTAGGGTAGGCTTACTCTGTCAAAGGCATTGGCCATATCCAGCTTTATGATGATTCCATGCTCTTTTTTCAACATACTTGAGTGCAAGGCTTCCTGGACAATCAATACGTTGTAAAGGATATGCCTATTTGGGACAAAACCAGCTTGGTTTTTCGAGATAATCTCAGGGAGAATTTTATTTATTCGATTGGTTATGATCTTTGTTATTATTTTATAAGAAGAGTTGCACAAATAAATAGGCAGGAATCGAATGAAAGTGGAAGGCCTTGCATTCTTTGGAAATTGAGCCAGATAGGATGATTTAGCAAAACCACCCAGATTTTTCTTCAGAAACACATTCCTTATCATTCTAATTAAATCCTTTTTTATTATATGCTAGTGGTGCTTGTAGAAAGAAATTGAGAAGCCATCCGGGCCCGAAGCTTTGTCCGGGTGAAGAATCCAAACAGTCGCCTCAATTTCCTCTTCTCCTACTTCTTGCATATGTTCCATGTTTTGAACAACACTTATCTTATTAGGAACATGCTGCAGGAAGGATTCAAAATCTGTGTTTTCTCCATTTTTTGATAGGAGGTTTTTAAAATGAATATGAGCTTCTTTTTTTTAATTCTGCAAAGCCTCTGATTTCATTTCCCTCTATTTGGATTTTTTCAATTTGATTTCTGGACCTTCGAATTTTCATAGAATTGTGGAAAAATGATGTATTCTTATCCCCTACTTTTAACCATAGACTTCTAGATTTTAATCTCCCCACTTCCTCTTCTATCCGATTTTCTCTGTAAATTTCCTAATAGAGGGCATTTTCCTGTAGATGGATTTCTTTGGTTTCCTCCTCATTTTCCTTAGCCTCTTGGAGTGCCTCCATTTTTTTTAATAACTCAGCCTTTCTTTTCTATGTTTTTTTTTTCATTTTTTTGGCCCATATTTTCAGTTCTTTTCTCAAAATTTTTAATTTGGTTTCCCACACATAATAGGGAGATCTTGTGACTCTTTGGGACCAGAATTCAACAATTAGTTTTTAAAATCCTCATTGCTATTCCATGTTGGACAATATCTAAATGGAATGGGGCCTTGATTTTCCAGCAACCCAAGAGAGATTACCATCGACTTATGGTATGAAACTATTGTATGAATAATTCTTGACCTCACTGAGTTGTGTTTTGAGATGATGTTGTGCTAAACTAAAATACGGTATAATCTTTCCTTTACAATGTTGCTTCCTACCCTCTTATTGCTCCATGTGTACTTGCCGTTTTTGGGAGGAATGTCTATTAGCTTGTGTTTTTCCATTATGTTTTTGATGGCATCCCCTGAGGGATCAGAATGATAAACTCCACCAAATTTATCATCCATATTTAGGACTAGATTGAGGTTACTACCCAAGATTATATTTCTGTTTTGGATATCATTTAATGTCTCTTTAACAATGTTCCAACATTGTTCTTTTTCCCTGAAGTGGTTGGGGGCGTATATGTTGACTATACAGTATTTCTCATTGGTGGATGTCTCTTTTAGATATGTTCTAATCTAATGTTGTTCCTTTTTTTGTTGGAGTAGATCCCATTTTCCTTTTCTACATAAGGTACAGATACCCCCTGAGGCCCCTATTTCTTGTTGAGATGTTCCATTGTAATTTTTAAAGTTTTTGATCATTTTTTCAGAATCTTGGCAACTAGTTTTGGTCTCCTATAGCAGTTGTATATTTGGGGTTTCCCTTACTAAAATATCTTTTGCTGCATTTACTTTATGTGATGTCCCCAAACCACGTCAATTCCAGGAGAACACAATCATTATTTATTTTGGTGGGAGGCTGAGGGACCTTTCCGTCTTTGCTGGTGTTGGTTTTTCTCATTATTACCAGTGATTTTCCCAAACAAGGGGTCCATGGGCGGCTGCGTGCCTAATGCAATTTATTTTGATGCCGCTTCATCTCTCAATTCTTTGTTAGTCTTTCTTCCTGCTTTATTTCGGTGTTCTAAGGCATGTAAAGATTCTTTTGATTGGTTTCTTGTCAAGATTATGTCAACTGAAGGAAGGGGAGGGCTACGAGGAATAATAAGTGCGGAAGGGGAGAGGATTGGGGGTGGAATGAGAAGAGGGGAAGAAGGGGGGGAGGAGGGAGGAATGGCAAAGGTTCTTGAGGGGTCCAAAGGGATTGGGGTTGATGAAGGATGTGGTATTGAGAGGAGGATTGGAAGGGGGGGGAGAGGAGGGAGGAGGGGCAGAAGGAGGGGGAGCAAGAGTCTGATTTGAGGAGGAGTGAGGTTGCTTGTTTGCTGTTTTTTTTTCTTTTTAACTTGTTCTCATTTCGCTTCAAGAGCTTCTAGGTCTTCACTCTCTTGTTTTTTTGGACATCTATTTGAAAAATGGCCATATTCATGACATACCTTACATTTGAACGATATCTTCTCATAGTTCAACTGTTGTATGTGTGTCCATTGATCTACTTTGATCTTCACTGTCTCCGGTAAGCCTTTCCCTAGGTCAACTTCTATGCATATCCTCGCACAAGCATGCATGTTCTCCTTTGGCTTGCATCTGTCAATATGCTTCCCCACTGCATTCCCGATGGCCCTGATAGACTCATCACCCCAGCAGTGGAGGGGGAGATGGGGGAGTCTGACCCAAACCAACACAACGTTTGGAACATCCATTTCAGGATCGAAATCAGGATTCTATCTATTTAAATAAAGGCCTCACATGTCAATGAACTATGGGCCGCTTATGAAGATTAGATCTCAATCTTCCTATGTTACAAAGTGAAAAGTGTAATACCCTCTTCCACAAAATCTTATGGATATTTTCCCGTTTATTGAGGAGGACTAGTTCCTCTCTACCCATTTTTGGACCGAGCGAGGAGAAGGCCAGAGACTTGTGAACTGGCCGACCAAGCCCTGTTCAGAGAGAGACAAAGCTTACCGACGGGGAAGAGACAGAGGAAGAGTGATCTCATAGATGTCTTCAAGTTTCTTCACAAACTTTGAGACTGAGACTCTGGTTCTTGGAGGGCCAATGGCAGATATCAAAGATGCAAACGCTTCTGAATTTTCATTTTGATCAGGGGGCAAAGTTTTTGGAGGAGGATCCCCATCCTCCGGAGGTTCCGGTGGTTCCATTTTCGCAGCAGGAGGCCGCACAGTAAGGCTACAACTTGGGCCGAGGGAGGCCCTTAGGGCGCGCCAAGAGTGGGTCTCGTGGGTTCAGAGGGCTTGCGCGCGCACCAACCATTGCCATTAGAGATTCACTAGATTGTTAATAGAAAGAAAAAGACATTACCTTTGTGTGTTGTTACAAAGAGAACACAGTATGTGTTTTTATCCTTTCATATTTGGAATGTATCTCGATAGAAAAAAGATGTCTTAGAAAACCTCTAATAAGCTACAGCTTTGTGAAGCCTAGAATGCTTCGAACATGGTGTTGTCATAATTAGTCATCTTATTAATTGCAGATTTGATTGCAACTATACAACTTACTAAGTTAAGTTGTTTTTCTCATGGGGCTCCAACCAACTTTAATTTTGTATTCGATGTTTTTGGAGAAAAATGGAAATCTCAATTATGGGAGGGTGATCCTCCTTAATAAGAGAAATTGCCAAAATGTCTCACAACTATTAAGTCATGTGGTTAAGCAAAAAACTAAGTAAGAATTATGAATGTGGATTTTTCCTTTTGTAATCTCTAAAAAATATATAAAAATCATTTTTTTAACAAATTGTTAATATTTTTCATAAGCTACTAATATATTTTAGAGAAATTAATATATATATATACAAATTCTCTCAAAAGAATTTAAATTAAAAAATAACAAAATGTAAATTTAAAAAGTAAAATAAAAAAAGTTATCTTACTCCTCTTTTCCAATGGCCTATAAGTTAAGAGTAAAAATTACTAAATAAATAAATAAAATCAAATAAAAATTATATCGAATAAAAATTATATCAATACACTTAAATATATTGAAATTAAAAAAATCCTATATATTTCGTAAATACTTCATCCCTTTCTATATTTATAAACCTGGAATACCGCTTCATATATTTTAAATATTGAATAGCCAAAGCAAGTATTAAAAACAATAATGAAAATATCATACATGTAGTTTATGGTACGCACTTCTACCCAAATGAGAAATTTTATTGGCATGAACCTTCTCAACTATTTAAAGAAGAGCGAAAGTAACCAAAGCTTATACATTATACACACCAGATGATATAATTGTCTAGGAATGACTACAATGTTGCATTTACTGACCAGAGGATTTGGTATACAAATGTTTATGCATCCAGATGCGTTTCATTGTGCTTTCAATACCAACTAGTTTGTTGGGTGGGGAATCTTTTAGCATGCTACAGATCGCTTAGTTTAAAGCGGATTTGGCAGAGTTTGAAATTTCGTGAAGCATTGCGGCTATCAAAAGTTGGAATTGGATGACCCCATGCATTGAAATTATTTTTTTATCATTAAGCAACATGGTCCGTGCTCAATATTTATGTATTTATAAATAGATTTTAAATAATAAAAAATCACATTCTTTTTTGAAATTGTTTTAAAGATTTATATGAAAAATTTATTTTCTTTATAAGTTAGTCCACACATTTTGGAATATCTAGCCATTATAAATGCATTTTGTTTTATTTTGTCTATAAGTTAGACTACACCTTTTGGAATATCTAGCCATTATAAATGCATTTTGTTCCATTTTGTCAATAAGTTAGAGTACACCTTTTGGAATATCTAATCATTATCAATGCATTTTGTAAAATTTGACCGTTGTCTAAAAATACACCAAAAAAGAAGAAGCCAAAAAAGTGTTGCAGAGTCTATACGAGGGAGCTAAAAAACATAAAAAAAAGGAAAGCCAAAAAAGCATTGCATAGTCTATATTAGGGAGACAGAAAAGCATTCTACAGTTTATATTAGGGTCCGAAAAGATTAAAAGCAATAGTTAATTAGAAAAACATTGCACAATTTATATTAGGGAGTAGGGTTGGAATTTCAAAATAGATTCACTTGTCAAAATTGAAGGTTTTCACAACTTCCCACCCATTTTCAGAGCTTCAACAAAAGATCTTGACATTTTGACAAAATTTTAATCGTCTTTGATGAGCAAATCACCCCATGAGGGGCAATTTGTTGAGATTCAACAAGATGATGATCCTAGTGAAAATTAAGCACCTTCACTAGGTGGGGGTCCGCAGGCTATTTTTAGGTGTATGTCTATTTTTAGAATGATGAGCATATTCTAAAATTAAGAGGATGCTGATTCTAGATGATTGAGCAAATTCTATCTTTAGATGAGTTTATATTTTTAGAAGATGGGCGAAGTCTATTTATAGATCACATATCTAAAAATAGAATGCATGTCGATTATTATTAGCCCTTAATGATAATAAGACAATAAATAATAACTTATTCTCTTGGAGAACTTGATTTTAGTTAACTGATGTGGCAAACTAGTTAGCTGAAGGAATTGCGCATTCCAAGGTTGGTTGGTGACTCATGCATGGTGGACTTTGTTGTAACTGGTTGTGGCAGAGTTGTAACAGAGTTGGAAAAGTAGTTATGGGAGTTGTTATTTAGTTTAACTTAGTTAAGTGATTTAAACTCAGTTGTGCTAGTTGTAACTAAAGATACACTAGTGAAAGATGAGTGAATTAATTATTTAATTAATTCACAAGTAGTGTCTTACTTGCAACTGAAGAAATACAACAGTTAACTACTTGCATGTGAGATCCAGTGGAGAGATAGGTGAAAGGGTGTGTTTGACTATCAGTTGTGACTATAGTGATGCATTCAATGCATCTACACACACATTGGAGTTGCCAATGAGGATTGCACAGTCAAAGGAAGGCAAGATCAAATTCATTCAGGGATCTTCTTTAGCATGGATTGCGTAGTGGAGGCAAGCTGCTAGGAGGCAAGAAATTGGTGCATAGATATGCAAATTTCTACATGACAGTGTGAGACGATTATATATTGTACTGAGAGCTCTATGAGCTGAGTTTTGTATGAGATTGTTTCATGATTCCATGATATACATAATATATGATAGTTGGGGTTTTTAGCTTTAAGCTTTCCTGGTAAAACATCTTGTTATGTGAGCTTGATTTTTCTTCATATGTGTTTGCAATTGGTGATTTAATTTCCGCAAAAGAATTGAGTAGAAGGATTATGTATTTAGCAGTGGATTTAATTGTTAGATCAGGGGAGTTCAGTAACATACATGTTATTGTATTAAATTTCTACACAATTTGCCCGTCAAATTCTATCCGTGTATAGGGAGTCGGGAAGTGAGAAGAACATTGCACAGTCTATATTAGGGAACCAGAAAAGCATTGCATAAACTAAGCAACGGGGAAAGCATTGAACAATCTATATCTAGGAGATGGAAAAGCATTGCACAATTTATAGTAGGGAGCCAAAAAAACATTGGAAACTCTATCTTAGGGAGTAGGAAAAGCAGGAAAAGTCGATGCACACAGTATTTGGGAGTAGTTCCCTTTTTCGATCCTTATGTTTGTTTGTTCTTATGTATCTGTGGGTTTGCATGTGAGTTTATGATGTATGTCATCATTATTTTTGTCTAGATATTTAAATATAGAAGTAGCTATGAAGATGAAGTATAGTGTGTAATTTCTCTTTGAATTCCATCATAATGAAACCTAGACTAAAAAGAGAGAAGCAGACATTGAGGGCATAAAAGTAGTTAGAACGAATAAAGTTGGCTCCATGATATGGTTTTTGTGCACGGTTGTTTTAGTGTTGAGAATTGAAAAAAAAACAAACCATAATGATTATGTTCTAATATTCAGTGGCATAGAGTAATTATTGAGTATCCTCATTCCTAAAAAAAAAATACAAAGATTGGGTCCAAAGAATATATTGAGAACAGATCAGATCTTGCAGGTTACACTTAGTTTTCTTCCTATCGAGCTCAATCCTTAAAGTAGATGAAGGAATAAGAAAAATGAAGCTGAAATACTAAAACATAGATGGTTTAATAGTTCTAACTATCATATGAAAATGCTGCAATGTCTTAAATTTGGACAAATACTCCTCTAAGAGATGGAATTTGACGGGCTCGTTACACTAAAACATAGATGGTTTACTAGTTCTAATTATCATATGCAAATGTTGCAATGTCTTAAATTTGGAGGAACACTTGGATGGAATTTGACGAGAAAATTGCCCATTACAAGGTGATTTACTCATTAAACATAGTTTAAAATTTTATCAAACCATCAAAATATTTCTTTAAAACTATGAAAATAAATAAAAATAAATATAAAAACCCACAAATATAACAAATAAATCTATTTTGAAATTCCAACCCTAATGTCCTCTTCATGCATTTCTGCGTACGGCGAAAACGATCGACCTCAAACGTGGCCGACGCATCGCTTATAAATCACCCTTATTCATCACCGTCAATATCATCTACACGGGTGAGACCAATTCTCCTCAATTACCCGGACGACCAGAATTGGCCAGAATGCAGGCCAATTTTTTTAAAAAAAATATTAGAGTAACAGTGTTTGAATCATGATTTTGATGGTGGAAATGGATTCAACACCATCAAAAACCTCTAGGGCACCCAAAATATTAAAGTTTGATAGTTATAACGTGGATTTACAAAAATCCTTGCCGGATTTTCTTAAAATCTCACCAGAATTTCCATGATTTTCAGGGCGAAAAAGCAGTCTAGTTAGACTACGACATGTATTAATCCCTGACCACATGCACATTTTTTATATTAATGTGATCAAATTTATTCCATGGAACGAATTATTTTAGATTATCCAAAATTTAAAATAACAAAGGTTTTTTTCTCCTGGCAAGGCTTGAAATCTACTATGTTGCTAATTTTCTAATCTTAAAGTGTTGTTGCTCCACTGCTGTGGTGTTGCCGGACGGGTGGGTTTTCCTAGCCAGGAGAAATCCCCATCAAACTTATAATCTTGCAGCGAAGCCATTCCCCACAGAACTGAGAGTGGAAACCTACATTCCTCCCTATATGTATTCCATGTACGATGACAAGCGACCGACCATTGCATTTATTTCTACGAGGGACATCAGATGTGAAAATGTACGAGCCTGAACACTTTAGCTGAGAGACACGCCAAGCAATGGCCGGGAAAATACACAACATTGTTCCATTCAAGCGCGGCGTGACAGTTACAGTCAGTTCCGGTCGGGAGACACGCCAAGCAATGGCCGGGAAAATACACAACACTATTTTGTTAAAGCGCAGCGTCGCGGTTACCGGCAGTTTCAGCTCAACGGATTCCGTTACAGGTCAAAGTGGCATTGTTAAGCAGTCATCATGGATCGGTTTAGATCTTCTGTTCCATGACTTTCTGAGCATTCATGGCAGCTTCTCTTTTGCATTAACAAATCACCAACAATGACGGCATCTGGTGCTGACAACATCTGATGTTGGGAGAATTTGACCAACAGTGGGAGATGGGCACCATCTAGCAGAACCCAAATCGATGGAATACAGAGGTCAGGTGAGCATAAACCACAGAGAAGTGCACTATGAAGGTGGTGTCGTAGGCGATGGGAGAGTGGGCGGTAATAGAAGCTACCTGAGGCCACGTGATGGAAAAAGAAAATTCCAATTAATAAAGGTTGTAGATCTCCAGCGAGAGCTTCGTCCCTGAAGGGCGTTCTGGTGAAAGCGTAGTCCAAGTGTGTGTTGGAGACACTGGCCATAACTCTTCCATCAACCAATGGTCCTTGTCCTCTTGCGTGCTGGTCCTTATTCTTAGAATTTAATGAGGGGAAACACTGTTGAGATTTGAGGCGGACAACTGTTGAGGACAAAGAATCTCAATAGTGTCCCCAACAACAACTGCATAATAGAATGCCTATCGACATAATTATAGTTTAGTTTTAATGTGTTAATAGGTTAAGAAGTTTGGTATTATAACAATTATTTTTAAATTATGATTTAATGTGATGTATTAAATATATTTTGAATGAGAATATTTTCATTTTAGTTCTAGTTTTAGTGAAATTTTTGTTTTTACACTAATCAAAATAAAATATTTTTTTGGATATATTTTAATTTTCTTTTGTTCTGTAATCTTTTTTATTGTATCTAAATTTCTTCTTAAAGTTAAAGTTAATAATATTTTTAATATTATCATTATTCTACATAACAACCTCTTCTTTTAGTTTTTAAAACTTGACATCTTTCTGCCAACCCTACATGAGCCACATGTGGTATTGACTAGAGTTTGAAGTAATCTTAGAAAATTCTTCTCTTCCATGTTGTATATCTTGTTCTTGCACATTAGGTATCTAGTCATAGTCATGATCTTAGTGGAGGAAATATTCACTTTTATGATGAGAATAGGATAATATGTATTAGCTTCAATTATGATATTAAAATTCATAAAATACTTTCACATTTGATCTATTTCTCCATGATTTTATAGAGATGTTTCTGCCTAAACTTCATGTTCATATAAGATAATAGGAGTGATAAGGGTCTCAAAGAGGAGTTTCTTCTTATCCAATAGCCAAAGTTCCATAAATTTACAATTGCTTTGAAGTCCATAATAAAATTTCCACCCTCCATTTATTCTTTTCTAAATGCTATAGTTCTAACTAAGCTTGTGATGAAGATCAATTCTTAGATATTTCTATGAAGTCACTTCCTCCAAGTTGTCCTACAAGAAATTGGCATAAGTGATCCTTTTGGATTTAATTATCATAACCTTTATTTTGTTAGTGCTAATAATGATGCTTGTACTAGAGGTGTACTAGAGAAAACATCCTTGAGAATTTTAGTTGCTTGTAAATATGACAAAGACCCCTTGCTATAAGAACAATATCATCAACATAAATGAAAAGGATTTCACTTATGCCATTTAGAGTCGATTCAAAACAACCTACTTCTTCCAAACAACCTCTAACTTATTAATGTATAAGCCAAAAAGGGCAGGGGATAGGGGACAACCTTGTTTCACTCATACATTACAATGAATTTCTCCTAACTAGCCCTCTATGTCCTTGACCTTAGCAATAACCTTCTTATACAAACTTATTGCAACATCTAAGAACTTGTTATGCCTGCCCCAACAGGTATTATGCAATAAGTATTGAGTTGACTATATATTAGTTTAGTCAAACATATAAAATATTTTACAATTTTACAAAGTATAACTTTAGTTTATTTTTTATTTTTTATTTTTTACAAATTATTATATTGGCATTTATGTTTAATGTTATTGGCTGAAAATTTGAAGATGTTATTAGAAAATGCCTTGTAAATTGTGCAACATGACCTGCAACCTGTATAATTATTTGTACCTATGTAATAACTTCACTTAAATATGTTTCATGAAAAGAACATGAATCGTACTGCACGTTGGTTTTCATGATTTTCAAGGTTTTCTTTAAGTAAATGATGTTTTTACAGCATCAAACAACAACCCAATATTGTAACTGAATGTCGTTAATTTCTAGGAGCAGGCTTGTACAATTTGTGGGTCCCAGGGGAATCCACTGTGCACTGCAACAATCTTTGTAATGACAACATGTACACAACGAATAAAAGGGGAATCTGATTTGTATTGATAACGTGTTGACATTGTGTCAGTGTCACTCATGCAGGAAACCCTTCCGCATTTAGTGTATATTACAGTGTTAACGACACATGGACTACACAGGGATATGGAAATACCAGACGTACTTAGATTTCTTAAAAGATTTTTTAGATGTAAAATATCAAAAACACATTCAGTTTAACCTTTACATTTGTTTTTCGTATCAAGAAAATCGGCAGTGATAATACAATAATAATTTTGAAACCCTTATATTCCATTGTCATCTTTTCTATTTTCTCCATCTATAAAGAAAATACAAACAAACACTTTTGCGGTTTCCAATTTCTATCGAGAAAAGGAATACAGTAATATAAAATCCCAAATCCAATATTTATAAAAAAAGAAAACTCTTAAATAAAGTAGCAAAGGAACATGTTAATCTAAAATCTAAAATCTAATATTTATAAATAAGCTCTAAATTATTTAGATAATTTATTTCCAAACATTTAGATAATTTCTCTCCTATAAATTTGGAGAAAGTTTAAAAAATCCGATAAACTTAAAGTTTTTTAACTATATTCTAGATAAATACAATCAATTTAAATTATATATATCTTTTCTAAAAGTTTAGATAATCTATGATTTCTATAAGATGCTTCTTCATCACATATTTCTATTCCAACCCATATTTTTACTCCTTTTTTGTTATTTCATTCTCACTAAATTGTTCAAGTAGGTTATAAAATCTATGAAAGGCTCATTTGGTTAATTATTTGTATAATAACACTAAGTAAACTACAACCTTTAACATCACATAAGATTTGGATATTGTAGTCAATGAGATGTAAAACAATTGATAATAAAGTGCATTTTCAAAATAATTTTGTATACAAAAGTTTCTAGTTCAAAATACTATGGATTAGATTTTAAAAAAATCATATATTGCAACTAATTATCTCTAATTCCTAACACAAAAATTAAATAATTATACTAATATAAATCCTACAACTCAATTTTTTTTCACTATTTTCTAAAATAAAATATCTAATAGTTTAACTGCACCATTTCAATATGGCTGGAAGCAACACCATGTATTGCAAGTAGCCTTGTAATTAGGCATGTATCTTTTTACTAAGGGGCAGGAAAAAGCTACAATGTAGCACTTGTTATATTTTTTTCTTTTTATTACATTATTTTTAATATTATATGTATTTTTTAATATTATATTAAATGCTTGAGGAAAGAAGGAAGCACGAGGAGATATTATGGAGGCAGAAATCACGAGTTCAATGGCTTAGAGAAGGAGAAAGGAACACCAGATTTTTCCACGAGGCTATGATTCAACACAACAACAAAAAATAGAATATATATCAAAGCCAAAACCCAAGAAGGGAAACTCAGAGGCACGAGGATGTGGGGAAATGACTTAGCCCTCACACACCAACAATTTGTAGATGACATAATGATGTTCTGTCAGACTACGTTGAAAGAGGAAAGAAGCCTTCTTAATTTATTCCAGGACTTCATGTAAGCCTCTAGAACTCAGATAAACAAGGAAAAATTCAACTCTATTTCTTCAATACTACTGCCCAAAATCAAAACTTCTTAGCCAGGACCATGGGTTCTCGTATTGGGGCTCTCTCAACAAAATATCTAGGAATCCCATTGAGCCTCAAATCCCTTAGAGCCTCAAATTGGAAGTCCCTTCTAGGTCGAATTCATGGGCGCCTTCAAAATTGGACATTCAGGGCACTAAACATGGCTAGTCGTGTTGTACTCCTGAAAGAAGTGGTTCAATATATTCCCATCTACCAACTCTCGGGTCTTGCGACACCTAAGAGGGCCTGCAATGAAATGGCTAATATATTTAAAATATTCCCATGTCAAGGGGCGAAAAAAAAAAAAAAAATGAGCTCGATTTTCATGGCATTACCTATCCAAACCTTAGACGGAAGGCAGACTCAAAATCTGAGATCCACACACCCTCAATCATGTGATGGGGGCAAAGTTATGGTGAATATGGATTCAAGGGAGAGAGGATGTATGGAAAAAAAATCTATGAAAGGAAGAGAGACTCAGAATTCAAGAAACACCAAGAGGATCTTCAATTTGGAATCTGGCAGCGAAAAACAAGGATTTAATTCGTATACACAGTTTCTGGGAAATTCGAGGAGGGGATCAGGTGCTGTTCCGGGAAGAGGCATGGCAACAACGAGAGAATATCTTCAAAAGACGAGACCTGACTGAAACCTTCTTGTTCATGAACATACTAGATAATAGGAAGGTCAAGAAATACTGATAACCAGAATCCAGGAATAGCTAGCGTGCACGAAATTCAAGAGAACATTGGAAGAATGCACCAGATTACCCATAATGGAGATAATTTGAGAAGGAGATGCAATCTCAGAAAATAACCATTAAAGAGGGACCAACCATCCTTAGATGGGGTTACCAGAACAAGGGGACGTTTATTATCTAGTAAGGATACCAAATTCAAGTAGAACACCAAAGGAAAAACCTCCTGGCTATTTGGGCCAAAATATGGACTCAAAACCTATGGCCTAAAGTGGCCTTCTTCCTTTGGCTAGTCTGCCATGGCCGTTCCCTCACCTGGGACCAACTTAAAAAACGAGGGGTGCAAGGACCTTCAATATACCCCATGTGTGGCGCGCATCAGGAAACGCTAGAACACCTTCTCAATTCGCGCCCCTGCGCCTAGCAACTATGGAAAAACCATGAAGACCTCTTCGGGTACTCAGATCATGATTGCAACAGTGTTCCAACCACTCTAGAAAAATGGAGGAAGCAAGTATACAAGAATGTGATTCTAAACAGAGCATGGGGCATAACCCTAGGGTTCCTACTCTAGGTAGTATGGAAGGAAAGAAATAAGAGAATATTCAAAGAGGAAAAGAAGGTAGAGAAGGAAGTCTGGGGGATCATTCTACAAAATATCCGGGAAACTATCTTGGTGGAGAAATGGCATCAGGATGATTGGAAAGCATTGGGGCAGGAAGCAAGGATACTCAACATGAAATTAGAAAGAGGAAAATGAATTCTTGGTGGTTCCTTTATAGATGGGGATGGCGAGGCGGGTTTAGTTATAATTATGCTCGGGAATTTGTTGCATGGACCTCTGAATATATCAATTGTTGTGAGAAAACCTTTTGGGTGCTCCTTGAAGCCTTCTCTTGAGCTGAGGCTGGATGTCTCCCGGGACCTGAGGGTGCTTTGGGTAGGACGGTCTGGTGAGGAGGAATGGGATGGTTTGGGGGGGGAGATTGTCTGCATATTTGCTGGCGGGGGAAGGTGGGATAGGGAAACTTCATAGCGAGTCGAGAAGCTGGTTGAGAGAGATTGGGGAGAATTGGGAGAGAGGGGTAGTTAATGGGCAAGGTTAGGAGGGCAGAAGGGAGCTGAGTAAAATTTTTAGGACTCTTAAAGAGAGGGAACAAACTATTTGTCTAAACATTGTCTCTATTCGGGGAGGGGGAAGAAATTCTGCCAAATTTACAGGCCATCTAAGGCCCTAGGGCTAGTGCAAAGAGGACAGTCGAGGGGGTAAGGGAAAATTAATGATGGAGAATACACCCTGCTTGTAACCTAAGAAACTTCTCTACCTACAATACATGTAAACACAAAGGCACCATTGCATTTGGGGAACTGGAGAATGGAACTGGGGAAGAAGACCGCCTTTAATTTATTAATGGGATTTGCTTGTTCTTCAGGTCCATGTATTAGCCACGAGGATATGACCACTACTCCGTTTAAGAGGCTAGATGTGTGGGTGGTCAAGGTTGAACCGTGGGTTGCAAGGGAAGAGGGCAGGAAAATAAAGAAAGAAGAGGTGACAGGGAAGAGGGGTCGGTCGGACCGCAAGGAAGGTGACATAGGAAAAAGGCAGGAAAATGTTACCTCGAGTCGGGCCCCCTAGAAAAGAGGAAGGAAGTCAGGGGTGGAGACAATGAAAAATTTACTGCATGTGTATAGTGAAAGCTCGCCTGCATCGATGACAACCGAAATATCCAAGTGGGAGACTAAAGTGAGAGGAAGAGATGTAAGGGAGAAGATGCAAGAAGAGGAATGGGATCCACTGGTCATGGGTCCAGGAAACACTAG
Source organism: Pinus albicaulis (assembly GCA_034641835.2). Classification (NCBI taxonomy): domain Eukaryota; kingdom Viridiplantae; phylum Streptophyta; class Pinopsida; order Pinales; family Pinaceae; genus Pinus; species Pinus albicaulis. The sequence goes on from CM076580.1 coordinate 610,821,525, forward strand.
AGTCAACATGACGTTGTTTCGACAAGTCATCCAAACTTATTGGATCATGAAGAATTTATTGGCAAAATCCATTTATGAAAATTACCAGTAGAGAGAGGAGCCAACCCAACAAGGACAAAATCAAAACAGGGAGGAAGAACCTAGTGTGTTGGTGCTCCAAAAGGAAATTCAGCCAGTGCAAGTTTAGTTGTTCCACCAAAATGTCAAGCTAGGACGAATGGAGAAGATGCTGCAGAGAATGTGGCAGCAAGAAATTCCAGGATCAAGTGTGAAGGATCCAAAACTAGTGGATTCTTCTGAAGACTACATGTTAGTAGTTTCTATGGTTTTCCTATTAATTTTTTTATAATGATGTCAGCTAGATTTTACATTTCCAATTGTTTATGTTTCCGCAGTATGATATTAGACTACATAGGATCAAAAACTCGGTTGAATATCCTCAAAAATTTTAAATTTTGGATGGTGTATAATGCAGACCGGTGGCCAACAAAATTGGTTTCCTTCGGGCAGGTTGAGGTCACTGGGAACACATTTTTTGTAAACATGCTTTAAATATAATGAATGAAGAAGTACTACCAAGTTCACAAAAAAAATTCTATTAAAAGCATTTGCATAATTATTATTTTCATTACATTATTTTCAATAATCTATAAAAACAATGTGTTTGGTGACTAATGAATATATATAAAAATCATTCATTCATATTATTTTTTCTCCGTTACATGTTTACTATCTTAATTTTTTTTTAAATTAAATTTATTAAACATTCATAATATCAAATTTCTTAATCTATAAAATTTTCAATCATTTAATTTTATGTTATAGATTAATTATGTTATATTAAAAAATTTATACATTAACAAATTTGCAGAGTCTCTAGAATGTATATATATGTGTGTGTGTGTGTGTGTGTGTGTGTGTGTTGTTTAAGATGGGGATGAATTATATTCTTTTATTTTTATTTTTTTAGTGTAACATTATGTTTATTTGTTCATGACAGCTTCTCTCATATACTAAATTATAAAATATCTCACTACTCTCGAAACAGTTAATTATATTTATTATTTATATAATGATTTATCACTTTTATAAATGATATGACAAACTAGGTTAGTGTACAGTTGATTAGGTAAGCTATAGAAAGAAAGGGAGATAAGGATAGAGAGATGGGAAGAGGGGTGGGGGAAGAGAGAGGGAGAAGAAGAAATGGAGCAAGTAGTGGGGGAGCGAGGGGGGGGGGCATAGGGAGGGAGCGACTGGGGGAGGGAGGGAGAGAGAGGGAAGAGATGGAGGGAGGGAGGGAGAGAGGGACGAGAGGAGAGGATATGGGTATATGGGGGAAGAGAGGGGAAAATGGAGGGAGGGAAGGAGGGAAAGAGAGGGGGTAAGGTGGGGGAGTAGGAGGGAGGGGGAGCAAGAGAGGGAGTGAGTGGTGGGGAGGGGGGTTGGCAGGGGCGGATGGAGAGAGGCATGGAGGGAGAGAAGGGGGGAGATAGAGGGAGGGAAGGACAGAGAGGGAGGAAGAGAGAGAGAGAGAGGGAGGGGGGAGGGATGGAGGGGAGAGAGGGAGGGAGAGAGAGAGGGACGGGGCGAGTAAGAGAGAAAAATGAGGAGAGGGGGAATGATAGAGAGGGAGAGTGAGAAGCAGAGGGAGGGAGGGAGATTTTTAGAGAGAGAGGGAGGGGAGAGGGAAAAAGGCAAGAGAAGAAGCAAGAGAAAGAAAAGAGGAGAAGGGGGACGAGAGAGAGGGAGAGGGAGAAGGAGAGGGGGGGAGCAAGAGTGTTAGAGAGAGAGAAATAGGGGGAGAGAGAGGGAGGGAGGTACGAAGGGGGGAGAGGGAGGGTCGGGGAGAGAACAAGTGATGGGGGAAGTGGAGAGAAGTATGTTGGGGGGATATGGAGAGAGAGAGGTGGGGGGTTGGTGGGAGGCGCGGAGGACAGGGAGGGAGTGAAGAGGTGACAAGGAGGGAGGGGCATAGGGGGGAATATCGAGGGAGAGAGAGAAGGGGGGGGGGGATAGTGAGGAAGTGAGGGGAGGGGGTGGAGGGAAGAATCGAGGTGGGGGGGGGAATAGGGAGGGTGTGAGGGGTGGGGATGGAGGGAGGGGGCGAGCAAGAGAGAGAAAATAAGAGAGGGGGGATGAGACAGAGGGGGAGGAAGAGGGATGGAGGTAGAGTGTTAGAGAGAGAGAGAGAGGGAGGAGCAGAAGAGAGAGAGAAAGAGTGGGTAGAGGGAGGGAGGGAGGTACGATGGGGGGAGAGGGAGGAACAAGGAAGGAGCGAGTGATGGTGGGATGGAGAGAAGGAGGGAGGGGGAGAGGGGGTGAGATGGAGAGAGAGAGTGGGTGGGGGTGGAGATAAGAAGGGAGGTCTGAAGGGGGGGCATGGTGGGATAGGGAAGGAGGGGGAGAGGTGGGGAGATAGAGAGAGAAGGGGGGGCGGGGGGGGGGGGGCGGGTGAGGGGAGGAGATGGAGAGGGAGAGAGTGAGAGAGTGAGAAAGAGAGAGAGAGAAGGGAGAGACGGGGGAGGGGGCGAGCGAGAGAGAAAATAAGAGAGGGGGAGGAAAGAGAGAGAGGGAAAGGGAGATGGAGAGGGAGGTAGGGAGAGTGTTAGAGAGAGAGGAAGGGAGAGAGATGGTGAGGTAGGAGTAAAAGAGAGATGGGGGGAGGGGGAGAGATGGAAGAAGAGAGAGAGGGAGGCCATGAGAAAAAGAGAGGAAGAGGGAGAGAGAGAGAAGAAGAGGAGAGCGGGGGGGGGGGGGGGAAGAGAGAGAGGGAGGCCATGAGAAAAAGAGAGGAAGAGGGAGAGAGAGAGAAGAAGAGGAGAGTGGGGGGGGAAGAGAGAGAGGGAGGGAGAGGGATGGAGGGATGTTGTTAAAGAGAGAGGGTGAGGGAGTAGTGGAAGAGAAGGAGATGGGAGGGAGAGGGAGAGAGTATGGAGGGGGGATAGGGAGGGACAAAGGGAAGGGGAGATGGAGGGCTAGAGAGAGAGCGAGGTACGAGGGGTGGGGGAGATGGAGGGATAGAGAGAGGGAGAGCGAGAGAGAGGGGAAGAGGGATAGATAGGGCAGAGAGGGAGGGAGAGGGGACTATGAAGAGAGAGAGAGAGTGATGTAGGAGGGAGACATATAAGTGGGGAGAGAGAGGGGATAGATGGGGGGAGGAAAGATAGGGGAGAGAGAGAGGGATAAAAAGAATGGGGGGGGGGGAGAAGGAGGTAGTGTCACAGAGGAAAATATGGAGCGAGAGAGGGGAAGAGAATTTGGGGAGGGAGATAGATGGAGAGGTAGTGGGTGGAAGAGAGAGGGAGAGAGAGGAAGAGAGAGAAAGAGGGAGAAGTAGGGGGTGAATGAGAGAGAGAGGGGAGAGGGAAGGAGGTAGGGAGGGAGAGAGGGAGGAGATGGAGGGAAAAAGAGAGGGAGGGAGAGCGGGGGGGGGAGGGAAGGATGTGGGAGTGACAGAGATGAAGATAGAGATAGAGGTGGGGGGAGAGGGAGGGATGTGGGAGTGATAGAGAGGAAGATAGAGATAGAGGTGGGGGGAGAGGGAGGGAGGGAGGTATATTATTAGAGAGAGAGGAAGATAGAGAGAGAGGTTGGGGGAGAGGGAGGGAATGGGGTATAGAGGGGGGAAAAGGAAAGAGCGAGTGATGGCGGGACAAGGAGTGTGTGAGTGATGGGGGGTGTTAGCCTCCACAATGACCCAAGACTGAGAAAGGATATTGATGGAGGTGACCTAAAACCAAGCTTTAAATTTGGTAGCTAGCCCTACATAAACAGAGAGGGATCTCTCTATGAAATCACAGCTAAAGGGTTTGACTAGATGAGGAGTAGATTTTAGGATAATTAGGTCAACTCTAGGGTTTTGAAAGTTTGATGGTTTTTTTGTTGGATCAAGGATGAAAACTAGGTAGCTAGGTCAATGTATCAAAGGGCTACAACTGAAAATATATGAAGGAGCAAGGTAGCAATGCTTTGGTGATGGGCTTAGGTTTTTGTCAGTGTAGTGTAGGGTATGAAAATTAAAGAGGATCTTAATGAGCATGGATCATGAATTCATTAAAACAGAAGGAAACAAACATAAAATGATATTCCCAAACAACACGGAGCTTATGAAGAATTTTTCTTATCAAACTTATAGGAAGAACACTGAAGAAATAAAGGCATGGAAAGAGAACATGTATATCATTTATAAAAGACTATTACAGATAAAATACAACATCAAAAACTCACTGCACATGAATTCCTAGATAATAGCTGCAAATCGTCCTTTGAATTTCTAAATAAAAGTTGAAGTACAAGCTACTATAGTCCCACCCTCTGATGTCCAACCATCAAAATCACTAATAAATGCATACATAAAGACAAAAGACCATTTCCCTTCTCTCAGGGGTCGAATCCTAGAGTGGAGGAGTAGTTCACATGATTCCCTCACCTAAAACCTAAAGACTATGGAGGTTAACCAAACTCTCCTCAAGATAGAGAAACATATACATTTGACCATACACGACATTTACAAGCATGTATCCACCTCATTTTTACTCTAATCAACATAATTACACATGATTACATCATCATAACTCAAAAAATGACAAATTACATCAGTGGAGGTCGAACCTGGAATCTTGTTATATTTTTTTCTTTTTATTACATTATTTTTAAGATTATATGTATTTTTTAATATTCTATTAAACGCTTGAGGAAAGAAGGAAGCACGAGAAGATATTATGGAGGCAAAAATCACAAGTTCAATGGCTTAGAGAAGGAGAAAGGAACACCAGATTTTTCCACAAGGCTGTGATTCAACATAGCCAAAAAAATAGAATATTCTCCTCGAAGGACCCAGACAGAAACAGGGTGGTTGAGAATGCAGAAATGGAAAAAATCATGGTAACCCATTTCCAAGATATCCTGTCAGAACCAATCCCGGACCGGTCAACGAAAATTGACAAGATCACTTGGCATATACCTTGATTGGTAAATAGGGACTAGAACCTTTCTCTAATGCAGACGGTTACTATAAAAGAGCTGGATGAAGAAGTCAAAGGGCTAGCTAAAAATAAGGCACCAAGTCCAGACGACTTCATAACAAAATTTTATCAAGCATCGTGGCCAATCATTGGACTGGACATTCAGAAGGTGGTAGAAGAATCAAGGAGAACGAGAAAGGTACATCTTGCCCTAAATTCTACTTTTCTAGCTCTAATTCCAAAACTAGATCATTTTGATGAACCCCAGGATTTTCTTCCAATCTTTTTATGTAATGTAATTTACAAAATTATCTCCACTATTATGGTAAACCGTCTGAAACTCCTTCTCCTAGATTTGATCTCCCCTGAACAAGCTGGGTTTGTAAAAGGGCGCCAAATCATGGACGAAATTTTGAATACTCAAGAAGCAATTCATTCTCTTAAGACCCTCCGAGCAAAAGGCATGATCATCAAAATGGATCTCTCAAAAGCATATAATTGGCTAAGCTGGACCTATCTTCTCCAGAAACTCCATGCTTATGGCTTTGACGATCAATGGATATAGTGGATCTACTCCCTAATATCGACTCTGGTCTTCTACATTCTCCTCAATGGCTCTCCAACTCACACCTTTAATGCTTCACGAGGTTTAAGCCAAGGAGGTCATATCTCCCCCTTCCTGTTCATTCTGGCCGTAGAAGGCTTGGAAAGATATATCAAAGCCAAAACCTAAGAAGGGAAATTCAGAGGCATGAGGATGTGGGGAAACGACTTAGCCCTCACACACCAACAATTTGTAGATGACATAATGATGTTTTGTCAGGCTACCTTGAAAGAGGAAAGAAGCCTTCTTAATATATTCCAGGACTTCATGTAAGCCTATAGAACTCAGATAAACAAGGAAAAATTCGACATCTATTTCTTCAATACTACTGCCCAAACTCAAACCTTCTTAGCCAGGACCATGGGTTTTCGTATTTGGGCTCTCTCAACAAAATATCACAAAGACCCCTTGCTATAAGAACAATATCGTCAACATAAATGAAAATGATTTCATTGATACCATTTAGAGTCGATTCAACACAACCTAATTCTTCCAAACAACCTCTAACTTATTAATGTATAAGCCAAAAAGGGCAGGGGATAGGGGACAACCTTGTTTCACTCGTATATTACAATGAATTTCTCCTAACTAGCCCTCTATGTCCTTGAGCTTAGCAATAAACTTCTTATACAAACTTATTGCAACATCTGTTACCTCTAAATGAACATTTAAGAACTTGTTATGCCTGCCCCAACATGTATTATGCAATAAGTATTGAGTTGACTATATATTAGTTTAGTCAAACATATAAAATATTTTACAATTTTACAAAGTATAACTCTAGTTTTTTTATTTTTTACAAATTATTATATTGGAATTTATGTTTAATGTTATTGGCTAAAAATTTGAAGATGTTATTAGAAAATGCCTTGTAAATTTTGCAAAATGACCTGCAACCTGTATAATTATTTGTACCTGTGTAATAACTTCACTTAAATGTGTTTCATGAAAAGAACATGAATCGTACTGCACGTTGGTTTTCATGATTTTCAAGGTTTTCTTTAAGTAAATGACGTTTACAACATCAAACAACAACCCAATATTATAACTGAATGTCATTAATTTCTAGGAGCAGGCTTGTACAATTTGCGGGTCCCAAGGGAATCCAATGTGCACTGCAACAATCTCTTTAATGATAACATGTACACAACAGATAAAAGGGGAATCTGATTTGTATTGATAACGTGTTGACATTGTGTCAGTGTCACTCACGCAGGAAACCCTTCCACATTTAGTGTATATTACAGTGTTAACGACACATGGACTACACAGGGATATGAAAATACCAAACGTACTTAGATTTCTTAAAAGATTTTTTAGATGTAGAATATCAAAAACACATTCAGTTTAACCTTTACATTTGTTTTTTGTATCAAGAAAATCAGCATTGATAATACAATAATAATTTTGAAACCCTTATATTCCATTGTCATCTTTTCTATTTTCTCCATCTATAAAGAAAATACAAACAAACACTTTTGTGGTTTCCAATTTCTATCGAGAAAAGGAATATAGTAATATAAAATCCCAAATCCAATATTTATGAAAAAACAAAAAAAAACTCTTAAATAAAGTAGCAAAGGAACAGGGTAATATAAAATCTAAAATCTAATATTTATAAAGAAGCTCTAAATTATTTAGATAACTTATTTCCAAATATTTAGATAATTTCTCTCCTATAAGTTTGGAGAAAGTTTAAAAAATCATATAAACTTAAAGTTTTTTAACTATATTCTAGATAAATACAATCAATTTAAATTATATATATTTTTTCTAAAAGTTTAGATAATCTATGATTTCTATAAGATGCTTCTTCATCACATATTTCTATTCCAAACCATATTTTTACTCCTTTTTTATTATTTCATTCTCACTAAATTGTTACAAGTAGGTTATAAAATCTATGAAAGGCTCATTTGGTTAATTATTTTTATAATAACAATAAGTAAACTACAACCTTTAACATCACATAAGATTTGGATATTGTAGTCAATGAGATGTAAAAAAATTGATAATAAAGTGCATTTTCAAAATAGTTTTGTATATAGAAGTTTCTAGTTCAAAATACTATGGCTTAGATAAAAATAAATAATATATTGCAACTAATTATCTCTAATTCCTAACATGAAAATTAAATAATTATACTAATATAAATCCTACAACTCAAATTTTTTTCACTATTTTCTAAAATAAAATATCTAATAGTTTAACTGCACCATTTCAATATGGCTGGAAGCAACACCATGTATTGCAAATAGCCTTGTAATTAGACATGTATCTTTTTACTAAGGGGCAGGAAAAAGCTACTATGTAGCACTTGTTATATTTTGTTCTTTTTATTACATTATTTTTAATATTATATGTATTTTTTAATATTCTATTAAGTGCTTGAGGAAATAAGGAAGCACGAGGAGATATTATGGAGGCAAAAATCACGAGTTCAATGGCTTAGAGAAGGAGAAAGGAACACCAGATTTTTCCACAAGGCTATGATTCAACATAGCCAAAACAATAGAATATTATCCATGAAGGACGCAGACAGAAATAGGGTGGTTGAGCATGCAGACATGGAAAAAATCATGGTAACCCATTTCTAAGATATCCTGTCAGAACCAATCTCGGACCGGTCAACGACAATTGACAGGATCACTCAACATATACCCCAATTGGTAAATAGGGGCCAGAACCTTGCGCTAATGTAGGCTGTTACTACGGAAGAGCTGGATGAAGAAGTCAAAGGGCTAGCTAAAAATAAGGTGCCAGGTCCGGAGGACTTCATAACAGAATTTTATCAAGTAGCGTGGCCAATCATCGGACTGGACATTCAGAAGGTGGTAGAATAATCAAGGAGAACGATAAAGGTACATCTTGCCTTAAATCCTCCTTTTCTATCTCTAATTCCAAAAATGGATCATTTTGATGAACCCCAGGATTTTCGTCCAATCTATTTATTTAATGTAATTTACAAAATTATCTCCACTATTATGGTAAACTGTCTGAAACCCCTTCTCCCATATCTGATCTCCCCTGAACAAGCTGGGTTTGTAAAAGGGCGCCAAATCATGGACGGAAATTTGATTGCTCAAGAAGTTATCCATTCTCTCAAGACCCTCCGAGCAAAAGGCATGATCATCAAAATGGATCTCTCAAAAGAATATAATCGGCTAAGCTGGACCTATCTCCTCCAGATACTCCATGCTTATGGCTTTGATGATCGATGGATCTAGTGGATCTACTCCCTAATATCGACTCTGGTCTTCTACATTCTCCTCAATGGCTCTCCAACTCACACCTTTAATGCTTCACTAGGTTTGAGACAAGGAGGTCATATCTCCCCCTTCCTATTCATTCTGGCCACAAAAGGCTTGGGAAGATATATCAAAGCCAAAACCCAAGAAGGGAAATTCAGAGGCATGAGGATGTGTGGAACGACTTAGCCCTCACACACCAACAATTTGTAGATGACATAATGATGTTCTGTTAGGCTACCTTGAAAGCGGAAAGAAGCCTTCTTAATATATTCCAGGACTTCATGTAAGCCTCTAGAACTCAGATAAACAAGGAAAAATCTGACATCTATTTCTTCAATGCTACTACCCAAACTCAAACCTTCTTATCCAGGACCATGGGTTTTCGTATTCGGGCTCTCTCAAAAAAATATCTAGGCATCCCTTTGAGCCTCAACTCCCTTAGAGCTCCAAATTGGAAGCCCCTTCTAGGTCGAATTCATGGGCGCTTTCAAAATTGGACATTCAGGGCACTAAACATGGCTAGTCGGGTTGTAATCCTGAAAGCAGTGGTTCAATATATTCCCATCTACCAGCTCTCGGGTCTTGCGGCACCTAAGTGGGCCTGCAATGAAATGGATAATATCTTTAAAATATTCCTATGGAAAGGAGCGAAAAAAGAAAAAAAATGTGCTCTATTGTCACGACATTACCTATCCAAACCTCAGATAGAAGGTGGACTGGGACTCTGAGACCCGCACACCCTCAATCAGGTGATGGGGGCAAAGTTATGGCAAAGATGGATTCAAGGGGGATAGGATGTATGTAAAAAAATCTGTGAAAGGAAATACATGATGCCACAATCCATGGAAGAGAGACTTAGAATTCCAGAAACACTAAGAGTATATTCAATTTCGAATCTGGCAGAGGAAAACAAGGATATAATTCGTATACACAGTTTCTGGGAAATTCGAGGAGGGGACCAGGCGCTGTTCAGGGAAGAGGTATGGAAACAACGAGAGAAACTCTTCAATAGACGAGACCTCACTGAAACCTTCCTGTTCATGAACATACCAGATAATAGGAAGGTCAAAAAATACTGACAACCAGAATCTGGGAATAACAAGCGTACACGAAAATCAAGAGAACACTAGAAGAATGCACCAGATTACCCATAATGGAGAGAATTTGAGAAGGAGATGCAATCTCAGAAAATATCCATTACAGAGGGACCAAACATCCTCAGATGGGGTTACCAGAACAAGGGGATGTTTACTATCTAGGAAGGATACCAAATTCAAGTAGAACACCAAAGGCAAAATCTCCCTACTATTTGGGCCAAAATATGGACTCAAAACCTATGGCCTAAAGTGGCCTTCTTCCTTTGGCTTGTCTGTCATGGCCGTTCCATCACCTGGGATCAACTTCAAAAACGGGGGGTGCAGGGACCTTCAATATGACCCATGTGTGCCGCACATCAGGAAATGTTGGAACACCTTCTCAATTCGCGCCCCTACGCCCAGCAACTATGGAAAAACCATGAAGACCTCTTCGGGTACTCGGATCATGATCGCAACAGTGTTCCAACCACTCTGGAAAAATGGAGGAAGAAAGTATACAAGAACGTGATTCTAAACAGAGCATGGGGCATATCCCTAGGGTTCCTACTCTGGGTAGTCTAGAAGGAAAGAAACAAGAGAATATTCAAAGAGGAAAATACGGTAGAGAAGGAAGTCTGGGGGATCATTCTACAAAATATCTGGGAATCTATCCTGGCGGAGAAATGGCATCAGGATGATTGGAAAGCATTGGGGCAGGAAGCACTACCAATGCATTAAAGATAATGGATGGAGAAGTACTACCAAGTTCACAAAACAAAAAATTCTTTTAAATGCATTTGCATAATTATTATTTTCATTACATTATTTTCAATAATCTATAAAAATAATGTGTTTGGTGACTAATGAATATATATAAGAATCATTCATTCAGATTTTGTTTTCTCCGCTACATGTTTACTATCTTAAATTTATTAAACATTCATAATATCAAATTTCTTAATCTATAAAATTTTCAATCATTTAATTTTATGTTATGGATTAATTATGTTATATCAAAAAATTTATATATTAACAAATTTGCAGTCTCTAGAATGAATATATATATGTGTGTGTGTGTGTGTGTGTGTTGTTTAAGATGGGGATGAATTATATTCTTTTATTTTTATTTTTTTAGTGTAACATTATGTCTATTTGTTCATGACAACTTCTCTCATATACTAAATTATAAAATATTTCACTACTCTCGAAACAATTAATTACTATTTATTATTTATATAATGATTTATTATTTTTATAAATGATATGACAAACGAGGTTGGTGTACAGTTGATTAGGTAAGCTATAGAAAGAAAGGGAGATAAGGATAGAGAGAGGGAGAAGAAGAAATCGAGCAAGTAGTGGGGGAGCGAGGGGGGGGGCATAGGGAGGGAGAAACTGAGGGAGATGGAGGGAGAGAGGGAGAGAGAGGGAAGAGATTGAGGGAGGGAGGGGAGCATAGGATAAGGAGGGAGAGAGGGGCAGGAGGAGAGGATAAGGGTAGATGGGGGAAGAGAGGGGGAGATAGAGGAAGGGAAGGAGGAAAAGATAGGGGGTAAGGTGGGGGAGTATTAGGGAGGGGGAGAAAAAGAGGGAGTGAGTGGTGGGGGTGGGGTGGCAGCGCCAGATGGAGAGAGGCAGGGAGGGGGAGAAGGGGGGTGATGGAGGGAGAGATGGGGGGGATAGGGAGAGAGAGAGGGGGGGAATAGGGAGAGAGAGAAGGGTGGAGATGGAGGGAAGAAGAGAGAGAGAGGGAGGGGAGAGGGGTGAGGTACGGTGGGGGGAGAGGAAGAGAGAGAAAAGAGGAGAGGGGGGATGAGAGAGATGGAGAGGGAGAAAGAGAGGGATGGAGGGAGAGTTTTAGAGAGAGAGGGAGGGGAGTGGGAAAAAGGAAAGAGAGGAAGAGAGAGAGAGGGAGGGGGAGAGCAAGAGAGAGAAAATAGGAGAGGGGGGAAGAGAGAGAGGGAGAGGGAGAGTGTTAGAGAGAGAGGAAGAGAGAGAGAGAGAGAGAGAGAGAAAGAGGGTGAGGGAGGAGCGGAAGAGAGAGAGAAATAGGGGGGAGAGAGGGGGAGGGAGGTATGAAGGGGGGGGTCAGGGAGGGAACAAGTGATGTTGGGGGGCGGGGGTTGGAGAGAAGGACGCTGGGGGGGATATGGAGAGAGAGAGAGAGGGGGGGGAGGGGGGAGGACAAAGATGGAGTGAGGGGCATAAGGGGGAAGATGGAGAGAGAGAGATAGGGGGGGGGGAGACAAGGAGGAAGTGAGGGGAGGGGATGGAGGGAAGAAGCGGGGTGGGGGGGACAGGGAGGGAGTGAGGGGTGGATATTGAGGGAGGGGGTGAGAGAGAGGGGGGGAGGGGGGATGAGAGAGAGGGAGAGGAAGATGGATGAAGGTAGAGTGTTAGAGAGAGAGAGAGAGGGAGGAGCATAAGAGAGGGAGAAAGAGTGGGGAGAGGGAGGAAGGGAGGTACGAAGGGGGGAGAGGGAGGAACAAGGAAGGAGCGATTGATGGTGGGATGGAGAGAAGGAGGGAGGGGGAGAGGGGGTGAGATGTAGAGAGATAGTGGGTGGGGTTGGAGTTAAAAAGGGAGGTATGAAGGGAGGGGAAAGGTGGGATAGGGAGGGAGCGAGTGGAGAGAGGGAGGAAGGGGGAGAGGTGGGGAGATAGAGAAAGAAAGGGGGGAGTGAGGGGAGGAGATGAGAGAGAGAGAGAGAGAGAGAGAGAGAGAGAGAGAAGGGAGAGATGGGGGGAGGGGGCGAGCGAGAGAGAAAAGAGGAGAGGGGGGGGGGGAAGAGAGAAAAGAGGAGAGGGGGGGGGGGAAGAGAGAAAAGAGGAGAGGGAGAGTGTTAGAGAGAGAGGAAGGGAGAGAGATGGCGAGGTAGGAGCGAAAGAGAGATGGGGGGAGGGGGAGAGATGGAAGGAGAGAGAGAGAGAGGGAGGTCGTGAGAAAAATAGAGGGAGAGGGAGAGAGAGAGAAGAAGAGGAGAGGGGGGGGCAAGAGAAAGAGGGAGGAAGAGGGAGAGGGAGATGGAGAGGGATGGGGGGATGGTGTTAAAGAGAGAGGGTGAGGGAGGAGTGGGATATAAAGAGATGGGAGGGAGAGGGAGCGAGTATGGAGAGGGGATAGGGAGGGACATAGGGAAGGGGAGATGGAGGGCCAGAGAGAGAGAGGGAGGTATGAGGGGGGGGTGAGGGAGGTACTCAGGAGAGAGGGGGGGGGGGGAGATGGAGGGATAGAGAGAGAGAGAGGATAACAGGGAGAGCCAGGGAGAGGGGAAGAGGGATAGAGAGGGCAGAGAGGGAGGGGGAGGGGAATATGAAGATAGAGGGAGGGATGTAGGAGGGAGACATATAAGTGGGGAGAGATAGGGAATACATGGGGGGAGGGAAGATAGGGGAGAGAGAGAGGGATAGAAAGAAAGGTGGGGGGGGAGAATGAGGGAGTGGCATAGAGGAAAATATGGAGCAAGATAGGGGAAGAGAGTGCGGGGATGGAGATAGAGGGAGAAGTAGGGGTTGGAAGAGAGAGGGAGAGAGAGGAAGAGAGAGAAAGAGGGAGAAGTACGGGGTGGATGAGAGAGAGAGGGGAGAGGGAAGGAGGTAGGGGGGGAGAGAGGGGGGAGATGGAGGGACAAAGAGAGATTGGGGGAGAGGGGGGAGAGGGTAGGGGTGGGGGGGAGGTAGGGATGTAGGAGGGAGAGAGAGGAAGATAGAGAGAGAGGTGGGGGCAGAGGGAGGGAGGGAGGTAGAGTATTAGAGAGAGGCAGGGGGAGAGGGAGGGAATGGGGTATAGAGGGGGGAAAAGGAAAGAGCGAGTGATCGAGGGACAGGGATTGTGCGAGTGATGGGGAGTGTTAGCCTCCAAAATTTCCCAAGGTTGAGAAAGGATATCGATGGAGGTAACCTCAAACCAAAATTTCAATTTCGTAGCTAGCCCTACCAAACCAGAGAGGTCTCTCTCTATGAAATCACAGCCAAAGGTTTTGACTAGATAAGGAGTAGAAATTTTAGGCTAGTTAGGTCAACTCCAGGGTTTTGAAAGTTTTATGTTTTTTTTGCCGGATCAAGGATGAAAACCAGTTAGCTAGGTCAATGTATCAAAGGGTTACAACTACAAATATATGAAGGAGAAAGGTAGCAATGCTTTAGTGATGGGATTAGGGTTTTGTCGTTGTAGTGTAGGGTTTGAAAATTAAAGAGGATCTTAATGAGCATGGATCATGAATTCATTAAAACTGAAGGAAACAAACATAAACTAATATTCCCAAACAAAATAGAGCTTATGAAGAATTCTTCTTATCAAACTTATAGGAAGATCATTGAAGCAATAAAGGCATGGAAAGAGAACATGTATATCATTTATAAAGGACTATAACAGATAAAATACAACATCAAAAACATACCACACATGAATCCCTAGATAATAGTTGCAACTCATCCTTTGATTTTCTGAATAAAAGTTGAAGTACAAGCTACTATAGTCTCTCCCTCTGATGTCCAGCCATCAAAATAACTAAGAAATGCATACATATAGACAAAAAACCATTTCCCTTCTCTCAGGGGTCGAATCCTAGAGTGGAGGAGTAGTTCACATGATTCCCTCACCTAAAACCTAAAGACTACGGAGGTTAACCAAACTCTCCTCCAGATAGAGAAACATATACATTTGACCATAAATGACATTTACAAGCATGTATCCACGTAATTTTTACTCTAATCAACATAATTACAGATGATTACATCATCATAACTCAAAAAATGACAAATTACATCAGTGGAGGTTGAACCTGGACTGAGTCAATTGTGAAAAATGTATTTAAGGAAAAAACACAGCGAAATCACGCAAAAACGCAACATGCCTAGAGAAAACACAATGAAATTGGTGCAAGAGGCTTTTGGAGGCCTTCCCGAGGTCCAAATGCTAATATGAAAGATGCTGGAGAAATATATTCATGTTGGATACATGATATAATCCTCAAGAACTGAAAAATACTGATCATAGCCCCCCAAAAATTAATTCTCCTAGAGGTACTCTAAAAACACAACAAACTTTTCAAAAAGAAGGCAGAAAGGTGCTTTTTGAGTGGTTTTTGGCCCTTTTCACCCACCAAAACTTGCTGAAATGTATCTCCCAGAGGCTAAATTTGATGTAGAAGTCATGATAAAACTGAATATGCAAACCGTTTTTCATTTGGAGGCCGCCATCAAAAGCGCAGCGTGGGGCATGCTACGTTTTTTAACTAGTGACTGTGTCAAAAATTGCAAAAAACACAAAAATCTTCAATTTTTTTCAAATTTTATCCAAATTTTCCCAAAATTGCTTTAGATTTACTCCATGAAGCACTAAGATGGATTGCTATGATATGAGGGAAGCATTAGCGAGCAAATCCAACTTACCCTTCTCTTCTTCCTCCATTAGGGTTTCTTTGAGTTTTGCCTCCAATTGCTTGATTTTTGCCTGAGACACCTGATTTCTCTTGTAATAGTGCATGGCCATGTGTCTCTGAATGTTATTGTTCTTTTTAGCCCTCTTCATGAGCTTTTCCAAATGACCATTGTATCTATCAAGCCAATACTCCCTATCTTGCTCAATGTCTACCAATATGAGCTCATCCACTGTCATTTGTGTCTTTGGTGGAAATGCCTCTATTTGTTTCTGAAGTGCCATTTTAGGCCTCTAGTTCTTGGCCTCTTCCTTCTAACTTGGTCTTCATGCTCATATGAATCATCTATGTCAACTACAACTTTTCCCTTTACATCCTCTTTGCTAGCATCAACTTTATGCCTATTCAAAATTAGTTGATTTACCTTCAATTGCATGTTTTCCTGCTGTAGGAATAAAATCAAGAAGTTGGCCTTGGACAGGCTGTCCTTTAGTTCTCTAATCTTAGTATATTTATCCATCTCCAAGTCTTCCATGTCAATTTCAAGATGTAAATTCTCCTCATCTTGCAAAGGTGCCTCATGATGTGGTGATGATCTTTGTTCTGCTGATGTAGGATTGACCACTTCCACAATGTTTGGAGAAAACACAGGCCTCCCACCTCTCTAATATGTTTTGGTCACCTCAGCCCTAGGTGTCCTCTTGACTGAAATTCTTCTAGATGAGCCAATATCCATTTGTTTGGATGGTGTTGATAGTGTTGCTAATGATGTATCTTTGCTAGTAGGCTGACTAGAAGGGGGAAATAAGACATTGGACTTAATGAATGTCTCCCAAGTGTTGTTATTCTCTACAAGCTGGTGCAAGACAATGATTTTGATGAGGTCATGGTGAAAAAAGCTGGCTTGATGATCACTCTATCTATTCTGCACTTTCTATGCCATTTTAGCCAAGCTCTTGTAGAGGTAGTAGGATAGGTTGAGAGGTTTTATCCCTGTGAAGTGCATGAGCAATCTGACATGATACTTGTACAATCTAGAAAATATGCCCTCACATGTAAAGTAGTTCACAATGGCCCTGTCAATGGATCAAACTTATAAAGTAGCTAACCAAAAGGAAATACTTTCTTAATGTCATCTTTGTAGTGACCTTTGATGAAGGGTTTGTAATTTTGCACATCCAAATCTAGTCTCTTAAACCATTTTTCACCACTGTTTGGTATCCCTGTAGCTATAGCTATGGCAGCAGTTGAAATTGTGAAGCTGACCCCTGCAATTGTGACCTTATCTCTCCTAAGGTTAGTGGCAAATAGACTTGTCAATTTGGCATGATGTTTCACTTGCTGAATTTTCTCACAAAACCCTAAACATCCTACATTCTGAAAACATTGCTTGGTTAGTGAAGAGGACATCAACTTGTCTAGTCAATTTAGTGTCCTAAATTGCTAACATAAATTATCAACCAGGGCTAGTAAACTGATGAAGTGTGATGCACTATATGTGCCTAAGTATCCATTTTTCTTACTTCGTTTTTTTTAGTGTTTTATTGATGTTTTGGGGTTTTTATGTTTGATTCTTAGTATGCTACTCTATGCTAAAAAGATGAAGTTAGATTTATGTCAACAAGGGAGAAAATGAAATGTTAATAAATGAATTAAAACAGAATTTATTTGCAAGTTCTGTTCCTAATTAGAAAATGATGAAAATAGAGAGTCCTAATCCATGGATATTACAGCTTCTAAATGAACATTCATGAAATGAAAAGTAACTCAAAACACTACAACTTAATCTGATTCATTTAGTTAGAGATTTGTTGGAAGAGCTTGTGAAAAATATTAATTCTAATGCAATGAGGATCTCCTAAAACATAAAAGGAAATGTTGAAACAACTTATAACATTACAACTAAATCTCATTCATGAGTTAGAGGTTTATTGGAAGAGCTTTTTGAAAGAGATTAATCATAATGTGATAAGGATCTTCTATGAAGCAAAACAATCAATAACTCAAAATATTACAACTTAGTCTCATTCGTGAATTAGAGGTTTATTGGAAAAGCTTTTGAAAGAGACTAACTTCCGTATAATGAGGATTTTTTTTTTTAACTAAATAACAGAAAATGAAATGCTAATAACTCAGAATATCACAATTGAATCTCATTCATTTAATAGAGATGTATTGGAAGAGCTTGAGAAAGAGACTAACTGCAATATCATGAGGATCCTTTATCTAAGCAAAGGACATGAAAAATAATGCTAAAAGCTATGATTTCAAAAATCAATCTAAGTAAGGAAATATGACAAAACAGAATTGAAAATAACTTATCTAGAAAACATGTAAAACCTCCTTGAATAGCAGGGGCCCTCTGCTACCAATTTGGTGAAATTCTTCGGCTCCTTAAAGTTGTAATCAAAACAGCATCAAAGAACTGAACTTATTTATTGATAAACTCACAAATCTACATCCCATTCCATCTTAAGCTTTGTTACAAAACACTCTCTAATCCTTTCTCTTCTTCTCCTATTTTTCACTATTTTTTCACTACCCTTGATAGGAAAAAGCTTCCCGTATTTATACAAAAATATGAGAAGTTATCTCATTAATGAGAGTCCATGAATCTCTCCCTCTATCTCTAGAGTTACAATCAAAATAGGAAATGATAAGACACATGTCTTTTTAGAGTTTCAATACAAATAAGAAATGAGACACATATCTTCTTAGAGTTTCAATACAAAAAGGAAATGAGACACATGTTCTCATGATCCCATGATCTTCTCCACTCAAATTCGAATTTGGTTTTGGGAGGCCACATAAAGGTCTTTTAGAAGCTTCCTTTTGACCTACACATGTCACAAAACTCATAACACATGTATAGATATATGAAACTATGTTAATTTTCTAGTTTCTAATCATAAATTCACTTTAAATACATAAAATAAATAACTTTGGAAGACAAGGATCCTAACCCATATATTTATGAAAATGGTTACTTGATGTAGGGTTTTAGGTCAGATGGCTATGAAATAAGAGCTGAATGGTTATGACATAATGGAAATACGTATGAATATGGAAAACACTTTTGAGACTCAACACAACTCATGAGTGTTGAGTGGCTCAAACCTTGAAATTTTACCTCCTTTGTTGTAATATTTCATTTCTTCCTCCATGTAGACAGTTTGCAAGGCAAAACCCTAGTGGGAAAAAATAGGGGAGGTAGGTGAGGGGATAAGATGAAGGGGTTAGGGGAGGGATATGAGGGTAGAAAAATTTAGGGAAGTAGACAGGGCTTTTGGGGAGCTTAGGGAGGTGAAAAATGATGAAAAGGATGTACGAATTAGCCTAGGGAAAGTATACATAGTCATAGACCTAGAATCTTCCCAAAACACAACGTAGAGATAGGGTTTTGGCGTAGGGGTTTGGGAAATGGGAGTGTAAGGGTTGTGGGAAGGGTTTTTAAGTGTGAGGGAGGGTATAGTGTGTCAGGCATAGGTATTTTTACTTGCAAACTTTAAAACAAAAGCTTCACCCACCAAAACACAACATGGGGACAAATGGAGGCTTTTCACCATAAAATCAAGGAAACAAATGTTGATAGGAGGTGTCAAAGGCCATAAATTACTTTTTGACTGATGATGAAAACTTCAATTACCATTCATAACCCTTGAAAACATGTTTTATGGCTGTAGGAGTGAAAACACAATGTAGTGGAGAAAACACAGCGTGGTTGCCTGAAAACACAGCATGGCAGCTTTGAGATGGTGACAATCACTTCTTTGGAGTGTTCTTTGATGCTAAAAGTGCTGAGTTAGTCTTTTCTGGTGAGTGAGAGCTCTTTTCCAATGAAATGAGTGAGAGAAATGATTTTGATGGTCTTTTAGAGCTTGTGGAAGTCAATTTCTTCATAGTGGTGTGGTGGCCCACCATGTGCTTTTCACGTTTGCTTTGAAACCTTTGCAGTTTTGGAACAATAGAACATATTACATCACATTTGAATAAAATTACATGTGAAACAAAAAATTATGAGTAATTTTCCTATTACTACTTCATTTTCCGGATTTATTAATGACATGATATATTTTGGTGACTTAAACCCTAATGACCTAATGGTGACACTCAGATGAATGAGGACCATGATAGTATGACTGAGATGAAAATGATTAATTTGGAGTGATGAATCATCCAACTGAGAGATGACAATGAGAAGCTCATGAAATTTTTTGAAAGGAGCAGTAATAAACCTAGACACACTAGCCAGTGACCAAATTTTTATTTGAAGACCTACTGAAACCATAAAATTTTGACTTGACACCCTAACAAAAACTTTGTAAGAGCACATTTTATCACTAGTGACAAGAAGAATTGAGTGATACTTACAGGGGGGATAGAGGGGGAGAAGGGGTGAGATGGAGATGGATAAGGGAGGAAAGGGAGGGAGTGAGGGGGGGATATGAAAGGAGGGAGTGAGTGATTGGGGGGATGGAGAGAGGGAGGGCGGGAGAAGGAGATAGAGGGGAGGAAAATGAGGGGGAGAGGGAGAGAGAGAGGGGAGGATAGTGAGGAAGCGATGGGGGGATATCGAGGGAGGGAGTGAGGGTAGAAGATGGAGGGAGGGAGATAGAGAGAGGGAGGGGAGATGGGGGGAGGGGTGAGCTAGGGAGATAAGTGAGGAGAGGGGGGCAAGAGATAGATAGAGAGAGGGAGAGGGAGGGATGGAGAGTTTTAGAGAGAGAGGAAGATATAGGGTGAGGGAGGAGAAGAATATAGAGACGAAGGGTGAGGGAGAAGTAGAATAGTGAGAGGAGGATGGAGGGAGCGACAGGGATATAGTGTGATAGAGATAGAAAGAGGGAGAAGTCGGGGATGGAAGAGAGATAGAGAGGGGAGGAATAGAGGTAGCGAGGGACATAGGAGGGATATGGAGGGACAAAGAGAGGGGGAGGGAGAAGGGGGAGAGTGAGGGAGAGGGAGAGAGAGAGTGGGTGGAAGAGAGAGGGATGTAGGTGGGAGAGAGTGGGGAGATGGAAGGACATAGAGAGAGAGAGTTGGAGGGAGAGTGGGAGAGATAGGGGAGAGAGAGAGGGATGTAGGAGGGACACATACAATGGGGATATATGAGGGAGGGAGGGGAGAAAGGGAGGGAGGTATATAGGGAGGGTGCGAGTGAGAGAGAGAAAAAAGGAGAGGGGGGATGAGAGAGAGAGAGAAGGAAAGGGAGAGGGGGGGAGAGGGAGAGCGAGAGAGAGAAAAGAGGAGAGGGGGGATGTGTGTGTGTGAGAGAGAGTGAGTATTAGAGAGAGAGAAAGAGAGAGGGAATGGGGTACATAGGGGGGACATGGAAAGAGTGAGGAATGGGGGGATAGGGAGTGAGAGAGTGATGGGGGGATGGAAAGGGGGGAGGGGGAGAGGGGGTGAGATGGAGAGAGAGAGGTGTGGTGGGATGGAGGGAGTGAGGGGGGGAGATGAAGGGAGGGAGTGAGTGATTTGGGAGATGGAGAGAGAGAAGGGGGGATAGTGAGGGAGCGAGGGTAGGAGAGAGAGAGAAAGAGGCGAGCAAGAGAGAGAAAAGAGGAGAGGGTGATATATATATATATATATATATATATATATATATATAGAGAGAGAGAGAGAGAGAGAGAGAGAGAGAGAGAGAGATGGGGGAGGGAGCAACAGGCAACATGGACAGAGCAAGTGATTCGGGGGATGGAGAGAGGGAGGGAGGGGGAGAGGGTGGGAGATGGAGAGAGAGAAGGGGGGGACAATGATGGAGTGATTGGGGGGAAGGGAGGGAGAAAAGGGTGGAGATGAAGGGATGGGGAGATGGTGGGAGATGGAGAGAGGGGGGGAGGGGAGAGAGGGGGGACGGAGAGAATGAGGGAGAGGGAAAGGGAAAGGGAGAAGAAGAGGAGATGGGGGGTGAGAGAGAGAGGGAGGATGAGATAGGGAGAGAGGGAGAGTTTTAGAGAGAGAGGGTGAGGGAGGAGCGGAATAGAGAGAGAGGGGGGAGAGGGAGGTATGGAGGGGGGAGAGGGGGGAGAGGGAGGGAGGGAGGGAGTGGGGAGATGGAGGAATAGATATAGATAAGGGAAGAGGGAGAGAGAGAGGAGAGAGGTAGGAATAGATATAGATAGGGGAAGAGGGAGAGAGAGAGGAGAGAGGGAGGAATAGATATAGATAGGGGAAGAGGGAGAGAGAGGGGAGAGGGAGGAATATATATAGATAGGGGAAGAGGGAGAGAGAGAGGAGATAGGGAGGGAGAGGGCAAGAGGGAGAGAGGGAGATGAGGAGAGAGAGAGGGAGATGAGGAGAGAGAGAGGGGGAGAGATGGGGGAAGGGAGTGAGAGGAGAGATATGGGGAGAGGGAGTGAGCGGGGAGAGATGGAGGGGGAGAGATTTGGGGAGGGAGTGAGAGGGGAGAAATAGAGGGATAGATAGAGGGAGGGAGGGAGGGAGGGAGGGAGGGAGGGATGGAATGTGGTATAGGAAGAGAGGGAGTGATATGGGTTGAGGGTGTCATGAGGGAAGGAGAGGAAGGAATGGAGGGATAAAGTGTGATAGAGAGGGGAAGAGAGAGAAAGAGGGAGAAGTAGGGGGTGGAAAAGAGAGAGAGGGGAGAGGGAAGGAGGTAGGGAGGGAGAGGGGGGATGGAGTGAAAAAGAGGGAGAGGGGGAGAGGGAGAGAGAATGGGGGGGGGTGAGAGGGATGTAGAAGGGAGACATGTAAGGGGAGATAGGGGGAGATGGAATGACATAGGAAGAAATATGGAGAGGGAGTGAGAGAGTGAGAGAGAGGGAGAGAAATAGATGGATGTAGGGGGACACATACATGGGGGAGAGACAGAGTAGAGGGGAGTGAGAGAGAGGGAGAGAAGGAGAGAGATATACAATGAGAGCAAAGAGAGACAAAGAGAGGTATGTAGGAGGGAGACATACATGGAGAGAGATATTTTTCTAAGTGAGATAAGGAGAGAGAAAGAGGGAGAGAGAGTGAGAGAATGAAATATAAAGATGTTGGAGGGATACATATAGCAGGGTGGAGAGAGAGAGAGAGAGAGAGGATTTAAGATGGGGACATACAATCAAAGAGATAGAACGAGAGGGGTATAGGAGGGAGACATACAAGTTGGGGAGAGAGATATGGGGGAAGGAAGACGAAGAGATACATTGGAAGGTATATATAGAGAGAGAGAGGAGGAAGAAATAAGGAAAGGGGGAGAGAGATAGAAAAAGGGCATTATGGTTTTAGAGAGAGAGAAAGGAAGGGATATAAAAATGGGGAGAGAGAGGAGGGAAATGTGTAGAGAGTTAGAGAGAGAAAGTGATAGGGAAAGAGAGAGAGAGAGGGGGGTTTAGGGAGAGACAAGGGGGGCTTGGTAAAGGAGATATAGAGGGATATAAGAGGGAGACATAAACACATAGAGAGACAAGCATAGGGAGAGAGAGAGAAGGAATAAGAGGAGGGATGGGATTGAGGGAGAGACATGGGTAAGTAATATATATATATATATATATATATATATATATATATATAGAGAGAGAGAGAGAGAGAGAGAGAGAGAGAGAGAGAGAGATATTTAGAAAAATAGAGTGGGTGGGTAGCTGAGATGAGAAGTGGATAAGGAGAGAAGGGGGGTGAAAGAGATAGAGATGTAAGAGGGATAAAGAGGGAAGAATAGAGAGAGAGAGAGAAGAGGGAGATGGATAGAGAGAGGGATGAAGGGGAGAAACACAATGAGTGAGAGAGAGATTGTGATGGCGGGGACAAAGGGAGGAGGGAGAGACTGATGGGGGATTGACTAACTGAGAGAGAGAGAGAGAGAGATGATGAAGAAATATAGAGAGGGAGTGTGTGTGATGAGGGAGAGAGGGAGAGAGAGTGATAAGGGAGATATAGAGAGAGATAGAGAGAGGGGGGGAGTATAAGTGAGAGATGACAGAGAGAGGGAGGGAGGAGAGAGAGAGAGAGGGAGAGAGAGAAGGGGATGAAGGGGAAATAGGGGAGAGAGACAAAGAGTGAGGGTGATGTAGGAGAATATTTGGATGGGTTAAAACATATCATTGACCTCTAAAAGGTCTTAGAGATTTAAGAAAGGGAGTTGGTTACCTTAATTTATTTTATTTTTTAATTGGGTAGGAATTTAGAAGTTTTTTAGGGATAAAATACTTTTTTTGTTGTGATTTAGTATTATTATCACTAATAATAAAGGATATAATAATTCTCTCCAAAAATGTGTAAATTAAACCATAATGTAATGTAAAAGGAGGTAGTGGAGTGGCATGAATGTAAAATAATTATTTCTTTTTTCTTTAACAAAGCATGAGCATGCAACGTTCCTCTGTAAATGCTATAATTTTTACTATCATCTCTACATCAAGTGGTGATTTTTAGTTTCACCCTTGTGTCAAGTTGTATTAGAGTAGGAAATATTGTGTGTTTGAGAAAGGTGTAGTGTAAATTTAATTCAATATTCACATATGACTTAGTTGATGTCTCTTTTGCAGTTAGGTTGTAATCTGAAAATGCAAAGTTGCAATTTGAAGTTAGAATTAAGTTAAAGTTTATATTTGAAGAGACATAGTAATTATTCCTCTAAATTGATGTTGTAATGTGATTCCTAGCTCATCATGTAAGTGAAATCAAGGTCCAAATATCATATAATATGCTACTCAAAGTGAGATTGGGGAAAATTTAAACCCAACAAGTTGTTAACAAGATATTGGGGCCAAATTGGAAACCCATCAAGCATATCCATATGCAAAATTTCACAAAATTACGCATGGTAAAACTATACATGAGTAACTGGAGGTGAGAAGTGGATGAAAGGAAGGAGACCATATTCTTTTCAATTTTTGAGATTGTGGGCTTGTTGAATCGATGATGGATTTATGTATTGCTATTATTTTCAACTAGATTGAAGAGATCATGGACCAAAGATTCATTGTCGGTGATTGCACAAAAACCTGACTCGTTAGAAATGCATGGCATAAAGGTAATGAATTAAACTTTGGAACTCAATAGAAATTATGACAGGTTTGAAAGTTGTAATATCAAGGTTGAAATAAAGTCTAATAAAAGGTTTGAATGATATTTCAACTTTGATGTTGTAGATTAAAAGAAATTGGTCAGTAAAAAAAATGGTGTTTCTCCTTGAAGGAAGTCGATTTAAAATCATGGTTACAATATATGAAATGAAGGATTTATTATAATCAATGATTTTTATTTATGAGTAGAGAAAACTACAGAAAGGTAAACCCAAGCATTCATAAAGGCGTATCCTAAGCATCATGGAGATATTAATGTAGCTAGAAGAACATATATTGCAAAAAGGTACTTTGTTGATCACCATGATTGCTCATTGGAGAAATCATATTGCAATATAACTCAATATATTATGCATAATCAATTTCTAGTGGAAAATTGATTAGTGTGTAAAGTTAGTGATTAATCACTTCTATTTCAATCTATTGGTGTAGCATACACTTATCTACTGTAAAGTGATGCATGTTTCAGAAATCTAAATAATGAAGAGCTACGTGAATGTGTCTACAGTAACTAAGAAGTTATTTTGGATAAGTTTCAATGGAAAGAAAGGTCTCAAGTATTATAAATAATAAAAAATTGTGCTATAATGGTTCTATTTTGTTGTACATGGAGATATAATGGGCTTAGAGAAGGTGTAACTACCCCTCCCACATTTACCCAATTTCATGGACTTGTCATGGTATACATGAGACGCAGAGTTACTATGACATGAACCAAACTCCAAGCTTTATTTACAAAAGTGGGGCCAACAACTAACAACTCACAGACATTCCTCAAGGCTTACACGACACTCAGGAGCCAAATAACCATTCTAGGTGACACAACCCTGGGTTTGGGTTGCTTTTCTCTTACTTAACAACCCAACCACATCCACAATCCTGCAAGGGTGCGGTTATAGGGCTCCAACAACACACATGACACTACTTCCATGCAATTATAGCCCAAAATTTACAATTCAGAGGGTGTTGTTTTGATATCTGGGCCACAATTTCAGCCCATCCTCTAGATCACTGCTCAAAACTATTTGAGACTTTTTAGAATCATTATTGACATGATGACAAAGCTAATCATTCAAAATTGAATCAAGTAATTGACCTATATTTCCTATAACACACTAAACATTTCATCAAACACATGAAAAACATAGAAGTTATAGGTCGTGAATGCATATATGTCCATAATAGTCTGAAATTCACTTGAGAATCACGAAGAAGGCTATATGCCTCCTCCACATAGCTGCACCAACACTTATTAGTCCATATATTCATAAACCAGTCAATAACTAGACAATTGATGACATGATCCATAGATGGTACACATCATATAATCAACATATAACCAAAAAATAACCATCATAGAAACCATGGAAACTCAACCATAATATCACCAACATAATCACCACAAATTCCCATAGATCAGAAGAAGGAAATGTTTCATATTAAAATATGAAAATACCAACCAAGTCAGAGAATTACACATACCACCCGACCATAGATTGGGTTGTACCAAATATCTCTTTCAACCAATCACCCCCGCGTCATATTCCAAGCATGAATGTGGTGTCTCATGGAATAAAATAAACAAAACCAAATGAGGGCTTCCAGAAGACAAACCAGCTCAACCATCAACCACAATGATTCCACCTCCATGGTCGGACATCACTAATCACCAAATAGATCGGTCTATAGCCAAGTTTTCTAGGGCTCTAGAAACTAGTAACTCAACCCACCAATGGCTCCATATTTTTTTTCCCAACCTAGGCTTCAAGGCTAGTAACTCAAACCAAGTTGTTCCATGGATTCTAGATTGTTTGTTGCAACCCACAACCATAAGGAATTATGAGCACCAATAAGAAAAACAACAAGTGGAAAACCCACAACATCATGACTATCCAGGATATGGCAAGGCAAGGATAAAACCATTTTCAATCTAGGAAATATCCATGCCATTGGCAGTAATAACCAGAAATCACATGCACATACCACGCATTCATAGATCAACAAGGAAATCACACATGCAACATGTTACTTGCAAATAAATCCAACTGTAGTTGATGATCCAACTGTTCCCTTGTGATTTCCTACTTTCCTTTGCCTTCTTTCTCCAAATCCAAGTGAATACTAGAGTACTCCAAGCATGTTCCAAGAATTATCTAAGTGTGCAAGAGTACGAGAGAGTGACCGAATGAATGAGAGAGCCAAAGACTAAACTAGTGAAATTTGTGAATTGATCCTCATAAGACTTTTTATCATTGAGGCCTTTATTATCTTCATTTTTCTTAATTTTTCCTCTAATTTCCATTTCATGCAGATTTGTGTCTCTTCACCTTCCTTTTCTCTTATTTTCCTTTATTTTCATAAATAAATGTCAATTATTGTCTTTTTGCCTTTACCAATGTCATTTCCAATTTCCATAGCCATAAATTAATCACAAGTGATACCCATCATTATGTTTTACCCAACATTCAACTTGGAATACATGTCCCATGACCTTGGTCTTATATTTAATTTATATAGAAAATTAACCAGGGGTTGTTACAAACCCCTACCCCTCGCGGAAACACCATCCTCGATGTTCAATGACACTTATAAACCAGTAAAACACATGATGACCATGGAGATTTATAACACAACCTGATGCACCATTTACATCATATAATATTGTTGAGACCATGACCATCATACCATGAACACCATATTGCTTATTGGAGATTTATAGCACAACTCGATGTGGTATTTAAATACATATATATATATATATATATATATATATATATATATATAATCAAAACACAACATCAAACACATATATCAGAATGCAATTGTTCAACCATCAAATAAAGAAGGATACACAACCAACATCTGATCAACCATCTCCCATGTAGCTTCATCAGTCCTAAAGTGCTTCCACTACACTTTAATTTGCTCAATTTATCGATTTTGAAGCATGGGAATATTTTGTTGCAAAAATAATTGAGGTTCTGATTGGAATTATCCTTCTGGTTCCACCTATAATACATACCAGTCAATCACATGATCAACATCCTTCACATATATTTTAAGCAATAAAACATGGAAAACATCATGGACTTTCACTACCAGAGGTAGTGCAAGTATGTAGGTCACTGGTCCCATCCTCTCAAGTATCTCAAAAGACCCACAATATCAAGGTTCCATCTTGGCACATGATCCAATCCTCAATGAGCTTTTCTTGGACTTGATATGCAAGTACACATGATCCCCAACCTTAAACTCCTTGAATTCCCTATGTTTATATGCATAACTCTTTTTCCTATCTTGTGATGCCTTTAGATTCTTCTTGAGAACCTACATTTCCTGTTCCATTTCTTCCAGCATATCTAGTCCAATCAGTACCCTTTTCACTGAATCACTCGAGCTAATAGGAGTATTACAACTTTTCTCATAAAGTGCCTTAAACGAACTCATCCTCAAGGAATCTTGATACCCATTATTGTACGAAAATTGTACCCATGGAAGATACTCCTCCCAATTCCTCTGTTGATGCATAAAACACATTCTTAGAAAATCCTCCAGAATCCTGTTAACCCTATTTATTTTTCCATATGTATATGAATGATAAGTTGTAATGAAAACCAAATTTTTCCTAAACATGCAAACAACTCTTTCTAAAACCTGGAAGTGAACTTGGCATCTCTGTCTGATATGATATTCTTAAGAACACCATGCAATCTCACTATCTACCTGATGAATACCTAAGCTACCTCACTATCTAAATTTGTATATTTAAATGGAATGAAGTGGGATACCTTGGTCAAACTGTCAACCACAACCATGATGGAATCATGTTGTCTAGATGTCCTCGGAAAACCTGTAATGAAATCCATGGAAATGACCTCACATTTCCATTCTAGAATTTGAATCAACTGAAATAGACCACTTGGATGCTTTCACTCTGCTTTTACCTATTGAAAATACAAACACCTTCCAACGAACTCAACTACCTCTTTCTTCACATTCGGCCAATAGTATAACTTCTTCACAACTGTCAAATTATTCTGATGTCTCGGGTGACTTGAATACGACTTGACATGAAATTCCCTCAAAATAAACTTCTTGAGTTCACTATTGTCTGACACATAGATCATATCCCTAAATCTCACCAAACCATCTGCCATGAGATGATAATTCACATCTCGATCACCTATAATTTTTTTTTGTAACACGTGCTTATGCTGTTGGTACCTGTCATCTTGTTGTCCTACCTGCAATATCCCTCTTGAAAGTCTACCCATAAGAAATCGTTGCTGCAATGTGATTCACATGTACTCTTCTACTAAGATCATCTACAACATTATTCTCCTTTCCTTTGATGTACCTGATCTTGAAGTCAAACTCACTGAGCGTGGCCAACCATCTAGCTTGCGTGACATTTATATTAGGTTGGTCAAACAAGCATATTAGACCACAATGATAAGTCATCAAAATGAATCTCCTGCGAAGAAGATAATGTCTCCATATCTTCAACGCATGAATGATAGCTACCAATTCGTGATCATAGGTCAAGTAGTTTTTTTCATGCTCATTTAATTTCCTTGACTTATAGCAAACCGCATGTCCTTCATGCATCATGACTCCACCAAGTCCTCTCTTGCAAGAATTTGTACATAGCACAAACTCTTTATCTGGATATGAAATCTTCAAGACCAGATCATTTGTAAGAAAATACTTCAACTACTCAAAACTAGTTGCACATTCCTCTGTCCATTCAAATTTATTTCCTTTCCTTTGCAAGGATTTAATAGTATAGGAAATATGTGAGAAATTACTGATGAACCTCCTGTAATAATCTGCTAGTCCCATGAATGATCTCACCTCATCCACATTCCTATAAATCATCCACTCCATGACAACTTTGATATTTTTTGGTTCCACTACTATACCCTCCTTGGAAACCACATGCCCCAAGTAATGAACTTCCGACTGAAATAAATTTCACTTACTAAGTTTGGTATACAACTAATGCTCTCTTAACAATCTCAACATTGTTTCTAATTTTTATGCATGTTCTTATTCATTCTTAGAATATATCAATATTCCATCAATGAATATTATCACAAACTTGTCTAGATAAGGACACAACACACTATTCATCATACACAAGTAAATAATTGGAGCATTAGTCAAACCAAAAGGAACAAAAAAAAACTCATAATTCCCATTCCTAGTAGTACAGAATGTAATTTTTAGATGTCCTCTTCTTTGATGTGCACCTAATGATATCCTGATCTCAAATAAATCTTCAAGAATATTGCTTCTCCCTTTAATTGATCAAACAATTCATCAATCTGTAGCTAAGGATACATGTTATTGATATTCACCTTGTTCAATTTCCTGTAATCAATACACAACATGATATTACCATCTTTCTTCTTTACAAACAACATTGGTCCACCCCAAGGCAACACACTTGGCCTAATGTATCCCTTTTCAAGCATTTCCTTAAGCTGCAACTTCAATTCCAATAATTTCGGAGTGCTCATCCCGTACGATGTTTTCAATGTTCGTATTGCTCCCGACATCAACTCAAATGAAAAGTACACTTCCCTATGAGGTTGTAACTATGATATATTTGTTGGAAATACATCCTAAAATTGTTGCAAAACTGGATACCTCTTCAAGACTTCAACATCCTCAACATCCTTCCCTTTGTCACAAGAAATATGAATTGCGAACAATACACATCCTTTCCTGCTATTGCATTTTTCCTGCATAGTTATAACCATTCTCACTGATGTAGGCTTCTTCTTTACCTACAATATTCTCTTATCTTCATCATCATCCAAGAAATTAATATCATTATCATAGCAATCTACCTAGGTCCTGTGAATGTACAACCAATCCATACCAATAGCATATTGTATGATCCCAATGGAAGTACATTTAGATGTGTTTATGTAGACATACCATTCAACTCAAATGCACATTAAGATCTTACCCAATCATGAACTCTTTTCTTGGTACCTATAGCCAAATGCAACAACCAAGACTCTGCATGCACTTCTTTATTCAAGCAACACTTATCCACCAGGTCAGGACTGATGTAACTATAGTTAGATCCAGGGTCAATCAAAATAGAAAC
Organism: Pinus albicaulis; assembly: GCA_034641835.2. Classification (NCBI taxonomy): domain Eukaryota; kingdom Viridiplantae; phylum Streptophyta; class Pinopsida; order Pinales; family Pinaceae; genus Pinus; species Pinus albicaulis. The sequence continues at coordinate 610,851,959 of CM076580.1, forward strand.
AACTTGATCACCAATATTACCTTCCATCTCGATAATAGATGCTTGATGATCAACCTGCCTATTATCCAATGTTGCATAAATCTGAGGGATATTTTATCCAACATCCCCAATTGTTTGTGCCTCTTGAGTAATGTAAATCTATAGTATGCCACCATAATTTTGTGGAAAATCTCTTCTCCGATGATCCTTGCCACAAGTCCAACACTGCAAAGGCCTGTACCCTTGTTTTTCTCCTCGGACTGAAATCCTTGTCATCTGTCAACTACATTGAACTTCTTGTGTGGCACTACATTCTCCTTGTCATATGTATCCTTAGGTTTTCCTCCCTTCTTAACTCGCTTTCCTTTACTTTTCTTATTACCTTTCCTTTCTTGCTAAGAATCAATATTTCGCTTCGATTTCTCATAACAATTCTTCAATTTTCTGATGGATTCCTCCAACGATATTGGCTCATAAAACTCAATCTTGTCTTTGAATGATACCGACAACCCACGAATGAATCTTTGAATTTTTTCTTTCTCCTCCTTAGGATAAGGCACATATCTCAACAACTCCAAGGATATGATAGTATACTCCTCATCGGTCATAGATCTCATCTTCAACTCATAGAAATCTTTTACCTTGTCATCATATTATATTTTTGATAGATACTTCTTCCTGAAAAGTCTCTCGAACTCACTCCAATTCAAATCCTCTTCTCGAGTGCCTCTGACATTCTTCATATCTTCCCACTAAATTTCTTATTTTCCTTTAAGACTGAAAGTAGCTATCTCGAATTTCATATTTTATGAATAATAATGCAATCTAAAAAAATAATTCATCCCAAGCAACCAAGCTTCTGTATATTATGAATCCTTCATTTCTCCATCAAATATAGGAGTCATTTATTTCTTGAACGCCTTTGGAAAGTGTTGCTTCTTACTCCCCCTATACAGATGGTGGAAGTGATGACAATGACGTCTCTCTGAACCTAAAATAGAATAGAACCCATGGTCATTACCCTTCCTATGAGGTGTATCCAAGGACATACCATCTCTTACTATTTCATCCATGTCAAACTTGTATCCTGATTGAGACTTGCTTCTATATGCCCCATTAGTCCTTTCCTCCTACTTATAATTGATGTGTGGTTTCCCTTGTCTCTGCAAATCTGATAAACTCTGAAGGATCACTGCATTAAATTTCGCTTGCTTCTCCGATGCCCTAGAATTCTTTCCTGTGGTTGAATGATCTTTCATTATCCTCCTTTCAACTTCTAATATTTTCTTTCAAACTTCTCAATGTATCTGCTATGTCAGGGGAGTACTCATCACCATTTTTTTCATCTATTCTGTAGGGAGAATCACGTGAACTATGGTCCACAATTTTTCTAGTTATCTTGATCTTCTACTTTCTACAAAAATACCATGTTAGATAAACCAAATATATACATGATCAAACATACCTCAGTGAAGTTCAGGGGAGTCTATCTCGTTTGGATAGTCAATCTGGATTAGCACAACATATGTATATATAATGAAATCAACATGTCAATCATATTGACATCAACATCATGATGACACAAGACCACAACAGTGACCATCACAATGCATGCATAACGAAAACATATATAATTGACATACATGCATGACACACACATTATTCCCATCTAGTCCAAGTGTTTAAACCTAGAAGCTCTGCTACCTCCCCTGTAATCGCCCTTCCCACATTTACCCAATTTCATCGGCCTTCTACGGTAAACATGACACAAAGAGTTACTATGACATGACCTGACCTCCAAGCTTTTGTTATGAAAGTGGGGCCGACAACTAAAAACTCCAAAGACATTCCTCAAGGCTTACAGGACACTCAGGGGACAAAGAACTAACTAGGTGACCAAACCATGAGCATGGGTTGCTTTTATCTGACTTAACATCCCAACCCCACACACAAGTTTGCAAGGGTGCAGTTATATGGCTCCAACCGTACGCATGACACTGATTTCATGCAATTATAGCACAAAATTTATAGTTCAAAGGGTGCGGTCCCAAGATCTGAGCCACAATTCCAAGCCATCCTCCAGAACTCTACCCAAAACTATCTGATACTTTCTAGAATCATTATTGACATGAGGAAAAAACTAATCATTCAAACTCAAATCAAGTACTTGACCTAGAATTCCTAGAACACACTAAACATTTCGTTAAACACATGGAAAACATAGAAGCTATAATTCATGGATGCATATCTGATCATAATAGTATGGAATTCATCTAATAATCACCAAGAAGGTTTTATGCCCTCTCCACATAGTCACAACAACACTTATTAGTCCATATATTCATCAACCGGTCAACAACTAGACAATGCATGACAAGAGCCATATATGGTACACATCATATATTCAATATATAACCAAAAAATAACCAATATATAAACCATGTCAACTCACCCATAATATCACCAACATAATCACTACGAATTCCCATAGACCACAATAAGAAAATGTCTCATATTAACATATGAAAATACCAACCAAGTCAGGGACTTCCACGTTCCACCCGACCATAGATTGGTCTGAACCAAATATATCTTTTAACCAATCACCCTCATGCCATATTCCAAGCATGAATGTGGGATCTCATGGACTAAACCAAACCAAGGCTTCCAGAGACCAAACCACCTCAATTTTCAACAACAGTGATTCCACCTCCATGGTTGGACATCATTAATCACCAACCATATCACTCTCTACCCAAGTTATCCAGGGCTATATGAAGTAGTAACTCAATCCACAACCTTCTAGGGCTCCAGAGCGTTTGTCCAACCCAACTCTAGGGACTAGTAACTCAACCCACCAAGGGATCCAAAGTGTTTGTCCCAACGTAGGCTCCAAGACTAGTAACTAAACCAAAGTAGTTGCAGGCCTTTCAGAGCATTTGTCCCAACTGACAACCACAAGGAATTATGAGCACCAATCATAAAAACAACAAGCAGAAAACCCACAACACTGTGGCTATCTAGGAAATGGAAAGGCAAGGATAAAACCACTATCAATTTAGGCAATCTCCATGCCAATGACAACACATAACCAGAAATCACTTGCATATACCATACATCCATAGATCAGCAAGGAAATAACACATGCAACTCGTTACCTGCAAAGCAATGCAAATATAGTTTGTGATCCAATTGTTCCCTTTCACTTTCATGCTTTCATTTTCCTTCTTTCTCCAAATCCAAGTGAATACTAGAGTGCTCCAAGTATGTTCCAAGAATGCTTTAAGTGTGCAAGATTATGAGAGAATGAGAGAATGAACGAGAGATCCAAAGACTAAACTGACAAAAGATGTGAACTGATCCTCGAAATAGTTAATATCATTGAGGCCTCTATTTTCTTCATTTTCCTTCATTTTTCCTCTAATTTCCCTTGCAAATATGTATCCCTTCACATTCCTTTTCTCTTGTTTTCCATTATTTTCATAAATAAATTCCAATTATTGTCTCTTTGCCTTTGCCAATGCCTTTTCCAATTTCGATAGCCATAAATTAATCACAAGTGATACCCATCACTAGGATTTACCCAACATTCGGCTTGGAATAAGTGTCCTATGACCTTGGTCTTATATTTTATTTACATAGAAAATAAACTAAGGGTTGATACATCAGGCTTGAAGTGTTAAATGTTTTCTTCACAATGTTGATGATTTAGTGTAGTCTGAATGGGAAATAAGTTTGGAGACCTAGTACCTGAGCAACGGAATGGAAGCGTGGTAGGTGCATTGAAATCATAAGAATGTTGTAAGAAAACATGGATAGGAACAATGAGTTTGATATAAAAAAAAAGAGTTGAATTAAAGGAGAGACTCAATGTTTTAATGGAGCCGATACAAGAGGAATAAGAGAGAGGCAACCAAATTTATGGTTGGAAGCTTAAAAAAAAATTTAAATGGCATATTATGAAATTGTATGTAATAAAATTGATATGCAACTTGAACGTATCGGACATATAGACATACATATAGAACTACATATAGACATATATCCATGAAAAAGGAGGAAGTATTTCACATTTGTGAACCTAAGTAGGGATATGAATGAGGTTCAAGATAAAAGTCTCATGAAGTGTTTAGAGAGCTCAAACTAGTATGAGTAGAAGATGTAGGAAGCATCTAAAGTGACAAAAAAATATCAAAGTTTTCATAATGATACTTTGTGTCACTTATAGTTGTTGACGAATGTAAGAAATGGCAAGTGCAAGAACCTATTCTAATAATGATCATGATAAAATTGTTTCATGGGGAAAATATAGTACAAATATATTTTGAAGTAGAGTTAAAGTTGTTGGAAGAGTGGCTAGCAAAGCCTAGGAAGGATGAATGTTGCACCAAAACTATAGACCCGATGGATGAACATGACAAGCTAAAAGGACCATCAAGTTAGCATAAAGTTTTTGTAGGACTAATAATGAGAGATGGAAAAGAGGAGATGAATACCTTGTAGAATTTTAAGCATCAATAAGACCATGAATTTGTCGCAACATTGTGGATTAATGAGTAGAAAGAAATCAGTGAAGAAGCTTGGGTGAGTGAACAACAAGAAGAAGACAAGTGTGGGATCCTAGAAGGTTGAAAATAGCAACAATTCAAGAGCATGATACTAAATTAAGTGGGAAGCAAAGAAATCAAGGTTGGGATCCAAGAGGAGAAGAATCATGGCAACATGGTAGTATATTGAAAACCATGACCAAGAGACCATGAAACATTTTATACCCTAGGAGTTTGATGCAGGAGAATATTTGGACAGGTCAAAACCTATCATTGAATTCTTGATGTCCTATATATTTAAGAAAGGGATTTGGTTCCCTTAGTTAAAATCTACATTTTTAAATTTAGTCATTGGATAGGCATTTAGAATATTTTTAGGGATAAACTAGATTTCTATTGGGATTTAGGATTATCATCACTAATAATAGGGGATTTGAGAATTCTATCACCATATGTATTAAATTAAACCATGATTTAATTGGAAGGAGGTAGTGGAGTGGCATGAATGTAAAATAAGTATTTATTTTTTTACAATAAAACTTGAGCATGCAATGCTCCTTTGTACAGGTTGTAGTGTTTGTTGTCACCTCTGTATTAAGTGGTAGTTTTTAATTTCACCTCTATGTCAAAGAGGAAGAAGTAGGGAGGTAGAGAGAGACAAGTATATATGGAGGGAGAGACTTGTAATTGCATAATTGAAAATTGTCAAAATTTTAAGGATTTTCGAAGTCATGTTATTTGATATTTAACACCATGGTTGAAAATAGTTGGAATTTTAACCCCAAAAAAATGCTGGTGCAACATACTCATTTTTCTATTTTGGGGTGTTTTTTCATGTTTTTTGTGCAAAAATAGGGGGTTTTGGACTAGGGTTCTCATTTTGAGGTTATATTTCTCATTAAATTGGTAACTTTGTTTGTATGGGAATGCATTAAAACAATAATAATATGTAGTGTATTTAATTTTAATGAAAATACTAAACAATTGATTGAATGGGTAGGGCACCTACACTGACCATGAGCCATGAGTGGAAACTAGCAAGGGGGAATGGTATGAATCATTTCTTGCTAATAAAATACCTTCCTAAAAAAGTCTTGCTAAACTGAATATTTAAAAAACTCAATTTTCCCAATTTTCAAAGAAACGAGTTAATGAGGGAATTGGTAGATGAACTACCAACCACCCCATAATTGTGGGAGGTATTCAATATTTGTATCCAATTTTCCCAAAAGTATGGGAAAAGTACCCATCTAGAATTTTTTGAGCTAACCCAGAAATTTGTGGATTTGATTCATGAAATCTTATGCCAGAGGGTAGAGAATGAAGTGTAAGGAATCAAGAGTGTAAAATAAACATGAAGGGGTAGGGGGACCAAATTTGGATGAAAATTTGTGCCGAAAACGTTTGTGGTGGATGGAAAAACTATAAGGGGTCAATAGATCTATTTTTTCATTGAGAAAATTAAGCATAAGTGCCCTAAACTTAAGTTGTAATACATAGTTGTGTTTTTGGGTGCTTCATGGGCCCATGCACTCAGATGGGAGGTCACTAAGGGATTGATGGGTTAGTGAAGGAACTCCCCTTTGCTATGAAAATCAGCTAAGAAACAACCCATAGCTTCATATCAGTTCTTCGCTCAAAGGGGTTGAAGGGAAAGCTTGTTGATTTTCTAGTTATGAAAGAGATTGGCCTTCATACTTCTACCTTTGATTAGTTGGGAGAAAGTTTCCTAAAGGGCTTCATGGTCTCACTAGAGGGTGTCCAACTTCAAGATAAATAATCACATAGTTGAGCCTATGGCTGGGTGGAAAATGGCTCACTCTTCATTATTTGCAAGCAAATTCTGAATGAAATCAGATGACTGCTTTTGGTGAAAAAGAATTGCAATGTAAAATTTCTTACATGAAATGGAAATGGTGTTTATGGTTGTGTAACATCTATTTGATTTCATATTGTCATTTAAATGTGTTATTGTGATACATAGGTGTGGTTGTATGCACAGATGTAATAATTTTAATGAGCATAAGACTCATAAAAAATATTAAATATTAGATATATTTGATGACAAGGATAGAATAAGCCTCATGAAAGGAAATTTTATGTATAAAAAGGTAGGGCAATACTACCCCTCAACCTTTTGAACAACTATGGTGGTTGGCTTGAAAAGGAATATTCCTAGTGGATCTCACTCATGAAGGTTAGGGTTGAACTAGCTAGGCAAAGGAATCAAAGGAATCCTTGCACATGTTTCTCATGAACAAGATATCTAATTGGAAATTTAAACTTAATGCAAGAGAAATAGCCATTTTTTTAAAGATGAATGTTAAGTAAGGAAATTCCTCACAAAATATATGAAAGAAATGAATTAATTAAATCACTAAGGAACTCGAGGAATTGAAAAAATCTTCAAATGACATAATTGGGATTTTAGAACCTTCCAAATAAAAAAAAATTTAGCATTCATGTTGGGAAGATGTATTTCTTGACCAAAGATCTATTTAGAATTTGGATAAGAAGACTTAAAGGTCTACCTTGTAATTATATCATGAGGATGACTAAGGAATACAACCAATTTTGGAGCCGCTATGAAGAAGACGAGCTAATTGTTAAATGAATAAAATAATTTATTTGAGTTGTCATAACTTCAAGATATATGTGATATTTTTATTTTCAATTGATAATAATTTTTATGAAGCACATGTTCTTCATGATAAGGTAAATGGGCTTGAAGCCCTATATTTATCAAAATTACAATGAGTGATGTGTCTCACTCATGTTTTACCAATTATGGAGCAATAGGCCTTCTTGGCTCACTTGAAATCCCTTGAGGAATAGCATTTATTGCTATAATTAGGAAAATGTAAATCATGTAAATCATGTCTTGAAATACATACGAAATTTTATGTGTCGTGGTTTTTACATTCAAAATAAGAGATTATGAATAAAGGGGGGATCCTGTGCAATATAATGCCGAATAAGACTCTATTCAACTAGCCCTTTGTGTTAAATAATAATTTTAATGACAAAGGGAACCTTGAGATGTGAACCCTTAATGAAATTAAAAATCCAAATTTAATGGAATTTAATAAAGAAAGGGAACTTGAACTTCTTGGAAACTATTGTTGTTTGAGTGGTTATACCTAGGTTGTATGCCTTAGGATATGGCAATAGTTAATGTGAGGAATTATTTACAATTACTTGGGTTTAGGACTTTGTTATATCTCTAAACTATGCTTTTGAATAATAGTTTTCTCTGTGGATATGGTCACCAGACCATATTTTCCTTGAATATCAATTGACCATACATACATAATTATAGATATATATATAGATATGTTTGGGTGGAGGTTAGGAAGAAGAAAAAAACAATGCAAGCAAAGGGAAAAGAATGATGTGTGGGGACATGCAGAGAGTGTGGGTTGCATACGAATGGCTAGGGAGACCAAATATGGATGAAAATTTGTGCCAAACATTTGTGGTAGATGGAGAAAATGTGAGGAATCCTTAGATGCATTATTGAACTAATAAAACCAAACACAACTTCCCTAAATATAAGAAACAATACAAAGCTACATTTTTGGGTGGTTGTTGGAAAAATCACTCAGGAATTCAAAATAGACATCACTGAGGGATTTTTGGGCAAGTGAAGGGATTCCCTTATGCTACGAAATACAAGTGAAAAACCACCTATAGATGTGTAATTGACTTTTTCTCAAAGTGATTGAAGGGAAAGCTTTCTGATTTTCTAATTATGAATGAGAGTGACTTTCATACTTCCACTTTTGATTGACTATGTGAAAGTTTCACTTATGACTTCATGGTCTGGCTAGGGAGTGGCCAACTACAAGAGAAATAATCACATAGTTAAGCCTATGGGTTGGGTGGAAAATGGATCACCATTTATTGGTTGCAAGAAACCTTTTTTTTTGTATCCCAAAGGAACCCAACAACCTTCCTAACATGTAATTACTAGTAAACCTCTAGGAGTATATGGTTTTTCCTGCTTTCCATAAACTAGGTCACAACCAGGGGGATTTGAACCTTGGATCTCTCAGTTTTCACAGATTTCACATAACATTGATCACCAATTGAGATGACCCCTTGGGACTGTTGCACGAAACTTTTTAATTAAATTAGATAAGTGATTTTTGGTGAAAAAAAAATGCAATGTAAATTTTATTACATGAAATAGTAAGGATGCTTATGGATGTGTAACATCTATTTTTTTCCTATTGAATTTTAAATGTGTTCGTATGATGCCTAGTTGTGATTTTATGCATAGATTTAATGTATGTGATGAGCATAGGACTCATAAAAAATATCAAAATTTTGACATCTTTGATGGTAAGGCTGAAATAATCCTCTTGAAAGGAAATTTTATGGTTAGAATGGTAAGTGAAGACTGGCCCTAAACCTCCTTAATAGCTATGATGGTTGTCCTGAAATGAAGAACTCCTAGTGGATCTTAGGTATGAAGGTCGGGCTTGCACCAAATAGGAAAAGGAAGCCTTGAACATGCCGTCCATGCCTAGGATATTCCATTTGTATCTTGAACTTAATTACATGAGAAATATAATTTCTTTTAGGATGAATTTTAAGTGAGGAATTTCCTCAGAGATCATTTGAAATAAATGAGTGAATTAAATCACTAAAGAACTCAACGAGTTATAAAATCACAATTGGAGGAATTAATTGGGATTTTTAGAACCTCACAAATAACATATTTTTTAACATTCATGTTAGGAAGATGTATTGCTTTACCAAAACAAATCCATTTAGAATATGGATTAGTAGACCTAGAGGTCAAGATACAATGATTTAGGCTCATACCTGTGGCTATATGGCTTAGATTTAGGGATAAGCCTATGGCTATCCTGAGGCCTCTCCCCTCCTATGATGGCATATCCCTCATTCCTGTAGCCCTGACTACACTTGATACTTCCCCCTCCCACACTTTCCATGTTCACACTCCCTCCCATGTGCCCATATTTCCTCTTGCCAAGATGGATGACAAGCCGTTCAACTTCTTTGATAGCCCACCTCATTCTCTAATTTTCCATCCACAGGATGAATGTTATATGGTTTAAGTGATCTCCATCCCATCCTTAGTGGTATAACCACACTTCTCCAACATCCTCTATAACAAAAATAGTCCACTAAATCCCTCAGAATTTATGCCTCCCCCATCTGGCATGTACTCCCCACATATCGACATTACTCTGGATTTTCCCTCTGCAACTTATCCCCCATTGGCTTTGTAATATGGCACTTTCTCTGTGCCTCCTCTTTCCTCCCAACCCCCTATTTCTTCTATTGCTATCTCTTTGACTCCCTTGATTCCCCCTTCCCTCTCCACTGAGTACATAAAACCCCAAAAAGATTTGTCTCCATGGTTTTTGTACGTGATATCATTCTGGAAACCTCCCGTGTATCCTTGGAAAAATCATCGTCAAGAAATTTTGTGGGAAAGGCCATACATCAAATATACTCCTCACATGGGTGGATACATAATAGAAAGGTCAGCTTTCCTCCCCACCATTTATTTTCCTACATTCTCTAGGTTGGATAGATTTTCTAATTGCATCAATGGATGATTCCTCCATAATCGTAGCAGGCTCATAGTTTTGGGGGTCGTCGGGACTCTCCCTCATGCCATGATTGGTCACAATAATTTTTCCATTCAGAGGATATGGACCATTATCCCTAGGATCCTTATATTATGGTAAAAAAATATGTGTGATTTGCAATAAAATTGGTTGCTTAATCAAGCTTGAGTTAGCTTAGGATTCAAGCTCGACTAACCAACTGTTATGGATCCATGTTGAATTCGATATCAAAGATGGTCTAGTGGGTGAACTAGAAATCCACCTTGGGTCCACATTTGGAAGTATAAAATTAATTATTATAAATTTCCCTTTAGGTTTCATTCATGTAATGATATGAGATAGCTTTGGGCTCAATGCTTAAAGCTTAGCCCCCCAAAAAAAAGTCACAAAAAAATTGGTTCAAAAAACTAGTGGTTCCTTAGGAATAGATGTATCAAGCTTAGGAACTCCTCATTGGATCATTGATGGTTCTACAAGTATGTCAAATCATCACTCCTACCCTCTTTTTCATGATATTATTTCTATGATAGTTTTGGCTTCCCCCCCTGTTCTCCCTCCTCTCCCTAAATCTAAAAGCTTCCTCTCCACTCCCCCCATGAATCCTCTTGTTCATACCTCTCATCCTCTATTGGAATCTAACCTTCCCCCCTCATTTATTACCCCCTCACATGCACCTCACCCTCTTCGTCAATTGACATTCTCCCCCAACCTCCCTCTGTTGGGTCAATTTCTCCACCTATTTTGATATGTCTCCCTTCTCTACCCTCTTCTGCTCTGTCCCCTCTCCCCCCTAATGTCATCCAAAAGGAAATTATACACACAATCTACGTCCTCGTCTCTATCCATTGGTATACCCTACCACATTTAGAGGGATTCCCCTTACTCGATACTCATCAATCCTATTGGACATAAATCCCACCTTGTGAAAGCTCATCAATAAGAAATTTTAGACATTAGTAAATGTAAACAATCTACCTTTTTTCAAGCCCTTGGAGTGGGAGCATCCCATCCCCCTTCCCACTTATGATTATCTTATACTAGATTTAAGGGGACGTGGGGTTTCCAAAAAATCCCTAGTGCTCAAGTACCTCATTGGGTCACACAAACCAAACATCATATTCTTATAAGAAACCATGACATCAAGTGCACATGCATGCTCTAGGATTGAATCTTGCATTAAGGATTGGTCATTCGCCACCTATAACGTTGTGGGGACTTTCTTAGAGCCTTCTCATTAGATATAGGTCAGACTATCAGACATTAGACACTACAGAATACAACTTAGCCATCATTTCTAACCTTTTCATCCCTGAATATAAAATTGTGGTTAAATTTGTCAACATCTATGGGCCATACTCTATGTTATCACCAAATTGAGTCCTGTTGGGCTGCTTCAACGGTTAACTTGGAGTAACTATTTCAAACCACTTGTAACTGGAAATTAGCCTTTCCATTCTGAGAGGGCTCTCTCAAATTGATAAAGTATATTCAATGAACAACTTGAAAGCAAATGGCTAACTCTGAATTGGATTGAATGTGCTTTTGTGTAGGTGAAAGATGTATAAGGTTTACTACCATTGGACTTATGGAGTCAATATGAAAACTAAGTCGCAAATCAATCTATCTCATGGAATCTGAGGCAATTGTATTCTTATAAAACCACACATGAAGGACATAACAGCAAGCTATATGCATACAAGAAGTTGGAGCATGTCACCATGAATTCCAAGTCATTATGCATAAGCAAAATAATAAAACATGACAAAACAGAAGACTAGGTGTATAAAGGAAGTTGGAGCATGTAATCATGAATTCTGAGTAATTCAACCTCAAGATACTGTAAGTAAGATAAAGAGAGACATAAAACATAAGCTCATTGAAACATTCCAAGAATCTTAGGTGAAGCAGAAACAAAGTCTATCTATATTACTGATATCAGAAATTACAATAGTAGCAGTGTCAAGTCACCATCTCCCCACACTTTATAACTCTAAGATTATCTCATTTATAGAGTGAGGACTCATACAAATTATATGCCACCTTTCTAGCTTCGAATTCCCACCTCAGAGACCTATTTAAAACATGGTTCCATCGCTTGGAGACTTCCTAGGGAAATTTCTGTTTTGCAGAGTTTGAATACAAAAAGGACTCTCCTTTCATTAATAGTTCAAAAAATCAATTTAATAACCATCATAAGCTGCAATCAACTAATTTTCTGACTATAATATAGTTTTGATGTGTCATTATGCCACGTGGATGCTGAGTTCGACGTCCTCCAAGTCGAATTTTTACAATTTTTTCACAAATCTAGTTAGTGAAAATTATGAAAAATAGACTTCAAAGATGAGTGTATAATTTCCAAACCCTGATGGATTTGTAGAAACTGAGAGAGGTTTGTATAGATGGACCTGTGCTGAAGAAAAACCTCTTTCATATTTCCAAAATAATTTGTCATTTGGTCTTAAATCAAACTTGAAGTTGACTGCTAAAACAGTCATGTACAGAAATTTTCGTAGCATAGTTTAGTAACAACTTTTCGTAGTGCCTATGTTTTAAACACTTTTGCCAATAAATTTGACTTTCTTCTACCATGAGCATTTAAAACATGTTAGGAGGGCTTCATGGAACATTTCTTCCTACTTTTAAGGAGCTACTTCCATCATACATGATGAAATACCTCCATGATGAATTAATAATTTCAAGATGAGTTGAAACAACTTCGTGGACCAAACTTGCATAAAAATCACTCCTCTTAATATCTTTGACCTTTACATGTGGCTATATGACCTTCAAACACTTTCAAGAGAACAAAATACAACCCAAAGCTCCTTGCTGCAAAAACAGAGTGTCATTAGGCAGTTTCGTAGCGAGTTTTAGTAGTGTGGGAAAAATGGCTTTTCCATCAATCTTCTTGATTTATTTGTTGTTCCAACACTTTCATTATGTCATGATACCTTGCAAACATCATTTCCCCCCCATAAAACATGCCAAAACAAGATTTTAAAGCAAAAAAACACCTACATGAATTTTCATAGCGTTTTTCTGGCTTCAAGCCTGAAGCACTCTACGAAATTTCCTTAAAAAATCAGAATTTGCAATTTAGAAATGAACTCATATTTCTGAATACTTGATATATTTTTTAAAACTGGAGGATGTTTTTGTAGATCAAAATGTTTTTAAGAAAAACCTCTCTTGGTTTTTTAAATACCATCTCCAGCTGCCCAAAATCTGTCTTTGAAAAACATGTATAAAACACGAAAATTCTGTTTTTTTTAAATAGAGTTGAAATACATCTCTGAATATTCAAATTTGTAGCACCTTTGAGAAAAGTGAAAGAGGTTAATGTTATTTGATATGTGCTTGAAAATAAACTCTCTCAGTTTCTTAAAATACTTCTCTTCTTGCCCAAAACTACCCTTGAAGTTGACTTCTCAAAAGTAAAAAAACAGAGAAATCCTCATATTCGCTACAAAATTATCAGGTAATTTCGTAGCATTTTCTGTTGTTTTCCTGTGTAAAATGCTACGAAATTTTGAAGAAACTGACAAATTCATCCTTTTGAGTCTGAATGCATGGGAAATGACAACTAACATGGTATGGAACTGATTTGACATGAAATGACATAAATGAAGGTGATCTCAAAACTTAGGATAGGCTTAAAAATGAAAATTTTTTCCTATACCACATTGAAATGGCTAAGGAGACCTTATCCTCTTGATGAGTGAACTATATGACCATGTGAAGAAATGTTTCACAATTTTATGAGTGATAACACTCTAATTGTGTTCAATATTGTGAATCAATCACCTACTTTAGCACCTTTTACAACCTCCTGATCATTGGTAGTGATCTAAATCTTTCCCTCTCCACAAGGGAAATTTGGGGCATAAATTCCAAAGTTGTCCCAAAAAAAAAAAAAAATTATACATTTAATCGAGTAACTCCATCTCATGGAGCTTTCTCTTTGAATATATACCCCAACTTGGAGGAACTTTAGATCTAGTGAGGCTCTTATCACCAAAGGATTAGAAAAAAATTTGGTCTCAATGGATCTCCTTTCTCATAGGCACACTCTCCACTCTTGGATCTCCTCGGGTAACATCTCTAATGTCCCCATCATTTTTCTCTTCTTTCAGGAGGCCAATAGACCAACATCGCCTTTCAATATAGTCATACTTTATTTTAGGAGGATGATTTTGTATCCTAGGTCCACAATAACTGGAAAAACATCTCTATTTATCCCTTGAAAGCACATATGGGAAAAAATCACAAATCCCTTATGGATTCCATAGATAGCACCCTCCCTTCATAGGATATTACTGCCCTCTACGCCCTGGAAAAAGAAAGGCACTCCTTCTGAGAAAAACAAGAGACTGAATAGTGCCTAGAGAAGGGGAAAATAATACAATTTTCTTTATCATTTTGATTCATTCAAAAGGAATATAAAAAAAATTGGGAAGTTACTTGTCTAAATGGCTTCAAGGAAAACACTTTTGAAGATATAACCAAGGACAGTGCATGACATTTTCAAAATATTTTCAAAGACTCGTCGTGATTCCCTTTTCAAGAATTCTTCCAGTAGTCTCAAAATTCCCATGTGTCATTACTGAAGAGATGAACCGAGACCTTGAGGAGTTATCAGAATAGGAGATAAAATATACCATTTTCTCCATGCGAGAAGGAAAGAACCACGACCTTGATGGTATTCTAATGGAGTTCAATGCTATACTCTATGAATTTATCAAAGAAAATCTCCTAAAGATTGTATTAGAGTCACAATGCACTAAGAAGGTTATAGTATGTTTCAACTACCCTTTCTAGCTCTCATATATAAAAACATGACAATATTTATTTTGAAGACTTTCGTCCAATATCATGTTGCAATGCCATATACAAAATTATCTCCAAGATTATTGCCAGAAAAATAAATACATTGCTTAGTGGAATAATCTTTGAAGAACAATTTGGTTTCCTGAATGATAGACAGATCCATGGTGTCATATCTCTGGCACAAGAAGCCATCCCCTCAACAAAAAAAATCATAACCTATCAACAATAATCCTAAAGCTAGACCTATCAAAATAATTTTACAGGGTTAACTGAACTTTTCTGCATCTAGTTCTTCACAAATTGGGTATGTGCCTACGAACAATAAATTGAATCATGGGATGCCTACATTCGGTCTCCTTTGTTGCACTCATTAGTGAGGCTCCCTCTCGTTTCTTTTGATCTTCTCAGGAATTGTGACAAGGATTTATGTTATCTCCTTTTATCTTCCTCCTTATCACTGAAGCACGCAATATACTTCTTCACAAAGCCTCAACAAAAGACTCCTTCAAAGGCATCAAAGTGGCCCTAAATTACTTCATCACACCTCCTCTTCATTAATGACATCCTTATTTTATAATCCAACTCACTTGATGACCTATATCAGTTAAACACTATCATATATTTTTTCACCATCACATTCACATGAAAATTAATTAGACCATATCTAGCCCAACTTTTCATGACCTCTTTAAGTGTCATCTAGTATTGGTTCACTCTTCCCTTTCAAAAAACAATCATTGGATTTGATCTTCAAGTAGCTAGGTTTTCCCCTCAAGTAAATGCCATGAAAATACACTAATTGGATTTGGCTATATTCAAACATTGAGAATAGGATCACTTTCTAGGTAGCATGTTCTTGTGCCGTGGTGGGAGACTAATCCTGATTAAGGAAATTTTAGAAAGTATCCCCATGTATTGGATTTTTACATCCTACATTTGAAAACGTATATAATCTAAATTAGGATAGCTTTAAGTTTCTCTCGGCAAGTGAAAATTTCTCAGGTGGAATTCTCCTAGTTAATGGGAAAAGAGCACCTTACCAAAACTCCTAGGTGGTTAGGGAATCAAGAACATTTTCCATATTGATAAGGTTCTGAATATATGTAGCTTATGGAGTCTCATCAATAACACTTCTCTTTGGGGATCCGCCCTCAGAGTGAAATGTATCCCAAACATATCAATAGTTGATAAGATTTGACAACCACAAAAATCTATTGTGGGATCAACTATGTGGAAAGCCATGGCCCTAGATTTTCCACTGATAAGGGTCCAGATCGCCTAGAAAATAGGTAATGAAAAAAAGGTTAGAGTGGGTCTAGATGCTTAGTTGGGTTCTGAATACAACTTTCAACTCTCTCCCCACCTTGTGAACCATTTACATCAAATTGAATTTTTTTACCTACCAGATGTTATTTTCCTAAGCTCATCAACCATGGGGACATGAGGGTTGGAAATATTCTATAGATTTGTTTTTATCCACCTCCCACGTAGTGGAATGGGAAACATACATAATATTACTCATTACAAATTACATCAAACTAAGGGAAGAGACTATGGACGAATTAGTCTGGTCTAAAAATCCTCACAATGGTGCTTTCTTAATGGCGAAGTTGGGATACAACTCTCATATGGAATCCATAGTCACAAATATGGTGGTGAGATCCTCTTTGGAAGTATTCGGCCATATAAAATGAAAACTCACTTTCTAGCTTGGGATAAATCTTATAAAATGCAAACTCACTTTCAACTAGGAAAATATTATAAAATGAGGTTGGAATGGCCCCAACAGATGTGTGCTTTGAATATCTATTATTGAATCCAGATCACACGTATTCATCGATTTTCCATTCATAATGCAAGTAATAGCTTAGGCTTCATCCTAAGTCAAATTAAATCCAATCTAGGCTAAGGACCACACCTCACAGTGTTATATATCATGGTTCAACTCCAATGTGGCCACACTATACAAGGCATTCCCATAATTCTAATAAAATCAATGTAGTGGACCAAGAAAAATAATATATTTACTTCTTCATCCATTCATGTTGAGTTCATAGTAGGACTTATCATAAGATTGTACAAAGAATATAAATCAGATATAAAAGTTATGAATCCCAGTGCTCCCTCTACTAGACTTTTCAATCCCATGGGGATACTTCGATGTTGTTTCTCAAGAGAATTCCCCCAGATGCAGAGTTGGTGTTTTTCTTCACCTCTCTTGCTCCCATAAGTTTCAATTCAAATATGCCTTGGGTCCTGACACAAAAAATCGAGTTGAGTTTGTTGCACTCCACACTCTTCTCTCATTTTCCTCCTTGAAACAAGCTAAAAAATACAGATTATGGTTGACTCTAAATTTGCGATTGATTGTGATCTAAATAATATATATGTGGATAAAATCTACATGAAACACATTCTTAGGGACATACAAGAAGCATTTTCTAAATTTAAATGGCTCTATTTCCATCACATTCTCAAGGAATTGATACACTCGCAAATTGCCTCTCCAAATATGCATTATAAATGCATATAGGTTCTATGATATTTTTGAATTCTTGGATGAGGAAATAGGCCACACTGTTTTCCACCTTTGACTCCTCTTTATTTATCTTTTCCTACTATATTTGGGATGCTACATCACTATAATTTATACATATCTAGTATTTTTTTAAGTCTAGTCCCATAGGGTTGCGGGCATATGCAAATATGTTTTTGTATTTTTGTAGAGGTGTAGGCCACACCTATAGGAAAAGTTGATGAACATGATAGTATCCATGTTCTTTGAAGGGTAATATGTATAGGAAACAGTAAAAAGTCAAATAAAGAGTAGTCCTCTAACAAGAAAAAACATCAATATGTATACTGCCATTCCTTAGCCATCCTTAGCCTAACTTGCCTCACATGTGCCTCACCAACAAGGATGGTAGACTATTCATATGCCCATGTATGTATACAAGTTTATGTGTGAATATATACATTGTATGTATTCAAGTATATGGTTGAATATATATATATATATATATATATATATATATATATATATATATATCAAAACATTGTAAATATGCCTTGTGGCCTCGCATGGAAGTCGAGGTTAGCTTCAAGGCATCTTATCAGTGTCAAGTGTCGGGCGACCTCTTATAGGTCATGATAGAATAAAATGAACTTTGGAGGGTAAAGAGGGAATATGCATCAATATAAGAAACTTTTTATGGTTGGAAATTATATCGTGTACGTGTATGTGTGTGTGTGTGTGTGTGTGTGTGTGTATTGTGTAGTATATTTAAAATCTTATATATAATTTCAATTAAATAAATAAATATAATTTATTACATACAAATTAGAAAATGATATAGAAGGGTCATGTGGTCTTAGTGTTGACAAGCACCACCTTAGAGAGAGTCACATGATCTTGGGGTGCCACATGTCAGATGTATAGACATGCTAACATGGAATACGTACAAAATCTTCTAATGGTCATAAATTTGTGTCCCAAGCTGAGATAAGGATGAAATGTATATTATTGGAAATCTCTTCAAAAGATGATGTTGTACTAAAAAGTGAGGTTTGAGTGGAGTAAAAGAGGTGAAAATTTTATAACCCGACCTCATTAAGTTGGCCTAGGGGATGGGGTATGTTATAGGGGAGATTTTCCCAATGTTTGGGTTGTTATGAAATAGAGAATAAGATTATTGAGAAGCACAATAGTTTCCTTGGATGGACAAGTTTTAGAAATATACATATGAGTGTTTTACATTCAATTGAAGAAAATTCATTTCTCAAGCTTTAGGCCTTAATTTTGGCCTCCTCTTCTAGTTTGTAATGGGATTTTGAAGCCTTAAATTTACTTACATTAAGTGAAATGAATAGTGTCATTTGTTTATCCTCCATATGCATAAGATAGTAATGATAAAGAAAAAATCATGTAATTGAATGTTAAACGTCTTTGGAGATTTTGGGTCAATTTATTTTGTATTCTCTTTTTACCTAGGTAGAATCCTAACTTTTATTGGGTTTGAAATATTTAAAGGCCTAGTGAGAATATTGGAAGAAGTTTATATGTATTTTGGCTTTTGTCAAATGTATAGCATAACTCTAAAAATGCATTCCCCTAGTTGTATGTTAATTTCTTAGTTACACACACACACACACATACAAGATGAACATGAAGCCAAACATGGATAATTGGGTTTATAATTTCATCTATTATCTCGTTAGGAAATTCATCCAATTTGAGGTTTTTTGTATAGGAAAAATCCAAATGGTAAATACACTTAATTATAATGCAATGGCATATTTCACCCTTTTTTCTAAGTTACTAACAACCTCGTTCTATACTCCTATATTTATGAGGCTAGCACCTTTCATTCATGTAAAAGAAAAAAATATGTCTATGCGTGAATTTCATATTTTACTTTGGTAAAATTGGCCTGGAATTTAGGCATTAAGATAAAAACTTATTAGTTGTATTTTTCTTGGTAATAAGATTCATTTGTTTCATTGACCAAGATATAAATATATTATATTATATTTTTGGACCCTTCAGAATGTGGGAGAATAAGTGTATATAGGAGGATGGATCAAGTGTTATACCTCTACATGAGCATCCAAAAATAATGGAATATAGATTAAATAAAAACTTGCAAGGATAATCAATGTAGGAATGTAGTTGCATTGGGAGGAGACCATGTGGAAGTAAGCTTTGAGAAAAGATTTTTCCACATCTATATTGCAATTGCTTTCATGGCGGTTTTGCATATATGGGGCACAAAATAAATATAATAAAATAATATTTATTTTGGGAAATGGTCTATTGGTTTGACTCCAACATAATTAACAAATTAATAAAGCATTTGTGGGATGTAAGATGAAAAGGATTGAGTCCATGTGGATGAGATTTGTAAAAAGGTTTCTCCACATTTGAAATGCAAATCTTTGTGGGGTGCAAGAATGCCTAAGACCCAATGTAGTACGATATCTAATAAAGTTTTGTCGCTCCACATAAATGGAGCCCAAAAGGGGAGAAAAATAATATTTATTTTGGGAACTCGACCAATGATTTGAAATTAACATAAATGGTATATCAAAAGGTTTTGTGGAACCACTCAAATACGATTTGGGAGAGAATGGTAAGAATGTTGGCAATATGATTCTTATGTATTAACATGTTGTCCTTGATGGAAAATCTCTGGAAAATAATGGAGTATATGTCTTATGGAGAAGCACAGTAGTTTGCGGAAGGTCTAATAGAAGAAATGAGTGAAGTCCAGCAGAAGTTGGTTAATATTCATAATTAAAGGTTCTATACGTGGGTTAGTACAGGACAATTCACGTATACACGAAGATAAGAACGCTCCAAGTCGCGTATGTCTTTTGTGCTCTAAATTTATAATACCAGGGGGCATTACCATGGTTTTAGCCCACAATGTTGAGCATTGTGTCGTCTATTTGATTCCGTCCAAGAATACCATCGGCACTTGTGTGGTTTTGGCTCATGGTATTAGGAAAGGCTAAACCTATATAAGGAGAAGAAGATCATAATGCAAATGAGTGTATGTGTAAGGGTTGATCACTGAATACTTCTCTCTGAAGTATATCTACATGGGATGGACTCTATTTTATTGGTAGATCTGAAACTATGATGCACCCTCAGATATAATGATGGGTTAGGATCTCTAGACCTGAAATGACTATGTACTTGCATGATCTATGTATGAGATGTTTAGATCTTTGACCTAACGCATGTTTGCTGAAGAGAAGTGAAGAAATCTGGGAAAGTCTATAAATTTGAATCTTGCTGCAGTAGTTATATTTACAGATCAATACACTAGTTCGTCTCGGTGAAAGTGCATATATACACAGCTTTGTCTCAGATAAAGCGCATATGAAAGTCAAGTTTTTCTGAAGCTTGCTGAAGAGGTTATCTATTTAATGCTGTTATATTTATGTTTTTTGTCAATGAAGTCTTCATATAGATCTGGATTGTTTGAATACGGTATATGCTGCTAAGTTGAATATGTACAAATATGATCAATGAGTGATTAAATTTGAATAATTATGTTGACTGAATAAGGGTTCTGAAAATCTGAAAAGATATCTAACTGAAAGCCTCAGATTTGGTTCAGAAACTGATCATATTCTGGAAATTCAGTATCCTCAGATCTATACGTAGGTTGGTGTGAAGGAAAGCGCTCATACACACAGGTTCAGTAAAGTGAAGTAGTGTATGCATTTTAAGATAATGAATGATTAGGGTTGAGATTGATTCTGCATGTTGATTCTGAAATCTGGGTTTATTATTGTGTTCTGGTTACAATGATCTCACTGTTCTAATTGAAGTTTGGGTTAAGTTTATTGGTGTTGATATTTATGTTGAGTTGTGTTGAAGCTGTGGGATCCAGTGTGAAAATTGATGAAACGTGATCTGCAATGGGTCTGGGGGTTGAAGCCTTCAGTATGGAAGTAGAAGCTTCCTTCCAGTAGAAGATGTTGTTCTAATCAGGGGGTTGTATCTCCCTTCTAGTAGAGGCTGGTATACAAGTTCAGGGGGTTAGAGCTCCCTTCCAATAGTAGCTGGAGAACGAGAGAAGGTTATAGCCTTCTGCAGGTAGATGTCTCTGTACTGATATGAGTATACATCAATACAATATTGTAAGAAATTTTCCATATAATACATATTGAAGACAGAGACGACAACAACGGTGGTTTTCTCCCGAATTGGGTTTCCACCTTAAATCTTGGTGTTCATGTGTGATGATTTATTTTGTCATTACTGCACTTATTTTCTGGATAACTATCTGATGCCTAACTGATGGTCTGGGTTAAAGATTGCTTCTGAATGATTACCTAAACAATAAAGTTATATGTGGTATATGCTATTTTCTGTTTAGAAAGTCGTGTGCATATGTTGGTTGTGCTAATAAAAGTCGCGTATATAAATCAGTAAAGGGAAAAAGAAAATTATTGTGATTATTAAAAATACTGATTCACCCCCCTGCCCCCCCTCTCAGTATTTTTCCAACAATTGGTATCAGAGCAGGTCCTTCTGAAGAAGCTTAATCGCTAGAAGGAAGATAATCTAAGATGAGCAATCAAGATGGGACAACATCTATCAGGCCTCCTCTCTTCAACGGAAACAATTTAATCTTCTGGAAGACAAGGACAAGATCCTATCTTCAGTCACTTGGAGCAGATGTATGGGCTATAGTTGAAGGAGGTTATCAATATGCAACTTCAGTTCCAGCAGATCTAGCAGCAAGAAAGAACTATGAAACCAATGGAAAAGTGGTCAATGCATTATTGGGAAGTTTGAATGAATCAAAATTTTTCAAATTCATGCAGTTGAATACAACAAAGGAGATATGGGACAAAATCATTATGAGCTATGAAGGTGATGCCAAGGTAAAAAGTGTGAAACTCCAAACTCTCAGAATTCAATATGAAAAACTCAGAATGCATAATGAGGAAAGCATTGCTAGTTTCTTTTTATGTCTAGATAATATTGTAAATCGTATGAGAAATCTGGGTGAAACCATAACTGACACTACTCTAGTAGAAAAGGTTTTAAAATATTTAACTCCCAAATTTGACTCTTAATATTGTTCAACTTAATGGGATTCTGACTGCATGTGAAATGAGGAAAGGAGGTCCATCTGAAGTCAAAAAAGCTATCTTTAGAGCTGCTACAAAAGGCAAAGAAGTAGAAGAACAAGAAGGATCGGGGTATGTTTCAGAAGCAGATGAGATAAATTTTGTAAAGAAGCTACAACTTTGTACTGGAAGGTTCAGAGGTAAGCTTCCTTTTAAATGTTTTTCTTGTGGAAGAGTTGGTCATTATGCTGCTAAATGTCCCCATAAATATAATCATGAAAAAGGAAAGGAAGTGGAAAAAGGAAATAATAAACGATTTATCAATAGAAAAATATATTATACTCATGAAGATAGTGATGGTCTATCAAATAGTGAAGAAGAATAATCTGACCAAGATATTATATTTCTCATGGCTTTTGAAAAAGACTCTAGTGAGGCTAAAGATACTTTTATGGATGCATTATAAGAAAATGATTTTCTTGAAGAAATCAATCAACTCAAAATACGTCTGGAAGAAAATAAAATAGCCATAGATACTCTAAATAATCAGCTTGTAGAAAAGGAGAAGCACAATGAGAAATTAGAATGTGAAATAGTAAGTCTAAGAAAGGAAATGAGAAAGTAAAAACCTTAAATCTTAGATTTTCTAAAGGCTTTGAAACCTTAGATGAAATTATCAAGGTTCAAATCTCTCCTCTTATAAAGACAGTCTTGGACATATCGGAGAATATTCTCAATCTTCAGCACCAAGCTATCTAAATGTAGCTAAAGCCAACCAACAACACTTAATCACTTAGGAAAAGAACAAAGAAGATACCCAAGTAAAAAATGACCACTTCAATTTAAGGATGAACAATAACAAAAGTATTAATCAACAAGTAAACATCAATAGAAGGTTTCATGATCGCGGAAATTTCTTCTTTAATGGACAGTGTTTCTCATGTCATAACTTTGGTCATAAAGCTGCTCAATGTGTTGCATACAAAACCATCATGACCAGAGAAGCAAGAAAGCAAAGAAATGAGACTGGAATAAAGAAGAACACTTATAACAACTTTTCGCTTCTTCAAAACAAAATTGAATGTTCTTATTGCAATAACTTTGGACATGAAGAATCTGAATGCAGGAGCAAACTTTAGCCAAAAGAGCATATACCCTCAAACTCCAAGTTATGGAGAAAGAAGGACTTACAAGTTGAAAGCTGTGGCATAGCTTTATTTGCATAAGGGGAATAAAATCAATAGTACATTGATAGGGTATGCTCAAAACACATGACAGGTGATAAAAATAAACTCCTTTCATACAATGCATTAGAGAAGGAAAAGAATGTTACTTTTGGAAATGGCTCTCTTGCTGCCATTAAAGGAAAAGGTTCTATTTTTACAAAATAAAAGATGAAAGCTAACAATGTTATGTATGTGGATGGATTAAAGCATAAATTTTTGAGTGTGAGTCAAATGTGTGATTAAGGAAATGAAGTTGTCTTTAGTTCAAAAGAATGTGTAGTACGTGAACTTGACACAGGAAAAACGGTAATAAAAGGAACTAGAACACCAAGAAATCTGTATATATTGAAAGGTGGCCAAGAGCAATGCTATTTAGGTAAATCTAAAGAAAATTGGTTATGGCACAAAATATTAGGACATTTGAGCTTCTCTCAAATAATCAAATCTAGCATACTCAAAGATGTTCGTGATCTTCCAAACATCACTCTACTTGAAAGTACCATATGAAAATCATGTCAATTTGGTAAGAAAAACACAGTGCAATTCAATGCCAAAGAAGGATCAGCAAGTAAGCCTCTTGAACTTATACATACTGATCTATGTGGTCTTGTAAGGAAAAATTCACCTCATGGAGAACAATATTATAGTCTATTTATTGATGACTTCTCCAGAATGTGTTGGATTGGTTTACCGAAACATAAAGATGAAGCATTTGAAAAATTTAAGATCTTCAAAGCTTTGGTTGAAAATGAAGTAGATCTAAAAATCAAATGTCTTAGATCTGACTGAGGAGGAGAATATATATCAGATGAATTTTTTTATTTTTGTGAACATCATGGCATAAAAAGACAGTTTTCTGTAGCTGGAACTCCATAACAAAATGGCGTGGAAAAAAGAAGGAATAGAATAGTTCAACAAATGGCTTGTGCTATGCTTGATGAATCTCGAACTCCTGATACCTTTTGGGGAGAAGAAACACATACTGCGGTAAATATTCTCAACAAGGCTCATGTTCGTGTGAACAGTGATAAAACTCCTTATGAGCTCTGGTATGGTAATTTTCCCACTGTGAAACATTTTAGAGTTTTTGGAAGCAAATTTTTTATCAAGAACAATGATGAAAATCTTGGTAAGTTTGAGCCTAGAGCAGATGGAAGAATATTTCTTAGTTACTCTTCTAAAATTAAAGCATATAAATGTTACAATAAAAGACTTCGGAAGATTGTGGAATGCATTAATGTTGTAATTGATGAATCTCTCTCAGCTCCTAGAAAGGAAATAACAACAATGAATGAAGATGATGATGATTTATAATTTCCCTCATTAAATAACAACAATATAGAAGGAGAACCCAATGAAGCACTCGAAGAAGATATATTAGAAAAGGCTCCATCTAGGTATGTTTAAAAGAATCATCCAGAATCTCAAATTTTGGAAGAAAAGGGATCAAGTGTCCAAACAAGAAGAACCCTTCTAGGATCCCCTTTTATCTGGCATTCTTATCCACTATTGAACCACAAAATGTATATCAAGCTAGTAAAGATGAATTTTGGATTCAAGCCATGAATGAAGAACTTGATCAGATTGAAAAGAATCATACTTGGGAATTGGTTCCAAGACCTCATGATAAAAATGTTATTGGAAGAAAATGGATATTCAAAAACAAGTTAAATGAAAATAGAGATGTTATTAGAAACAAAGCTAGACTTGTTTGTAAAGGGTATGCTCAACAAGAAGGTGTAAACTTTGAAAAAACATTTGCACCTGTAGCCAGACTTGAAGCCATAAGAATGTTTCTTGCTTTTTCAAGTTTTCAACAGTTAAAAGTTTATCAAATGGATGTAAAATCTGCTTTCCTCAATGGTGATCTAAAAGAAGAAGTTTATATATAACAACCAGAAGGATTCATTTTAGGAAATGATGAAACACTTGTTTGCAAACTTAAAAAGGCTTTATATGGTCTCAAAGAGGCTCCTCGGGCATGGTATTATTGTCTTGACAAATATCTTCAACAACAAAGTTTCACAAAGGGATCTGCTGACAGTAAATTATACACAAAAATTGAGAATGATAAACTATTGATTATTGTTGTGTATGTTGATGAAATCATTTTTGGAAGTACTGAAGAGTCCATGAGTCGAAAATTTGCTTCTATTATGCAGCAAGAATTTTAAATGTCATTACTTGAGGAACTAATATATTTTCTTGGCTTACAAGTGCAACAAGTAACAGATGGCATATCTCTATCACAAGCAAAATATCTCAAGAAAATTCTAAATAAGTATGGGATGGAAGACTGCAAACCTGTGAGTAATCCAATGGTAACTGGATGTAACCTCGGTTATCATGATGATTCTCCCATGGTGAATCAACCAGAGTATAGCTCCATGATTGGAAGTCTGCTTTATGTGACAGGAACAAGACTAGAGATTATGCATGCAGTTGGGATTGTTGGACGATTCCAAGCTAATCCAAAAGAGTCTCACCTTCAGGCTGTAAAAATAATATTCAAATATCTACAAGGGACTCAAGAATTTGGTCTATGGTATCCAAAGAATGTTGATCTCACTCTTCATGCTTACACAGATGCCGATTGGGCTGGAAATGTTGATGATCGAAAAAGCACTAGTGGTTGTGCATTATATATGGGGCCCCGATTAGTATCTTGGTTCAGCAAGAAACAAATTTCTACTGCCTTATCTAAAACAGAAGCATAATATGTGGCTGACGCATCATGTTGCACACTTCTTTGGATGATGCAAACATTACAAGATATTCAAATCAAATGTTCACCTCCCATCTCCATTCTATGTGATGATACAAGTGCCATTAGTATCTCGAAAAATCTGATTATGCATTCCAAGACCAAGCACATTCCTATAAAGTATCACTTCCTATGTGAACAAGTGCTTGAACAAAAGGTTAAATTAGAGTCTATTCCCTCCAAAGAACAAGTTGTAGATATATTTACTAAACCTCTTCCCAGGGAAGCATTCGAATATCTTAGACAGAAGCTGGGAGTTGTCTCTGCCTTTGTTATCAAATCTGCTTAATTTGAGAAGATTAAATTAGGTATGCTGATTTCATAAAGGTGAATCACGTATATACGCAAGTTTCTGTGCATAAAACCACTTATGGTTTTTGCTAACATAATTTATATGGATCAGCTTTCAGAACAGTCTATGGTGTTGTTGGGTAAACTCTGTTGTTCTGGTATTTTTCTTACATTACATTTCCTTGATATTTATCTCCTTGATGAAGATGCCTTGATGAATTGGTTGTTGAAGATGCACAAGTTTAGGGGGAGCACTTGCCTTGCGGAAAAGAGTGCGTTGTTGGCACTATGTTAGTTGTTGTTATGATCTTCTATTTGAGATTCCTTTGTCTTGGATATATATAAAAAGTTATATTTGTTATTTGATGAAAAGGTCATGTTGAGACCTATGGTGTAAAATTGTTATGATCAGTGATTTAAGGACTTGCTTAAATTTGGAAACCCACTTAGTTGGGTATTTGATTCAAATATGTAATTCCACTGGTTGGATCATTAATGTAAGTATGAGTCCTTGGTGATAGGATTGGTCATACTCGGTTGAGTTAAAGAGTCATATATTTCATTAAAAACTCCGTCTGCATATGCTCAGGGGGAGAAATTGTCCGCCCTTTGCTCTTGATGTCAAAGGGAGAGAGTGTTTGGATAATGATTATGTATCTTCAAGATATGGTGATCAAACTCCATCATGGTTGCCATCAAGTCCAAAGGGGGAGATTGTTGGCAATATGATTCTTATGTCTTAACATGTTGTCTTTAATGGAACCTCTATGGAAAATAATGGAGTATATGTCTTCTGGAGAAGCACAGTAGTTTGCAGAAGGTATAACATAAGAAATGAGTAAATTCCAGCAGAAATTGGTTAATATTCATAATTAAAGGTTCTATACGCGGGTTAGTACAAGCCAAGTCGCATATACATGCAGATCAAAACGATCCAAGTCATGTATGTCTTTTGTGCTCTAAATTTATAATACCAGGGGGCATTACCATGGTTTTAGCCCACAATATTGAACGTTGTGTTGTCTATTTGATTTCTTCCAAGAATACCATCGGTACTTGTGAGGTTTTGGCTCATGGCATTAGGAACGGCTTAACCTATATAAGGAGAAGAAGATCATAATGTGAATGAGTGTATGTGTAAGGGTTGATCACTGAATACTTCTCTCTGAAGCATATCTGCATGGGATGGACGCTATTTTATTGGTAGATATGAAATTGTGATGCACCCTTGGATATAATGATGGGTCAGGATCTCTAGACCTGAAATGACTACGTACTTGCATGATCTATTTATGAGATGCCTGGATCTGTGACCTGGTGCATGTTTTCTTAAGAGAAGTGAAGAAATCTAGGTAGGTCTATAGACCTAAATTTTTCTGCAGTAGTTACATTTATAGATCTATAAGCTAGTTCGTATCGGTGAAAGCGCGTATATACACAGCTTTGTCTCAGATAAAGCGCATATGGAAGTCAGGTTTTTATGAAGCTTGCTGAAGAGGTTAGTTGTTTAATGTTGCTATATTTATGTTGTCTGTCAATGAAGTCTTCATGTAGATCTGGGTTGTTTGAATATTGTATATGTTGCTAAGTTGACTATGTACAAATATGATCAATGAGTGATTAAATTTGAATAATGATGCTGACTGAATAAGGGTTCTACAAATCTGAAAATATATCTAACTAAAAGCCTCATATATGGTTTTGAGAATAATCATATTCTAGAAATTCAGTATTCTCAGATCTATACGCAGGTTGGTGTGAAGGAAAGCCCGTATACATGCAGGTTCAGTAAAGTGAAGTAGCGTATGCATTTTAAGATAATGAATGATCAGGGTTGAGATTGATTCTGCATGTTGATTCTGAATCTAGGTTTTTTAATGTGTTCTGGTTACAGTGATCTCACTGTTCTGATTGAAATTTGGGTTAAGTTTATTGGTGTTGATATTTATGCTGAGTTGTGTTGAAGCTGTGAGATCCCGTGTGAAAATTGATGAAACGTGGTCTGCAGTGGGTCTGAGGGTTGAAGCCTTCAGTATGGAAGTAGAAGCTTCCTGCCAGTAGAAGCTAGTGTTCTGATTAGGGGGTTGTAGCCCCCTTCCAGTAGAGGTTGATAAACGAGTTCATGGGGTTGGAGCTCCCTTCCACTAGTAGTTGGAGAACGAGAGAAGGTTGCAGCCTTCTGCAGGTATATGCCTAAGTACTAATATGAGTCTGCATTGGTACAATATTGTACCCATTTTTCCATATAACAAATATTGAAGACAGAGACGAAAACAACGGTAGTTTTCTCCCGAATTGAGTTTCCACCTTAAATCTTGGTGTTCATGTGTGATGCTCTTGTGTGATGATTTACACTTATTTTCTGGATAACTATCTGATGCATAAGTGATGGTATAGGTTAAAGGTTGCTTCTAAATGATTACCTAAATAATAAAGTTATATGTGGTATACGGTAGTTTCTGTTTGGAAATTCGCGTACATACGCTGGTTGTGCTAATCAAAGTCGCGTATATAAATCAGTAAAGGGAAAAAGAAAATTATTGTGATTATTGCAAATACTGATTCAACCCCCCCCCCCCCCCCCCCCCCAAGTATTTTTCCCAAAAATTGGTATGAGAGCAAGTCCTTCTGAAGAATCTTAATCGCTAGAAGGAAGATAATCTAAGATGAGCAATCAAGATGGGACAACATCTATTAGGCCTCCTCTCTTCAATGGAAACAATTTAATCTTCTGGAAGACAAGGACAAGATCCTATCTTCAGTCACTTGGAGTAGATGTATGGGCTATAGTTGAAGGAGGTTATCAATATCCAGCAGATCCAACAGCAAGAAAGAATTAAGAAACCCATGCAAAAGCGGTCAATGCATTATTGGGAAGTTTGATTGAATTAGAATTTGTTAAAGTCATGTAGTTGAATACAAAAAAGGAGATATGGGACAAAATCATTCTGAGCTATGAAGGTGATCCCAAGGTAAAAAGTGCTAAACTCCAAACTCTCAGAATTCAATATGAAAAACCCATAATGCATAATGAGGAAAGCATTGCTAGTTTCTTTTTACGTCTAGATGATATTGTAAATCCTATGAGAAATCTGGGTGAAACCATAACTGACACTACTCTAGTAGAAAAGGTTTTAAGATCTTTAACTCCCAAATTCGAGTCAAAAGTGTCTGCTATTGAAGAGAAGCAAGATATACAAACTCTTACTATTGTTCAACTTCATGGGATTCTGATAGCATGTGAAATGAGGAAAGGAGGTCCATCTGAAGTCAAAGAAGTTGTCTTTAGAGTTGCTGCAAAAGGCAAATAAGTAGAAGAACAAGAAGGATCAAGGTATGTTTCAGAAGCAGATGAGATAAATTTTGTAAAGAAACTACAACTTGGTACTGGAAGGTTCAGAGGTAAGCTTCCTTTTAAAGGTTTTGCTTGTGGAAGAGTTGGCCATTATGCTGCTAAATGTCCCCATAAAGATATAAATGAAAAAGGAAATGAAGTGGAAAAAGGAAATAAGAAACAGTTTATCAATAGAAAAAACTATTATACTCATGAAGATAGTGATGGTCTATCAAATAGTGAAGAAGAAGAATCTGATCAAGATATTAGTTTGCTCATGGCTTTTGAAAAAGACTATAGCAAGGCTAAAGATACTTTTATGGATGCATTAGAAGAAAATGATTTTCTTGAAAAAATTAATCAAATCAAAATATGTATGGAAGAAAATAAAATAACCATAGATACTCTAAAGAATCAGCTTATAGAAAAGGAGAAGCACAATGAGAAATTAGAATGTGAAATAGTAAGTCTAAGAAAGGAAATTGAGAAAGTAAAAACCTTATATAATATATTTGCTAAAGGCTCTGAAACCTTATATTAAATTATCAAGGTTCAACGCTCTCCTCTTATAAATACAGGTCTTGGATATATCGGAGAATCTTCTCAATCTTTAGCACCAAGCTATCTAAATTCAGCTAAAGCCATCCAACAACACTTCATCACTCAGCAAAAGAACAAAGAAGATAACCAGGTAAAACAAGACCACTTCAATTCAAGCATGAACAATAACAAAAGTATCAATCAGCAGGTAAAAATCAATAGAAAGTTTCATGATCACAGAAATTTCTTCTTTAATGGACAATGTTTCTCATGTCATAACTTTGGTCATAAAGCTTCTTAATGTGTTGCATACAAAACCATCATGACCAGAGAAGCAAGAAAGCAAAGAAATGAGACTGGAATAAAGAATAATACTTATAACAAATTTTCTCCTCTTCAAAACAAAATTGAATGTTCTTATTGAAATAACTTTGGACATGAAGAATCTGAATGCAGGAGCAAACTTCAGCCAAAAGAGCAGATACTCTCAAACTCCAAGTTATGGAGAAAGAAGGACTTACATGTTGAAAGTTGTGGCATAGCTTTATTCGCTGAAGGGGAAGAAAATCAATGGTACATTGATAGCGGATTCTCAAAACACATGAGAGGTAATAAAAATAAACCTCTTTCATACAATGCATTAGAGAAGGAAAAGAATGTTACTGTTGGAAATGACTCTCCTGCTGTCATTAAAGGAAAAGGTTTTGTTTTGTAAAAGAAAAGGTGAAAGCTAACAATGTTATGTATGTGGATGGATTAAAGCATAACTTGTTGAGTGTGAGTCAAATGTGTGATCAAGGAAATGAAGTTGTCTTTAGTTCAAAAGAATGTGCAGTACGTGAAATTGACACAGGGAAAACGGTAATAAAATGAACTAGAACACCAAGAAATCTGTATATATTGAAAGGTGGCCAAGGGCAATGCTACTTAGGTAAATCTACAGAAAATTGGTTATGGCACAGAAGATTAGGACATTTGAGCTTCTCTCAAATAAGAAAATCTAGCATACTCAAAGTTGTTTGTGATCTTCCCAACATCACTCTACCTGAAAGTAACATATGCAAATCATCTCAATTTGGCAAGAAAACCACAGTGCAATTCAATGCCAAAGAAGGATAAACAAGTAAGCCTCTTAAGCTTATACATATTGATCTATGTGGTCCTGTAAGGAAAAAGTCACCTCGTGGAGAACAATACTATAGTCTATTTATCGATGACTTCTCCAGAATGTGTTGGATTGGTTTACCGAAACATAAAGATGAAGCATTTGAAAAATTTAAGATCTTCAAAGCTTTGGTTGAAAATGAATTAGATCTAAAAATCAAATGTCTTAGATCTGACCGAGAAGGAGAATATATATCAAATGAATTTTTTTATTTCTGTGAACATCATGGAAGAAAAAGACAATTTTCTGTAGCTGGAACTCCACAACAAAATGGAGTGGAAGAAAGAATGAATAGAACAGTTTAACATATGGCTCATGCTATTCTTGATGAATCTGAACTCTCGATACCTTTTAGGGAGAAGCATCACATACAACTCCGTAAATATTCTCAACACGGCTCATGTTCGTGTGAATAGTGATAAAACTCCTTATGAGCTCTGGTATGGTAATCTTCCCACTGTGAAACATTTTAGAGTTTTTGGGAGCAAATGTTTTATCAAGAACAATGATGAAAAACTTATTAAGTTTGACCCTAGAGCAGATGAAGAAATATTTCTTGGTTATTCTTCTAGAAGTAAAGCATATAAATGTTATAATAAAAAACTTCGGAAGATTGTGGAATGCATTGATGTTGTAATTGATGAATCTCTCTCAGCTTGTAGAAAGGAAATAACAACAACGAATGAAGATGATGATGATGTATACTTTCCCTCATCAAATAACAACAATATAGAAGGAGAACCTAATGAAGCACCGAAAAAAGATATATCATAAAAGGCTCCATCCAGGTATGTTCAAAAGAATCATCCAGAATCTCAAATTCTGGGAGAAAAGGGATGAGATGTCCAAACAAGAAGAACTCTTGTAGGATCCCCTAGCTATCTGGCATTCTTATCCACTATTGAACCACAGAATGTAAATCTAGCTAGTAAAGATTAATTTTGGATTCAAGCCATGAATGAAGAACTCGATCAGATTGAAAAGAGTCATACTTGGGAATTGGTTCCAAGACCTCATGATAAAAATGTTATTGGAACAAAATGGATATTAAAAAACAAGTTAAATTAAAATGGAGTTGTTATTAGAAACAAAGCTAGACTTGTTTGTAAAGGGTATGCTCAACAAGAAGGTATAGACTTTGAAGAAACATTTGCACCTATAGCCAGACTTGAAGCCATAAGAATGTTTCTTTCTTTTTCAAGTTTTCAACAGTTCAAAGTTTATCAAATGGATGTAAAATCTGCTTTCCTCAATGGTGATCTAAAAGAAGTTTATATAGAACAACCAGAAGGATTCGTTTTGGGAAATGATGAAACACTTGTTTGCAAACTTAAAAAGTCTTTATATGGTATCAAACAGGCTCCTCGTGCATGGTATTATCGTCTTGACAAATATCTTCAACAACAAGGTTTCACAAAGGGATCTGCTGACAATAACTTATACACAAAATTTGAGAATGATAAACTATTGATTATTGTTGTGTATGTTGATGACATTATTTTTGGAAGTAATGAAGAGTCCATGAGTCAGAAATTTGCTTCTGTTATGCAACAAGAATTGGAAATGTCATTACTTGGGGAGCTAACACATTTTCTTGGCTTACAAGTGCAACAAGCGACGGATAACATATTTCTATCACAAGCAAAATATCTCAAGCAAATTCTAAAGAAGTATGGGATGAAAGAATTCAAACCTATGAGTACTCCAATGGTAACTGGATGTAACTTCAGTTATCGTGATTATTATCCCATGGTGAATCAACCAGAGTATAGATCCATGATTGGAAGTCTTCTTTATGTAATCGAGACAAGACCAGACATTATGCATGCAGTTGGGATTGTTGGACGATTCCAAGCTAATCCAAAAGAGTCTCACATTCAATCTGTAAAAAGAATATTCAAATATCTACAAGGGACTCAAGACTTTGGTCTATGGTATCCAAAGAATGTTGATATCACCCTTCATGCTTACACAGATATGGATTGGGCTGGAAATGTTGATGATCGAAAAAGTACTAGTGGTGGTGCATTCTATATGGGGCCCCGATTAGTATCTTGGTTCAACAAGAAACAAAGTTCTATTGCCTTATCTACAACAGAATCAGAATATGTGGCTGTCGCAACATGTTGCACACAACTTCTTTGGATGATGCAAACATTACAAGATATTCAAATCAAATTTTCACCTCCCATCTCCATTCTATGTGATAATGTAAGTGCCATTAGTATCTCGAAAAATCCTGTTATGCATTCCAAGACCAAACACATTCCTATCAAGTATCATTTCCTACGTGAACAAGTGCTTGAAAAAAAGGTTAAATTGGAGTATGTTCCCTCCAAAGAACAAGTTGCAGATATATTTACTAAACCTCTTCCTAGGGAAGCATTCGAATATCTCAGACAGAAGCGGGGATTTGTCTCTGCCTCTCTTATCAAATCTGCTTAATTTGAGAAGATTAAATTCGGTACGTTGGTTTCATAAAGGCGAATCTCGTATATACGCGAGTTTCTGTGCATAAAACCGCGTATAGTTTTTGCTAACATGATTTCTATGGATCATCTTTCAGAACAATTTGTGGTGTTGTTGGGTAAACTCTGTTGTTCTAGTATTTTTCTTACAGTACCTTTCCTTGATATTTATCTCCTTGATGAAGATGCCTTGATGAATTGGTTGTTGAAGATGCATAGGTTTAGGGGGAGCACTTCCCTTGCGGAAAAGAGTTCATTGTTGGCACTATGTTGGTTGTTGTTATGATCTTATGTTTGAGATTCCTTTGTCTTGGATATATGTAAAAAGTTATATTAGTTATTTGATGAAAATTTTATGGTGAGACTTATGGTGTAAAATTGTTATGATCAGTCATGTAAGGACTTGTTTAAATTTGTAAACCCACTTGGTCGGGTAGTTGAGTCAAATATGTAATTCCACTGGTTGGATCATTGCTGTAAGTATGAGTCCTTGGTGATAGAATTGGTCATATAGTTGAGTTAAAGAGTCATGTATTTCATTAAAAACTATGTCCGCATATGCTCAGGGGGAGCAATTGTCCTTCCTTTTCTCTTGATGTCAAAGGGGGAGTGTGTTTGAATAATGATTATGTATATTCAGGATATGGTGATCAAACTCCATCATGGTTGCCATCAAGTCCAAAGGGGAAGATTGTTGGCAATATGATTCTTATGTCTTAACATGTTGTCCTTGATGGCAACTCTCTGGCAAATAATGGAGTATATGTCTTCTGGAGAAGCACAGTAGTTTGCAGAAGGTCTAATAGAAGAAATGAGTAAAGTCCAGCAGAAGTTGGTTAATATTCATAATTAAAGGTTCTATACATGGGTTAGTACAGGCCAAGTCATGTATACACACAGATCAAAACGATCCAAGTAGCGTATGCCTTTTGTGCTCTAAATTTATAATACCAGGGGGCATTACCATGGTTTTAGCCAACAATATTGAGCGTTGTGTCGTCTATTTGATTCCGTCCAAGAATACTCTCGAGGTGACATGTGAACCTAGGATAGCTCATTATCTTCCATATGTTAACAACAAATCCATGCTAATGTGGACACAAATTACTAAATCTTTAAGGGACTCTAATTTGGTGGCCCAAAATCAAAATTTGATAATATTCATAGCATCGAAAATATTTTGACAAGATCAAGATAATGATAGTCTAAAAATTGGGTTCATGTT
Source organism: Pinus albicaulis (assembly GCA_034641835.2). Lineage (NCBI taxonomy): Eukaryota > Viridiplantae > Streptophyta > Pinopsida > Pinales > Pinaceae > Pinus > Pinus albicaulis. Next base: position 610,887,524 of record CM076580.1, read on the forward strand.
GAGTGAAAGAAGATTTTTTTTTGCAACCCTCGTCTTCTTAAAGTCACTTAGCAGGTTGGTCGTGTTATAAAAAATATCAACCAATAGGAGAGGTCAAGACAAGATGAAGAAATCCATATTGAAGAGGTCTTTCGATGGTTAAAGGGTTGAAGACATAATATGACCAAGTAGAATAAGTGTGCGAAAAATTCAAGTGAGAGAGATTAGTTAGAAACCAACAAAATTTGACAAAGCAATGTTATATAAGAGTGAAGAGATGGGACCCTTTAACAAAGAGCTATGTAGAAAATTAAATAGGTTTGGGAATGCCCTAAGGGCACAAGTGAATGTTAAGCTAGCCATTTGGAAAGTCACTTTTTCCATATGAATTGTTTTACAAGTTTTGACCATTTTATCGTAAATATTTTGACCATACCATAAGTAATTTTAGGAAAACAAAATTGCTCTATGTTTGTCAAGTCACGAGACATGAGCACAAATGTGGTATAAACATGTCAAAATACACTTTTTACACCACACTAAAGAGGGTAAATGGAATTGTGATCAAGTAAACCTCATGAAGAGTTCCTAAATGGATTTTGGACCACTAGGTATTCACAATGATGCATTTCTAACTAACTAGGACGAAATCAAGGACACGAAGCTTAAGGTTTGATCAAATCGCTTAGGAAAATACCAAGCTAAGATAATAAACGGTTTAGCAAGGCCAAACATTTGAAGAAGGATTAAGGAAAATTGTAGAAAGGAAAAAGGGGACCTCATCTAAGCTCTAATCATCGAGTGAATCACGGTTATGCCCCCTAAGCTAGGAAAGTTGACTCTTCAAGGATAAACTAGCACCAATGAGTTGTTGTAAGGAAAAGCATAAGTCCCTTACTATCATCCATGGGTAGGTCATATATTACTATCATCCATGGGTATTCAACATTTGAAGGGGCATATATATGATGAGTGAAAAGTGTAAAATCTATTCGCTACACCTTTTTCCCTACACTCACAACTCGAAAGCTAACATCCATACTAGGTGTTAGCCACCTATAATATTTGTTATAGCAAAAGGTGGCTAAGACTTTTTGAGCCTTCAAGGAACAAATTTTATTACTAAAAAGTGTTGGCTCTTGAAGACTCCTGAAGGCCTCATGCCTCTGTCCAAAATCTTCATCTCTGTTCCCATGTTATACTCAGAAATTCTGCTGATTTCATGAGAAAAATACTGCTGCAAACACCTTTTTCCTTTTCCTCTTTTGCCAAAACTAACCTCAGTTTTTATCCCTCCATTTCCCATGAAAATCCCTCATTTTCATATTTTTCCCTTTTCCCCTTCTTCAGAATCCCCTTGACAAGGTTGAAAACTCCTTCTTTGCCTTATCGGAACCCTCAATTTCCTTTGAAAAATCATTCAAAATCCATTAAAATGCATATTTTATATGTATTATGGACTTAAGCCCCCTCGGGCTAAGTCTTTAGCCTTTCCCCTCCATGCGTCTTGGTGTTAGAACCAAGCGCTAACCTTCCGGGTGCTTATCCGTTTTTTAATTAATTATCTCCGCCCAGTGTTCAAAACCTTAGTTTTATTTAAAAATGTCGGATTTATTATTTTCTAAAGTCTTCCGCTGGTCCGACTTGTAAATCATTCTCTTCCGTCGATCTGATCTGCAGATCGACGGCGCGAAGTCCATCTCTCCCGTGGTCCTCGCATTCCACTCACCATTCTGAACACCGCGCGGTATTCATCGCACCACCTTTGGGCGACGGCGGTTTTTTCCCGATCGGCAGCGATTCCATACGCTGGTCGACACGTGTCCTAGGAACTGTTCATAAAACCGTCGTCCATCGCGCGTTAACGTTCGGACGTGGACCCAGCGCGATATTGATGCGTGTCGTCCGATCTGAGGCAGCCCATCCAACGGCTATCGCTCACTGAAGATGCCCGACAGATAACCGGGCTACGGCGCGGCATTTAACGAATCTCCACCGTCGATCTAATCTGCAGATCGACGGCCCACATTTCATCACCCTGTTTCAATCGCCTAGTCAACGTTTTCCACTTTGACTTTCTATTTTCCGCTCCCGACCGTCGATCTCTGCGCGATCGACAGCTCTGATTTAAATTATTCGTCTGCCTTCCTTTTGTTTTCTCCCGATCAATCTCGACCGTTGGATGATGCCATCCAACGGCCTCGCTCTCTCCACGTGCCTTCTGAAGCAGTAAACCTATATATGCATGGATTTTATAATTTTTGTCTGTATTTTGCAAGGTTTTCAATGGTTTTTCCGCCATGTCCGAAGAAAATTCAGAAGCGGAGGGTGACAACCCTCTCGCCTCTGATCCATCAAAGAAAATCATTTGCAGGTTTTAAATTCACGTATCATCAGTGGTTCATGAGGCATTGATGCTATATCGCCCCTGCGCAGCCCTGCACACTAGAAAAACGCAGCAAGTCAATCACAAATCAAAGAGTATCAGTGTCGAAGACCAAAATATATCAGGACAGAAGAATAAAGACAGATTTTGTGGGGATCGCGGCTAACAACAATTATCAAAAGCCTAATCCCCAAGTAAACCACAGTTTAAAGAAAATCTGAAATGTTTTATCAACAGGAACGCCTCCACCGCCACATCTGAGGCAAATTGATTCCTCCCAGCTACTGAAATGCCACCTGTGCCTCAAAGTTTTCAATCAGAGACCGAATTTATTGATCAGGATCAGATATTTGTCTCAAAACGCAGCCAAAGAGGAAACTCTGCCAAGGAAATTAATGACAAACATCTGCAGAGTTACTTCGACGCCACATAGAGCTTCAAAGGTCAACAAAAGCTCCCACCAAGCTTAATCTTTATGTAAAAACATTTAATACAGAAGACACCTATTGTAAGTTTCTTCATTGAGCCCCTTAAAGGCCAAGAAGCCATTAAGTCTGTATTAATCTTAATTGGAGATCTTTTATTAGATCTCACCTCCTCATTCTTCTATATATACTACTACAGAAGATGAGAGAAACGTTGGTTGGTTGGTTGTTGTTTGATCACCAGTTGTAATACTGAAACTCTCTGAAATAAATACATAGTCCGTTGAAGTTGAAGAAGAAACTGAAGTCTTGGAAACCTTGATGATGTTGTTGCATGCTTGTTCCTGAGAAGGCTCTATCATTGGATCCATGAGCTTGGATGTTGGTGAAGTATTCTGAACTGTTTTATGTTTTCCTCTGTTTTCATTATGTTCCATAATTTCTTACTACAGTAGGTTGAAAGTTTTAGGCTAAGAAATGACTCTTGGAAGCACCTTAGACCTGTTCATCCTTCACTGTTTCATGTTTTCTTCTACTGAAGTATTTTAGAGTCTTTAATCTCTCTCTTTAATCATCATGCTTGTTTATTTCCTTAATAGTTCGAACAGTTGGTTTCAGCATGATTTATGGTTCTCCCTGCTTGTTTGCTACCACTTAAAAACTGTTATTGAAGTCTCCCTTTGAAGTTCTTTGCTTACAGTGAATCAAAGAGGTCTATTTTGATCTTGCCCTTTGTCCTCACTTAAACAGTTGGCTTAGAGGTCGTTATAATTATGATCATAGATGTTTTTAGGTGTTCCCTCTTCTATGACTGTAATTATCAGTAAATCTTTTATGTTTCTAAGTCCTTTAAAATAAATTTTTGAGGAAATAGGGTGTTCCCCGAATCTTAGATTTCATTTTAAAAGTTGTTTTGAAATCATTATTTGCTTAAAGGTGTGATTTGTAGAATTTATGGTTAGCCCTTTCTATCAAAGAACTCTTTATTGTTCTAAATTATGCTTTCAAATTCCCTTTTTTGAGAATTAAATCTCTCTTTCCAAATCATTAATGTTCATCTCATTCCAAAAACAAAAGGATCCTGTGGCCAAGTTAGATTTGCCCTTTGATATCCCATATCCATTGATGAGTTTGTTATGACCTTTTCTTGACTCCATTGCCCAATGAACCAAATATTTCTTTGTCCTATATATCTTTCCTAGGCCTTTCATGTTCTGTTGTATCATTCCAACCAAACAAACAAACAAATAAACACCTGCACTTAATAACTAGTCTAAAACCAATACTCAAAGCACACAAGATAAACCTTTGCAAACAAACATTTGAGAGATCCCTCTCTGAGAACAGGAGGATTAGATCCTATAACTCTAAAGATTGGTTCTGATGTTGCCTTGTCTTTTGATTTGCCAAACTATCAAAACACGGGACACCAACACTAGGATTCTCTGATTGAGGAGGATCACACATTCATGTACTTGAGAATTCTTCTGTGGCTTTGACTTATTAAAGTAGGTGAATGGATGTCATTTATTGAAATAATAGGGATCCCTCAACACTTGGTTTCCCAAACATTTTAACCTACTATGTTCATGGTGATTATTTAATATACACCGAATCAGATGATTACATATGTTAACTCCATCTTGTTTTCTCTCGAGGCAATAACGATGAGATTAATAAATATATTATCAAACTTCCTTAGGATACCATAATTGTAGCATCATAAATCCAATTCACTATAGTGGGAATGTATTTTGTGCTCCTATTTTTCATGGGATTTTGGGATTAGGGACCTAGTGTTTCTTTACAAGTTAATAAGAGTCATACGAGTGTTAAACCTTCTCAACCATGAATTTCAAATATGGAAGTGAGTGATCAACAAGAAGTTTCTAAGTGGTATAGATTAAAAATATATTGTTTAGCATTGATGATCTTCTTATTAGTACCCCATTCTGAAGCTTCTCCATCTTTCATCAAACAAAATAGCCCCTCACCTCTTCCTTATCCAATGAAGAACATGGTAAGACTTAAATAACTAGGACGACAAACAACGAGTATATAAAGGACCTATGAAGAATGAGCTAAACATTATATAATTGAACACATTGATACAACAATAGGGCTTAACATGACTCTATCTATTTCTGAGATGAAATGAAAGAGAATGGATGAATATTTTCCAATATCTTTTCTTTGATTGAAAAACACATAATAGTAAATTTCTTTGAGGACAACAAGATTTTTAAAACTACTACTCAAATCATTGCCTACCCTAAGAATAATATCTCCTTTATACTCATAACATGAACAAATATAGAAATATCACCTTACCACCAGTGTTGTGAACATCGCAATTAGGATTAAATAAGCATGGGTATGAAATCGGAAAAAATCAGTAAACATGGACAAAAAATTGGCAAATACAAAAAATTTAATTTTTTTTTGCAAATTTTTAAATATATAAAGTATCCTCGACATAAAATAAATGCATGTACACATAAATATGAAAAGAAAACTAATATATAAGATGTGTAATATCATGTCTAGTGCTACATCACACATAACACTTAATCATGTCCTTAATACTAAGTCCCAAGTCCCGACTCAACCTTAAAATATAAACAAAAAATATAATAATGTATCTCATGTCATGCGTCATAATATCATATACAATGAAATGAACCAAATAACTAAAAATATTGTTTTATTTTGCCCCTCTTACGAAAAAATGTAACAACTTTTCCTCTAGATGAAGAAGGCGTTGGGGTTGGCACTGGTAGAAGTTGAAGAACTAAGAGCTATAAGAGGTAGACCACGTCCTCTACTGGTGACCATGGTAGGTGGTGTCACCTCATCCTTCCGTTTCTCCTCATCCTCTTCCTCTGTAGCTGCTACCCCCTCCACTGCCTCCTCTAACCAATCATGGGCTGACTCCATGACAAGCCTCTCGGTCTCAACCCTCCATGCAACAATGGTGTCAATCACATTCAAAGAGATGCCCTCCACATCAAGTGTCTCCTCAAGTTTCCTCATCCACAATCGAATATTGTAGTAGACGTAGACCATCTCATTAATTCATTGGGACTCCAACCTGTACAAGGGTCATAAATTAATAAAATATAAATAATAAATTAATAATTAAAAATAAATAAATAAATAATAAATAATAATAAAAAAAAAAATTATTTAATGAATTCAAAAAATTAATTGGAATATTTTCAACCTGTTGCACTTCTTGTTGTGTATTTTTTCAAATTAACTCTAGTTGCGCTCGCATCCAGAGAATCTACATGTTTGGCTGAGCACTCGAATGACAATCCTTTAAAGATTGGGTACTCTGTCATCATAACTTCTCCACCATGAATCTTCAACAAATAAGAAAAAAATGAAATTTGAAAGTTTAAGCAAAGTATGAAGAGACAATGAAATTTGAAATATTAATAAACTAAAGCTTACATGGCATTTTAGTTTTCCTATCATGGATATCTGTGTCAACGCTAAATGTGTCACATGTCATCCTGTATATCTCAAGTTATTTGGATATTTTTGCACATTTTATTGGAGATGCCACCATCTTTTGAACACAAGTGAAGAATCCATCCATCACCTCATCATCAAATAAGAAACCACAAGAGTAAGAAAATGTGAGGTTCAGGTAGATCCCTACAGCATGAATGGAACAATGGAGTGTATTGTTCCATCGCTCATTAATCATTACCTATATAAGTTGTTGTTTCGCAAACCTCTCATCCACCTTATTATCATAGTAGTTGTGAATGGATTCTTTGGCCCTATCCATGGCCTTATACAAGTATTCCATGACGGCTTGTCTCCATCAACTAATCAAAGAACCTTTACCAAAAGTTCAATAATGTTACCCACCTCTTGCACTCTCGCCCAGAAGATTTTTTGGTATGAAACTATCTTGTATATGGCCTCTCCCTCTGGTTTGCAGCTATATGAAAAACATGTCACTCCTGTGAAAGAAACATTCTCTTCACATCCCACATAGAATTCAGGAGGGATTGAAGTGATATGAAGCTAGTGGAAAACCGTGTAATAGCAGTGCACCAACTATTTGTTATTGGTGAATGTTCTTATCAAATGAAGCACATATGCATGATTATATATAATTTTGTAATATTTTTTTATGATTCAACAATATCCTTGACCAAAAGAAGAAGAAAAAAAAAAATTCCTATGTCCTCCAACATGAAATCAATGCATTGTGAAACATAATATATTCAAAATAAGTTAGGATGTCTCTCCATAAACATCATGCCAACATAATTTGCAACGTTCTCTGTTATGACTTGGATAACATGTTGTGGACCCACCTCTTGAATGAACACCTCTGATCTGAATTTAATTGTTGGTTATTGTTGTGCTAATATCAACTTCAGATTTATAATGAAAGCGCTTATGTTTGCTTCTTGTACAAGGGTTTATGAAAGTGCTTATGATTGATAAACAAACAAACTTGTGGAGATTAAGTTGATTTCATGAACATAAAAACATGGAAACTAAATGTTGAACAACAACATATAAACACAAAAAACCATGACAACTGAATCAATAACACATTGTTTTGATGAAGGAGTTCACTCCTCCTGGGCTACATCTCCTTGGTCCAGCTTCCATGGCATGGGCCTTTGTATTAGCTTCAATTGTGCAAATGTTGTTTATAGTCTCCCGTTGTTTCTAAAACGTGTTCCAATGGCTCTCAAACATCAAAATCTACCAAGAATGACTCAACCTGAGCCAAAATTGGTCGAAAATTGACTCAATTATGAAAAAAACCAATTTCCCTACTATTTCTCCTCCAAATCTAGAAAGAATGTAGCTAAACCTACTAAATTTAGAAAATCAGCCTAAAAAGGTGCCTTCGCCAATTGCATCGCCGGTTTAAGTAGGGATTAACACACAGTTAATGACGCATTAGTTGGATAAGTGTGTCATTAACTGTGCGTTATCCAATTGTTGACTGTCGGATTAAATTAACGTTCAACTCAGATTAACGTTTAATTAAACAAGTTTTATTAACATAAATTCTCGACGATTGTTGAGCCCTTACGCCAAGGTTTTAGCATTGAAGACATATGGCACAGATAAGCTTTAAATATTAGTGGCAAGCCATATGGGTTAAGACCCATCGTATGGAAGAGCGGTAAGGCGAAGGATTAGCGCAGGGGTGGTCGTGGGTTCCACCCCGACCTCCGCACCATATTTTGAAACATGTTGCAATACATAACCCATGGTTCGAACTTTGGTATAACATTAATATATGCAACCCCGCATGTAATGTCTCCGCTCCAAGGTGTAAGAATTTGGTTTGTATAATATATCCATCCGCCAGATATAGCTATCATGTCCGCCATGTTAGAGCTTGTCCGCTATAGGTAGTTGCCTCCTGCCATATGTAGAAGCCTCCGCCAAAATTAAAGCTTGTCCACCAGTAGATAGTCTATCCACCAGATGTGTATAAGGTTTAGACCTTAGGGATATAGAAATATATTCAAGCCATAATATATGTCTGTCCGCCCAATTGTTGAACCTTAGGTTAATACAAATGTATGCAACCATATATATATATATATATATATATCCAGAACTTTGGACATAGAATGGATTTGAAATTATCCAAGGTTGGATGGGTCCACACCAAAGGGGGCACGTGGAAACTCTTGGCTGCACCACGTTTCCAGCTCTTGTTGGACTACTCCAACCTAAAAAAAAAATATCATTCAACCTTAGAAATAGATGTAAAAAAATTTCACTTCCAAAGTTCATTGGCGAATCTGACTGCGACACTTTTCATGGTGTCACTGGGCTAAAATTGGAGAATATTCCCTAGATATACCTGGAGTGTTGATTGGACTGCCATGTCATCGATCTGTTATTGTTCTGCTCATTTTTTACTTGTTTGGGAAAACGGACAGCAGGTCATAACTTCTTCATCCGCAATCAGATTTTGATGAAACAAATTGCGCTGGAATCCTGACAACGAGCTCTACGCAGTCGTTCTGGTTTGGAGCATTTCTGAGCACTTTCATTTTGAGCTACTTACTGAGCCTCTGATCAATGTCAAACAAATCACATAATGACAGTGCATTGTTGATATGTTAAGGTGTATCAACAAATTTCATAAACATTGTCCCCTTGGGAAAAATAAACAAGAAGTTAATAAGAGTTATACCATTTTGATTAGTCTAACCATTTGAATCACAGTGTATCCTATGTGTGCCCATGAGCCCCTAAACTCCTCCAATCTCTTAGTGCATTTAACATTTTCATTCTGAAGAATGCGCCCTCTAAAGTCATCATATGAAGAGGCTTTATACCTCGGGCCAACAATAGCAATAAAATCAATTGCAAGTTGGAAAAATAGATTGTTCATTGGAAATGCTGAAAAGAATATCACTCCAAAGAAGACACTTGACCAACAACTTGTCAGCTTATTCCTTCTCCCTTTTTTTAAGAGTTGACATGATAGATGGTTGTGCATCAGGTGTGGTTCTAGGAACAAAAAATGATGAGGCAGCTATGGGATTGAGTGTAGATGTTGATGATGAAGAAAAACCAATACCAATATCATGGTCACTTCCCAATGCTACCGCTCCACCCTCTACAATTTGACTCTTCAAAGTTGTCTTGGTCACTTTAGTTGTCTATATTTCTTCCAATGATTTGAAGGCTCTACGGATGATTTATGGTTTTGTATTCGTGCAAGGCTCTACCTCATGTCCGGGAATTTGCACAAGGTAAAACTTCAATCTATATACCCCCTGTCATATGATGCCCACATAACTTGTAACTCAAATTTGATTTGTCAAACCCTACATCAAGTTCACCAAATTCCCGCAGAGGGTCTAATTTCCTTGGCATGTTTGTAACTTTGTTGAATCTTGAGTTTTAATGTAAGATCGAAGTTTGAACCTAGGGGCACAAGAAGAATTGTAAGTTAAACAGTGATTAAAATTTACATGCAACATCTTGAATTTTTGACAAAAAGAAAATCCTCAACTCAATGCAACAATAATTTTAAAAAAACACATTCAAACCCAGGCAAAAATCATGGAAAAAACCTAGGGCATATGAAGAAATTAAACAAATAAAACTAACAATCAAGATTTTGCATTTTTGACCAAAAAACATCATCTCCACTAAATGCAACAAAAATGACCAAAAAAACACACTTAAATCTGAGAAAAAATCATGGAAAATATATAGGTCATGGAAACTCAAGGACAAACAAGAAAAAAAACAAAATAAATAGAGCCAAATTTGATGCCCATACCTGAAAACCACGCTCTGCTGAAAGAACTTGGTCCAAACTTGAATTTTTTTTGTTTTGGATGTTAAATTCATTTACTTTTCTCCTCTCTTGCTCTTGTAGATGAATTATCCTCCTTCTTGGTTCTCACCTTTGTTCTCTGTGTGCAAAATGAGTGAAAAAAAACCAAAAATGATCTTTAGTCCAAACTTGAATTTTTTTTGTTTAGGATGTTAAATTAATTTACTTTTCTCCTCTCTTGCCCTTGTAGATGAATTCTCCTCCTCCTTAGCTCTCACCTTTGCTCTCTGTGTGCAAAATGAGTGAAAAAAAACCAAAAATGATCTTTAAAATCGCTTTTATGTACAACCCAACAATTTTTTCAAAAAAAATCACGATTACCAATTTTATCGAACAATGAATTTTTTATAAAAATTGAAACGCTCACAACACTACTTGCCACCTTTTATATCAATGAATATTATGAAAATATTATTACAAAACTCAATATCAATATCAAACTTTTTTAAGATTGAAAGTGAATTGAAAGTGGATTTAATGTGAGCATGCAAGGTCTTCCAAAAATGGACTTAATTACACCTTCATTCATAAAGTATTCTTTTGTAAAAAGATATCTAAAAATGAATGTGTTTGGAGCAAGTAATTTACCTTCTCCACAAGAATTAAAAAGATAATAGCAAGATATTCTTTTTAGTTGTAACTTAATTCAAATACTATAAGACATCTGGTAAATTAAAGCTTTTAGCTAATCTGGAGAGACGTAACCCTGGTTTGTCATCGAAGTGCCCACTTTTTCACAAATACAGGAAAAGCAGAAGGGAAAGTTTTAGTGTAATTAAATTTCATGGCAATGGCGAATCCAGCTATACAACCCAAATGGTGTTGGCCTGGTTTCAAATCACTTGTGATCGGCCACATTTTACATGGAATTGCGGCTTTTGTTGGACCAATACTCTGCCACAAGCTTTGCAAATAATGATGATTTATTTTCCATAAGTTTTGCAGGTTTAACATATTCTGCGAGTTTGCCTGCAATAAACCCACGAAAAACCTATTAAGGTTCAATCTTCAATGATTAGATGACTACTACCTTTGAAGAAGAGCATCATTTTCATACCATCAGAGAGGGTCAAGACCATGTCACTGTCAATAACTGTGCGCAATTGTTATTACTATGCAGTTGGAAAATTCGTGTCTGATGACATTATGAAGAAGTGCACCTGTGGCAGAGTCGATGGAGGCAGTTGCTTCGTCCAAAACCAGAATTCGGTTGCGCCCGAGGAGAACACGACCTAAGCACAAGAGTTTCCTTTGACCAGCACTCCAATTCGCTTCTTCGTCACTCACTGTTAAAAGAAAAAACAGATAAACACATCACAGGCATGGAAAACACCCAACAACTATTCTATCCCAAAGCTCGAGATTTTTCCCAGACCCTGATGGGGGAACGAGATTTTGTTTGCAAACGAGCTTGATTCTTTCATTTCTATCTATTCTCGTTGGATATATGAACATACTGCAGTGAATGAACTCAAAGAACAGAGAAAGATGTCTGACCTGAAGAATCAAGTTGGTTCGGTAAATCTTCGAAGGACTTGCCCATTTGGCATTTTTGTAAGGCCTGCTTTTACAAAAGTTAGAAATCCTTATAGAAATGAGTGCAGATGCTGTGAGACCAAGTTTACCCCTAATAGAAATGGGTGCGGATGCTCTAAGACCAAGTTTACCCCTTAATAGAAATGAGTGCAAATGCTTTGAGACCAAGTATACATTGCAATTAAATTCATTTTTTTTAAAGCATGCAAGATTATCCAGACTTGATAAATGAGCACAAGTAATTGTTAGCAGACTATAAAATTACCTCCCAAATTTCATGATCTGAATACGAGTGGATCCAAATTACTTCTTATCGTCCCCTTGAAGAGGACTGGCTCTTGAGGAATGATGTTAATCTTTGATCGCTAAGGTTAGTACTCAAATCTAATCTCTTTAAAGAATGGATTCATCAAGAAGATCAGTTTCTTTCTAAGAAATAGAGGATAAAGATCAAGCTGAAGAAAATCCTCTTAGAGATATGTTTGCTAGTTCTTCTAGCCGTGTTATAAATTCTGTTGAGTTAGAATTTAGAGAAAGTCAGCCATCTGCAAGATGGCAGTTACCAGTTATTAATGCATCCGATGTATATTCTGATCTCAAAGCTTTCCATCTGATTGTTGCAACTAGAATCTCCATAAAAGAAAATGTTAGTCAAATTCAAGAGAATTCTGAATGTGTGCAATCCATTCCCCTTCTAGATCCTAAAGCTCTTCAGGCCGAAGCAAAGAGATTAAAACCCCAGTATCTCCATTTCGGTTGTATCCGGTTTGGGATAAGTGCTCTGACACACAGAGGGTTGGAAACATTTGTGTTAGCCACTGTCAGAGACTTAACACATAATAAATACATAGACTCCTTGATAGGAGGGATAGTAGCTCCACTGTCAAATGGGCCAGTATATTTTGACTGCTATCCAAATTTCTCAGTATATGTTTATGATGAACATATAAAGGACATTCTGCAATTACAGATCCAGACCTCCGGATTCGTTATGAGGAAAAACAGGAGTAACATCTCTATTCAAACTAGAGGTTGTTTCACACACATAAATACCTTATATCCTGTTGTCCTTCATGCTCCTAGTCAAGATTCTAAAGCCACTGTGGTTGTTCTAACAGATTCTAAAAATCAGAAGATAGAACACCAAGTCATTAAATGGGAAGATCTAAGTTTCCCTGAACACTAGGTTGTAACTAATCCCAAACCTCCCGGTATGCAGAGTATCACATCAGCCAATGTCCAAGAGGACAAATCCTCTGCTGTCATTTCTTTTCCCAGAAGATCCACTATTGACCGCAGAAGAATAGATAATCTCTGCAAAAGTTCACCATTGTATAAAAGCCCTGAAGTTGTTGATACTGCTTGTTCTTCTCAATCCACTGTACATTGTCAACATATTGAATTGTTTGAATTTGCCCAGTTAGTTAATTTTAATTCCATTGAAGTCATTTGCCCAAGTTGTAAATCTGCTGTAAATTTAAGCCAACTTGCTGAACTAGTCATTCACTATAACCATCATCCCAGGACTGGAGAAGCCCCGCCTTCCACATTTGTTAATCCATGTCCTAACCCAAAATGTTCAGACATCCCATTTCTGCATGAGTCTGATCATGTGATGATGATGTGCAGCCTACCTTCATTAGAGAATGAAGACCCTATGCTGAAAGAGATATTCAGCAATTTGAGACCTCCTGGTATGCCCAAATATGGTATTGGATACTTAGAACAATTGAATGATTTGATTCCAAGTAGCAGATTTAAAAATATTCCTACTGATTGCAAAAAGCCCTCAGTCCCTGAAATGCATAAGTTTTTCTCAGTCATGGATGGGTGTTCAAAGCATAAGATAGATACCCATTGGATGAAAGCCATGTTGAATTGGGATCTAATAACACACCCTGAGGCTGACGCTTTTGACAATAGCAGTAGCAGAGAAGAAAGAATAAGTCAGCCTGTGTTGCTGCTGCAAGAAAATTGGTATCAGAGCCAGTGCTGTTTGTCTGTTTCATTAAGGTTAGTACTCAAATCTAATCTCTTTAAAGAATGGATTCATCAAGAAGATCAGTTTCTTTCTGAGAAATAGAGGATAAAGATGAAGCTGAAGAAAATCCTCTTAGAGATATGTTTGCTAGTTCTTCTAGCCGTGTTATAAATTCTGCTGAGTTATAATTTAGAGAAAGTCAGCCATCTGCAAGATGGCAGTTACCAGATATTAATGCATCCGATGTACATTCTGATCTCAAAGCTTTCCATCTGATTGCTGCAACTAGAATCTCCATAAAAGAAATTGTTAGTCAAATTCAGGAGAATTCTGAATGTGTGCAATCCATTCCCCTTCTAGATCCTAAAGCTCTTCAGGCCGAAGCAAAGAGATTAAAAACCCAGTATCTCCATTTGGGTTGTATCCGGGTTGGGATAAGTGCTCTGACACACAGAGGGTTGGAAACATTTGTGTTAGCCACTGTCAGAGACTTAACACATAATAAATACACAGACTCCACTGTCAAATGGGCCAGTATATTTTGACTGCTATCCAAATTTCTCAGTATATGTTTATGATGAACATATAAAGGACATTCTGCAATTACAGATCCATACCTCTGGATTTGATATGAGGAAAAACGTGAGTAACATCTCTATTCAAACTAGAGGTTGTTTCAGACACACAAATACCTTATATCTTGCTGTCCTTCATGCTCCTAGTCAAGATTCTAAAGCCAGTGTGGTTGTTCTAATAGATTCTAAAAATCAGAAGATAGAACACCAAGTCATTAAATGGGAAGATCTAACTTTCCCTGAACACTAGGTTGTAAATAATCCCAAACCTCCCGATATGCAGAGTATCACATCAGCCAATGTCCAAGAGAAAAAATCCTCTGCTGTCATTTCTTTTCCCAGAAAATCCACTATTGACCGCAGAAGAATAGATAATCTCTGCAAAAGTTCACCATTGTATAAAAGCCCTGAAGTTGTTGATACTGCTTGTTCTTCTCAATCCACTGTACATTGTCAACATATTGAATAGTTTGAATTTGCCTAGTTAGTTAATTTTAATTCCATTGAAGTCATTTGCCCAAGTTGTAAATCTGTTGTAAATTTAAACCAACTTGCTGAACTAGTCATTCACTATAACCATCATCCCAGGACTGGAGAAGCCCCGCCTTCCACATCTGTTAATCCATGTCCTAACCCAAATAGTTCAAACATCCCATTTCTGCATGAGTCTAATCATGTGATGATGATGCACAGCCTACCTTCATTAGAGAATGAAGACCCTGGGCTAAAAGAGATATTCAACAATTTGAGACCTCCTAGTATGCCCAGATATGGTATTGGATACTTAGAACAGTTGAATGATTTGATTCCAAGTAGCAGATTTAAAAATATTCCTGCTGATTGCAAAAAGCCCTCAGTCCCTGAAATGCATAAGTTTTTCTCAGTCATGGATGGGTGTTCAAAGCATAAGATAGATACCCATTGGATGAAAGCCATGTTGAATTGGGATCTAATAACACACCCTGAGGCTGACGCTTTTGACAATAGCACTAGCAGAGAAGAAAGAATCAGGCTTGCTACAGAATGGAAGGAGTACATGGACTATAATAATGAATGGATATCTTTCTACTCTTGGAAAAAGGTATCTGAAACAGAAGTTGGCATGATGACAGACACAGCCACTCCTTCCACCACACAACATTCATGGACTGCCTTGGATGGTAGCAAGGTTGAGACCAGCACAACCTTTCCCCCATATAAAGGCATAATAATAGGAGAAGCACAAAGTTCTGCAAAGGAAATTCCTTTAGTGCTTAAAGATGATAATACCTTAGGAATAGATGGGAGAATCCAAAAGGCCAATGAACAAATAAACTGGACCAATACTGTAGTCAAAGGTCTAGATATGAATGTTGCCAAAGCAGCCAAAGTAAAAGAATATTTTGATAATATTCAAGTTTCAATTTCTGATGTAAATATTAGTTTGAATCATATTCAGTTTTCAACTTCTTCTATGAGAAGTTATTCCAGAGAATCCTTGGAAAAGTTGAATCTATAGAGGCCAAGGTTGAAAAGGAATTTCATTCAACCCAAGGGTTGATAGAAAAGATTTCTGTACAGTTAGATAAAGCTCAAATAAAGACTGTTGAAAAACCAGTCCCAGCATCATTTCTTTATAAAAGAAATGTTCAGATTCAACATCCTGTCAAACTAGTTGACAGATTTCCTCACCTTCTTCCAAAACAAGAAGCCCAGACCAGTAAAGAAGCAGAGTCTACAGAAAAGATCAATGTAGCTTCTTTACTCAAAGAAGCAGAAGAAGAGTCTCCCTCAGGATCATAAACTCGTATATTTCCAATATATGAGCCATTAGAAAGCCAATATACAAGATACCCTGCTCATGACATAAAAGGGAAATCTCCAGAACCCTACACATTCCATCCAGATGCTCATAGAGAATAGAATGTAGACAATCTGGTTGTAGGCCAGATAAGACAAGTGATTGATTTGATGTTCATCGAATATTAGATTAACTAAAGATAATCTGAAGTTGAGCTTTCTTAAACTTATATGACTATTTCAGTGTCTATGGTCTATAAAATGATTAGGAAATAGAATCGTCACACATTACAATAATAAAACAGAGAAATTGAGGCTAATAAAGGATGAACAAGGTGATATTGTTCATAACAAGATGGACTCCTTGAAACAATATGATACAAGACTTACAGCTTCACAGAGTTACGAGACCTAGGTAGGTTATGAAATAGAGATAGCTGAAAAAAATGAGATGATTCTCATGAACATAAAGTGCCACAAGCTATCACAATATGAAGATTTTCATAGAGACTAGAAGCAAAGAATCTTTTTAGTAAAAGATCCATAGAATCTTCTCTGGAAACAAGTTTATCATGTTGCACTACCTTCTAAGTTTGTTGATCTGCTTAAACAGCATGATGCTTTCCAGTTGCCCTTTGAGTCTTATACTTGGGGAGAAATATATACAATCATTACTAAAACCATGGTTGGATTATGCACTAACATGAAAATGAACAATTCTCTGCAGAAATTGTCAAGGATGCCTGACAGCAAATCTATTTGCCATAAATATGGTCTTTCTTTAGATGATCCTATTGTAAAAAGAAGAAAGGCAAAGAAAGAACAAAAGCAGAACAAAGGACATCCAACCAAGTACAGCAGAAACAAAAAGGGTCATCAGAAGGCAAGAAAAGGATATTACAAATATATCCCAAAGACCCATTACTATCAGCCAGCTGACATCCACCTGCGTTCTCCCAAGCAGGATAAATGGGACAAGTTAACCCGTTGGTTGTGTGGCAAAACAGGTCATACTTCTTCAAAATGTCCAGATGCAGTTGAATCCAGAAAGAACAGAGGAAGAAAGTCCCAAGTTGTAGCCCGAAATAAGAAGATTGTAAAAGTAGAAACTCAGACATTATGTCTCAGATGTGGGTCCAAGAACCACAGAACTGAAAGTTGTCCAAACATAGTGTTCAGAGAACAGCTTCAGCAGTTTCAAAAAGAAGACACCTCTGATTCTCAAAGCTCATATTCTTCCTCTTCTGAAGAAGAATTACATGTTCAGGCCAGATGCTTTTGTTCAGATTCAAATAATTGTGATTGTCAATCTGAATCTAGTTCTTTTCATAGCGATTCTTCTGATTGTGAAGAATCAAATTCTTTCCAACAGCCTAAAGAAAAAGTCCTCATGGCGCAGACTGCTGATGATTTAGAACTCAAAATTCTGTCTCAAATCATAGCACTTAATGAAAGAGACATGAAAGATAAGCTTCTTGAAGCATTTTTAACTCAAGTACATAGTACCAAGAAAAAGTCTTCTTCAAAGCCAAGATTTATTGATGCTTCCTTTGACAGAAACACCAGAGCCTTCCAGAGGAGCCAACTGCAAGACAAAGTTCACCAACTCACTTTGGTGAAGGTAAGTAGAGAGATTCATACTTTGAAATCTGAAATTTCTACTTTAAAAGAAAAAGTTTCTTCATTGGAAAAAGGAAAACAACATGAAGAAGAAGAAGAAGAAAATTATTTTGAATCAAAAAATACAAATGTTCAAATTTTTGAAGGAAAGAAAGATACTGCTACTGGTTTTAGAGAAATGAGACTTTTAACAATTCAGTATCAGCATCACCATGTTATGCTCAACATTTGTATTAAAGGACAAATGTTCTCTCTCAAAACATTGATTGATTCAGGGGCAGATATAAATGTCCTTCATAACAAAATAATCCCATCCAAATATTGGATAAAAGCTTTCAGAAAATTTGTTGGATTGGGAAAAAAAGAATTGCAATATGAGGTTCCAGAGGCTACTATCTATTTTGATAAAAATTGCATTAAATTATCATTTGCAATTGCAGACATCCCCATTGACTGCATTTTGGGAAATGTCTTCTTAGCAGCAGTTGAACCTCATGGATCAGCCAGAATGGAGAATAATAAGGCTGGTTATTTTATTATTGTGCCAAGTGCTAATGGGAGTCCAAATAAAATTAAGTTGCCTTATATATCCACTCCCAGAATTTCCACTATGGTCCAAGCGATGGAACAATTGAAGATGGCCAGTAATAAGCTTGAATATTTGCTGAAAAGGAAATTGATAAGGGAGTCTGACAGTCCTTGGAACTGTTATGGCTTATATGTAAATAAAAGATTAGAACATATGAGAGGGATTCCCAGATTAGTCATCAATTATAAACCTCTGAACATTGTTCTTGCAGATAATACATATCCAATTCCACACAAGAGTGAACTGTTGGCAAGAATTGCAGGTGCCAAAGTGTTTTCAAAATTTGACATGAATTCGGGTTTTTCGCAAGTGGCCATCAAAGAAGAAGATAAGTTTAAAACAACATTCAGTGTCCTAGCAGGCCACTATGAGTGGAATGTGATGCCTTTTGGACTGAAACATGCACCATCCAAATTCCAAAATACCTCTATCAAATTTTTAGGCCACACCATAAAGGAAGGACAGATCTCTTTGCAGAAGCATGCTTTAGAGTTTGCAGATAAGTTTCCAGATGTCATCATGGACAAAACTCAACTGCAAAGATTTCTTGGGTGTTTAAATTATGTGAGCAGCTTTTACAAAGACTGTGCCAAAGACAGAGCATTGCTAAATCAAAAGCTTAAGAAAGATCCAAAGCCATGGACTACAGCACATACGTAAGTCGTCAGAAATATCAAGGCTAAGGTAAAGCATCTTCCTATCTTATTTGTTGCAGATGATGAAGCTGACAAAATTGTTGAAAGTGATGCCAGCAATGAAGGATGGGGAGGTGTCCTTAAACAGAAGAAATATGGCACAGAACAGGTTGTTCTTTTTGCATAAGTTAAGTGGAGCCCAGCAGAGAAAAAATACTCCACTATTGAAAAAGAAGTTAAAGCAGCATGGAACTCTGTGGATAAATTTGAAATCCACTTAGTTAATAAAAAGTTTCTTTTAAGGACTGACACATCTGCTATGAAGAAAGTCTTGACTAAAGACATCAGAAAACCTGGAGAAGCTAAGTTTGCCAGATGGCAAGCCCTATTTGCTAACTTTGATTTTGATGTGGAGCACAGCAAAGGAGAAGAGAACAGTCTTCCAGAGCTTTTAAGCAGAGAGTATATTCAACCGGCACAAGTCATGATAATTGTGACTGAATGGGATCCTAATCAATAACAAGAAGTGCTCAGATCCATATCTGAAAATAAGAGTTGGTCAGAATATAAAGACACATGGAAACCAACCTGGCAGCTAAGAAATACTAAAATATTGGATGCAAACCTGCAGCCACATACGGATATTCAGCATTTAGTGCCAGAAAGGAAAGTGTATCCAAAAGGGAGCAAATGGATACATGATATGGTCTATTCAAAAAGCATGATGGATGCTCATGTAGCCGAAAAAAGCCTTTCAAATGATTTCCATGATATCAATATGATTTGGTTAGAAGGAGGTGATAGACGCCGAATATATCACCGCTATTTTTGTATCAATAAGACAAGAGATCCGGCATGGACTATTGGTAGTGCATTATGGCCAGGAAATAATCCGTCAATGATTTTCCCTGACATTGTTTATGATTTTTCAGGGTACAAAAAATTATGGTGGGACATATTAAATGTTGATGGTAAAGGAGAAACCCACTACACAAAGATTAAATTCGGGCCTACATGGATAATGCAGAGGAATCAAAAAAGTGAATGGTTACAAAGCTGGTGGAATGACTATGGAGTTAATAAAACTACTAGAGATCCAGTTTATCATGAATCCTTCATTCAAAATCACTAAAATTGGTGTTTTGAAAGGAATATTGAATGTTTTCACTTTGCATATGAAGATGTAAAAGGTCTCCTCAGTCTTGACGATGGTGATATTCTCCATCAATACATGATTCGTCACCATGAATGGTTAGTCATGACTAAAATCAAACACAAAATTATACTTGGTAAACCTATGATTGTAAGGCATATTTATACAAAACCCTGGGATGAAAACGTCTACAAAAGACTCAGGTTTCCAGAAATTTCCATCCTTAAAGAAACTAATCATGAAATTAGAATCACTTAGTGGTTTTCGTGGGTTCCCTGAAAAATATCCACATTGTTATTATGTCTAGTCACAGATTGACAATGACCGGTTTTTCTGTGGGCTTTCTGGTAAAAAGCTTCAATTTTCCACAGTTTTCGTGGGCCTCCTGTACTTAAAGGTATCCACATTGTATCTATCATTCACATGCACATGTCCGGATAAGGAATCTCTGTGCGGATGTCGCCTCGGCGTTACCCGAAAGCAATGATTCCAAATCCATGTCATTAGATTGTACCTAATCCGATTTGATGAGTTGTCCCCCCCTCTCATCCTATATAAAGAGGGTTAGGCTCGTTCATTTGGCATCGGATGTTAGAGATTCATAGAGTCTGAGTCTTGTGTGTTTTAAGAGTCGGAGTCTGCAATCTTCCTGCTCTGCATCTGCAAGCTATATGCTTGATCTGCTTGCATCATGAAGTTCAAATCTAGGTCTATAGATCAATCTGAGAAGCCTGCGTATCAGTATGCTCGGCACTGGTAAGAATCTAAAGTGGCCGGATCTTATAGTCGAGTCTATAAGTCTGTTTGTGTGTGTTTTGTTCGACAGACTGAATCTGTAATTGGCCAGTTAGCCTCCATAAAGCTTTCTCATTCATTGAGAAGCATATCCTGGTAAATGCCATTACAATCCATCGCAGGAAAGAACATCTGAGTATATAAGACCATATTCTATAAATCTTTTTGAATCTAATAAAGAGAGAAAGTTTTTCCGCATCATTTGAGTACTGTAAACTCTGTGCTCATATAAATTGTTGTTGAGGTAGTATTTCTGTGAGATTGTGTTACATCAGAGGTGTTGTCGACGGATGTTGTCGCCCCTAGAGACATCCTAGAGTTGCCATAGACCAGTGCCTAGGACATCTTATCATAGCAAGGAGCATATAATAAAACTTGGGTGTCAATCCAAAGGCTCTCCTGCTATCTCTTGTAAACAAGGAAATTGATTTAAATGGGACTAGAACTTACAGAAACTGCCACAGGGAAAGTATGGTTGCAGAGACAAGATGCAAAGCTCCCACACAAAAACATCAGACAGTTAAGAGACAATTTACTGTAAAGAGGGCCGATTCAAGTAATATGCCACAGAAATTAAATATCAGAAGGTGTATGCGGTGAAAGAAATATAAGAAGATATTAGTTATCTTTGGTCTGATACCCAGATACACAACAGAACCATATATGGGCTTATCAATCTAAGAATCCATACATGACAATGGCGTTTTAAAAGCACCCTCCCAAAGCAACTAATATAGTAGAAGGATGGATGAGATGAACATGAAACAGTATATCATTCCTGAGCCATATTTAAAGCGCTTGACTGATCTAAGTATGGGTATCAACTAGGATAAATCCTTACCTAAAATCAGTGAGCCACTCGCATTCCAGTACAGGATACAAGAAGATGGATAAAATGAAAAGTTGTATTAAACACATAAAAGAAAGTTACATACTGTGGGATACCAAAGACCAGAATCCTCAAATACAGATAGAACTCCTTCTCACTGAGACCCTATGGGCTCTGAGCCTTCATACAAAAGCTTTTACAAGATGTATACAAATATGCCTTTCACTGCAAAATCCTCTAAAAAAAATCTGGAACCACTACAATGTCTTTCTTCTCGGTTTATATAGGAGAAGAACAAAATAAACTAATAAAAGAAGTTGGTGAAAACAATTAATTGTTTCATTAAAGCAAAATGGCGGAAACATTCGCGCCCATACTACTTGATGGCTATGAAATGCTGAGTGTACTTGACAATCCGCTTGCAGAAATAAATGCACTGAGTAGAAAATCTCTTTAGGAACCCAGTATAGAGATATATCCACTTGAACATTTTGTCCTTTCCTGAAGAAAATTTGGCCGAAATAAAACCTGGAGGGTATTGTTTTCTGTGCTGGGTACCCTCGGCCTTCTAATCTTTAAATTGGGGCTTGAAACATTGAATGTTGATTGTTGAATTTCTCCATCTTCCACTGATATTCTTTATCCGCATCATTAATATCCCCATCCGCAAAATCTTTTTTCTGAATGGCTCCGGAGGGTCTGATAGATTTTGAACCTTGTTGTTTTAATGAGTCATGTCACGACAACTACCCAGGGCTTTCCTTCATAAATTCTTCCTCTGCAAGTCAATCCTTAGATGCATCTTCGACTTCTGTAATGGAGGCAGAGATTAATGGCGATTTTCCATCGCTACAAACCTGCAAAACCCACAAACTCATCAGGAAAACAAGTGTATAGGGACGGCAATGCAATGGAGATGACTTGGGTGACAGAGCGATGCGATGAAATGGTGAAAGAATGCAGGGTGGCGGTGACAACACAGTGAAACCATGGTGAGCAGACTGGGCAGAGGTTCATATCGTGAAACGCTAAAATATGACGTATAAACGAAATATATGAATGGTGGTGGAGGAATATGATAGACGCGTGTGATGATGACGTGGAGATGGACCAGGTCAACAGCTGGGTAAAAAAACCATCAGAGCCGTCCGATCTTTAAAGGAAATCAACAGTTCAAACTGCGTCGGGCGGTGATGTGATGGTGGGCCACGGGCGTCATTATCCTGGGCTAATGTTTATGCAACTTCGATGAATTATCGCCGTAGGATGGAGGCTCACAGATCTAACGGTTCATGCGGATATCGCTGCACGTCTTTGACCGAAAGATAACGCGCGATGGACGGTGGTATTGAGACCGTACTCAGGGACGTGTGGCGTGTGCTGAATGGAATCGCTGCGATTTAAGGAATACCGCCTGCCCTGGATGAGCGGTGCGATGAAAACAGGCCGGTTTTGGAGCGGAGGACGCGGGGCGGGGACCACAAGAGCAATGGGCTGTGGTACGTTGATTTGTGTTCGATCTGACGGCTGAGATTACGCCCGATGGCCATATATGGTAAGCGCTTTTTCTATCTTAGTACACGGTCAAATGCCCAGGTTATATGAAAAACAAGACGGAGGGGGCTAGGGCCAAAGGAGCTATGCCCCGAATGTTTCCAAATATGAATTTCCAGCCCTTTTAGAATGCAATTTTGAAGCTAGGAGAAAACAACGATAGACAACTAAGGCACTTTGCAAGACAGGGCAAAGGAGTTAGAAGATTTAAACTAGATGGTCCATGGAAATTTTAATGGGGAGATGATCATGATCAACATTGGCTCCACCTGGGGACGGCACGTTCATCCCTGGACATGTCGAGAACTCGCAGACCCTTTGATCATTTTTTATGCATACCTTGCTCTTCAACCCTCTTGCATTTTTCTTCAAAACTCATCATGTCACCCGTGCTATTTCAACAAAAGCAAAAAGGAAATTAATATACAATATAGTACACTAGGCTGCCTTTTGCCTGAATCAGAATTGGAAGTAGGGCTTGAGAAATTGGCCGTTTACAGGAGCATCCAGCAAGTCACCCTGTAAATTCTCCAATATAAACGTGTTATTGCCTCCCAGTTCCACAATTCTAAATGGGCCAAACCACAGTGGATCGAACTTGCCATGTTTTCCTTTTTCAACCCTTCGAACATCCCACCTGAGCACTAGGTCTCCACTCTGCAATTTCCTATCTTTTGCATGTTGATCAAATATGTGTTTCATTTTCTCCTGATATTCTGTTAATCTCCGATTTACTTGCCCTCGTGTTTCCTCTAACTCTATCAGTTGATTGATTCTCCTGATCATATCATCAGGTTCTTCCTGACTTTCTTGTATGAAACGTGCCACTGGTAAGGCCAGCTGCACAGAAAACACTGTTGCTCGTCCATATACCAACTCATATGGGGATTTCCCAGTTGCTCTCTTACTAGTGATTCTATTTGCCCATAGAGCAAACTTCAATTGGGAATCCCAATTCTTCTGATTTTCATTTATAGTTTTCTTCAGGGCCCTCACTAGAGTTTTGTTAGAAGATTCTGCCAAGCCATTTCCCTGTGGATAATAAGTTGTGGAGTGATTAAGTGCAATATTGTACTGTTGACAGAAATTCACAAATTTTGCAGATTTGAAGGCCTGTGCATTATCAGTTACTATTCTAGCAGGACAGCCAAACCTGGATATGATGTTTTCTTCCATGAATTTTATTATTACTGTGTCTGTAGCATTTCTTGCAGGTATGGCTTCCACCCATTTTGTAAAATAATCTGTGGTTGTCAATATCCATTTATGTTGGCCACTTGAGGGTGGATGTATCTCACCTATAAAATCTATTCCCCATTGTTGAAATGGCTCATTCACATGAGCTGGAATCAGGGGCAGGGCTGCCAATTTTTGTCTCTCAGCAAATTTCTGACACTTATCACATGCTCTGACCCAAGTAAAAACGTCTCCAAATAATTTTGGCCTGTAGAAACCAGCCTTTAAGATTTTATGAGTTGTGGCCCTCCAGCTGTAGTGTCCTCCACAGATTCCTTCATGAAATTCCACCATTATACTTTCTATTTCATCCTCTGTGAGGCATAGGAGTAGGATTCCAAAAGGATCTCTCCAGTACAGCTGCCCATTAGCAACTAAGTACTTCTGTGATTTCAATCTTAAAGCCCTGTACTTTGTTTTATCACAGTTGGGTGGACAGCTGAGTGTTAGGAGGTATTCTACTATCCCCTTGTACCATGGACTGGTCAGGTATTTTATGTGTACTTTTTGAGTAGCCATCTCCAGAACTTGCTGCTCTTTTTCTCTCTCAGACTCTTCATTTGCTACCATAGACAGATTTATGCCCAGAGCCTGATAATTTGATTCTGATAAAATTCTTGCTAGCCCCTGCCCTTTGATCAGCTTGGTAGGGCAGATATTTAGATCATACTCCTGTATTTTAGCAATCCACTTTCCCCTTTTTCCTTCACTGTCTCCCGAATAAGAATGTCTTTAACAGCTGTTGTAGGGACAAATGCAGTGATGTGAGACTGCAAAATATATATACGAAAAGCTTTGAGAGATTTTACCAGGGCATAGGCCTGCTTCTCCAATATATTATATTTCAGTTCTGCATCGTGGAGAACCTGACTGAAGAAGGCAATAGGCTGCTCATATCCCTCTTCATTTTTCTGTAATAACACTCCAGCTACTGTATGAGGTGATGCAAAAGAAAAGATCATAAATGGTTTAGTATAATCTGGTCCAGCTAGCACAGGAGCTTCGGCAAGTGCATGTTTTATCCTGGTGAATGCCTCTCTAGATTCCTGGGACCATTTCACCTCATTATTCTTCTTTAGCATATCTGTTATATGCCTAACTATCTCAACGTAGTTAGGAATAAATCTTCTCAGGAAATTTATCTGTCCTAAAAATACCTGCACTTCCTTCTTATTTCTGGGGAAAGAGATGCTATTTATAACCTCTACTCTTTTGGGATCTATCCTTACCCCATCTTTAGTTACAATATGCCCCAAAAGTTTGCCTTCCTCTAATGCAAATAAAGACTTTTGTGGGTTAAGAGAAAGACCATACCTTCTGCATTTTTCAAAGGTTCTTCGTAGATGTTCAATATGTTCAACATCATTTTTTGAAAACACTGTAATATCATCAAGGTACACCACCAGAAATTTATCTTGCTCCCCAACCAAAGCAATATCCATAGCCCTTTGAAAAGTGGCTCCTACATTAATCAATCCAAAAGGCATCCTGGCATACATAAATGTACCCCATGGTGTGATGAAAGCAGTCTTCTTCTGATCTTCTGGAAGTACAGCCACCTGATTATAACCAGAAAAACCATCCATCATTGGAATTCTAGAAGCTCCCACCACTTTCTGCAGGATGTGGTCCATCTTGGGCAGTGAATAATTATCTTTTAAAGATGCTCTGTTTAAATTCCTGAAATCCACACATAGCCTTATTTCTCCATTTTTCTTTCGGATCGGGACTAAATTTGCCACCCATTCAGACTACCTCAATGGTACAATTATTTTGGCCGTTAGCAACTTCTTAATTTCTTTCTCAATGGACGGAAGCAGCAGAGGATTTATCTGTCTGAGCTTCTGCTTATAAGGTCTTGCATCTTCCTTCAGAGGGATTTTATGCTGCATTATACTAATATCAAAAGTTTTAAGGTCCTGATAGGACCATGCAAACACATCCCTGTATGACTGAAATAATTTCAGGTATTTCTGCTTGTATTCTTCTGGGACCTTCTTAGATAAGTTGACAGTTTTGGGCTCAATGTTAGTACCCAGGTTTAGATCTTCTACCTGATTTTCTTCTATCACTTTACTGGGCTGCAATGGGACATCATTCTTGTCAAATAATCTTTCTAAAGGCACCAACCCTCTAGGGATGACATTTCCTTTCAGCTGCAGCACCTTGCTCCCTGCCATTTTCTCCTCCCTTTTATTTTCTGAAATGTTTTCAGCCTCATCTTCTTCACAATCATCAATTTCCATACTAGAGAATTCTCCCACTGTTTCCAGGAATCTCTTCATTTGTTCCTCATCTTCAAATACCTGCCAATGCTTGATATTATCTGGGATTGATGGTCTATAACGTACCTCAACTTCATACCTCAAGAGAGGGTTCTGGGGAGGATGGAATGTACTAGCAGCCACAGCAAGTGAATCTGCCATTCTGTTCTGTTCTCGGGGCATGAACTGAATATTAAATGCTGAGAAGAAATTCTCTACCATGTCCCAAACTTCATTCCTGTAAGCCCTCAACCGTGGATGTTTAGTTTGACATTGATTTCTGACCTGTCTGACCACCAGCTCAGAGTCTCCCAGGACCTTTAAACACTGTATACCCATGCTCCTGATTGTTTGTAATCCCAACAACAGTGCTTCATATTCGGCTACATTATTTGTAGCCTCGTATTCTAATTTAAAAGACAGTGGGATCCATTTTCCTGTAGGAGAGATTAATAATACTCCAGCTCCATTTCCTTCTTTTGAATTTGCTCCATCAAAATGTAAAGTCCAAATTCCTGCTTCATGGTTCTCTGAAGGCTGTTGAGTTTTGATCTGGCAGAAGGATGGTTCCTGAACAAAGTCTTGATCTTCTTCCAGCATCAAGCATGAAAAATTTCCTTCTTGACTATATATTGGTGAGTTCTCAGAGCTGTCAGCCTTAGTCACCATCTTGACAAATCTGGTTTCTTTGTATAACCTCCTCTCCTGGCCGCCAAAAATTGGAATAGTGGCATATGTTAAGTCTAATTTGAGTGACCCACCAATTTTCGTTCCCCAGGACCTCGACAACAGCATGCCAAAGCGAGCTGGGATGTCAGCCACCACAATGTCCATTACCACACTTTTTGCTAGGATTTGGGCCAGATTGACCACTAAATCTTTAATCATCCCTAAGCATTTAACTCTTTTGGAGTCAAATGAATATAGGTCTTTGTATGGGCGTGTGATTTGTAGTCCTAGTTGTTCCATGACTGACAGAGGCATAAGATTATGGGAAGCTCCAGAATCTAACATACAATTGTGTAACAGCAGGTCATGAATCACTAGAGACACATAAAATTGAGGAGTAGAGGGGTCTATCTCCTCGACATGTGGGCCAAAGACTACCATGGGTATTTCTTCTTGGAGGTTGAGACTATCTGGAATGACTGGTGCTTCAGGAGGGAGCAATAAAGAAGTGACTTGAGATTGATATACAGGTTGTTTCAACAGTTCAGTCAAGGGAACTAGGATTTTGACTTTCTCAAGCTCCTTTTGCAAACTAAAAGCAGGGGTGGACTTTTCTATTACAACTTCTTTTGACATTGGATTAACATTAGGAGGGTTTACTATTTTTGAAGAAGAAGGAATTTGATCATCATACTGCAAAGGTTTGTTCAGAGGACTCTTACCTTTTTCTGTAACTTTCTGCATTGTTGATTCCTTTTGAGCAGGTGCTTCCTTCTGGAGAGGCTCTTCTTCTTGATCCTGAGTTCGAGTCCTCTTCCGGGAAGATCTGAGATCGTATCTTCTATTGAAATGTGCTTGCATGAAATCATTAAACTGTTTACAATAATGGTCAATTTCTGCATCTTCTGTGTCCTTGATCTCTTCCTCTTCTTCTTGCAATGGACATTCGACTTCATCATTATTTGAGAAAGAAAGATTTGCATCTTGCAGTTCATAGGCGGCATCTTCAGTGGAGTCATCTACTGGGCCTTCCAGGTATAATGGGTGGGGCACCTGATCATGCTGCTCCTTTGCTTCCCTTGGCAAAATTTGCAGGGTTGGCTTTCTATACTGGGGATTGTAACCCCTGTTTGGAGCATTCTGAAAGTTCTTGGAAGCCGAGTTCTTGGTTTCCAATTCAAGTTTGACCAATTTATTAGAAAGATTCTTAATCATTTTACTCATTTCTTCAATTCTATCTGGATCCTTATCCTGATTAGAAGTAGATACTTCCTCTTTACCCCTTCTTCTGGTATCTTGTTCAGCTTTCCCTTTTAATTTTCCAGTGGAAGCAAAATTTGCTTCCAACTCAAGAGCGTCTACTGAGCATCATCTAGGGTGGCAGGCTTCCTTTCCCTGAGAGAGAAACCGAAATCTGAGTCAAACGCTGCTATAAAAACAACTTTGGTGGCATTCTGATGAGGCTTCATATCGGCAAGAAGGTTTAGATATAACTTATTAAATCTTTTGATAAATTCTGACACCCCTTCATTGTGTTTCTTCTTGAGTGTATTGAACTCACTAAGACATTGTCCATGATCTTTCTTTTCTCCCCATTTCCTGAGAAAGGTATTTTCCATATCATCCCAAGTGGTTACGGAACGGTTTCCTAATGTTTTGAACCATTTTCTGGCTTTCACCGTCCAGAGATTGCACAAATAGTCTTAAGACTACATCCAAATGTTCTACATTAAAGTTCTCTGCAAAAGAGCAAAAAGTCTCAAGATGTTTCTGAGCATCAATTTCATTTTCCCCAGTGAATCTGGGCAAGATCTTCAAATAATCCTGTGGCATATCATTCAGCACTTGAGGTAATGCCAGGGGAGCATATTTGTTCAACAAAAAAGCTGGAACATTAGCCATTGGAGGAGGTGGGGGTTGTGCAACAATCTGATGTACAAATGGAGGAAGAGGCGAAGGTGGAGTATGAATAACAATAGGAATACACTGTACAGCAGCCTGAGGCGTAGATGGGAATAGTTCACAGTTAACAGTGACTACTTCGGTGACTTCTTTAACCTCTTCGACCTCAAGAGTGGGGTGAAGATGAGCTTTAATTCTAGCAACTCCCCTGGGTGGGCTATCTGAGTAATAGTCTGTGTCTCCGACAGTGGAGTCGAGATTTTCTACGTGGATTTCTTGAGAAGAGGAGGATGGATAATCTTCTACAGAATATTCAGGGATTTCAGCACAGACTGATTTCTTTTCTTTCCAACTTCTTCTATGTATAATCTTCTCAGGGTCAGACACTGAAGGTGTCTTTGACTATGATGTATCTGACCTCAAGTGTGGCTTACGAGGAGCCAGGACTACAAATAGATTTATCAAATAAACACCAGTGGAGTCGCCAAGGTGAGAGATATGCAACTCTTCAACTCTCTATGCTCACTTGATTAGAGAGTGAATGTGATTTGTCGAGGCCCAGGGATAATGATTTTCTTAGCTTCGTTCCCCAGCAACGACGCCAGAAAGATGTTGTCGACGGATGTTGTCGCCCCTAGAGACAGCGTAGAGTTGCCATAGACCAGTGCCTAGGACATCTTATCATAGCAAGGAGCATATAATAAAACTTGGGTGTCAATCCAAAGGCTCTCCTGCTATCTCTTGTAAACAAGGAAATTGATTTAAATGGCACTAGAACTTACAGAAACTGCCACAGGGAAAGTATGGTTGCAGAGACAAGATGCAAAGCTCCCACACAAAAGCATCAGACAGTTAAGAGACAATTTACTGTAAAGAGGGCCGATTCAAGTAATATGCCACAGAAATTAAATATCAGAAGGTGTATGCGGTGAAAGAAATATAAGAAGATATTAGGTATCTTTGGTCTGATACCCAGATACACAACAGAACCATATATGGGCTTATCAATCTAAGAATCCATACATGACAATGGCGTTTTAAAAGCAC
This sequence comes from Pinus albicaulis, assembly GCA_034641835.2. NCBI lineage: Eukaryota > Viridiplantae > Streptophyta > Pinopsida > Pinales > Pinaceae > Pinus > Pinus albicaulis. The sequence goes on from CM076580.1 coordinate 610,917,832, forward strand.
CCTCCCAAAGCAACTAATATAACAGAAAGATGGATGAGATGAACATGAAACAGTATATCATGCCTGAGCCATATTTAAAGCGCTTGACTGATCTAAGTATGGGTATCAACTAGGATAAATCCTTACCTAAAATCAGTGAGCCACTCGCATTCCAGTACAGGTTACAAGAAGATGGATAAAATGAAAAGTTGTATTAAACACATAAAAGAAAGTTACATACTATGGGATACCAAAGACCAGAATCCTCAAATACAGTTAGAACTCCTCCTCACTAAGACCCTACGGGCTCTGAGCCTTCATACAAAGCTTTTACAAGATGTATACAAATATGCCTTTCACTGCACAATCCTCTAAAAAAAATCTGGAACCACTACAATGTCTTTCTTCTCGGTTTATATAGGAGAAGAAGAAAAGAAACTAATAAAAGAAGTTGGTGAAAACAATTAATTGTTTCATTAAAGCAAAATGGCGGAAACATTCGCGCCCATACTACTTGATGGCTATGAAATGCTGAGTGTACTTGACAATCCGCTTGCAGAAATAAATGCACTGAGTAGAAAATCTCTTCAGGAACACAGTATAGAGATATATCCACTTGAACATTCTGTCCTTTCCTGAAGAAAATTCGGCCGAAATAAAACCTGGAGGGTATTGTTTTCTGTGCTGGGTACCCTCGGCCTTCCAATCTTTAAATTGGGGCTTGAAACATTGAATGTTGATTGTTGAATTTCTCCATCTTCCACTGATATTCTTTATCTGCATCATTAATATCCCCATCCGCAAAATCTTTGTTCTGAATGGCTCCGGAGGGTCTGAAAGATTTTGAACCTTGTTTTTTTAATGAGAGTCATGTCACGGCAACTACCCAGGGCTTTCCTTCATAAATTCTTCCTCTGCAAGTCAATCCTTAGATGCATCTTCGACTTCTGTAATGGAGGCAGAGATTAATGGCGATTTTCCATCGCTGCAAACCTGCAAAACCCACAAACTCGTCAGGAAAACAAGTGTACAAGGACGGCAATGCAATGGAGATGACTTGGGTGACAGAGCGATGCGATGAAACGGTGAAATAATGCACGGTGGCGGTGACAACACAGTGAAACCATGGTGAGCAGACTGGGCAGAGGTTCATATCGTGAAACGCTAAAATATGACGTATAAACGAAATATATGAATGGTGGTGGAGGAATATGATAGACGCGTGTGATGATGACGTGGAGATGGACCAGGTCAACAGCTGGGTAAAGAAACCATCAGAGATGTCCGATCTTTAAAGGAAATCAACGGTTCAAACTGCGTCGGGCGGTGATGTGATGGTGGGCCACGGGCGTCATTAGCCTGAGCTAATGTTTATGCAACTTCGATGAATTATCGTCGTAGGATGGAGGCTCACAGATCTAACGGTTCATGCGGATATCGCTGCAAGTCTTCGACCAAAAGATAACGCGCGATGGACGGTGGTATTGAGACCGTACTCAGGGACGCGTGGCGTGTGCTTAATGGAATCGCTGCGATTTAAGGAATACCACCTGCCCTGGATGAGCGGTGCGATGAAAACAGGCTGGTTTTGGAGCGGAGGACGCGGGGCGGGGACCACAAGAGCAATGGGCTGTGGTACGTTGATTTGTGTTCGATCTGACGGCTGAGATTACGCCCGATGGCCATATATGGTAAGCGCTTTTTCTATCTTAGTACACGGTCATATGCCCAGGTTATATGAAAAACGGGACGGAGGGGGCTAGGGCCAAAGGAGCTATGCCCCGAATGTTTCCAAATATGAATTTCCAACCCTTTTAGAATGTGATTTTGAAGCTAGGAGAAAACAACGATAGACAGCTAAGGCACTTTGCAAGACAGGGCAAAGGAGTTAGAAGATTTAAACCAAATGGTCCATGGAAATTTTAATGGGGAGATGATCATGATCAACAAGAGGTTCAACAGAAGTTCACCAAAGGTTCGCCAAAAGGCAAATGGGACGCCAGACCGTAAAAGGCGAGGGAAGCTGTGAAGAAAGGTCGACAGAGCGTGAAATGCCCTAGTAGGTTCGTGTATGGGTTCATGTATGGGTTCGTGTATGAGTGATTGATATCACAGTAAGAAGAGACTCAACAAGGCCAAGTCAGCGTGTGTTGTTGCTATAAGCTTCAGTCATGAAGCCCCTGCAAGAAAATTGGTATCAGAGCCAGTACTGTTTGTCTGGTTCGTTAAGGTTAGTACTCAAATCTAATCTCTTTAAAGAATGGATTCATCAAGAAGATCAATTTCTTTCCGAGAAATAGAGGATAAAGATGAAGCTGAAGAAAATCCTCTTAGAGATATGTTTGCTAGTTCTTCTAGCCATGTTATAAATTCTGCAGAGTTAGAATTTAGAGAAAATCAGCCATCTGCAAGATGGCAGTTACCAGTTATTAATGCATCCGATGTATATTCTGATCTCAAAGCTTTCCATCTGATTGCTGCAACTAGAATCTCCATAAAAGAAATTGTTAGTCAAATTTAGGAGAATTCTGAATGTGTGCAATCCATTCCCCTTCTAGACCCTAAAGCTCTTCAGGCCAAAGCAAAGAGATTAAAAACCCAGTATCTCCATTTGGGTTGTATCCGGGTTGGGATAAGTGCTCTGACACACAGAGGGTTGGAAACATTTGTGTTAGCCACTGTCAGAGACTTAACACATAATAAATACACAGACTCCTTGATAGGAGGAATAGTAGCTCCACTGTCAAATGGGCCAGTATATTTTGACTGCTATCCAAATTTCTCAGTATATGTTTATGATGAACATATAAAGGACATTCTGCAATTACAGATCTAGACCTCTGGATTCGATATGAGGAAAAACAGGAGTAACATCTCTATTCAAACAAGAGGTTGTTTCAGACACACAAATATCTTATATCTTGTTGTCCTTCGTGCTCCTAGTCAAGATTCTAAAGCCAGTGTGGTTGTTCTAATAGATTCTAAAAATCAGAAGATAGAACACCAAGTCATTAAATGGGAAGATCTAACTTTCCCTGAACACTAGGTTGTAAATAATCCCAAACCTCCCGGTATGCAGAGTATCACATCAGCTAATGTCCAAGAGAACAAATCCTCTACTGTCATTTCTTTTCCCAGAAGATCCACTATTGACCGCAGAAGAATAGATAAACTCTGCAAAAGTTCACCATTGTATAAAAGCCCTGAAGTTGTTGATACTGCTTGTTCTTCTCAATCCACTGTACATTGTCAACATATTGAATTGTTTGAATTAGCCCAGTTAGTTAATTTTAATTCCATTGAAGTTATTTGCCCAAGTTGTAAATCTGCTGTAAATTTAAGCCAACTCGCTGAACAAATCATTCACTATAACCATCATCCCAGGACTGGAGAAGCCCCGCCTTCGACATCTGTTAATCCATGTCCTAACCCAAAATGTTCAGAAATCCCATTTCCGCATGAGTTTGATCATGTGATTATGATGCACAGCATACCTTCATTAGAAAATGAAGACCCTAGGCTGAAAGAGATATTCAGCAATTTGAGACCTCCTGGTATGCCCATATATGGTATTGGATACTTAGAACAGTTGAATGATTTGCATAATATGGTCTTATATACTCAGATGTTCTTTCCGGAGATGGACTGTAATGGCATTTACCAGGATACACTTCTCAATGAATGAGAAAGCTTTCTGGAGGCTACCTGGCCAATTACAGACTCAGTCTGTCAAACAAAACACACACAAACAGACTTATAGACTCAACTATAAGATCCAGCCACTTTAGATTCTTACCAGTGCCGAGCACACTGATACGCAGGCTTCTCAGATCGACCTAGAGACCTGGATCTGAACTTCGTGATGTAAGCAGATCAAGCATATAGCTTGCAGATGCAGAGTAGGAAGATTGCAAACTCCGACTCTTAAAACACACAAGACTCAGACTCTATGACTCTCTAACATCCGATGCCAAATGAAAGAGCCTAACCCTCTTTATATAGGATGAGAGGGGGGGACAACTCATCAAATCGGATTTGGTACAATCTAATGACGTGGATTTGGAATCATTGCTTTCGGGTAACGGTGAGGCGACATCCGCACAGAGATTCCTTATCCGAACATGTGCATGTGAATGACAGATACAATGTGGATACCTTTAAGTACAGGAGGCCCACGAAAACTGTGGAAAAGAATATTTACACTGTGGAAGCTTTTTACCGGAAAGCCCACAGAAAAACCGGTCATTGTCAATCTGTGACTAGACATAATAACAATGTGGATATTTTTCAGGGAACCCACGAAAACCACTAAGTGATTCTAATTACATGATTAGTTTCTTCAAGGATGGAAATTTCTGGAAACCTGAGTCTTTTGTGGACGTTTTCATCCCAGGCTTTTGTATAAATACGCCTTACAATCATAGGTTTACCGAGTATAATTTTGTGTTTGATTTTAGTCATGACTAACCATTCATGGTGACGAATCATGTATTGATGGAGAATATCACCATCGTCAAGACTGAGGAGACCTTTTACATCTTCATATGCAAAGTGAAAACATTTAATATTCCTTTCAAAACACCAATTTCAGTGATTTTGAATGAAGGATTCATGATAAACTAGATCTATAGCAGTTTTATTAACTCCATAGTCATTCCACCAGCTTTGTAACCATTCACTTTTTTTATTCCTCTGCATTATCCATGTAGGCCCGAAGTTAATCTTTGTGTAGTGGGTTTCTCCTTTACCATCAACATTTAATATGTCCCACCATAATTTTTTGTACCCTAAAAAATAATAAACAGTGTCAGGGAAAATCAATGACGGATTATTTCCTGGCCATAATGCACTACCAATAGTCCATGCTAGATCTCTTGTCCTATTGATACAAAAATAGCAGTGATATATTCGGCGTCTATCACCTCCTTCTGACCAAATCATATTGATATCATGGAAATCATTTGAAAGGCTTTCTTCGGCTACATGGGCATCCATCATGCTTTTTGAATAAACCATATCATGTATCCATTTGCTCCCTTTTGTATACACTTTCCTTTCTAGCACTAAATGCTGAATATCTGTATGTGGTTGCAGGTTTGCATCCAATATTTTAGTATTTCTTAGCTGCCAGGTTGGTTTCCATGTGTCTTTATATTCTGACCAACTCTTATTTTCATATATGGATCTGAGCACATCTTGTTGTTGATTAGGATCCCATTCAGTCACAATTATCATGACTTGTGCCGGCTGAATATACTCTCTGCTTAAAAAGTCTGGAAGACTGTTCTCTTCTCCTTTGATGTGCTCCACATCAAAATCAAAGTTAGCAAATAGGGTTTGCCATCTGGTAAACTTAGCTTCTCCAGCATTTCTTATGTCTTTAGTCAAGACTTTCTTCATAGCAGATGCGTCAATCCTTAAAAGAAACTTTTTATTAACTAAGTGGATTTCAAATTTATCCACAGAGTTCCATGCTGCTTTAACTTCTTTTTCAATAGTGGAGTATTTTTTCTCTGTTGGGCTCCACTTACCTGATGCAAAAAGAACAACTTGTTTTGTGCCATCTTTCTTCTGTTTAAGGACACCTCCCCATCCTTCATTGATGGCATCACTTTCAACAATTTTGTCAGCTTCATCATCTGCAACAAATAAGATAGGAAGATGCTTTACCTTAGCCTTGATATTTTTGACGGCTTCAGTATGTGCTGTAGTCCATGGCTTTGGATCTTTCTTAAGCCTTTGATTTAGCAATGCTATGTCTTTGGCACAGTCTTTGTAAAAGCTGCTCACATAATTTAAACACCCAAGAAATCTTTGCAGTTGAGTTTTGTCCATGATGACATCTAGAAACTTATCTGCAAACTCTAAAGCATGCTTCTGCAAAGAGATATGTCCTTCTTTTATGGTGTGGCCTAGAAATTTGATAGAGGTCTGAAACATTTCTATCTTTTTCTTGCTGAGAACCAGGCCATTATTCTTTACCACTCTTAGAAAAATATTTACATGTCTAAAATGATCATGCAAATTTTTTTACCCTATAATTTACTAGATGAGCACTAGGCTTTAATTTTTTTTTTTTTTACACAGTAACTAGGAAATGAAACCATAATCACACAAATTGAAACTCAATAAAATTAAATCACGTATATCAAGTCCATCAATTTAACTTCTTAACACATATATATATTTAACTTGATTATAGGCACAATGAAATCATCATAATTAAAAACAATCTAACTAACACATGTACCGTTCACCCTTGGACGAGAACCAAACTTGACTTGTCGCTACTTGATCTCCCTTGTTGTCGTCTACCTTCAAGCCTAAAGGTTGTCGTGCTTAATCCGAATGTAATGACCCACTGGTTAACCTCCCAGCCTACTCTTTGGGTACTCTCCTTCCCCGCGGACCCCTGAGCTGCAATGGGGTTGTACAACGAAGGAATGTGCTAGCTAATAGAGGTGAGCCCCTCTTGGCTCAAAATTCCCCTCTCTATAACACTCTATCCCACCAAACTCAACTATAGCTCGTAACCACTCTAAATGACATAATTTCCTCCATCCAACAATAGGGTAAACCCGAAAAAGGTCTTTTTCCCTTCCATTTCCCTTTCTTTTATAGAAGGCTTCATAGGTGACACTTGGAATTTCATGCATAAATATTTAATTTTTATTAACCCAAAATTTGATTATTCACCTACCCATGTGTCACCATCTCATCAAGACTCTCCAAAAATAATTTACTTAATTATTCATTTAAAAATAGTTTTTCCCTCAACCCAACAAGGCTTCCTATTTCTTCTCCTAGTTGTTTCTTGATTCCCCCTTTTACTCCTTAATTTGTGTTTATTACTGAAGTTAATTGATAATTCTCAGATTTGGTCCCCTAACTACCTCAATTTTCTCTTTTGAAGAAGATTCTTATGTTGGCTCTTGCCACATGGAAGTTCTCTAAATTTCTCAAATTTTAATTTATTAATCTTATTTTAATTCACCACCATCTTCTCTTAATGAAGTTTTTAATAAATCTTTATACTTAACTCTATGTCCCTCTTTCCCCCTTTTGCCTAATTAAGTCTTATGTATTTAATATTTTGTTTTAACATGGAAAGGGTAAAGTTATCATGGTAAAATATTTTATCTCTTCCTATTCCTCCCTTACCCTAAGTTTTATTCTTGATTTAATTCCTTTGGTTCTAACATCATATGTCACTTGATATGAATTAGTTGGATTTTCATATATTGATTATATTTATTAGTTTCTTTAATGATGTCGAGGGTGTCAAGTTGGTCATGCCCTTCAAGAACTTCCATTCGAAGTTCCAAGGGTGCCATGCCTAAGAATTTATTTTTGATACCAAGGGTGCCAAGTCGGTCGTGCCCTTCAAGAATTTCTCTTGAAATTCCAAGGGTGCCACACCACTTGCCCTTCAAGTATCCAGTGGTTACAAGGGGAAATTATATGTGCAATGCCAGAGACCCCTATCATCTCGTATGTTGCCTGCTATAGTGAGACTAATGTTGTTGGGGATCAAGGAATCCACCTTGATGCGCGCCCCCCAGAAAATCCTCGTGAGCGAACCAAATTTGAGACCTGCCCTCACGACATCATGATCTTCAAAGCAAAGGCTTCTTCCGTACTCGTGCTAAGTCATGGCGAGAGTGGTAACGAGTAAGTCAGAAACTTTCTTGTTCCCCCTCCCAACATTTCCATCCCAATTGTACCTTACATCACGCATGTGAGTCATTCGGCCAAGCAACTAACATGTTCTGCAACCACCTACATATCATCAAGTGTATATATATATATATATATATATATATATATATATATATATATCAAGTTTCAAACTGAACTTAGAATTTTAAAGACAAAATATAAATTTCTATCAAACCAGAATTGTCAGCGCATCATATGCGAGTGCCTCTGGTGGTTCCCTGTCATACTCAATAATCATCAGTAACAAAGTTTCTCATTGTTAGTCATTATCATAATGGCAACATCAACATGACCGTCATTCACATCGTTGTTCATTTAGAATCATAACTAATGTAAGTAGCTACCATAGGGGACACATCCATTATGGTTATCATAATCATAACAACAATGGGAAATTAACATATCCATCAAAGCCATCATCATTGTAACATCAATAGAAAACATACCTATCTATCACCATCATGATATTAATAGAGAACATACATATTCATCAATGATGTCATCATCACAGTATCAATAAAGAACATACATAACCATCAAATCCACTAATAATAGAGTCATGTGTCTGGATCCTCAACCTGACATCCTCAAAGAATAAAGTATGAAGGATCAGTGTCCATCAACCAAAGTGGGGCACTACATGCTGATACTGAATTGTTAAAAGTCTCATTTCTCTAAAACCAGTAGCAGTATCTTTATTTCCTTCAAAAATTTGAACATTTGTATTTTTTGATCCAAAATAATTTTCTTCTTCTTCTTCTTCATGTTGTTTTCCTTTTTCCCATGAAGAAAATTTTTCTTTTAAAGTAGAAATTTCAGATTTCAAAGTATGAATCTCTCTACTTACCTCCCCCAAAGTGAATTGGCGAACTTTGTCTTGCAGTTGGCTCCTCTGGAAGGCTCTAGTGTTTTTGTCAAAGGAAGCATCAATAAATCTTGGCTTTGAAGAAGACTCTTTCTTGGTACTATGCACTTGAGATAAAAATGCTTCAAGAAACTTATCTTTCATGTCTCCTTCATTAAGTGCTTTGATTTGAGACAGAATTTTAAGTTCTGCATCATCAGCAGTCTGCGCCATAAGGACTTTTTCTTTAGGCTACTGGAAAGAATTTGATTCTTCATAATCAGAGGAATCACTATGAAAAGAACTAAATTCAGATTGACAATCACAATTATCTGAATTTGAACAAAAGCATGTGGCCTGAACATGTAATTCTTCTTCAGAAGAGGACGAATATGAGCTTTGAGAATCAGAGGTGTCTTCTTCTTGAAACTGCTGAAGTTGTTCTCTGAACACTATGTTTGGACAACTTTCAGTTCTATGGTTCTTGGATCCACATCTGAGACATAGTGTCTGAGTTTCTACTTTTACAATCTTCTTATTTCGGGCTATAGCTTGGGACTTTCTTCCTCTTTTCTTTCTGGATTCAGCGGCATCTGGACATTTTGAAGAAGTATGACCTGTTTTGCCACACAACCAACAGGTTAACTTGTCCCATTTATCCTGCTTGTGAGAACGCAGGTGGATGTCAACTGGCTGATAGTAATGGGTCTTTGGGATATATTTGTAATATCCCTTTCTTGCCTTCTGATAACACTTTCTGTTTCTGTTGTACTTGGTTGGATGTCCTTTGTTCTGCTTTTGTGCTTTCTTTGCCTGCTTCTTTGCCTTTCTTCTTTTTACAATAGGATCATCTAAAGAAAGACCATATTTATGGCAAATAGATTTGCTGTCAGGCATCCTTGACAAAATCTGCAGAGAATTGTTCATTTTTATGTTAGTGCATAATCCAACCATGGTTTTAGTAATGATGGTATATATTTCTCCCCAAGTATAAGACTCAAAGGGAAACTGGAAAGCATCATGCTATTTAAGCAGATCAACAAACTTAGAAGGTAGTAGAAGGTAGTGCAGCAAGATAAACTTGTTTCCAGAGTAGATTCTGTGGATCTTTTACTAAAAATATTCTTTGCTTCCAGTCTCTATGAAAATCTTCATATTGTGATAGCTTGTAGCACTTTATGTTCATGAGAATCATCTCATTTTTGTCAGCTATCTCTATTTCTGAACCACACCAGTGTTCCAGAATCATAGAATTCAAAGCTCCTATCATATTGTTTTGAGGAGTCCCATCAGGGTTATGAACAATATCACCTTGTTCATCCTTTAATACTTCACTTTCCATTTTTCTTACAAGGGCTGGTGATGATTCTATTTCCCACCATTTTGATAGAATACCAGTAAAACATTGAATAAGAACTTCAGAATTACCTCTTAAGCACATCATCTTATATTCGATGAACATCAAATCAATCACTTGTCTTATTTGGCCTACAGCCAGATTGTCTACATTCCATTCTCTATGAGCATCTGGATGGAATGTGTAGGCTTCCAGAGCTTTCCCTTTTATGTCAGGAGCAGGTATCTTGTATACTAGCTTTCCAATGGCTCATATATTGGAAATATGAAAGTTTCTGATCCTGAGGGAGAATCTTATTTTCCTTCTTTGAGTAAAGAAGCTACATTGATCTTTTCTGTAGACTCTGCTTCTTTACTGGTCTGGGCTTCTTCTTTTGGAAGAAGGTGAAGAAATCTGTCAACTGGTTTGACAAGATGTTGAATCTAAATATTTCTTTTATAAAGAAATAATGTTGGGACTGGTTTTTCAACAGTCTTTATTTGAGCTTTATCTAACTGTACAGAAAGTTTTTCTATCAATCCTTGGGTTGAATGAAATTCCTTTTCAACCTTAGCCTCTACAGCTTCAATCTTTTCCAAGGATTCTCTAGAATAACGTCTCATAGAAGAAGTTGAAAACTGAATATGATTCAAACTATTATTTACATCAGAAACTAAAACTTGAATATTATCAAAATATTCTTTTACTTTGGTTGTTTTGGCAACATTCATATCTAGACCTTTGACTGCAGTATTGGTCCAGTTGATTTGTTCACTGGCCTTTTGGATTCTCCCATCTATTCCTAAGGCATTATTATCTTTGAGCACTAAAGGAATTGCCTTTGTAGAACTTTGTGTTTCTCCTATTATTATGCCTTTATATGGGGGAAAGGTTGTGCTAGTCTCAACCTTGCTACCATCCAAGGCAGTCCATGAATGTTGTGTGGTGGAAGGAGTGGTTGTGTCTGTCATCATGACAGCTTCTATTTCAGATATCTTTTTCCAAAATTAGAAAGATATCCATTCATTATTATAGTCCATGTATTCCTTCCATTCTGTAGCAAGCCTTATTCTTTCTTCTCTGCTAGTGCTATTGTCAAAAGCGTCAGCCTCAGGGTGTGTTATTAGATCCCAATTCAACATGGCTTTCATCAAATGGGTATCTATCTTATGCTTTGAACACCCATCCATCACTGAGAAAAACTATGCATTTCAGGGACCGAGGGCTTTTTGCAATCAGCAGAAATATTTTCAAATCTGCTACATGGAATCAAATCATTCAATTGTTCTAAGTATCCAATACCATATCTGGGCATACCAGGAGGTCTCAAGTTGTTGAATATCTCTTTCAGCCTAGGGTCTTCATTCTCTAATGAAGGTAGGTTGTGCATCATCATCACATGATCAAACTCATGCGGAAATGGGATGTATGAACATTTTGGGTTAGGACATGGCTTAACAGATGTGGAAGGCGGGGGCTTCTCCAATCCTGGGATGATGGTTATAGTGAATGACTAGTTCAGCAAGTTGGCTTAAATTTACAGCAGATTTACAGCTTTGGCAAATGACTTCAATGGAATTAAAATTAACTAACCAGGCAAATTCAAACAATTCAATATGTTGACAATGTACAGTGGATTGAGAAGAACAAACAATATCAATAACTTTAGGGCTTTTATACAATGGTGAATTTTTGCAGAGATTATCTATTCTTCTACGGTCAATAGTGGATCTTCTGGGAAAAGAAATGACAGCAGAGGATTTGTTCTCTTGGACATTGGCTGATGTGATACTCTGCATACCGGGAGGTTTGGGATTATTTACAACCCAGTGTTAAGGGAAACTTAGATCTTCCCATTTAATGACTTGGTGTTCTATCTTCTGATTTTTAGAATCTATTAGAACAACCACATTGGCTTTAGAATCTTGACTAGGAGCATGAAGGACATCAGGATATAAGGTATTTATGTATCTGAAACAACCTCTAGTTTGAATAGAGATGTTACTCCTGTTTCTCCTCATATCGAATCCAGAGGTCTAGATCTGTAATTGCAGAATGTCCTTTATATGTCCATCATAAACATATACTGAGAAATTTGGATAGCAGTCAAAATATACTAGCCCATTTGACAGTGGAGCTACTATCCCTCCTATCAAGGAGTCTGTGTATTTATTATGTGTTGTCTCTGACAGTGACTAACACAAATGTTTCCAACCCTCTGTGTGTTAGAGCACTTATCCTAACCCGAATACAACCCAAACGGAGATACTGGATTTTTAATCCCTTTGCTTCGGCCTGAAGAGCTTTAGGATCTAGAAGGGGAATGGATTGCACATATTCAGAATTCTCCTGAATTTGACTAACAGCTTCTTTTATGGAGATTCTAGTTGTAGCAATCAGATGGAAAGCTTTGAGATCAGAATATACATCGAATGCATTAATAACTGGTAACTGCCATCTTGCAGATGGCTAACTTTCTCAAAATTCTAACTCAACAAAATTTATAATACGACTAGAAGAACTAGCAAAAATATCTCTAAGAGGATTTTCTTCAACTTGATCTTTATCCTCTATTTCTCGGAAAGAAACTGATCTTCTTGATGAATCCATTCTTTAAAGAGATTAGATTTGAGTACTAACCTTAACGAACCAGACAAACAGTACTAGCTCTGATACAAATTTTCTTGCAGGGGCTTCCTGACTGAATCTTGCAGCAACAACATAGGCTGACTTGGCCTTGTTGAGTCTCTTCTTACTGTGAGATCAATCACTCATACACAAACCCATACATGAACCTACTGGGGTGTTTCACGCTCTGTCGACCTTTCTTCACGGCTTCCCTCGCCTTTTGCGGTCTGGCGTCCCTTCTGCCTTTTGGCGAACCTCTGGTGAACTTCTGGCGAACCTCTGATGTAACACAATCTCACAGAAATACTACCTCAACAGCAATTTATATAAGCACAGAGTTTACAGTACTCAAATGATGTAGAAAAACTTTCTCTCTTCATTAGATTCAAAAAGATTTACAAAATATGGTCTTATATACTCAGATGTTCTTTCCTGAGATGGACTGTAATGGCATTTACCAGGATACGCTTCTCAATGAATGAGAAAGCTTTCTGGAGACTACCTGGCCAATTACAAACTCAGTCTGTCAAACATAACACACACAAACAGACTTATAGACTCAACTATAAGATCCGGCCACTTTAGATTCTTACTAGTGCCGAGCACACTGATACGCAGGCTTCTTAGATCGACCTATAGACCTGGATGTGAACTTCTTGATGCAAGCAAATCAAGCATATAGCTTGCAGATGCAGAGCAGGAAGATTGCAGACTCCGACTCTTAAAACACACAAGACTCAGACTCTATGACTCTCTAACATCCGATGCCAAATGAAAGAGCCTAACCCTCTTTATATAGGATGAGAGGGGGGGGCTACTCATCAAATCGAATTTGGTATAATCTAATGACGTGGATTTGGAATCATTGCTTTCGGGTAACGCCAAGGCGACATCCACACAAAGATTCCTTATCCGGACATGTGCATGTGAATGACACATACAATGTGGATACCTTTAAGTACAGGAGGCCCACGAAAACTGTGGAAAATAATATTTACACTGTGGAAGCTTTTTACCGGAAAGCCCACGGAAAAACCGGTCACTGTCAGTCTGTGACTAACAATGTGGATATTTTTCAGGGAACCCACGAAAACCACTAAGTGATTCTAATTTCATGATTAGTTTCTTCAAGGATGGAAATTCCTGGAAACCTAAGTCTTTTGTAGACGTTTTCATCCCAGGCTTTTGTATAAATACGCCTTACAATCATAGGTTTACCAAGTATAATTTGGTGTTTGATTTTAGTCATGACTAACCATTCATGGTGACGAATCATGTATTGATGGAGAATATCACCATAATCAAGATTGAGGAGACCTTTTACATCTTCATATGCAGAGTGAAAACATTCAATATTCCTTTCAAAACACCAATTGCAGTGATTTTGAATGAAGGATTCATGATAAACTGGATCTATAGCATTTTTATTAACTCCATAGTCATTCCACCAGCGTTGTAACCATTCACTTTTTTTATTCCTCTGCATTATCCATGTAGGCCCGAATTTAATCTTTGTGTAGTGGGTTTCTCCTTTACCATCAACATTTAATATGTCCCACCATAATTTATTGTACCCTGAAAAATCATAAACAGTGTCAGGAAAAATCAATGACGAATTATTTCCTGGCCATAATGCACTGCCAATAGTCCATGCCAGATCTCTTGTCCTATTCATACAAAAATAGCAGTGATATATTCGGCGCCTGTCACCTCCTTCTAACCAAATCATACTGATATCATGGAAATCATTTGAAAGGATTTCTTTGGCTACATGGGCATCCATCATGCTTTTTGAATAGACCATATCATGTATCCATTTGCTCCATTTTGGATACACTTTCCTTTCTGGCGCTAAATGTTGAATATCTGTATGTGGCTGTAGGTTTGCATCCAATATTTTAGTATTTCTTAGCTGCCATGTTGGTTTCCATGTGTCTCTATATTCTGACCAACTCTTATTTTCAGATATGGATCTGAGCACTTCTTGTTGTTGATTAGGATCCCATTCAGTCACAATTATCATGACTTGTGCCGGCTGAATATACTCTCTGCTTAAAAAGTCTGGAAGATTGTTCTCTTCTCCTTTGATGTGCTCCACATCAAAATCAAAGTTAGAAAATAGGGCTTGCCATCTGGCAAACTTAACTTCTCCAGCTTTTCTGATGTCTTTAGTCAAGACTTTCTTCATAGTAGATGCATCAATCCTTAAAAGAAAATTTTTATTAACTAAGTGGATTTCAAATTTATCCACAGAGTTTCATGCTGCTTTAACTTCTTTTTCAATAGTGGAGTAATTTTTCTCTGCTGGGCTCCACTTACCTGATGCAAAAAGAACAACTTGTTCTGTGCCATCTTTCTTTTGTTTAAGGACACCTCCCCATCCTTCATTGCTGGCATCACTTTCAATAATTTTGTCAGCTTCATCATCTGCAACAAATAAGATAGGAAGATGCTTTACCTTAGCCTTGATATTTCTGACGGCTTCAGTATGTGTTGTAGTCCATGGCTTTGGATCTGTCTTTGGCAGAGTCTTTGTAAAAGCTGCTCACATAATTTAAACACCCAAGAAATCTTTGCAGTTGAGTTCTGTCCATGATGACATCTGGAAACTTATCTGCAAACTCTAAAGCATGCTTCTGCAAAGAGATATGTCCTTCCTTTATGGTGTGGCCTAGAAATTTGATAGAGGTCTGAAACATTTCTATCTTTTTCTTGCTGAGAACAAGGCCATTATTCTTTACCACTCTAAGAAAAATATTTACATGTCTAAAATGATCATGAAATTTTTTTGAAAAAATTAAGATATCATCTATGTACACAATTAACCATTCAAAATATGGTCTAAAAATAGAATCCATCACCTTTTGGAATTTGGATGGTGCATGTTTCAGTCCAAAAGGCATCACATTCCACTCATAGTGGCCTATTGGGACACTGAACGTTGTTTTAAACTTATCTTCTTCTTTGATGGCCACTTGCCAAAAACCTGACTTCATGTCAAATTTTGAAAACACTTTGGCACCTACAATTCTTGCCAAAAATTCACTCTTGTGTGGAATTGGATATGTATTATCTGCAAGAACAGTGTTCAAAGGTTTATAATTGATGACTAATCTGGGAATCCCTCTGATCTGTTTTGATCTTTTATTTACATAGAAGCCATAACAGTTCCAAGGACTGTCAGACTCCCTTATCAATTTCCTTTTCAGCAAACCTTCAATTTCTTTGCTGCATAGTTCTCTGTATTCTCTGTTCATGGGGATTGCCTTACTCTAACAAGGTCTTCCTTCATAATCTGACTTATAAGGCAATTCAACAGAGTGTTGTTTTCTGTGCTAGAAAAAATTTGGCTCTTCTGCACAACATTCTATTTCAATTTTTTGTTTCAAAACAGAGATTTTCTTTTTGATGTGTGGAGACTCCAACTGTTCTCCAATTCCTAATGTTGCCTTCAAATCCTTCAAATATTCAAGCTTATTACTGGCCATCTTCAATTTTTCCATAGCTTGGACCATAGTGGAAATTCTGGGAGTGGATATATATGGCAACTTAATTTTCTTTGGACTCCCATTAGCACTTAGCACAATAATAAAATAACTAGCCTTATTATTCTCCATTCTGGCTGATCCATGAGGTTCAACTGCTGCTAAGAAGACATTGCCCAAAATGCAGTCAATGGGGATGTCTGCAATTGCAAATGATAATTTAATGCAATGTTTATCAAAACAGATAGTAGCCTCTGGAACCTCATATTGCAATTCTTTGTTTCCCAATCCAACAACTTTTCTGAAAGCTTTTATCCAATATTTGGATGGGATTATTTTGTTATGAAGGACATTTATATCTGCCCCTGAATCAATCAATGTTCTAAGAGAGAACATTTGTCCTTTAATACAAATGTTGAGCATAACATGGTGATGCTGATACTGAATTGTTAAAAGTCTCATTTCTCTAAAACCAGTAGCAGTATCTTTCTTTCCTTCAAAAATTTGAACATTTGTATTTTTTGATCCAAAATAATTTTCTTCTTCTTCTTCTTCTTCATGTTGTTTTCCTTTTTCCCATGAAGAAACTTTTTCTTTTAAAGTAGAAATTTCAGATTTCAAAGTATGAATCTCTCTACTTACCTCCCCCAAAGTGAGTTGGCGAACTTTGTCTTGCAGTTGGCTCCTCTGGAAGGCTCTAGTGTTTCTGTCAAAGGAAGCATCAATAAATCTTGGCTTTGAAGAAGACTCTTTCTTGGTAATATGCACTTGAGATAAAAATGCTTCTAGAAGCTTATCTTTCATGTCTCCTTCATTAAGTGCTCTGATTTGAGACAGAATTTTGAGTTCTGCATCATCAGCAATCTGTGCCATGAGGACTTTTTCTTTAGGCTACTGAAAAGAATTTTATTCTTCACAATCATAACAATCACTATGAAAAGAACTAGATTCAGATTGACAATCACAATTATCTGAATCTGAACAAAAGCATGTGGCCTAAACATGTAATTCTTCTTAAGAAGAGGAAGAATATGAGCTTTGAGAATCAGAGGTGTCTTCTTCTTGAAACTGCTGAAGTTGTTCTCTGAACACAATGTTTGGACAATTTTCAATTCTGTGGTTCTTGGATCCACATCTGAGACATAGTGTCTGAGTTTCTACTTTTACAATCTTCTCATTTTGGGCTACAGCTTGGGACTTTATTCCTCTGTTCTTTCTGGATTCAGCTGCATCTGGACATTTTGAAGAAGTATGACCTGTTTAGTCACACAACCAACAAGTTAACTTGTCCCATTTATCCTGCTTGTGAGAACGCAGGTGGATGTCAGCTGTCTGATAGTAATGGGTCTTTGGTATATATTTGTAATATCCTTTTCTTGCCTTCTGATGACCCTTTCTGTTTCTGTTGTACTTGGTTGGATGTCCTTTGTTCTGCTTTTGTGCTTTCTTTGCCTGCTTCTTTGCCTTTCTTCTTTTTACAATAGGATCATCTAAAGAAAGACCATATTTATGGAAAATAGATTTGCTATCAGGCATCCTTGACAATTTCTGCAGAGAATTGTTCATTTTCATGTTAGTGCATAATCCAACCATTGTTTTAATAATGATGGTATATATTTATGCCCAAGTATAAGACTCAAAGGGCAACTGGAAAGCATCATGCTATTTAAGCAGATCAACAAACTTAGAAGGTAGTGCAGCAAGATAAACTTGTTTCCAGAGCAGATTCTGTGGATCTTTTACTAAAAAGATTCTTTGCTTCCAATTTATATGAAAATATTCATATTGTGATAGCTTGTGGCACTTTATGTTCATGAGAATCATCTCATTTTTGTCAGCTATCTCTATTTCTGAACCACACCAGTGTTCCAGAATCATGGAAGTCAAAGCTCCTATCATATTGTTTTGAGGAGTCCCATCAGGGTTATGAACAATATCACCTTGTTCATCCTTTAATACTTCACTTTCCATTTTGCTTACGAGGGCTGGTGACGATTCTATTTCCCACCATTTTAATAGAATACCAGTAAACATTGAATAAGAGTTTTACAGGCCTCAACTTCAAATTTACCTCTTAAGCACATCATCTTATATTCGATGAACATCAAATCAATCACTTGTCTTATCTGGCCTACAACCAGATTGTCTACATTCCATTCTCTATGAGCATCTGGATGGAATGTGTAGGCTTCTGGAGCTTTCCCTTTTATGTCAGGAGCAAGGTATCTTGTATACTGTCTTTCCAATGGCTCATATATTGGAAATATGCGAGTTTCTGATCCTGAGGGAGACTCTTCTTCTGCTTCTTTAAGTAAAGGAGCTACATTGATCTTTTCTGTAGACTCTGCTTCTTTACTGGTTTGGGCTTCTTCTTTTGGAAGAAGGTGAGGAAATCTGTCAACTGGTTTGACAGGATGTTGAATCTAAATATTTCTTTTATAAAGAAATGATGCTGGGACTGGTTTTTCAACAGTCTTTATTTGAGCTTTATCGAAATGTACAGAAAGATTTTCTATCAATCCTTGGGTTGAATGAAATTCCTTTTCAACCTTAGCCTCTACAGCTTCAATCTTTTCCAAGGATTCTCTGGAATAAATTCTCATAGAAGAAGTTCAAAACTGAATATGATTCAAACTATTATTTACATCAGAAACTGAAACTTGAATATTATCAAAATATTCTTTTACTTTGGCTGCTTTAACAACATTCATATCTAGACCTTTGACTGCAATATTGGTCCAGTTGATTTGTTCACTGGCCTTTTAGATTCTCCCATCTATTCCTAAGGCATTATCATCTTTGAGCACTAAAGGAATTGCCTTTGTAGAACTTTGTGCTTCTCCTATTATTATGCCTTTATATGGGGGAAAGGTTGTGCTGGTCTCAACCTTGCTACCATCCAAGGCAGTCCATGAATGTTGTGTGGTGGAAGGAGTGGCTGTGTCTGTCATCATGACAGCTTCTGTTTCAGATATCTTTTTCCAAGAGTAGAAAGATATCCATTCATTATTATAGTCCATGTATTCCTTCCATTCTGTAGCAAGCCTTATTCTTTCTTCTCTGCTAGTGCTATTGTCAAAAGTGTCCGCCTCAAGGTGTGTTATTAGATCCCAATTCAACATGGCTTTCATCCAATGGGTATCTATCTTATGCTTTGAACACCCATCCATGACTGAGAAAAACTTATGCATTTCAGAGACTGGGGGCTTTTTGCAATCAACGGGAATATTTTTAAATTTGTTACTTGGAATCAAATCATTCAACTGTTCTAAGTATCCAATACCATATCTGGGCATACCAGGAGGTCTCAAATTGTTGAATATCTCTTTCAGCCTAGGGTCTTCATTCTCTAATGAAGGTAGGTTGTGCATCATCATCACATGATCAGACTCATGCGGAAATGGGATGTCTGAACATTTTGGGTTAGGACATGTATTAACAGATGTAGAAGGCGGGGCTTCTCCAATCCTAGGATGATGGTTATAGTGAATGACTAGTTCAGCAAGTTGGCTTAAATTTACAGTATATTTACAACTTGGGCAAATGACTTCAATGGAATTAAAATTAACTAACTGGGCTAATTCAAACAATTCAATATGTTGACAATGTACAGTGGATTGAGAAGAACAAGCAATATCAACAACTTTAGGGCATTTATATAATGGTGAACTTTTGCAGAGATTATCTATTCTTCTGCGGTCAATAGTGGATCTTCTGGGAAAAGAAATGACAGCAGAGGATTTGTTCTCTTGGACATTGGCTGATGTGATATTCTGCATACCGAGAGGTTTGGGATTATTTACAACCCAGTGTTTAGGGAAACTTAGATCTTCCCATTTAATGACTTGGTGTTCTATCTTCTGATTTTTATAATCTGTTAGAACAACCACACTGGCTTTAGAATCTTGACTAGGAGCATGAAGGACAACAGGATATAAGGTATTTGTGTGTCTGAAACAACCTCTAGTTTGAATAGAGATGTTACTCCTGTTTTTCCTCATATCGAATCCAGAGGTCTGGATCTGTAATTGCAGAATGTCCTTTATATGTTCATCATAAACATATACTAAGAAATATGGATAACAGTCAAAATACACTGGCCCATTTGACAGTGGAGCTACTATCCCTCCTATCAAGGAGTCTGTGTATTTATTATGTGTTAAGTCTCTGACAGTGGCTAACACAAATGTTTCCAACCCTCTGTGTGTCAGAGCACTTATCCCAACCCGGATACAACCCAAATGGAGATACTGGGTTTTTAATCTCTTTGCTTCGGCTTGAAGAGCTTTAGGATCTAGAAGGGGAATGGATTGCACATATTCAGAATTCTCCTGAATTTTACTAACAGTTTCTTTTATGGAGATTCTAGTTGTAGCAATCAGATGGAAAGCTTTGAGATCAGAATATACATCGAATGCATTAATAACTGGTAACTGCCATCTTGCAGATGGCTGACTTTCTCTAAATTCTAACTCAGCAGAATTTATAACACGGCTAGAAGAACTAGCAAACATATCTCTAAGAGGATTTTCTTCAACTTCATCTTTATCCTCTATTTCTCAGAAAGAAATTGATCTTCTTGATGATTCCATTCTTTAAAGAGATTATATTTGAGTACTAACCTTAACGAACCAGACAAACAGTACTGGCTCTTATACCAATTTTCTTGCAGGGGCTTCCTGACTGAAGCTTGCAGCAGCAACACAGGCTGACTTGGCCTTGTTGAGTCTCTTCTTACTGTGAGATCAATCACTCATACACGAACCCATACACGAACCTACTGGGGCATTTCACGCTCTGTCAACCTTTCTTCACGGCTTCCCTCGCCTTTTACGGTATGGCATCCCTTCTGCCTTTTGGCGAACCTTTGGTGAACTTCTGGTGAACCTCTGATGTAACACAATCTCACAGAAATACTACCTCAACAACAATTTATATAAGCACAGAGTTTACAGTACTCAAATGATGCGGAAAAACTCTCTCTTTATTAGATTCAAAAATATTTACAGAATATGGTCTTATATACTCAAATGTTCTTTCCTGAGATGGACTGTAATGGCATTTACCAGGATACGCTTCTCAATGAATGAGAAAGCTTTCTGGAGGCTACCTGGCCAATTACAAACTCAGTCTGTCGAACAAAACACACACAAACAGACTTATAGACTCAACTATTAGATCCGACCACTTTAGATTCTTACCAGTGCCAAGCACAATGATACGCAGGCTTCTTAGATCGACCTATATACGTAGATCTAAACTTCGTGATGCAAGCAAATCAAGCATATAGCTTGCAGATGCAGAGGAGGAAGATTGCAGACTCCGACTCTTAAAACACACAAGACTCAGACTCTATGACTCTCTAACATCCGATGCCAAATGAAAGAGCCTAACCCTTTTTATATAGGATGAGAGGAGGGGACAACTCATCAAATTGGATTTGGTACAATCTAATGACGTGGATTTGGAATCATTGCTTTCGGGTAACGTCGAGGCGACATCCCCACAGAGATTCCTTATCCGGACATGTGCATGTGAATGACAGATACAATGTGGATATCTTTAAGTACAGGAGGCCCACGAAAACTGTGGAAAAGAATATTTACACTGTGGAAGCTTTTTACCGGAAAGCCCACGGAAAAACCGGTCACTGTCAGTCTGTGACTAGACATAATAACAATGTGGATATTTTTCAGGGAACCCACGAAAACCACTAAGTGATTCTAATTTCATGATTAGTTTCTTCAAGGATGGAAATTCCTGGAAACCTAAGTCTTTTGTAGACGTTTTCATCCCAGGCTTTTGTATAAATACGCCTTACAATCATAGGTTTACCAAGTATAATTTGGTGTTTGATTTTAGTCATGACTAACTGTTCATGGTGACGAATCATGTATTGATG
Organism: Pinus albicaulis; assembly: GCA_034641835.2. Classification (NCBI taxonomy): domain Eukaryota; kingdom Viridiplantae; phylum Streptophyta; class Pinopsida; order Pinales; family Pinaceae; genus Pinus; species Pinus albicaulis. The sequence continues at coordinate 610,939,725 of CM076580.1, forward strand.
GAGAATATCACCATCGTCAAGACTGAGGAGACCTTTTACATCTTCATATGCAGAGTGAAAACATTCAATATTCCTTTCAAAACACCAATTGCAGTGATTTTGAATGAAGGATTCATGATAAACTGGATCTATAGCAGTTTTATTAACTCCATAGTCATTCCACCAGCTTTGTAACCATTCACTTTTTTGATTCCTCTGCATTATCCATGTAGGCCCGAATTTAATCTTTGTGTAGTGGGTTTCTCCTTTACCATCAACATTTAATATGTTCCACCATAATTTTTTGTACCCTGAAAAATCATAAGCAGTGTCAAGAAAAATCAATGACGGATTATTTCCTGGCCATAATGCACTGCCAATAGTCCATTCCAGATCTCTGGTCCTATTGATACAAAAATAGCGGTGATATATTCGGCGCCTGTCACCTCCTTCTGACCAAATCATACTGATATCATGGAAATCATCTGAAAGGCTTTCTTCGGCTACATGGGCATCCATCATGCTTTTTGAATAGACCATATCATGTATCTGTTTGCTCCCTTTTGGATACACTTTCCTTTCTAGCACTAAAGGCTGAATATTCGTATGTGGCTGCAGGTTTGCATCGAATATTTTAGTATTTCTTAGCTGCCAGGTTGGTTTCCATGTGTCTCTATATTTTGACCAACTCTTATTTTCAGATATGGATCTGAGCACTTCTTGTTGTTGATTAGGATCCCATTTAATCACAATTATCATGACTTGTGTTGGCTGAATATACTCTCTGCTTAAAAGCTCTGGAAGACTGTTCTCTTCTCCTTTGATGTGCTCCACATCAAAATCAAAGTTAGCAAATAGGGCTTGCCATCTGGCAAACTTAGCTTCTCCAGCTTTTCTGATGTCTTTAGTCAAGACTTTCTTAATAGCAGATGCATTAGTCCTTAAAAGAAACTTTTTATTAACTAAGTGGATTTCAAATTTATCCACAGAGTTCCATGCTGCTTTAACTTCTTTTTCAATAGTGGAGTAATTTTTCTCTGCTAGGCTCCACTTACTTGATGCAAAAATAACAACTTGTTTTGTGCCATCTTTCTTCTATTTAAGGACACCTCCCCATCCTTCATTGCTGGCATCACTTTCAACAATTTTATCAGCTTCATCATCTGCAACAAATAAGATAGGAAGATGCTTTACCTTAGCCTTGATATTTCTGACGGCTTCAGTATGTGCTGTAGTCCATGGCTTTGGATCTTTCTTAAGCCTTTGATTTAGCAATGCTCTGTCTTTGGCACAGTCATTGTAAAAGCTGCTCACATAATTTAAACACCCAAGAAATCTTTGCAGTTGAGTTTTGTCCATGATGACATATGGAAACTTATCTACAAACTCTAAAGCATGCTTCTGCAAAGAGATCTGTCATTCCTTTATGGTGTGGCCTAGAAATTTGATAGAGGTCTGAAACATTTCTATCTTTTTCTTGCTGAGAACCAGGCCATTATTCTTTACCACTCTAAGAAAAATATTTACATGTCTAAAATGATCATGCAAATTTTTTGAAAAAATTAAGATATCATCTATGTACACAATTAACCATTCAAAATATGGTCTAAAAATAGAATCCATCGCCTTTTGGAATTTGGATGGTGCATGTTTCAGTCCAAAAGGCATCAAATTCCACTCATAGTGGCCTGCTGGGACACTGAATGTTGTTTTAAACTTATCTTCTTCTTTGATGGCCACTTGTCAAAAACTCGACTTCGTGTCAAATTTTGAAAACACTTTGGCACCTGCAATTCTTGCCAACAGTTCACTCTTGTGTGGAATTAGATATGTATTATCTGCAAGAACAGTGTTCAGAGGTTTATAATTGATGACTAATCTGGGAATCCCTCTGATCTGTTCTGATCTTTTATTTACATAGAAGCCATAACAATTCCAAGGACTGTCAGACTCCCTTATCAATTTCCTTTTCAACAAATCTTCAATTTCTTTGCTGCATAGTTCTCTGTATTCTCTGTTCATGGGGATTGCCTTACTCTTACAAGGTCTTCCTTCATAATCTGACTTATAAGGCAATTCAATAGAGTGTTGTTTTCTGTGCCAGAAAGCATTTGGCTCTTCTGCACAGCATTCTACTTCAATTTTTTGTTTCAAAACAGAGATTTGCTTTTTGATGTGTGGAGACTCCAACTGTTCTCCAATTCCTAATGTTGCCTTCAAATCCTTCAAATCTTCAAGCTTATTGCTGGCCATCTTCAATTGTTCCATAGCTTGGACCACAGTGGAAATTCTGGGAGTGGATATATAAGGCAACTTAGTTTTCTTTGGACTCCCATTAGCACTTGGCACAGTAATAAAATAATCAGCCTTATTATTCTCCATTCTGGCTAATCCATGAAGCTCAACTGCTGCTAAGAAGACATTGCCCAAAATGTAGGCAATGGGGATGTCTGCAATTGCAAATGATAATTTAATGCAATGTTTATCAAAACAGATAGTAGCCTCTGGAACCTCATATTGCAATTCTTTGTTTCCCAATCCAACAACTTTTCTGAAAGCTTTTATCCAATATTTGGATGGGATTATTTTGTTATGAAGGACATTTATATATGCCCCTGAATCAATCAATGTTCTGAGAGAGAACATCTGTCCTTTAATACAAATGTTGAGCATAACATGGTGATGTTGACACTGAATTGTTAAAAGTCTCATTTCTCTAAAACCAATAGCAGTATCTTTCTTTCCTTCAAAAATTTGAACATTTGTATTTTTTGATCCAAAATAATTTTCTTCTTCTTCTTCTTCATGCTGTTTTCCTTTTTCCAGTGAAGAAACTTTTTCTTTTAAAGTAGAAATTTCAGATTTCAAAGTATGAATCTCTCTACTTACCTCCCCCAAAGTGAGTTGGCGAACTTTGTCTGACAGTTGGCTCCTCTGGAAGGCTCTGTGTTTCTGTCAAAGGAAGCATCAATAAATCTTGGCTTTGAAGAAGACTCTTTCTTGGTACTATGCACTTGAGATAAAAATGCTTCAAGAAGCTTATCTTTCATGTCTCCTTCATTAAGTGCTCTGATTTGAGACAGAATTTCGAGTTCTGCATCATCAGCAGTCTGCGCCATGAGGACTTTTTCTTTAGGCTGCTGGAAAGAATTTAATTCTTCACAATCAGAAGAATCACTATGAAAAGAACTAGATTCAGATTGACAATCACAATTATCTGAATCTGAACAAAAGCATGTGGCCTGAACATGTAATTCTTCTTCAAAAGAGGAAGAATATGAGCTTTGAGAATCAAAGGTGTCTTCTTCTTGAAACTGTTGAAGTTGTTCTCTGAACACTATGTTTGGACAACTTTCAGTTCTGTGGTTCTTGGATCCACATCTGAGACATAGTGTCTGAGTTTCTACTTTTACAATCTTCTTATTTCGGGCTACAGCTTGGGACTTTCTTCCTCTGTTCTTTCTGGATTCAGTTGTATCTGGACATTTTGAAGAAGTATGACCTGTTTTGCCACACAACCAACAGGTTAACTTGTCCCATTTATCCTGCTTGTGATAACGCAAGTGGATGTTAGCTGGCTGATAGTAATGGGTCTTTGGGATATATTTGTAATATCCTTTTCTTGCCTTCTGATGACACTTTTTGTTTCTGCTGTACTTGGTTGGATGTCTTTTGTTCTGCTTTTGTGCTTTCTTTGCCTGCTTCTTTGCCTTTCTTCTTTTTACAATAGGATCATCTAAAGAAAGACCATATTTATGGCAAATAGATTTGTTGTCAGGCATCCTTGACAATTTCTGTTCATGTACTGTTTTATACGTTCCACAGAAACAATAAATTTGGCGAGATTGCATTGCCATTGCACCATAAATACTTGATAAGATGTAAGTGAAAGTGCATATGAAAGAGCAAGACCCGCAAATCCTGCAAGTATGGGTCAAGTATATGCTATTACAAATTAAAATGGCCAATGCAATCGCTAGAGTCTAGGCTAGACCTGAAGCGCCTGAAGCCAACCATAGATTCAATGTACTCAAAAGAGCTGTCAAATGAAAACTAAATTACGAGTGTGCTTACCAGGAGTTATGCTGCTTGAAGGTAATGAAACGAGTAGAAGAGCTGAAGTAAAAAGGACAATGTTTCCAAGTGATTCCAACCTTAGGATCAACCATTCCATAGCAGTGTTGGTGTGAAAGAAAAGACTTGCACCCGTATCGATAAGATTCAAGTTCTTTTCAGTGAATCTTTCTACCATGTTAAATGCTCTGATTGTCACTACACCTAATGCTGTTTCAGCAGCACTGTTCACTACTGGTGCTTTAGTAGTGCCATTGATCCTTGTTAACTCTCTTGCAGAAGCTAGATAATACATTTGCTTATATTGACAGACACAAAAACAGAATAGTAACAGATAGATAGTTTTCAAATGCAGAAGATGGACATAAGTAGAAGGAAACCTTACCAGGATCCATCTAGTAATAAAGAGCACCGGAATAACAATCACCAAAACTTGCCATGTGACTAATGATATGATAAATATCATTCCTATGAGATCAGATCCTCCAGATAAAACGAAACCGTAGGCCCAAGCTATGTCTACATCTAACAAACTCATATCTGAAGATGCGTGCAAAAACATAAAGGCTTTTGGTTAGAATCAAGTAAAAAATTTCAAGCTCTAAATTTTTATTTGCTTGAACAGAAACATCCAAGCGAATATTTTCTTACCCGGGTTAGAACTCTTCCCACAGGTGTGGTATCGAAAAAGGTCATAGGTGCCCTGAATATTGAATTGATCATTCCAGAGAAAAAAGCCTTCGAAGCTCACAAGCCCAACAGCACAACAAACCGAGCCCTTCCATAGACAAAAGCTCCACTACATAATGAAATGCTTGCATATACTCCTACCAAAAGACCACTATCAATATTTGGATTTAGTATTGCTGATGCAAGCCAATAGTTGGATGCCACTTGGCCAACAACAAAAGCTCCTTGTGATAGTGCAATGCAGAGGAAGAGTAATGCCCCTCCTGCTACACGAATGTAATCACAGTATTGTTGCAATCCTATATCTCCCATTTCCTTCTCTTCTTCTGCAATTAATGGCCCTTTGTTAAAGGAAATATCTTCCACAATTTCTTCTCTAACCATTGCACTTGCACTCTGCATCCTCGAAAGTTCTAATGGGCTTAGGTCAGTTTGTTGAGATACAACTGAAGCAGGATAATTCATTGGTTTGGCAGAAGTAATGGCTTCCTTATGTGCATTTACAAGTTGCTCAAATGTCTGTCCTGCTGTTAATATTTGCTCATAGCTCCCAGCTTGCTTGATTTCTCCACCTTCCATGACCTGTGAAGATATATGAAATACACAACCATATTCAAAATTCTAGAAGGAAAGTAACTTGTGAGAAACCATGACATTTCTTTCATAAAGTCAATTTTCTGATTAAGGGCATAGAAGATTAACTATGCGATTACCAGGATTCTATCGACAGCAGGAAGAAATTCAACTTGATGGGTGACTAATACTACTGTTTTCCTTGCCAAAGCTCCCATCAAACAGTCCTGCAAGTAATTTAAAATTTAAAATGTATAAGAATCATAGATTCAATCCCTATCATTAATTGTTTCAAAACTGAAGAACAAATTTGATTCCCTTTATCCATATCAAAGAGCTAAAAATCAACCCTCAGAGAACCAAAAAATTAATTAATGGAAGAGAACGATTTCTCACATTAAATAGAGTTGAAGCTGTATGAGCATCAACTGCACTGAAGGGATCGTCCAAGAGATAAATGTCGGCATCATTATATACTGCTCTAGCCAACTGAATCCTCTGTTTCTGTCCTCCACTCATATTTAAGCCTCTCTCCCCAATCTCTGTCATGTCTCCATGAGCAAAACTCTCTATATCCTTGTCTAATGCACAAGCTTTTATTGCTTTCTTGTACTGAATTTTGTCCATTGATTTCCCATATAGTATGTTATCCCTGACAGTCCCACTCTGAATCCAAGCTGTTTGCGCCACATAGGCAACACTGCCATATACTTGAACCTGCATGCAGTGCAATAAAAAAGTTTTAGAATGGAAAAAATTCCTATACAAGTATCTGTGCTGCAAAACACACTGTAGAAAGTGAAAAAAAAATGCATCTAGAATCTTGTTAAACTATTGAATGGTTATCGCTGCTTAAGAATAGTTTATGTTCAACTTACATCTCCTGAAATTTTTGGGATTTCTCCAAGAATTGCATATAGCAGAGCAGATTTCCCTGATCCCACTGATCCACAAATTGCCACTTTTTCCCTCTTTTTAATTTGCAGATTTATTCCCTTCAATGTTGGTGTTGGCAGTGGAGACTCTGGATCCCAGCTGAGTATACCTTGATGAATTTCGATGGTATACTGGGATCCAGCGAGTGATTTCCTCACAACAGCATCTGGTCTCAGCTCATCATCTTGTAAGAACTTATCCAGACGATCTAGGGAGACTTTAACCTGAATTAATGTAGCCAAAACGTCAGGTAGGATGGCCACTGGCTCTTGTATGACACGGAATGTTGCAAGTACTGTAAATATGGTTGAGGCAGTTAAGGGTGGATCACCTATGATAGCACAGGCTGCAAAAACTATAGATGCGGTAATGATGGGTGACATCCAGTAGAGTATTACACCATATGTTCTATTAAACTGTGCAGAAGACAACCATTTGAACTCGACATCTCAGAGATTTTCTATCAACTCTTCGAATTTTTCTTCCCATGCAGTTTGATTATTTTCTTACTATTTAGAATTTCAGATGTTACTCTGAGTCTTTCACCCTGTGCAGTCATGAACTCAGCTTGGCACTTCTGGAGGGATTTTGCCAGAGGATTGTTTAGAATGACAGTGAGAACGATGATTAGCAAACCTGGAACAGTTGGCCATCCAACTATAGCAAAAAGTATGCCAATTGCTACACACATTTGCAAAAGGGCAGTCCAACCCCAATGCAACCACCATGGAAACTCTCCAAAACGATATGCATCCACAGCTATGTAGTTTACAATTTCACCAGTGGCATGTCTTTGTCTTCCTAGACTTGATAGACGAAGTTGTTTCTGATATACAGCTGCCATCAAGGCTGAACGAATTTGCATACCCGTATGTCTTGAATTGAAGTACCAATGCCTTTGAGAGAAGGACTCTATGAGCTTAACCACAAACAAACCTCCAACAAGAATAATTTTTTCATATTTGAAAGACTGTTTTCCACCTGCAAACTGTACAAAGGACCGCAGAAACAGAGGTCCAGAAATTGTTGCTGATGATCTCATAAATGCAAATACTCCTGTGACTACTGTATCTTTCCAGTAGCATTTTGATAATGCTTTTAGTATTGTCTGTTTGCTTAATGGGTCTTGGTTTCTCTGAAGTTCCCATGCTTCTGCAATGCTCTTTGAGCGGTGAATGCTTCATCTTCAGAGGGTAAATGCGGTATATCCGTGAGTTCTAATGTTTTTGAATAGCCTAGACGTAGTAAAGGATCCAACCATTTGAAAGTCAGACGGTTCAAAATGCCTGCTTTACTCAATGGAGTAACTTTGGTCTCTGCTGCGGTTTCCTTTAGCAGGGGATCTGATAAATCCTTAGTGCTGATGAAGTTATGGCATCTAACAGCTTTGATAGCACAGACAAATACAAGAAAACAGTTTACCCATGTAGTAATATCTAGGATTGTATCAGCTGAGAACGTTTGAGTTGTGAAAACTTTTGTTATCGAGAAGCAGGTTAATACTGTTCCTAAAACAAACTCAGTGGTCCACCAGCTAATGGCAACTATGGCTGGTGGTTTCTTGAGATTAAACTTTAACGATATAGCTAACACAACCCATGTCAATCCTTGAATGCAGTACAGTACTGACTTCTGCCTTCTGTTATTCAGACTTTCAAATATAATGTGTAATGCAAAACCAAAATTTGCGAGACCGATAATGGATGATAAAAAAGAGGCAACTTCATTTATAGCTGGTCTGTTATCATATATATAAGGATATCTCGAACAATATCTATGAGAAATGATAAAGACTAAGAGAAAAATGAAGGAAAAACAGGGATTGATTGCGGTGGTAAATAAATTCTGCAGGATTCCAGTTAACCATGTGATTGCGTTTCCTTGTAAAGAGCAATTGTTGAGGAAGTAATTTCCATGAAGGAAACGGACGCTATATAGTATATACCCATGAAAGAGTCCTTGCATTAGTTAAAACATGAAATTTAGATCACATAGCTGAAATTTAAGAGACATTGTTCTAACAATACCCAAGTCATGTCAAAAGCCACATGAGGAGCCACTTTTCATTTGAAATTAGACGGATTCTTCCAAAAACATAAAAAGCAGAAGAGAATAGATTTCAAAGTATTCAGGACTCGTTTATCATATATTTTTTCGTTACAGTTTCACAAATATTGCATGCAAGTGGTTTATATTGAAGACTGATAGACTGAGTTTAATTTACTATTCCGCAAGAAGTTTGTGGAGTCTGGAGTATCTAGATCAGAGAGGAATACGCACCTTTCATAATGGACCAGGCCATATCTGAGAGTCTATTTCTCTTTAGAATCAGTGATCTTCTGCAGCAAAGTTGAAAAGTTATTTAGTAAACAAAAATCTATAGCCAACTGGAAAGTTGGAAACACAGCTAAATAGATTTTATACTCGTAGAAACTATTATAATGAACTGTTATTATTCACACACACAAGCAAAACCAAAGAGGAAAAGGAAGAAAGAAAAGGGCCAAGCAAGCATAATCCCCTGACAACCTATCAACCATTATGTTAGAGAGAAGGTCACTACTTCTGTACCAGTAAAGCAAGTATTTAGCAAACTGATATATACCAGCCAGATATAATAATAAAACCAACAGATATTGTTCCTCACTAAGTGTGGATATTTGTATAACTTTCCTACCCAGATATGAAAAAACTGAATTTTTTTTTCAGAGTAGAACAAACACTCTTTTATATTATAGTAGTAAAACAGTACATGTATGCAGAAATGTGTGCTCAAAACTGACTTATATACATAGTGATTTACACCTAGTAAGATATTTATATACAATAACCCCAAATCTACTAATCCTGGAGTTATTCACACCTAGAATTGTTTTATCCTCTCCACATCTGGAGATTTTTCCTCCTCTATACGTTGCTACTAGTTTCACATGCAACTCTAATCAAATGCCAGAGAAATTTCATATACATTGCTGCTGCTAATTATAATATGATACATGAATACGCTGAGATTGTCTTGTTAATCGATTCCCATATATTTCTAAAGTTTTTCATGAAGCTTGCTACCAGAGCTATCTATATAAGAGCATCCTGGGATTATACCGACTGGTCGAAGTTCGATCTTCGCCGGGAAAAATCAGTGCAGCCCTCTGATTCTCGGTCCTTGAGGCTGAGCAGATGAACAGCCATGATCTCAGGGACGCGCTGGCTCACACTGGCAAATCGTTTAAAGGATAGATCAAGAGACTAAATTGGACTCAGTTAGAGCACCAAACTCTAAGCCCAAACAGCTATCCCATATATATTGGGGTGTTTACAATTACTTTGTTAGAGCTGTTGCCAAAGATAATGAAACCTGACTCGAGAATTGGGGTGTTTACAATTACTTTGTTAGAGCTGTTGACAAAGATAATGAAACCTGACTCGAGAATTCATACATCCTCTGGACTCAAGATGCCATTGGCTATCATCGTCAGCACTTCTGTCAACCAATTTGGAGGCTTTGTTCATGGGACCTACAAGTTCCCACAGAAAAGTTTAAGCTGTAAATATCTATAAAATCCAAGAGGAAATATGAGCATTTTTTTTAATGTTTTGGATGGATTCCATCAGCAAATTCAGATAAGATAATGTCCTTTCATGTGTTTGAATGGATTCCATCAGCCAATTCTACATGCATAATGCAGCAGGACAAGTTTACTGAATCTTACAAGTTGATATCAACTGACAATCTTAGCAAAACTGTACCCGGCCAAAGTCATTATTGTACCCCAAGCCCAACCCTGACACTGACCCTGATCATGACTGCGGTGGCAAGCAGGTTTTTGTTCCTGGCAGATGTGAACAAAGATTGCATTAAACCCCAACGCGACAGTCCCGGTGGGACATAGATTGCATTAAACCTCATTATGACACTCCTAGTGGGACATAGATTGTACCTGGTAGATCCGGACACAGATTACAGTAGAGCCCAGAATTCCCTCCTTTTTTAGGGTAGTCTGATCAGGATTAAATTTTGTACCATAAAAATAATTCAAACACTTTTATAAAAATGAAAAAAATAATGAGATTCAAACAATTTTATAAAAATATGAAAAAAATAATTAGATTCAAACAATTTGAGGAACATGTGGACAACGTTTTTTTAAGATGTATTTGACAACTTATTAAAAAAATTATCACGTCAGCGATTAAAGGGACATATTTGCTAAAATTGTTAAATCGACTTTAAGATTTCCATCAAAACCATCTACAATTTTTAATAGCTTTCACTACGAATAGGTTATATGGTTTGACTGAGACTTCTGCAGTTGCTTCTCCTGTGGTTCTTGTCAGGTTAAGCAACCTGGTTTGAATCTTCACTTGAGTTAGAAAGGAATTTTGCTTGACGAAATCTTTCTTCAGGAATAGAAGTTGGCTCCTTTTATGTGCAGATTAGTTGCCATAGAGTTGAAGCGTACTCTGTTATGTGCACTGGGTTTGGGCAGCAGAGTTTCAACCTACAGATGGCAGTTATGATAGAATGATGATAGTCAAATCAAATTGATGATAAAAGAGTGGACAGCTCAAATGAAATTTCAATTTTGTTTACAATCTTCAAATGAAATAAAAAAGTTGATAAGATTTACATAAAACCTAAGATGAAAGGCAAGAAAAACATCCAATCATTATGAAAGTTTCATTTGACAGGCCCAATTCCGTGTATTTAAAAAAAGCAGTATTTTGGTCTAGAATTTTGTAAAGATTTTGAAAAAATCTGGCAAAAAAATTATCAGAATCTTGTTTACAATTGTTAAACTCTAATATTTTGAGTGCTCTCCATTTTTGATAATGCTGAATCTATTTCTACTATAAAAAATGGATTCCAAACACTCCAACTACCTGATTTTTTGAATTTTAGTTTACCGAATCCAAGCTATTCTACTACCTAAATAGACAACTTTGCCCAATCCTCATGAAAGTTTTCATTTGACAGGCTAAAGGAGATTTCAAACAAAAAAGAATATATGTGGAGTTATTTGTTTATTAATGAAAAAAGTCATATGTACTATCATTCAATATGTATTTTGTTAAATAAAACAATAATATCTAATATTGTCTCTATCTATTAATAAACTAATAATTTTACATATATTGTTAACAGCTAATCTTATTTTCTCATTTATTAACCATTAAATACTACTAGACATATACTACCCACAGTTAAATTTAAACGAATTTAAATCCAACCGACCTCAAATCTGATTACATTAAACCCCAATACCTACCTTCCTGGTGGGACATCCGTAGGTCTATCTTAAGCCCTGATATAAAAATAAAATCAAAGATAGAGGGATGATCATGACTATGTTGGCAAGCAAGAGTGCGGTTGTAGCTGACCTATCTGGACATAAATTGCGTTAAATCCCAATAAGACAGTCCTGGTGTGTATTTAGGGAAAAGAAAAATGAAGGTGGATGGTGTTTTAAAGATGTATTTATGCAAAAAAAGAAAAACGTAGTGAATGTGTTTAGGCTTTTATATGTTTATATTGGAATATATTTTGAATGGAAAATATAGGTGGAGATGTTTTAAAAAAATATCTGATAATATTTTTAGAAATATTATTTTTGGCAGAATATTAAAATGAAATGTTCAATTTTTTTGAAAATATAATTTTAAGAATGAATTTTGATTGGTAAATATTTTATGTATAAGTTTATAAAATATTTGCATTAATTTTTATTGAAATTTTTAGAATTAATTGTGAAAATGATAAGTTTGATTTAGGTATTTTGGTTCTAGTATATATGTGAAAGTGAGTATGTTTGGATTAATTTTACAATGGTGGAAAGCATCTTTTGGTTTTCTCAAGAAAGTTCCCCTCTCTATTTATAAGTGTAGATAGAGATATTTTAAGGACATATATTAGAAAGTGTAGATGAAAACATTTTTAAGGATATTTGTGTTGGTTTAAAATGAAAAAAAAAAAAAAAACATTATTGTTGGTGGTACATTGGAAGGACAAGCCAATAGTTTTTACTTATTGAAATATACATATGATTACTATCCATGTAGATACACAAATCACGGGAGGTTAGTTTAACTAGTTGTCATCAATTTTATGGGGAATTTGGCTAGTTTCATGCAAGTAGGTGTCTAACTCAAATTCTCTTCATTAAGCACATTAATCTATGTCCATGAATTTATTAGGAATGTCATTCACAAATGAGATGAAGTATCTCGTAGGTATTTTTACAAGATTTTGCTCGTAAAAATCCATGTTTATATGTACACATGTATGAATGAATGAAAAAAAATGAAGTCTAAAGGGAGAGATTAATTTTTTGGACCATTCACTCATGAAATGTTGTTGATATGAGGTCATTGGGTTTAAGTTCAAATATGATTGTGCCCTTTTAGGTTACTAACTACTTTTGTTGTTGCGAGTTGAATTTTCTTCCATCTAAAGATTCTAGGGAAGAAGAGGGGAACCCATAAAGTTTTTCTTATATATAAGAAAACGGAGAGCCACGAGGATTAGCTCAATCTATCAAGCCATTTTCCCAAGACATTTCATTAATGGGGAGGCCATAGGGCACAAGTTAAAATTTGGTTGTGTTCCTTAAAGTTACTAGTCATTGTTGTGGCTAGCAGTTTAAGAACCCTCCATTTAGATGTTTGTCATTTAACCACATTCCACTTGAGTATATAAATATGGGGAGGTCATAGGGTATAGGTAATGTAAAGATTGAAAAAAAACGTCACCTTTAATACAAAAAAATGTTTTATACAACTACACAATCTATATATATATATATATATATATATATATATATATATATATATATATATATATATATATATATATCCACATTTTAAATAAATTGACAATAACGATAAACTAACAATAGCAAGAAAAATATATAGTTGGGTTGTGGTTGTCTCCCCCTTGCAATGCTCCTCTTGAGACCTGTCGAGGCCACCCAAGACCACTTGACTAAATATGCCACCCTGCCAACTAGGAACAACCTATCTAGCTTCCTAAACCAGGGAACCTCCAAAAGTTCCCTAGCCATTGTAGCTCAAATCTAGAACTGTGGTTGTAGTGTGTCCAAGTTCTAAGTGCCAAACACCTTCCCATCCCAAAATCTATTAGCAAGTTTCCTTCAACCCCCTCCTCTCAACCTCCTCCTTCCCCAACACTTCTCCAAAACAAAATATGATAAAATGATTAAAAAAAGTCCCCTTCCAATCCTCTCCTGTCAATACTTATCCTTCCCATGAACTCCCAAAATATCTCCCCTCATTATTTCCACCTAACTCTATTTAATAAACTCTCCCCCGCTTCCTTACCATAAATTCACATGCCACTTACGACTTTACAAACTCTACTGACCTATAAATAAATGTCTTTGGTCTTTCCATTCTTCCAAGGTAAGACACAATATAATTCTGTCAAGTTTAATTAATACCTAATAAAGTAATCAATGAAACAATTAGTCATACAATCAAAGTTAGAGTATTACTAGAGGGCCTTAATTTAATTTAATATTAAATAAAATCACAAGGTTATTATTAAAGTATAATCAAGCTTATTCATTAATAAAGCTTAAAGTCAATCATAAGCTTAATCATTTATCACCATCTAGCATAATAGACCATAATATACATTGTGTATGGTGTTATGGTTGATTTTTGGTAGCATCATATGTGCTTTAAGTCTCAAATTTTGTGGAGAGGCTTAGACACAAATAACCTAGAAATTGTTTTGGGAAATTCCACCTAGAAAAAATTTTTGTTGGAAAAAATAATTATTTTTAACGGGGCCTAAGTATAACGCAGGAAATTAAAATAATCAATTTGTATTAATGTAAACTATGGGTGAATCTTCTAGAAAAAGGAGATAAAGTCAAAATGTAATCTTAGTCGTTGATTGGAGATTTAACCTCGGTCATTGAATTCTCAACGAGAAGACTATAAAAGAATTCTTGAGGGTTATTTGTAAAATACACCGAGGCAAATACTCAGTTGCCTAAGAAGATCGATTTTCTCAATGGCTGAAGTTCGAAACGAAAAATCGATTTAGATGGAGAGTTGCAGGGTGGAGACAAAGAGGGATCAACAAAGGCTGAGTGTACAGAAACCGACAGAGAGAAGCAGGGCAGAGGAAGGACTGCGTAGAGGTAGTGATGTAGTAGTAGTGACAACGCAGGAGCTATGATGATGGATCTGCATATCCACTGCGCAGAGGCTGACGCAGTGAGACGCAGAGGGTCTGAGAGGCTCTCCAGGGTCAGAAACTCACTAAAAAGCAAGCGAGGAATTTGATTGTAAATTTCACATAATATTTCTCTTCTGTTCTGTTGGTCACTTTATATACGAGAGATTTTTTCTAAAGAACAATAAAAAGAAACCCTCATCTACTGCACTGGTTTTCCCACAATACGTTTTTCCGGGGAGAATTGTCCAAAAATAATTGTGTCATTCATGTGCTTGTATTTCTTTATATTTTTTTCAACATTTTATTTGTGAAGACCACAGTTGAATTTATTTCAATATTTACTGAAGCAATTTTTGTAAATAAATTCTTGTTGAATAATAAGTAGGAGAAATAATATCAATAAATACAGTAGAATTTCATTTTAGAAATTTTCACATGGTATCAGAGCTAGATCGGATAAAGGCACAAAGGAATTTTCATTGAGAGGAAGCTGTGGTGTTGTATCTTAATAGAAAATAGAACCCCAGAAGGGTTACACAATTTTCTGCAAGGGCTGCCAAAGAAGGAAAACACACGATGGGAGATCATGAAATCTCTGAATTATCTTCCAGGTTGGAAGAGGAATTTGCTTGTTTATCTACTTCAACATCAACTAATTATGGGTACATTGATAGCGGGGCTTCAACACATATGACTGGGGTTCGAGAATATTTCTCGAGCTATCAAGAAGAAAGGATGAACTTCCATATTACTATGGGAAACAAAACAAAGTGTACCCCAGTGGGACGAGGGACCATAACATTTCAGACAGAAGCTGGAGATAATCTTCGGGCCACAAATGTGTTGCCTGTGTCAAGATTGGGAATGAACCTAATTTCAATGTCCCAATTGCAGGATAAGGGATATGATATGTACTTCGTTAGAATAAAAGTATACGTTAACATCCAAGCTGGAAGAAGAAGGTTCATATTGGAACTGGAAGCATCAAAATTTACAGGTTGCCGCTCGAGTCTCCAATGGCACTAGTAGGCAGTGATCTCAGTGGAGATAAAGATTTGAATGAGATTTGGCATAGACGAATGGGGAATCTACACCATGGAGCTCTGAGAATTCTCAGAGAAATTGTTTTTGGATTTCTAGTCCTGAGTACCACGCATGGTGATGTGTGCAGCAGATGTTGATCTAAATAAGGACAAACTAGTTTTTCTGTGCTATCTCCCTCATCAGTATAAAATAATTGCGTTTAGGACCATCTCAAATTAGCCAATTTATGAGTGGGTTTATGTGTTAAGTTTTGTGTCTTTTATGAGAAATTTCTTAAGTAAATTAGTTGTTAAAAACACATGTATAGAAAGTAAATTACAAAGAAATAACACACAACAAATGCATTACACAATAGCTGATAATGGAGTTCACCCCTCCTAGGCTACATCTCCATGGACCTGCTTCAACTGGCTAGGCCCTCTTTGGATTAATGGTCAATTATCTGATTACATGCAACTACATTGCTCCAATGGCTTTGAAACCTACTCCATTGGATTCAGAAGACCCGAAAACCTCAAAATATACTCTTTAAGCTCTGAAAATGGTCTTCAAGTGGACTAGGCATGACCTCCTCTCCTGGTGGCCCTAGGCTTCTTTAATCTTCAAAGTAGAAAAATCACTTATAGAAGCTCTCCAACGCCTCTACAACCTACACCATTATGCTCAGAGCATCCAAATCATATAGGAATGACTCTTTCTGAGAAAAAATTGGTCAAAAAATGCTCCAGTTATGCCTCATTCAATTCTGGCCTAGGAAACCCCACTAAAACTGGAGAAACTCCAGTTAGCACCACCAAAACTGGAGTTGGCGCAGAAATTAGGGGCTCTGCCAAATTTTCCACCGAATTAATCTCATGATTAATTAATGTAACTGCAGTTTAATTATCATAAAACATGGGCTTAGCGCTTAATGCATGTTTTAACAAAACCCACATTAAAATGAGGGTTAGCACAAATGACGGTGATTAGGGTTAAATGACCCCATATTAATACTAAATCTGCGCCATTAACAAATGGCTCCCACCTTTGGTCGAGCACCGAGGTTACATGAGACAGGGCGAGTCCCCACAGGGCTGGCCCCCATATCTTTCCGCCCAAACGAAATTCAAACTTTAAATTAAAGTTGAAACATATATATAATAAGACTTATGGCGTAGGCTTATTGGTAAGGTTTGTGGTTATTTCGGGGAGGTCATGGGTTCGACCCCGACCTATTCCCTTCCAGCATAATAATTTGTTCCACAATGCATGTTTAATAAACTCTCCACGCACCAGCCAGAACTTGCCATGTGCCCAAAATTTCTGGCCAAACATGATTTTACAAGTGTCATCTTGCCATTGGCTGGTGGAAAAACCCAAATTTTGACCTTTAATTTTTTTTTTTTTTAAATTCGCTTGCTTGGTCAAGCGAACAACAGGCTCTAACTTTCACATACATACTTCGTTTTCGAGAAAACGAATTGTGTCAGATTCATGGATACAAAGCCTATCCGTTCGTTCTATTTTGATGCAATTATGAGCACTTTGAATTTTTAGAAATTTTTTACCCTAAATCCAGATTCCGATTAGATGCACACTAGGGAAGTATGTGAAAGCAACATATTCTAGAAGAAACAAGAGGGCTCCTAGTGTATTAGAGCTAATACACTCAAATATCTGCGAACTAATGTCTACCAGAGCTCTTAGTGGTGGTGAATAATTCGTCGCCTTTATTAATGACCACTCCAGGAAAACCTAGATCTACTCCTTGAAGACCAAGGATGAGGTCTTTGATCGGTTCAGAGAATTCAAAGCTCTGGTTGAGAACCTGACAGGGAAGAAGATAAAAGTTTTGTTCTCAGAAAATGGTGGAGAGTACATAGTTAAGCACTTCACAGATTTATGCGCAAGAGAGGGCATCAAGAGAGAGTGGACAACTCTGTATAATCCAAAGTAGAATGGGGTTACAGAGCAGAAACCCATGTTGTATGATCAGGATATGCCTAGATTCTTATGTGCTGAAGCATGCAACACAATTGTATATATCCAGAATAGGACTCCACATAGAGCTTTAGGCAAGACAACACCCGAGAGTGTTTTCACAGAAAAGAAGCCACAATTAAGTCATTTCAGGATATTTGGAAGTGTGACATATTGTCACATTCTAGATGAGAAATGAAGAAAACTAGATCAGACTGCAGAGGAGGGGTACCTTGTAGGATACAATGAGACCTCGAAGGAATACAAGATTTACATTCCTCAAAGTAGGAAGATTGTAGTCATAAGGGATGCAAAGTTCATGGAAGATAGAGCTTTCAGAAAATCCCAAGAGATGCCTCCTAGAGAGAGGTCAAAGGATGTTCCTCTTATCTAGCAACAATAGGGGGGGAAACAGCAGGTGGACAAACATCTGGATCGAGCACCATAACCAGCACCAGTATTTCCTTAGGTGATGAAAATTCAGATAGTTCACAGTAGGTGAGACAACAACAAGAAGAACTAACTGAGCCACCCACCACTGGCATAATCAACAAATAATTATGACAAACATTGAGGGAAATATAAGAGTTTATAGGAGCTCCGAGGATCGACAAGAGGCATCATAGACAACCCGACAGATACCAAGCCTTGGAAGCAAAGGTTGAAGAACCCTCTAGCTTTCAGGAGGTCATACAACATTAGGTTTGGGTGGATGCCATGGTAGAGGAGTATAGCTCTATCATGACTAATGATATCTGGGAATTTGTGCCTAGACCAGTGAACATATCAGTTGTAGGTTTGAGATGGATCTACAAGATCAAGTATGCTGCAGATGGCAGCATAGATAAGTACAAGGTCAAGTTCGTGGCTAAGGGGTATGCACAAAAATAAGGAATATTTGATGATGAGGAGACCTTCTCCCCTGTTGCTAGATAAACCTCCATTAGATCTATCGTATCCTTAGCTACGTAGATGGGATGGGAAATTCACCAAATGGTTGTCAAGACAATGTTCTTGAATGGGGTGATCAAATAAGAGGTGTACATTGAGAAACCTGAAGGCTTTGAGGCTCATGATAATAAGTCTCATTTATGCAGACTGAACAAATCTCTATATGGGCTCAAGCAGGCACCCAAATCATGGTACAGTCGGATTGACAGGTATTTGCAACAATTGGGTTTTGTCAAGAGTGACGCAGATCCCAATCTCTACTATTTGGTGGTAGAGAATGAGCCACTTATTTTGGTATTGTATGTGGATGATCTATTCCTTACAGGACCATCTAGGATTATAAAGTATTGCAAGAATAATTTAGAATTTGAATTCGACATGAAGGACTTGGGGTTGATTCATTACTTTCTAGGGTTGGAGGTTTGACAGAAGAATGGAGAAATATTCCTAGGACAAGGAAGATATGCCTTAGAAATCCTGAAGAGATTCAAGATGCAGGATTGCAGGCCCATGGAAATGCCCATGATAACCAACTGTAAGAAGTTAGATGCATCAAGAGACAAGGAAGTGGACCCCACCTTGTACAAGAAACTCATTGGGTCACTTATGTATTTGTTCAACACCAGGCCAGAAATTTGCATTGCTATCAACACCCTCAATCAGTTCATGGTAAAACCAAAGAGGGTGC
The DNA here is from genome assembly GCA_034641835.2 of Pinus albicaulis. Lineage (NCBI taxonomy): Eukaryota > Viridiplantae > Streptophyta > Pinopsida > Pinales > Pinaceae > Pinus > Pinus albicaulis. The sequence goes on from CM076580.1 coordinate 610,958,822, forward strand.
ACTAGGCAACAACAAGGCACATTATCATATATATGCGAGGAACAATCAAATACGGGTTGAAATATACCCATGGAGATGTCAGGTTGAGCGGGTTCACAGATGCAGATTGGGCAGGCAGTTCAGTAGATAGGAAGAGTACCTCAGGGTATTGTTTCATCATAAGATCAGGGATGACCTCCTGGTGCACTAGGAAGCAGAAATCCGTAGCACTGAGCTCAACAGAGGCAGAATACATGGTAGCAAGCACAACTACATGTGGGGCCATATGGCTCAGAAAACTATTAGTGAACTTGTTCAAAAAGAAGATGGAAGTGACCAGTATCTATTGTGATAATCAGAGTTGCATCAAAATTTTTGAGAATTCGGTATTTCAAGATCGATCAAATCACATTGACATCAGGTTCCATTTTATAAAAGCTTGTATTCAAAGAGGAGAATTACAGTTACAGTATGTTCCCACAAGGAATCATGTGGCAAACATACTCACCAAAGCTCTAGGAAGATCCAAGTTTGTTCACTTCAGAGAGCAGATGGGTATGATGGAGAATTTGTTTTAGTATCACAACAAGGTGATAGCTCAGCCACATATGCATCAATTGAGAGGGAATTGCAGTACATATGAAATGTTGATTATGGCAAGATCAGTAGCAGTACAATGCAGTAGTAGCGCAGTGGTTGATAAGCACCATCAGCGATGCAGAGGGAGATGCTCTAGAGTCAAAACAATATGTAGCAAGGGATAATTGTTAGAGCACATTCCTCGCTAAGAGGGAGTGTTTGTTTTTAGTAGCATCGGGTGTGATCTAAGTCTCAAATTTTGTGGAGAGGCTTTGACACATGCATTACAAATAACCCAGAAATCCTTTTGGGAAATTCCACCAAGAAATAGTTTTATAGGAAAAATTAATTATTTTTAATGGGGACCCTAAGTCTAACTTATGAAATTAAAATAATTATTCAGTATTAATGTAAATTGTGGGTGAATCTTCTAGAAAAAGAAGATAAATTCAAAATGTAATCTTAACCATTGATTAGAGATCTAATCTCGACCATTGAAGTCTCAACGAGAGGGTTATAAACGAAGACTTTAGGGTTATTTGTAAAATACACCGAGGCAAATACTCAGTTGCCCAAGAAGATATATTTTCTTAATGGCTGAAGTTCAGCACAAGAAATCGATTCAAAGGGAGATTTGTAGGGTGGAGACGGAGAGGGATCATCAAGGGTTGAGTGTATATAATACGACAGAGAGAAGAAGTGCATAGGAAGGACTGCATAGAGGCAGTGACACAGTAGCAGTGACAACGTAGGAGTTGTGACATTGGATCTATGTAGCCAATGCATAGAGGTTGACGCAGTGGGTCTCAGAGGCTATCCAGGGTCAGAAAATCATTGAAAAGAAAGTAAGGAATTCGATTGTAAATTTCTCATAACATTTCTCTTCTATTCTGCTGGTCATTTTTTGTACGAGAGATTTATGCGGAAGAATAATTAAAAGAAACCCTCATTTGTTGCACCGGTTTTCCCGCATTGGGTTCTTCTGGGGACAGTTGTCTAAAAATAATTATCTCATTCATGTACTTGCATCTATTTATATTTTGCTCAACATTTTATTTTTGAAGATTTTAGTTGAATTTATTTCAATATTTACTGAAGCAATTTCTGTAAATAACTTGTTGCTGAATAATAAGTAGGAGAAATAATATCAGATACCGCAGTAGAATTTCGTTTTAGAAATTTTCACAGTTATGTGTTTAATCACTCTCTTTGCTTTCTATCAAATTTTATAACACTGTATCAGATCTTGCTTTGGCTTGATGCCCTTATGGCAATGCTAGGAAAATTAGATAGAGTTGAGAGTTATTATACTCTGTACATATTAGGATAGGTGTGTGCGTTTTTTTTTTGGCATGTGAGATCAACTTTATGTTTTCTCTGACATTATTTTCTTGTGTTTTGTTAAACATTTTTGTGATTTTGGTGATTTTATACGTGATGTTGGTGGGAAATACCTCTCTCATTGTTCATTGTTGCTGCAGAGATCTACAAAATAAGGCCCATGAGATTGAAGCTTAAATTCAGGCGCTCTCCGGCTCGAACAAACTTTATGATGGTCAAGTAATTACCAGAGAGTTGACCATGCCTCAAACAATTGTTAATTGTGTCACTTGGAGATTCAAACCCTGTTCGATATTTAATGATGAATTGAAGCGAGGGGGGGGGGTGGAAAGGGCAGTCTATAAGCAACATAAGATAGAATCTTGATGTTGGATTTGCAAACAGAATTGTCTTCTTCATCTGGAAAAAATGAGAACCAAATCAAGATGTTTCAGGTTTCAAACACGTATGTGGCATCTCAAGGACTAGGTTCAATGCATTTTCGACTCTGTTGTAGGAGCCGTTGATTTATTGTAGCATCGAATGTGCTCTAAGTCTCAAATTTTGCAGGGAGGCTTAGGCACATGTATTCCAAAGAAACCAGAAAGTGTTTTGGGAAATTCCACCCCGATTGTGTTTTATGGAAATAATTAATTATTTTTAATGGGACCCTAAGTCTAAACTCATGAAATTAAAATAATTAAAGGATATTAATTAATACATAGTGTGAATCTTCTAGAAAATACGAAGATCAAGTCAAGTTAATCTTAGACATTGATTAGTGATTTAATCTCAACCTTTGAAGTCTCAATGGGAAGATTATAAGGACTTGATGGGGCATTTGGAAAATACACCGAAAGATTCTAGAGATCAAAATTCTTTAGTGAGCAGTGCTCAGGGAGAATATCAATCGAGTTTATTATTGCAGAGAAGGGGCAATGATAGTTCCCGTTGGAAGGTCTTTTCCTAAGCCGAGAATACAAAACAGAGAAGGCAGAGGGAAGTAAGCACAAGAGGTAGTATAATAGCTACATAGAGGCAACAAAAGTGCCATGTAGAGGCAGTGCAATGCCACACAGTGGCAACTGCAGCCTTGAGCAGATCCGAGATTCAGCTGAGGATCAGTCAGATCTAATGTCGAAGTGTCGAGGTGTGATACTTGAGGGGCCAGAGATCAGTATCCAACTAGAATAAGAGACAACAAGCAAAGGTGATGCAATCCCCACGCAGACTGACACAGATCTGGACAGAGGCAGCGTAGGGCTCATCAACTCGATGTTTGATCAGTTCGGATTTCTAGTGTTAGTGTGAGTTCATCCTCACTAGCTCTTTTTCAATCAAATTCTCTATGTGGATGGTCAGTAAGGCATCCAAGATTGTATTCATAACTTTTGTATAATAATACAAACCCTCAGTTGATGCACCAATTTTTCCACATTTGGTTTTTATGGGGACCTAGTCCAAAAATAACAGTGTCATGTGTCTATTTTTTATTCTTGCTCAAATCTTGTTTCCGTACTTATTTATTTTCTGCAATTTAATTTTTTGAAGGTTGTAGTGTATGGGTTTCAATATTTACAGTAGAACACAATAAATAATTTGTTTATAAATTAACAAATAGAATAATTCTCATCAGTTGTTGCAGTAGGATTCCGAGATTAGGAATTTTCACAGGAGAAACGTGCATCAACCGTGAAGTAACTTCAAGGAATTTTGGTGAATAGATAATTGGTGTTTCTATGAGCCCATGTTGTATGGATGTGTACAAGAGGTGTTTCCTTCGAGAGGGCTCGCAGTGCATAGATATGGTCTTATGCCTTTACCATATCGACTTAGCCTTGCTTATCTGTTGCTTGGGTAAAGATTCTTTTAAACGAAAATGAGATATGTGTATTGATTCAAAGGTGCAACACTGGTTGAATACTACGGCTGGAGAAAATTTGTGGTCGTCTACGTTGACAATGATTCGGTGAATTAAGGAGTGATCTGGGACATATCCTGTTGAGAGTCGCAACAGGGGGTATAGTGTGGGTGGGCTTCAAACTCACAGGTGGTACCATTTATGTAGAAGGAATTTCTCTTCAGATCATCGATTAACCATACTGTCGTTTTCATTTAGAGTAGGGCTATGGAGTATCAAATCAAATTTATGTCAGGGGTATGATTTTTTTTTTTAATGGTGGGATGTGACAGTGCTGTTAATAGTGCACTATTGTGTATGTAAACAATAATCTTATATAATTTCATGGCCTATTTGTTATAAAAACAAAACGTAGGAGGTTGTTGGTTAGAATTTTTTATGGTTTATTGAGTAAAAGTGTGTTTTTGTGTGCAATTTCTCTATTCACTTTCAAATTTCATAAAATATGAACATATGAAGAACCACAAAGAACGGGCCAACTATTCTACAAACTAATTGGACATGTTGTGCTTCGGGAGCATTAGTCACAAGTAGCTCTTAATAAGGTCAAGCTAGTGTGACCCGTCATGCTCCGAGAGCGTCTATACATGTTATTTATACAAGGTCAAGTTGTATAATTTTATGTTGAAGACATTATGTACCCAAAATACTAACCTAGATAATTGATGAAGGTTGCGGAGGGTCGTGGATTCACAGATGGTGGAAATTCCATAGGATGGTTCATTATCGAGATTGACTTGTTGCGCTCCGAGAGCTTGAGAAGCGTCAATTATAAAAAGTACGTCAATGATGGTCTGAAGCGGTTATGCCTTAAATGGATCAAGTGGTAAGCTTGAAAGTGTGGTGAAGAAAAGAGCGGAAACCATGATATTTCAGAGTGGATATGAGTGCTAGTGATGACCATATCAGACAAATTTCACAAATATTTATCTATTTTTGTAATGTCTATTTTTATAATTGTCATGGAAGAATTAAGGGAGGGTATTGGAAATAATGCTTCCATGACTTCCAAGTTGTCATGAGTTGTCATTGTGAATCCCCAAGTGTAATTCAAGAAGTAATTATTTCCCTATGTGTGTGAGTTTTTTATGAGTCATAGATCCACCTTCTTCGGATCTTATCATCTAGAAGTTGGTGATATACAACTATATATGTAATTTGTTATGTGCTCAATAAGAATACATCATGTTTGGTGTTGTGTGTTTAATCACTCTCTTTGCTCTTTCTCAGTTTTTATCACATAATGTACTAGGATATTTGTGAAAGGTATGGGTATGTAGCTAGCATATGCACATCTCATATTTATACTGATAACACTAATAAATATGTATCACAAGTTTCATGCAACAACAGATCGGTTAGATCATAAAATCAAACATATATCAGTCATGGTCATCAACATCATAACATCAATCCTTCATCAGGTGATTAGAGTCGAGTGATTAGGGTGTCAGACAGATGTAACAATATCAAGTCACTCCATCAAGTTAGGACAATCAATTTTACCATATGCCATAGTTACTCATCACATCAAGACATGATCCTTGTTAGTAAAAAGACCTAGAGAATCAACCTCATAGTTATACCTCTATCTTCAAGGTTACCATGCTTATCACTATCAATATGATCAAGAAAGGTCATTTTATCAAAACAACAAGAGTTTCAACTCTTTTTCCCATACTTTCATCATGTTCATCACAAGCATTATAAAGAGTCAATGATATATCCTTCTATGTGAAATGCATGACAAGTAACAAGAGAATCATCTTCAGGGTGCTAGCCTTCTTCACAGAATAAGTATCTCCAAAAACAATAGGCGTTAGACAAACATAAATTTATACCACTATATCCAATATCAATAATAAGCAGCATCATAGAATAGAGAATATCATCATGATCAAAATGTTCAATACCACATGCACCATTTCATCATAAGAACCATGGATCCAAATCAATTTCATATGCATGTATGAGCCATTTGAGAAGGATACATTCTCAACATGACATGGGGCTAACCTGATCAGGTGCTTAGAATTTAGCTCAAAAATCAAAATTTTCAGAATTTCTCAAAACTAGGACGACAGTGTAGATCTCATCACCAGGATTCCAACGCAACTCGTTTCATCAAAATTGGAGTTCATATGAGTAAGTTATGGTCCATTGTCCGTTTTCTCAAACAACTAAAAAAATTGCAAATTGGACAGGTTGCTGATATGGCAGCCCAGTCAGCAAAAAGGAATCTTCTGGAATATTCTTTAAGTTTCTGCTAATGAGGTTGTGACAAGTGGCACTTTCGAATTTTCCAGTTTGGTCTATGTGGGGGTAAATTTCCTAATGGTTCTGAGGTGGAATTGTGTTTTTTTTATTATTATTTAATTATGACTTAAGATATATATATATATATAATATTTTTTTAGACATATTATATATTATATAATATAATATATTATATGTTTTTAGACATATTATATATTATATATTATATATATTATATGATATTAATTACATTAAATTTTAATGGTAAAAGATATATAATGAGGCGGGGTTGGGGTTTGAACCCCAAACCTCCGCCCCACAAGCCAACCTTCTAACCAACGTGCCATCCACATGAAACTTGAAAGACAATGCCACCAACAGTGATTTAAACCTTGTGCGGTTGGACCGGTGGAGTGGGCCAACCCCTCCCACCATGCGACCTCTACAATACGACTAGCGCTGAGGGCTAGTGCTAATTGCGCTTAGCACTTAGATTAAACTTAATGACATCTGTTTAACATTAATTAAGCGTGATTAACTTGGCGGAGATTCTGGAGGCACCCCTAAATCTAGCGGAGGTTCCAAATTTAGCGGAGTTATATGGCATATATCTATTTTTAGTGGAGGAAAACTAGGGAAATTTTTTTTTGCCATAATGGAGGCAATATTCGACAAAATTGGGAAAATGAATATTCAATTTTAGATGATTTTTGCATTCTGGAGACGATGGCATAAGTTTCAGAGGATGAACACAACTTTTACATGTGATTTTATATAGGGAAGTTCAAGGGAGCCTAGGGCCACTAAGGAAGGAGGTCAAGTTTGGACCATATATATTCAGTTTTCAATAATTTGATAGTCATTTTTAGATGATTTGTATGTTCTAAAGAAAATATAACAGGTTTCAGGAGCAAATGAAAAATGTACACATCACTTTTGCCAAATTTGAGCTAATACAAGAGGCCCAAGCTATGGAGCTGGACCAAGGAGATGTAGCCCAGGACGGGTGAACTCCTTCATCAAAAAATTGTGTTGATGGCTCTGTTTATAGTTTTTTGTACATGTTTATGCTGATGTTCAGTTCTTACTTATGTTGTTTATTTGTCATTAATTTCAACATAAAACACAAGGCAAATTCCTGTTTTGACACTCACTTGCACCAAGGAAACTAAAGCACCATAAGCAAACAAGAAGAAAATAAAATTTAATTCTGAAGTTGTAATTAGCATATAAAAAATAACATACAAGTTTAGATCAATTTGGTATCAGAGAATCAGGTTGCTTAAGGTTATTTGCTTGCTTTGCTAGAGTTTGTGCAAAAACAGTTGCAATTTTGTAATGCTTACAAGGTTAATATTGCAGAGAGGAGAAGGGAAACTATTGGTTGCTAGTCCTGAGGTTAGGACCAGAAGAAGGAGAGGCAAAAGGCCACCATCTCTACCTGAAGTTTCATTCCCAGTTGCACTTGAAGAATCTCAAGTGTTTTCTCTGTTTGAGATTGAGGAGGTCCAAATTGCACCAGAAACTGAAGTTGAATCTGAAGCCATCATGTTAGGTGTTGGATATAATGAAGGACACTTAGAAGAGGAGGATGTCAAGAAATACTTAAATGATATGAAGAGGATGGTCAAGATTATGTTTGATGCATTCATTGTTGGAATGATAAGAGGAGGTTCTAAGTTCCCACATGGAGAAGGAACTTCAAATGATAAGAAGGATGAAGAGAGGAGTTCAAAGGATAGTGGAGGAAAACCACCTCCATCTCCACCATCTTCATCATCCTCATCATCCCCATCTCCATCATCTTCCACTTCCACCAAAAATACCACTCACACTCACTCAAAAGCCACAAGAGGAAAAACTCCATTACTCAAATTGGACATAAAGTTTGAATTACCCATGTACAATGGCAAGGTAAATGTAGAGAAGTTGGACAATTGGATTCATCAATTGGAGGTGTATTGCAGAATTAAGAACCTACAAGACGATGAAACAAAGATACAGTTGGCTTCATTGAGGCTAGAAGGAGCAGCACTAGTCTGGTGGGAAGCAAAGACTCAAGAGGAAATGAATCCATGGAACGATATCCATCACTTGGTTTGAGTTTATTTCTGCCATTAAAAGACAGTTTTATCGTTTATATTATAGACAAAAAGCTATTGTGAGTTGGAAAAATTTAGATATATCAAGGGTCAAACATTTTAAGAGTATACCCAGGAGTTTAGAAATAGAGCTTTGTTGTTAGGTGTAAACTTGCAATCCCAAGACACACACTTAAAATATATTGGAGGTTTACATTCATATTTGAAGCATACTATTCTTATGTTTAACCCAAGCAATTTAGACGAAGTTTGTGTACAAGCCACACACTTAGAGGCAAGGGGAAAATAAGGCATAGAGGAGAAAGAGGAAATTGAGGGTAAAGGGAAATGAAAGTTTTATGGAAGAGGAAAAATAAATAGTTCTATAAAAAAAGAGAATGAAAAACTCAAATGCAAAAATTGTTGGAAACTTCATCCAGAATTGAAACCAAATAGACTGAAAGCCAAAGATAAGGGAAAAATTGTTGCTATAGTTGAACAAGGCTTAGGGCCAGATTCAAGAGACGAGACAAAAATTACAGCCATGGGTTTGAAAGGTAAACATGTTGCAAGCACTAGTACTAGTAAACATACCAAGATTGATGCACTTTTTGATAGTGGGTCACAAGCTAACTTGATTTCCAAAGATTTGGTTAAGCAACTAGGCCTTGAAACAATTAGACATCCAATACCATATCCTTTGGGTTGGATTTTCAAGAATGCAAACTTGCAGGTTACATGGAATTGCTTAGTAAGATTCACCATTAACTCAAACTTTCTTGATGAAGTTGAGCTTGATGTGGTGCCGCTTGAAATATCTGGTATTGTATGGGAAGTATTTATCTATATTATAGGAAATTTGTATTTCATCACCATGATGACAAGTATCAATTGTTTAAGGATGGTATTGAGTACATAATTAGAGCACATAAGAAGAAGACATGTTTGTCTCTCATGCATGCAAGGGAAACGAAGAGGATAGTGAATGCAAGTCAGAACTTGACATTTTTGATGATAAAAAAATAGATGTATTGAATCACACTTTTCAAAAATATGTTTATGCTTGTAATGAGTTGTTTCAGGATGTTAACATGTTGCATTTGAAAGAAGGTGAAAAACATTTGCAGCAGTCAACAGTAGTGTTGAGCAGTGTTGGAAATAAGATGCCAGTGCAAGAGGGTGCAATGGTCAAATAGAAAGTGATAAAGCAACTTGGAAATGAAGGCATGGGTTTCACAAATGTTGGTTTATGGTTTCCAAAAGGTACATGGTAATGGCAAAGAAACTTGCTCAAGAGTCGATGCAAGTAAAAAGCAAGATCAACTAAAAATCGCCATGGTGACAGTGTGCAAGGTGAGAAAGTTTCTAAGTTTTCTTTGATTGTTGACCAAGGTAGGAACAAGATGGTTTCTGAAAAAGTAGATTGTTGCTCTGCAAATTCAGAAATATTGCATCATGACGGTGTCAATGACAGCAAGAGAAGGTCGCAAGAATCAAGGAGAAAGTTGGCTTTTCATTAAAGCTCCAAATGATGAAATTGGGAAAATTTCAAAGGATAGAGACTGGAAGGGTGAGGGAACAGTTCCCTCATCCACATAATCAGTAATCAAGAAAGCCTTTGGGGTCCAAAAGGCTTCTAGTGGGGAGGAATGATCAGGTGCTTAGTGTTTAGCTCAAAAATCAAAGTTTTTATAATTTCTCGAAACCAGGACGAAAGTGTAGAGCTCGTCACTAGGGTTCCAACGCAATTCATTTCATCAAAATCTGAGTTTGTATGAGTAATTTATTGTCTGCTGTCCATTTTCTCAAACAACTAAAAAAATTACAAATTGGATAGGTTGCTGACATGGTAGCCCAGTCAGCAAAAATGAATCTTCTGGAATATTCTTAAGGTTTCTGTCAATGAGGCTGTGACAAGTGGCACTTTCGAATTCGTGAGTTTGGTCTATGTGGGGGTAAATTTCCTAATTGTTCTAAGTTGGAATTGTGTTTTATATATATATATATATATATATATAAAATAGAATATATTATATGTTTTTAGACATATTATATATTATATAGAAAAATGTCTTTCGGATTAATCACATAATTAAGATTAATCTGATTATTCGGAGACCAAATCTTAATTAGACCGTGAAAATTTCAATACCAAAGTTCCAAATATCATAAACCATAGTTCGAGCTCCGTTAATCAAATGTGTGGTCTGCTGAAATAATATGGTGGTAAAAGATAGATAATGGGGCGGGGTCAAGTTTGAACCCTGGACCTCAGCCCCACAAGCCAACCTTCTAACCAACATGCCATCCACATGAAACTTGAAAGACAATGCTGCCAACAATAATTTAAACCTTGTGCGGTGGGACCGGCGGAGCGCGGAGCAGGCTAACCCCTCCGCCCATGCGACCTCTACAATACGACCAACACCGAGGGCTAGCGCTAATTGCGCTTAGCACTCAGCTTAAACTTAATGAAATCCATTTAACATTAATTGAGCATGATTAACTTGGCGGAGATTCTAGAGGCGCCCCTAAAATCGGCAGAGGTTCCAAATTTAGTGGAGTTATCTAGTAGATATCCAGTTTTAGTGGAGGAAAACTAGGGAAATTTATTTTTGCCATAATGGAGAAAATATTTGACCAAATTTTGAAAATGAATAGTCAATTTTAGATGATTTTGGAATTCCAGAGACAATGGCATAGGTTTCAGAGGCTGAAAACGAATTTTACATGTGATTTTTCTACAAGTAAGTTCAAGGGAGCTTAGGGCCACCAAGGAAGGAGGTCAATTTTGGACCAACCAGAGTCAACTTTCAGTAATTGGACAGTCATTTTTAGATGATTTGTATGTTATAAAGACAATAGAACAGGTTTCAGGAGAAATTGAATAATTTACATAGCAATTTTTCCAAATTTAAGCTAATAAAAGAGGCCCAAGCTATGGAGCTGGACCAAGGAGATGTAGCCTAGGAGGGGTGAACTCCTTCATAAAAAACTTGTGTTGATGTCTCTATTTATGGTTTGTTGTACATGTTTATGTTGATGTTTATTTCTTACTTATGTTGTTTATTTGTCATTAATTTCAACATAAAACACAAGACAAATTCCTGTTTTGACACTCACGTGCACCAAGGAAACTAAAGCACCATAAGCAAACAATAAGCAAATAAAATTTAATTCTGAACTTGTAATTAACACATCAAAACTAACATACAAGTTCAGATCATAACCTTTCGATTCAATATTACAACTGAAATATAACATTGAAATAGTATACCATGCATACATTGTAGTATTCAAATACCTGTGCACCTTCACATAGGCAGCTTGTAGTGCTTGCCACCTTTTCATTAGGTGCCTCTTTACCTTTTCTAGATGTATCTTTTCTTTCATGCATCTCAATGGATCCACTTATCACATCTCATTAAGTAGGTTAGAAACATCTAAGTACTCAAATACACATGCAAGAAGTATAGGAAATGATCAAATATAATAATCAGATCCATATGTATAAACATGAGTAAAGACACAAAGAAACATCATAATTCAAGGAATACTTATCTTCAATGAGAGATGATCCGCTCCCTCTTGAACCAACCTTCAATAACCATTACTATCCATAGTTCACATAACAATGTTTCCTTCAATCAAATTTATCAACAATGAGGCCTACTAGAGACTATCCCATCTAGGGCTTCATTAAATCTGTCATAAGTTCTTGGACATATTGAATTTGACCATGCAAGGGTTTCATATATCATATCTCAAGTCTTTGCCATAAAAAAGGGTTTCTATCAAACCCTAACTATAAAATCCTTATGCACTAACTATCTAAGGTTTCCTTCATACCCTATAATTATTTTAGGTCTCTACCATCCTCTTCTTGCTTCCATCAAAAGTGTCTCCATGGGGGTGATCTCCATGACCTTTCTTCAACCCAACTATGATACCATGTTAATCTTTTCAAAAGGATATATTGTTAAATGATTTGATAATTTCATTTCTTTATTAACACATTAAGTTCACCACTTAACATCATGACATTATTCAGATTTACATAATTATTCATCAGCATATGCAACTGTGTAGAAAGAAAAATGTCACCATCATCAATGCAACATAACATAAAGAAACAATAGAAGAAAAACATGCACATATAGAGACACTGGGATTTCTCAGAGACCAGGTAAAAACCCACTATGGGGAAAACCCTTGCAAATTATTCTTCTTATATATTGTCATCAAATGATTCAACAAAAGAGAGTACAAGGATCCATATCTTCACAACAACTAGAACATACATGCAATGAACCTGAGCATGCTTGTATTCAAAACCCTGATTCTGAGGAATATAATGTAGTTTCGCTATTTATAGCCTACTGTTGAACACTGTTGTCACTGAGAGAAAACTTCATAGTATTGCATTTTTCATATTTTAGTCTTGGACGCAAGGAGGAGGAGTTTTACAAGCATATATGGCAATCATGGATGCTCCCTGATGAACTTTGTGCATGCGTACGGGGACAAATACACTCATATTTGCCTCAAGCCCCCAGATGCACCCTTCAAGAAACTATGCGAGCATCTGAGGCTTCCCAGACGCACCCTTAACCACTCAGTGCATTCATCTAGGGAAGAAATTTCCCAATTCTTTGCCAACATCCGAGAAACAAAAATCCTAGATTCATGCGAGCTTCAACTCTATAGTTTCAGACCCTTGCGTGAACTTCCTCCGTCAGACCTGTTCGAACAAATACAAATAGAAGAGGAGAAAATATTGTGTGATGTGTGTGTCCAAATGAGCTTGAGGCATCTTCTATTTATAGGCTTCCATGAGGGTCCACTTGATGTTGAGGTCGACCTGTCTATTGGTACATATGCGTAGGGATGACCTAATCCAATATACATGATTGGGTACATAAATTCAGAAACCAGCTTCTGCTTGTCCAAATGAGTTAATCTTTAGGTCAATTTTGGTCCACTTGAAAAGAGGAATCTATTGCAATTATTATCTTCATCATATGAGTTGTCCAAAGTGTAATTTGACCGAAATTGAATACTTTTAACATGTTGTATGCAATCTGTGTGTAGAATCAGTCTCTTGGCATGAACTGGACATGGACACCGAGAGAAATTGTCGTACGTATCTATTGCAAGCTAATTTCGGATTGTAGTCATCGTGGAGTCATGGAGAAACTTGCTGATCCCTTCATCATCCCGCTTTTCAAATTCATATTTCAGGAGGACCCACCTTGCATGTCACGAGAATCTATGGAGGCAATATATGATATTTTAGATCGGTTCACTTATTGTATGACACATTGATCAGAGTATTCGTTGGGTAGAAGTTTCTACATCTTTTGCCAAGATACGCCACTGACAAAATTGTCATGCAAGAGTTATCTTATCATATCTCCACAGGGTTGTTATCAACAATGCATAGGAGGAAGAAGGCACCATGGCCAACTCTTCCTTTGTAGGTCCGATTATACGAGATTAATAATATCAAAGTCCCATATGTCGAAGGGAAATCCATAGTTAGATTCGATTTTGACATAAAGAGTTACAATCTGTATGATCCAAGGGGGATTTGCAAACAACAATGTGGGAGAGTTTGCTTCAACTGTGTCAGCGAGATATATCAGTTTTTTGAGGAGGAACTACGAAATAATTGTTATAACTCCTCCCAAACTAATGAGCTGATCGGTACGTCTGGGACTTCTCAAGTTTTTCCACAGGCGACAACAGTTTCAGAAGCAGCAATAAAAATAGGTAGTATTCTGGTGCAGGAAAAAGGAAAGAGGAAGGTAGTTGGCAATGCAAAAGAGTAATAAAGCTGGAAAATGAAAGCATATCCTCTCACTGATAAAGTAGCTCTGGAAATTGAAGTGAAGAGAGCGCAGAGAGTAGAACAAGAGTTGAAGGAAGAATGAGAGCTCAGAAGAAGAGAACAAGAGGAGAGATAGAACCAAGAAGAGGAATAAAGGCAAGGTGCCACAACAGAGGAGGTGACACCTATACAGGTTGAAGAAAAAATACAAGATCAACCAGCAGTAGGAGTGAGCGAACAGATGCAAGAACAATATTTTTCTAAAGAGATAAAACAATTGATTGAATTCATGAACATGGAAGTGGGATCAGAGCCACAAGATGAGGACGTGGATCTAATTCCCAATGCACCTCAGGCCACCTTTCAGAATCCACCACCTTCAGCTGTTGAGCAAGCCTCGAGCAAGGAAGGGGAGGTAGTTCCCCTTGATGATGATCCGGTGATGGATGTGTATAATTTGTCATTTGATGAGCTGCAGAAGAATATTGTATAAGCGCGGACAAAGAACTTGTTGGATGATCATGCATCACCTACATTCATGAGAGAAAGGGTGATAGTGATATACACCAACAAGGATCCAAATTCTGTTGTCGATGCCATATTGGCCTTTTCATGAGCAGTCAAACTAACATAAGTAGTTGGTGCAGAACCTACAGACACTCCGACAAGAAAATGAAAAACTTCGTGCAGCAGTGCACGATGCACCCTTTCACATAGGTCTACCACGAGGATATAAGAACAATGATACTTGCTGAAGTATCCACACTTGGAGAAAATATGCAAGAACTTTATGAGGAGTTTGTGACCACACATAAGGAAAATTTTCACTTAAATGACTTTCAACGATTGAGCTGAGAGTTTGTTAGGATCCTTATGAATGTACAAACAACCATCAGCATTGTGCATGAGTGCACAATGCGATACAAGGCCACACCACTTACACTCGTGAAGAATATGAAGTCACAGGTAGAGTTAGAGAAAACCATAGTTAATATACTCATCCAAAACAACAAAAACCTCACCTCATTCATCAGAAACATTCAGGCCTCATATGTACGAATATACAATATTTTGGTTTTCATGGTGAGAAACCACCATATCCCATCAATTGGTACACTCACCGAGACTAAACACAAACGATAAGTATGACATGACATTGATCAATATCTGGAGCAACTGGAGCAGATGGCCACTCGGGAGCACTTGGAGGTGAATAGAAAGAACTTGTAGACATATATTGGTGGCCCAATTCATATCAGAACAATGTTTCTCCTGATTGAAAAATAGATTAAGACTGATTTTAATAGATTGTACCCAGATGCTATGGAGGCCAGAGTTCGCTTCCAGCCTCACACTATCTCACAATTTGGGGATACCATCACACAGTACCAAGCTTGGCATGAGTATGTGACCAAGAGACACCAAGTCCAAGATGCTCTGCTTGAGTTCACCCCAACTCCAGCATCATAATGTTTTGTCTTGTTAGGCTGTCAAGTTGTCTCTACCCTATTTTGTCTTATATGGGTATGAGTGGAAATTTTAATATTATTTTTAATTATTATATAAGTGAAATTCCATGTGTCCATGATGGAATGTGAAGATTCATATGTAATGTGAGGAGTCATGAGGGGATTCCATGAGTCACAAAAGGGGTATTCCAAGAGACACGCCCCTTTGGTTATAAATACATCCTCATAACTCTTGTAAAGGGATTTTGGGAGCCAATATTTTGGCTAGGCTTAGGCTTAGAAAGGGCTTGGGAGTTTTGTGTCAGCCTTGTATTCTCCATAGCGTATAGGCAGTATACTACTTTGGGAGGAGCAGGTGTTTTTGACTTCACGTTACACTATTGGGGCAAGTGGTTCATCATGTTGTATGTATGAATGGAACTTTCACTTATAATAAAATCAGAGTCGACACGTCTCCATGCATATATTGTAAATGTAGTAGGACTATTATTGTTATATTTGCAATGTATGTTGTTTAACTTACGCATATGATTATGAAATATTTCATTTTCATTTGTACGAATCTAGTTGAATGCGTTCTCATGTTTTAATCCATCACCTTTAAATTGTGGACTATTCTGCTTGTTAGTTTGTGTGATGTATTTTCAGCTCATGTGTTCCTTTTAAGCTGCATACTATTACAGGCTTCCAAGGAGTGCACTTCCTTTTCCCTTCACATGTTAGAACTTCTCATGCATCATATTTACTTTCCACAGGGTCACACACTTTCTTTAACCAAACAAAATGTGCACCACTCTACACGTTTTGCAATCCAAGGCATATCATTAAACACCCCATTGTTGGAACTCCTACCCCAAATGGTGTGAGGTCTAGTTGGGACTTCATATTCGGGATATCCCTTGAATGTTGTCAGGTCTAGCGCCATGAACAAAGTGACATGGCCAAATCACTCAGTTAAATCAATCAATTCAAGTTTATAGGCTAGAAGTAGATTTGTGCATGAGTTGATTGCTAAAATATAGAAATCTAGTGGAGTTATAGTTATTTAAACTCAGTTATCTAATATTAGTCTAGAATAGGGTCAGTAAGAGTTCAATTGAGTAGTATACTTGTTGTTAACTCACTAATCTCTTAGTTAATTGATCAATTTATTAAAAATATCTCTATTCATGCATGGAATTCGAATTTCCTACTTGAGGTGGAGGAAAAGGCACATTGTAAATGTCAATTATATATGCATTGGACTAGGTGATCAATTATTTCAGGATTTGCGCAAGGAAATATCAAATTATCCTTTTTTTTAGGAGCTAGTTTCCTCAAGGTTTGTGCAAGGAAATAGTAGGAAGGTTGAGGCATATTTTGGCTAAGTGTTGGTTAGTGAGAAAGAGATAAATATTGCAGTGCAGGTGTATCTTCAAAGATTGAAGCAAACATTGTAATAGATCCATATTCTCATCTAATTCAATACAAAAAAGAGGAGGGGTTTCTCCTAGTTGGGTTATTGAGGAAAAATATTGTATTCATTTTGATTTAATGGTTGCATGTTATTGCATGTGTTTCTATTGTGTGTTTTCCTTTCCATAGTTTATGTAGAATAAATTTGTGTCTAGTATTTTTAGTCTGAATTCATTAGTAGCTGCATTCTACATGATATTAGATCTATTGAAGACTACATAGAAACTAGGTTCCATATATTCTCTTAGATTTTTTTTTATTTGTAGAGTTCTTGGAGCATATCTTCTTCAATGCAGGAACATTGTCTTTCAATGGATTGACGCTTGAGTATGCATTAAAGGGCACGCAAAAATTTTGTTCTTGGAAAGACAAGATGGAATTTGTCCTATATGAAAATGGAGTATGGTAATACAAACAAATTGCTATTCCAAAACCAATCACATCAAATGCACAAGCACTTGCTTATTGGAAGAAACTCACGATAGAATCCAAGAGGATTATTTTGGAGGGTGTCAGACATCATGTGATTTCGAACTTGCCTGGAAAGGAGACTCCACTTGCAGTGTGAAAATATCTCACAGATCTATTCTAGAGCAGAAGTGATGCTAGGAATTTGGCATTGAGAGACCCACTATGCAACATTCAAATGGATAAAAATGAAAATGTTGTTCAATACATATCCAAATTCACTAAGACTCAAGATGAACTTAGAGCAGGAGAAAATGTGGCATCATTTGAATTTGTGATCGTAGCACTCCTTGGCCTTCCAAAGTCCTACCATAGCTATTAGGATTCAGTTAATGGAAGAGACAAGCTACCAGGTTAGGAGAGAATTTGGTTTGATTTGGTGCAGTAGAATATCAAAAGAAACAGTAGAGTTGGTGTTACATCTAAATCTGAGGAGGAAGAAAAATTTGCTATAGAAAGCGAAGTAAAGAAGACCAAGGTAAAGAAGGCCCAAGACAAGGCATAATTCAACCAAAACCATGGAAAGAAGAAAGACCTTAGTAAAATTAATTTTTTTCACTGCCATGAATATGGACACTATGCAAAGTGTCCACACAAGAAATATGGAAAGAAGCCTGCAGGAGCAGCAGGAGGTGATACTCTCACATCAAAATTCGAGTTGGATTTCACCCTCATTGCATGCAAGGAAAGTATTGTATGAGGTGGTGTATGGTACTTAGATCTTGGTGCTTCATTACATATCACAGGAAGTAAGGAGTTCTTCAGTAGCCTAAAGGAGAAGGACCTACAATCACACATAGAACTTTCAAATGATGGAAGGTATAGTACCAAAGGGATTGGCACTATCACCTTTAAGAGGGAGTCAGACTCTCAACTTCACCTAAAGAATGTAATGTATGTGCCTATTAAGAAGAAAAATTTAGTTTCTATAGCTGTACTTGAAGACTGTGGATATGATGTGGTGTTCAGGAAGGGGAAATCTTATCCGAAACATTTTTCTACTGGACAAGTAAAATAAATTGGTGTTCAGGTTAAAAACATCTACAAGCTAGAGGTGGATTCATGCATTGCATTGAGAAGGAAATAAAAACATGTTCAAGGTCGTGATGTTGGAGAGATTTGGCATAGGCGCATGGGACACCTATACCATGGATCTTTGAAAATCATGCAGCAGATCACCACCGGACTTCCAAAAATCACCCTTGAATGACATGATATTTGTAAGGGATGCACTCTTTGAAAATATGTGAAATCCTCCTTCAAGGGCCGAGATAGCAAAGCTGGAGCTATCTTGGAGCGAGTTCACTCAGATGTGTGTGGACCATTTTCTATAGTCTCACTTGCAAAGCACGAGTATTATGTGATTTTTGTAGATGATGTTTCTTGAAAATGTTGGATCTATTTCATTAAGAAGAAAGATGATGCTTATTTAAAGTTTGTTGAATTTAAAGCCTTAGTTGAAAATGAGACTAGATAGAAAATTAAATCCGTGAGAAGTCATAATGGAGGAGAGTATGTGTCTAATGTATTCAAAGATATATGTGCCAAGGAGGGTATTATAAGGGAGTTTACTTCACCTCACAACCCACATCAAAATGGGGTGGCAAAGAGGAAAAATAGAAGCATTGTAGGGACCACAAGAGCAATGTTACATGACCAGTGATTCCCACTATAATTATGGGAAGAAGGATGAAATAAAATTGTTTATTTGCAGAATGGGATCCCTCACAAGATTCTTGGAATGATCACACCTTAAGAGTATTTCT
The DNA here is from genome assembly GCA_034641835.2 of Pinus albicaulis. Classification (NCBI taxonomy): domain Eukaryota; kingdom Viridiplantae; phylum Streptophyta; class Pinopsida; order Pinales; family Pinaceae; genus Pinus; species Pinus albicaulis. The sequence continues at coordinate 610,977,946 of CM076580.1, forward strand.
CTGGGAGGAAACCAGATGTATCCCACTTTTGCATTTTTGGATCCATGGTCTATTTTCATGTCTCCAAAGATAGCAGAAGCAATTTGGAGCCTACTATAGAGAGGAGGACCTTTGTAAGATACACAAAGACACCTTTACCAGATGTACATTCCTTTACTTAGGATGACTATGATGAGGAGATATGTCAAATTTGATGAGGAGAATGCCACGAGAAGCTCTCTAGAGCGAGATCTAACCATTCCACCAGAGAAAGAGGTTCTAGTTCCAAAGGAGGAGCCCCAGACAGATCCACAAGATGTTGTGAAGAAAAAAAATGTGGAGGAAAAAAGAGCAGATCGAGTGGAGGCACCCACACACACATAACCTTCCATAGAATGGAGGAAGAGAATCATGGAGCTATACATATTGGTGCAAGACACTCAGGAGCATGTTGGAGCTCCTAGCTCCTTGTGCAGATAGAGGAGATCACCATACATATAAATGAGATATATGACACTCATGACAAAGCTTATTGATTCTAATCCTTCTTCATTTGAGGAGGAATTTTCCCACCAGGTGTGGGTATATGCCATGGTGGAGGAGTATGAATCCATCATGAATAATGATGCTTGGGAGGTTGTGACAAGACCTATGGGAAAATCTGTTATTGGCTCCGTGTGGCTGTATAAGGTGCACTATGAAGTTGATGTTAGTGTTGAGAAGTACAAGGCCATATTTGTGGCCAAATGCTTCTCACAAGTAGAGGGAGTTGATTATGAGGATACATTTTCCCCTGTGGCAAGATATTCTTCTATTAGGACCATACTAGCATTGGCAATAGAGATGGGTTGGAAAATCCATCGAATGGATGTTAAGACTGCCTTCCTTAATGGAGTGATTGAGGAAGCGATTTACATTGAGAAACCAGAGGGATCTGAGACATTTGACAGGGAGACACATGTGTGTAGACTCAGGAGAGCCCTTTATGGTCTCAAGTAGGCACCTCATTCTTATTACACTCACATAGATTCGTATCTCAGTGGATTGGGCTTCACTAATAGTGAAGAAGATGTCAATCTCTACTACATTTTGGTAGATGGAAGTATTCTCATCTTAGTCCTGTATGTAGATGGCTTGATACTGAAAAGAGATGAGAAGTTGATCCAGCCTTACAAGGAGGACCTTGCAAGAGAGTTTGATATGAAGGAAATGGGCTTGATACACTACTTCCTTGGATTGGAGGTGTGGTAGGGAAATGGATAAATATTTTTTGGTAAGGGGAAGTACACCTTTGAAATCATTCAGAGATTCCGTATGCAGGTCTACAAGCCCATGAACACTCATTTAGCTACTAACTAGAAGGAAGAGTATGCTTCTACAAGAGAGGCAGTAGATGACACTATTTATAGATAGTTGGTGGGGTCCTTGATGTACTTGGTGAATAGAAGGCCTGATATTTATTTTGTAGTTAATCAGCCTAGTCAGTTTATGGTGGAGCCTACCAAGCTAGACTAGAAAGTAGCAAAACATGTTCTCAGATACCTCAGAGGCACAATATATTTTTCATTATGGTACAAGAGGATTGATGGAGTAAAGCTCCAAGGCTTCACATGTGCAGATTGGGTAGGAAGTCCATCAAATATGAAGAGCATATCAGGAGATATCTTTAGTGTTGGGTCAACAACAATTTTTTGGTATAACAGGAAACAAAGATATGTAGCACTTAGTTCAGCAAAGACCAAGTATATGGTCACTAGTCAAGCAACATGTGGGGCTATTTAGATGAGGAAGATCTCGGCTAGTCTCTTCAGTTAGGGGATGGAGCATACATTGATCCACTGTGATAATCAGAGTTGCATCAAACTCTCTAAAAATTCATTTTTTCATGATAGGTCCAAGCATATAGACATTAGGTACCATCACCTGAGAGATTATGTGCAAAGGAGGAAAATTTTATTGCAGTACATTCATACAGAGGAGCAGGATGCAGAAATCTTTACAAAGGCTTTGTCAAGAGGAAAGTTTGAGTTCTACATGAGTAAGATTCGTGTGGTTAAGAGCCCTTTTCTTGCTAAGAGAGAGTGTTAAAATGTAGCAAAAAAAGGCTTCATTTGACTTGTGCCTTAATCAAATGGAGTAATTCGAAATTCCACATCAACAAGATCACTTGAGTTGCAATTAACAGGAGTGACATGGCCAAATCACTCAGTTAAATCTATCAATTCAAGTTTGTAGACTAGAAGTAGAGTTGTGCATGAGTTGATTGCTAAAATATAGAAATCTAGTGGAGTTATAGTTAGTTAAACTCAATTATCTGAGATCTAGTCTAGGTTAGAGTTAGTAGGAGTTCAATTGAATAATATAACTGTTGATAACTCATTGATCTCTCTGTTGACTGATCAATTTACTAAAAATAACCCTATTCATGCATGGAATTTGAATTTCCCAGTTGAGGCGAAGGAAAAGGCACATTGTAATTGTTGATTGTATACTAGTTGAGTGTACAGGTGGTCAATTCCTTCAAGATTTACACAAGGAAATAAGGAATTCTCCTATTTTTTAGGAGCTAATTTCCTCAAGGTTTGTGCAAGTAAATAGGAGGAAGGTTGAGGCCTATTTTGGCTAGGTGTTAGTTAGAGTAAGTCAGTGAGTAGGAGATCAATATTGTAGTGTGGCTTCAAGGATTGAAGTAGACATTTTGATATATCCATATTCTCATCTAATTCAATACAAAATAGAGGAGGGGTTTTTCCCAGTTGGATTCCCCAGGAAAAATATTGTGTTCATCATGATTTAATGGTCACATGTTATTGCATGTGTTTTTATTGTGTCTTTTCCTTTTTGCGGATTGTGTAAAAGAATTTTATGTCTATTGTTTTTAGTCTGAATTCATTAGCAGGATCAAATTTCGAGCTATTTCTACAAGTTTTCATGAGTCATGTCTTAATTTAGCAGTCGTAATTAACGGAAAGCGTTAAAGATAGCTAATTACTCCCGCATGCAAAGTTGTCTAAATTTAGGGTGTTAGTTAACTTTGTCAAGTGTGAGTGAGTTCGAGTTCATTCTTATTTTTGGTAAAGTCAAATTTAGAGTGTGACATGTGCATGTTGATGTTATTTTGAACAAGTCACTAGTCCAAAAAGTATAAATACCCCTTACTAGGTTTATTGTAATCATCAAGTTTTGTGCGATTAATAGAAGAGAAACAACTCATCTATTTTGTGTGTGTGAAATTTTGTGCCTTTCCTCTACCTTTCCAACAATATATGATTTGCGGCCTGCCACTCGCCATCCCAAGTACATAACTAAGGTAATATTTAAAAATTAAAAAAAAAAACAATATGGAATAATTTAAGGTTAATGTGTTCTACATTGTATGTGCATTATTTAGGGAAATCACTGAAGGATTTGATCCATGGACGTTCTATATGCATGCGTCTAAGGTTTTGTTTCATTATTACTCATTATTTGATTTTTTTATTCATTGATGTAAAGGATATTTTATGAGCTGATCTGTTGTGTCACTTTATTCATCACATGAATCTCAACCATAAAAAAAAATATGAAATCAAGCTGCCAACTATCGTGGTTAAAATTTTGGACGCTACGAATAGAAGTCAGTGTGTGATTTACATGTTCTGCTTAGATGTGCATGGATGTTTTAAGCAATCCGTGAAATTGCACCGAATCATAAAACCACGAATTTATGACTTTGTGAGAACTTCATGAATGCACATATAACTTGCAGTAAATCATGGAGTACAGGGGAAAAAACTATATTCGTACAAGACGACCCAGGTTCACCATCACAATAGGTATGGAAATGCACATTAAAGGAGTTCGATATCAAAATTGTAAGTGGATAGAATCAAACCCCACGAGTGCTAAATAAATTCGTTCTCAATTCAAGGATATGGAGTGCAGAGATGGCACCCACACTTCCACACTTATTTTCGAGCAGCTCCAATTGTGCGGAGTGCAGAGGGACCTATGCACTCCACACAATGAACTTCCTCCACACATTTCATAATGAATTGGAGATTCATTTATCCCTACCACTGCCCTCTCCCTCTCGTCTACGTAAAGGACCTGCAACCGCGTCAGTTCTGACATCATTAGACAGTGCAATAGCATAATAGTGTTAGTGCCACTGTTAGTGTCGATGGAATGTCCACTCACAAAATTAGTCTTTTTTCGATTTTAAAATTATTTTTCAAGCACTAACAAATACAAAAAATAAAACGCCCTCCACTAGGGGAATTATGTCCCATCAGAGCTCGCTTAGCCAATCAAAAATCATAATTAAGATTACAAGAAAATTAGAATTTTTTATTTTTATTTTTATTTTTTTAAATTTACGGGAAAAATAAGAATACTAAAATTTTTCTCCAAACTTACGTTAAAATTGAAATAAGCTCTGAAAAATATTGAAAGTCAGCACACCTTGACGCAAGACGATTGTTATAGTCCCTAGTGAGGTAGGGACTAATAACAAAAAGAGAGTGTCTAAAGATGATAATTTTGGAACTCATCACCTTTATCATTTCTCAAAGGATCAGAACTAACTTAATAAATGATAGGATTTGATCATGGAATCTCCTTTTCTCTTCCAAAATTATACATGTAACAATATGAAGGAATTTTCTTAATTATCTTTACATGTTTCTAGATATATTCCTTATGTTTAAAACACCATGTTGAAGAGGTCCACAAATTCATACCCAATCTCTTCTTGATTAATCATCTTGAACATAACTGTCTTTAAAGAAGATATGGATTATATGGCCTCCTTATTACCTATAAATTTGAATAACAGTTTGGTTGTCCTATCCCACATCCTTAGGTACTTCATCCAACCATGCTACTAATCCCCTCTCACTTAGTAGACATCATACATCTAAAATAAGTGGCAGAATGTCGTAACCCAAGGTCACTTATCTCTATTATAAGGATCCATGTTTAATGAATCCAACTAATTGAAAGTGAAAAATATAATATAATTATAAACTTGACAATTTTAACAATTTAGATTTCATACCTCTATAAAAAGGCCATTATTTTGGAAATAAAATCCTCCAACCAAGCAATCCAGCTAGTGTCTCCATGTGGTTGAGGAATGAAATTCCATAAAGAGTGAACATAGGCTAGGAAGTATGTGGTTGAGGAATGAAATTCCACAGAGAGTGAACATAGGCTAGGAAATATGTGGTTGAGGAATGAAATTCCACATAGTGTGAGCATAGGTTGGGAAGTATGAATAGTTGAGATGGGAGAGGTTTAAAACATATTGAGTCCAAGAAATTTGCAACTTCTTTGATCCCCTTAAGGTGAAGATTTTCTAATTTTTCTAATAAAATACATTTGGTTACATGGATTCTATGGGTATGATTAGATATTAGTAATTATATTTAGATTATTGAGAAAAAATTTCAACTTATCTTTTTAATTTTTTTTACTTCCAAACCAAAATATTTGAATATTTTTTTCGCTGTAGGCACAAAGTTTGGGCATGCACAGAGATTAGAATGGAGAAATAGATACATATTATCCATGGCTGCCAGTTTATGTAGAGGTTCTTTCCTGGGTTGTTCAATCTCAAAATAGAAGTGTCAGGTTTAAGTATTGTTTTGAAAACTTTTGATTTATGGGGCACATCTCAAAACTAAGGTATTATCTTAGATAAATTAACCTTGGGATATGTATCAAGCACTTATTCATCAATCCTTGCATGATGATTCTTTTTTCTATCCCATTGACTGTTCTTAGCCACCTGAGGGTGATTATAAAATTTAAATCTTAATTCACTGGCTTCTTGAAATCACTATGTAAATGTTAGCTATAGTTAGCAATTATGCTATTATTTTCCTTGTGAAAACTTGATTCATATTCACATATTTAGTTTTTAGTTTTGCTACCTTTGCTGGATGAAAATTGACAGTTGTATAAGGATCTCAACATTACTGTGAAACATAAGAAGCTTCTTAGGAAGGAATTTCAGTCATTCTATGATGCATCGACGAATCTCCTTCAATGAGATCATTCTGTATGATTTCATTTCCCTGTAAAGGAGGATTTTTGGACTGAACAATGGATATGCATATTGCATTGGTTGCATTCAATAAGCACACAACTAGAGTCAACAGATTCTAACTAAAAGGCTATGTTTGTTGTTCTGTTGTGCATTTTGACATCTTTACTAATTACGCCGAAAGGCGTTTTCTTTATGGAATTGGTTGGGAAAACATTGTTCAGCCCATCCAATCTCCTTACTCCGTTTTCGTCCTTCCCACCTATCAAAATTCAACAAGTGGAAACCATTTTTCTCGTTCTTTGTCATCGTCCCCCTCCATCAGTTTGCAAGCAGAAAAAAATAAATCTCCTCCCATCATTGAGTGCATCATAAAAAATATTACATCAATGCTTCCACACACTTTCAAGGTACGGTGGATCGTAATTCTAGTCTACAGCGATGACTCTGCAAATGTGGATGACGAAGCCAGTGTTTTGATTTGGATCTATTCTCCCCTATGCGGTGATGAAATTCAAGCCCCCAACTCCTCTACGCGTCAAGATATTGCAGCTTTCGAAAACTGCAACGACATTGCCAAAAATGAAGTCCACGCTGCCATATATATCACATTCTCTATAAAACTGGCGTTTGAATGGTTTTGAGTTGGCTGAGTGGTGCCTTTCAACTTCTCCTTTCAGATCTAGGCTCCTTGTGTTATCTCCTTCAACAGATCTATAGCATTTATGCTAATTGGTTCTCCACCTCCACACACAAGCAATTCTTCCATTCAAAAGTTTGGCCACAGGCATTAAATCTCAAGCATACCCTTGACCTCATGAAGCTTCAGCTTTTGTCTCCTGATGAAATCTTTGTGACATCCCGGGATGACCGTGTCATTGAACGTGACTAAATTTCATTCCAGATCCATGGCTATGTATGCGTAGGCCCGTGGAACCTAGCAACCATCCGCGTCCTCAAAGTGAAAATCAAAATTTTTTGTTCGTAATGGAGGAAGGCGCTCTGTAATTCTGTCTTGCGAGTTGTGAATGACAAGTGGTCACTGTAATTTTTTTTTGGCTTCCAATGATGCACATAACAAAAGCTCATCACTAATACAATATTAAATTAATATTAAAGCTAACTAATGATAGTTTCACTAATCAATTTAATTAGTGTTTGTCGGAAATTTTTTCAAATTAGGAAAATTGTACTATCTTTCACTCTAAAGTGTTTGCATACATGTTAATTTTATATGCAATAGGGGAAAAAATTTCCATACTATATGATTATGAGGAGGTCCCATAAATTTGGAATCATGTTTGTTTATTGTAAGGAAAAGAGGACGAATTTTCATTGCAATATGTTCTAAGAAAAGAAGATTCATATTCTTTTGGGTTGTTTTCCGAATTCATTTACAAATATGAGAGTTTAGTGTTTTCATAACTATGCTTTAATACCTTATAGTATAATATAAATATCAATTTTTTGTTTCATTTACTTCCTTGATTTAAATATGATAATGTTGAAATATTGTGATTTACCAATTATATAATTTTTATTTTTGCATGTAGATATGTTGAGAATTAAAAGCATAAAAATTTAATACTTTAGTAATATTAATTCAATATTGCCAAATTTTCTGAAATTTTATTCATTAATGATTTGATTTTGTTGAATATTGTTTTTGCTTAATATGGTAGTAGCAAAATGCATTGCTCTACTTCTTTTGGCAATGATCGTGGCATGCACCCACTCTACACTACCACTGTCATAGTTCTCTAGTATTATGAAATTTTTATCATTGGTTTCGTTGGATAGTTGAATTGGAAAATGCGACTGGGGATCCTTCCACGGTATAACTAGTAAAACTGTGAATGAGCTTTGGAGTTATTAGAAGGTTATGCATGTGAATTCGTCTTGAGAAATTTTTTTGGGTGAATTTATGAACTAAAAAATAACGTCATGAAAGGCTGAGCATTTTTTTTGTTGGTTCATTTACCAGGCATGGAATACATTAAAAACCTAGCCCGAAGTGCCCGCGCATCAGCTCACTCTCCCTAGCCCCTACTCGTTGACCTCGCCTCTAGCCTCATGGCCCATCCGGAATCCATCCTGGAGGAGGCTTCCCCTTTCGACCATGCCTCAGCCTTCTCGGCCCTCATCGCCTCCTTGGACCCCCCTCGACAATGACCTGCGATCTCAAAATTTGTGAAGAAGATAGATGGAATCTAGGAAGTCTCTCTACCCATGACGATCCCCCGAATGGCCGCTCTCTTCCTTGTTGAGAAAGGGCTTATAGGACAATTCACAAGTTTATGGCCGTCACCCAAGACTGTGCAGAAATGGGTTGAACACAACTAGTTGGAGAAAACACAAGGGAAAATATCCATCAGCTTTTGTGGTTGGGGTTTCTTCACCTTCCATTTTGAAACAAAGGAAGATAAAGATTTGATCTTCAGGAATGGGCCATACTTCATGGACACTAGGGGGCTCTATCTGAACAAATGGATGCTAGATTTTGATCCAGAGCTAGATGTCCCAAATGCGGTCCTAGTATGGGTTCAGCTCCCCCATCTACCACTACATTGCTAGGGGGACAATTCTATAAGATCAATCGAGAATGCAGTAAGGAAGTTCATAGACAAAATTGAACCGGAGGACAACATGCAAGCTTGTGCTAGGATTTGTGTTGAGGTATATCTTGGAAAATGAATCCCGAAGGTAATCAAGCTGAAGGTGGAAAACTGGACGCATATACAACAATTGGATTATGAAAAATTTACCTTCAAATGAAATGTATGCCACGAATATGGTAATTTTGCAAATAGATGTCCGAAAACGATTGATATTGCGAACTCTGAAATTTCTAAACCCTCGTGGGAAGTTATAAAAAAAATAAACCCTCCTCTAATTCTAAAATCACTGCACCTTCAACATTCCTTCCTTCCTCCCTGTCAGCTGGTCCTAGCAACCCTTTCCCTCCTGATCCCCCATTGATATCCTCTCAGCCTCCTCCTAAAACTTCATTGATTTCCTCTAATCCCTTCACTGCATTGTCCTCTTTGGTAGAATACCCCCCTCTCCACTCCTCCCCTTCCCCTTTTGACTTCATCCCCCCATCTTCCCCCTCCAAATATGGCCCACTCCCATCATCATCTGAGCCTTCCTTCGCTCGATTTATCACTAGAAATGTTGCAAAGGACCTGGGACATATCTTGGAAATAACTAAAAAATATGGAATAGGAAGAAAAACTACCAAACACCACAGGAAAGAGGCAGCTCAAAAGGATATAGCTCTAGGAATGCAACAACTAAAAGAGACTTTCATTAGAGGGCACACCAGCTTAGATCCAAGTCAGTAATTCATAGGAGGAATTATGGGTCTTTAACCTTAACCCTTAAATAATGAAAGCCCTCACACGACACCCCTCAAAAATCAATGCCTTAAAAGATCTCATCAGTCAAGAACAACCAAACATAATTCTCCCTCAAGAAACCAAACAGGAAGAAAATGATATGGAAGCAATCATAAGTAGACTCAAAAACTACATAGGCACAGCTGTAGGATCCAAAGGTGCATCTGGAGGAATAGTTATAAGATGGAATAAAAACTCATGGCATAAACAAACAAGCTCAAAGAATCAACATTGTATAAAGGTCAATTTTCAAAATGTGCAAATAGACATCATGATAATAGTCTACAACATATATGGCCCAATCCATTATTGTGACAAATAAGTGTGTTGGCAATCTCTTCAAACTGACATAGAAGATGAAGGCGGCAACAATTTTATCATTGGAGGTGATATGAATTTAATTATGCATCCAAAGGAGAAAAGAGGGGGAGTTTTTTCTCCCGATTCTTCAAGAGACAATTTGGAGCGCATTATGAGAGACCACGATTTGGTGGACATTGCTTCCAGGATCCGTAGCTTCACATGGAACAATCACAGGCTTGGTCTAGGTAACATTATGGAAAGATTAGAACGATTTATTGTGGAAGTCTCTCTCATATCCCTCTTAAACATCGCCACCTCCACTATCCTGCCATGCTGATCGGACTCGGATCACTATCCCACCACTTTGTTCCTTGGAGAGCAATCAAACTTTGGGCCCCTCCCATTCTGCTTCAATCCGCTTTGGTGTGATTCCCAAGATGCAAGAGAAATTTTTGAAGGCACATGGTGAACGCAAGTAGATGGATCTCCCTTGTTCATTTGGGAGATGAAATTAAAACTCATCTGCACAGCTCTCAAAGACTAGGCTAAAGAACACTACAAAGAACCGAAATTAGCCAAACAAGATTCAAAGCGGAGGCTAGAAGAAATCCAAAGCGATATAGACGATCATGGTATCCCCGAGGAAAAGAAAGATCATGAAAAGGAATTGTATTAGGAAATGCACAATTCAAACAAAAAGGAGGAAGAAAAATGGAGGATCAAATCTAGGAGCCTCTGGCTCTAGGCCGGGGACAAGAATACCTCATTTTTCCACAAACAATAAAAAGTCAAAAATTCTAAAAACACCATCTCATCCATAAAATATGATGAGGGTAACACAATAAATGATAAATTTGAGATCAAATTGGTAGCGCATCAACACTAAAAAATCCTCTTAACAGAGAATATGGGGATAAAGGATTATGAAGACCTTCTAAAACAAACTCCAACCATGATCACCAAAGAAATCAATGCTACCTTATCCAAGGAAATTGGTGAAGACGAGATCATCAAAGCAATTTGGACTCTTCATCCTGACAAAGCTCCAGGGCCTGATGGATTTTCCATCAAATTCTATTGGACCTTTTGGCAGATAATCAAAAAATACCTCATAAAAATGATCCATTGGAGCCAAAGGAAAAAAATATAGGTGGATTCAAAAACTCAACCTATCTTGCCCTGATCCCTAAAGAAGCTCACCCTTCCACCTTATCCAGATTCTGCCCAATATCGCTATGGAACTCTTCCTACAAAATCATCACTAAAATCCTTTCCACCTGCATTAAAACCTTTCTTCCCAGTCTTATCTCTGAAAATCAAGGAGGATTCTTAGCCAGCCAGAAAATCTCGGACTCCATTCTATTGGTTCAAGAAGCTATCCACTCTAGTATAAGTAGCATGGAAAAGGGTTTTGTTCTTAAGCTAGACCTTGCCAATCCTTTAACAGGGTAAGACATTCTTTTCTCTACTCTGTCCTAAGGAAAATGGATTTCAATGAAGAATTCATCTCTCTTATTCAGGCTTGCATTTCTCACCCCTGGATCTCCCTCTTGGTCAATGGGAGGCCAAGTCCTTCTTTCCAATCTTCTAGAGGCCTTAGGCAAGGATGCCCCCTATCCCCTTTCCTCTTCATCCTCATGGCTGAATCCTTCAACATAGCCCTAGACTTAAATCATAGAGTGAGCTTAATCACAGGTATAAATTTATGCAATGGGACTAAGAACATGAACCATTCCCAGTTTTCTAATGATACATTACTGATGGGAGGAGTAACTAGTATAGTTTCCAGAAGATTCAAAATTTTTCTCGACAGATTTATGCATTATTCAAGAGGTCAAATCAATTATCTTAAAATTTTCATATATGGCTAGAACACAACAAAAAGTACCATTCACAATATTGCCCAAAATTTTGGGGTTCCATACAAATTGAATTGGAATCACTTCAACTATCTCGGGATGCATGTAAGATATGGTCCTCTGAATAATGAGGTATGTAATATTACCCTCGATAAGGTGAAGAGGAAAATTCTTCAATGGGGAGTCACTTGGCTCAATATGGTTGGGCGCTTGGTCCTAGTAAAAGTTGTTCTCTCTGCCCTACCTTTATATCAATTCTCCCTTTTACAAGCCCCAATCAGCATTCAAAACAAAATGGAGACAATCCTCAGAGATTTTTTATAGAAAGGACGCAATCAAGAAAAAAGGAAGTTCAACTTGGTAAAATGAAGACATGTTACTGATAAGTATGAGAATGGAGGGTTAGCCATTCACATTCCTCATCTTCTGAATCTGGATTTTGGAGGTAAATTTTTTTGGAGACTCATTACAGGACAACAGTCATGGTGGAAGAAAGTTATGGAGCGGAAATATCTCCCAACCTCAAGACAGTGTGCCTTGGATCAACCTATTCCCAATAGGTCATGCTCTCACATTTGGTTTCTCTGCAAGAAAGCTATTCCCTTACTCCATGATCACACCTCCAAAGTTCCCCTCGGGGGCCATATCACTGAGATATGGAACAACAAGATCATGGGGAAGCCACCTCTTGCAAATGATCTGAGACTCCTTCGCATTCAAATCCATCTCAGGGGACCTGGCATCAACACATTAAATCAAATCTCATGTTGGGAAGAAAATAATAGTCATTGGGATGGCTGGCTATTCCCAAACCTCCCTCCTTATATTCATAACGATAGAATAACACTTGCAAGCATGCTCAATGGCGCTGCCCCTTTAGCAAGGGGTGAAGAAGACAACTTCAAATGGGATCCCACTGGATCCCCCTACTCCATCAAAGCAGGATATGAAATCCTCCTTGGTGAAACCTACCCATCCCTTCCATGGGCTTCCTTGAAGCAGGTATGGAAATCATAAGCTCTTCCCAAAATAAAAAAATTCACTTGGATCGTAGAAAAGGGGAAGATCCTGACTGCTAATAACCTGAAAAAGAAATGCATTTAAGGCACCTCTAGATGTCCTCTCTGCAATGTCGTTGAGGAATCTATTCAACACTTTTTCGTTGCTTGTTCTTTCACCCAAAATTGTTAGAACCATCTCTCTTCCCCTCTTTTGATGGTGATTGACACAAATGCCACAATTTTAGATTCTATAGCACAGTGGAAAAATAAATACCCCTATGCGAAAAAGGTAAAGAGCATTGTCAAAAGAATCTAGGAAACATTGCCTTATGTCCTCCTTTGGAACATATGGCTCATGAGGAACAAATTCATTTTCCGTGACCAAAATTCATGCATGAGAAAGGTGCAGAGTAAGACATGGATCCTAATAGTTGAGACCATTCTTGCCAAGAACAATAACTGTTTAAATATAAATGACATGCAAGTTTAGGAAAGATAAATATTCAGATGTGTGCTTGACCACCTTCCGAGATATCACAAACCCACTGTGAGGCAACCCATATAGAACGAGCAGTGGAAAGTAAGATTAAAATAGAAGGAATTCTCAGAATGGATTGATGGATCATGTCGACCCAAGTTTGTAATATTCCCAAATGGGGAAAATCAGCAATATAGGCACCAAAACGCATTTCTCAGAAAAGTATGCTATAAAAGTTAAGAAAATCCCATGGATCCATTAGACTATACATTATAGCAACCAAATATGCAAGGATATCATAAACAAATCATTATAGCTTAGTTAAACAGGCCTCCCAAGCCCAGAATAGCCTAAAAACACTGCAACCCCATGACTACTGCAACACAGAAATTCTGAAGCAAGTAACAGTGCAGTTTAATGAGGTTTTTACTATATAAATAGAGAGACAAATGGATTTGCTGATATATTACTCAAGAGAGCTGAAAAAATGAGATCTAGTCTCTTTTACACAAATACAAGATAAATCGGCAAGGGTTTCTTGATAGACATGAGATACAAGAAGTATATGCTGCAGATCTATGGCTGAATAACGCTGACTTACTAAAGCTCTGCATCAATATGGCTGAAAATACAAAGAAATGGTTGTAGCTCCTCCTTACTAGCTCTCCGGGTGAAAGGCTGATCCTTTCACTAGGAAACTAGCTCACAATCAGGGGTTTTGACTCTTCCACTGCAACACCCTGAGAAATAAAGCAGTTCCTTAAGGAGACTGCATTGTGGCTGTAGGTGACAGCTTGGCCCAATGCCATATGGTGGAAATGAATCCCAGAACACTCCTCTTAGGTTCCTTCAACAAGTCCTCCAAGAAAGAGTGTGGAATTCTTGCATGAGAATCCCCTTGTACTAAACAGTACAACAAACCCAGCTAAGCAGTTGCATCATGAAATAAGTCATAAGAATCAAACATAAAATAATATTCTGAATACCCCATAATGCTTCCATCCCCTCCATTTATGAGCTTCCTCACCATGGGTCCCACCCATTTATGAGGTTACTTCCATGCAAAGACTCCTCCTCCAAAATTACGCTGTCTCCACTAGCTCCACCCTCTCATTTACAAAGTTGCTTGATTTGGTCGACCTTGGCTTAGTCTCCATGCATTGTCTCCTTTTACACCCAAGGTGGCTTTATTCTGACTATCTAAACTGATCCACATTCACACTAGGTTGTCTGTATTGATGGTTCACTCCCTCCATACCAGTGTTGTTGACTTGGTCAAACTTGACCTTGTCCACATGCATTAGCCCATGTTCACACATGAGGGTACTTTATCCAGTTATGAATATGATCCCTTTTCACATTATGAGGGATTTTATGCCTACTAAAGAGATTTATGGGCCTCCTTACCCATTTATTCATCTAGCTAGATGTCAAGAGCAAAATTAATATTCCAATTAGCTGCATGCTAATTTAGGAATATTACAATATTCCCCTCCCAAATGTTGCTTGTCCTCAAGCAACAAGATATATCTGCAAAATATCAGGAACCTTCATCCCCATGTGAAACTCCATTCTCCAAGCTATCATCCATATAAAATGAGTCACCCTCCAAAATGGTAATTCATAGAAAAACTCCTCCCATGTGAGAGGCTCCTCCCAAGGATATAAATCAATCATATGGATCCCTTTATAAGGAAAAAAAATTATGTAATGTAGCAGCCATATAATTTCCCATACTTCCCTTGAAGCATGAAGAAATGTGGGAAGTTTCATCTCCAGTTGACACATTTAACCACTGTGCCATCCCTCTAATCATGTCCCTGACAATATAATAAAATCATCAACATATGGGATCACAATCAAAGTCATGCTAGCTGCCATGTGTAGTAATGGAGAAGGAAAATGGTTCCTCAAGTGAAACCAGCGCAGTTTTGCTCCTAACTTCTTCAGAATATGGCATGATGAGTGGTTTCCCAACCACTTGTTTGCTGCCCCAATCTCCTCACAAGCTTGGAGAAGATGTATGGTGTATGGTGCAAATTGAGCATACGCTGCATAAGATATCATATCCCCAAGATCTCCTAGGGAGTGGCCATCATCAATGCTACTTATGGCCTCAAGTAGACCATGAAGTCTAGAAGAAAGAGTGCCCCCTCTTGGAGCAATGCCCTGCACATGAATGGTAAGGAAATGAAAATACATAGTAAATGAATCATGATGTACATAAAGACAATTTTTACCATGTACTTGGTTCAAGCTAGTAAGGTGGCTCATAGATGGGCCTCCTCTCACTCTTAATGAGGAAGGAAGTGGTTGTAATAACTCAACCAAAGGGTCATGTCTCTTCTCATCCTCCAAATAATCCGTGCATCTCCACATATGATGGTGCATCTCCTCTTTGAAGCCTTCCCAAATGAATTCCTCCACGATAGTACTATATGCTCTTCTAAAACCAGTGGGTTTGGAGATAAACCCTTCATATTCTACATCTAGTAGCTTCTCCTTGAGCTTAGAGGCTCTAGTCAAGAAGACTCTGCTCTGAAAATAGATGACCCCATCTACCACTGCATATCTCTCATTAGATAACTGGTCATCAAGCACTCTGCATGAAAAGAGATCCTTGGAGTATTCCACTAATAGTTGGGACCTCCAATAAGGGTCAATACTCAATAATGATAACGCTACTGATCTATCATGTGAAGAACCTGTCATGTTGCTGCTCTCTTCTTTGACATCTCCCATGCCAAAGTCATACCCCGGGATGCTGCAGTCTGGCCTCTGCTGCTCATGCTCTAAAGAAGGTGGAAGTTCTTGGAGGCTAGCCTTCCTTAAAAAGCTATCACCCACCAAAAAATTTCTGAGTTTGGCCAATGTAAACATGTGTGGCAACCAAAACCTACCAAATATGGAAGCGTCCTTTCGATGTGGAAGTATCTTCTGATTCTCCAAAACCATGGAATGGTCTCCTTGCACCCTGATGGAGCCATCCATTCCAGAGACATCTTTTCTCAACGCAAGATGTTTGGTGAGAGTGGGTAATACTGATGTTGGGAGAATGTCTCCCTCCTCCTTGAGCCTACCCCAGAATCTCTGTGCTGTGTTAAGTCCTCCTAAGGTGATCACCCCTCTGGAATCAATGAGTGGTGCAAATAGATGTGAAGCATCACCAATCATCTCATAATCTGGTGGTCTCCCAGGTGGAATGCCTCCATGTAATGAGACATCAATATCAAGAGTATACTGCATACATGAGTGGACTGCTTTGTCCTTGCTACCACTGCGCAAATCAGTTTGCCTCCTATGTGCATCAATCTTCTGCAATAGATAGGGGTGTGTGTCCCTAATAATATGATGTTGGTCTTCCTCCCTATCCTCTTCTTCCTTCTTCAAGTTCTCACAATCTATTCACGATTGCACATGCTGCTCAAGGATTGTGTCATGATCTCTACATGTTAGATTCTTTGGAACTTCTTGCAAACATACAAGGGCTCCTCTCATTGGAGCAATTGCTCCATCTTCCTCTCCATGAGGTACTAGATCTGCCCCTGGTGTGACAGCGTTGTCACCTATAGCCTTATCTTCCTCTTCAAAATAAATGGAATTTACCTTATTATCAATAAGAGGATCTTCTTTTGAAAACGAGATCTCTTTTTTAGAAGAGTGTTCTTTATGAAATAGTGGTCTTGCCTCTAGCAAGGTATTTTGCAAAGTTTCATTCCCTTCAATATTTTGCTGAAAGGAGTGGGGTTTATAGATCCTTCCAACCTATGCAAAGGTTTTGTTTGTTTTGATTTGTCTAGCTCCACTAGAGGTGTTTCAGAATGTTTTTCATCAAACCTTTCCACTACCATCTTAGTAAACCTTGCATAAGTAGATATATTTGCATTTCTTAATGAAAATTATTTAAATAACCACTAAGCATAAGCCTTACCTTCAAGCTGTAGCACTGCAACTCTAATGTATTCATCTTCTGAAACTTGGTGTTGCTGCAAATAGGTGTTTAGCTCCTCCACCCAATCCCTAAGTGAACATTTAGGTGATCCATCAAAAGTAGATAGGAAGAATATACCCTCATCATTCTGCTTACACCTTGTGCTATCATGGTTGCTAGGTATTTTATCCTCCTTGATCTTGCAAAACCCTTGGAAGTTTAGGTGATCCTTGAACCTCTTAGATTGAGATTCATACTCTTGCAAGTAGTCACCAAGAGTCTCCTTCTTTGGCACATTTCCTTCCTCCATCTCGCTTACTATGAACATAGGCCTGGTAAAGCGTTGTAAATATGATGGTGTGGCTGAATGCTCAAACCTATAATGAGGAACTAAAGCTTTCCTCATGTACAAATATTGTTAAGGGATCTCCATGTCTTTCCCTCCTCATCTCTTTGATGTCTTTTCTAATACACTTCAGAGTTTGAAGAAGAAGTTTTGAGAACTCCTTCCCTCCTGATAATAAGGTTTTGCTTTGATCTCTTTTGCATATATTCTCCTTCCTATGATAAGCCTCCTTAGATGACATAATGGTTGAATTACACAGGCTGAGACGAGATCCAAGCTCTGATACCACTGTAATATTCCCAAATGGGAAAAATCAACAATATAGGCACCAAAAACGCATTTTTCAGAAAATTATGCTATAAAAGTTGAGAAAAACCCATGGATCCATTATATTATACATTATAGCAACCAAATATGAAATGAAATCATAAAAAAATCATTATATCTTAGTTAAACAGGCCTCCCAAGCCTATAACATCCCAAAAACAATGCAACCCCATGACTACTACAACATAGAAATTTTAAAGCAAGTAACAACATAGTTTAATTTGGGTTTATACTATAGAAATAGAGAGACAAATGGATCTGCTGATATATTACTCAAGAGAGCTGAAAAACTAAGATCTAGTCTCTTTTACACAAATACAAGATAACCCAGCAAGGGTTTCTTGATAGACATGAGATAGAAGAAGTATATGTTGCAGATCTATGACTGAATCACACTGAATGACTAAATATTTGCATCAATATGGCTAAAAATACAAATAAATGGCTATAGCTCCTCCTTAGTTGCTCTCCGGGTGAAAGGCTAATCCTTTCACTAGGAAACTAGCTCACAATTAGGGGTTTTGAGCCTTCCACTGCAACACCATGAGAAATAACTCAGTTCCTTAAGGAGACTACGCTGTGGCTGTAGGTGACTGCTTGGCCCAATGCCGGATGGTGGAAATGAAGCCCAAAACACTCCTCTCAGGTTTATTCAACAAGTCCGCCAAGAAAGAGTGTGGAATTCCCGCATGAGAATCCCCTCGTACTAAACATTACAACAAACCCAGCTAAGCAGTTGAAGCATGCAATAAGTCATAAGACTCAAACATAAAATAATATTCTGAATACCCCATAAGGCTACCATCCCCTCCATTATATAATTGATGAGATTCCTCACCATGGGTCCCACCCATTTATGAGGTTACTTCCATGCAAAGACTCCTCCTCCAAAATTACGTTGTTTCCACTAGCTCCACTCTCTCATTTACAACGATGTTTGATTTGGTCAACCTTGACTTAGTCTCCATGCATTCCCTCCTTTCACACCCAAGGTAGTTTTATTCTGACTATCTAAACTGATCCACATTCACACTGGCCTGTCTGTATTGATGATTCACTCCCTCCATACCAGTGTTTTTGACTTGGTCAAACTTGACCTTGTCCACATGCATTAGCCCCTTTTCACACATGAGTGTACTTTATCCAGTTATGAATATGATCCCTTTTCACATTAAGAGGGATTTTATGCTTACTAAATATATTTATGGGCCTCCTTAGGAATTTATTCATCTAACTAGACGTCAAGAGAAAAATTAGTATTCTAATTAGTTGCATGCTAATTTAGGAATATTACAAAGTTCTTCTTTGATGGTGCTTCCAAATCAAATCCTGGTGCAGCTGGAGTAGGTGGTCTCATCATGGACCAACATGGAAATCACATTGCCTCCTTGGAATGGGGATTGGGGTAGATGACAAACAACAATGTAGAAGCATATGCCTTGATGCAAGGGCTCAAATTAATCAAGAAACTAAAAATAAAAAATGTTATGGTTTTCAGAGACTCCTCCAATGTTTCTCGAATGATGTTAAATGCCTTAATGTCCCCCAACCTTGACCTCAACAGACTCATAATAAAAAAATCACCCTGGCTCAAGACATCAGAGATCTAACCTTCTACCACATCCTTAGAGAAAATAATAAAAAAGCAGATTCTTTGGCCAACTTAGCCTGCTCCAAACCCACTGGTCAACTACTCTCCCAAGGGCTCACACTCCTCACCCCTATCCCTTGATTTTCCTCATGCATCCCCTCGACATGATGTTTTTATTCTGCACCTGTGCCTCCTCGAATTTATCCCGCATCTCTGCCATGCCCATCCCTCCTCCCTCTCCTATCTCGTGATCCTATTTCCCTTCCCTATCCATATTTCCCCCTCCCTCAATGCACTTCTTGCCTCTCCCATATCTATTTATTTCCATCCCCTATATTATGCTACTCACATCCTCTATTTTCCCCTCGGTGCAACATCTATCTCCTCCTTTCGAGCTGCCCCTCGGTGCTATCTCCCCTCCCTTCTCGAAGCTCTTGCGTCCTCTACCAGATCAGGTCTTTTTCCTCTTTGTAGAGCTCGACCCTCCTGGTTTCTGCAGACCTTTATCCATTCAGCCTCCCCACTACCTTCCCCCTGGCTTTCCCCTCCCCTCACTCCCTCTGTTTCAGATTTGTCCTCATACCTTCCAGCCAAAATGAGAAGTTAATACTGCCTCCACTACTTTGATATGCAAGCAGAAATGGAGTTGATCAAGGCGCAGCCCAAGATCACTCAGGAGAAGCACACTGTCGATGTCAACTTCCTTTGCTACCAAGCTCAATCCTTCTCAGAATAGCTGAGAGGAGTCAACAACTGCTGCGCACACATAGAAGAAGCTATGGAAAGCCTTCGATATACGATGGGAAAAAGAACAACCCCAAGTTCAAGCTCTAGCAATGCAAAAAACACTAATACATACAACGATCTTGGTACTCTGGATAACTCCAACGGGCAGCAAAACTATAGGAGCTAACTCCTTCGCATCTCAGCATGTTCATGGAATACCATACTTTTATGTTTTAAATTTACTGTTATGTTGTTTTAGTTTGTCAGAATCTACAAAACATCAGGTTTAAAGCGTAGTAGCAATAGACATTATCTAGGAGGTTGGGTTTTTGTCTCAACACCACTCCTTGGCATCTCTCTATGTAACTCACATGTAATGGAGCTCTCACTTCCCACTTTTTTTGGAATATAATCAGCAACCGACTTTGTAAAAAAAAAACCAAATAACATCATCAAATCTAAAAGCATGGTTTTCAAACACTCTAATTATCAAGCCAAATGGTTGATAATATTAGCGATTGAAACCATGGTTATAGTGTGTGTATGATTACATGGGATCCATCGCAATAATGGTCGTGTAGCCCATATAACAACCACTAATTCCAGTATGATTCACAAGTTGATTACGAGGGAGTGCAGAGAAATGTGTTTTATTAACACTCCCACACAATCAACTTCTTTGCACATCATTAAAAGTTTAAGAAAAACTTCAGATATTACTTATAGAAACATTTATTGGGAATTTCAATACTAGATGGTAGCATATCATTTAACACATTTTCTTATGATTAATGTTGTTGTAATATTTTACGATTTAGAGACATCGTCGAATCAGTAAATTAATCCACTAACGCTCGCCATAACACATTAATTCATTGAGACATTGGGTAACAAGCATCAATAAAACTAGTCTAACTGTCTATTTCTATGTGACTAAAACCAGTATGAGTCACGTTGTCGAACCAGTGCATTCATACACTTGATAAAACTCGCCATATATTCATATGTCTACAAGTATTGTATTATGATTGCTTTCTTATATGCCATATTCACGCATTCAGTTGAATATTATTCAAATTCCTCACAACTATGTCGAGCCATACAAGATTGACCGAGTTTCATAAACCAATTACGCTGAAAGGGGTTTTATTTATGGATTTGGCTGGGAAAACACTGTTCAACCCAGCCAATCTCCTTGCTCCATTTTTGTCGTTCCCTCCTATTAAAACTCAACAAGTGAAAATCATTTTCCTAGTTCCTTGTCGTCATCCTCCTCCATCAGTTTGCAAACAGACAAAAGGAAATCACCACCTGTCATTGAGTGCATCGATCAAAACCTTACATCAACTCTTGTATCAAGTAGCAGGATTGATTACATCGCCACCTAAATGGAGTGATCACCTCTTGGATCGAGTAATGGCAAAGAATCTTGTTATCGACTTCGTCAAGTACCATATTTCAATGATTGTTGCTCCCGTACCTCTGGGACAGGGCCACCCATTCATCACCGCCACCCCATGGCCTTACTTCGTCTGGTACAGGGTTGTCTTTCCTACCACAAAAATCCACACCCTTCAGCAACATAGCTCTCAAAACCTTTAGATGACCCCCTCTCACTGTAGAATGCAGGTCCATTTTCCCATTACTCTTTGAAATTTTCAGAAGCCCATCATTCGCCATCAAAATCTCTGTCACCACCTCCGCATGGCCCTGTGTTGCCATCGAATGAAGGGGTGTGCAGTTCGAGGAATCCGTTATCATTGCCAGCTCCAGGCAGAAGTTCACCAGTTCTTTCACCCAATCTTCAACACAAAGTGTTGACTTGCCTCTCCTCTCACATCAACATGCCATGATTCACCTTGCAAAAAATCTCATCTAAGATAACCATCCATTTCCAATCCTTCCTTAAGGAATCTCCCAAAACCCATAGTTTGTTAAGAAAAAATATAGAGAAGGACCAAGCGTAAGTGGTTGCATAAAGTGGCGATAAAATGCACATAAAAGGATTTTTAGCTGGTTTTCAATATATATCCGTTGAAATCAATTCAATCTTATACTTCGAGCTAAGGGATGGTTACCTAGATGTGCCTTTCCTTAGTTGTGCCAGAACATTTACCAGTTCAACGCCTAATGCATCCACTTATACATGAAAAATCTTACTCCAATCGAGACAAAATAGAATGGAATGGTCATCATTCATTCTTTTAACTATGTACACATTTCTTGTTGGTTCTCCTTCTATTACTTTATGGCATGCCTATCTTGGTTGTGTTTATTCATGGGGGTGAATGGGTGAGTGAGTGGTGTGTTACGTGTGTGCGGTGTGTTATGATGGATATACCATATTTTTCTTGCCTCTTACTTGGGCCATTGTAATTGATCTCGGGGTTAACCCTCAATCCATTATGTAGGATTCATTAAAGGGTTGACTGCCCATCCTCTATTCGATATGGTTATTAGGTCATACTGTGCCTTCTCAGTTAAGAAAGAACTCCACTCCTTGTTTGATCCATATGATTTCTCAATTGATGGTTTCAAAGGCCTGAATGAAGCTATCAGTTCACCCAATAGTGAATTCCTTCCGATGTTGGGTGGGAGGGTTCCTTAGGCAGGGTATATCATGGAACACCCACCTCATTAGATTCATAGTGCAAGTGAAGGGCTACCACCTTTCAAGTACGAGGTCTGGGTGAAATATTACCCTTAAATACAATTCAACCTTATGCCTCGGTCCAGTCGTAGAACACAACAACTACGATGGAACACAACATAGTGCCATAAATGATTGCAAATAATATAATCGCCGCTATAGATACTAACATGAAGTATAACCTAATGACTTCAAACATTGTACCCAACAATCATAAAAAAAACAAGCCACTCTGATCCATCGCATCATTAATGCTTATTGTATTGGTTTATAGGGTAACCACATGGATGTATTAGGAAACCGGCGATTTGTGAACCACCCATACGTTGGTGCTAATACTGGCTTGCTCACTTCAATGTTGTGCACAGGAGAGGGAATACCAAGGGATTGATGTGGAGAAGAAAAGGTGTTGGGGTAGAAAGTTGGGCCAAGTGTTTTACATGCAATTTTCCTCCATGCATGTTCTTCCCTCAAGAAAACTGTCATGGGGTTTTATAAGAAAAAATTGCCAAAACGCTATTCCTATATGTTTCAAGTTGCTCTTCCCGTGTGGGAATCTGTCCAGATATTTGGTCATAGAAATTAAAAAGGCCAAGTGATTCCGCGTGGCTAGCACCTAGTAGAGTTCCTTCATATGCTTGAAGAAGACCCCTTCTTTCAATTTTGTGGAATATAATAATTCTGAAAAAGGTTATCCAAGCTCAAGTTTAGCGAAGGCTTGGGGTGTGCCTGGATACTTCAATAATTTTTCCTCTTTTTTATCTCCATTAATGCCACCTTGGTTTCCTCTGCAACAATTTTTAACAAATATTTTACATTACATATCTTATAAACTCACCTTTAATCAACATTACTACAAAATTTGATATTGCTCTCAGTACATAGATGAAAAAGGTATAGGTTTTGCAAAACCATTTTAATGCAATTCACTTGCCCCCTAGTACTCTTTGTATTCAAATCCATCAAATTAAACAACTCAACCAAACTTTAGGTTTCCCAAGGGCTATAATAGGAGTTTAGTCGTTTGGAATCCTTGTAGAATTCCAAAGTTTCTCGCAGTTGGATGTAATTTTACCTTTTGAAGATGTTGAAATTTAAAATTGGGCAGACTTATAGATGTGAGCCACCATGAAACTTTGTTGCTTCAATGCATAACTCTTGCATGTAACTCAACCATAATTAACTCATCTCCAACCATGTTCAATTATGCCTAATTTAATTTCTGACATTCTTGCATGTTCCTTTCTTGAAACTTTGTCACTGCTTCATGTCCTGAAGAAAATCCTCTATCAAATCGCATAACGCTTGCATGTATCACAACCATAAGGGTCTCATCTCCAACCAAGTGCCCATTGTGCTCACTTTAATTCCTAGCTTTCTTTTTTGTTCCAAAATTCTGCAAACAAGCACATCAGGGTTTAACTACCATTCAATCTCCAAATACTTGAAGGAACTTCGGCTTCAACACTTAATCCATGCGTTGAAAATGAATTTTGCTCAATAACATAAGTTCAAAGTAAGTTGCCTTCCATTGACCCATCAATTGATCAATAGCTCAAGTTATCACTCACAAAACATCTGGGACTAAAAATATTGGCCCCTCACCGAGCGATTCTTGGTGATATCCATTCATGGATTGAAAGGGCTTGAGCATGGAATCCATCTTTGTCTTTCGGTCCAACCAGGATCATAAGGGTTGAGAGGTGGAGATGATCATTCAATGACCAATTTGACCCCACATTATCCATGGAAGAGAAATGTTGATCTCAACAAAGGTGGTTTTAATAGTGCCTTCTTCTCCCTCACAAATTAGGATTTCTCAGTCCTCCATGTTCAAGAAAAGTTGGGAATCCATCTCACAATAGAAGGTTGAGATAGAGACGAAATCATGGATACATGGTGAATGGGTGGTCCACCTTTAAGAGTAAAGGGAACATGAGGAAGACGATGTAGTGAGGATGGGAGTAGGATGTTCTTACACGGTGTGGTAATGGATATAAATAGATATGAAATGGTTGGGTGGCAAGCTATTATTACTACCATTGGCTAAAATAATGCCCAATTGGACATAGTGAATAAGCTTATCAATCAAAATGGATGATTAGATTTTGAGGCATTGTATTTAAATTATTTATTTTTGCAAATTAAAGTTTTAAGCATTTTTACGGTGAAAGGCATTTTTTTTGCGAGTTTGGGATGAGAAATTTTGGTTTAATGATGAAATGAATTGAGTTAAAAATAAAGGAAAAAAAGTGCTCGTTGTATTTCAAGGAGAAACATATCTAAAGTTATCAATGAATACATATGTAGCTTTTATCTCTAGTCTTTTAACATAGAATTTAAGAGATTGTATTTATATATCCAATTTTAATTTTTGCAATGAGACAAGTCAAGAGAACATTTCATTTGTATATTCAATCTTTTGTAATACAATGTTTTAAATTCAATGGCATAAGTATCTAATGAAAATGTTCTCATTAAAAGTTTAAAAGTTTAGAGATTTGATTTATTCATTTAGAATTTCAATTATTTTGAAAACTTGCTAATCCTTTTATCTTGTTAAATATAATTCAACTTTTTTGTATTTTAAGAAGTATTTTTGAAAATTTAGTTATTATGGAAAAAGTTAGGGAAAAATTAGAAAATACATTATGGATAGTTAAATTTAATTTAATTAAATATTCAAATAAATAGTGTTATTTGTTAAAACATAACTAAAAAAATAAACATTGTTTATTTCCAAAAATATATAAAGGACAAGGATTGACTAATTTATTTTAAAAACATAAAAGATATATAAATTTTTTGGAAAACAAATCCAGATAATTACGTGGATAGGATGACCTATATTTGAATTGGGTTTCAACAATTTTGACTATTTAAAATTGAAAAAATGTTTGGATGGTCACAATTTTATAAAGCTCTAATATTCTTCATCTGATTTGCAATCCAAGATAATGAATTAAGGGATTGGATAATGAATGGAAAAACCGAAAAAACATTTATTTTATTAAAATTTTCATGATACCCCTCAATCAGTGGAAGCAAGAGAGTCAATCCCTTGTCCATTCTTAAAATTGTATAAAATAACATAATATTTAATTCAAACATAATTAACTATAGGTAAATACATTCAACATGATGTCATGTTTCTCAAAAATTTACCCAACACTTCTCAAGCACACTATCTTCGTGGCATGGTTATTAATTCGTTAAATACATTCAACATGATGTCATGTTTCTCAAAACTTTACCCAACACTTCTCGAGCACACTCTTTGTGGCATGGTTATTAATTAGGTAAACACATTCAACATGATGTCATGTTTCTCAAAACTTTACCCAACACTTCTCAAGCACACTATCTTCGTGGCATGGTTATTGCTCAATTAAGAACTAACTCACATCAACTTCAGTGTGAAATGGGGCGGTGGAAGAGACCTAAAGAAGCTTGGGAAGAAAGGGTATGTACTTTTTTCACTTATGGGGTAGCCCCAATCAAAAAAACATTTCATTTTGAAATGTGATGCTTTCAGAGACATCAGGGACAATTACCGCAATATGCTAGCATCAATTCCGCGGCATTGTCTTTTCAGTGAGGGAACTGTTAGAATGTTGGGTAAGCTCATCATCAATTTGAGTAAGAAAATGATTGAATTACAGAAGGCAAAAAAAAAGGAATTTGGTATTCCCATAGACTACTTTTAGTCTCATGGACGTTAAAATATAATTCATTCATTCATTCCCTCCAGTAACTCATCCCTTGTAAAGTAGGCTCACAATGCTTCACTCTACATGATTAAATAGTCAAGCTATACCAATACTCATATAAACCAAAATGACTAGGCTATAATTCCAAAACTTCATCTAATAATTCATTTAACTTTTGATTCAAACTTTTTTTTTCTTCTTGAAAGAGTACCATTGAAAACTATAGAAGTGTTGATCAACAATTGTCATTGATGTCAACCCAAGAAGCACTGGGGGATAACCCGATCTTGTATGGGAATTTTGACCTCCAAATTACTATATTCTGAGTCAAGGATATTTTTTATGGTTTATACTTGTTGATATGTTTCCGTTGATATATGGCATGCCACGTAATTCTTCACGATTTGAGAGATATTCATGTTCGAAGTTAGCAACCCCAGTTAGTGGGCTAAAACCCCATAGGGTTGTGGCATGACACTAATAATTGATTGTGGTCATTGAAAAATCAATAATTAATAATTTTTAAGCTCCTAAAATCCTTCCCACATTCACTTTTTGAAGTCCCTATCAACCTAAGCATTTATATAAATTGTGATCCTCATATCCTCCTCATGTAGGGATTTTTCTACTTGAAACAGGTCATCGTGGAATTTGCGCTACAAAATTTTTTATACAAAGGTTCAGAAGCTAAAATTTTTATGAGGAAAAGCTGAAATATTGAGGAAGCCCTTGTAAAAATTTCGGATCATGGTTCGCAATATTTTCGGAAATATGATCTGTGGAAGTTAGGGTTTTGGCGGGCTCCCAAACTTCATCTCAAATAGGTGACTTTGGGAAAATCGTCATAACTCTCTCTCTGAATATCAGATTGGAATTCTATAAAAAGTGGCGGAAAGTGAACGGACTTTAGTTTTATGTATATTAATTTCAGAGCCGAATGAGGAAATAGTGACACATGGCATGTCGTACAAGTTCACTCTACTGAACCAATCCATAATTAGTTCATTGTAAGAGATAGGGCATAACTTTTCCTTGAAGAATCCAAATTGGGTCTGACCTATGGCATTGGAAATAAGACTCAGAGGAATACTGCAAGAATGAAAATCACATATTGGGGATCTGAAATAACAGATATACACCAGATTCAATATAGAGCTCCTAGAAGGAAAGGAAAATCTAGATCATGTGCTGTCAAGGGCTGCAAAGGATCAGAATTTCAAGGGTAGCAAAGAAAAGAAAGGTGTAGCAGAGGTAAGCTCCAGGTAAGCATATTCTATATATGCATGTTCATCTCTTAATTGCATTAGGTTCTTTGTATTCTAATTTTTTGTTTGTTTGTTTAACACTGACATATGCTCTGTAGGATGAGGCAAGTTTTGCTATTATCATGTCATGGGTATTTCCTTGAATAATTTTTGCAGGTATTATATATTCATCAAGATAAGACTCAATCCATGATATAATGTTATGAAGAGTGAGAAAGGGTAGCATGACAAGAGCAGCAATCAAGGTGCGGAACAATAGCAAGAAGTTCACCACATGAAGTCTTCATGTGGGCAGCACTGCATACAATCACTGTAAAGGTATCATTGTACTGAGTCATTGTAAAAGCATCATTGTAAAATTTGTACAAGTGTCTATCTGCCAAGAATTGAAGAGGCAGTGTCAGGAGGTCTAGGATCATAATTAGGTGGTTGTGTCATAGTTGGGGTTATGGTCTAGTGTGTCTTCTTCCTCTACATCATTCCATATCATTTTAAAGTGGACCATTTTCCCTGGTACGGGAGTCCATTCTTCTTTTATTTTTATATAGGGTGGTAGGGTGGTGCTAGGTTGGTGCATGAAGTCACCAACACGTTCAAGCTTGAGAAAAATTCAGGGTGGTAGGGTGGTTCTAGGGTGAGTTGTAGCTCATTGGGTGTTGGGGCATCCGTTGTAATATCCCAAAAGGGAATAATGCATTGATACACAAAACAATATTTGAAACACAGAAAATGTACATAAATATTATGATCAACACAGATATAGACAGAATAGGTGAGCCATTTTATTCATTGGAGATGGATTACAATTACCACAGTGTACAAAATAAGGTACTCTAGCCAAAGATATGGCCTAGAAACACCCTAAAAGCATGCCACAACAAGCACTGCGTAACTGGAGAGCTTTAGGAAGCAATACTGCACTGTCCCTTTTGCTGATGATGTACATATATCTACTAAAAAGGGAAATTTAGATCTATGGAGCTCAGGAGCTTTGATGATGCCAAGATTCAAGATATGGGCTCTATGATGGAAACCCAAGATAACCCAGAAAGGAAATTTCAGATCTATGGGATTGGAAATTTAACCTCTTGGGATTTGATCCCTGGTATGTTGGGTTATGCATATCTGAAGCTAGATCTGATCATATGAGGGCTGAAATATGATGTACATCCAGATCTAAGCTTTGAGGGCTGATCCCTCCTTCAGATCTCTAAGATAGAAGCTTGAGATCTTGTCTCTTCTTCCTCCTCCTGAAGATGTAGCAATTGAAGATGCAGTTGTTGGGAAAAATCCGCTGTAGAAGAGGGAGAGACTCAATTCCTGTTGAAATGTGCTGAAATAAGATCCAGGCTTATGGAAACAGTGATGGAAAAGTGAGGGGATGATCCCTCACAGGATTCCTAGCTGAAATTATAGAAACTTCCTTCCTCCTCTGGATCTGCAATGATGGAATGTGCAATCCCTGATGGGAATGATGCTGATAGGAGGTCAATAATGTTTAGCATGATGCAAGATCTGAAATGGGGCTCTGGGGAAGCTGATCTTGAAGCTCAAGGTGATAGGACTAATCCTTCACTGGTTCTCCATATGGAATATTGAAGAGAACCTCCTCCTCCCAAAACGATCTTCAGAAATAACGCAATTTTTGAATATGGATGTTATGCAAAGAGTAGGAACACTAAGGCACCAATGCCTGATTATGAAATGGAAGCTCAGAATACCTTCCCAGAGTAGGCACACAAGTCCCCCGTGGGTAAGGGTGGGATTCCCGCTCGGGAACACCCTATGCTAAACAACACTGCAGACTTAGCTAAACATCATAAGAGTGCATGGAATGTAAAAAGACAACTCTAGATCTAAACATATCACAAATCATAAAACTAAAGCCTGCCTCCAATGTTTCCTTCATATTCTTTATATACAAAGTGAGCCTTCCCAAGCCTTGTCCCACCTCTAAACTGCATTGTTCATGTGGACATAATCCTCCATGGTTGACTGCGTTGTCTCTCCAAGTCCTCCATCAAGTCTACATGCAATGTGCACCTTCTCCATCATGTGTGCATTAAATGCACTACTTCCTCCATCACTTCATCATGAATGCTCTATTATATTACATTAGATTCCCTCCATGATCTAAGTTGACTGCTTCAAATTCCATGATCTATCTCATTAATGTGACATGATCTCCACTCCATTCACATTAGTAGTTGTGCCACTACTCCATTATGTAGATATATGTTTAATTAATCCACGTTCACACATCAACAATGGATCTTATTCATATTCGAGGATTATGGGTCCCTCCACCCTTTTCTTTACTTACTTAATTAAGAAAATTAAGAACTCTAATATTCCAAATATCATGTGAAAATTTAGGAATATTACAGTCCTCCTCGGAAAAATGTTGCTTGTCCTCAAGAAACTGTAAAAGTAGATGCAAAGCCATCTATTCCCCTCTAAATGGCATCCACATAAGGAAGGCCTCCTCCATTTGCTGCAATGTGTTATGCATTTTTGGTTCCAAATTTGTCTCCCAAGAATGCATAGAATGACATCCAATTGTGTGGCTATATGTCACTCCTCAATCATGAAGCTCCAAGTGACAACCATAAGCTGTCCAACATCCTCCACAATACATGGTATACATAAAGATAGATGGTTCCTTCCATAAAAGGAAAGCTCTAGCTCACAAAGTATACCTCCATTTCATGCTACATGAAGTAAAGAGAGGCTTTTCATGCCTCCATCCTTAGCCCTGTTGGCCTTGTTGGATCTAGGCATCATGCCAAAATTGTACAAAATAAGAAGTAGAGACATATGGGTAGACAAGGGTGTCAAACCATATTCTCCCAATAGTAACCACTGGAGTAGGGCCTCTTGCTACCATGCCCCATCTCCACCATGCAATATGGACAAGCCAAACTCCCCCAAAAGCAACCAAAGCAACAAGAGATATTGCTGCCTTCTCACCTCCTCATGTGCATCATGGAGTAAAAACATACTGATAGACATGTCGAATCATCCCAATACAAGCAAACACCATCAATACACATCATGAGAGCACCATGCCAAGTTTTACACAATACAAAACACATAGACATGGGAGATGTCATGTGATGGCCAAACTCTCTTAGTAATAAACAAAATAAGCATGCCTTCTTTTGCTTCATTTTGTCATTGATATACAAGGCACGAGTCAAAGAAATATGAACTATTGGGTGGTAACCATACACACCCAAGAGTAGCCAGCGCAGCCATGCCTCCTTCTTCATTATATGAGTGTTGTATAAGGCATGGATCATGAAAATACGTGTTGTTGGGTAGTAGCCATACTCACCCAAGAGCAACCAATGTAACCAAGCTTCTTGCTAGCCCATGTCATATATTTGCAAGTGGTCATGCAACCCCTTGCCTTTTCACTCCATGATATGTTGAAGTGCACCTCCAATGAGACGTCTCCATGAGATCTTCTTCTTATCAATGGCCCTCCAAAAACAATAAGGTTCTAGATCTGCTGCAGGTAGAAGTTTCTCTTTGAGTTGTGAGATGCTCATTGAGAAAGAATCATCTTGAAAGGGGAAAATATTCCTCATCTCAAAATGTCTACCATCTATCATCTTTACCTCCATTTCTTCATGAACAAAGCTACCTTCAGAATGCTCCAAGAATAATGGGGCCCTCTCATCATCACTGCTACTGAGTGACAATGCTACAGATCTGCATGATGATACATATGCTATCTCATGGGCACAATGATGAACTCATAGCCAACCATTGTACATAGGATCATTCTCATCCCATCTTCTGAAAATCCACATTTCAACTCAAAGGGTTGAATGTAGTTCATCAATGACAAACTGGGATAGCCTTTATTCTCCTCCTTGATTAGATCAAGGGTCCTATGCGCAATGATATGCTGCTACTCCAAATCAGCTTGTTGTTCTAACCCTTGGTCATCCATTAGTCTTGATGGAATGTTCCCATAGGTTTCAACAAGAGGTACTGAAACAATATGAGAGGAACGTGCATGCATAACTCAGATCAACTGATGTATGGGAACCTCTTGCAAGACCATAAGAGTTCCTCCAATCGGTACAATGGTCTCTTCAACTACTGGTAAGAGAGATGGCTGATCTTCTATCAATTTACCAGCACTGGAATCTACCTCCTCTTCCTCATGCATCTCCTGAATCATGCATGGAACTCTATATGTCAAGAGCTCAAGACTATCTTGCAAAGATGTAGGTGTCTCTTCTCCGGATGCAAGTACCTTTGCAACTTGTGGTGAATGTAGTGACTTCTTGTCCAGAGTGACAAGAATGACATCTTCCTTTGTTTCCTTAGGAAATGTATTTTTGGGACACCTCTCTGGTTTTCTCACATCAAACTTCTTTCTCAACTTGTGAAAGAAATCTGAATATTTAGTCACCTTTTCATTCTCCATGTGACCAAACCACCAATCATTGGCTTAACCTAGAAGATGAAGTGTTGCAATCTGAACAACCTCAACCTCTTTTTCAGCCATAGGATGTAGCCTAAAAAATGTATCTAACTCTTTCCTCCAAGCCTTAACAGTGCTTGAGGAAGATCCATAAAATTTAGGCAAATAGAATCTATTGTGCCTCTTTCTTGTATTGCTGCTATAAGATCCTCTTTCTTCTTTGATTTTGAAGAATTGTTGGAGAGTTAGATTCTCCTTGAATGCTCTAGATTGTGCTTTGTACTCTTCAAGATACAAACTATGAGTCTCATGAGTCTCAGGTTCTCTTCTTTCTTCATTTCTATACCATTCACCTTCTTCAAATAAAGTGGGCATAGTAGATCTATGATTCTCCAGTTTTCTTTGTTGCTAATAGGAAGTGTTTGGACCTTCCTCATCAAATCTTCTTCTTGGATCCTCCTTTTGTCTTTCTCTCTTCATTTGTTTGACCTCTTTGGAGAGATCTTGCATGGATATAAAGAGAAGAGTGGAAAAACTACAATCCTCCTTCATGATAGATCTCATCTATCTGCTTCTTCTTTTGATGCAAAATATGAAGTGTCCACAAGCTGAGCCAAAGATCATGCTCTGATACCACTGTAATATCCCAAAAGGGAACAATGCATTGATACACAAAAAATATTTGAAACACAGAAAATGTACATAAATATTATGCTCAACGCAGATATAGACAGAATAGGTGAGCCATTTTATTCATTGGAGATGGATTATAGTTACCACAGTGTACAAAATAAGGTACTCTAGCCAAAGAGATGTCCTAGAATGACCCTGAAAGCATGCCACAACAAGCACTTCATAACTGGAGAGCTTCAGGAAGCAATACTGCATTGTCCCTTTTGCTGATTATATACATATAGCTGCTAAAAAGGGAAATGCAGATCTATGGATCTTAGGAGCTCTGATGATGCCAAGATTCAAGATCTGGGCTCTATGATGGCAACCCAAGATAACCCAGAAAGGAAATTCTAAATCTATGATATTGGAAATTTACCCTCTTGGAGTTTGATCCCTGGTCTGCTGGGTTATGCAGATCTGAAGCTAGATCTTATCATATGATGGCTGCAATATTATGTACAACCAGATCTAAGCTTTGAGGGCTGATCCCTCCTTCAGATCTCTAAGCTAGAAGCTTGATATCTTGTCTCTTCTTCCTCCTTCTCAAGATGCAGCAATTGAAGATGTAGCTGCTGGGAAAAATATGTTGTACAAGAGGGAGAGACTCAATGCCTACTGAAATGTGCTTCAATAATATCCAAGCTTATGGAAACAATGATGGAAAAGTGAGGGGATGATCCCTCACAGGATTCCTAGCTGAAATTCTAGAAACTTCCTTCCTCCTCTGGATCTGCAATGATGGACTGCGCAATACTTGATGGGACTACTACTGATAGGAGGTCAATAATGTTTAGCCTGATGCTAGATCTAAAATGGGGCTCCAGGGATGATGATATTGAAGCTCAAGGTGATAGGAATAATCCTTCATTGGTTCTCCTTCTGGAATACTGAAGACAACCTCCTCCTCCCAAATTGATCTTCAGAAATAACAGAATTTCTGAATATGGATGTTCTGCAGAGAGTAGGCACACTAAGGCACCAATGCCTGATAATGAAATGGCAGCTCAAAATACCTTCCCAGAGTAGGCACACAAGTCCCCCATGGGTAAGGATGGGATTCCCGCTTGGGAACACCCTGTACTAAACAACACTGCAGACTTAGCTAAACATGATAATAGTGCATGGAATGTCAAAAGACAACTCCAGATCTAAATAGATCACAAACCATAAAACTAAAGCCTACCTCCAATGTTTCCTTCACCTTCTTTATATACAGAGTGAGCCTTCCCAAGCCCTGGCCCACCTCTAAATTGTGTTGTTCATGTGGACATAATCCTCCATGGTTGACTGCACTGTCTCTCCAAGTCCTCCATCATGTCTACATGCAATATGCACCCTCTCCATCATGTGTGCATTAAATGCAATACTTCCTCCATCACCTCATCGTGAATGCTCTATGATCTTACATTAGATTCCCCCCATGATCTAAGTTGACTGCTTCAAATTCCATGATCTATCTCATTAATGAGACATGATCTCCACTCCATTCACATTATTAGTTGCTCCACTACTCCATTATGTAGATCTATGCTTAATTAATCCACATTCACACATCAAAATTATTCATCTTTGAGGATTGTGGGTCCCTCCACCCTTTTATTTAATTAATTAATAAAATTAAGAACTCTAATATTCCAAATATCATGTGAAAATTTAGGAATATTACATCCATTCAGTTGACTACTGAAGAATCTTGGCGATTGGAGTGTCCATCCAGTGGAAGCTGGAGAAGAATTGTTTTCTAGATTCTAGGAATTTGGAGCTTTATTTTCAATTGGAGTTGAATATTAAAGAGTTATTAGAAAAGCATTCAGATTGTTTTTATCCCGGAGGGGGTTTCCAAAAAATATGTGCATTTGTGTTCCTTTTGTTTACTGCTATCATTGTACAAACACTAATAATAATTTAAGATTAGCTAATGATTTGAAAGATTAATAATAATACAAATTGAAAGGAATACCGATTCACCCCCCATCTCAGTATTTCCAACAAATGGTATCAGAGATGGGTTCCTTCAATAGCAGTTTAACAGCTGGAATGAGGTCATGGATCATACCAAGAATGGTGTACCTCTGTTCAATGAAAATAATTATGCACTCTGGAAAGGAAGAATGGAGGCCTATCTCTTGGCGTAAGGTTATGAAGTATGGTACACTATTCAAAATGGCTTTACACCAACCGCAGTTGAACAAGGTAAGAAGAATTTGGTAAATGATGTAAAAGCAAAAAATAATATTATCATTGGACTTACTGAATCTGCTTATCATAAGGTGTTGGGTTGTCAAACTGCAAAAAAATTATGGGACAAGCTTAAGAATATATATGCAAGTGACTCAAATTTCAAAGAAGCAAAGCTTCAAATCTACAGAGCAAAATTTGAGCAACTCATAATGAAAGAAGATGACAACATTGCTGCATACTTCCAACATGTTGATGAAATAAACAACACTCTGGAAGGATTGGGAGAGCCTATTGACGAGAATACTATTATATGAAAGATTCTTATAATGTTACCATGGAGATTCAACCCAAAGGCATCAGTCTTAGAATACAATGCAAATCTGGAAAAACTCAACAAAGAGGAATTACATGGAGTTCTCATAGCATATGAAATGAGACTTGATGAAGAAGAGGGTACTTCGCATCTAGAAACTGTGTTTGTTGCATCTAATAAAACCGATAAGGAAAAACAACCTTCAAATGAAAACACCTGCACCTGTAAGTGTGAAGAAAAGGAAGATAATGAAGAAGGTCTTTCAGATGGAGAATATGCTTACTTTATGAGAAAACTAAAAATTGCTAAGGGAAAATTTAAAGGTAAACTTCCATTGATATGTTTCGGCTGTGGTGAGGTTGGGAATTTCGCAGCAAAATGTCTGAACATAAGTGATGGAAACTCAAAAGGAAAGAAAGACTTTAATAAATTCAACAAGCAAGGCAAAAAGAAAGGATTCAAAAGGAACTTTCTCTCTAAAGAAGATAGCTCATCATTCGATGAAGATAGTGAAAACGAAGAAGAAGCCAATGAGAGAGTATTGTTTATGACCAAGCACAATAAACAAGAGGTATCAAAAAACAAAGAAGAAAGGTTGACCATAGAAGAATTTTCTAAGGAGGCAATCAGGCTTATAAAAGAGCTCAAGGTTGAGAATATCCGTTCTAATACTCTTGAAGAACAAGTTCAAGGTCTCAAAATTGAAGTTGAAGAACCCAAATGTATTGCAGAGTCACTTTGAAAGAAGTTGGAAGAAAGCAACCAAGAAAGGGAAGCATTAGAAGCCGAAGTAGTCTCGCTACGTAAGGAAGTGAAGAAGGGAAAAACTATCCAAAACTATGCCAACAGCTCAAGGGCATTGGAAGGACTCATAAAAAATCAACGATCTTACAACGACAGAACTGGCCTCAGTTACAAAGAAGAAGAAGCAGGAACTTCTACAACAAAATACAATGAACCTATGAGATTTGACATGCATGTAGACTTCATTGGACAAGATTTTCTAGAACAGCCTTGGAAGACAATTCCTCGATGAATATTTCCATCCAGGTACCAACATATTTTTCATGGATATTGTTATTCATGTGGAAAATTTGGTCATAAAGCTGTAGAATGTCTCATGTACCCTAGGAATCAATATAATTCCAGGAGATCTTTCAAATATGAACCTCCCAGGGCTCAACGAAACATTAATAGATTTGAACATTTAAGAAATAATATGGAATGTTACAAATGTCGAAACATTGGACACATAGCCAGAGACTACAGACTTGAAAATCCTCCAGAAGAATCTTCGAAACCACAAAACGAACAAACATGGAAGAAGAAGAGGATTGATAATTGTGCTCTCGCTCTCAAGGCTCAAAACAACAAAGATGTGTGGTATGTTGATAGCGGTTGATCAACGCATATGACTGGAGATAGAAAGAAATTTGTATCTCTGAAAGAGAAGAAGGATGGAACCGTATCCTTTGGAAATGATGGATCTTCAAATGTTATAGGATTAGGTATCGTCACTCTCGGAAGCAAAGATGTTCTAGCCAAGAATGTTATATTGATTGAAAACATGAATCACAATCTGCTTAGTATTGGACAAATGTGTGATCAAGGACACACAATGTTATTCAACTCCAGAAATGTGAAATCAGGAAAGGCAGGTATGGTAAAATTGTGGCTACAACAATTTGAACTCCAAATGACATATGTTCTAGATGAAGCAACTAAAGCATGTCTACTAGCTAAAGAAGATGAAAGCTGGTTATGGCACAAATGAATGGGTCACATAAAATTTGACAATATTGTCAGGATAAGCAAAAAGGAAGCAGTATGAGAAATGCCAAAAATCTCAAAACCTTCCAACACACTATGTGAGGCCTATCGGCACGGAAAGCAGACAAAATTCGAATTTAAAACAAAAGAACACTTTGCATCACATCCATTGGAATTGATACATACTGATCTATGTGGTCATGTGAGAAAAAAAGGCTTAGATGGAGAATTATATTTCATGTTAATGATAGATGACTATACCAGGATGACAGCCATTAGTTTCGAAAAGAAAAAATCTGAAGCATTTGAGTGCTTTAAGATCTACAAGGAGTTGGTCGAAAATGAAACTGATTTGAAAATAAAGTGTCTAAGATCAGATGATGGTGGAGAATTCACTTCCAAATTATTTCAGCAATACTGTGATTAAAATGGAATAAAAAGACAATTTTCAACAACACGAACACCTTAGCAAAATGGAGTTGCTGAAAGAAAGAACAAACCCTTACAGGAAATGGGTAGAACAATGTTTAAGGACTCAAAATTGGATGAAAAATTCTGGGTTCAAGAAATTGATATGATAGTCTTCATTATCAACCGAAGTATTCTAAGAAATAATTGCAACAAGACCCCATATGAATTATAGAAAGGAAAACCGGCTAATGTAAAATATTTTAGAATGTTCGGAAGAAAATGTTATAACAAAAGAGAAGATCAAAATTTAGGTAGGTTTGAATCTCATGTTGACGAAGGTATCTTTGTTGGTTACTCACGCAAAATAAAGGCCGATAAATGCTATAATCTAAGATGAAAACAGATAGTTGAGATAATAAATGTTACATTTGACGAAGATGGTATTCTAACGAATAATGACGTGGATCTAGAATCTTTGAAACTTGAGACAGAGGCTGAAAAAGACAAAGAGAAAATTCTAGAACAAGAAGCAACTATCAACTAGGAAGAAGTAAATAATGATCATCAAGATGTACCAAAACAACAACAAGAAGCTCCTCCAAAGAGAACAAAAGAATGGATTCAAAAGAACCATCCATCAAATCAAATCATTGGTGACATAAATGAAGGTCGATAGCTTTGTTCATCACAACAAGCTCACATTGCTTTTCTAGCAACCTTTGAGCCTAGTAGTTTTAAGGAAGCCAACTAGAATGAACATTGGGTAGCAGCTATGAATGAATAATTGGATCAAATCAAGAAGAATAGCACTTGGGAATTAGTTCCACGAAAAAAATATAAAAATGTCATTGAGACTAAATGGGTGTTCAGGAATAGATTGAATGAAGATGGACAGGTTACTAGAAACAAAGCAAGATTGGTTTGCAAAGGCTGAGCACAAGTGTAAGGAATTGATTTCGACGAAACATTTGCACCAGTTGCTAGAATGGAAGCCATAAGAATGTTTCTCGCCTATGCATGTTCCAGAAAAATCAAAGTCTACCAATTGGATGTTAAGTCAACATTTTTGAACGGAAAATTAGAATAAGAAGTTTACATCGAACAACTTGAAGGTTTTATACTATCAGAAAAAGAAGACTATGTTTGCAGGTTAAAGAAGGCTCTATATGGTCTCAAGCAGGATCCCAGAGCATAGTATGCTCGTCTTGATGGATATCTCTGTCAACAAGTGGTATCAAAGCATAGGTCACGAGTTCGATACACACCCTACTCGCGTTGGGGGGAGATTTTTGGACATTGGATAAACCAACGCTCCCTGTGTGTTTCACAACATGGACTAACCGCCTCTCATGGATCCCTATCCCAACAAGAAGAATATTTTTAATTTTCTAAAGAAGGGGGGCAAGACATACATTATCCAACACAACTTTTTTGTATGTCCAATCTATCACCAATTTAGAGTCATCCATGACCTCTAATCTAATCTGGATACTCCCTACTTGCTTGGAAAATGAAGAAAGGCCTAGAAAACTATAAACTCAACCTTTTTGTTTGAGCCTAACAATATTGAATATGATCCATAAATTGGTGTATATATTCCATTGGAATTGTTTGTCAAGTCTAAACAAATCACTGAGATATTTATTGTTAATTTTTCCTATTCTAGATTCTTTAGTTAATTGATTTTCTACTTAATTAATTAAGAGAAATAGAAAATAGAAAAAAATATACACACCATCCACAATAAGCACAAATTTTTCTTAAGAAAACCCTTAAGAGGGAATACCTAGCTAGAAGGTGGGTTTTTGTGCTATGCGTTTTTTTTTCCCATATTTTGTTTCATACAATTTAAAAAAAAAAAACCAAATAAATTGAACTTCTCTGGCATGTACCTTGTGTCTGCAAGGATTTCCATTTTTCTGAGACATTTATGTTAGTCTAACTTTCTTCTTAAATTTAACCTCCTGCTAAATTCTTTAGCAAATATATAAACTCAAATTTTGATTGTATTTTATTGTCTTCCACATTCCCACACTCCTCCCCCTTTTGGGGTTCCTTTGCACATCTCGATGCAATCTAGTTAATACATCTATTAAGTGTTAACAATAAAGGAATTTCTCATAGTTGATTTTGACTCTATGTTTTAAGACACTGGAATTCTGAATTTAAGCCTTTGGAATTTCTGAATTTGAATTCTGAATTGTGAAATTGGCTTTGACTCTTTGTAACTGCATTAATTTACAATGATCTTTAATGTTGTAAAGCCATGCAAAGTTAACATGTGTTGGAACGGGGTCTCCTAACAAGCTGCGAAACTGGTCCATTTTGATTATTTTTTATTATATTTAATATAGCGTAGGGGTTTTGGGGTGGGTCAAAGCCCCGAACGCATTGTAATGGGTCAAAGGGTAAACTAGGGGTCCGAAAACCATGGGTCGGACCATAGGAACGTTGAGGCTAGATTGTTATAAATAGAGATACATTTTGGATTGTAAAGGATAGGGAGGAATGAGCTACTGATGCGATCTATTGTTTAAGCTATCTGTTTGGGTTTTGGGGGAACGGTCTCCTGCTGGCTGTGTGCGGACCCTGCTGCTATGTGCACAGGTTGGGAAGGGAATTGTAAGGAAAGGTTGATGAATGAGTGAATTTGAAGGATTATTAAAGATCTGAATCTGTGAGTACTGTTGTATGAACTGCTGATAATTACTGTGTTATGTATTTTCTGTCTTTCTACTGCGAAAGTCTATGTAATGAATGCTTGGCTCTAGATCTATTCCGCTCTGTTTATATAATGCTGTGTTGATGTTATGAAAAGCATATAATTGTAGATCTAGTGCATGGATGCAAATAGATACATGCTTAACCTTGCGAAGAAACAAGGTGATGTAGGGGCATTAGGCTCAAAAGTTTCTTTGTACATAAGTAGACATAGGGGGTCCCATGTTGAATTTCTTGTAAATATTAATATTTTGAATACTTGGTATAATATTGTAATTGTTCTCAAGTCACTTTGAGAACATGAGAAGTTGGTGGAGATAGGAATACGAAGAGTCAGTTTAGGATTAATTCAGTTATTGAGTCTAGATTTAGGAATTGGAATGCTAAGAGTTGTTGGAATGTTTGTATAAATGTAATCCTGAAGAGGTTAGATGAGGCCCAGAGAGAGAGAAGAGACAGAGAGAGCTGAAGAGAGGAGAGAGAACCTCTTCAGCAACAGAATAGGAGAGTAATGGCCAATGAATTGAATATCTGGCCTGTCTTGAAATTGTAAGAACTTGGTTGAGATGTATCACTTGTATATGTATGTACATATATATCTGTTTATGGAGAATTGTTATAAATCCCGTGTGTGACTTTAGGTCTTCTTGGTCGAATTATATGAGGAAATTATCTCAGTATAACTGTGAATTTGTTGCTTAAACTTTGCGTGAGGAATACCTTGCGTATTTGTGTGTTTGTTGATTATCCTCTGTAATTATGTATAGTATGAGCCTCTGCGTATGAAGTGGAACCCTGTTGAGAAATCATGGTGGAGTTTAACTCTGGTTAACGAATACTGTGTGTCATTGAAGAAAGCGACTTTATTGTCAGTGTTGTGTTTTGATTGTATGTGTGTTCTCAATGAGAGTAATAGGATCTGTAACAGCCAAGGATCTGATGATAGACCATGTCCAAGGCTTGCGAGCACTGTGAAACATAGCCGCAAGGGTTATGCGTGGGCGGAACCTTGCGTCATATTTCATAGATGAAAAGAACCTTTTTGTATGGAAGCGGGAGCCGAGCGGAACCTGGAGTGGAGAACGGAACCGTGACCAAGAGGAACAGTGACGGCGGTTTGGAGCAAAACCGTGGGTTTCATCGCACCACCATCCGTCGGACAAGCAGTATTCCCGAATTCGCAGCGATTCCATAGAGCAACTGACACACGTCCCTGAATGAATTTGAAAACCACCGTTTAACTTGCGCCATCGCACGTTAACCTTCGTACCAGGACGCCGAGCGATATTGACGAGGTCCTTCGATCTGGGAAAGGTCCATCAGACGGTGATCGCACGTTGGACTTGCCCGGAGTTTAACCAAGGTGCGCTGACGATAATGAAAGGTATGTGTCGTATGTTGGTGCGGGCCCAGGCTCTAATGGCCGTTGGATCAATTGAAGAGAAGCGACGTGATGACAGCCGTCGGATGTGGAATGGCCATCGGCGCTGGGACCACGCATATGTATGTATTGATCGTTGTTGAGATCCGCAGGTGTAATAAGGTATGCTGACGTTAGTCGAACTTCATCGAAATGTTTCAATGATTGAAGAAGGCCATATATATATATATGGATATATTATGTATAATGGATGTTGGCGTAATATGGACGTGGTTTAATATATGTACTAGTCGAGGATTATATGAAGATGGACGGTCGGGTTATAGCTATAGAGTAATGTTGAATTAATACGGTCGGGTTATAGCTATAGAGTAATGTTGAATTAATATCTCAATTCTCTGAATTGAGATATTAAAAATGACCAGACTTATTTGCTTGAGTTTGTCAGCATAGAATAAGGGAAGAATGAGATTGCCCGGATGTGAAGTTGATTGGGCATGAAAAATTGGATGCAGTTGTACACACAGCGATGGTGAAAAAAGTAGAGCTAAACCAGGACTGTGGAGGTAAGCCAAGGCTAAGGGATAGGCCTCGCTATCACAAGGTAATTTGAATAGAACGCAGCTCTGCTTGCCTTACCCTTCCTTTCTCAGGGTGTGGAAACCTGGTTCCAGCACCCACCCAGACTACTTCGGGTGAGACTTTGACCTGCGAAAGTAGGTCACTGCCAAAAGGGCCAATAGTATAGGGGTTTGTTGGAAAACCTTGCACACCGAACCTGGGTCAGGACCTCTCAAGCCAACAAATGGTTCCGTTGCTGGGACCTGAAGGAGTCTGAGAAATGGGAGATGGTAATGGAATTAGATATTCTGGGGTGGGATGAGTGATATTCTGGGTGGAAGCGCGACGCGGAGTAGGAAGAACTATCGAGATAGTCGAGGAGAGGATCGCTTTGCTCATAGTCCGTCGAGACCTACATAGGGTCTATCATCTACCCCGATATTAGGGCCCCAGGAAGATAAACCAGAGGAGCCCATAGCAGCACACCTAAAGTTACCTACTTTTAAAGGAGCAGCCGATGAGGAAATGGACCAATTTTGGTTCGTGACCGATTCGGTGTGGATGGCGCAAGAGGTGGTAAGCGATACTGTGAATAGAGTGCAGCTATCCTTGGCTTTTGAAGAAAGGGCACTGGACTGGTATACGCAGTATATATCTCAAAACGGGAGCGCAACGCTTCAAAATATCAGGGATGCCCTAAAACAACAATTCCGAAAGCCAAAATCCTATTCCCAGCTGGTAGCGGAAGTAAAAGACTTCAAGCAAGGGATGTTTGAGTCGTTATGGGAGGCCGATCAACGGTTAAAGAAAGCGATGAGGGAAGGTGAGTTCAAGTACGACGAAAAACAACACACGGAATGGTTCATCGCTATGCTGCTACCTCACTTACACATACCCATGGGCCACCAGACCTTCGAATTGCAGGAGAAAGCCTTGGAAGCTACCATGAAACTTGAAGTTGCGCCTAAGGACGGCACAAGGGAAGGAGTGTAGCAAATTCAGGAGCAGCTCAGGGCCATGCACCTGGAGATATAGAGCTTACGGACAGAACGGGAAAAAGGAGTCGGCACGGACCTCTGGTGCGAAGACTGCCAGGTAGCGGGACTACATGAGACAACCCAATGTCCTCGATAAATAAGGGTGAATTGAGGCAACAATGGTGCAGGTTCTGTCGATCTATAGGGCACGATGAGCAGAATTGTCGCACATATGAATTACTGGTAGATCGAGGAACCCTTTATAGAGTACAGTCTGATCCTGCCTCTTCGAGATCTCCCGCAACCTTTGGTAGCTCTTCTGCAGGGGGCAGGGGGGGGGACGGGGAGGGAGCGCAGGACGAGGACGGGGCCAGCTGATTTGCTACAACTGTGGAGAGGTAGGGCACTTCGCCAGGGACTACCCAAATCGCACAAGGCAGTCCTGTAAATATTGCAGACAACTGGACCATGAGATTAAAGACTGCCCGATCTTGTTAACAAAAATGAAGGACAAACAGTCTACCCCCACCCAAAATGTACAGAGAGTCAAAACGAAGTTGAGTGAATATCCCAGTGTAAAAATCACAACGCACAGCATGGTCACCCAAGGAGTGAGGGAGGAGTTGGCTGCCTAGAAGGAACCAAATCCCAGAAGGCAAGATTCGCTGGAAGCCCCTATGCAGCTGCCAGCGCACCTCTAGACAGAAGAGGAAGTTGAAACCTTGTTAAGGGTATGCTTGAAACTACTACCCAACCCACAGGATGGGGTAAATCTTCAAGTATTGCTACAACACTGCACAGCCCGGCCCAGCCCAGCGGCTGAGGTTAAGGAAGTACACAAATTACACAGCTACAAAAGGCGCACCGGGAGGGAAATGCGACTGACGGCGTAGATTTGTGATTATGAGATGGATCAGG
Organism: Pinus albicaulis; assembly: GCA_034641835.2. Classification (NCBI taxonomy): domain Eukaryota; kingdom Viridiplantae; phylum Streptophyta; class Pinopsida; order Pinales; family Pinaceae; genus Pinus; species Pinus albicaulis. Next base: position 611,021,887 of record CM076580.1, read on the forward strand.
TTATTATTGATCTTGGATCTGACACAAACGTCCTGCCAAAATAGACATGGCAACGAATGGGAGAACCTAAATTAGACTGGTCCACTATCCATTTGCAAATGGTGAATCAACAGAAGATCATCCCTCTGGGAAGGTTGCCAAAGGTTGTGGTCGATATCGTAAGAGTAAGGGTCCTAGCTGACTTCGAGGTCATAGAAATTGTGGAGGATACAGATCCCTATCCTGCACTCCTAGGAATAGACTGGGCTATCGACGTAGGGGGTGTCATTAACCTAAAAAAGCGTAGCATGGTGTTCGAGAAGAACGGTACCCGTGTAATAGTACCACTGGATCCCGCTGAGGGTATGCGGTATACAGAACCAGCATACGAAGAGGAGGAACTCGATCATATCTACAAGATGACAGCACAGGACGAAGACCAGGGTGACCCTACAACATGCGGAGTATTCGATTGGGAGAAAAATAGGGAGTACTGCTCTGACCCGAATGAAGAACTTGAGAGTTGGCGGACCCGGCTACACAATGTCTCAACACTACGATGACCTCGGGTTGCAAGGTCCCTCTATTGCATTACTTCGGAGGTAAGGGACCTTCCCCACTTTGATGAGTCTAGTACTGTCCAGGACTTCTTAAGAACGTTAGAGGCTAGGGTGCCAAAATATCGACTGCTCTGGGCACTCAATCTGGCACTGCGTGGCACACCTGCACGCTGGTAGGATACCCACAAGAAAGCATTTCCGGATTGGGAGACGTATCGGGATAGGATGGTGCTGCGGTTCGTACCTCCCGCTGATGTGCACACCAAGATCTTCCTAGGACCCGGGGACCCCCGCCTGCATCTACGTACTTGGACAACAAGATGGGCCGACCGAACCCCAGAATAATGGATCCATATATTTATACATGCCTTCGGCCCTATTCCTGCTACTTGGTACTTAAACGCATAATTACATCAGTGGACCCGCCATTGGGAAATATTAAAAGAGGAATTTATTGGAACGTTCAGACTTATTGGGAGAACAAAGATGCTTGACGAAGCCCTATAGGGCATTGATGCATTCATCTTTAAGAAGCCTCACCCACATATCCATCCAGCTGTTCTGACATGGGAGGGCCAGATGCAAGACTGCCGGAGCTTGGCGATTAACGAAGAAGAGGATAACCTGTGGAATATCTCTGTTCCAGAATCAGAAGGGGAACGTACCGTTATCGGACCATCGCTCCAGGATGTTGATGTAACACAACCTCTTCGGCTACGCAAAGTTAATATTGGGACAGAAGAACACCCTAAGTTGGCTAAAATTGGTGATTATTGGGATGAAGGCACCATGGGAAAAATTGCCGAACTACTTACGGAGTACCAGGAATTATTCCCTACAATTTTTTCTGAGCTCAAAGGAATCACTGGGGACCTCGGCATTATGCACATCACTCTGAACACTAAAGCGCGGCCCGTCAAGCAGCGGCCCTACCGGTTGAATCCTAAGTATAAGCAAAAGGTCAAAGAAGAGTTGGACAAAAAGCTGATTGACAGGACACCCTTCCGAATGGTCTATGGCAAGGAGACCATCATGCCAATAGAGTACGTTGTTCCTAGCCTACGCATCGTAGCGTTCACGAATATGGCCGACTCCGACATCATAGAAGAACGCCTGGCGTAACTGGTGGCTTTGGAGGAAGATCGGTTTATTGCTCAGTTTCACCAGCAGGTTCAAAAGGCTCGGGATAAAGCATGGCATGATCGACAGATTCGCCAGAAGACATTCGTCGAAGGTGATCTCATCCTTTTATACGATAGCCAATTTGTGAAACACCCAGGCAAGTTCCGGCAGCACTGGCTTGGTCCCTATATAGTTAGGGAGGTTACGAATGGCGGTGTAGTTCAGTTAGCTACCCTGCGCGGTGACCTCATTCCTGGATTTGTCAATGGTAGTCGACTCAAACATACCAGGCTGCGGACTATGTGGTCGCACTAGTGCAGTGACTCGGGACGAGTCACAAGATTGTGTTGGGGGATTGTTGGAACGAGGTCTCCTAACAAGCTGCGAAACTAGTCCATTTTGATTATTTTTTATTATATTTAATATAGCACAGGGGTTTTGGTGTGGGTCAAAGCCCTGAACGCATTGTAATGGGTCAAAGGGTAAACTAGGGGTCTGAAAACCATGGGTTGCGGACCATAGGAACGTTGAGGCTAGATTGTTATAAATAGAGATACATTTTGGATTATAAAGGATAGAAAGGAATAAGCTACTAATGCGATCTGTTGTTTAAGCTATCTGTTTGGGTTTTGGGGGAACAGACTCCTGCTCGCTGTGTGCGCGGAGCTCCTAGTCCAGCTGTGTGCGGACCCCGCTGCTGTGTGCGCAGGTTGGGAAGGGAATTGTAAGGAAATGTTGATGAATGAATGAATGTGAAGGATTATTAAAGATCTGAATCCATGAGTACTGTTGTATGAACTGCTGATAATTAGTGTGTTATGTATTTTCTGTCTTTCTGCTTCGAAAGTCTATGTAATGAATGATTGGATCTAGATCTATTCCGCTCTGTTTATATAATGCTGTGTTGATATTATGAAAAACATATAATCGTAGATCTAGTGCACGTGGATGCAAATAGATACATACTTAACCCTGCGAAGAAATAAGGTAATCTGAATAGAACGCAGCTTTGCTTGCCTTACCCTTCCTTTCTCAGGGTGCGGAAACCTGGTTCCAGCACCCACCCATACTATTTCGGGTGAGACTGTGACCTACGAAAGTAGGTCACTGCCGAAAGGGCCAGTAGTATAGGGGTTTGTTGGCAAACCTTGCACATCGAACCTTGGTTAGGACCCCTCAAGCCAACAACATATTTCCTATATAAATATCTTTTCTATATTAAATGTTAGTAGATTACTATATATATATATATATATATATTTTTTTTTTTTTTTTTTCTTTTTCTTTTTTCTTTTTTCTTTTTTTAATTTAACATTTTATTTTGTAATCATAAATGAGAGAATATTGACATATTTTTGTTTATTTTATATTAATAAATGAAATTTTAAATATTAAGTATATTGCGTTTCTAAATTTATATTTACATTTACTTAATACAATTATAAAATTATTATGCAAATTATCTAATAACACATAAATAATATGAAAAGTAAAAAATAATATAATTATTAATTTTAAACTAGTAATATAAAATACCTTGAGTATTTTCATTAGCCATTTATAGATGATCTTGCCCAGATTCAGAATTGACAGTTCTATTTGATTACTCTCTCTTTTTTATGACAACAATTTACATGACAATTTTTATATGTACCACATCAGTATATGGATTCCTATTTTTTGATGTGAGACAATGATGTTGGTACTGTGACAATTAAGTTTTGAATGCACATTGTGTAATATATTAATTACATTTGTTAATGTAATTATGTTAGCATATTGAGAAATCATTCTAGTTTTATATTGAGAGAAAAATTATTAGTAAAAAGAAGCATTTGTGGAAAAGGAAGAATTCGTGAAATTTTTAATATCAAGGCCTTGTGAATTTCTGAATTCACTTTGCAGCTGTGTATGGTTGTTTCTGTGCGCATTATTTTATGATGATAAGTAAAGGAAATGTTGACATTTATGGTGTCATATTTGGCAGTCACTTCGACAAATGGAGCAAGCGAATGCGAAATTGCTGAACGCAAAAGGGAGGGAGAACTCTGAAGAAAATGCAATTATAATTGAAAAACTGAGAAAACCTTGGAGCATATTTTCGTAAGTTTTTTCCTGCTACCTTGGTTTAGGTCTTGAAAATTTAGAATGCTATGCTTTGTCTCTTTACAATTAGACTTAATCATGTTTATTTTTGAAGAATTAATTTGATTTATTTCTTTTTCTTTATATTTGCCCCATCTGGTTTATCATTTTTTGCAGAAATCTTTGCTGATATTTTTACTTATATCAAGAGTAGGGGATACTTTTGGTTATTGTTTAATCTCTTGCTAGTTTGGACCAAAATAGAAAAGAAAGGGAATAATTACAATGCATCTCTGTGTTCCTAGTGCAAAGGTTATCGTGGTGGTTTGTTAAATTGTCATGATGTTATTTCATTTATGAACAATAATATTTCATTTACATATCCAGCTTGCTAGTCCAGTAGTGAGACTGGTTGGTTTGCAGGGTGAATTCCATCAAAGTTGGATTTAAAAAGTCCCTACCCTAATTGCAATAGGAGGGCCCTAATTAATATAGGTTTTATTGATGAGATCAACAAAAATGATATGAAAGTCTCATGGATTGAGCCAAAGGATCCCTAATTCCACAACTCATCCGTTACTTCCACTGTTACCTGCCTTTTCAAGACTGCATCATCTACACCTTGGAGTATGTTGTAATGCAACGAACTTGTAGCCTGAGAGTTCCTCTAGCTCAGATTCAGGATTGTTTGCACTAGCTGCAAATGGTGACAGATCATTATTTTTTTGAGTGACCGCCACTCCTACGGACTTTGTATTTGGGATCTGTAGTCTGAAGAGCATTTCATTTTCAGATGCCCTTTTGATCACGAGATCTGTAGTTGATACGATTGCTTATTTAGAGGTTTGCATGTTTCCTTGAGGAATTTTGTACAATTGAAAGAATAATTATGTCTTGCCCTATTCCTTTGTGTAGATTTTAAATCTCTGGGAAAATATTCTGAGAGATAGGTTTACCATATTGACAGTTTCAGGATCTTGTTTGCTTATTTTCAGCCTCTAGATGATCCATGTTGCACGAGGTCAATTGTTGGGGAAAGCTGTAGTCATTCCAGTACATAACTGCCAACCTCCTTTGATAACACTGAAGCGTAAAACATTGATTTCTTAATGATCCAAGAGTAAACGTTGATTTCTTAATGATCCAAGAGTTTCTCAGTTTTCTTATCGCAAGACTTGTAAAGTTCTGTGAAGTATCCGATTCAGAGTCCAGAAAGAGTTATAACATGCAGGAGTGATAAATCTTGATGTGTTGGGGAAATATAAGAGGCCTGGTTTCACTGTTTTAATCAGTAGCTTAAAACAAACTTTTTCAAGCTTTCTGGGTTTGAACAAGAAACGGTGCAAGGTCATTTTACTTCTGATAAGTTTTGTTTTGATTCTTGTGCTTGCAACTTTGCACCTAGGTTGTAAGCAGTTTTTTCAAAGTATTTAGGCTCCACTATGTGTTAGTTCTCTGGATGTGTATGCAGATCAAGTATGATTTTATTCTTTCTCCCTTAGTCTGAAACAGGTATTACCAAGCATCTAGGGGGTAAAAAAATGTTAAGGTTGATTTGTAGACAAAAATTACAAGGTATTTTTCTAGACAAAGTTGAAGTGAAAGTGTTTTAGCTCAGTTTTGTTTTATTGAAGGTTGCAGAAATGGACAAGGTTGTGTCAGATTTGCAAGTTCTCAAGTTTCCTTTTGGTCATGATATTCTAAGTTAATCTCGAAAGAGAAACTATCAATGAAATTGCAAATGTTTTCTTCTTGTCGTCAATAGAATTCTTGGTAGATCATTCATCTAATGAATGACAAGAAAAAAAATGAAGATGATATTTCTTTGTTCATTTCTTGAAGTTTGCAGATGATAAGCCAAATAATAAACCAAAAGTTCATTGACTCAAATCAAAATAGTATAAAATCAAACTATAACTGACATAGCTTCCTCTTCTCTTCATTTAATTATCTAGAAGTTTTAGAGATGCTGTTGCAGTGTTCAAACAGCTATTGCAAAATTACAGACCAGAAGACATGCCATTTTGAGGAGGTTACTGTTCATATGGATTGACATTGATGTGTGTGGAGATTGAATCGTGGTCACAATGAAATGTGTGATGTATCAAAATTTCCGTGCTTATAATTTTCACACAGCTGTTGTTGAGCTGTTGATATTCCTTTGTTGTCCAATATATTTCTCATGGAAGATCTACCTTTTCGCATTGTTCAGGGTGTCATCAATTATGTAGGGAAATCATCATATCATATGTTGATTTATGCTGCTTCTTGAACACTGGATGAATGCCATTACTACTGCTGATTCATTGGCTCCAGATTCATCTGCTCTGGATGTTTGCCGAATTATTCAATGTTGTCCTGCTGTTTTAATATGCATGGAGTTTTTTGAATTTGTTAGTTTAATTGCTGTTGGAGAATGTTTGACTCTTTGCTATGAGAGCACACATAAGTGGGAGAGAGTCCATGAGGGTGAAGTGTCTCATATCCCCTTATGATTGATTTTTTTGACACTTGATGTTACTTAGATGAAAAGGGATACACTTAATTTGTTGCACAACAATATGTGGGGCTGCATAAACATATGTGCGGAGTGGCTATTTAGCATGCTTGGGCATGTAACTTTCTTGGCAAATGTGGGTGCACTATTTGAGATAGTTACTTAGGGAGGAATATTTCTCATGAGTTTCCATTTAGCCACTTAACCTCAACACATGTGAGGTCCACTATGTGAGGGAGGGAGGGTGCATTTTCTTGGGTTTTAGTTTCACCCTTTATTGATTCTATTTCAGGGTACATTATGATGGATTTTAGAGGGAAAAGTTACTGATTAAGAACACAACAAAGAATAAAATCGATATTAGACAAAGACAACATAATTTAAGACAAAGATAAAACAACAAACAACAACTGGAGAATAAATTTTGACTTCAAATTACAGGACAAGCTTTGGCCTTGCTTGTATTTCTCAAGCAGAGGAAAGAATACAAATTTATAGATGAGGGGAGAAGAGTTATAGAATTTTCCTCATGTGAAATTCATGGTTGCACAGTCAAGGGCGGTGGTTGGCGTCAATGATAAATTTTGGCGTAGGCGGTGGAGTGTCGGAGAGTCAACATCGATGAATGTTGGAGAGTCAGCGGGAGTCAACGTCGGTTGTGTCGGCTTCATTTGGATTCACATTTAACATTCTCCCACTTTAAGCCAAATGAAGAATCAGGAATCAAGTCACACCGAGTCCTACCATGCCTCTACACAACTCATATTTATTTCTTGGTAGAATCTTAGTGAGCATATCAGCAGGGTTCCTATCTATATGGATATTTTCCAAGGATAAGTATCCTTCCTACAACACATGTTGGATCCAATGGTACCTTAAGTCAATGTTCTTGGTTTTTGAGTTAAATGTTGGGTTTTCGCTAAGTGAATAACACTTTGACTATCAAAATATAGCACATACTTGTCCTACTTTATTCCTATCTCTCCTAGGAATTGTGGCATCCACAACATCTCTTTACAAGCCTCTGTTGCAGCTATGTACTCTGCCTCTGTTGTAGAGAGAGCTACTATTCTTTGAAGTCTTGACACCCAAGATACCGCTGTCCCTGCAATTGTATACAAATAACCCGTAGTGGAATTTCTAGTGCCCATATCTCCAACCATATCTTCATTTGTAATTCCTTCAAGCACAGTCTCATTATGACCAAAACATAAACAATAATGACAAGTACCATTGAGATACCTAAAAATCCATTTTACTGTTTGCTAATGTTGTTTGCCTGGATTGGCAAGAAACTTGCTCTCTACTCCCATTGAATATGCAATATTTGGTCATGTGCATACCATGGCATACATCAAGTTGCTAACTACTGAAGCGTAAGGAATCTTTCTCATTTCTTCCTTCTCCTTGTCATTGCTAGGACATAACTCAGTACTCAACTTGAAGTGGGGTGCAAGGGGTGTACCAATTGGCTTGGCATCCTTCATATTAAACCTGTCAAGCACCTTCTTGATATATTTTTCTTGTGACAAACACAACCTTTTGCTTTTCTTATCATGCATGATCCTCATGCCCAATATTTGTTGTGTTGAACCCAAATCCTTCATTGCAAATTTTCTTCTCAAAACTTTCTTCAACTTATTGATCATATTCTTATCATGCCCAACAATCAACATGTCATCCACATACAACAATAATATGATATGCTTTCCTTTATCATACCTCTTGATATAGACACAATGGCCAGCTTCCAACCTGTGAAAACCATGTTCGAACATGAGTGAATCAAATTTCTTATACCATTGTCAAGGTGCTTGTTTCAACCCACAGAGACTCTTCTTCAACCTGCAAACTAGGTCTTCTTTTCCTTTTTCTATGAAGCCTTTTGGCTGCTCCATATAAATTTCTTCCTCTAATTCTCCATGAAGGAAAGCATTTTTTACATCTAATTGTTCACACTCTAAGTCTAAAGTAGAAACAAGACCAAGAATGAATTTCATGGATGAAATTTTGACAACAGGTGAGAAAATATCAGTGAAGTCAATACCTTCTTTTTCGGAAAATAATTTCACCACCAACCTTGCTTTATACCTCTCCTTCTTTCTGTCACCTTCATGCTTAATCCTATATACCCATTTTTTATGTAGAGCCTTTCTACCTTTTTGGAGCTTTACCAATTCCAAAGTTTTATTTTCCATCAAAGAGTTCATTTCTTCCTCCAATGGTTTCTTCCATTCTTTAATGCACTCAACTTTACAAGCCTCTTGAAAACAATTAGGCGCACCTTCTCAGACAATAAAATATAGTTTGAAGGAGGATATCTTTGTGAAGTATTATGAGGCCTAGAAGATATGTGAACCAATTGTGGTAGTGAATTATTAGGTTGAATATCCTATACAGGTTCCTGCAAGGTTCCTTCTTCTTGATGTTCATCACTTTCCACTTCTTGTCCTTCCTGCCATTGAATTTGTTGTCCATTTTCTTACATTGGTGGGATGTTTCCCTGCTGCTTTTCATACCTTTCAATAACTTTCTTGACCTCCAACTCACCTACAATCCTCTTAATTAACGTTTATGACTCGTTAAATATAAAATCCCTGCTTCTAATAATTTTATGTTTCACTAAATCCCATAGATGATAACCAAATTCTTCATCCGCATATCTCAGAAAAATGCATTTCATAGATTTATCATCTAGATTCGTTTTATTTTATTTGAGAATATGTACAAATGCTTCACAACAAAATATTTTTAAATGAGAATAATTCAACTTCTTACCACTCCAAACTTCTCCAAGGATGCCACCATCCAAGGCTTTAATAGGAGATCGATTTATAAGATAACAAGTTGTCCTTAGAGCTTATGCCTAAAAATTCTTCTCCAAACCAGAATTTGACAACATACTCCTCATTTTCTCCATAATGGTGTGATTCATTCTTTATGCAACACCATTCTGTTGAGGAGTACCATTCTGTTGAGGAGTATCAAGCACAATCTTCTCACGCTTTATGCCAAACATATTACATTATTCCTTGAATGCATTTGAGCAATATACTCCACAATTATATGTTCTTAGGTACTTGAGCAATTTGTTAGTTTCTCTTTCAACAATAATATGGAATTTTTGAAATATTTCAAACACTTCACTTTTAATTTTCATAGGGTTGGCCCAATCCTTCCTAGATGCATCATCTATAAATGTTACAAAATATGATGCTCCCCCTAATGACTTGATGTTAACAGGCCCAAACACATCTAAGTGTATCAATTCTAACAATTTTTTCTTTTTGTCATGGCCACCTCTAAGGAATGAAACCATTCTTTGTCTACCATATATACAATGCTCACAATGATCAAGGTTATAGGATTTCAAACATGGCAGTAAATTTTTACCAACAAGTATTTTGAATCCTTTCTCGCTCATGTGACCCAACCGCTTATGTCGCAGATGAGTTGAATTTCCTTATTTTATGGTAGCTACCAAATCTGATTTTCCTATCATTGCCTTCAATGTATATAATTTTTCTGTCTTGGGTCCTCTGGCGACAATCAATGCTCTTTTGCTAATATTCTAGCCTCCTTTTCCAAAGCTTGTGTAATAGCCTTCATTATCTAACTGTCCCATAGAGATCAAACTCATGCGCATTTCTGGTACATGCTTGATCTGTTTCAACATTATATCTTGTCCATCCTTGATCTTGATTTGGACATCTCCCACTCCAAAAATACTGCAAAAATGATTATTCCCCAAATGCACTCTACCATAATCATCAGGATTATATGCAACCGTAACTATCTTTGCATGTGGTTACATGGTGAGATGCCCCAGAGTCAAGGATCTAATCAAAGCTACCGCTAGATATATATAAACATGCATCTTCTACTGAAATAGTAAATAATACATCAACATATGTGACTACAAAAATAGTCTCACCTTCATTTGTGTTGGATGACTTGTGATTTGTACTGAATGGTTTCTGATATTTTTTTCCTTTCTTCAGATTCGAAATTCTTTCATCATGTGCCCGAGTTTCCCACAATGAAAGCAAATGAGCTTGCCCCTCCTTAATTTCGATCGACCTCTTGATGAACACCCTTGTCGGCCTCGATCAATTCTCCTACCATGATTAGCTAGAGCTAGAGCTTATCCTCCCTAGTTTTCTACAAATGAATTTTTTCGCAAATCCTCATTCATTAAGTTGCTGCTGACACCATCAAGCTTCAGGGTCCTATTGAGGGCTCGAAATTCTCTGCCTACAACACTATAAGGGAGACCAATTAGTCCAGACCTTAAATAAGCTCATTTTCCATTGAAGTGGTGGTTCCGACTGGTTAAACTGGGTCCAGTTACCTTCTCTCCATCTCCAATGGCTTAAAATATGACTTTCATTTACCAATGGAGAAGAGACACCAGATAAGCCCTCTTGCTGTCTACCAATGGAGAAGAGACATCAGATCAACCCTCTTGTTGATCAAGAAAGAAAGTGATCCATAAGCTGATCCGAGGCTCAACCAAGCTACAACTAAAGTTTCTCTCTTTGGGAAGAGGGCTTCTAGGAATGTAGAATTAAATCTAAATGAAAATTTATTCTAACATGCAAGCAAAAGGAAAAATATCCTAATCCTATCTCAATTAGAAAAATATAGATCTAACCCAACCGAGAGCAAGATATTTAAATGATTGGGATTTAAATATGTCTGACTTATAATAAAAATGAAGCTAACAAAATATTTCAATTAACTGACATTATGAATGCAAAAACACATTCTGTTCAGAGACCTCTTAACAGAGATAATAAATTGGCAACATTTAGGAAGTAGTTCACAAAATGATATCGATTGTTAAATTAGTAATTCAAATGATTGAACAATAATATAAGGAAGTATTTCACAAAATATTATTGTTTTTTAAATCAATTATTAAAGAGAAGATTTATGAGTAAATAGTTACTCAAAAATCAAAATACAACAGATAATAACATAGATAATCAACAAATAATTGCAATAAATCATTCACATAGACAATAGTGCACAAATATGACTAAAAATCACAAGATTATGCTATTATAAAATGAAATTAGTATTAAAAAATTAGTATTTTAAATACCAATTTATGAAAAAAATTTCTCTGGCTCTGATCTCCAACAACCCTTTACAATGCTTGAACTTATGATTTTAAAACTAGAGCTGCAATATTACAAGCTTTGTTCTCCATACACAATTCAGAATGCAAAAGATAACTCCTCAATAATCCTTAGATCTGAGATTTTCTCTCCTATCATATACAACTTTAAATCCTTTTTACAATAGTACCTTCAAGAATTATAGAATTGTAGAGAAAGGAGCCCTCAATTACATTCTACAATTTATTATTTATCCTATTTACAAAAGGAATTCTCAACAGGAAAGTTTGTTGAAGAATAAATCTACTCCATCAATTTTCATTGGGCCAAAATATCATTCTTCTCTTGCTGGAGCATTCTCATTGATTGATATTTTCTCTTCTCTTCTTTTCAATTGTTTTCCTGTAAAAACAAATCAAAAATAAATTAAAATACCAAAAGCAAATCAAAATACTAAATCTGGAATAAAATATCTTCAATCAAATTTAATCAAATGAAAAGGAAATTTGATCTTTCTATTGATGTTTGTGATGATTTAATTGGTCAAGGGGAACATGAATGGATCTGTACTAAGAATAAGCCGTGGACAAATAAGAATGAAAAAAATTAAACTCATAGAATTAATTTTGTTTAAAAATTTGTAGCTTGATCTTATGCTAAATTTTAGACCCATTAAATGATCAAATATGGTAATGCAACTACTTCAGAAATAATCTTCATGATTTTATCTATCCAATGAACCATCCTAGTCCTCATTTGGCCCAGTAAAACTCAATTTATGAGCCTACAAGTTGATGAGTCAAAAATGTCAGAATCCTATAAATTCCATTGCCTAGGCTAAAAATCAGAATTTTTTAGTTACAATTTAATCCTAAATTAAATTTCAATTATTAATTAATTAATGCTAAATAATTGTAATTAGAAACTTTAATTAATTAATTACAAATTGGTGGGGACACGAGGTAATGAATTAAATTAAAACTATAATCAACACACCGTTTAATAATAAATCTTATTGAACAATAAAATTGTTTTGAATCTGCTCTTTTACAATCCACTTAGCCCATATGATTGTGGGTCCGAACCAGGGGCTTAACTCCACACGTTTAAACGTAAAAAACTTAGGGCTTATCCCTCATTTCATTTCTTTGTCGCGAGGGTTTGTTCGAGAGGGAAAACTGGGTGAGGGTTTCAACCCTGCCGCGACCTGCACACCTGTACAAATTCTGAGCTTGAGAATTTGGCTTTAGACCCTGCTATGGCTGCCGGAAAACTTGTGCAACCTCTGTGATTTTGAATGGGGCTTACGACCCTGCTACAACCGCCTGCAAACTGATGCAATCCTCAACTATGTGCATTGATCCTTTGCTGGTAATGCTGGGGTTTCTGGTTCTGTTTGTTTCCTCTTAGTTTTTTGTTTGCTATCTTCAGAAATTTGAAGCTATTCTTTGTGAAACCAATAGGTGTTGGCTTCATCTCTAGGGCAGCTCGACCTCTGCAACACAGGTAAGCTTTTGTTATAATTTCTATCCATAGCTTCTATTGTTTCCTTGCTAATATGCTTGTGCCTTGGTTAACCGGTATTGTCTGCGATGGTTTTCGCGGTGGTCCTTCCTTTCTCGGTCGCACTGTCTCTCTTCAGGTAAGATGTTACCACCAGGATTGTTCTTAGTTCTCATTTTTTGGCCTTTGCTGTCTTGCTTTCGTGGTGCCTTCTGATTGTCTGTGTGTTTGTTGCAGGGGTAACTTGATGTTGTCTGCTGCTTGTCGTCACGGTCTAGGGCCTCCCTTGTGTAATAGGGTAGGACCCTTCCTTTATGTGACTGTTCTTTGTTTTTAATTGCTAGGAGCTCCTCAAACCCTCAAAGGGGTTTCAAAACTTGTAGTTGCTGTAGAATGTAGTCTTCGGTTTCTTTCCACCGTCTTCTTTGCAATGATTATTTGGTATCGTTTTCCGTATTGTGGATACACTTCGATATTTTTGTGAAGCAGGGTATAAACCCTAATGGTTATACAAATTTGTCTTGAAAACCTTACAGGTTCAATCTTTGGCACTTTCTTTAATATGTACTAGCTATTACAGTGTTGCTTGCTTGAATTTGTAAATTTAATTTACAGACCCTTGAAACAAGGCTTATTCAACTATGAATTATGTTGATAGACTTTTAAATGAAAAATAAATGAACATAATTAAAACCTGTTATCAATGTATTTTAGTTATACCTACACTTCTATGTTTCTAACATATTGCTTGTTCTGCTTGTATATTTTTGGGTCTTGCAATTTCTGTTATTTGATATAGTTGTCCTTCTTGTATATTTCTGGGTCTTGCAATTTCTGTTATTTGATATGGAAAGACCTTCGACGCATTTCAATACTCAGTCAAATTTAAAATGTAGATAAATAATTGTTTTTTAAATTAGAAATTTAATAACACTTTCTTTATTTGTTCACACACACAGATTCACTTTCATAATACTCTCCTTCTCTCTACAGATGGCAGACCCTCTTTTGGTGGTGTTTGGGTATGTTAATACCTTTCCCAAATCCCTCTTGTAACTGAGAAACTGCCATTCAATTTTTAAAATGTTTATTAAAACTAATTTACCCTAACTATTTTTTAATTCAAAAATTACAATAGCGGTGTTAACTAGCCTTTTTATTTTTATTTTTATTTTTTTAACGAAATAAAAACATAAAAGAAAACTAAATAAAGTTCAATTTCTACCAAGAAGAAAGTAGCGAAATTCTGGCTATGGTTCTTCAGTTGGATGCTCCTGCATCACAAATTAATATTAACAAGATTAAATTAATTAAACAAATTTTAATAATTAATTAAAATATTATTAGATTATATTAATATTATAATTTAAATTATATTAAAATATAATACAATTATATTAATAATATAATATTATATTACAACCAATCCAAATCCAAATTTTACATAACTGTTGATGAGGAAGGTTAATGGAGAGTTAAGGAGAATGAGTGGAATAGTGAGGTGGAGGGATAAGGAGGTGAGGTGAGGTGAGGTGAGGGTGATGGTGATGGTGAGGTGACGTAGGCTTGAGAGTTATAAGCAACGAACAAATGAAACTTTATATTAAAATTTTTTAGCCTCTTGCATAATTTCAAAATCGCACATCACAAGTTTTATTTGTGGTGCTTAATAATTTTGCAATATGCGATATCACAATATCACATTTCTCTTTCTATTTCGGTCTTTTTAAATCGGTTTTTTAATTTCAATATTTTTGGAAGGGAGGTTTCGATGAGAAGTAGGGCCCACGTGGGGTTAACAATTCTACAAATTTAGCTACAACCACTTTGCAATTTTGAGATTTTGGGTTTGACAATTTGTTTTAAAATAATAAATAAGAGTAAATCACTGAGATCCCAAAATGCATTTTTCAATTGCCGTACAATTTAGCTGGGTCATTTTGTAGGACTGTTAGTGAAAAAATGAAAAAATTAGTAAACATTAATAAGAGTTAATATTTACAATGAATGACTATTGAACTTAATTAGTTACAAAAATTGAAATATTATACATTTATTTACTTTTTTTTAGTCCAGGTGAGAAAATGATCAAACTTCAAAGGAGTGCCATTTACAAACTAGTTGACCAAACGAGGCGAAATGAGTACCGATGGAAAACTTGCTATAAATCGAATTCAATGAAATGATCACAATGGAAATCCAATGAAAATGAAAAATGGAGAAATTGTAGGACAATTAACTTAATTAAGATCATAAATGGTGTTTAGCCAAAAATTAATAGTCAAGGTCCCCATTATTTGAAGTAAACAATTCAAAAATCAGGGGTGTTGTGTTTTCCCTACAACAATGGTGACACACGGGAGAAGGACCAGTTATCTCTGATTGAAGATAATGAGCTGTTATTTATCCAAAGGTTAAAAATAATAGGGTTAATGAAATCATCTAACAGTAAAACATTTCCATAGGTCTCACATAAATAGATTAAGCAATATGAGTTTGTCAATATAAGTACTTAAAATAAACTCGAGTAAAAGCGATGAATTCAAATTTGGGAAAATTGTATTTTAAAGTTACCTCGTATGAAAGATAAAAGAAGGTACAGATAGGAGTTTTTTGATAAAGAATATACCCATTTTTATCAGTGGTCTCTTACATTGCTTCGTTGCCAACGAGCCTGAACAATACCCCGACGAAGTTGTCTTTTATGCCATACAAGCCTAGTCTCGCTGCCAGCGAGCATCCATAGCCTCTATGAGTTTACTTGTATTTCCCATACTTCCTCTTTTAATCACTCTTTTGCTAAGCGCATTTGCAAAATTTTAGTTTACAATGTATTTGAGTGAAAGAGGTGGGATGGTAATAGATATTTATGTTTAATGAACACAATATTTTCATAATTTTGTTTCCAAATTATTTGCCTACAACTATCAATCAGAGGCTTTTATGTGGAGGGGTGGGAGAGATTCATTTTGTTAAACTCAAATCAATTATTTCCCTGAAAAAATAAACTCAATCACTTAGAAAGGATGTGTGTTCCTCCATGAAAAATATTTAAAGCAAGATGGATTTATGGTTCCATAAAGATATGCCTTTAATGATAAATGAAATTCACTGAAATAGATAGAGATGTGATATTTCCCATGTATGTTAATCGTTGTTAGGTAAAAAAAAAGCCTTTCGCATAAATCATGGCAGAGTCACCAAAATCAAAACAAAAACGAAAAAAAAAGGAAAATAATTCCTAAACTAAAGTAAAAAAAGAAATCAACAAACAAAATTAAAAATGAAGAATGTAGAAGGTGAAAGAAAAATTCAAATTTAAAAGATAAACTCCAACAAGACTACTTATACAAATTTCTCAACGAAGGAGATAAAAGAAAATAAGCATATGTATGTTCCTTCCTATGTTGATATATATATATATATATTTTTAATCTTGCAGAATTATAAAAAATGAGGCTCTCAAAATGTAGAGGGTGAATAAAAGTGATGATAGATAATATGCTAAATGAGAAGTCTTTGTATGCTGCAAACTTTCTTATTTCGAAGCAAAACCCTGCAAAAAGCATCTTAACCATTTTTTAATAAAAGTAATGCTTAAAGAGACATACTAGAGGTCTAGAAACTTCCTAGTTTAGCTGATTCGATGAGGATCATTACTACTTCTCTTAGGAATCTCAAAACAAACTGGACAAAAGAGAGTGAACTTCAAAAATTATCTAGTAGCGGTGCAAAAGGTTCATGAAGACGTGTAAAAAAAGAGTTCAAGATCAACAAAAACTGAAACCAAAAAGTAAAATGACGCAACAAAACTGAAAGTCAGCCCCACGGAGAGCTGGTCAACTATAGCGTGGCTCTGTCCGCATTATCCTTTTGGATACTTGGTTCTCCTCCACGTGTCTTCTTAATCTTCCTTTAATTTATTTATCAATTTCAAAGAAATTGACAAATAAATATAATCACAACTTCGAATGTTTAATTATATCTCCTCGCATATGTATTTCCCTCCGAATCTTTATAACCAAAGTTTAACCCTTCGGCTTTATACAAATCCAACGCTTTTTAAACAAATAAACTAAAATAACCCTTTGGCTCTGGGCCCACCTCTACGTCCAACCACCCAATCAAACACTCGTATCGTACCTGGCTATCCTCCGTGCACCTTGGTTAAACTCCGGGCAAGTCCAACGTGCGATCACCGTCCGATGGCCCTCTCCCCAAATCAACGGCTCGTACGCATATCGCTCGGCCTCCTGGTACGAACGTTAACGTGCAATGGCGCGCTCTGAACAGTGGTTTTCCGGGGGTCCACCTCGCCATGCGTCAACAGGTCTATGGAATCGCTCGCGTCCAGGAAATACCGCTTATTCACCCAAAAGCGGTGCGATATGGGCAATTCGCCTTGCAAACCCACTCGCGGTTTTTGTACAGTGATTAACTATGGTTCACGCCGGTTGTACTAACCTTCTCGTTCATTAACTCACGTCTAAACCACAGTTCCGGTTTCGAAAGCAATACTCGATCTCTTTATAAAGCGGGAAGTCTACCAATTAAATAGTGTTCACGACCACAATTCCTCTGCACAAACCTCGCCTGCGGGTAGTATTGATTTAACAAGGTTTATTCGAATAAATTAAAGAGAAACAATAGACAGAGGGAAGCGAAGTCGATACAATGGCTCGACTCAGTAATTATATATATACACAGGATTCAATTGCTTCACAATTAAACAATCTCTTCACAGACGAAGGTTCGAGTCAAGCCAATGGCAAACAAGCTTCGAAATCTTTCAACTGGAAACAATTGTTTAGCACACAAAGTTTATTGCAGAATCCCTCTTCTTCTCCTTCTCTTCTTCTTGCTCTCTCCCCTAATACATCCGAGGGATTACATTTATATACATAAACATATGACTCTTCGGTTCCTCTGAGAGGACCGGTTTAGGAAACCAAAAGCCTAATTACAATTATTCAAATAACTGAACAGACAGCTGGATCGAACCTAACTGTTCGACTTCTACAAATTCTAACTAATCTAAATAATACAGTCAGCTGAGGTATTAACACCTAGCTGTTACAATTCAAGTGATTTCGAACCCTCCTAGCCACAACATGTGGACAAAACCTCCTACATTGCTGGCTAGCGTCTAATGCCCCTGCATCAGACTCCCGAGGGCAATTTTCTTCATGGGCTCCTGCCCATGAGCTCTTCCACTGATCTGCCTATCTTCTGCAACATTTCTTCAGTCATCCAAGTGGCATCTTCCTCTGGCTTATCCTTCCATTTGATCAAGTACTGAAAGTACTCTCGTCCTCTGGTCTTTCTGAATGGTCTTTTATCCAATATCTTCTCTGGTTGCAATGGTTGTGCTAGAGGTAGCTGTTCCTTCCACTCAATCTGTTCCTTGTCTGCTGATCCTTCTTCTGCACCATCATCTTCATACTTGTACAAATCTGCAACATTAAAAATGGGAGATATTCCAACATCAGGAGGTAATTCAATCTCATAAGCATTTATAGAAAACTTCCTAAGTATCTTGCATGGCCCAATATTTTTGAACCTCAACTTGTTGTACTGCTTCTTTGGGAATCTCTCCTTTCTCAAGTGTGCCAAAACCTGATATCCTACTTCAAAATGAACTTATTTTCTGCTCAATTCTGCTCTGCTTTTGTATCTGATGCTGCTGCCTTGTAGTTACTGTTTCACTTGTTCATGTATGGCCTGGATCTCTGAAGCAAATTCCTCACCATCTGCGCTCCTCAGTTTTGCCTTTCCCAGATTTCTCAACTCTGATATTCCTCTCGGGTGCATTCCATAAACAATATGGAATGGGCTCTGCCCTGTGCTCTTGTTTGGTGAGTCATTATATGCATATTCTTCCTGGGGCAAAATATGGTCCCACTGCTTGGGATGCTCTCCTGCAAGACTTCTCAACAAATTTCCCAAACTTCTATTCACTACCTCAGTTTGTCCATCAGTCTGAGGATGATAAGCTGAGCTGAAACTCAGTTTGGTACCAAGTTTCTTCCACAGTGTCCTCCAAAAATGACTCACAAATCTGGTATCTCTGTCTGAAACAATACTCTTGGGAAACCCATGCAGTCTAACAACTTCCTTGAAAAACAAGTTAGCAACATGGGTGGCATCACTAGTTTATAGCATGGAATAAAATGTGCCATTTTGGAGAATCTATCCACTACAACAAAGACTGCATCATTCCCTCTCCGAGTCTTGGGCAATCCTAGAACAAAATCCATACTCACCATGTCCCAAGGCCTGTCTGGAATAGGCAAGGGAGTGTACAATCCTGCATTCTGGCTCCTTCCTTTAGCATACTGACAGATTTTGCAATTCTTCACAAACTTGTCCACTTTTGCTCTCATCTTGGGCCAGTAATAGAAGTGACTCAGCTGCTCATAAGTCTTATCAGTACCAAAGTGGCCAGCAAGTCCACCACTATGTTTCTCTTTGATCAAATTTTCCCTCATGGAACATTTTGGTACACACAGTTGGCTTCTTCAGAATAACAAGTCCTCTTGCAGGAAATAATCTAGCCACTGGCTTCTATTTGTTAAAACAGGGTTACTACATGCCTCAAATGCTTCTTTAAAATCTGGATCTGTTTTATACAATTCTTTCAGAAAATCAAATCCTACAACTTCAAAATTTGTTTCTTGAACAAGCATGTTCCTCCTACTCAAAGCATCAACTACTTTATTGGCTTGACCACTTATATGTTTCAAAACAAAATTAAACCCTTGGAGATACTCAACCCATTTGGCATGCTTATGTTTCAACTTGGGCTGCTGTACAATATACTGCAAAGCATGATTGTCAGAATATAATACAAATTCCCTGGACATCAAGTAATGTCTCCATTTCTTCAGTGCCTGAACAATTGCATAGAATTCCTTCTCATAAGAGGAATACTTCTTTCTGGTGTCATTCAACTTTTCACTGAAATATGCCACAAGCCTATCATCCTGACTCAACACAGCTCCAATGGCCTCTCCACTAGCATCACACTTTACTTGAAATGGTTTAGTAAAACCAGGCAGAATCAAAACAAGATTCTCAGTTATCTTTTGCTTCAAAATTTTAAAATTTCTTTCTGCATCAGCAGTCCATTTTAATGGCTGTTTTCTCTTCTTTATTGTCTCAATTATGGGTGCATTGATCTTACTGAAGTTTCTTATAAACTTTCTGTAAAAACTAGCAAGTCCATGGAAACTTCTTACCTCAAAAACATTCCTGGGGGAAGGCCACTCCACAATTGCCTTAACCTTTTCTGGGTCCATCTTCAATCCTTCTGCAGAAACAAAAAACCCCAAATACACCAAATCTTCCTTCATGCATGAGCATTTCTTCAAATTTATCAGCAGTTTCTCTTGGTGCAGCTTCTTCAAGACATGATTAAGATGCCTTAAATGCTCTTCTTTAGTTCTGCTGAAAACTAATATATCATCCAGGTACACTATCACAAATTTACCAATGAATTCTTTCAACACTTCATTCATAAGTCTCATAAAAGTACTAGGTGCATTTGACAACCCGAAAGGCATTACCATCCATTCATATAGTTCTTCATTTGTTTTAAAGGAAGTTTTCCACTCATCACCCTCTCTTATTCTAATCTGATGGTATCCACTTTTTAAATCTATCTTTGAAAAATATTTAGCACCACTCAAACAGTCCATCAAATCCTCAACTCTGGGCAAAGGGAATCTATACCTGATTGTGATCTTATTGATTGCTCTGGAATCAGTACACATCCTCCAGCCTCCATCTTTCTTTGGGCTCAATACTGCTGGTACTGCACATGGACTCAAACTTTCTCTAATCAGCCCCTTGTCCACCAATTCCTGTACTTGTCTCCTGATTTCCTCATTTTTCTTGGGAGTCATGCTGTAGGCTGCCTTATTTGGCAGATTTGAACCAGGGATAAAATCTATCTGATGGCTGATATTTCTCACAGGTGGCAGCTCATCAGGTAAATCATCCACAATAATGTCACAGTAATTGTCTAACATCTCTTGGATTTCTACTGGTAAATCAAAAATCTTTGTAGAAGTAAGAACTACTTTAGGTTTGCAAACTAAAGCAAAACTTACCTCTTCTTCTTCTATCTGCTGCAGATATTCCTTCCCGCTCAGCAACAAGGTCTTTGGATCAATCACTCTGCTGGATGACTCTCCTTCTTCCATGGGTATCAATGTATGATGTACCCCATCTTTGAAGAACTTGTAAGTGTTCTTCTTGCCATCATGCACTGCTGCTCTGTAAAACTGCCAAGGTCTACCCAACAGTATATGACACACATCCATGGGCATTACATCACACAGGACCTTATCTTTGTATTTTCCCATTTGCAGCTCTATCTCACACTACTCTTTTACAACCAGCTGGTGCCCTTTGTGCAGCCAGGGCACCCTGTAGGGAGTTGGATGCTCCCTTGTCTTCAATTTCAGCTTTTCTATTACCTCAGTGGAAACCAGATTGTCCGTGCTACCACTATCAATGACTAGCTGGCAGCATTTCCCTTGGACTTTGCATATGCTCCTAAACAAAGTCTTCCTTTGTGCAGGCTCAGTGATCTCTTTGGCTTGCTTCAACAGGACCTTATTTACCACCAAGGATTCTCCCCTCTCTGGAAGAATTTCTTCTTCAATCTCTGCCTCTTCTCTAGCCTGGGCAACAACAACATTTCTTGGACCAGCACCCACATTCTCTGGACACTCATAGTGCTTATGTCCCACTTGCTGACATCTATAACACCTTAATTCTCTACCTCTGCCTCTGTCTCTGCCTCCTCTTCCTTTTCCTCTGTAAGAACCCCTTCTGCCCCTTGCATCATCCTCTGTAGATGCATTCTGAGGTGAGCTACTGTTAGCTCCATCCCTGGGTGTAGCAGGCTTTCCTCTACCACCCTGACTTCCCTTCCCACGGAAAGTACCTCTCTTCTTGGCAGACTGTTTCCTCAGGAGTTTCTCCTCTGCTTTCAAGGCCATCTGATAGGCCTCTTCCACTGTCTTAGGAGACAGGAGACCAATCTCATCTTGGATCTCCAGCTTGAGACCATTCACGTATCTGGCAGTCTTCTTTGGTGTGTCCTGGAATTGCCCATCCCTTATGCTCACTCTGTATAATTCCTCTGTGTATTCTTTTACTGTTAGCAACCTCTGCCTCAGGTTCTGCATTTGCTTATACAATGTCAGCTGGTAATCACTAGGCAAGAATTTACCTTTTAATTTAGCCATCATTCTGGTCCAGCTCTTGATAGGTTGCTTGCCAACTCTCCTCCTTTCTGCCTGCACTCCATCCCACCAAAGTGCAACATGTCCTTTAAGCTTTGTCACTGCAAACTTGACCCTTTTATCTTCGCTTATTTCTTCATAATCGAAGCATTTATTCATTTCATTTATCCAATCCACCAGTTCCTCTGGATTCAGTCCCCCTGCATAACTCGACACTTCAATTCTGGGCTTAACTGCAGACCCTAGAACAGCGCTGAGGAGCCTCATGTCAGGAGGAATTTCAACATTTTCTTCAGCTTCTTCTGTTTCAGGTTCACTGATGTCTTCCGGATCTCTGGGCTGTCTCCGCTCCATGGCATCCATTCTGGCCTCAACCCTCTGCAACATCCCCAACACCTCTGCGTTGGCAACGGGCCTCCTTTTGCCAGCACCTCTACCAACTCGGATCGCCATGTCAGCTCTTCTGCAAAAACAACCTTAAAACAATGGCTTTGATACCAAAAATGACGCAAAAAAACTGAAAGTCAGCCTCACGGAGAGCTGGTCAACCATAGCATGGCTCTGTTCGCATTCTCCTTTTGGATACTTGGTTCTCCTCCACGTGTCTCCTTAATCTTCCTTTAATTTATTTATCAATTTCAAAGAAATTGACAAATAAATATAATCACAACTTCGAATGTTTAATTATATCTCCCCGCATATGTATTTCCCTCCGAATCTTTATAACCAAAGTTTAACCCTTCGGCGTTATACAAATCCAACGCTTTTTAAACAAATAAACTATAATACCCCTTTGGCTCTGGGCCCACCTCTACGTCCAACCACCCAATCAAACACTCGTATCGTACCTGGCTATCCTCCGTGCACCTTGGTTAAACTTCGGGCAAGTCCAACGTGCGATCACTGTCTGATGGCCCTCTCCCCAAATCAACGGCTCATACGCATATCGCTCGGCCTCCTGGCACGAACGTTAATGCGCGATGGCGCGCTCTGAACAGTGGTTTTCCGGGGGTCCACCTTGCCATGCGTCAACATGTCTATGGAATCGCTCGCGTCTAGGAAATACCGCCTATTCACCCAAAAGCGGTGCGATATGGGCAATCCACCTTGCAAACCCACTCGCGGTTTTTGTACAGTGATTAACTACGGTTCACACCAGTTGTACTAACCTTCTCGTTCATTAACTCACGTCTAAACCACAGTTCCGGTTTCGAAAGCAATACTCGATCTCTTTATAAAGCGGGAAGTCTACCAATTGAACAGTGTTCACGACCACAATTCCTCTGCACAGACCTCGCCTGCGGGTAGTATTGATTTAACATGGTTTATTCGAATAAATTAAAGAGAAATAATAGACAGAGGGAAGCGGAGTCGATACAATGGCTCGACTCAGTAATTATATATATACACAGGATTCAATTGCTTCACAATTAAACAATCTCTTCACAGACAAAGGTTCGAGTCAATCCAATGGCAAACAAGCTTCGAAATCATTTAACTGGAAACAATTGTTTAACACACAAAGTTTATTGCAGAATCCCTCTTCTTCTCCTTCTCTTCTTCTTTCTCTTTCCCCTAATACATCTGAGGGATTACATTTATATACATAAACATATGACTCTTCGGTTCCTTTGAGAGGACCGGTTTAGGAAACCAAAAGCCTAATTACAATTATTCAAATAACTGAACAGACAGCTGGATCGAACCTAATTGTTCGACTTCTACAAACTCTAACTAATCTAAATAATACATTAAGCTGAGGTATTAACACCTAGCTGTTACAATTCAAGTGATTTCGAACCCTCCTAGCCACAACATGTGGACAAAACCTCCTACATTGCTGGCTAGCGTCTAATGCCCCTGCATCATAAAATAATGAAAATACATGAAAGTGGGCATATAAAACTTACCATTGGAGAATTGCATTTAATCTTACCTGATATGTATCATTTTCTCCAACAAAAGATAACTTCTTCCTTAAATTAGAATTAAAAGCATGAAGAAGTTGAATTGAATGAAATCTTGTTGACCCAAAATCATTATTTATTAAATGTAATGTAAAATAAGCAGCAAACTTTAACAAAACAACGTTCATGTTCAAGGAATCAGAAATAAATCAAATCCATCAGAAATTATGATGAAGATATGCTTCTTTATGAATTGTAACGATGAATGTTCTCTTTGCTTCTTCCATTCTGAATTTATATTAGCGAAGTTGATTCAAAATCCCAAATAATGTAGCAATTATATATATGAAAAGGACTTGAATATTTATATGATAAATATGGAGAGAAATTCATTATAAAAGAGAATTAAAATATGAATTAACCATTGGTCCATTAACTTTATTTGTTCCAAATTCCTTATTAGTGAAGCAAATTTTGGAGAATTGTAAAAGAATTCCATGTGCATATACCATGAAGAATGTATATCCCTTTAGCCAGAAAGTCATATCTATGAATAAATACTTGGATTTGGAAAAATTATGATTGAAACACATCCAAGTTTCGGACCACCATGATAACATGAAAGTAGCATATATATTCAAAAGATAATAAAACACGACTTCATGTATACATAGTGAAATATTAGAATGTAATGATAAGAGACCTATGAAGATTATTAACCTGATATTATGAAATTATGAAACTTTGAGAGGACCAAAGTAAAAGGTAAGAGCTCAAGTTTTCCCAAAAATATTAATAGGCAAAACTCCGATGAAAAACCTTGCTTCATATGGTTCTGACGAAAATTATTTTTCAGAAGTTAAATTTTTGCTTAAATTTTTCTCTGACACAAGAAATCTGGAGGTTTAAAATAATAAAGGGAAGCAAGATCTTGGAACAAAATCTTTTGTGTAACTTTTACAAATAGAAACTTATGATATTAATCATGTCAAATAAGAAATGCTTGATAAATGTATAATGTAGAAACATTGCTTTCTAAGACATCAAACATTCTCATATCGGAGGTAAAAAATTCGTAAGAGTCTATAAAACAGTTGCAATGAATTTTATTCCAATAATGAGATAATTTGAAGTTTTGCAAAATGATTGCAAGAACACTTACATTTACTTGTAAAATATGGGAGAGGAATACAAGATTTAATAAATATGAGAATAAATCAAGTGTTAAATATCTCAAAATCCTTTTTTGAAGCCAAAATCAATCTTACAAAACTCTGGGACCACAAAATTCCAGTGAAAATGGTGAAATGGGGGTTATTTCCTTCACTAAATATAATGGACACAATAGTGAAGGAAAATACAATGTGGATATTAGAGAGGTAAATGTCATAATTTGGTTAGAATGATTTCGATATAATACAAACCCAAGAATCCAATAAGGCAACAACTTTGAACTTTGAAGTTTTGAGGAAAATCTCAAAAAATGAAAAGCAGAAGATTGGGATTTCAAATTTCATCAATTAGAGGCTCTGAGTCCTTTATAAGAAATGAATTTAACTAAAGGGGAAAAAAATTGGCGAGTGTGATGCACTGGTTTAATTCATCTTGGAAAATTGTAAGATTTGGAACAAGCATAGATAAAATCACGGATAAGATCATTCACTGCAAGCATTTTTATGTGATTTTTTTTTTGGTTTGTAGCAATTTAGAGAAATAGCGAGCATAAGCATTTAATTCCAACTAGACCAATGAGAGGAAGAATATGAAAATGTGCACTCACATGGTCTTTTGTATAGGTAAGCACCTCGCTGAATATTTCGCATCGCGAGTTTCATTGCCATGCATAACTTAAAAATTGCGACTTCCACTTTTTCTGACATGCGATCAAATTTTTTATAATAGTTAAAAGACAATGGTGGAGAAGCGTATATCAGATTTTATAACATTGGAGGATCTTAAAGCAAGAGTTCATTTGAGTTTTGCGATGTGATATAAGTGTTGCGATAACAAAGTTGCAATATGAGCATATGCGATGGGAAATTACGATGGAGCAATTGCGATATCGGAGAATAGTTATAATAGAGACCGAAGTTGTTAATAAAAGGAAATCTTGATATTATTCTTGCGATGGTGAGAATGTGATAGATGATGTGCCTCATTAGTGGGACCGACTTTGGATTTTATAAGAGATCGACGATCAAAAGATTTGAGTACGGGATGTAACATTGTTGATACGCTGATGCGTGATGAAGAAAAAACCCGATAGTTTTATTATATGGATTTAATTTCATATCGGATCCGGGGCATCACAACCTTTAAACATATGCCCGAACCAAAATTGCGATTAATTATTAGACACAATATATTTTAAAACTGGATTTAAATGTTGTGTTAGGTCTGGGGTTGTATGGACATTGCAATATTGGCAAAGTCATCTATCGGAAATCGGTGATTTGGGATATTGAATATATGTAGTTATCACAATGTTTTGATTGATGCTTATATAAAATGTTCCAAAATTTGGAATATCGGCGATCGACTGATCACGATGATGTTCTTGTTGAAAAATCAGATATGAAAAGTGGAAATTGTGTCATATTCATGAATAAGTGCTTAACCCAATTTCATATTTTAATAAAAAACCCCTTTTATCAATTATCAACAATATTGGATCATGGAATAATTTTATGAGAGCTTTCGAATGATGAAAATTATGATATTAGAATGCTCCGATATGAATCTTTCAATACTGTTTTAAAGGCCTATTATGGTTTTAATGAAATGAAATCAAAATTAAGTAATACTCAATTATGATGAACAATAAATAATAATTCTCCAAACATGTTTCTGATTTGAAAAAGGGTTGGCTACTTGCTTATCCCAGGTCTCCATAATCAAGTCAATGAAAACTTGCAAAAGAAACGAAATATAAATAAGAAATAACCTTTGAAAAATGTAAAACGAACAATAGATGACGATGAAGTTGTAAACACATACCTGGAAGAATTTTGATTGTAAGTTTACCTCATGAATCTTCAAGTTCTTCCAAATTTTTTCAAAATTTTCATATGTTCGACATCACCTACTTATTTAATTTAAAATGCTAATTAATGAATTTTAAAATTGCATCCACCTAAAATTTACATCGGAAGACAAGAGTGGTGAAAATGAGCTCTTTTAAAAAATGCTTGAGAATAAAAAAATTCCAAGTTGTAGCGAATTCTTGGAATTTCTTCATATATATGATCAATGTGATGAATGTTTGCAAAAAATGACAATTAAGGGCTTCATAAATATGTATGATATATATATTCAAGGGCCTCTAAAATGTTCTAAGCTACTTTTTCCAAAAATTAAACAGGAATCCAAGAAGAACTTGGATTCATTACTTGCGTATTAAAAAACCTGAAATAAAATAAATACAAATAGAAAAGAATTCTAATCTAAATTAATATATTCCTATTTCTAACTTAATGAATGAAACATGACTAGGTATAATCATATTTCCAATGTAACCACACTCTCAGTTTAATTCCTACATGTATGCACAGGTCAAAGATTAGTAACAAAAATACAAATATAATCAGATTAAGAAAATTAAATCTGAAAGCAGAATGTACATTTATTGCTAATATATTTGCAGGAAGGAACTTATTTACACTCACCTTCTCTTGGAATGTCCTTTCCAACTGAATTTCAATTGATCATAGAAACCTTGATGGATTTTCATTAATGATAGGAAATTAATTTAAAGGAGAAGACAACCGACAATATTGTGGAAATGATCTTTTAGATACAATGTTGCATGACTATGTCAGTCTTATGTACACATGTTAGATTATTAACAATATTCTATGCAAGAACACTTTCCAAAAGTCTTTCAAATGAGTCTATGAAATATGGATAGAGGTCTGATAGTCTCAATGGAATAATATTAATCAAATTAGATTGTTGGTCATATTGTGAAAATACACTCTCTTGTTGGCACTTCTTTTGAAAAAAAAGAAGCAATTGATAAGAGATGAACATCAATTGGAATTGGAAGATTAATAGTTTTTGATGTTCATGATTATGATGTGAAACTTCATTTTCCCATCCAGACAATGCATTAATTGAGTGTTTAATGTTGAATTGCTCAATATGCCAGCACAAAGTATCTAAAAATCGAAAAATGAAAACATAAAACAATACTGAAATTGAGCAAAATAAATGAAGGAACAACAATAAAATTAAATCATAATTTAGATTATTGGTACTACTAGTGTTATAGTACAATTGAATTGATTTGAAATGATTTCCTTTTCATAAGGATTG
The DNA here is from genome assembly GCA_034641835.2 of Pinus albicaulis. NCBI lineage: Eukaryota > Viridiplantae > Streptophyta > Pinopsida > Pinales > Pinaceae > Pinus > Pinus albicaulis. The sequence goes on from CM076580.1 coordinate 611,050,231, forward strand.
GCTAGAATAATGAAAATTTTCCAATAATAACTTGTGAATTAGAATAAAGACCATGATTGTGAATAGGAATGAGAGCTTGATCATCATAAAAATCATAAATTGGGATTGATTCTTTAATGGTGAAATCATGAAGATAATTTATTCCTTGAGAATGAGAATTAGATGGAACAATTTCTGAATTAAAATGTTTTTCATTCCCACATAAAATTTTAATTTTCTCACGAGGATTATCTTGAGAAAGAGAAAAATAAATATCCTCAATATCAGAGTAATTATCATAAATGACTTCAAAACAATCTCTAGAATTCCCTTCAATCTCATTTGATGTATCAACACAAGAATAAATATGGAGCACATGTTCATTAATATTAGAAGAATGATCAATTATTGATTCTCAATCTCGATAAACACTAATTGGTAATTCATTTATATCAACCTCTTCGTTTTCTGGGATAACATTAATATCAAGAGGGGATAAATTGCTATCAACAAAATATCAGGATAGAGGTGAAAAGAGAATTATAAGCAATGAATTTAAAGATGGCTTTGTTTGAGAACTCTTGTGCATTTTCTTCATTGCAAATTTTAGAATTAAGATTATTCATTTGTCTATTTAAATGCTTTCTTGAAGAATGTTGCTTTGTTGATCTGAATTTGTCTTTTGAGCAACATGATCAAATTCATAAATTTGTTCAGCAGAATGCATATTATTGGAGCACATGTTCATTAATACCAGAAGAATGATCAATGATTGATTCTCAACCTTGATAAACACTAATTGGTAATTCATTTATATCAACCTCTCCATTTTCTAGGATAACATTAACATCAAGAGGGGATAAATTGATATCAAAAAAATATCAGGATAGAGGTGAAAAGAGAATTATAAGCAATGAATTTAAAGATGGCTTTGTTTGAGAACTCTTGTGCATTTTATTCATTGCAAATTTCAGAATTAAGATTATTCATTTGTCTATTTAAATGCTTTCTTGAAGAATGTTGCTTTGTTGATCTAAATTTGTCTTTTGAGCAACATGATCAAATTCATAAATTTGTTCAGCAGAATGCATATTATTGGTAGTTTCAACTTCTGCTTGTACCTGCTGATTTATAATATGATTTTATGAATTTAATACACATTGATTTTCAGATTTCAAATCGGTATCTTCTCCAAGGTTTTGACGAGTATCTTCTTGTAATTGAATAGTAAAATTTTCCAAGCTTTGTGTTTGAGATTCACTTATATGTGAAGGTGTATCTTGATCATTATTAGCACTGTAGGAACTGTAACTGTGCACTAAATTAAGGAATTGATCATACATAGTAGAGACCACTTCATCATCATTAGTTTTCACCTTCATATTGGAATTCTCAATTATGTTAATTAAATTGGAAGAAGATTGAACAAAGCTTGAAATAATTTCACATGGATTATGGATGGGAGGAAGAGAGAAAATATGTTCAAAACAATCTAATAACTCCTCTTTTGAAGGTTTACCTTCAATTTTAATTTTTAAACAATTTAAATGAAATACAATGGTAAAATCAATCAAAAAATCATTTTCAAATCTTCGTAGATCTTCAATTTCGTCACATACATGTTCATAGTCATAACCGTCAAATTTACAATGGGAAATTTTGATAAATCAATCCCAATTGTGAATAGAGGCAATTGGAATATATTGACACCAACTTCTAGCTTTTCCTGAGAATGTAAGAGTAAAAATCCTGCATAAAATACCTTCATCAATTTCTTGAAGATCAGAATTTGTAAATTTTTGAATAAATTGAAAGACATGATTAAATGCAGAAACACTTCTCTTACCGTTAAACTTTAACTTTGACAAGTGTATTACTATTTATGGTGGAGTATTGGAAGATGCATGTCCAGAAATACAACTCCAAATTGGGAGTTTGAGAGGAGCCATTGTAATTAAATAAAACTTTGTAATATAAAAACTCCAAAGGAAAACAAGTCTAAGGCCTTCCTTCTAGCGTGAAAAATGTTGAGGGATCGAAATTCTCTGCCTACAACACTATAAGGGAGACCACCCAGTCCAAACCTTAAAGCATCTCCTTTTCCATTGAAGTGGTGCTTCTAACTGGTTAAACTAGGTCTAGTTACCTTCTCTCCATCTCCAATGGCTTAAAATATGACTTTCACCTACCAATGGAGAAGAGACATCAGATCAAATTTCTTGCTGATCAGGAAAGGAAGTGACCCTTAAGCTGATATGGAGCTCAGCCAAGCCACAACTAAAGTTTTCCTCTTTAGGAATAGGACTTTTAGGAATGTAGAATTAAATATAAATGCAAAATTATTCTAAAATGAAAGCAAAAGGAAAAATATCATAATTCTATCTCAATTAGGAAGATACAGATCTAACCCAATTGAGAGCAAGATATTTGAATGATTTGGATTTAAATATGTCTAGCTTATAATGAATATCAAACTAGCGAAGTAGTTCAATTAACTGACATTATGAATGCCAAAACACATTATGTTCAGAGACCTCTTAACTGAGATAATCAATCGACAACATTTAGGAAGTAGTTCACAAAATAATATTGATTGTTAAATCAATAATTCGAATAATTGAACAATAATATAAGGAAGTAGTTCACATAATATTATTGTTTGTTAAATCAATTATTAAAAGACAGATTTCTGAGTAAATAGTTACTCAGAAATCATAATTCAACACATAAGAACATATATAAACAATGAATAATTGCAATATATCATTCACATAAACAATAGTGCACAAATATGACTGAAAATCACAAGTTTCTGCTATTATAAAATGAAATTAATATTAAAACAATAGTATTTTAAATACCAATTTATTGAAACCATTTCTCTAGCTCTGATATCCAACATCCCTTTACAATGCTCGAACTTCTGCTTTTAAAACTAGAGCGGCAATAGTACAAGCTCTGTTCTCCATACATAATTCAGAATTCAAAAGAAAAATCCTCAATAATCCCTAGATCTGAGATTTTCTCTCCTCTCATCTACAACTCTAAATCCTCTTTACAATATTGCCTTCAATAATTTCAGAATTCCAAAGAAGAGAAACTCTCAATTACATTCTACAATCAATTATTTATACTATTTACGAAATGAATTATCAACAAGAAAGTTTTTTGAAGAATAAATTTGCTCCATCAATTTTCATTGGGCCAAAATTTGATTCTTCTCTTGCTGGAGCATTTTCATTGATTGATGTTTTATGTTCTCATCTCTTCAATTATTTTCCTGTAAAAAAAATCAAAATTAAATTATAATACCAAAATCAAATCAAAATTCTAAATCTGGAATAAAATATCTTCAATCAAACTTAATTAAATGATTAAATAAAAAGAAAATATGAGATTTCTATTGATGCCTGTGATGATTTAATTGGTCAAGGGGAACATGAATGTATATGTACTCTGAAGATGCTGTGGGCAAATGAGAATGCAAAAAATTAAGCTCATAGAATTAATTTTGTCTAAAAATTCAGAGCTTGATCTTTTGCTGAATTTTAGACCCTTTAAATGATCAAATACAGGAATGCAACTACTTTAGAAATAATCTCCATGATTTTATGTATCCAATGAGACATTTTGGGTCTCATTTGGCTAAGTAAAACTCAATTTATGAGCCTCCTTAGTTGATGAGTCAAAATTGCCAAAATTCTGGAAATTTTGATGCATGGGCTAAAAATCAAAAATTTGTAGTTACAATTTAATCCTATATTAAATTTAATTATTAATTAGTTAATTCTAATTAGAAACTTTAATTAATTATTTATAGATTAATTATTAACAAGATTAAATTAATTAAACAAACTTTAATAATGAATTAAAATATTATTATATTATATTAACTATTAATAACAAATCTTCCGGGAAATCACATAAGAAATCATAGAGCCGACGTGTTTCGAACTGCTGAATGTAGTTCATCATCAGGAGAATAATGAACTACATTCAGTGGTTCGAAACACGTCGGCTCTATGATTTCTTATGTGATTTTCCGGAAGATTTATTATTAGTAATAGATATGGAGCACAAAAGTTTACACTTTCGAATATTATATTAATATTATAATACTATTTATAATATAATAGAATTATAATAATAGTTTAATATTATATTACAACCAATCCAAAAATTTAAAATAAAAACCAAAATTTGCATAGCCGTGGAAGAGGAAGTTTAATGGAGGAGTTAAGGAGGGTGAGTGGAATAGTGAGGTGGAGGGATAGGGAGGTGAGGTGAGGGTGATGGTGAGGTGACGTAGGCCCGAGAGTTATAAGGAGCGAATAAACAAAACTTTATATTAAAACTTTTTAGCCTCTCGCATAATTTCAAAATCGTACATCGCAAGTTTTAATTTGTGGTGTTTAATATTTTTGCGATACGCTATATCACAATATCACATCGCTCTTCATATTTTGGCCTTTTTAAATTGATTTTTTAATTTCAAGATTTTTGGAAGGGAGGATCTAATGAGAAGTGGTGCCCACGTGGGATTAACAATTCTACAAATTTAACTACAACCACTTTGCAATTTTGAGATTCTGGGTTTGGAAATTTGTTTTAAAATAATAAATTGGAGTAAATTACCAAGATCCTGAAACACATTTTTCAACCGTCGTACAATGTAGCTGGGTCATTTAGTAGGACAGTTAGTGAAAAAATGAAAAAAATAGTAAAAATTAATTAAGAGTTAATATTTACAATGAATGACTATTGAACTTAATTAGTTACAAAATTTGAAATATTATACATTTATTTACATTTTCCAGTCCAGGCGAGAAAATGATCAAACTTCAAAGGAGAGCCATTTACAAACTCGTTGATCAAATGAGGCGAAAGAAGTATTGATGGAAATCTTGCTAAAAATCGAATTCAATGAAATGATCACAATGGAAATTTGATGAAGATGAAAAAATGGCAAAATTATAGGACAATTAACTTAATGAAATCATAAATGGTGTTTAGTAAAAAATTAATAGATAAGATCCCCATTATTTGATGTAAATAATTCAAAATTGGGGGGTGTTGGGTTTTCCCTATAGCAGGTCCCTGTAGGTGTTGAAGTTCTCATAGCTACAATTAAATTTTTCCAACTGTTTGGCAATAATAAAATAACAAAATAGCTCTAATTTTACCATTTAGAATGATTTTAATAGACACAAGATGACTTGTAATAATATTGAATTCATTCAAGTGCTAAAAAATTAAAGCACCCTCCTTCATCTTGAGATTCTAAAGCTTCTTCATCAAGAACACTTTGTGTGATTATGTGTTCTTCTCATATAGATCATGGAGTTTCTTCCATAAACCTTTTGTCTTCTTTTCTCTGGACACATTGAAATACGCATTCTTTCCTAGATATTGGAAGATTTTTACAAACGCCTTTCTATCTAGCTTATTCCATTCCTCACCTGTCATCAATGAGAGTTTCTTTGCTACAACCTCAATCGAAAAATACTTATATTTTAAAATTATTATGTCCTCCATTTGTGATTTCCATGGGGAAAAATTAGCCCCACTAACCTTCTTCATGTCAGTTAATGTTGTTGTATCCATTATCGATAAAATTCATGCCCCAAAAGATCAAAACAGTACTTATGATGAAAAAATATAATTACTACACCTTTAAATAAAAGGCCAAATTCATCTCCTTGAAAAAGTTCAACTCAAATGATGACCCTTCCTTTGAACCAAACTTAACATAATTATAAAACAGATATAAATATATATATATATATATATATATATATGTTTTACAATAATAACAAAAAAAGGGCATACGAATTGACCTTTATCAAATGCACTTAAACACATATTTGAACAAATTAAATATTCAACCCAAAACACTCATGACAAAGCATAACTCCATGTTTAGGTGCTCCTGCAGTAGCCACGATATTTCTGGATCTCAATCACACGTTGCAACAACCACCCTATTTTTTAAAGTGGCTTCCCTCTTAGTCCTGGTCTAATTCATGATGGTCCTTCCAGGCCAGGACCTCTACCTCATCCAGTGTGTTTGGAAGAAGATATACACTTACAGAATGAAGAAATCCAACGAATTCTTGCAGAGAACAAGTGACTTTCTATTGCTCAGGAGGAATTACACTGTCTCAATCAGATTGTGGACAATGTAAAACTTGAAAAAGAATGGAAAACACGAGATATGGTTGATAAGTGTATGAATTTAGAAGTAGAATTGCAGGCGGATACGAAAAAATAAGTGCCTCTTGCTCTAACACCAGTTTATGGTGTTCAGAGGGAAAAATCACTGATAAAGAACACAACAAAGAATAAAATCACACTTCACACTACAAGACAGACCTTGGCCTTGCTTGAATTCATCACCAAGAGGCAAGAATACAAATTTATAGATGAGGGGAGAAGATTTCTATATTTTTTCTCATGTGAAATTCATGGTTGCATAGTTAAGGGTGGTGATTGGCGCCAGTGGTAACTTTCGGAATAGGCGGTGGAGTGTCCGAGAGTTGGAATCAATGACTGTTGGAGAGGCGGCAAGATTCAACATCGGTTTTGCCAGCTTCATTTGGATTCACATTTAACACATTAGTTGGTTAGAGTGAACCTTGTTAAGGTGTGTTGATTTTTGGTAGCATCGAATGTGCTCTAAGCCTCAAATTTTGCAGGGAGGATTGGGCACATGTATTCCAAAATACCAAGAAATCGTTTTGGGAAATTCCACCCAGATGAGGTTTTATTAAAATAATTAATTATTTTTAAAGGAATCCTAACTCTAAACTTAGAAAATTAAAATAATTAAACTGTATTAATATTACTAGGTGTGAATCTTCTAGAAAAAGACGAAGATCAGGTCAAGTTAATATTAGCCCTTATGTTTTAATCCATACCGTTGATTTCTCAATGACAAGATTATAAGAAGGAATTTGATGTGCATTTGGAAAATACATTGGGAGAGGATCTAGAGATCGATTTCTTAAGTGAGAAATGCAGAGCAATTGAATATATCATCGAAGTGATTCTTACAGTGAGGGGCAGAGATAATTTCTGGTTTGAGAGATTTTTCCTGAGCCGAGAATACATCGCAAAGAAGGAAGAGAGAGAACTTGAAGAGGTAATGTAAGGGCTACACTAGGCAGTGCAAAGCCACATAGAGGCAACACTAAGCCTATGAGCAGGTATACTATTTTTTTAATAGTCAGAATAGATTCGGTGTCGGGAGACGGGGTGTTAGACTGGAGGGGCAAAGGATCAAGCATCCAGTCAGCAAAAAGACTAGTCGAAGGGAGTGAAGAAGTCCCCAACAGTTGTGACACAGATCTGTGCAGAGGCAGCGTGGGGCTTGTCAGTTCATGGTTGGGTCAATGTCAGATCTCTAGGGTTATTGTGAGGTAATACTCACTATTTTTCTACCAGGAAGATTCTCTGTTGGATACCCATATTTTAGCATCCAAATTGTATTCAGAAATTACTACATAATAATTCAAACCCTTAGTTTATGCACCAATTTTTAGTTTTGCCACATTGGGTTTTTCCAGGGACATTAATCCAAAACTAACGGTGTCATATATGTGTTTATTTATTCTTGCTAGGTACCTGTCTCCCGAATTTTATTTATTTAGTGATGGTTGCAGTCGTATTTGCTTCGATATTTACCTATAGAATACAGTAAATAAATTGAAGAATTTAACAAGTAGGATAAGTAATATCAGTTTGATGCAGTAGAAATTTGGGTTATCCAATTTTCACATGGTATCAGAGCACAGGTGAAGCAAGGGATCAGAGCCGAAAGAGCCAACGTTGAGCATAGCAGGGAGATCGAATAGTTGCGTAGGCAACAAATCGAATCCCTAGAGGGATTGCGCAGTCCAGGCCAAGAGGGAAAGATTCTCGAGGAAAATCTCTTTATGAATGAGTTGACATAGAAGTAATATTTTGAGTTCATGAATTGTCAGTGGTAGAGGGAGCATCACAACAACATATTCAGCGCAAAGTAGTCTACTGGTGGGACGCAGTTTTTTGCTGCAATAATTGCTAGTGCAGAAAGCGTCAGAAGAAGGAAGAAGAAGAATGTTGAGGGAATTATGACCTCAGAGAATTTCTTGCATAAGAAATTTTGTTTTCTAGTGCAAAAGTAGCAAAAATCAAGTTTTATTTGGCTTACTCCAGCAGGGAGTGCGTAGAGCTAGTTGTGCAGATGGTTAGAGGTAGCAGTTCGAAATTTGGTTGGGTGAGATGGCAGCCATCGGGTTGTGTGATCAGGATCGGTTGGAGGGTGCCTCCAACTATGTGATCTGGAGTGCAAGGATCTCCTTCCTTCTGGATGAACATGATCTCAAGAACTTCATCGATAATGTGGTAGTTTTCCCCGCAGATCTGAATCCATTGAAGGCCTACAATAAAGATATGGCTAAAGCCAAGAGATTTATCCTTAACGAAGTGTGGCATCATATTTCTAACAAAGGGACTGCCAAGGAGATGTGGGATGCATTGGCTATGTTATACCTGTGGTATTCCAAGTGGTGGAATATGTTCTTGGAGGAGATCATGCGATCTACGAGGATGTAGAAGGGAGAATACATAGATATGTTCCTATCGAAGATTTAGGATGTTTGATATCAGCGGAAAGTTGTAGGTTCAAAACCTCAGGCCACAAAGATGGTTATATTGGCCTTGAATTATGTTTTGAAGAGTGGCAAGTATTTGGCCAGAGTATCATGGGTAGAGAGAAGTTATCAGTTTGGGAATGGATGTGGGCAACTCTTCAGTAGGAAAATATGAGGAGAGACTTAGTCAAGTGCAATATTGATGGTAGCAGCAATAGTGGAATGAAGCCCAAGGAGGAGGAGGAGAATACAAACCTTGCATCAAAGGGGCAACATGAGAAGTAGAGGCAGAAGAACGATGTCTCAAAGATCAAGTTTTTTGGTGTGGTGATCTTGGTCACTATGCTAGAGAGTGTCCTATCAAGAAGAAGGACAAGGTTTAGAAACATGATCCGTAGACTGCAACCGCGAGGATCGAGGAGGAAGAGTTTGCGATGATTGCCCACATATCTCCAGGGGAGAATTGGGGTGATATAGAACTATAGTTTGAAAGAGCTACAGTTGGGTAGGATCCTTGAGGAGTCTGCCTTTAGGATCAATACCTTGCTATGGGAGCCCATATCAGAAGTAGCAGGATGGACGAGTGTGATTTGGTGCAGAGGAGTGTCGGAGTGATGACGTAGTGGCTAAAGAGTGCCATAGACTACGTAGCACAGATTAGAGTTGGCAACAGTGCATTTGGTAGAGTGCAGAGTCATAAACAACGTAGAGGATTCAGAGGATCAACATAGATACTAGCAACATTCATATATTTAGTATCAAATGCATCATACTAAACACTTAGTTCAATATTTTGGATGTTTTTATGTTGTAGCAGCAACAGAGCTACAATGCATATGTAGTTGGCAGAAGCATGCAGAGTCAACAACAACACAGATGTAGCAGCGTAGTAGTTGGTGGGCAACAATGTTAGACATCAACATCGTAGAGGGATATGTTACAAAGTCAATGTGTTGCTTTAGTAGGATGCATTAATAGAGAACATTCCTTGCTTAGTGAGAGTGTTGATTTATGGTTGCATCGGATGTGCCCTAAGTCTAAAATTTTGTAGGGAGGCTTGGATACATGTATTCCAGAATACCCATAATTCGTTTTGGGAAATTCCACCTGGATAAGTTTTATCAAAATATTTAATTATTTTTAATTGAAGCCTAAGTGTAAACTTAGGGAATTAAAATAATTAAAGTTTATTATAGAACTGGGTGTGAATCTTCTAGAAAAAGACAAAGATCAATACAAGAAGATTCTACGAAGGACCTCGACGGGCATTTGAAAATTACATCGAGAGAGGATCTAGAGATCGATTTCTCAAGTGAGCAGCGCAGAGCAGCCAGAGAGATCATCGAAGTGATTCTTGCAGTGAGGGTTAGAGATAATTTTTGGTTGGTGATATTTTTCCTGAGCCCGAAATACATCACAAAGAAGGCAGAGAGAGAACGAGAAGAGGGAACGCAAGGGGTACGTTGGGAAGAGTAGAGCCATGCAAAGGCATCCCTGAGCCTCTAATGAGATAGACTATTTTGATGAGGGTCAAATAAGATCTAGTGCTGGGAGCCGGGGTGTGAGACTGGAGGGGTAGAGGATCAAGCATCCTTGCAGTAGAAAGGTCAATCGAAGGGAGTGACGTAGTCCCCAACAGTTGTGTCGCATATCAATGCATAAGAAGCGTGGGGCTTGTCAGTTCAGGGTTGGGTTAGTTTCAGATATCTAGTGTTAGTGTGAGGTAATCCTCACTATTTTTGTGCCAGCCATATTATCTGTTGGATAAATAGATTTGGGCATCCATATTGTATTAAAAAAATATTGCATAATAATACAAACCCTCAGTTGCTGCACTGGTTTTACCGCATTAGGTTTTTTTGGGGACATTAGTCCAAAAATAACAGTGTCAATGTGTGTTTATTTCTTCTTGTTGAGTACTTGTCTCTCGTATTTTATTTATTTATTGATGACTGCAGTTTTACTTTCTTCGATATTTACTTGTAGAACAAAGTAAATAACTTGAAGAATTTAACAAGTAGGAGAAGTAATACTAATTTGTTGCAGTAGGAATTTGGGTCAATGAATTTTCACATGGTATCAGAGCATAGGTGAAGCAAGAGAGAAGATTTGGAAGAGTCAGCGCTTAGCAGAAGAGGGAGTTCGAATAGCTGTGTAGGCAACAAATTGAATCCCCAAAGGGATTGCGCAGTCCAGGCAAGGAGGGAAATATTCTTGAGGAAAATCTCTCTCTGAGTGAGTCAACAGAGAGGTAAGATTTCCAGTTCATGATTTTTCAGTGGCAAAGGGAGAAGCACAACAACATGTTCAGTGCGGAGCAGTCTACTTGTGGGATGCAGTTTTTTGCTGCAATAGTTGCTTGTGTAGAGAGCGTCAGAAGAAGGAAGAAGAAGCATACTAAGGGAATTATGACCTCAGATAATTTATTGACCAAGAAATTTTGATTTCCTATGCAGAAGCAGCACAAACTGAGTTTTATTTGGCTTACTCTAGTAGGGAGTGTGTAGAGCCAACTGTGCAGAGGGTTAGAGGCAGCAGTTCGACATTTGTTTGGGTGAGATGGCAGCCATCGGGTTGCGTGATCAGGATCGGTTGGAGGGTGCCTCTAACTATGTGATCTGGAAGGCAAGGATATCCTTCCTTCTGGATGAGCATGATCTCAAGACCTTCATCGAAAATGTGGTAGCTATCCCTATAGATCTAGATCCATTGAATGTCTACAAGAAAGATATGGCTAAAGCTAAGAGATTGATCCTTGATGAGGTGAGGGATCATATTTTTTCTCATATTTCTAGCAAAGGAATTTCCAAGGAGACGTGGGATGCATTAACTACGTTATACGAGGGGTATTCTGAGTAGTGGAAGATGTTATTGGAGGAGAAGATGTGATTTACGAGGATGCAGAAGGGAGAACACATAGATCCGTTCCCATCGAATCTTTAGGATGTTCGAGATCAAATGAAATCTGTAGGGTCACCAACTCAGGCCACGAATATGGTTATATTTGCGTTGAAGTCTATTTCCAAAGAGTGGAAAGTCTTTGTCCTGAGTATCCTGGATACAGAGAAGTTGTCGGATTGGGAAGGGATTTGGGTAGCTCTTCAATAGGAAGAGATGAGGAGATACTTAGTCAAGCGCAAGCTTGATGGAAACAAAAACAGTGGAACGAAGCCCAAGGAGGAGGAGGGGAATACAACCCTTCAATCAAATGGGAAGTAGGAGCATTAGAGGCAGAATAAGGACATTTCAAGGATCAAGTGTTTCTGGCATGGTGACCTTGGTCACTATACTACGTAGTTTCCTCTCAAGAAGAAGGACAAGGATGAGAAACATGATCTGCAGGCTGCAACTGTGAGGATCGAGGAGGAAGAGTTTGCAATGATTTCTGACATATCTCTAGGGGAGAATTGGGGGGATCTAGAACTGTAGTTTGAAAGAGATATAGTTGGGTAGGATCCTTGAGGAATCCACCTGTAGGATCAATACCTTGCTACGGGAGCCCATATCGGAAGTATCAGGATGGACCGTCATTAGTTGGGGCAGATGAGTGCCAGAATGACAACGTAGTGGCTAGAGAGTGCGAGAGACTGAGCAATGCATAGCAGAGTTGGCAGTAGTGCAATTGGCACAATGTAGAGTCAACAACAACACAGAGGCTTCAGTGGGTCAATGAAATTACTAGAAATAATTAGATCTTCAGTATTAGATGCATCATGTTGAACACTTAATTTAGTATTTTGGATTTTTTTTCTGCTACAATAACAACAAAGCTGCAGTACATATGCAGTTGGCAACAACATGCAGAGTCAAAAACATCACAGATGCAACAACACAGTAGTTGGTGGGTAGCAGTGTCAGACATCAACAATGCATAGGGATATGTTACAAAGTCAGTGTGATACTTCAACAAGATGCATTATTAGAGCACATTCCTCGCTAAGAGGGAGTGTTGATATTTGGTAGCATCAGATGTGCTCCAAGTCTCAAATTTTGCAAGGAGGCGTGGACACATGTATTCTAGAACACCTAGAAATTGTTTTGGGAAATTCCACACAAATAATTTTTTATTAAAATAATTAATTATTTTTAATGGAAACCTAAGCCTAAACTTAGGGAATTAAAATAATTAAAGTGTATTATTAGAACTAGGTGTGAATCTTCTAGAAAAAGATGAAGATCAAGTCAAGTTATCTTAACCCTTGATTATGTTTTAATCTGAGCCATTGATTTCTCAACGAGAAGATTATAAGAAGGACTTTGATGAGAATTTGGAAAATACATGGGGAGAGGATCAAGATATCGATTTCTAAAGTGAGCAGTGCAAAGTAGCCAGAGAGATCATTGAAGTGATTCTCGCAGTGAGGGGAAAAGATAATTTACGGTTGGAGAGATTTTTCTTGAGCTGGGAATACATCACAGAGAAGGAAGAGAGAGAACCAGAAGAGTCAACGTAAGGGCTATGTTGGGAAGCGTAGAGGAAACGTTGAGCCTCTGAGGAGATACATTATTTTACTGATGGTCAGATCAGATCTAGTGCCTGGAGCTGGGCCGTGAGACCGCAGGGGCATAGGATCAAGCATCCAATCATAAGAATGATCAATCGAAGGGAGTGACGTAGTCCCTATTAGTTATGACACACATATACGTAGAGGCTGTGTGGGGCTTGTCAGTTCAGGGTTGGGTCATTGTAAAATCTCCGGTCTTCGTTTGAGGTAATCCACGCTTTTTTTCTTCGAGTAAGATTCTCTGTTGGAGAGCTAGACTTGGGAATCCAAATTGTATTCATAATTTACTACATAATAATACAAACCCTCAGCTTCTGCTCCAGTTTTCCTGCATTGGGTTTTTCTGGGGACATTAGTCCAAAAATAACGATGTCATATGTGTGTTTATTTCTTATTTCTCAGTACTTGTCTTCTGCATTTTATTTATTTAGTGACAGTTTCAATTGTATTGGCTTCGATATTTAGTTGTAGAACACAGTAAATAACTTAAAGAATTTAACATGTAGGGGAAGTAATATCATTTTGCTGTAGTATGAATTCGGGTCATCAAATTTTCACATGGTATCAAATTGCAGGTGAAGAAAGAGAGCAGAGACAGAAGAGCCAATGCTGAGTAGAAGAGGGATATCAAATAGTTGCGTAGGCAGCAGATTGAATCCCCAGAGGGATTGTGCATTCCAGGACAGGAGGGAAAGATTCTTGAGGAAAATATCTCTCTGAGTGAGTCAACAAAGAGGTAAGATTTCTAGTTCCCGATTTATCAACGGAAGAAGGAGCAACACAACAACAGATTCAATGCTGAGTAGTCTATTGGTGGGACACAATTTTTTGCTACAATAGTTGTTGGTGCAGAAAGAATCAGAAGAAGGACCAAGAAGCATACTGAGGGAATTCAGAACTCAGAGAATTTCTTGCCCAAGAAATTATGATTTCCCATGCAGAAGCAACAGAAATCGAGTTTTAATTGGCTTACTCCAACAGGGAGTGCGTAGAGCCAACTACAGAGAGGGTTAGATGCAAAAATTTGAAATTAGGTTGGGTGAGATGGCACTCACCGGGTTATATGATCAGGATCGGTTGGAGGGTGCCTCCAACTATGTGATTTGGAAGGTAAGGTTATCCTTCTTTCTGGATGAGCAGGATCTCAAGACCTTCATTGATAATGTGGTAGTTTTCCCTGCAGATCCGGATCCATTGAAGGTATACAAGAAAGATATGGCTAAAGCCAATATATTTATCCTTGACGGTGTGAGGGATCATATTGTTTTGCATATTTCTAGAAAACGTATTGCCAAGGAGATGTGGGATGCATTGGCTATGCTATACCAGAGGTATTATGATCAATGGAATATGTTCTTTTAGGAGAATATGTGATCTATAATGATGCAGAAGGGAGAATTTATAGATTCGTTCCTAAGCTTCAGGATGTTCGAGATCAGCTGGAAGCTGTAGGGTCAGCACCTCAGGCCACAAAGATGGTTATATTGGCCTTGAATTTTGTTTCTGAAGAGTGGCAAGTATTTGTCTAGAGTATCTTGGGTAGAGATAATTTGTCAAATTCAGAAGGGATGTGGGTAGCTCTTCAGTAGGAAGAGAAGTGGAGAGACTTAGTTAAGTGAAATCTTGATGGCGACAACAACAGTGGAAGGAAGCCCAAGGAAGAGGAGGAGAATACAAACTTTTCATTAAAGGGGCAACAGGAGTAGTGGAGGAGGAATAAGGATGTCTCAAAGGTCAAGTGTTTCTAGTGTGGTAAGCTTGGTCACTACGCTACGCAGTGTCCTCTCAATAAGAAGGACACAGATGAGAAACATTATCCAGATACTAGCAGCAATCAGATCTTTAGTATCAGATGCATCATGTTGAACACTTAGTTCATTATTTTGGATGTTTTTCTGCTGCAGTGCAAATGCAGTTGGCAGCAGCATGCAGAGTTAGCACCATCACAGATGCAACATCATAGTAGTTGGTGGGCAGCAGTGTCATACATCAACAACGCATAGGGAGATGTTACAGAGTCAGTGTGATTCTTCCATATGATGCATTACTAAAGCATATTCCTCACTAAGAGGGAGTGTTGATTTATGGTAACATTGGATGTGCTCTAAGTCTCAAATTTTGCAGGGAGGCTTGGACACATGTATTCCAGAATACCCATAATCGTTTTGGGAAATTCCACTCAGATAAGGCTTTATTAAAATAATTAATTATTTTTAATGGAAGCCTAATTCTAAACTTATGGAATTAAAACAAGAAAAGTGTATTTATAGAATTGGGTGTGAATATTCTAGAAAAATACGAATACCAAGTCAAGTTAATATTAGCCCTTGATTATGTTTTAATCTGGGTCGTTGATTTCTCAACGAGAATATTATAAGAAGGAATTTGATGGTCATTTTCAAAATACATCGGGAGAGGATCTAGAGATTGATTTATCAAGTGAGAAACACAAAGTATCCAGAGAGATCATCGAAGTGATTCTTGTCATGAGGGGAAGGGATAATTTCCGATTGGAGATATTTTTCCTGAGGCAGGAATACATTGTAGAGAAGGAAAATAGAGAACCAGAAGAGGCAACGCCAGGGCTACGCTGGGCAGCATAGAGCCACACAAAGACAGCGTTGGGCCTCTAAGGTGATACACTATTTTGCTGAAGGTCAGATCAGATACATTGTTGGGAACCCGAGTGTGATACTGGAGGGGAAAATTATCAAGTATCCATCTAGAAGAAAGGTCAGTAGAAGGGAGTGAAGCAATCCCCAACAGTTGTGATGTAGATCTGCACAAAGGGTTCGTAGAGGCAGTGTGGGGCTTGTCAGTTCAAGGTTGGGTCAGTGTCAGATCTCCAGTGTTAGTTTGAGGTAATCCAAACTATTTTTCTGCCAGTCAGATTCTTTGTTGGATAGCCAGATTTGGGCATCGAGATTGTATTCATACATTAACGCATGATAATACAAACCCTCATATGTTGCACCAGTTTTCCCACATTGGGTTTTTTCAGGGACATTAGTCCAAAAATAATGGTGTCATATGTGTTTTTATTTCTTCTTGCTCAATACTTGTCTTCCGAATTTTATTTATTTAGTGATGTCTGCAGTTGTATTTGCTTCGATATTTTCTTGTAGAACATAGTAAATAACTTGAATAATTGAACAAGTAGGATAAGCAATATCATTTTTTGTAGTAGGAATTCAGGTCATCAAATTTTCACATGGTATCAAAGTGTAGGTGAAGCAAGAGAGAAGCGTTGGAAGAGCCAACACTGAGCATAATAGGGAGATCGAATAGCTATAGAGGCAGCATATCAAATCCCCAAAGGTATTGTGCATTCCAGGCCAGGAGGGCAAGATTCTCAAGGAAAATCTCTCTGAGTGAGTTGATAGAGAGGTAAGCTTTCTAGTTCGTGATTTTTTAGTGACAGAGCGAGCAGCGCAACAGCAGATTCAACGTACAGTAGTCTACTGGTGGGACACAAATTTTTTCTGCAACAGTTGCTGGTGTAGAAATCATAAGAAGAAGGAATAAGAAGCATACATGGGGAATTATGACCTCAAAGAATTTCTTGCCCAATTTTTTAAAATTTCCCGTGCAGAAGTAGTAGAAACCAAGTTTTATTTGGCTTACTCCAGTAGGGAGTGCATAGATCCAACTATGCAGAGGGTTATAGGTAGCAGTTTGACATTTGGTTGGGTGAGATGGCAGCCACCGGGTTACGTGATCAGGATCGGTTGGAGGGTGCCTCCAACTATATGATCTAGAAGGCAAGGATCTCCTTCCTTCTAGATGAGCATGATCTCAATACCTTCATTGATAATGTGATAGATGTCCCTGCAGATCCAAATCCATTGAATTCCTACAAGAAATATATGGCTAAATCCAAGAGATTGATCCTTGGTGGAGTGAGGGATCATATTGTTTCACATATCTCAAGAAAAGGGATTGCTAAGGAGTTGTGGGACGCATTGGCTATGCTATACCATGGTTCTTCTGAGCAACAGAAGATGTTATTCAAGGAGAATATGCAATCTACGAGGATGCAGAAGGGAGAAAACATAGATCCGTTCCTATCGAAGCTTCAGGATGTTCAAGATCAACTGGAAGTTGTAGGGTCAGCACCTCAGGCCATGAAGATGGTTAGATTGGACTTGAATTCCATTTCCGAAGAGTGGCAAGTATTTTTTCAAAGTATCCTGGGTAGAGAGAAGTTGTCGGGTTGGGAAGGGATGTGGGAAGATCTTCAACAGGCAGAGATTAGGAGAGACTTAGTCAAGTGCAAGCTTGATGGCACCAGTATCAGTGAAAATAATCTCAAGGAGGAGTTGGAGAATACAACCCTTGCATTAAAGGGGAAACAGGAGTAGCAGAGGTGGAAGAAGGATGTCTAAAAGATCAAGTGATTCTGGTATGGTGAGTTGGTCACTGCGCTATGCATTTTCCTCTGAAGAAGAAGGAAAAGTATGAGAAACATGGTCCACAAGCTGCAACCGCGAGGATCGAGGAGGAAGAGTTTGTGATGATTTCCCACATATCCCCAGGGGAGAATTGGGGTGATCTAGAAATGTAGTTAAAAAGAGCTACAGTTAGGAAGGATCCTTGAGGAGTCCACCTCTAGGATCAATACTTTGCTACAAGAGCCCATATCAGAAGTAGCAGGAAGAACCAGTGTTAGTTGGTTCAAAGGAGCGCCTGAGTCACAACACAGTGGCTAGAGAGTGCGAGAGTCTGAGAAGAATTGAGCAGAGTTGGAAACATTGTAGTTGGCACAATGAAGAGTCAATAGTAATGCAAAGACTAACAGGATTCATATCTTCAGTATCATATGCATAAGATCTTCAGTATTTTGGATTTTTTTTTTGCTGTAGCAGCAGCAGAGTTGCAATGCAGATGCAGTTGGAAGAAACATGCAGAGTCAACAACAACACAGATTCAACAGCGTAGTAGTTGGTGGTAAGAAATGTCATACATCAACAATGCAAAGGGAGATGTTACAAACTCAGTATGATGCCTTAGCATAATGCATTACTAGAGCACATTCCTCGCTAAGAGGGAGTGTTGATTTCTTGTAGCATCGTATGTGCTTTAAGTCTCAAATTTTGTAGGGAGTCTTGGAAACATGTATTCTAGAATACCCATAAAACGTTTTGGGAATTTCCACCAGGATACAATTTTATTAAAATAATTAATTACTTTTAATGGAAGCTTGCGTCTAAACTTAAGGAATTAAAATAATAAAAGTGTATTAATAGAATTGGGTGTGAATCTTCTAGAAAAAGATGAAGATAATCTTAGCCCTTGATTATGTTTTAATCCAGTTCGTTGATTTCCCAACGAGAATATTATAATAAGGACTTCGATGGTCATTTGAAAAATACATCGGGAGAGGATCTAGAGATTGATTTCTCAAGTGAGCAATACAGAGAAACATGGCAGATCATCGAAGTGATTCTTGCAGTGAGAGGCAGAGATAATTTCCAGTTGGAGAGATTTTACCTGAGCTGGGAATAAATTGCAGAGAAGCAGAGAGAGAACCAGAAGAGGTAGTGTAAGGGCTACGCTGGGCATCGCAAAGGCACGCAGAGGCAACACTGAGCCTCTGAGAAGATACACTATTTTGCTGAGGGTCAGATCAGATCTAGTGTCGAGAGTCGGGGTGTGATACCAGAGGGGAAGAGTATCAAGCATTCATCCAGTAGAAAGATCAGTCGAAGGGATTCACGTAGTCCCCAGCATTTGTGACGTAGCTCTGCACAGAGGCTATGTGGGGCTTATCAGTTCATGGTTGGGTCAGTGCTGGATCTCCAGTGTTAGTGTGAGGTAATCCTCACTATTTTTCTGCCAATCAGATTCTCTCTTGGATAGCCAGATTTTGGAATCCATATTGTATTAAGAAATTATTTCATAATAATAAAAACCCTCAGTTGTTGCACTGGTTTCCCGCATTGGGTTTTTTTTGGGACATTAGTCCAAAAATAACGGTGTCATATGTGTGTTTATTTCTTCTTGCTCAGTACTTGTCTTCCACATTTTATTTATTTGGTGACGGTTGCAATTGTATTTGCTTTGATATTTACTTGTAGAACACAGTAAATAACTTGAAGAATTTAACAAGTAGATGTAATATCAGTTTACTGCAGTAGGAATTTCGATCATCGAATTTTCACAAGGTGGAGCGCTCTTCTTATGGACCCATTTTCTTTTGTAAACCTAGTCTAAGATTTTAACTTAGTTGTATCTCACTCCTTTTTCTATATTAAAAAAAGAGGCGCACATCACTTCAAAATATTAGTACTTTTCTCATTTTCTTGAGTAGAGACTAGAGAGTACAGAAGAGTAATGTAATAACTATAGTGTTGTGAATATGAGAGGAAACATGCTATACAATGGCTGATTTTTCATTATGAGCTTGTGAGATGTTATGTATGTAATCTTATTTTCTTAGAAATACAAAGGTATGTGGTCATTGTTTCAAAGCTGGTTTGGTGGTCTAATTTTTGAGACCTATTCTATCTTCTTAGATCTCACTGTTGGGATGTTACAAATTTAGTATGTTTTCTAGATTGGTTCTAGATATCTCTTTTCATAGAGCTGTTATTTATTTACTGTTGGGTTGTTGTAGATTCAAGGTCATTTTCAGACTCTAATTATCTTATATTTTTTTGTTTTTTTTGTTGGAATGATCTAACCTAGTCTCTCCAGAGGGTGAAATGTAGGAGTGGGAGCCCCTAAAGCACCATTTCTAAAAAAATCCCATTAATGTTTAATATTTTGTATATATTTATGTATTTTAACACGTACATATTTTAAAATATATGTAAAGTGTCAAATTAATTGTTAAATAAATGAAAACATACATAACTTTGTTACTTGTTGTTGAGAACTTCTGAATAATGGCAATTAATGCAGAAATAAATTTCACCTTTTTGACTAGATATTTTTGGGATCTCGACCTTTGAATTTTTAGCTTTATGGATATTATGAAATAGAGTATAAAACATCATTGGAAAGAGAACAATATAAACTAATATTTACTTTGACACCCTTCATTAATGGTTAAAACTTAATATACTAACTACACCAAACTTATCGTATAATTTTACATATTTTTTAGGACTTAAAGACTTAGTGAGAATGTCTGCAGTTTGATCCTCTATGGGGCAATACTATATATTGATAGGTCCATCCTCTAAAAGTGGTTTTATGAAGTCTAAATCTACATCTACATGTTTGATATGTTCATGGAAGACTTGATTCTTCTCAAGTTTGATTATCCATGGATTGTCACATAATAAGGGTGTTGGATTTTTTTGTTGCATATGTATGTCTAAAAGCATCCTTTCGATCCAAACTACCTCACATGCTCCTTCACTTACCTTCAATACTTTGTTTCTGTAGACAAAAGGGCTAATACATTTTTCTCGTTGTTGGTCCATGTGACTATACTTGTGCCAATATTGAAAACATATGTAAAAGTGAATTGCCTATCATCTATAGAATTTTCCCAATATGAATCTATATACCCACACAATTGAGGATATTTTCTTTTTCTATATAGAATTCCAAAGTCAAGTACCTTTTTCACATATCTCAACACTCGATTCATTGTGGTCAAATGCTCTACCTTGGCATTGTCATGATTTTGGAAATGAAGCTCACCACATAACTCAAATCAGGTCTAATGCCTATAAGATATATCAAACTACCCACTAGTGGCATGTAAATTGACTCATTAACTGTCTTAGAGTCATTGTTGGTTGAAAGTTTCAATCGTTTTTCCATGTGTAGATAATATTTTGCAATCCGTAATTTTGAACATGTTATGCAAACTCCTAGAATATTTGTTTAAGAGACAAAAACACTATTAACTATTTGGCAAATTTATACACCTAGATAGTAATGTAAGAGGCCTAGATTAGTCATGCCCAAACTTGTGCTCTTATTAGATTTTATATCTTCTAAATAAAAGGATAAGGTGGCATTAGATGAATAAA
Organism: Pinus albicaulis; assembly: GCA_034641835.2. NCBI lineage: Eukaryota > Viridiplantae > Streptophyta > Pinopsida > Pinales > Pinaceae > Pinus > Pinus albicaulis. The sequence continues at coordinate 611,071,336 of CM076580.1, forward strand.
TATCAAGTAAACAAAAATATGAGATGGATGAAGAACATCAAAAATATGTTGTTCAACTTAAGGAACAATTTGCCAAATAAAAGAGAGAAGTATAAATACGGAAAAAAGAGGTTAAAGAAGGAACATTTAAAAGAATTCGAAGAAAAATCCAAGGAAAATGAAATGAATTTAGAGACAGCGTGTAGAAATTTTCAAGAACAAATCAATTTCTTGCAAAGAAAACTATGTCAACTTCAAGTAGATCAAAAATCTATAAAATTCTTCGAGAGTGAAGCTCATAATATCAACTCTCAACTAAAGGATAGTCAGCTAGAGTTTTTCAAGATGGTAAATTAAATTCATCAATTTTTATCATGAGTTGTTAAAATTTTCTAGATGAGATGAAAGTTCAAATTGATGATAAGAAAGTTGTCTAGGAAACTTTCAATAAAATTGGAATGTGGGAAACAAAAAAAAATCCTAAAAACGTTCATTAAAACTACTGAAAAAAGAAATACTGCAAATTTGGGCATCATTGGATCATTGAACTCTTGATTTCTCTAATATCAATGATTAGATAGATGATGCCAATCAATGACCTTCTGATCTTTGGGACTTATCTTTATATATCATGTAAGACTATGATATGCCATATGCAGGACCAATTAAATAGTTTGTGCCAAGTCAAATATGCATAGTTAATCTTAAGGAGTGTTGGAATGGAAGTAAAGCCTAAAATTTTACAAATTAATAATTGGAAAAATGAAACTATTAGTGAATTCATTATTGTACCTATATAACACACTAAATCCATTTCTATTTTGTTTTCCAAATATAGAAAAAGAAATCAAAGGTTGAGGGGAGGCTTTGTCAATGTAAAATAAGCCTAGAGATGTGAATACTCCTTATATTTCTCATTTGAAAAATCTATTTGGTTAATGGAGAACCTATTTCAAGGAAAAATAAAAAGAAATTAATTACTCATCGTTTGAAACATATGGAAAAAAAATTTCATTTTAAAGATAGCTGATATGGAAGCAAAGGATTGGAGTGGAGAAAGGAGAAAACATGTATTTAATGAAGGTCTGTAGTGGTAGCCATGGGTTGGAATTTCTTCTTGTGACTAGGATCATTCTTGTTGTAGACAATAATTTCCTCTTGAGAAGCTTTGAGAATTTGATAATAAACTTGTGTATTTTTATTAAGTTTTAATTGAAGCTATGAGCAAAAATATTTTCAAGAAGATTAATAGATTGAATAATACATTGTATTTCCATATTTCTATGAATTATATTTCTATGTTCTTTCATAATTTCCATACATAATTATTTTTTTAGATTTTATTATGTTTCAAATGATGTGATCATTGGATACAAGTAAAGGATATTAAGTTTTTCAAATCACTATTTATCAGAAAAATAGCGATTTTAGTTTTTGTCCTTAATATATTATTTAATAAATGGATTTATACTTTTGTTTAATAAGAAATCCATTATCTTGTATCTTATATTGATTGTGTTGTTGTTTTTAACTCAGGAGGTACATTTTCATAGGCCTAAATTTCTAGGCATGTAGAAGTTTCCCAAAATATTTTTAGGATACTTACTCAAGTATTGAGTAAGTTGCTTTGTAACTTAACCTAATTATATCTTAGCAAAAACACATAATTAATTATGTTGGATATTGAGCTAAATAAACTTAGGAAAAGTAATGTATTTACTTTAGTGATTATGTTTTAATCTCAATTGTTGATCTTAGGTCAAGAAAGATCTAATCTTGATTATCCATCACTTTGGAGATTAGGATTAGGGATTTAGCTCAATGAGAAGTTATAAAACCAAGGCTAGCAAGAGGAGAAAGGCATACCATACAATGGCACATGACATTGAGATAAATATTTTCTCTAGTGAGGAGTTAGATACTCAAGTGTGTTGGGTTTGAGGATGATGTAGAAGTGCGGCATAGGATATCCAGATCAGCCATGCATATCAAGGATAGACCTGGGGCTTGATTCAATAGATTAGATATAAGGTATGTTTTATTTATAAATTCCTTAGTTGGGCCATTATCCTAGGATGGGAGCACAAGTAGGTTCGAATTATTAATTTATGTAGAAATTATACAAACAATATGTATTCCAATGGATTCAATATGATCATGAAATAGACTAGAGCAAGATACTGAATCCTTCTACAATTAATTCTGCGAAAATTAAACGCAATCGCACAATCACACCAAGTAAGAGAAAGAATAAAATCAATCCACAACATAGATATTTCCTGGGGAAATATTGCTGCTCAAAACCCCTCTATCTCTATTGTATAATGAACCAAGGAACCATGAAACAATTACAATGCACTCTTCTCATAAGAGTCTGATGCACTATGCCAATCGTCTCACACTGATCCAGACAAAATCAGGTTAGTACTTAGCCAATTTTGAGCCTCTGCTCAGCCCGCCTTTCTCACGTAATACTTGTGGAATTAAATCCCTATTCTTTAGGAATTTCAACCTTCCTTTATTGCGCAAGTATCATGGGCAATCCTGTGGTGTTTTAACTGCATTTGGGTAGTTTGCTAAAAATACAACTGATAGTTAACATCCCTTTAACCTCTATCTCAATTGGGTCTCCATTTAAAATGACATGAATGCATCTATTAATAGTAAATCATCAACTACAGGATAGATCACTGCATGTGAATTAAATCTGATTTAATTCACTTGATCTCTCACTAGTGCAACAATCAGTTACAACTAGTTAAACTGATTTTAACTCACTTAATTGAGTTAACTGATTTCTCATGGATTAAACTAATGCACTAACTGAAACTTGGACTCAAAAACTAATTGAATCACTCTGCATGCCTCAGCAACCACCCTCAACTCAAAATTCATGAGCTAACTGAGTCTATCACACTCAGTTAACTATTACAAGTGTTTATGAGATAATATTACAATTTATTGTCCAATTTAATTAAGGGAAAATTAAATTAGACACATTTCCAATTTAATTAATAATTTGGCTTGCACACTAATGTATCACTAGGACCCATCACTATGTGACCTGTGGTCCCACACTAGTGTGTGTGCTGTCATAATGTTTCTGGATGCCAATTTCACTGTTTCTTATTGCAAATTTCAACAATTTAATGAACTATTGATTGGGTAGATTTGTATGTGTCACATTTAATTTAGGTTGGTTAATATTTTTGCTTCAACTGAATGTTTTATTAAAAACCTAGTTATTGTTTTATTCGGTATATCTATGATAAATTTACTAGGAACTAATTTCCAAGTGTTGGGTTCTGAATATAACATGGTATCAAAGTGTAAACTTTGAAAACCAATCTCAAAATGAGGTATCGATTTTGTACAAGTATCACAAAATCCAGATTCATGTAGTGATCATACAAGGCATAAATATTTTTCAACATGAGAATGATAATGTTGTAGACATGTTGTATGTTGTACAATGATTCAAGGAAATTTTCTTGTTTGGATGAGGAATTAAAATTCCATATGAGCCAGGCTAGGAAAATTTGTGGCCAATAGTTAAAGTTAAAAAAAAGGTGGCTTATAGTCATGAGTGGGTCATCCAAACCAACCCAAACCACCTAAAGGAGCAACGTTGAGCTCTTCCACCCAACCACCGATCTCTTCCACATAAAGATACAGGGAAAGAAGACAGATTGATGCTTTGTTTGACTCGGGATCATACATGAATCTCATTGTAAAAAAGTTGGTCAAAACATTGTGTTTATAAGTTCGTGATTATCCAAGCCCATATCCATTCACTACTACATATAGTACTAAATTTCGATGACATAGTTCGACGATATGTCCCATATTGTCGCAAATTACAAGAAAAATGTCATTTTTTTCAAAATTTTGTGTGTAAAGTACCCATGTTCATTGGTATTCGAATGGATGATTATAGGGCATCATTATTATGACGAACAATCTCTATGGAATCTATCTTCTGATGCAAGCAATGTGGCGGTTATGTAATTTTTTTTTTTTGCTAGTCATCTTTTACTTTGACTAGTCAACAAACGTTAGAGTTACGACGATCTATAAATATATAAATATCCAACATGTAAGAGATGTTGTGACATCTTTGCTATAAGTCCATAATTTTTTATGTTTGGGAAGAATGTCAAAAAACATTCGATGGGGAACTATCAACGAGGGGTCGATGACGGGAAATTTTATTTCCCTTGCACTTTTTGCTGGTCCACATGTTCATAAAACAATTCATATGATACATCTGATAGACATTGTAGGAAGAATGGGCACAATGAAGGGGGGTACAAATATCATATGGTGATAAGCTATCTATGAGTCATTATATATATTTTATTTATATTAATCATATTTAAAAAAAAACATTATTTTTATAATATTTGTTTTGCGGACTAATTTCACATGATTGTTTGTAATTATTATAAAGTCAAGGTGGCCCCCTAGGTATTGTGATTCGAATGCGCCAAGTAGTAGTACTAGAAATTATGTTCTACAAGTTGAAGAACATGGAGTGCATATTAAATATCAAGATAATGACCCTATGGAAGAATATGACAATAATTACATAATTCAAGATGGTGGGACAAATGAATTGATCCAAAAAATTTTCGACAATGAGAATGATGGTGTTATTTGTGATGAATCCATGCAAGAGAAGGAAAGGACACCACTTTATGAAGGCTCAAGAGAAAATATTATCTTTGCTACATTAATTTTAGTGAACTTAAAGGTCTTGAATGGTTTGTTAAACAATTGTATGACACAGATCCTAAGGTATAATGTAATATATTTCATCACATGAAAGGTTTATTTTTTTAGTGTTAATTAATGTGTAAAATGAGAATGAAATATTTATGATTAATATTATTTATGCTAACTAGTGATTTTTTATGTTGTAATAGATTATTAGGTGAATTTATGTTACCATTGTCAAATAGCTTACCTTGCACATATCAAGATTTATATTCCATTATGAAAGAAATTAGAAAGGAGGGTCAAACTATAGATGCATGTCCTAATGATCATATTGTATATTATGACAACATGCATTGAAAAAAAATGCCCACAATGTCAAAGAAATAGATATCAAAGAAATCAACTAACAAAAAGAGTGCATCAAAAGGTTCTTTGTCATATTCCCATAATTCCACATTTGCAACGATTGTTCATGTGTGAAAACATAACACATTTTATGGATTACCATGCATAGAAGAGAAGTGGAGATGGTTTTATTTGAATGCATGTAGAAGGTTATGCATTTAGGGAAATTGAGAAAAATTTCAACATTTTAAATATGAACCTTGTAATGTTAGGCTTTCATTGGTAGCTGACAATGATATTCCATTTTGGAGAGCTTAGGTCTATTTACTCAGTGTGGCCATTTTTTTTATTATCAACAAAAGCCTTCCTCCTTGGATATCGATAAAGAGAGAGCACATTATGTTGACAATGATTGTTCCAAGTATTTGTTTACATTAATTCTTTGAATATTGTAACATTTTCATTTGTCTTTCATAATTACTATTGTGATATGTACATATAAGTAAATAACTAAATATAACATATTATGCAACAAACTTGGTAAGTACCAAGTTAAAGATATGAATATGTATATTGAACCTCTTATCGACGAGTTAATGAAGTTATGGGAAACATCACTATGTATGACATCTATAAACTAATAAGGTAGAGGAAATTTATGTAACCCACTCCTCCCACATTTACTCTCTTTCACCGGCTTGCCTGGGGTAAACATGAGCTGAGGGTCACTATGATAAGACTCAAACTACTATATGACCTTAAGGAAATGGAATCGACAACTTAAGACGTTACTAACTTCCCTCGGGTGTTGCAATACCTCCAAGAGAAACCCAACCCCTCCAGATTTCCAACCCCTAAGATAACTCTCTTTCTCACTGAACTAGAGCCTTAGTCGCTCCCTTTCCAAGGAATGAAAGCAAATATAGGCTTCCATTCACTCCCATAAGCCTACCTTTCAGCTACTATGGAATTTTCCAATAATTTCTATCCCAACGACCTTGAATTCTGAGCCACTTTTCAGGGCTAGGACTCAAGCCTTTGCCCAAAACTTTAGTGAAACTTCCAGAAATGATGAATGACATAGAAAAAAAATCTTATAAACCAAAAATTGACACAAGACTTGACCTGACCTCTCCCAACTAGGATTGTCATTCTGTGAAACACTTGGAAAACATGTAACCTACAGGTCATGAATGCATATCTGAACATAAGGATCTGGAAACTTATCTAAGGTTTAACAAGAAGAACCAATGCCTTCTTGCAATAGATTTCATAACACCAAATATGTCTTGCATTCATTATTCACTCATTTACAAGTAAAAATATGATGAGAGTCATCAATAAGATTTGTCATAAAACCATGCTTATAACCAACATATAACCACATAAATAACAATTATAGAATAACCATTAAAGCTGCACAATAAAAAGCACATTTACTCATCAAAATCAAGAGAAACTTACCTCTTATTAAACATATGCAAAATCCAACGAGGTCTTGTACTTTCACGTACCACATGACCATATATTGTGTTGAACTGAATATATCTTTCAACCAATCACCCCCATGCCATATTCCAAACATGAATGTGGGATCTGATGGGATAAACCAAACCAAAAACAACCAAGGGAATACAAAAGTTAAAACACCTCCACCCTCACCATACCATGCTATCACCTAAACTGGTGTCGAGATCACAAAACCAAACCGAGATTGGATGCCTCAGAATTCATTCACCATCCCTTGAGGAATTTTCCTGTCTCCACCCACCTGTTGAGGGGTTCCCGGAGAAAACCATCTCTACCTCCAACCCTTGGGATTTTCCTGAGACCAACTTGCCCAGATACAAAACCTTCCAGCAATCCTATGCTCAACCGAGAATGAATCCCATCACACTATGGCTATCCAGAAATGGAAATTCAATGCTAAAATCACTGTCAAAACCCAGAAAAATCCATGCCACTGACAAAAAATAAATCAAATACACACATTCATATACCATGCATGCTAAAAATAGATAGGAAATACATGCAACCTGTTCCCTACAAGTATTCCTGCTTAAGCTTCTTGATCCAACTTTTCTTTTCTTGATCCTTGCTTTCCTTTTCCTTCCTTTTATTTCTTGCTTTCCTTATCCTCTTGGTGCTCTTCTCCTCTCTGAGTCTAATTCAAAAAATGAACTGACAAAAGCTACCAACTGATGCTCTGAGGTATTTTTATTATTGATTCCTCTCATTTCTTCATTTCCCCTTAATTTTTCCTTCAATTTCCTCCTCACAAGCGACATGTGACCTTTCACCTCCCTTTTCTCCTAATTTCCTTTATTTTCATAAATAAATGCCAAAAATATATTTGTTTTCCCATTCAATTCCTTTTCCTTTTCCTTTGCTGATTTACCTTTAGCCATAAACACATAAAGTGTTGCCCACTAGGATATTTTTCCCAACAATAAACCTGGAATAAGTTTCCCTTGACAACGGTCTTATTTTGCCTTTATTAACTTTATTACATGAAATTTTTAACCCAGGGTTGTTACAAAACCCTCCCCCTTAGGGGAACATTGTCCTCGGTGTTTTATGACACCTACAACCAATAAAATTGTTGAAAGAAAAAAATACTGTCTCTGGAGCTTTATAACCCATATTTTTGTAATATTTACAATAAACAACTTTCTAAAAAGAAAAACCATCATCACAAACATGACAACATGACAACCATACTACTTATTGGAGATTTATAACAAAACTCATTGCGGTATTTACAATAGCAACCATACATAAATATGTACAAATACCAAAAATCATTTACCTCCACTGAAGAACAATGAGGGATACATAGACCACATTTGATCAACGATATACCAAGTAGTTTCATCGGGCCCAAATTTCTTTCAATGCACTTTAACTTGCTTGATTTCTCAATTCAAAAGCATGATTTATCTCCGCTGCAATATACACTGAGGTTCTAGCTGGAATTATCCTTCTTGTTCCACCTGCAATACAAACCAATCAATAACATGATCAACATCCTTTGCATATATTTTAAGCATTGAAGCATGAAAAACATCATGGAATTTCACTCTTGGAGGTAGTGAAATTCTGTAGGCCACTGGTCCAATCCTCTCAAGGATCCCAAAAGGCCTGCAATACCGTGGTTCGAACTTGGCACATGATCTGATCCTCAAGGAGCTATTCTTGGGCTTGATGTGCAAATACACATGCTCCCAAACCTGAAACTCCCTAAATGCCCTATGCTGGTCTGCATAACTCTTCTTCTTGTCTCGTGCTTCCTTTAGATTCTTCTTTATAACTTGCATTTCCTGTTCCATGTCTGCGAACATGTCTGGTCCAATAAGTACCCTATTCACTCGATAATTCCAGTTGATGGGAGTATTAAAACTCTACCCATAGATTGCCTCAAATTGACTTATCATCAGTGACTCCTGATAACCATTTTTGTAAGAAAAATCAACCAATGGAAGGTACTCCTCCCATCTCCTCAGATGATGCATGAAATACATCCTCAGCATATCCTCTAGAATCCTATTGATCCTCTCTATTTGTCCATCTGTCTGCAGATTATAAGCTGTATTGAAAGCCAATTTTTTCCCCAAACCTGCAAAAACTCCTTCCAAAACTTGGAAGTGAACTTGGCATCCCTGCGTGACACAAAATTCTTCGGAACACCATGCAATCTCATGATCTCCCTGATGAAGACCTGTGCTACCTCACTAGCTTAATAAGTAGTCTTTATTGGAATGAAGTGAGCTATCTTTCTCAATCTATTGACCACAACCATGATTGAATCATGTTTCCTTTATAACGTCGGAAGACCTGTAATGAATTCCATGGAAATGACCTCCCATTTCCATTCTATAATCAAAATAGGCTGAAGCAACCCACCTGGATGCTTACACTCCGCTTTCACTTGCTGACAATCCAAAAACCTAGCCTTGAGGTTACCTCCATTGATATCCTTTCTTAGCCTTGGGAAATTGTGGAGGCTAACATTTATGGCATCGTTTCTAGGGAGCAAAGTGACAGATGTTACCTGGGAAAGCACGAAAATGATTAGATTTGACCGCTGATGGTGGACACTGATCAGACTGTTAGCTCCCTGCAATCAGCAAGATTGGAAAAAGTCCGACTGTAGGGAGAAACATCATTTCAACCACTTTGGGATTCTAGGATCTAGCCCTCATGAATCCGAAGAGGGATCTCTCTAATAAGTGAAAATATGGATATATCTTTAAAGGTTTTGGGTAATGATATTAGGCTAGTTATGAGGTTCGAGGGTTTTTGTTTGTTTTGGATGGTTGAGCATTATTATTATTTGAGTGGAAAGCTCTAAATGGAAAGAGTTTCAAAGGTGTGAAGTTGCAAGCAAATAGAAAGAACTTTGGCCAAAAAGATGGATGTAATTCAGGTTTTAGTCCATTGGGCTATGGAGTCATAATAGGGTTTTAATTGAAACAACCAGGTTCAAGAGTGGTCCATGGGGCAAGTCATCTATGTCTAAGGATCTCTTTGAAGTTGATTTTATGGAATGTAATGATACAACAAGAAGGGGAATTAAACAAATGAAGAACAAAGAGCAACCCAAGATCTGGTAAGTACTTTGAAACTAGCCAGCTTTTGACATACACTTAAGAAAGACATAAAAGTAATCCAGGATCTAGTAAGTACTTCGAAATGAGCCAGCCTTTGATACACTTTCAATAGAAAAAAATTAAACACAAGGGAAACACAAATGATAACGAAGAATGGTCTAAAATCTGGTAAGTACTTTGAAACTAGCCAACTTTCAACACACTCTTAGGGAAAATTTCAGATAGTATTTTGGGATAAAACTAGGATAGGGCTCACCATAACTTCCTTAGTTCATCTCTACTTAACATAAACTGAAAATAACATTCAGAAACAATATTTAGCTAAGACAACAAGACGAGGGAACGCCAGTATTCCTAACCGCTCAAATTGAATTAAATCATTCCTAAACAACACAAATTGGAAGAAAACATGGAGATAAAGCTTATCAGTCAGAGAAGGGTACTGATATACAGTAAATCCTAACTCTATGCTTCCTGTTCTTTATAAGAGAAAATGAAAAAAGTGAGAACAGGAATAAAATATCGATTTACATTAAGAAAAACATCACCGTCGACATAGACCAGGATCCCATAAATCAGCTTGTATTGATGCTTCAAACTAGTTATAGCTTTAAGTCCAGTGTTTTAGGTTAGAAATCATCTTCACTTCTCAGCCTAACTATTCTATCACAAGCAGAGCTTCAAGAGCCTTTGAACACTATTTACAATCAAAAGTTTAGAGCTCAAGTATATTTCAAAGTTCTGCAACCAACATTTTCTCATCTTCTACAGAAGTATTTATAGAAGAAATGAGGAGGTGGGATTTGATAAAAGATCTTCTGGGTTCAATCAATACATATTAATGCTTCTCGGCCTTTGAGGGGCTTAATGGAGAAGAGTACAGATATTTCCACTGTATTAATTTATTTACATTTAAGAATAAAGCTCGATGGGAGCTTTTGTTGACTTTTAAGGCTCTGTTTCATGTTGTAATAACTCTGCTGATATTTTGTATTAAGTTCCTTTGGAAGAATTAATTCTTCGGCTGTGTTGAGGAAAATATCTGATTTTCTGATCATAATTCGGCTTCTGTTGAATGCTTTGAGGTAACAGGTGGCTTTGTGGTAGCTGAGAGGAATCAATTGGCCTTTGTTGTGGCGGTGGAGGCTTTTCTGTCTGATGATCGTTTGATTTTCTTTAATTGTGTTTTAATTTAATGGATTAGGCGTTTGATAATCAATTTTAGCCGTAATCAATTAAAATATGGAATTCATCTTCAATCTTCAATTTTGCTGTGTTTTGTCTTCGACACTGATACTCTTTTGTTTGGATTTAATCACACTGTGTCTTGTTGATGTGCAGGGCTACACAGGGCTCATATGGCATCAATGCCCATGAAGCATTGATGAAACGTGGAGGTGAACCCCGTGAATGGATTCTCTTTTATGAATCAAAGGCACGGGAATCGTCATCCTCAGCATTTTTCTTTTCTTCAATATAATGGAAAAACCATTAAACACCTACATAAAACAATAAAAATTAATAAATCTTGCGTTTATGAGGAAAACTACTTGGGAGTTTGAGGGGAGGAGCGTGGCCATTGGATGGCATCATCCAATGGTGGAGATTCTTTTGCGGGAGGTTTAAAAAGGAAAGTGGGGGAAGAATTAAGTCAGAGCCGTTGATTGCACAGAGATCAATGATCAGGATTGGTTGTGATTTAACAGTGTGAAGGAGTCACATCGTTTTGAAAATAGACAAAATGTGAAGAAATGGGGTTAAAACCTTTGTTTCAGAGGAAATATGGTAAAAAAAAGAGATGGGGGTTCGAGATGATCGTGGGCCGTTGGATTAGATCTGCTCAACGAGATCAACGGTGGAGGGCGTGTGCGATAAATCACAATGAAAAAAGGGGAAGAGGTTTCGGGAGGTAAAACCACTGTTTTCGCGTGAGAAAAAGGCGGGGAGGCGCTTTTGCCTTTTTTAACGCGGTATGCGTTCCCGCCCGACACGTGGCTTTTCAAAACCACCAATATCACGTGGCCCTTGGGAGAATAACCTTCGTGCTAAAAGCTACGCAATATGAAATGTGGGCCATTAGATCTGGGGCCTCAGATTTGACGGTGGAGAACGAGCGCGATATGGAATAGATGCGTGGGTAGATAACGGGGAGGGCGGATTTATTATGGGCCGTCCAATCAGGCGATCGATGGTGGAGATAAAATCTGGGGTTCAAAACGAAAAATATACAGGCGGAGAAAGGTTTAAGTAGGACCGTTGATCTGCAGAGATCAACAACTAGGATTGGCCAAAAAATATTATGAGTGGGGCTGCATATTTTGAACCATAGTCGAGAAATGCGATCTGGACCGTCCACGTGACCGTCTGATCTGGACACGTGGACAGTCCAGATGCAATTGGAGGCATTCGATCGGCGGGGGGAAGAATTTGCACAACGTCGATGCGATTGAGCGTTGACCGTCGATCTGCAGATCAGATCGACGATGGGAAATAAATTGGAGGGGTTCAAAGGCAGGGAAAAGGTTAATAATCAGAGCAAATGTGGGCCGTTAGATCTAGAAGGCGGGGAGGAAATAAGCGACTCTCGATTGATCGGGGGATGACGAATCGGGGAGAGGAAAAAACATAGGCGAAATGCGCCCTTTGAAAAATTGCCGATGCGATGATGCGCGGGCCGTTTGATCGGCTTAAGATCAACGTCGGATATTGTTTCAAAACTTTCCATGGCGGAAACCATTTAATACTTAGGAAAACCCAAAATTAAATGAAAAACAAAGGTTTTATATATCGAGGCGGGATATATATATGATACGGTCTGGCGCCCGACTGCGTGGCCTTTGTTCTATATGGAATGCGATAGGCTCGGGGCTTATACATGGAAAGGGCCAATCGCATCGGAACTTCGGGCTTGGTCTTTCAATCTACCCATTAAGAATTTTGCGATGAGATTAGCGCTTTGGGACCTTTAACTCTTGGTCCCGGGCGTAAGTTATACGAAGTAAAGCAAGGTTTATACAAATGGTGCCCAATCGCATCAGAAACTTTGGTTCGGGTCTTTCAATCTACCCATTTTACATTAAAAAACATTGTTTGGGCGCGTTTTAGACAGGCACATGTGGGGAAGTGGTTAAGACTTAGCCCAAAGGGGCTTAAATCCTTAGTACAAAAAACTTATTTTTTATGAAATTTTCAGAGTTTTCTGATGGATTTGGGGGTTCCGACAGAGTTAAAAAAGGAGTTTTAAACTCTGTAAGTTGGATTTTATGAAGGGAAAAATAGAAAAAAGCGAAAACAGAGGAAGTTTATGAGGAAAATAAGAGGCAAAATGGAGGTTAGTTTTGAGGTGGAGGGAAGGGAAAAATGGCTTTTGCAGCAGTATTTTCTCCATGGAATCAGCAGAATTTCAGAGTTTAAAATGGAAACAACAGTGAAGATTTAGACAAAGGGCCAGATGCCTTCCTGAGTCTTCAAGAGATAACACTTTTTAGCAATAAAAACTGTTTCTTGAAGGCTCCAAAAATGTTTTAGCCACCATTTGATATGAAAATTTTTATAGGTGGCTAACAAAGACACAACAAGGTTGAAATCGTCCACCTGACCACTCCAAATCAGTTCAAAATAAAATACAAAGGCTCCACTGGAGGATGAACCTTACCAACATAAACATGAAAAGACAACATGGGAAGATCATGTATTCAAATTGGAATTTCATCCAAGACATCATGTTCTTTGTCGTGAATTGTTTTTTCTCCTTTCTTGAGAATGTAAAGAAGGTTTTTCAAAGTATATTGTATTTGAGAAAAGATCCCAGACCTGTATTTGATTCCTTTCATTTGAAAATTGTGAATACAAATTATCCTTACACTTTTGATCTTGGTCAAGACCCTTCTTCTGAAACTGATGTTGACCATCTTCAACTTGATGAGCCTCAAGAGATCAAGACTAATCTTACAGCTTTTGTACATACTTCTATACCTTGTAAAATTCCAGATAGATACAAGCCACTCATCTTACCTCCTATACTCCATGATTTCCCTGAAAATATTACAACTATCTGCCCAGGTTTGATGGAGAATATGGTAACATCACTGTTGAGAAACACATTCAACGTTTTGAAAATTTTCTCGACCTTTTTGAGGTTTAAGAAGATGATGTCAGTATCAGGATGTTTGCTCTATCTTTGCAAGGTGAAGCTAATAAATGGTTCAAAATTTCCAGTTGCAAGCATTTTCGATTTCCATCAGTTTGTGAAAGTCTTCCTTGATAAATGGGTGATCAAGAGGAATCCTATTATGATTTTAGAAAAATATAATTGTTTGAAAAGATAACCACAAGAAACAATGCAAAATTTTTCAGCTAGGTTCAATCAAGTATACCATTCAATCACTACTAATATAAAAATACCTCATGGTTCAACTCTCTTACATTACCTGGAAGCCTTTGATTCGTAAATGGAGCTTCAAATGATATAAAGGAACACTAAAACACTCAAAAAATTGCAGGATAGTGCGATAGTTGTGGAAGCTAATCCGCTGGTCAAAAGGTCAATGTTGGAAGCATAAGAGAGGGAGAACATAGAGAAGGAGAACTTGACATATTCATAAGAGAAGCTCGAAATTTTGGTAAGTATGATGGAATAAATTATTCAAAAGATCATCATGAGAGATGAATATGTTAATAAAAATCACCATGTCACACTTATTTCATAAGAGGAAGAGGTTGTTGGCCCTAACCATTTTCCTGCTAATTCCAGTTACCATAGATCAGAAAATTATTGTTGTTTGTATTCATTTATGGAAAATCAAGAAAATGGATTTGTTGATGAATTTGAGGAGAAGAAATATTCTTATCTAATGTGTATGTTCGATGACATTACTTATATTGATTATTTACCCAAGTATGATCAGTATGAAGATGACTATGTTGTTGAAATCAAGCCTGAATCTTCAAGACAATCATTGGCATGTTTTCAGGAGGAGGAAGTTCAATTACAACAACTCAAATATAGAAATCAACCTATACATATCGATCATGACAGAAATGAAGAGAATTCATAAAATTTAAAAGTAAGTGAAAGTTATTTTCCCTTGTGTTTCACTTCATTTCAATTACTGAGAGAAAACTTTCCTCATATTAGCAATCAACAATAATTCAATTTTGATATGGAGCATTGAGAAGACAATGAACCTCTTGATCAAGAATCCTTACCCTTGTGTCTCTCCCCATTTGCGAAAATAAGAGAAAACTATAAGCAAGCAGATAATCGAGTTGTCAACAGTATAAACGGGCAGCCTTCTCATGAATTGGTTGAGGATGTCACTTGTGATATTGCAGCCTTTTTCACTCCAGAATCACAACCACTGAGTTACATTGAGTTTCAGACCACATATCAAAGCTTAAAACCTAAAACATATTATGAATTGATGCAGGATAACTCTGGACTGTTAAGTTTTGATGCATTTCAATTTTTGAGGAAAAATATTGATAATATCTCTCAAGAAAAGGATGACAAGCCTATAGAAAATCATGTAGTCTCATTGGAACTAATGTATAACAAGTTTCAACAGTCTTCTTAGTTTCTCCATGATCCAATAGCTGATGTTTTGGATAATATTTTTAGTCAAAGTTTTTCTCCATTAGCTACCTATGAGCCTAAAAAAAGAGATGATAAAAATTTGATCAGGCAACCAACTTCATTGTTCTATTTAGCAAGAGTCTCATTACAAAGTGCATCCGAGAATTTGCAGTCATATCATAAGAGAAATGATAAATAAGAGGTTGTCTTAATGCCTCTTACACATGATGATCTCCTTTGGGATTAGAAAATGAAAGGAGTGCTTGTGTTTCTACTGAGTTTCAAGGCAAGGTAATATTTTAGATTTGTAAGGATTCTTTTACTGATTTGTTATAGTCAACAGGGGAGATGAATTTTCTTGTATTTACGGACCAGAAGCACATTTTCACTGGATATTCGGAGTTGTCTATTTTTTGTCTTTTCTGCCTGCTCAAGGAACATGTGAGTGGGATTCAAGTAAGTAGCCAGTTTCTAGATTGGTTACATTGGAAGGATCATTTCACATGATTGTACATATGTCTTTGGAAGGTGGGCAGTTGTCATTATAATTTGAAGCCCTCAAGTCTTGATGATATGCTGTGATTAATACGTTACGTAAGTTTTGTTTCAGTGAGTAGTTAGTTTTTTTTAAAGTCAAAGTCAGTTCATTTTGTCTGTCAGTTTTCAGTATTGAGTTTGGTATCTTGTTTTTGACTCCATGCCCAATGGATAAGGCTACTTGGTCTACGATGTTCTTGACACCTCCAAGGAGAAACCATCCCTAGTTGGAGCCAGTGTTAGTGTCAGTCATTTCTTCCTGTCACCAGTGATCAAATGTGCTCTTAAAAAGTTTTTGTTAGGGTATCAAGTCAAATTTTTATGGTTTCAGTAGGTCTTGAAATAAAATTTTGGTCACTAGCTAGTGTGTCTAGGTCTGATTACTACTCCTTTCAAAAAATTTCATGCTCTAGTCATTGCCCTCATTTAGTTGAATGATTCATCACTGAAATGTTTCCATTATCATCTCATTCATACGACCATGGTCCTTCATTCAGCGCATTTCATCAAGTGTCACCATTAGGTCATTAGGGTCTAATTCATAAAATTCTGCCATTTCACCAATAAAACCCGTCATGGAAAGAGTAGTAATATGGAAAATGATCAATAAAGTTATTTTTAAGTGTAATTGTATTTCAAATATGGATGTAATATGTTTCTAATGTTCCAAAGCTGGAAATTTTTCAAGTCAAAGATGAAAAATTCATGGTGGGCCACCACACCACTATGAAGAGAATTTGATTTATACAAGCTACAAAAGACCATCCAATCCATTTATTTCACTCATTTAATTGATATTGAGCACTTAGTCACCAGAAAAGACCATATCAGCACAACATGAATCGAAGGACACTCTCAAAAGGTATTTGGAACCTTCTCCAAGCAACCACGCTACGTTTTTGAGCCTTCATTGCGTTTTCACTCCTACAAGCAAAAAATCCATCTTCAAAGGTTTTTAGGGGAAATTGAAGGTTTCATCAGCTTTTGATAAGTAAGTTGAAGTTCTGGCTACCTCCTATCAACATCTATTTCAATGTTCCATTGGTGAAATCCTCCCACATTCCCCACTCCACGTTTTTGGTGGGTGAGCTCCATTTTTCGAATTGCAAAAAAAAACACTTAATTCCATACCTATTCTACCCTTCCCTACACCCTACACACCTCTCAAAATATTTCCCTATCCCTTCTCCCTCATTTCCCTAATCCATATACCTAACCCTACCTGCTACACTGCGTTTTTGGCACTTTTAAGGTTAGGACTATGTTTTAATTCCTACAACCTATCCCTACACTCTTTTTGTCATCCTCCACTTCCCTAAGCTTCCCGATAGCCCTATATAGCTCCCAAAATTTTCCATACCTACATATCTCCTCCCTAACCCCTGAATTCCATCACCTAAAGAAAATAACCCTAATTCCCTATTTTTCGCTTTCATCACACTAGAGTTTTTTATGCAATCTCAAAAAATGGAGGGAGGAAAGAAGCCATAAAACAAAGGAGTTTAGATCAGTAGGTATGAGCCCACCAAATTCCAAGAAATCATAGCTTTGCCTTTCAAAGATATGGGCTGCCTAGGGTTTACATTGCACATAGGGACAATTTTTCTTAAAAATGTGTTTCTGACAAAGTAGAGATGATTTTGGAGAAATAGACCAAGGAACAAAAAAATCCTTCAGTTTATACACAGTTATTATGATTTTGGAGAAATGCCAAAAATAAAATTTATATAGGTGGTTTTCTGCACCTTTGGACAACTTGACTTCAATACATTTTGTCAAGGGTTTGGAGAAGGTGTTTGTAGCGTCTTTCCAATGTTTGAGTGATCAACTTTAAACTTTGATTCTGACCAAATGGGAAAGGATTTTTGAAAAATCAAGGAGGTTTGAATTTATAACATGACAAAGAATAAAAACCTCTCTCAGTTTTTGAAAAAGCATTGTATTTAGATATATATGGACCTAACTTTGAGGCATATGTTTGCAGAAGAATTTTGAAAATTTTGGATTTTTTTACAATTTTTGACACAATCACTAGTTCAAAAACGCAGCATGCCCCACGTTGCACTTTTGATGGGGGCCTCCAAATGATAAATGGTTTGCATATTTGGATTTCTCATGACTTGTACATCACTTTTAGCTCTCGGGAGAGACATGTCAGCAAGTTTTGGTAGGTGAAAAGGGCCAAAAACCACTAAAAAAAAACCTTTCTACACTGTTTTTGAAAAGTTCACTGCATTTTTGGAGTACTTCTGGGAGAATGGATTTTTGGGGGGCTAGAAGCAGTCTTTTTTAGTGTTTGAGGATGCTATCTTGTAGCCATCAGGAAGATATTTCTCCCTCATCTTTCATATCAATATTTGGACCTCAGGAAGGCCTCCAAAATCCTCTTGTACCAATTTAGCTGTGTTTTCTCCTAACATGCTGCGTTTTTGCCTGATTTCGCTGCGTTTTTCCTTGAAAGTCACTTTTCTCAGTTGACTCAGTCCAGATTCGACCTCCACTGATGTTATTTGTCATTTTTTGAGTTGTGATGATGTAATCAGGTTTAATTATGTTGGTTAGAGTAAAAATGAGGTGGATACATGATTGTAAATGCTTCTCATAGTCAAATGTATCAATTTATCTATCTTGAGGAGAGTTTTGTTAGCCTCCCTAGTCTTTAGGTTTTAAGTGAGGGAATCATGTGAACTACTCTTCCACTCTAGGATTCAACCCCTGAGAGACGTGAAATGGATTTTTGTCTATATGTATGCATTTCTTAGTCATTTTGATGCTTGGACATCAGAGGGTGAGACTATTGTAGCTTGTACTTCAGATTTTATTTAGAAACCAAAGGACCAGTTGTAACTATTATCTAGGAATTTATGTGCAGTGAGTTTTTGATGTTGTGTTTTCTCTGTTATAGTTTCATATAAATGATATACATGTTTCCTTTGCATATCTTGCTTTCTTTAGTGATTTTCCTAAAATTTTGATAAGCATAATTATTTCATGAAAGCTCTATTTTGTTTGGGAAAGTCATTAATGTAATCTTCCTTCTTTTTTAATGAATTCTTGACACATGCTCATTAAGATCCTCTTCCATTTTAAAAACCTACACTACATTGAAAAAAACCCTAAAACCATCATTAAAGCTTTGCTACCTTTCTCCTCCATATCTTTGCAGCTATAACCCTTTGATAATTTGACCTAGCTACTTGGTTTTCATCCTTGATCCAACAGAAAAACCATCAAACTTTCAAAACCCTAGAGTTGACCTAACTAGCCTAAAATCCACTCTTCATCCAGTCAAACCCTTTGGCTATTATTTCCATAGAGATATCCCTCTCTGGTTTGGTAGGGATAGATACTAAACTAAAATCTTGGTTTGAGGTTACATCTGTCAATATCCTTCCTTAGCCTTGGGACATTGTGGAGGCTATCATTTCTGGCATCGTTGCCGGGGATCGAAGTGACAAATTTTCCCTGGGAAAGCACGAAAAGGATCAGATCTGACTGTTGATGGTGGACAGTGATAAGACACATCAAGGCTGAAATCATCTACCTTGCGACTCCAAATCAGTTTGAAATCAAATCCAAAGGCTCCATTGGAGGATGGACCTTACCAACATAAACATGAAAGGACAAAACGGGAAGGTTAGGTATTCAACTTGGAATTTCATCCAAGACACCATGTTCTTTATCATGAATTATTTTTTCTCTTTTCTTGAGGATATAAAGAATTTTTTTCAAAGTATACTTTATTTGAGAAAATATCCCAGACTTTTATTTGATTCCTTTCATCTGAAAATTGTGAATACAAATTATCCTTCCACTTTTGATCTTGGTCAATATCCTTCTTCCAAAACTCATGTTGACCATCTTCAGCTTGATGAGCCTCAAGGGATCAAGACTAATCTTACAGCTTTTGTACATATTCATATACCTTGTAAAATTCCATATAGGTACAAGCCACTCATCTTACCTCCTATACTCCATGATTTCCTTGAAAAGTATTACACCTATATGCCGAGGTTTGATGGGGAATATGGTAACATCACTATTGAGAAACACATTCAGATTTTTGAAAATTTTCTCAACCTTTTTGAGGTTGAAGAAGATGATTTCAGTATTAGGATGTTTGATCTATATTTTCAAGGCGAAGCTAAGAAATGGTTCAAAAACTTGCCAACTGCAAGCATTTTCGATTTTCATCAATTTGTGAAAGTATTCCTTGATAAATGGGTGATCAAGAGGAATCCTTTTCTAATTTTAGAAGAATATAATTTTTTGAAAATACAAACAGGAGAAACAATGCAAAACTTTTCAGCCATGTTCAATCAAGTATACCATTCAATCCTTGCTAATATAAAGCCACCTCATGGTTCATCTATCTTACACTACCCGGATGCCTTTGATATGTAAATGGAGGTTTAATTGAGAGAAAGGAAAACTACAACACTCGAAAAAATGCAGGATAATGCGATAGATGTGGAAGCTAATCTGTTGGTCAAAAGGTCAAAGTTGGAAGCAGAAGAGAGGGAGAACATAGAGAAGGAGCACCTGAAATATTTAGAAGAGAAGCTAGACATTTTGGTAAGTATGATGGAAGAAATGATGCAAAATATCATCATTAGAGATGAATATGTTGTTCAACAACACCATGTCCCACTTATTGCAAATGAAGAAGAGGTTGCTGGCCATAACCATTTTCCTGCTTTCATGTTACCATAGATCAGGAAATGATTGTTGTTTGTATTCATTTATGTACAATCAGGAAAATGGATTTATAGATAAATCCAAGGAGAAAGAATCTACTGATCTAATGTGTATGTTCGATGGCATTACTTATATTGATTATTTACCCAAGTATGATCAGTATGATGATGAGTATGTTGTTGAAATCAAGCCTGGCTCTTCAAGGAAACCATTGGCATGTTTTCGAGAGGAGGAATTTTAATTACAACAACTCAAATATAGCACTCAACCTATACATATCGATCATGACAGAAATAAAGATAATTTAGAAAATTTCAAAGTAAGTGAAAGTTCTTTTCCCTTTTGTTTCGCTTCATTTCAATTACCGAGAGAAAACTATCCTCAGATTAGCAATAAACGGTCTTTCAGTTTTGATATGGAGCATGGAGAAGAAAATGAAGTTCTTGATCAGGACTCCTTACCCTTGTGTCTCTTCTCATTTGCGAAAATAAGAGAAAATTATAAGCAAGCAGATAAGTGAGTTTTCAACAGTATAAACGTGCAACCTTCTCATGAATTAGTTGAGGATGTCACTTGTGATATTGAAGCTTTTTTCACTCCATAATCACGGCCACTGAGTTACATTGAGTTTTAGACCAGAAATCAAAGCTTAGAACTTGAAACATATTATGAATTGATGCACGATAATTTTGTGCCATTAAGTTTTGATGCATTTCAGTTTTTGAGGAAAAATCTTGATAATATCTCTCAAGCGAAGGATCACAATATTATATTAAATCATGTATTCTAATTGGAACCAATGTATAACAAGTTGCAACAGCCTTCTCAATTTTTCCATGATCCAATAACTGATGTTTTGGATAATATTTGAGGTCAAATTTTTTCTCCATTAACTAGCTATGAGCTTCAAAACATAGATGATAAAATTTTGATCATGCAACTAGCTTCATTGTTTTATTCCGCAAGAGTGTCATTACAAAGCGCATCCAAGAAATTTCAATCATATTAGGAGAGCAAATATAAAGAAGAGATTGTCTTAAAGCCTCTTGCACTTGATGTTCTTCCTCCAGGATTAGAAAATGAAAGGATTGCTTGTGTTTCTACCGAGTTTCAAGACAAGGTAACATTTTATATTTGTAAGGATTCTTTTACTAATTCGTTATAGTCAACAGGGGAGATGAATTTTCTTGTATTTATTGACCAGAAGCACATTTTCACTGGATATTTGGAGTTGTCTAGTTTTTGTCTTTTCTTTCTGCTCAAGGAATGTGTGAGTGGGATTCAAGTAAGTAGCCATTTGCTGGATTGGTTACACTAGAAGGATCATTTCACATGATTATACATATGTCTTTGGCAGGTGGGAAGTTGTCATTAGGATTTGAAGCCCTCAAGTCTCGATGATATGTTATGATCAGTAAGTTCCATAAGTGTTGTTTCATTGAGTAGATAGTTTTTTTTAAAGTTAAAGTAAGTTCGGCTTGTCCATCAGTTTTCAATATTGAGTTTGGTATCTTGTTTTTGACTCCATGCCCAATGGATAAGGCCACTTGGTCTACAGTGTTATTGACACCGCCATACCCAGTTGAAGCCAATGTTAGTGTCAATCAGTTCTTCCCATCACCAGTGATCAAATGTGCTCTTACAAAATTTTTGTTAGGGTCTCAAGTCATATTTTTATGGTTTTAGTAGGTCTTCAAATAAAAATTTTGTCACTGGCTAGTGTGTTTAGGTCTGATTACTACTCTCACAAAATTTCATGCTCCGGTCATTGCCATCATTCAGTTGAGTGAGTCATCACTAAAATGTATCCATTATCATCTCATTCATACCACCATGGTCCTTCATTCAACTAATTTCATCAAGTGTCACCTTTAGGTCATTAGGGTCTAATTCATAAAAATCTGCCATTTCACCAATATAATCCGGCATGGAAGGAGTAGTAATATGGAAAATTCTCAATAAAGTTCTTTTTAACTGTAATTTATTTTCAAATATGGATGTAATATGTTTCTATTGTTCCAAAGTTGCAAAGTTTTCAAGTCAAATATGAAAAAGACATGGTGGGCCACCACACCACTATGAAGAGAATTTAATTTCCACAAGCTACAAAAAACCATACAATCCAGTTATTTCACTCATTTCATTGGTATTGAGCACTCACTCACCATCAAAGACCATCTCAGCACATTAGGAATTGAAGGAAACTCTCAAAAGGTGATTGGCACCCTCTCCAAGAAGCCACACTGCGTTTTCATCCACCACGCTTTGTTTTTTAGACTTCATTGCGTTTTCACTCCTATAAGAAAAATATCCATCTTCAAAGGTTTTCAAGGGAAATTGAAGGTTTCATCAGCTTTTGATAAGTAAGTTGAAGTTCGAGCTACCTTCTATCAACATTTACATCAATTTTTCATTGGTGAAATCCTCCCACAGTCCCCACTCTACGTTTTTGGTGGGTGAGCTCCATTTTCTGAATTGCAAGAAAAACACTTAACCCCCTACATACTCTACCCTTCCCTACACCCTACACACCTCCCCAAATCTTTCCCTATCCCCGCTCCCTCATTTCCCTAATCCCTATATATAACCCTAGCTCCCACACTGCGTTTTTGGCAGTTTTAGGGTTAGGAATGTGTTTTAATTCCTACAACCAATCCCTACAATATTTTTGTCATCCTCCACTTCCCTAAGCTTCCCAATACCCTTATCTATCTCCCAAAAATTTCCCTACCCACATATCTCCTCCCTAACCCCTACATTCCATCACCTAAACCAATTAACCCTAATTCCTTTTTTTCCAAGTAAAACCATGTTTTTTCCTTTCATCCTATTAGCACAGTTCTCTGCTAAGTCACCAATTCATATTTTATTTACTTTTTGTTTTTCATTATATCATTAGTCAATTTTTTTAAATTTTCAACTAGTTTTCAGCAACAGTTTCGGTCACTAAAAAGTCTTAATCTGGTATACTTCTCCATCACTTCATTTCATCATCAACAATTTCAAGTTCATCATTTCATCATCATCATTTATAGGTCCAGAGTTAGGTCATTCCATCTCATATAGGTCAAGTTTAGGTTAAAACTAGCCATGGGAATATCTTCACATTTCCACTAAAATAAGTCAGTTAATCATCCATTTCATTCATAAAAGTTTGGTGAAGGAAGAAAGCATGTTTATGCAGTCCAAATAAAAACCATCTTTGTTTTTTCATATAGCTAAAGTCTCATAAATCTCAACACTGTCTTACTGTGCATTCAAGTTAAAAAGGAAGGGAAATCATGACTGTCAAAGCTACAAGGAATCAATTTTCCTTCTCAGTTCAGTGGAAAGAAGAAAGTGTTGCTAAAAAAGTGTAATGGTGATGTGAATTTCATTTTCCGCCTTCATTACTTTCATTTATCTTCTTTTACCATTCATTTATCCAAAACCCAAAATCCAACACTTCATTTTCTTTCAAAATTCCTTTTTAACCATTCGAAATCCATATATATATTATGTATAGCAGCTCTGCCCATTCCATATATATGTATATTACATATATGATATCATATGATATAATTTTTTGCACTTAACCCCTTTACCTTTCATCGCAATCAACATTTCACAAGTTTCAAACTTCACTTATAATGTAATTGCCAAATCCTAGAGAATCCATGAAATGTGATTTGCAGGATTGCTGGGACCCATATTTTCCATTTGGCCCGCTTCATAAACATTATAAATTCTTTAAAACCCTTTGTAATATGATTTGGGTGGCTTTGTTCATATTATCATTACTTAACGAAATGTTTAATTAACTGCTTTTGAAAGCCTTTAATGGGACCCATCACCTTTTCGCATCACTAGTTCACAAACTTCACTCACCGCATTCACTTCCGCTTCCTCATTTCCCCGATTGCGATATTGTGTGGGATCTGCTTTCCCTGCCATGCCACCTTCCAATTCGCATATCGCAAATCCTGTTGAAACACATCCATGTTACTTGCCTGATTCACCGATCCCCGATATGCGATAACCTTCCTGGTCCTCGATTACAATATTTCCAAAATCCCCGATTTGCGATGAACCTTTGACCTCTGATATGCAAAAAATTTGTCCCAATTTGTGATATAACAAATCACAAACCAAAGGTCTATTCGCTCCTCCAAATGCCTGCTTACTCCCTATTTTTGATTTGCGATCCGACTCCATTCCCTGATGTGATAAAGTAGACCCCACCACATGCCACATCATCACCCGCATCGCAAATTGCGAATTCAAAGTTCCTCCCGCCTATGTCTTATGTTTAAAATACATCTGAACCCGATTGTGACACACACACACACACACACACACACATATAGATACACATAAAGGGTTTTTCTCCTCCTGCTCATCGTTTATTTAATAGTTTTATCCACTGGTCCACATCCATGTGTCGTCATCTCATTGGTCTTCATGCTCCTCCA
Source organism: Pinus albicaulis (assembly GCA_034641835.2). Lineage (NCBI taxonomy): Eukaryota > Viridiplantae > Streptophyta > Pinopsida > Pinales > Pinaceae > Pinus > Pinus albicaulis. Next base: position 611,096,250 of record CM076580.1, read on the forward strand.
TTCATCTCAGTCACTTGCCTAGTCTTTCCTCAAAAACCTATTTGCACGGGTTTATTCGTTCAAAGTTATTTCTACAAATAAAAACTTATCAGAATAAAGAAGAAGATGAAAAGAATGGAAAAAACAACAACATGTTCTCCAAATTAGTTTTCCAATAAATCTATGCTGTCATTACTCTTCATCACCAGCACACGTTTTAGCAGCAAGGAAACATTCAAGGAACAAATCATAACATTTACAGAAACTCCGGCAACATTTACTCAATCGTTTTTTTCTAACAAAACCTGTAGATGTGACCTAGAGTTTAGGATAAGAAAATGCCACATCCCCACGGATGTTGGGTTTAATAAGCTTCAGATGAGTGCTCAATTAAAGCTTTCTAGTGATGTAATAAGTAGAAACAAATTTCCTGTTGTTTTCTTTGAAATGTAATAAAGTCCCTTTCGTTGAAAGATTCAAATGGTTTATCCTTTCTAGAGACCCATTGTAAATCTATAAATAGACAGTTGATAGATGTAGATACGGTTGGATGTTGATCTTACTAAAGACTCATTTTAATAAGGAAAATCCTTTCTGAAATTGATGCTGAAGGATTTTCTGTTTCAAGAACATCTAATGTATGGTGTGTTTTCTCTTCTGTGATAATTTCTTCTAATTATAAGTTGTAGTAGCTAGTAAAATATGAGTGAGAGATATTAAAATATTTAATAATAAATTATTTGCTTTTTATTTTTCTGAAAATTATATGTATGTTGCAGAACATGTTAGTGAGGGTTCCATAAAGGATTTGTGGGATACTTTATGCATGAAATCCGTTTTTTGAGTGTTGTTACTTTACATAATCAGAGTTTATGTAAAGAGTCCTAATTATAGTTGTGTGACTGATTTAGGATCTGATTATTTCCTAGAATAGGTACCAGTTATCCATCTCCTCTCCATTTTTCACTCTACTCCCTATACTACTCATTTACCCATATAATTTGTAATTTCCACAGCTTGCCAAATGCATGCAAGTCTTAAAGGACAAATTAAACATTTCAAACTCATTTGAGAAGCCATCCCACCATTTAAAATCTTTTCAAAACCTTTAAAAACTTGAAATGAACCATGATGTGTAAGGCTTAATCCTTATGCAATCAAGAGTGACTCCTTGCACTAACATATTTTGCGTTGTTGGTGGGGAGGCGAATTGAAGTTTATCCATAGGTGAACGACAAATTTATAAGTCTGGTTTTGAGGTGTACAATTCCAACTGTATTTTCAGTCTACTTTACACCTGGTGACTCCATTTTTGAAGTTATGGCTCCTATAAGGACTCCTAAAATGACTTAAAATAGGGCTAACCCGTATTCCCCTTTGAGAATCCCAGTTCTTGACCCTGAAAATCTAATTAAGAAGAAGATTAAATAAAAGTTTGCTACTTCTGATACTGCTTTCTCAAAGGTTATTCATAAAGAAGTCCTTTGAACCCTATCCCCAGATTTTGTAGAAAATCCTGTACCTCCCTTGTTTTCCAGCCAACAATCAATCTCTACATCACAAGTTGGTGCTTCATCGTCTATTGTTCAAAGTCAGCAAATTGTTATTCCACAAACCCCAATAGCTCATACCATGGTAGGTCCAAACCCACCCCCTAACCAAATGGATTCAATTGTTGCTGCTAGGTATGCCCCTTTAGTTTTACCTCAGCCTATGAATGCATTACCTACATGGGATTAGCGCGAGTATATGCCTAAATTTAATGGAGAGGGAGAGGTAACAGCTAAAGAACATCTTGTTGATTTTTATGCATATGCTGACAATCTAAATATTGAGCATGAAGATGTCTGGATGAGAGTTTTTGTTCAGTCTTGAAGGCTATGTTAGAAAATGGTTTAGATATTTGATAGCTGGTGGCATCACTAGAATTGAAGCCCTTTATGATTCATTTTTAAGGAAATGGGGTGATAAGAAAGGGTTTATGTACTATATCACTAAATTTAGTGCATTAAAAAAAGAAGAAGGAGAACCAGTTTCTGATTTTTCTAAAATATTCAATAGGATGTATAACAAGATGCCTAATGAAATAAAGCCTACTAAAACATCAACCAAAATCAATTATGTTGGTGCTTTTGATTTTGATTTTGTTTATTATTAAGGGAAATAATATCAACATTAGCACAAATGTAGGACAATGCACTGGAAGTTGAATCTAATATGTTAGTAGTTGATAAACTCAGAGGAAGAATTGATAGAGAAAAAAGAAAGAAAAAAGCTGAAGTTTCTACCTCTGGAACTTTTGAGCTTGATGAATTAACCAAGATGGTAAAATATTTGACTTCTGAGATGACAAAGCTCAAGATGGAAGCAACGCCAACTACTACAATAAATGTTTCATTTGATCAACCTAATAGGCACAAATTTAGAAGACCCAATGCTCCCTAGGTTTTGAAAAGAGAAAGAATAGATGTTGATGATCAAAAGGTGCAACCTCCTTTGCAGAATTTTGTATTTGAAGATGATGAAGAAGTAGAAGGGTTGGACAAAGATGCTGATATAAATTGTCTGAGAGATAAAGAAGGGCTGATTCATCTTACAAAAACAGAGTATGAAAATTTCATGTCATATACTCAAGAAAATGAAATAGATCCTGATCATTCCATAATTGCAGCTGATAATCAAAACATATATAATATTAGATAAAAAAATATTGGTGATATTGCAAGGGTGCCTGTTGCACAACCAAAGAAGTATAAATATGCAGAAAAATTTTTAGTAGAAAAATAAGTTACTTAACCTAGTAGATCAGAAGTTCCAGTAGCAGTTAATCCTCCTTCTCTTGAGTGAAAAATTTCTCATAAACTGCTGAATGTTTTCAATTTTGAAAATGAGATTCAAAAGATAAAGATTCCTGTCCCTCTTTTAGAACTCATGAATAATGATGATTTCAAAAAGACTTTCATGAAAGCTCTTCAGCCTCCACCTACTAAAGTAGTCTCTGATTTTGTTAATCTTCAAGATGATAAACCCACTGTAATTTTAGGTCCATTGGTAGAAGAAATAGATGACTCAACCCCTCCTTTCTATATATCTTTGAATATTCATGAAAATATCATTCATAATTGCCTTATCGACTCTGGAGCCTCACATAATTTAATAGCCAAAGTAGTCATGGACGAACTAGGTCTTTAAGTGACTAGAGAGTACCAAGATCTCTATTCTTTTAATTCCAGGAAAGTTCAATGCCTTGGTGTCATAAAATACCTTGCAATGAGTCTTTTTCAGTTACCCATGAGAACAATGGTGATGGATATTTTTGTAGTTGATATTCCTCCTAGATTAAGCATGTTACTTTCAAGATCATGGATTAGGAGGTTGGGAGGAAATTTGCAAATGGATTTCACTTGTACTACTGTCCTTATTTTTGGAGGAGAACAAAGAATAATTTATAGAGAAGCTCAGTTGGCATATATTATTAGTAACAGTAAAGATCCAACAAATCATCCAAATGCTAGAACAACTGATGTTGGTTCAAACGTTTTTCATATGGATAATTCTGTTATGTCCGTAGAAAATTTCCAAATATTGAAGCCTGCTAAAAAACATATCAGTCATGAGGGTTCTCAGTTGTGGAAAATGTATTTTGATGGTTCATGTTATAAAGAAGGATTTGGTGTAGGAATTTTTCTCATTTCTCCTTTAAAAGAAATATCCACTTTTTCTTTCAAACTTGAATTTGAAACAACTAACAATGTGGCAGAATATGAAGCTCTTTTGATTGTTTTAAAGACAACAAAAGACATGAACATTTCAGAAATTTCTCTTTTGGAGATGTTGAACTCATTATTCATCAAATCAAAAATGTTTATTAAACTAAACATATTAGACTGAGAGATTATCGGAATGCAGTATGGAGCATGGTTGAAGACTCATTCCTGGAATTTAATATTTATTTTGTTCCAAGATAATCTGATAGTTTGGCTGATTCACTTTCTATTCCAGCGAGCTAATTCAAGATTCCAATGCCCATAAAATTGAAGTATGAGGTGGAAGTTAGGTTCAGACCTAGCATTCCTGATAATGTCAAGCATTGGAATTTTTTTGAAGATAATCAGGAAATTAAAATATTTATTGAAGCTGTTGAAGAATTTGTTGTCCTAAACATTGATCATGATGACGATCTCATGGAGAAAGATGTTGATTTATAAGATACCAAAAAGTTGAAAAAAAAATTGTTGATCGACCTATCATACAACTTCCTACCAATCATATTCCCAAGGGATCAATCCCACTTGAGAAGCTCTTTAATCACAATGATGTTTCAGTTAAGCCACAATTAGTTGAAACAAAAGAAGAATTGGAAGATTTAAATTTGGGAACACAAACAGAACCAAGGTATGTTAAGTTGTCAAAAGGTTTATCACAAGAGAAAAAGAGTGAATACTCCAAGCCGTTTTGTGAATTTGCTAATGTTTTTGCCTAGAAATATGAAGATCTTAAAACATATGATACATCTATAATTGAGCATAGGATACCATTGAAGGACGTTACTAAACCATTCCGGCAAAAATTAAGACAAATAAATCCACTATTGTTACCAGTGATGGATAAAGAAGTGAAGAAACTTTTGGATGCCAAAATCATCATTCCACTGAGATATTCAAATTGGGTTGCTAATCTAGTTCCAGTGAGGAAAAAGAATGGTGAAATCAGATTATGTGAGGATTTCAGAAATCTTAACAAATGCTCCAAGAAAGATAATTATCCATTACAAAAAATGGAGCATATTCTTCAAAAGGTAACTATTTCTGATAGAATTTCCATGTTAGATGGGTTCTCCGAGTATAATCAAATTTCTTTTTGGCCAGAAGATCAAGAGAAGACAACATTCACTACTCCTTGGGGAACATTCATGTATGAAAATATGCCATTTGGGCTTATGAATGTAGGAGCTACTTTTCAGCATGCTATGGACTTTGCATTCATTGGAGAAAAAGATTAATTCTTGGTAATATATTTGGATGATATCACAGTTTTTTCAACTTCAGATTAAGAACACATTCAACATTTGAAATAAGTATTCATTAAATTCAGAAAATATGGTATATCATTGAACGCAAAGAAATCTCATTTTTCTCTTAAATAAGGTAAGATGTTGGGTCACTTAGTTTCCAAAAATGGAATGAAGATTGATCCCAAAAGAGTAATTGGAATTTAGGAATTAATACTTCCAAGATCCAAGAAAGTAATTCAATATTTCCTTGGGAAGATTAATTTCTTAAGAAGATTCATTCCCAATTTTGCTAAAGTGGTGAAACATATTACTTGCATGTTGAAGAAGGACAAAGAAGTCAAGTGGACAACTGAAGCCATAAATTCATTTGAGCTGATCAAGAAAGCAATCATTGAAGCACCTCAGTTGGTAAGCCTTGAATATTCAAAGCCTTTCCTGATTTTATCATTTTATTCTCAAGATACTGTTGTCATTGTTCTATTGCAAAAATATTTAGAAAATAAAGAAGCCCCAATAGCATTTTTTAGCAGAGCTCTTAGAGATGCAGAATTGAAGTATGAAATGTTGGAAAAACATGTCAATGCATCAGTGAAAGCTATGAAGGCTTTTAGAGTTTATATTCTGCATGCTCAATTTATTGCCTATGTACCTTCATCTGTTGTTAGAGAAATATTAGTTTAGCTTGATATTGATGGAAATAGAAGTAAGTGGGTGACTAAAGTTATTGAGTTTTATTTAGAGATAAAGCCTACTATACTAATTAAAGGTCAAGGATTAGCCAAACTACTAACTGAATAAAATTGTAAAATTTTGGGCTTAGATTTTTTGGATGACAATTTTGAAGGATATATTTTAGAACCTATAGACAGTATGGCAGTGGATGCAAAAATTTCTGAGTGCAACTGGTACAAAGATATCATTTATTTTCTGCAGCATTTCAAACCTCCTCCAAATTTTGACAAAAGCAGAGTAATATATTTGAAACTGAAGACTGTTAAATTCTGCATTAAAGATAATCATTTATATTGGAGAGATCCTATAGGAGTTTTGTTAATATGCCTCGACCCAGATGAGTCCAAGAAAGTTATTTTTGATATGCATAGTAGTGTGTGTGGAGGTCATCATTATTGGAGAACTACTGCATACAAAATATTGAGAGCTAGATATTTTTGGCCTAGTTTATTTTCTGATGTATGTGCTGAAGTAAGAGCATGTGAAAAATGTCAGACATTCACTGGAAAAGAGCATTTGAAATCTTTGCCACTCAAACCCATAATTTTTTTCTGCACCTTTTCAGTAATGGGGTTTATATTTTATTGGATAGATTCATCCACCTTCAAGTGGACAACATTGTTGGATCCTTGTTGCAACTGATTACTTTACCAAATGGATTGAAGCAATCCATATCAGGAATGCTACTCATAAAATTATAATTAACTTTCTGGAGGGAATTATAACCATATTTGTTTGTCCATCAAGGTTAGTAGCAGATAATGCAACTGCTTTTAAGGCCATTCCATTGATGAATTTATATGAAGATTATGGTATTCATCTCACTCATTCAACATCATATTATCCACAAGGGAATGGTTTAGCTTAATCTTCAAAAAAAATCTTGGTAAGAATCATCAACAAACTATTGGAGAAAAATAAGAAAGCCTGGGATTCAAAATTGAAGTTTTATTTATGGGCTGATAGGGTGACTATTGAAAATTCCATTAATACATTGCCTTTTCAAATGGTTTATGGAAATGAGGTTGTTTTTCCTATTCAATTAGCTATTCTTGTAGATAAATTTCTGCAAGATCATGAGGCTGAGCCAAATGACATAAACATAAGAGTTTGTCAAATCATAGTACATCAACAACGAGAACAAAAATATGATTTGAGAAGGAAATATCAACAACTCTTAAGCAAGTTTTTGATAAAGGAACTAAGAAAGAAGATTTCTAGATTGGAGACCTGGTATTGAAGTGGGATGCACAACATCAAGACCTAGGTAAGCATTCAAATTTTGATGCTCTATCGCTTGGTCCTTTCATAATCTCTAATATTCTTCAAAACAATACTTTTGAGTTTCAACATATGGACGGGACAAAGTTATTTAGATGCCCATTCAATGGGCATTTTCTTAAGAAATTCTTTTACTAAGGCTGTTGGTAGCCTAAGCCCATTGTAAATACCAGTGTGTTTCATAATAAGACTCCATACCCCATTGACAAGGCACTGAAACTGAAAAATATTCTTAGAGCCTCGTAGGGAGAGCTCTATCCCTTGTGGAGCCAATGTTAGCACAATTATATTCTAACTCACTAGTTCCTCTTTTATCTACCTTTTGTTTTTCATTAGATCATTAGTCAATTTTTTTACTTTTTCAACTAGTTTTCAGTAATAGTTTTGGTCACTAAAAATATTAATCTAGTATACTACTCCTTCAATTCATTTCATCATAAGCAGTTTCAAGTTCATCATTTCATCATCATAATTTAGAGGTCTAGAGTCATGTCATTCCATCTCATATAGGTCAAGTTCAGGTTCAAACTGCCAATGGGAAAATCTTCATATTTCCAGTAAAATGAGTTATTTAATCATCCATTTCATCCATAAAAGTTTGGTGAAGGAAGCAAGCATGTTTCTGCAGTCCAAATAAAAAAAATATTCCTGTTTCATATAGCTCAAGTCTTAGAAATCTTAACACTGTATTACTGTGCATTCAAGTTAAAAAGGAAGGGAAATCATGACTGTTAAAGCTACAAGGAATCAATCTGCCTTCTCAGTTCAGTGGAAAGAAGAAAGTGCTACTGACAAAGTGTAATGGTGATGCAAATTTCATTTTCCACCTTCATTCATTTCATTTGTCTTCTTTTACCATTCATTTTTCCAAAACCCAAAATCCAATGCTTCATTTTCTTTCAAAATTCCTTTTTAACCATACAAAATCCATATATATATATTATGTATAGTAGCTCCGCTCGTTCCACAACAAGCCCTTTAAATATATATCATATATTACATATATGATATCATATGATATAAGTATGATGGAAGAAATGATGCAACGTATCATAATGAGAGATGAATATGTTGTTCAACAACACCATGTCCCTCTTATTGCCGAAGAAGAAGAGGTTGTTGGCCCTAACAATTTTCTTTTTTTCCAGTTAGCATAGATCAGAAAATGATTATTGCTTGTATTCAGTTATGGAAAATCATGAAAATGGATTTGTAGATCAATCCGAGGAGAAGCAATCTGCTGATCTAACGTGTATGTTCGATTACATTACTTAAATTGATTATTTACCCAAGTATGATCTGTATGATGATGACTATGTTGTTGAAATCAAGCCTGACTCTTCAAGGCAATCAATGGCATGTTTTCAGGAGGAGGAAGTTTAATTAATAAAACTCAAATATATCACTCAGCCTATACATATCGATCATGACAGAAATGAAGATAATTTAAATTTCAAAGTAAGTGAAAGTTCTTTGCCCTTTTGTTTAGCTTCATTTCAATTACTGAGAGGAAACTATCCTCATATTAGCAATCAACGATTTTTCAGTTTTGATATGGAGCATGGAGAAGACAATGAACTTCTTGATCAAGTCTCCTTACCCTTGTGTCTCTCCTCATTTTCAAAAATAAGAGAAAACTATAAGCAAGAAGATAAGAAAGTTGTCAACAATATAAATGGGAAACCTTCTCATGAATTGGTTAAGGATGTCACTTGTGATATTGAAGCATTTTTCACTTCATAATCATGGCCACGGTGTTACATTGAGTTTTAGACCACATATCAAATCTTAGAACTTGAAACGTATTATGAATTGATGCCGGATAATTTTGTACCATTAAGTTTTGATGCATTTCAGTTTTTGAGAAAAATCTTGATAATATCTCTCAAGCAAAGGATGACAAGCCTATAGAAAACCATGTAGTCTCATTGGAACCAATGTATTTTTGATCAGCGGTTGTCATTGATGTCAACCCAAGCAGCACCAGGGGCTAACCCAATATTGAATGGGAAGTTTGACCTACCAAATTAATATATTCCGGGTCAATAATGATTTTGATGGTTTCTACTTGTCAAGATGTTTCCGTTTATATATGGCACGCCATGTAATTCTTCACGGTTTGAGAGATATTCATGTTTGAAGTTTGTACCCAAGTTAGTGGGCTAAATCCCCATGGGGTTGGGGCATGGGTCATTGAAAAGTCATAATTAATATTTTTTAAGCTCCTAAAATCCCTCCCACATTCACTTTTTGAAGCCCCTCTCAACTTAAGCATTCATATATATTGTGATCTTCATTTCCTCCTTAGGCAAGAGATTCAGCCATCTGAAACAGTTCATCGTGGAATTTTCGCTCTAATTTTTTTTCTACGAAGGCTCAGAAGCTGAAATTTTTATGAGGCGAAGCTGAAATCCTGAGGAAGCTGTAGTAAAAATTTCAGATCAAGTTGCGTAATATTTTTGGAGATATGATCTGTGGAAGTAAGGGTTTTTGCAGGCTCCTGAAATTCATCTCAAAGAAGTGACCTTGGTAAATTCGTCATAACTCTCTCTCTGAGTATCAGATTGGAATGCCGTAAAAAGTGACGGATAGTGCATAGTATTTAATTTGTGCTCTATAAATTTAAGAGACAAATGAAGAAATGGTGACACGTGGCACGCCGTACAAGTGCGCTCTACTGAAACAATCCATAATTAGGGCAGTGTGAGAAATTGGGTATAACTCTCTCTTGGAGAATCCAAATTGGGTCAGACCTGTGGCATTGGAAAGAAGACTCAGAGGACTACTATGGGACCAAAAATCAGATATTTAGGATCTTAAATAACAAAGATACACCAGATTCAATATCGAGCTCCTAGAAGGAAAGAAAAAACTAGATCATGTGTTGTCAAGGGTTGCAAAGGACCATACTTTCTATGGCAGCAAAGCAAAGAAAGGTGCAACAGAGAGTAGCATGACAAGAGCAGCAACCAAGGTGCATAATAGCAGCAAGAAGTTCATCATATGAAGTCTTCAAGTGGGCAGCACTGCATACAATCATTGTAAAGGTATCATTGTACTTAGTCATTGTAAATACATTATTGTACAAATTGTACTAGTGTCTATCTGCCAAGGGTTGAAGAGGCAGTGGTTGTGTCAAAGTTGGAGTTATGGTCTAGTATATCTTCTTCTTCTACATCATTCTATATCATTGTAAAGTGGACCATTTTCTCTGGTACGAGAGTCCATTCTTCTTTTATTCTTCTATAGGGTGGTAGGGTGGTGCTAGGGTGAGTTGTAGCTCATTGGGTGTTAGTGCATCCGTTCAGTGACTACTGAAGAATCTCGAGCGTTGGAGCGTCCATCCAGTGGGAGCTGGAGAAGAATGCTTTTCTAGATTCTAGGAAGTTGGAGCTTTATTTTCAATTGGAGTTGAAAAGAATTATTAGAAAAGCATTAGGTGGTTTTTGTCCCGAAGTGGGTTTCCACCTTAAAAATTAAAAATTGTGTGCATTTTTGTTCCTCTTGTTTGCTGCTATCATTGTACAAACACTGATAATAATTGAAGATTAACTAATGCTTTAATTGAAATAAATACTGATTCACCCCCCCTCTTAGTATTTCCAACAATTGGTATCGGAGCTTGGTTCCTTCAATAGCAGTTTAACAGCTGGAAGGAGGTCATGGAGCATACCAAGAATGGTGTACCTCTATTCAGTGAAAATAATTATGCACTTTGGAAAGGAAGAATGGAGGTCTATCTCTTGGCGCAAGGTTACGAAGTATGGGACACTGTTCAAAATGGATTTACATCAACCACAGATGAACAAGGTAAGAAGAATTTGGTAAATGATGCAAAAGCAAAGAATATTATTATCAGTGGACTTATTGAATTTGCTTATCATAAGGTGTTGGGTTGCAAAACCGCAAAAAAATTATGGGACAAGCTTGAGAATATATATGCAGGTGACTCAAATGTCAAAGAAGCAAAGCTTCAAATCTATAGAGAAAAATTTGAGCAACTCAGAATGAAAGAAGATTGCAACATTACTGCATACTTCCAATATGTTGATGAAATAACCAATACTCTGGAAGGATTGGGAGAGCTAGTTGACGAGAAGACTATTATACGGAAGATTCTTAGAACGTTACCAGGGAGATTCAACCCAAAGGTATCGGTCTTAGAATACATTGCAAATCTGGACAAACTCAGCAAAGAGGAATTACATGGAGTTCTCATAGCATATGAAATGAGACTTGATGAAGAAGAGGGTACTTCGCATCTAGAAACTGCGTTAGTTGCATCTAAGAAAACCAATAAGGATAAACAACCTTCAATTGAAAAGACATGCACCTGCAAGTGTGAAGAAAAGGGAAATGATGAAGAAGGTCTTTCAGATGAAGAATATGCTTACTTCACGAGAAAACTACAAATTGGTAAGGGACAATTCAAAGGTAAACTTCCATTGATATGTTTCAGCTGTAATGAGGTTGGGCATTTTGCAACAAAATGTCCAAACAAAAGTAATGGCAACTCAAAAAGAAAGAAAGGCTTTAAGAAATTCAACAAGCAAGGATCCAAAAGGAACTTTCTCTCTAAAGAAGATAGCTCATCATCCGATGAAGACAATGATAGTGAAGAAGAAGCCAATGAGAGAGTATTGTGTATGGCCAAGCACAATAAGCAAGAGGTATCAAACAACGAAGAAGAAGGATGGACCATAGACAAATTTTATGAGGAAGCAATCAAGCTTATAAAAGATCTCAAGGTGGAGAAGATTCGTTCCAAAACTCTTGAAGAACAAGTTCAAGGTCTCAAAATTGAAGTTGAAGAACACAAATGCATTGAAGAGTCACTTCAAAAGAAGTTGGAAGAAAGCAACCAAGAAAGGGAAGAATTAGAAGCCGAAGTAGTCTCACTGCGTGAGGAAGTGAAGAAAAGAAAAACTATCCAAAACTGTGCCAACAGCTCAAGGGCATTGGAAGAACTCATCAACAATCAACGATCTTACAATGACAAAACTGGCATCGGTTACAAAGAAGAAGAAGCAGGACCTTCTACAACAAAATACAATGAACCTATGAGATCTGACATGCATGAAGACTTCATTGGACAAGATTCGCAAGAACAACCTTGGAAGACAATTCCTCGACGAAAATTTCCATCCAAGTACCAACATATTTTTTATGGCTACTATTATTCATGTGGAAAATTTGGTCATAAAGCTGTAGAATGTCGCACGTACCCTAGGAATGAATATAATTCCAGGAGATCTGTCAAATATGAACCTCCTAGGGCTTAGCGAAATATCAATAGATTTGAACATTTAAGAAATAATATTGAATGTTACAAATGTCGAAACTTTGGACACATAGCCAAAGACTGCAGACTTGAAAATCCTCCAGAAGAATCTTCGAAGCCACAGAATGAACGAACATGGAAGAATAAGAAGAATGATAATTGTGCTCTCGCTCTCAAGGCTCAAAAGAACAAAGATGTGTGGTATGTTGATAGTGGTTGCTCAACGCATATGACTGGAGATAGAAATAAATTTGTATCTCTGAAAGAGAAGAAGGATGGAACCATGTCCTTTGGAAATGATGGATCTTCAAATCTTATAGGATCAGGTACTGTCACTCTCGGAAGCAAAGATGTTCTAGCAAAGAATGTTCTATTGGTTGAAAACATGAATCACAATCTGCTCAGTGTTGGACAAATGTGTGATCAAGGACACACAATACTATTCAACTCCACGAAATGTGAAATCAGGAAAGGTGTGTATGGTGAAATTGTGGCTACAGCAAGTCAAGCTCCAAACGACATATATGTTATGGATGAAGCAACTAAAGCATGTATAATAGCTAAAGAGGATGATACAATAATTGGTAGCAATGATGATCGACTAAGTAAGAATTTTTCTACAAAGGTGCAAAGTGATTTCGAGATGTATTTACTTGGTTGCAAATTGAGCATAGACGACTCATCTAAGGATGTGGATCAAAGGTTGTATAGATCTATGATTAGTAGTCTTCTATATGTAACAGCCTCTCGACCAGATGTTATGCAAGCAGTTGGACAAGTAGCAAGATTCCAAGCAGCACCAAAAGAATCATAATAACGATATTCGCCGACGTGGAATATCTTTACAGGAAATGGGATTCTCCCAAGTCCTCATTAGATTTTCCTTTTTCAGAATATAAAGGGGGAGTGGAAGTAGATTACAGGTCTGCAGGACGATTTTATGTCAGGGGGAGTGGAAGTGTGTACAGGTCTGCAGGATGGTTGTGTTTCAGGGGGAGTTACCCTTTGCCATTGATGTCAAAGGGGGAGAGAATGTTGTAGGAAGAGGTGTCATGATCGCAAGGGGAGTACTTGTGTTGCCATCAATGCCAAAGGGGGAGATTGTTGATCAGCAGTTGTCATTGATGTCAACCCAAGCAGCACCAGGGGCTAACCCAATATTGAATGGGAAGTTTGACCTACCAAATTAATATATTCTGGGTCAATAATGCTTTTTATGGTTTCTACTTGTTGAGATGTTTCTGTTGATATATGGCACGTCATGTAATTCTTCACGGTTTGAGAGATATTCATGTTTGAAGTTTGTACCCCAGTTAGTGGGCTAAAACCCCATGGGGTTGGGGCATGGGTCATTGAAAAGTCATAATTAATATTTTTTAAGCTCCTAAAATACCTCCCACGTTCACTTGTTGAAGCCCCTCTCAACTTAAGAATTCATATATATTGTGATCTTCATTTCCTCCTTATGCAAGGGATTTGGCCATCTGAAACAGGTCATTGTGGAATTTTCACTGTAAATTTTTTTCTACGAAGATTCAGAAGCTGAAATTTTTATGAGGCGAAGCTGAAATCCTAAGGAAGCTGTAGTAAAAATTTCAGATCAAGTTGTACAAAATTTTTGGAGATATGATTTGTGGAAGTAAGGGTTTTTGCAGGCTCCTGAAATTCATCTCAAAGAAGTGACCTTGGTAAATTCGTCATAACTCTCTCTCTGAGTATCAGATTGGAATTTTGTAAAAAATGACAGATAGTGCACAGTCTTTACTTTGTGCTCTATCAATTTCAGATACAAATGAAGAAACGGTGACACGTGGAATTCCGTACAAGTGCGCTCTACTAAAAAAGTCCATAATTAGGGTAGTGTGAGAAATTAGGTATAAATCTCTCTTGGAGAATCCAAATTGGATAAGACCTGTGGCATTGGAAAGAAGACTTAGAGGAATAATACAGGACCGAAAATCAGATATTGAGGATCTTAAATAACAGAGATACACCAGATTAAATATCGAGCTCCTAGAAGGAAAGAAAAAACTAGATCATGTGTTGTCAAGGGTTGCAAAGGACCAGACTTTCTATGGCAGCAAAGCAAAGAAAGGTGCAGCAGAGAGTAGCATGAAAAGAGCAGCAACCAAGGTGCATAATAGCAGCAAGAAGTTCATCATATGAAGTCTTCAAGTGGGCAGCACTGCATACAATCATTGTACTTAGTCATTGTAAATACATTATTGTACAAATTGTACTAGTGTCTATCTGCCAAGGGTTGAAGAGGTAGTGGTTGTGTCAAAGTTGGGGTTATGGTCTAGTATATCTTCTTCTTCTACATCATTCTATATCATTGTAAAGTGGACCATTTTCCCTGGTACGGGAGTCCATTCTTCTTTTATTCTTCTATAGGGTGGTAGGGTGGTGCTAAGGTGAGTTGTAGCTCATTGGGTGTTGGGGCATCCATTCAGTTGACTACTGAAGAATCTCGGGCGTTGGAGCGTCCATCCAGTGGGAGCTGGAGAAGAATGCTTTTCTAGATTCTAGGAAGTTAGAGCTTTATTTTCAATTGGAGTTGAATATTAAAGAATTATTAGAAAAGCATTAGGTGGTTTTTGTCCCGGAGTGGGTTTCCACCTTAAAAACTGTGTGCATTTGTGTTCCTCTTGTTTGCTGCTATCATTGTACAAAAACTGATAATAATTGAAGATTAAATAATGCTCTAATTGAAAGAAATACTGATTCAGCCCCCCTCTCAGTATTTCCAACTTGTATAACAAGTTGCAGCAGTAATCTCAGTTTTTCCATGATCCAATAGATGATGTTTTGGATAATATCTGTAGTCAAAGGTTCTCTCCATTAACTAACTACGAGCTTCAAAACAGAGATGATAAAAATTTGATCATGCTACCAACTTCATTGTTTTATTTCCGAAGAGTCTCATTACAAAGCACATCCAAGAATTTGTAGTTATATTAGGAGAGCAGCGATAAAGAAGAGGTTGTCTTAAAGCCTCTTGCACTTGATGATCTTCCTCCAGGATTAGAAAATGAAATGATTGCTTGTGTTTCTACTGAGTTTCAAGATAAGGTAACATTTCAGATTTGTGATGATTCTTTTACTAATTTGTTACAATCAACAAGGGAGATGAATTTTCTTTTATTTACAGACTAAAAGCACATTTTCACTGGATATTTGGAATTCTCTAGTTTTTGTCTTTTCTGCTCTCTCAAGGAACGTGTGAGGGGGATTCAAGTAAGTAGCCATTTTCTAGATTGGTTACACTAGAAGGATCTTTTCACACAATTGTAAATATGTCTTTGGCAGGTGGGCAATTGTCATTAGGATTTGAAGCCCTCAAGTCTCGATGATATGTTGTGATCAATAAGTGCTGTAACTGTTGTTACATTGAGTAGACAGTTTTTTTTAAAGTCAAATTTAGTTCAATCTATCTGTCGGTTTTCAATATTGAGTTTGGTTTCTTGTTTTTGACTCCATGCACAATGGATAAGGCTAGTTGGTCTACGATGTTCTTGACACCTCCAAAGAGCTGCCATACCCAGTTGGAGCCAATGTTAGTGTCAGTCATTTCTGCCTGTCACCAGTGATCAAATGTGATCTTACAAATTTTTTTTTAGGGTCTCAAGTCATATTTTTATGGTTTTAGTAGGTCTTTAAATACAAATTTGGTCACTGGCTAGTGTGCCTAGGTCTAATTACTACTCTCAAAAAATTTCATGCTCCGATCATTGCCATCATTCAATTGAATGAGTCATCATTGAAATGTCTCCATTATAATCTCAGTCATACCACCATGATCCTTCATTCAACTCATTTAATTAAGTGTCACCATTAGGTCATTAGGGTCTAATTCATAAAAATATGCCATTTCACCAATAAAATCCAACATGGAAGGAGTAGTAACATGGAAATGATCAATAAAGTTCTTTTTAAGTGTAATTTCATTTCAAATATGGATGAAATATGTTTCTAATGTTCCAAATATGCAAAATTTTCAAGTCAAAGATGAAAAATACATGGTGGGCCACCACACCACTATGAAGAGAATTTGATTTCCACAAGCTACAAAATACCATACAAGCCAATTATTTCACTCATTTCATTGGTATTGAGCACTCACTCACCATAAAAGATCATCTCATCACATCAGGAATTGAAGGACACCCTTAAAAGGTGATTGGCACCCTCTCCGAGCAGCCACATTGTGTTTTTAGCCACCACGCTGCGTTTTGTAGACTTCGCTGCGTTTTCAATCCTACAAGCAAAAAATCCATCTTCAAAGGTTTTCAAGGTAAATTGAAGGTTTCATCAGCTGTTGATAAGTAAGTTTAAGTTCCGGCTACCTCCTATCATCATCTATTTCAATTTTTCATTGGTGAAATCCTCCCACAGTCCCCACTCTGTGTTTTTGGTGCGCGAGCTCCATTTTTTGAATTGAAAGAAAAAACACTTAATACCATACATACTCTACCTTTTCCTACACCCCACACACCTCCCCAGAGCTTTCCATTTCCCTGATCTCTCATTTCCCTAATCCCTATACCTAACCCTAGCTCCCACACTGCATTTTTGGCAGTTTTAGGGTTAGGACTGTGTTTTAATTCCTACAACCTATCCCTACACTCTTTTTGTCATCCTCCACTTCCCTAAGCTTCCCAATACCCCTATATATGTCACAAAAATTTCCCTATCTACATATCACCTCCCTAACCCCTACATTCCATCACCTAAAGCAAGTAACCCTAATTCCTTGTTTTCCAAGTAAAACCCTGTTTTTTCCTTTCATCCTACTAGCACAGTTCTCTGCTAAGTCACTGGTTCCTCTTTTATTTACTTTTTATTTTTCTTCAGATCATTAGTCAAAATTTTTACATTTTCAAATAGTTTTCAGCAATAGTTTCGGTCACTAAAAAATCTTAATCTGGTATACTTCTCCTTCACTTCATTTCATCATCAGCATTTTCAAGTCCATCATTTCATCATCATCATTTAGAGGTCAAGATTCAGGTCATTCCATCTCATATAGGTCTAGTTTAGGTTCAAAATTCCAATGGGAAAATCTTCATATTTCCACTAAAATAAGTCAGTTAATCATCCATTTCATTCATAAAAGTTTGGTGAAGGAAGAAAGCATGTTTATGCAGTCCAAATAAAAACCATCTTTGTTTTTTCATATAGCTAAAGTCTCATAAATCTCAACACTGTCTTACTGTGCATTCAATTTAAAAAGGAAGGGAAATCATGACTGTCAAATCTACAAGGAATCAATCTGCCTTCTCATTTTAGTGGAAAGAAGAAAGTGCTGCTCACAAAGTGTAATGGTAATGATAATTTCATTTTCTACCTTCATTAATTTCATTTATCCTCTTTTACCATTCATTTTTCGAAAACCCACGATCCAACGCTTCATTTTATTTCAAAATTCCTTTTTAACCATTCGAAATCCATATATATATTATGTATAGCAGCTCCACCCGTTCCACAACAAGCCCTTTAAATATATATCATATATTACATATATGATATCATATGATATAATTTTCCGCACTTAACCCCTTTACCTGTCATCGTAATCAGTGTTTCGTAAGTTTCAAACTTCACTTATAATATAATTTTTGAATCCTAGATAACCCCCGAAATTCGATTTGCGGGATTTTTGGGACCCATCTTTTCCATTTGGTCCGCTTCATAAACATTAGAAATGCTTTAAAACCCTTTGTAATATTATTTAGGCGGCTTTGTTCATATTTCCATTACTTAATGAAATCTTTACTTGACTAATTTTAAAAGCCTTTAATGGGACCCCTCACCTTTTCGCATTGCTAATTTGCAAAATTCACTCACCGCATTCACTTTCGATTCCTCATTTCCATGATTGAGATATTGTGTGGGATCTTCTTTCCATTCCACGTCACCTTCCAATTCACTTATCGCAAATCCTGTGGACATACATCCATATTACCTACCCGATTCACTGATCCTTGATATGCGATAACCTTCCAAGTCTCCGATTACGATATTTCCAAAGTCCCCGATTTGTGATGAACTTTTGGCCTCCGATATGCGAAAAGTTTTACTTCCCAATTTGCGATATCGCAAATCGCAAACCAAAGGTATATTCGCTCCTCCAAACGCCTATTTACTCGTGATAAGTGATTTGCGATCCGACTACATTCCCCGATTGCGATATATATATATATATATATATATATATATACATAAAGGGTTTTTCTCCTCCCTCTCATCGTTTCTTTAATATTTTTCTCTGCTGGTCCACATCCATGTGTCTCCATCTCATTGTTGTTCACGCTCCTCCATTCCTTTCATTCACGTGCCTAGTTTTTCCTCCAAAACCTATATGCATGGGTTTATTCATTCAAATCTATTTCCGCAAAGAAAACCCTATCAAAACAAAGATGAAGCTGAAAAAAATGGAAACAGAGGTAGAATGTTCTCCAGAGAAGTTTTCCAATAAACCTGCATTGCCATTACTCTTCAGCACCAACACATGTTTTAGCAGCATGGCAACATTCAAGGAACAAATCATAACATTTACATAAACTCTTGCAACAATTACTCAATCTGTTTTTTCCAGCAAAACCTGTACATGTGACCAACAGTTTAAGATAAGAAAATGCCAAATCCCCATGGATGTTGGGTTTGATAAGCTTCAGATGAGTGCTCAGTTAAAGTTTTCTGTTGATGTAATAAATAAAAACAGATTTCCTCCTATTTTCTTTGAAATGTAATAAAGTCCCTGTCCTTGAAAGATTTGAGTTGTCTATCCTTTCTGGAGACCCATTGTAAATATATAAATATACAGTTGATAGATGTAGATAATTTTGGATGTTGATCTTATTGAAGAATCAATTTAATAAAGAAAATCCATTCTGAAATTCATGATGAAGGATTTTGTGTTTCAGGAACATCTAATGTATGGTGTGTTTTCTCTTATGTGTTAATTTCTTCTAATTATAAGTTGTAGTAGCTAGTAAAATATGAGTGAGAGTTGTTAAAATATTTAATAGTAAATTATCTGCTTTTTATTTTTCTGCTAAATTATATGTATGTTGAAGAACATGCTAGTGAGGGTTCCATAAAGGATTTGTGTGATAATTTATGCATGAAATCTGTTTCCTGAGTGTTGTTTACTTTACATAAACAGATTTTGTGTAAATATTCATAATTATAGATATGTGATTGATTTAGGATCTGATTATTTCCTAGAATAGGTACCAGCTATCCATCTCCTCTCCATTGTATCACTCTACTCCTTATACTACTCATTTACCCATACAATTTGTAATTGCCATAACTTGCCAAATGCATGAAAGTCTTAAAGGATAAAGTAATCATTTCAAAATCATTTGAGAAGCCATCCCATCATTTAAAATCTTTTCAAAACCTTTAAAAACTTGAAATGAACCATGATGTGTAAGGCTTACTCTTTTTGTAGTCAAGGAGTGACTCGTTGCGTTAACACATCCCACTAGGGTTTGTTGTGAAATCTCAAACAATGGCAGGAGGAAAGAAGCCATACAACAAAGGAGGTCAGATCAGTAGGTATGAGCCCACCAAATGCCAATAAATCATAGTGTCACCTTTCCAAGATATGGCATGCCAGGGTTTACATTGCACATAGGGAAAATTTTGCTTAAAAATGTGTTTCTGACCAAATAAAGATGAATTCTACAAACATGAAAGAGTAGATTGCCCATCATATAAAAAGGGACAAAAAAATCCTTCATTTTATACATAGGGATTATTATTGGGAAGAAATTCCAAAAATACAATTCTTACAAGACGTTTTCTGCACTTCCGGAAAACTTGTCTTAAACACAGTTTTTTAGTGGTTTGTAGAAGGTGTTTGCAGTGCTTGATGACTCTATTGTGTAGAAGAAATTATAATCTTTCCAATGGTACCTTCAGATATTGATTTAGAGCTCAAGAAGGAAGTCAAAAGTTCCATTCAATATCACGTTTCTCTTTTCCCTCATGGCACTGCATTTTTCCAATGTTTGGGTGATCAAATTTAAACTTTGAGTCTGACCAAATGGGAAATTATTTTTGAAAAGTGGATATTGTTATTCTTAATATTCCAAAGAAAAAAAACCTCTCTCAGGTTTAAAAAAAAAGTTATTGTTAGAGATATATGGGCCTACCTTTGAGCCCCATGTTTGTAGAAATATGTAATATTCCAATATTGGAAGAGCGGCAATATTGAACACAATACTGGAAAATAGCAGTAAATATTGTTGAGATTCAACAAGATGATGAGCTTAGTGAAAAGTAAGCACCTTCACTAAGTGGGGCCCGCAAGCTATTTTTAGGTGTATGTATATTTTTAGACATGGTGAGCATATTCTATAAGTTGCATGATGCTATTTGTAGATGGTTAGTCAAGTTGGAAAAATAGATGAAATTCTTATTTTAGAATATTGGGCAAAGTCTATATATAGATCGTCAATCTAAAAATAGATGCATGTCGATTATTATTAGCTCTTAATAATAATCCGACAACAAACATCAACATATTCTCTTGGAGCACTTTATTTTAGTGAATAGATTTGGAAAATTAGTGGGATGAAGGAATTATGTAATTCCTAGGGTTTATGGTGGCTCATGCATGGAGGACTCAGTTAGAACTGAAGGTGAAAATTTATAACAGAGTTGAAAGAGTAGTTACATGAGTTGTTATTCAGTTTAACTCAGTTAATGAAGTTAAACTTAGTTGAGCTAGTTGTATCTATTCTAACTGAAAGATACACTAGTGAGAGTTAAGTGAATTAATTAGTTAATTAATTCACAACTACTAACTCACTAACAACTAAAAAAATACAACAGTTAACTACAGTGCATGTCAGTTCCAGTGGAGACCCAATGGAGAGATAGGTGAAAGGGTGAGATGGACTATCCGTTGTGACTATAGTGATGCATTCAATGCATCTGACACACATTGGAGTTGCCAATGAGGATTGCGTAGTCAAGGAAAGGCGAATTCAAATTCATTCAGTGGTATTCTTCAGCAGGGATTGCAAAGTGGAGGCAGGCTGTCAGGAGGCGAGAAATTGGTGCATAGAGATGCAAATTTCTGCATGACAATGTGTAATGAATCTACATTGTACTGAGAGCTTGATGTACTAAGCTTTGTATGAGTTTATTGGATGATTACATTGATATACATAATATATGATAGTTGGGTTTTTTAGCTTTAATATTTCCCGTTAAACAACTGTGTTATGTGCGATTGAATTTATTCACATGTGTTTGCAATTGAGTTTTAAATTTCCGCAAGTTTAACAGTGGAAGGATTTTGTATTTAGCAAGAAGATAAATATTGTTAGATCAGGAGGATCCGGTAATACATCAGTATTAATAAGTTTCTACATGGTATCAGAGCAGTATTGATTACTCGAGATTTCAATTGTGAATAATTGCTGAGTTTTTGTGCTGGTGGACAATTCGAATTTACTGCAGAAATTTCTTGGTGCGATAGTTGAATATTCATTGAAATGTCTTTCAATGGGTTGCGATTGGAGTATGACCTTGAGGGTAGCTCGAATTACATATCCTGGAAGGATAGGATGGAGGGGGTGCTTGAAGATAATGGACTGAAGGAGTTCATCGATAGCGATGTTCCTAAGCTTACTTCTAGCGATGCTATAGTACTTGACGCATGGAAAAAGAAGGTAGCGAAGACAAGAAGAATTCTATTGGAAGGTGTAAAGGGCCATATTGTGTCAAGCCTTCACGGGAAAGCCACTCCATTTTCAATGTGGAAGGCTTTAACAGATCTTTTCCAAAGCAGCAACGACCAGAGGAAGTTGGCGCTGAAAGATAAGCTCAGAAAAATAAAAATGGATAAGGGCGACAGTATTCCAAAATATCTCACGAAGTTTGTCCACTGTAGGGATGAACTGGGAAGTGTGGGGATTAATTTTGATGATGATGAATTGGTGAGCTTGTCTCTCCTTGGGCTTCCTAAGAGTTGGCATAGCTACGAAGACTCTGTCAATGGACGAGAGAAACTGCCGGGTTGGGAGTGACTTTGGTCGGATCTTGTGCAGGAGGAGATAAGGCGAAGTACCAGGGATGGCTCTTCATCGAAAAATGATGATGAAGAGAATTTTCCTTTGGCTTCCAAAGCAAGGAAATTGAAGGGGAAGAAATTCCACTCAAAATCCGAGGCTAAAGTCAAGAAGTTGGATTTGTCCAAAGTGAAGTGTTTTCACTGTCACGAACATGGGCATCTTGCCACTAACTACCCACAGAAAAAGAAGAAAAAGAAGGTTGATGGAGCTGCAGCTGGAGAGGCCTTAGCCTCGCAATTTGAACTTGATTTCTCCTTGATAGCATGCTTGGTTTCAAGCACAATGGGATCGGTCTGGTATCTTGATAGTGGTGTGTCTTTCTATATGACGGGAGATAAGGAGTTGTTTAGTGACTTGGAGGAGAAGGATATCCAAATGCATATAGAGATGGGAAACGATGGTAGATATAATGCAACTGGCATTGGGACCATTAAATTTGAGAGGGAGTCAGGTAAACCATTTCTGTTGAAATATGTTATGCATGTTTCAAGTCTGAAGAAGAACTTGGTCTCGGTCGCAATGTTGGAAGTCAGAGGTTATGACGTTGATTTTAGCGATGGAAAAGCTTCCTGTGACATAAAACAATGGGTCAAACCAAGAGGATAGGGATTCGAGTTAAGAATATCTACAAGCTGGAGGTAGATGGATGCGCTGCAATCATGGGAAAAGCAGAAGAAGTGGTGAGTCGGGATGAGGGCGAATTATGGCACAGGAGATTGAGCCATCTTGACCATGGCGCCTTGAAGATTTTGCAGCATATTTATACTAGACTTCCCAAGGGTAATCTTGCACAGTCATATCAGTGCAAGGGATGTACTATGGGTAAGTTTGTGAAGACCACCTTTCATGAGAAGGAGAACCGTGCTTTGGTGATACTGGAGAGAATTCACACAGACGTGTGTGGACCTTTCTTGGTTGTTTCAACAACAAAACACAGGTATTATGTTATTTTTGTTGATGACTATTCTCGTAGATGCTGGATCTTCTTCATGTAGAGGAAGAGAAAAACATTCTCAAAGTTCTGTGAGTTTAAAGCATTGGTGGAGAAGGAGTCGAGGAAGCAAGTGAAGGCTCTACGGAGCGATAATGGTGGTGAATATATCTCTAACGAATTCAAAGACTTTTGTAGCAAAGAAGGAATTCGAAGAGAACTCATAGCACCTCATAACCCACAATAGAATGGGGTCATGGAGATGAAGAACAGAATGATCGTGGGTGTTGCACGAGCTATGCTGCATGACCAGGGCCTACCAATGAACTTGTGGGCGGAAGCATGCAACACTGCAGTTTATGTGCAAAACCATTGTCCTTGTAGAGTACTTGGCATGAGTACACCCGAAGAAGCTTTTACTGGTAAGAAGCCTGATATTTCTCATTTGAAGATTTTTGGCTCATCTATTTACATTCATGTGACAAAGTTTGCCAGGAAGAAGCTGGAGCCGACTACAGAAGTTGGGATATTTTTGGGGTACATAGAAACACCCCATAATTATGATGTGTATTTTCCAAACAATCGAATGACTGTGGTGTGACGAGATCTAAAATTCAATGAGGTGAAAGCCATGAAGTTGTCGTTTGAGAGGGAGCTACACTTGCATGCAGAGGAGGAACTTCTTGTTCCCAAAGATGAGCCTCTAGATGTGGATCAGCCACAGGAGGAGATTCATGAAGTGGAGGAGTCCATTCATGTAGAACCAAACATCAGAACAGGCAGAAAGCATACCACAGAAGCTGAGAGACTGAAGCTTGATGCAACACAGAATGTATGAGTCCCTACATCACAACGCAGATAGAGACAGTCACCTAACCGATTTACTAGATACATGGCTCTTATGAGTAAGTGTGTCATGACAAAGCCATCTTCTTTTGAAGAAGCATCACAGGAGCCCACATGGGTAGATGCCATGGTGGAGAAGTATGAATCCATTGTCAGAAATAGTGCTTGGGAGATTGTTCCAAGGCCGGTGGGAAAATCAGTGGTAGATTCGAAATGGATCTACAAGGTAAATCAAGTTGCTGATGGGAGCATCGAGAATTATAAGGCAAGATTTTTTTCCTGGGGCTTCTCACAGATCGAGGGGATTGATTATGAAGAAAAATTTGCACCTGTTGCACGGTATTCTTCCATAAGGACCATCCTTGCTCTCTCAGCGCAGATGGGTTGGCACATTCATCAAATGGATGTGAAGACTACGTTCCTTAATGGGATCATTGAGGAAGAGGTGTACATTGAGCAACTTGAAGGATTTGAGATCTTTAGCAGCGAGTCGCATCTATGCAGACTCAAAAAAGCGCTGTATGGGCTAAAGCAAGCACCACATGCTTGGTACACATGGATCGACACTTATTTCACTAGACTTGGCTTCACCAAGAGTGAGGCGGATGCAAACCTGTACAAAATTGTGGTGGAGGGTAAGGTTTTAATCGTTGTTATTTATGTTGATGATTTAATACTAATGGGTGATGAGTAGTTGATACACTCATGCAAGGCAGATCTTGCAAAGGAGTTTGAGATGAAGGATTTGGGCCTCCTTCATTATTTCCTTGGATTTGAAATATGGCATCGAGAAGGTGAACTGTTTATGTCTCAAGGAAAGTATGCTCAAGAAATACTTGAGAAGTTTCACATGTAGGGCTGCAAGCCCATGGATAATCCTCTTCCAGGAAATTGGAGGAAAGAGGATGCTACATTGGCAAAGGTAGTGGATGCCACTGTTTATCGACAGTTGGTGGGTTCGCTCATGTATTTAGTTAATACAAGATCAGACATATGCTTTGCGGTGAACCGACTTTCTCAAGCGATGGTTAAGCCTACCAAGCTCTTTTGGAAGGTAGGCAAGCATCTCCTGAGGTACCTCACGGGAAAATCTAAGTATGGCTTATGGTACAGACAGACAGATGAGGTGAAGTTGCATGGCTTCACGGATGCAGATTGGGAAGGCAGCCCAACAGACAGAAAGAGCACATTAGGAGGGGTTTTCAATATCGGATCTATAGGAGTTTCTTGGTACAACAGGAAATAAATATCCGTGGCACTCATTTCAGCGGAAGCAGAATACATGGCAGCAAGTCAAGCTGCATGTGAGGCTATCTAGATGAGGAAGATCCTGGTCGGTTTGTTCGGTTCACATTTAGATCCTACTGTGATACATTGTGATAATCAGAGTTGCATTAAATTCTCGATTAATTCGGTGTTTCATGATATATCTAAACATATTGATATCGGGTATCATCATATCAAATATTGTGTGCAGCAGAAGATCATGTTGCTTCAGTACATTCCTACGAAAGATCAGGATGCAGATATTCTAACAAAGGCGCTCGGCAGGAGAAAATTCGAATACCATAGAGGCAGGATTGGGGTGAAGGATAATCCCTATATTGTTGAGAGGGAGTGTTGAGATTCAACAAGATGATGAGCTTAGTGAAAAGTAAGCATCTTCACTAAGTGGGGCCCGCAGACTATTTTTAGGTGTATGTCTATTTTTAGACATGGTGAGCATATTCTATAAGTTGCAGGATGCTATTTTTAGATGGTTGATCAAGTTGGAAAAATAGATGAAATTATATTTTTAGAAAATTAGGCGAAGTCTATTTATAGATCTTCAATCTAAAAATAGATGCATGTCGATTATTATTAGCTCTTAATAATAACCCGACAATAAACATCAACTTATTCTCTCGGAGAACTTTATTTCAGTGAACAGATTTGGCAAATCAGTGGGCTAAAAAAATTATGCAATTCCTAGGGTTTATGGTGGCTCATGCATGGAGGACTCAATTAGAACTGAAGGTGCAAAGTTATGACAGAGTTGGAAGAGTAGTTACAGGAGTTTTTATTCATTTTAACTCAGTTAATGAAGTTAAAATCAGTTGAGCTAGTTGTATCTAGTCTAACTGAAAGATACACTAGTGAGAGTTAAGTGAATTAATTAGTTAATTAATTCACAACTACTAACTCACTAACAACTGAACAAATACAACAGTTAACTACAGTGCCTGTCAGTTCCAGTGGAGACCCAGTGGAGTGATAGGTGAAAGGGTGAGAAGGACTATCTGTTGTGACTATAGTGATGCATTCAATGCATCTGACACACATTGGAGTTGCCAATGAGGATTGCGCAGTCAAGGAAAGGCTAATTCAAATTCATTAAGTGGCATTCTTCAGCAAGGATTGCGCAGTGGAGGAAGGTTGTCAGGAGGCGATAAATTGGTGCATAGAGATGAAAATTTATGCATGACAATGTATAATGAATTTACATTGTACTTAGAGCTTGATGTACTAATATTTTTATGATATTATTACATGATTCCATTGATATACATAATATATGATAGTTGGGGTTTTTAGCTTTAAGCTTTCCCGTTAAACAACTGTGTTATGTGCGAATGAATTTATTCACGTGTTTGCAATTGAGTTTTAAATTTCCGCAAGTTTAACAGTGGAAGGATTTTGTATTTATAAAGAAGATAAATATTGTTAGAACAGGAGGATCCGGCAATACATCAATATTAATAAATTTCTACAAATTTCTACAAATATCAATACATTACATATTAGCCAAATATAGATCCATTGTATTAAGCATAACAACAACAAATGAGTACAATATGATCAAGTCCCTCAAGCTAGGCAAGAGAAGCCTCTAATTCCTAAAAGCACCAAAACATGTAATATAACTGCTACACAAAATACTAAAGAAAAGACAACGCAATTTTAATGAGTAACACTGCAACTGGAAAATGTAAATGAATGGATCTGGTGATACAATGCTCATACAAGGCTAAAATGGAGATCTATGCTCCCCAACACTTTTCCTAGGTAACCCAGGAAGGGTTTGTGGAAATACAGAAAATATAAAATGGTGATCTAAACCCCTAAGGCTGAATAATCACTGTAACTGAAGCACATAGAAGGAGGTGGCTGAAAATTGATGTAAAACTGAATGGCACTCCACCAATAGACTTTCGCAATGAAAGGCTGATCCCTTCACTGAAGATATGACCTCCCAAATGGTGCATTGCACCCTCCTCTGAATTTTCTCAATAAAATAATGTAGTTTGAGGGTGAAACTACACTGTAGGAGATGATGGTGCCTTGGACTTTTTAGCCCCCTATAAATTCTTTGACAAGCAATGCAAGGGGGACAATTTGTTTTATGAGCCTTCAAGGAATGCATTTCTCTTGAAAACACATCATCCTTGAAGCCTCTATGTGTCCACTGCCTTTGTAAAGATCCTAACTACTGTATCCATCCAAAAAGTCTCACTGATTGCAAAAAAATTGTGCTCCAAAAGGCCTACATTTTCCCTTTCTATCCCTGCAGAACGCCCCATTTTAACCCTTTTTTCCCCCTTGTCAAAATTCCCCTCTTACCCTCTGAATCATCCCAAAATCCCCTATAAATCCTACACATACCCCTTGTTTGGCCTATTTTCCCCCTTTTCCTTCTATCGTTACCCTTTATTGGCCTCAAAATGCGCTAGAAATGGGCCAAGAACCATATTATCCATATATATGGGTTTTAGCACCTTTCGGCCCTAGCCCCAGAACCGTTTTCCCCCACATGACCAGGCGCCAAGGCGGAAGGCGCTCATCACAAATGTATATCGGGACCATTTCTAGCCGTTGATCTGGACAGATCGGACGGTCGTTGCGGATCAGTGCCGCGCCCATGGTCCTCACAGCGTCCACCGTTCAACCCTCTCACCGCCCCCATCACGTATCCACCTTCTGTTAGCTCGCTGTTCCGACGGTCTGTATTTCACCCGCCCGGTGGTCCATGCACCACACACTATTCAAAAACCGACGGTTTCTATCGCACTGTCGTTGGAGAGTGGGTGGTATTTTTATTTTCGGAGTGATGCCACTCACCGCTCGACACGTGGCTCCGCGCACTGTTCATAAACCGCCCTCCATCGTGCATTATCGTTCGTCCACAGATCCGGCGCAATATCGTTGTACGCCGTCCGATCTGTGGCCAGCCATCCGACGGTGATCGCGCCACGAAGTTGCATGGGTGATAACCAAGGAAATCACGACCCCTGGCCCACTGTCCATCGCCCCCCGATGCATTTTCAGCCGTAGATCTCCTCCTGAGATCGGACGGTCCAGATTTAACGACTGTCCCGCCTTTGACCGGGTCCCGCCATGTCACCATTCCACGTGTTTTGTCGCATTTTCCTCCGTCTGTCCCCTATATATTGCAATCAAAGGTCAAATTTCGATTATTTTCATTTAAACTTGCCGCAGGCCGCCAGCTTTCGCCAGACCATCCTCCATGGTTTCTCTGCGTTTTTCATCGTCACCCTGCACTGTTCCGCCATTTTACTAGACCGCACGACCATTTTCATCATCCCAGCTACATCCACCCTTCCCTACATGGTTTTCTTAACGTGTTTGCATGTTTTGCAGGTTTACGGGCGATGAAAAACGGCCATGTTTCAATATCTGTTATAGTGACAGAGAACACAGGAAAGGACCATTTTTAGGAGATGAAATTATAGAGAAAGGATCGGGAAGGTGCCACGACATGACTTTCATTAAAGGATCAGGTTAGACTTTGTAAAATCTCTCCAGAGCCATTAAAGCACAATTTTCGCAGTCAGAGGCAAACGTGGAAGCGGAAAAGAGTATCAGTGGGAAAACAGAGCGTTTAGGGCCTGTAATTGCAGATTTTGAGCCTTAATCCGATAATTTAAAGGCAGAGTACCAAATCAAAGACATCATGGATCGATCAGAAGGTCCTAGGGCACATAAAACAATGCCAATAGGGTTTCACCATCAGCAGAATGTTCTTTCCCGTGAAAGGACGAAGTGCCCATGCAGTTTTCATTCTATGCTGTGCTCTAGAGGAGTTTTCTGCCCTGACAACAGTCCTGATGCTATCGGAGCATTTGATATGCAGTATGGAAATCTTCACAGTCATTTATTTACCTTTTTGTTTATTCACCAAAGTACTACAGAGTACTACAGCCAAAGTACATCAGAGGCATACCAGAGTAAATGGAAGCCTGGAGAAGACCACTCTTTCACCCAAAGAGTGCCACAGACAAATGCACAGAATTTAAACAAAATGGGCCTCGGCCCTCTTTCTTTTCTGAGTTTAATGCTTCATTTATTTTTTCACCTACCTCCTCTGCTCTCTTCAGCTATAAAATTCATGGAGAAGCTCATTGTAAAGGTTGTTGTTGATCGGTTATCAGAGAAATTACAAGCTGTTTCTTTTGAGACATAGTCTCTGTGTAAAGTTGTAAGATAGGTTGAGGAAGATGTTTTCAGACTGAATATCCAGCTATTGGTAATGTTGTACTTGACTGGTATTTCTATTTAATATGACAAGCACATTTATTTGGATCCTGATATAAAGCAGTGGTGATGTTTTTCTATCTTTGTATTTGTTTTTTAACCTGCAGTTCATTTCATTTCATTTCTACTGGCTCGCATTAGAAATCTGGCATAGGATTTACCCTTGTTAGGTACCCTATGTTTCTGATCTCCTTGCCTTTAATTTTTTCTGCTAAATGTGTTATCTAAGGGTTGATTTCAGTTAATTTAACCAGTGTAGTGGATGTCATTGCTTGCTAGCTGATGTATGAATTAAACGAATCTGTTCTTAGATTTTCTTGTTAGGATTTAATTGAATGAATTGGGAACAATGGGAGGTCTAGAACTCTGTCTCTATCTCACTAGGATCCTTTTCAATTAATTGAACCCTTCTAAGATCCCTCAAGCTGGAGGCCGAAGCATTGAGAGTTCAAAGTCTCTCTCTGATCTCAGGTCTTTAACTTTGTGTTCTAAATCTTTATTGTTTCCTCCTCTCTTACCATTTCATGCCACATTATCATCTTTAAGATCCAATGCTTTAGATGACTAGCCCAACTGAAAGCCTGCACATTGAATAGCAAGTAAACCCTTTCCTGACTCCATTTCCCAATGGTCTTGAATGTTCTCTGAATTATATCTCCTTGGCCCCAGACCCTCTTGCTCAGCCTTGTCTCATACTGAACTCTTCTTTCCTGATTTCCAACAACCAAACATACATCAAACAAACAAACCCCGATCCTTATAACTAGCCTAACATCTTATATTTGAGCTTCAAAGACATTAAACCTTTACTTATATAGAGAGATCCCTCTCTGGACCCAGGAGGGCTAGATCCTAAGGTTCGAATTGGTTCTGATGTTGTCTCATCTTTTGGTCTTGCCAATTTGGCCAAAACATGGGAACCCCAACAGGACTGGTGCCAAAATATGATATGAAGCACATGGACCTTCCTTACTAATCCCCCAATGGAAAGAATTCTTCCTCCACTGAAGACAAGCTTAGAAATGGCCCAATGAAACCCTCCACTGCTGCATCCTGCAACTCAGTACAACTCTAAAGAGACACTGTGTTGTAGAATAAAGTTGTAGCTTGGCCCAATGCTAAAATGTGGAAATAATGCTCAAGAACTTATCCTGAGTGGGCACTCGAAGTCCCCCGAGGATGAAGGTGGGATTCCCGCTCGGGAACACCCTTGTGCTAAACAACACTGCAATCTTAGCTACACAGCTAAAGAGAGCCACAAGTCATAACATACCATAAACAAATAATAATAAAAACATCTAACATCCCATATATGGCTTCCTTCCCCTTCCTTATATGCATCATGAGACTTCTCACCTTGGGTCCCACTCATTAAATCCACTACTATCATGGAGACTTTCTCCTATTAACATTGTGTTGTCTCTCATTGATGATCCACTCTCTCCATACTAGCGTTGTTGATTTGGTCAACATTGACCTTGTCCACATGCTTTAGCCCCTATTCACACATGGAGGTGCTTTATCTAACTATTAAGACATATCTTATTCACATTAAGAGTGAATTTATTCCTACTAAATATATTTATGGGTCTCCCTACCCACTTATTCATATATCTATATGACAAAAGAAAAAATTAATAATCCAATTAGCTGCATGCTAATTTTGGACTATTACAGTCCTCCCCTTCCAAATGTTGCTTGTCCTCAAGAAACTGCAAGGATAGAACTAAATATCCTCCCCTCCTCCTCCTGTAGCACCCTCATATGATGAGCTTCTCCACTGAACAATATTCTCTCTCATCAATATGTCCCCTAGTTGCTCCTCCCAAATGTACAAGTTAGCCTTTGGTGATAAACCCAAATGGATCTCATCATGAAGTAATGGGATATCCATGGAGGAAAATATAT
The DNA here is from genome assembly GCA_034641835.2 of Pinus albicaulis. NCBI lineage: Eukaryota > Viridiplantae > Streptophyta > Pinopsida > Pinales > Pinaceae > Pinus > Pinus albicaulis. Next base: position 611,127,848 of record CM076580.1, read on the forward strand.
GCTATCTAAAGGCCTTCTTGAGGCATGGAATCTGAAAAATATTGGGAACCTTCATTCCCATGTGAATCTCCAAACCCCAAGCTATCATCCACACAAAATGAATCACCCTCCAAAATGGTAATTCATAGAAAAAATCTTCCACCTTTGGCTCCTGCAATGTAGGTGGGCTGCATAGCTGAACATGATAGACCAAACTGTCTACCTCACGTTTTCTCTCTCTCCAATTATGATATGTGTATAGTTGTTGCTGAATTTGTGCTGCAATAATGTTTCCCTCAAGAGATAGAAGGACAACTGGATCCTCAAAGACCCACTCTTTGGTTCTATGAAACTTTCTTGCCCAAGCCATCCCATGTATAATGAATAAGACATCATCACAATATGGAATCCAAATGAGAAATATACTGAAAGGTTTTGTGTAATGCTGGATGGTACCAACAGTTTCCCAAGTGGTTGCAACACAGTTTTGCTAACTGTTGTTTCAAAACATAATGCGACAAGTTATCTCCCAACCATTTGCTAGTTGTGCATGTTTTCACATCTACTAGAAGGTAGTAAATGACATTGTGTATCAACTGAGCATACCAAGCATAGCACAATACTTTCCCAAATCCACACAAGAAATGGCTATCTCCATCATAAATGTTGGTCTTAGAAAGACCATGAAGCCCAAATAAAAAATTGCCCTCTTGAGGAGAAATGCGCTGTATATAGATGGCAAGAGAATAAAAATACTTTGTTAGATGATCAATAAGTACAAAAATACAACTCTTACCATGCATTGTGAGTAGGCTGAAAATGAGATCTATGGATGAGCCCTCCCATGAGAATCTCTTCATAGTGATCTGAAATGTGAAGGGATACATACTCCCCTTGGACACTCCATCAATAGATACATACTCCCAAGTGACAACGTTGTTGGCCTTTGTAATAAGGCTTCTGTCATCTCATGACTTCCCTCTTTGACATGCCCAATGCCAAATTCACATATCATAATGCTGCTACATGTGGGAGACTCCTTCCTATGTGGAAGTACCTCCTGATCCTCCAAAGATAAAGAGTAGCCCCTTTTCACCATGATTGTGCCATCCTCTACTCCTGAATCACCATGCAAAGTATGGGATAAAATCAACCCATACTCTCTCGAGAGTAACCAAAGAAAAAACAACTTTTGTTGCCTCCTCATCTCATCATCATACAAGTCATGGAGTAACATCATGATAGTTGACTTGTAGAATTCCCCATACAACCAAATCTTCTACTGCCATATCATATGGGTGCTATGCAATGTACCAAACAATAACATACCCTTTGACATAGGATATGTCACATGATGGCCAAACTCTTTCAAGAGTAGCCAGCGTAGCCATACCTCTTGCTGCCTTGTGTCATAGATCTGCAAGTGGCTCACCAACCCCTTGCTCACCATCCACACCCATTCATCCAAATGTGGGTGTCTCCTACCATCATGCTCCAAATTGGTATCCCTCCAATGGAGAATACCATCCTCCCAAATCAGATCATTATATTTTCACTTCATGGGATGTTGAAGTGCAACCTCCTGGAGATCTCCACATGAATACCACTCATCAATGACCATGTTGAACGCATAAGGATCCAAATATGCTGAAGGAAAAAACTTCTCTTTGAGCTGTGATGTGATCTTCAAGAAGGATCCATCAAAATAATGGGAGATGTCATCCATCATAAGATGTATTCCATCAACCATCTGCTTATCCAATGCTACACAAGTATAATGGTCATCAGGATGTCCCCATAATAGTTGGGCCCCCAACTAATCATTGCTGCTCAATGATAGCGCTGCTGATCTCCATGATGGTGCATATGCTGTCTCATGATCATGAAAAATGCTGAACATACAATTATGCATTGGATTGACTAGGATAATGATCATCCTATCCTCCAAAACTCTACAATCCAACCCAAAGTGTTGTGTGTAACTCATCAATGAGATACCAGGTTGACTAAACATCTCCTCCTTGAACTAGTAAAGGGTCCTTTGCGCAGTGATAGTCTGCTGCTCCAAATCAATAGTGTGCTTTGACCCTAGGTCATGCAATTACCCTGATGGCAATTACCCTAGGTCATGCAATTACCTTGGTTAAGCCGATCCTTTGGAACTTATTTTACAACTATAAGGGTTCCTCCTACCGGTGTGATGACTCTTCCAACTGTTGGTAATGATGATGGTTTCTCCTCTACTGCTGCACTGACGCTGGTATAAGTCTCCTCCTCCTCATGCATCTCCTGAATAATGCATGGGAATATAAATGTAAAGAGATCAAGACCACTTTGCAAGGATGAAAGTACTCCTACAGCAAGTGGTGGTGGAAATTTTTTTTCCTCCAATTTCTTCTTATCAAACTTCTTGATCAACCTTTGAGTAAAATCTGCATAAGCAGTCACTCTTGCATGACTCAAAGGGATGAACCACCAAATGTTTTCTTCACGCTCAACGTGCAGCGCTGTAATCTCAACATATTCTCTTTCTACTACTGGATGTAGTAGGAAGAATGCATCTAACTTTTTTCTCCAAGCCCTTGCTGTGCATGTGGATGACCCATCAAATGTAGACAATAGAAATATATTGTGTCTTTTTCTTCTATTGCTGCAAGGTCTCCTCTCTTCTTTGAGCTGAATGAACCGTTGGAGAGTTAGATTCTCCTTGAAAGCCCTTGATTGAGACTTGTACTATGCAAGATAATCACTTAGAATCTCATCATCTAAGTTTCCTCCATCTCCATGCCTTTCATCTCCCTCTTCAAAGAAAATGGGCATAGTGGATTTCTTTGGAGCTCTATGCAATATGAGTTTCTTTAGCTGCTGATAGGAAGTGCATGGACCTTCCTCATCTTTAAACCTTCTTGAGGTCTCATTGCATCTTTCCTCTCTCATTTTCTTGACATCCTTGGAGAGGTATTTCATAGATTTGAAAAGATATGAGGCAAAGCTCATTCCTTCCATCATTGTAGATATATTTTTATTCTTATGCTTCTTCTTATTATTATTCTGATAGCATATTGGTTGAAATTCACAGGCTGAGCCAATATTATGCTTTGATACGATTGTAATATTCCAAAATAGGAAGAGAAACAATATTGAACACAATACTGGAAAATAGCAGTAAATAACAATACATTACATATGAACCAAAGATAGATCCATGGTATTAAGCATAACAACAACAAATTAGTACAATATTTTGGGGATCAAGTCCCTCAAGCTAGGCAAGAGAAGCCTCTAATGCCTAAAAGCACCAAAACATGTAATATAACTGCTACACAAAATACTGAAGCAAATACAACACAATTTTAATGAGTAACACTACAACTGGAAAATGTGAATGAATGGATTTGATGATACAATGCTCATACAAGACTGAAAATGGAGATCTATGCTCCCCAACATTTTTCCTAGATAACCCAGGAAGGGTTTTTGGAAATACACAAAATATAAAATGGTGATATAAAGCCCTAAGGCTGAAGAATCACTGCAACTGAAGCACATAGAAGGAGGTGGCTGAAACTAATGTAAAATTGAATGTCACTCCAATAGACTCTCCCAATGAAGGGTTGATCCCTTCACTGAAGATCTGACCTCCCAAATGGTGCACTGCACCCTCCTCTGAATCTGCTCAATAAAATAACACAGTTTGAGAGTGAAACTACACTGTAGGAGTTGAAGGTGCCTTGGCCTGGTGCCAAAATATGATATGAAGCATAGGGACCTTCCTCACTAATATCCCAATGGAAAGAATGCTTCCTCCATTGAATACAAGCTTAGAAATGGCCCAATGAAACCCTCGACTGCTGCACCCTGCAACTTAGCACAACTCTAAACAGAAACTGCGTTGTAGAAGAAATATGTAGCTTGGCCCAATGCCGAAATGTGGAAATAATTCTCAAGAACTTCTCCTGAGTGGGCACTCAAAGTCCCTCAAGGATGAAGGTGGGATTCCTGCTCGGGAACACCCTTGTGCTAAACAGCACTGCAATCCTAGCTAAACAGCTAAAGAGAGCCACAAGTCATAACATATCATAAACAGATAATAATAAAAACATCCAACATCCCATCTATGGCTTCCTTCCCCTTATATGCATTGTGAGCCTTCTCACCTTGGGTCCCACTCATTAAAGCCACTACTATCATGGAGACTTTATCCCATTAAAAATGCGCCGTCTCTCATTGATGATCCAATCTCTCCATACCAACGTTGTTGATTTGGTCAACATTAACCTTGTCCACATACTTTAGCCCATGTTCACACATGGAGGTGCTTTATCTAGCTATTAAGATATCTATTATTCACATTAAGAGTGAATTTATTCCTACTAAAGATATTTATGGGTCTCCCTACCCACTTATTCATCTATCTAAATGGAAAAAGAAAAAATTAATATTCCAATTAGCTGCATGCTAATTTTGTAATATTACAAAATATTTTTGAAAATTTTGGACATTTTTTGCAATTTTTGACATAGTCACTAGTTCAAAAACGCAACGTGCCCCATGCTATGATTTTGATGGGGGCCTCAAAATGATAAATAGTTTGCATATTTGGATTTATCATGACTTGTATATCACTTTTAGCCCTTGGGAGAGACATGTTAGCGAGTTTTGGTAGGTGAAAAGTGCCAAAAACTACTCAAAAAACACCTTTCTACCTTGTTTTTGAAAAATTCGCTGTGTTTTTGGAGTACCTCTGGGAGAATGGATTTCTTGGGGACTAGAATTAGTATTTTTTCAGTGCTTTAGGATTCTATCATGTAGCCAGTAGGAAGATATTTCTCCAACATCTTTCAGATCATGATTTGGACCTCGGGAAGGCCTCAAAAATCCTCTTGCCCCAATTTCCCTGCGTTTTCTCCTAGCACGCTACGTTTTTGCCTAATTTCGCTATGGTTTTGCCTGATTTTACTACGTTTTTTCCTGAAAGTCACTTTTCTCGATTGAATCAGTCCAGATTCAACCTCAAATGATGTAATTTGTCATTTTTTGAGTTGTGATGATGTAATAAGGTGTAATTATGTTGGTTAGAGTGAAAATGAGGTGGATACATGATTGTAAATTCCTCTCATAGTCAAATGTATCAGTTTCTCTATCTTGAGGAGATTTTTGTTAACCTCCCTAATCTTTAGGTTTAATGTGAGGGAGTCATGTGAACTGCTACTCCAATCTAGGATTCGACCCCTAAGAGAGGGGAAATGGTTGTTTGTCTTTATGTATGAGTTTCTTAGTAATTTTGATGATTGGACATCAGAGGGTGAGACTATTGTAGCTTATACTTCAGCTTTTATTCATAAATTCAAAGGAACAGTTGTAGCTATTATCTAGGACTTCATGTGGAGTGAGTTTTTGATGTTGCATTTTCTCTGTTATAGTTTCATATAAATCATATACATATTTCCTTTCCATATCTTGCTTCCTTCAATGATTTTCCTAAAATTTTGATAAGCAAGATTCTTTCATGAAAGCTCTGTTTTGTTTGGGAATGTCATTTATGTAATCTTCCTTCTATTTTAATGAATTCATGACACATGCTCATTAAGATCCTATTTCATTTTCAAACCTTACACTACATCAACAAAACCCTAAACCCATCATAAAATCATTTCTACCTTACTCCTCCATATCTTTGCATCTGTAACCCTTTGATAATTTGACCTAGCTACTTGGTTTTCATCCTTGATCCAACAGAAAAACCATGAAACTTTCAAAACCCTAGATTTGACCTAACTAGCCTAAAATCCACTCTTCATCCAAACAAACCCTTTGGATGTGATTTCCATAGATAGAGCCCTCTCTGGTTTGGTAGGGCTAGCTACCAAACTAAAAGCTTGGTTTGTGGTTACCTCCATCGATATCCTTTCTCAACCTTGGGACATTATGGAGGCTAACACTACTGACAATCCACTGATGAATATTTGAATCTTAGCCTTCTCATCCTTGAGATAAGATACATACCTCAACAACTCCAAGAACCTGATAGTATACTCATCATCAATCATAGAAACCATATCTAGCTCATGAAACTCCTTAGCTTTGTCATCATAGTATCTCTCTGATAAGTAATTATTCTTAAATAACCTCTCTAATTCATCCCAAATCATGTCTTATTTCTGAATTCCCTTGAAATTCTTCACATCTTCCCACCAAATATCTGATTTCCCTTTGAGACTGAAAGTGGTTATGTTGGATTTCATGTTCTCTAAGTAGCCATGCAATCTGAAGAATTTCTTCATCCCAAGAAACCATTTCTCTGCATCTTCTGACTTCTTCATCTCTCCATAAAATGTAGGAGGCTTGAATTTATTGAAATCCTCAAGGAAAATACTCCCTCCTATAAGGATGATTATGGTGACAACTGTGACGATGTCTCCTTGACGAGGAACTATAATGATTCCCATACATACCAATCCTCTTGTTAGGCATATCCAATGATCTTCCACCTCTAGCTGTGTCCTCTCTATCCAACCTATATCTGGACTGAGATCTGCTACCATAGGATCAATTATTTTTCTCTTCCTACTCTTCATACTAATCCTCAATTTTCCTTGTTTCCGCAACTATGACAAGCTCTAAAGAGCCACTGCATTAACTTCTACCTGCTTCTCCTAAGCTCTGGAAAGTATTTCTTGAGCCTCAATAAACCTGTCATTGTTTTCTTTGTAACTTCTGATCTCTTCCCTTAAACTCGTCAATGTATATGCTATACTAAGAGAATATTCACCTCCTTGCTACACAACTGATCTGTAGGGAGAATCACAGGAACGATAGTCAACCATTTTTCTTGTAATCTTTGATTTTGTTCTTCCTACAAGTGTACCATGACAGATAAACCAAATAGATAACAAAATAAAATATATACCTCATTGATGTTTAGGGGTGGATTATCTCATCTGCAAGATCAGTCCAAATTAGTGTGATACATGTATAATCGTAATCACATCATCATAGAAACATAAAAACATCATGCATGAACATACTAACTATATACCATGACCCCGTGCATGAAAAACATAACCTTAAAAACATCAGTCTTTACCCAAAGAGAGTGAAACCCACTCTGATACCACCATGTAACCCACTCCTCTACCCACATTTACCCGCTTTCACCGGCTTTCCCAGGGTAAACATGAGCTGAGGGTCACTATGATAAGACTCAGCCTCCTATATGATGTTACGGAAATGGAGTCGCTAACTTAAGACCTTACCAACTTGCCTCAGGTGTTATAGGATCAACCCAATCCCTCCAGGTGCCCAACCCCTGAGATAACTCTCCTTTTCACTAAACTAGATCATTAGTCGCTCCCTTGTTAAGGCATGCAAGTGAATATAGGCTTCTAGTCGCTCCGATAGGCCTACCTACTAGTGAATGTGGACTTTTCTAGTCATTTATATGCCAACAACACTGAATTCAGAGCCATGTTTTCAGGGCTAGGACTTAGGCGTTTGCTCAAAACTTAGTTAAACTTCTAGAAGTGATGAATGACATAGAAACAAATCTTATAAGCCAAAAATTGAACCATGACTTCACTTGACCTCTCCTAAATGGGACCGACATTCCATCAAACTCTTGGTAAACATGAAACCTATAGTTCATGAATGTATATCTGAACATAAGGATTTGGAAACTTATCTGAGGTTTAAAAATAAGGACCAATGCCTTCTCACAATAGCTATCATAACACCAATTAGGTCTTTCATTCATTATTCATTTAGTTGCAAGTAAAAATACGATGAGATCCATAACTAATATATGTCATAAAAACATGCTTATAACAAGATAAATAACAATGATATAACAACCATTAAATCCACACTCTAACAAGTATATTTACTCATCAAAAGAAAGAGAAACTTAACTCTTACTAAACATAGGCAAAATGCAATCATGTCTAGGACTTGCACGTACGACCTGACCATATATTTGGATAAACCAAATATTTCTTTCAGCCAATCACCCCTGCACCATATTCCAAGCATGAATGTGGGATCTCATGGGATAAGCCAATCCAAAAAAACTAAGGGAATTCAAAGGTTAAACCACCTCCACCCTCACCATACCATGATCTCACCTAAATCGGTGACGAGATCACAAAAACAAACTGAGCTTGGATGCCTCTGAATTCCTTCACCATCCCTTGAGGAATTTTCCTTTCTCCACCCACTCATTGAGCGGTTCCTGGAGAAATACATCTCCACCCCAAACGCTTGGGATTTTCTTGAGACCACGTCACCCGAATCCAAAAACTTCTGGAAATCCAAAGATCAACCGAGAATTAATCCCATCACACCATCGCTATCCATAAATGTCAAGGAAAGGATAAAACCAATGTCAAAACCTGGAAAAATCCATGATATCGAGTACAAATAAACCACATACACACTGTGCATATACCATGCATGCCAAAACTAGCTAGGAAATACATGCAACATGTTACCTGCATGTATTCCTATTGAAGCTGCTTGATCAAAATTTTCCTTGCTTGATCCTTGCTTTACTGATCCTTCCTTCACTTGCTTTCTTTCCTTCTCCTCTTGGTGCTCTTCTCCTCTCTAAGATAATTCAAAAACTGAACTAATAAAAAGCTACCAACTAATGCTCTGAGGTATTTTTATTATTGATGCCTCTAATTTCTTCATTTTCCCTTAATTTTCCTTCAATTTCCTCCTCACATGTAACATGTGACCTTTCACCTCCCTTTTCTCCTAACATACCAAAAAGTGTTTCTCAATTTCACATTTTTCCCAATAGTCCAATGTACAAAGAAACCACATAGAATTTTTCAACAATCCATGAGGGAGTTGATAGGTCAACTATGCTTCTACCCACACACAAAAATAGACCAGTCAATGAATATTTATTTTAGTTACACCTATTATATGAGTATACTATTAATGTTTTAGTGGAACTCAACTAATCAATAGTTGAAATTTAAGTCAACTAATCCTCAATCCATATTTTGGCTCACAAACAAATCATTCCAAGTTTGCAACATAGTTGATGTAGAGAAAACCAACAAATGGTGTGTCCATGTAGGATATAGGATTGATTGGTCAATATATTCAGTTTCTTAATCATTCCAATCTCCATACTTATAGAGAATGACTTACACTTGTCTAGTAATGAAACTAGGGAATATAACCACATTCCACAAAATCAATATTTTTTATATCAAACTAGAATAAATAAAAATACTCCATTTGTCTATGAATAGTTCCTAGTTAAACATAGTTGTAATAAGTACATTAGAGATAAATTGTGTTGAAGTTTACAAACATCCATTCACAAAAATTTAGTGACTCTTTCTTTTTAATGTTAATTAAATCCTTTCAAAGGTCTATGTATTTTTTAGAGATTTCTCTCCCTAAAGGCTTAAGATTTGAATACAAAAATTTCTACACTTAGTCATAAGTGTAGTATGTATTTTGAAATTAAATTACCTTGGAATTTATATTATCTCTTGAGAAAACTTAAGATAGCTACCCATTATTCAATGTTAACTAAAGATTGTCAGAGATCCATATCTCTTTGAGACAATCCTCTCCATACAGGTTTAATATTCGATTATTAAGATTTCTTCAATTGACCATAAATTTTATATGTGTTTTGGAAATAAATTGTGTTTCAATGTAGAAATACCCATTGAGAATAATTAGTTCAACTACTCTTTTCTTTAATATTAACCCAAGTTTTTCTAAAGATTGTGTTTCTTGATATGGTCCTCCCCATAGAGGTTTAAGATTTGAGTATGAAGATTTCCATGGTTATTCATAATTATAGAAGTATTTTGGAAATAAATTGTATTGGATCTCCTCCTAGATATTTAAAATTTGGGATGATTCCCATATTTAGTCATAATTTTAGGAAGTATCTTGGAAATAAATCGTGTTGGAGTTTAGAATTTTTTTTTCAAATAAACTAGCTCAACTACTCTTTTCTTCCATGTTAACTTGAGCTTTTCAAATATCCATGTCCCTTTGAGATACTCCTCTCCATAGAGGTTTAATATTTGAGTATGAAAATTTCCACAATTATTCATAATTGGAGCAAGTGTTTTAGAATTTAATTGTGTATGAGTTTAGGAATTTCCCTTGATAAGACATAGGTTGACTATTGTTTATTTCAATGTTAACATGAGATTTTCAAATATTTGTTTCTCTTTGAGGCAATATTGTCTATAAAGGTTCTAAAAAACACCCCCTCCTAATCCCATCACAAAATAAAGGATTGGATGGAGGTGGTTACTATGTTGAACCAAGTTCCAAGGTAGCATTATGGAAATGGGATATAAAATGTTTTCAATTCCTTTTACTCTTGAGAAACTCAAAATTATTTATTCCATTCTGATTGTCTCGTTGAGATGATTTAAGTGATATAATTTTTTCCTCACTTTGACTCCTAGATCAAAATATATGGACGATTGAAGTCATGGAAAATTAAATCATGCCACGACATCAGACCTTCCATGTGGCTCCCTCATGGTTCCCTCGTGGTTTTCCACGTCATGAACCACTTGGAAACTTCTGACTCCCCATCTCCACGTGTCGTCACATAAAATGTAGCAGCAACGACACTTAGTCCCATTCATGCCATGATATCTTAGAACTAATCGTCTCGGAGTTTTCTCTTAGCTGGCCAAGTCATCTCGGAAGTAATATCTCAGAAAAAACCCCATCCTGGGGAAACCCCTCAGGAGAAACGCTCGGAAATTCCTCTGAGAGACTAAGTTGTGAAATCGTCAAGGCTGAGGTCTTTCCATGTCATCCTAAAGATAACCATATCGTAAGAAACCTCCTTGGAGGGAACCACATTAGGAGAAAATTCATGAAGGAAACCGTCTTGAAGAAAAATATCATCCTGGAAGAAGCTATCTCGAAGGAAACTCCTATTTTGAAGGAAACTATCTCGGACATTTATCCAAGAGGTTATATTTAAACCACTGAGACTGATATTTTATCGAAAATCAATAGAAGGAACACCTATTAAGAAACAAGGATCACTCTTCGTCTTGTATGTTTGTAAAGTAAAAGTGTAGAGACATAATTTGAAGCATTGTAGTTGAAGGAAACCTTTCTCCAACTCAAAACTGACTCTCATAGGTTTTATCTCGGCCAAAAAATCTCAGAATTTTGGGAGGATTTGGGCTGCAATAACATGTGAGATTTGAGATTTTGAGATCTTGATCACAAGGGAAGGGTTGTGTGAGTTGGAGTCCTAAAAATGTCAAGGGATACAAATAATGGGGTTGCACTTGTTATAAGTTATATGTTGAATTTGAAGAGACTTAGCCCATGTCTCAGTTGCAATGGTTTTTTGAACACTTGGGAATTTCTCCAAGACTCGACACATCGTCCTTAAGGTTTCTATAAGGTTCCTTCGCTGTTATCCCTCCTGAGCTTTCAAAAATATTTACTCAACTCATTTGACCTTTATGTGTGTGTGTGTGTGCGCGTGCGCGTTCGTGCATGTGTTTGTACATACATTAATTTATCCTTCCTAAGTTTGAAAACAATAACATAGGCTTAATAACTAATTATTTTGATGACATAATAAATTGGACAGGGACTTTCCCATTCATGTTCATTAAGGGCCGTGATAAATTATCAACTCACAACATCTCAAAGGTCTACAAGTCTCTTATGTTGATAATCATTTCGATAAAATCAAGTCCATCTTAACTCAAAGATCGAACAATATCGTGGGTTAATACTAAGGATATATATTTCCTTGCGTAAATAATGTTAATGCAGAACCATTAACACAAGGAACCAGCTATCAAGAAACCATTCTTTAATCACATGAAAACCATGCAAATTCTATGCAAAAAATATAAAATCAACTTAATAACATAAATGCAAATTTCATGGAAAGTGTTACATTTGTAGAAAATTATCTTGAGTTTAAATTGGGAAACTGAATCTAGGAAAACAACTCTCCACCCAACCATAGACAAGATGCAACTAGTCCTCACTTGCAGTTTTCAATCCTGAGGAAGATTCTAGAGACTGTGGTGGTTTTTTCTCAAGGGATTAACACTAACTACTGGTTGACACAAGGATTCTAGAGGTTCTCCCACCTCCACCCACCAGCTCTTGAAGCAGTCAACACTTGAATATGGAGTCTAGAGGCCTATTTCTTCCACCTTGAAATTATTAAACATCCAATAAATTCCATGGAATCCAGAGATGTATTCTCCACCCTAGAATGTCAAAGGAGTCCAAAGACTATGATCTCCACCCTTCAAACTACAACACAATAGTTCTACCCATCTTGGGGACTCTAGAACCCAATGTAAAACAAACAAAACAAAAAGAGCTTCAAAAAATCCTCCTTTCAGGAATCCAAGTAACAATCCTCCACCCCCACCATCAAGGGATTCTAAAGAAAACCATCTCCACCCTTTGGCTAACGGGAAATTGAGAGGCCATTTTTCCTCACCTGAGAGAATTTTCTTGTGCATTATTTCCAACTGAAATATGATATTCCAGTTGTTTTCCATTTTGTATAATACTTCAAGATGTTATCTTAGTTTTCAACCATTCAGGTATTCGTTTCTTTGTTCTAGGAAAATGCAAATTCCCCCTTCACTTGTTAATCCATAGGTTTTATTTTAAATATTCCAACCAACACCTAAATCCTCTATCTCCCACACATCTCCCTTTTAGAATGTTCTCCTCCTATCTTCTCCTATCCACGGTGGTGTTTTTATAAGTGGTCATGTCCCATGTTTTCTACCAATATTGCATCTATTTTCTTCCACATTGACTTCCATTGTTCTTAGTTGCCTATGCAACCATCCTCCATAATTTTTTCTTCCTTTATTCCTATTCAATTATTCTAATGCATGCATGGCCCTTGTCCTTCTTCTTAAACTCCATTAATTTATAAAACCATCCCATTTAAGGCACACCATCCAACCTTCAATGACTTCCATAAAAAAATCAGATTTCGTGTTGCAAGGAATGATTAAAAATATCACAAGGAAGTAGCCACCTCAGCTCTGGAATCTATAACCCCTTGAATCAACCCATTTTATTTTTATCAAATATTTACATTGCATGCATAAGTGAAAAATAATCAAGGTAAACCGCTCCCCCTTGGGGGAACATAGCCCTCAGTTTTCTTTGTCCATATAAAACACAAAATACATGCTTAAAAACAAAAATATCATTTATGGAGCTTTATATACATAGATTTGTACAATATTTACAAATTTATATACATTTTTTTCAACTAGAAAACAAAAAAGGATATGATTCCCGCATTGAATCAATAATTTCCCAAGTGGCTTCCTCCGGACCAAAGTGCCTCCATTGTATTTTGACTTGCTCTATTGCTCAATACCAAAGCATGAGGCAACTCTGGTATAAGATGCATAGTGGCTCTAGCTGAAACTATCCCTCTAGTTCCACCTGTAGCACAGACCAATCAATCACATTATTATATTCTTGTACATATATTTTAAGCAAAGAAACATGGAAAACATCATGGACTTTTACTGATGGAGGTAAGACTATCGAATAGGCCACTAGTGCTATTCTTTCAAGTATTTCAAAAGGCCCAAAAAAATTGTGGTTCCAACTTGGCACATGATCCAATCTTCAATGAGATTTTCTTGGGTTGATCTCTCAATTAAACATGTTCCCCAACTTGAAACTCCTTATGTGCCCTATATTGATCCACATAGATTTTCTACATATCTTGTGCCACCTTTATATTCTTCCTAGCGATCTAAATTTGTTTCTACATCTTCTTTTATCATATTAGGCCCAATAAATACTTGTTAACTGGATCATACAAGCTAATAGGAGTATTGCAACTCCTTCAATAAAGTTCCTCGAATGGGCTAATCTTAAAGGATTGTTGGTTCCCGTTGTTGTATGCAAACTCTATAAGTGGAAGACACTCTTCCCATTATTTTGTATGGTGCACCACATACATCCTAAACATGTCTTAGAGGATTATATTTTTCCTCTCTATTTTCCAATCCTGCTATGGATGATAAATTGCGTTTAAGGTATTTTTTGTTCCCAAGTTTGCAAATGGTTCTCTCCAAAACCTTGAAGTGAACTTGGCATTTGTATCTGAAATTATTTTCTTGGGAAATACATGCAACTTCACAACCTCTTTTATGAATATTTGAGCTACCTCACTAGCTAAATTGGTGGATTTGATTGCCACAAAATGAGCCACCTTTCTCATCTTGTCAATTACCACCATAATTGCATCATGTTTTCTACAGGTTCTTGTAAAACCGGTAATGAAACCATGGATGTCACTCACTTCCATTTCGAAATGGGAATGGGATGCAATAAACCTGTTGGGTGTTTACATTCATCCTTCACTTGTTGGCACTCCATGCATTTAGCAACAAAATCAACTACTTCCATTTTCAAATTAGGCTAATAGTAAAACTTTTTGATGGCCATGAGGGTATTTTCGTATTCTGAGTGGATAGAATATGGCTTAACATGGAACTCTCTCATTATGAGCCTCTTCAAATCGTCATTGTTTATCCCATAGATTCTATTCTTGAATCTAAGTAGACCATCATTTGTGAGATGATATTTGTCATCCTTTCCATCCTCACCATTTTGTTGTATATTTTCCTTTATCTGTCGATACTTCTCATCGTATTACCATGATTTTTTGACCTATTCTCCTAGGTCCAATCCATAAGAGATTATAGTTTCCATGTAATATATTTGAATCACAAACCCTATTTTATTTTCCCTTGATTTCAAAGTCTAAATTGTTAAGCATGGCCAACCATATAGTTTGTCTTGCTTTCAACTTAGGTTGACCAAATAAATACTTGATTCCCCCATGATTTTTCATGAGTGTAAATATTCTGTCGAGGAGGTAATGCTTCCACATTTTTAATGCATGGATGATGGAATCCAACTCAAAATCATGAGTTACATAGTTTTCCTCATGTTTATTTAAATTCCCCGACTCATAGAAATCTACCTGTCCTTCCTACGTCAAGAATCCACCAAGCTCATTGTTGGGTTTTTCATTTTTGGTAAATTTTGATCAATTTTTTCCCAGAAAATTTCGTGGAAATGATAAGTGGGAGAGGAAAATTAAGCGGTCAAATAAGCTAGAAAGCGAGCACATAAAGAAAGAATCTCCAAAAAAAGGAAGTAAGTGGTTAGCTTGGGACTCGCTGAAGTTGTAGAAGAAGGACCTATGTGTTGGTTTTGAAAGAATAAAGAAGATGTGGACCAAAGCACTTGAATTCTGGAAAAGGGATCAAAGTGATAAAAATGGACCAGACCAAGTGAAGGAAATATGTATAAGGCCACAGGGAATGAGTCGAGATAGAGAGATACAGAGAGACAAATACTATGCCAATTGTTTTTTGGAATAAAGTCTGAAGCCTTATGTTGTGCTTGATTGTAATCTAGTTTCAATATGATTAAGCTTGTTGTGCTTTTTAAAGGTCCTACATATCTTTGTGGATCTATAATGTAACACTCTCATTTGATAATATAAATAAGGTTTTGTGGGGTTTTATATTGTGTCTTTGTATATGGAATGATTATGGTTTAGATTCCCATTTTAAAATTTATGTTGCGCTGCAATGGCATATTGTCTGGTATTTACTCTCTGAATACTTTAATATTGGATATGCATGGAGATATTTGAATAAATATGGAATTTTTGTGTAATTAGTTAATTATTGAAAAATAACTACACTAATCCATCTTCACCTCTATATATTAGTCATCTTTATATTTAGGAGTCTCAGCGTGCCTCGAGTGAGACATTCCTTCTTTATGGAGGAATGAAAATGTCTGAGCTATGCTAGACTACAACAAAATTCTTTGTTGGAAACCAAAGGGTGAACCATGGGTCTACTTGATAAAATTATTTTCCAAAAAATGGTTCAGTTTTTAGGACTAGCGTATTTTTAGGGGATATATATCATGTTGTTGAGGATTATCAGAGGTGATATTCAAGAATTGTGCTACCAGAATATTGATTCATTTATCCTATAGCAATCTCAACTAAGTTAGAAGAACTGGGATTGCATTAAGGAAGAAATATTATTCTTCGAACCTGCAGGCGATCAATATGAAATATTCTAGTGTAAGTTTCCTGAAGAGTAACATAACTGGTTGAAAAGACTACATATCAATACGGGAATTGGGAATCTCCTCTAAATTTGTAGAACTTGGACCACAATTGATTTAGTTTCTATGCACTGGCTTGATACTGAATTAATTAGAGTTTTTAACTTTTGGGTTCAGGAAACTCTACAGGGATATGTTATCGAATTTTCCATGCAGAATCATCAATCCTTCTCCAAAGTTGAAGAATTATTTCGATACAGGTTGTGGGGTAGGTTTCTGAAATAAATCCCTTTGTGGATTAAGATTGTCATGGTATAAGAAAACCTATTTTTCTTCTAGGAGAATAATATGGCAGCTTAAAACCCTAGGTACTAGGGATGGGGTTTAGGGGGAGAGATATTTCTCAGTTGCAGAAGATGAGGGGAAGTTGTGATGAATGTGGAGGATTTGCAGAGAGCTCAATATTTTAGGGAAATAATAAGGGCACGGATAGGTCATGAGTGGAGAGAGAAGAAGTTTTGAGAGATTAGAAGGAGGAGAAGACAATTGAAGAGGATAGGTGAAGCATTGAGTAGTTTAATGTTGCGAGTAGGAGGAATGGCTAGCCAACGGTGTTGGAATAGTGAAGTAGGAGAGGGATCTCATTCTGGAAAAATAGAAGTAGCCATAGGAGTTGTGATATGATATCGACTTAGAGGAAGTAGAGCCCACCAAGAGTCGGGAGGAGTCCGGACACCTGAAATTCCCAGACATCCGGTTGTGATGATCAACTAGAGTACTCATGTAGACAAGGAAATACATTACGTAATGCGATGATTATTCTTTGAAGATGATTTGGTTTCTGAATCCACAAAAAATAAATGCAACAAACTCTCTCCCTAACCTTCCCTAGTACTATATTAGAATCTTGTCAATTTTCTTTCCAAATTAGCCAAAACTTTAAAGTTTCAATAAGTTTATACTAGATACACAACTGGTAACTCTAGTGGAATTTGTAATTCTAGTAGTATTGTTCAACTAATTCTGTAGCATTTTCACATTCGAGTCTGCAAGGTTTTCTGTTAGTTCCACCTAGTCAAATAGTTATGGCAGGGAATCTAGCAGGTTCGTTCACTTGGTACCCTGAGTTTTCGGGTCAAGGAGACAAATACGTTGAGAAACATTGGTATATATTTGAATCTATATAGAGGGCTTGGAAGACCCATGATGCTACTAATATCGTTGAATATGAGACAAATTTGTGGGACACACTCTTAGATGGTTTATTAAGTAGTCTGATTTGAACCCTAATCTAACTCTTGATGTGATTAAACAAGAGTTTATTAAAGAATTAAATCTCCCTCATACATACCAATAGGTTTTAGTAGAATTACAAGATATTAAAAAACATGAGGGTGAGACTGCATGGGAATGCATGCAACAATTTAAATATGCAATCAGGAAACTCAGTTGTCTGATTGATCCTTATCATCAACGAGATTAGTTCATTAAATATTTATTTCTGTTAACTAGAACTCCTTTGACGCAATAGAAGATCAATACTTTACAAGATGCATTGGAAAAAGCTATGAATATTGAGGAAATTATGGGATATCCGCATGAATATAGGCCAGTACTACTTCGAGCGATCCTGGTATTATCTTTTGACAACATCAAATTACCAATTTGACATAGAGGTTGAAGGATATGTATACTACATGACCTTTGCGACCATAGGTATGGTGCACTAATTTTCATGTTGAGGGGCATCATGCTACTAACTTCCCAAGGTTGCAGAGTGTGGGTCAATATACTATGCCTACTGGACCACCTTTTCCACCAGCAAAACCTACTGCTCGAGTCATGAAAGTTTCTACAAATGTTCCTTACCAAGGACATACTCAGTACCATGTGTTTCCTAATCATCGAGGTAGATCCACCAATGAATATTGTGAGATATGTCCTACTTATGGACATCCACACCATATTTGTTCTTTTTTGTAAAAATACTCTAATGTCCCAAACAATATGTCTTTTGAGTTCTATGGGTCTCTGACTCACCATACAGACCAATGCAGAGCTTTTTATTCTCTAGCTAACTACCTTAACTGCATTGCATTCCGGGTTAATGAAGTTCCCTAAGGAAGAGGAGGAGGTGGCATAAAAGGGGGAATATATAGAGGAAGAGGCCCTATTATATGCTACAACTGTGACCAAGAGGTCCATGTTGCTCGTGATTTTTGTCACCAAGGAGGCCTTATTGCTCCCGATGCTGGGTAAAAACACATGCTACTGAATATTCCCTGAGTTGATTTCTCGTTAGGAAGATCATAACTATAAAATAGGTGCTAATCTAATCAATGTAGGAAGTAGAGAGTAATAAATAGTTCATCAACCAAACTTTAACATTGTCACAAGGGGAGGTAAGTATAATGGAGAAGATAAGAAGGCATCAAAGAAACCTACCATAATAATACATGCATCGAGGAAGAATAATTATGATTCAACTCAATAAAAGGAGTACTACAAGGATGTTGTATAAATATTTAAGTAGTTAGTTTCATCTTATACCCCACGAGCAGATCCACAAGAAAAGGTACAAATGAAGAGTCCTTGATCTTTGCAGGACACTTCTCATCCTATTATGGACCGGCTTAAGTTATTTTGCATATTATGAGTGATCTACAACTATCTAATCAATTGCAAAAAAATCTTAAGACTATTACTAGAGATGAATAATTTGTATACACACCTATTTCTACCAACTTTCCTAAATGACATTCTAGACGTGTTCGCCATAATAAAATAAGAATAGGAAGATAGTTTCACATTGACGCCCAAATTGCAGGATACTAGATCAAAGGCTCTATGTTAGAATTGGGGTCAGACGTAGATATTTTTCCGAGAAAAAATTGGGAGGCATTAGGAAAACCCAAGTGGGTGTTCTCACCAATCCAATTATACATGTCTAATTAATATTGTATTCTTCCCATCGGTTATTTGGAAGATGTTGAGGTTGATATTGCATGGGTGAAAATATATGTATACTTTGAAGTTATAGATATTATAATGGGTGATAATATAGGTATATGGCCTTGTTGGGAATATATTATGCATTTAAGAATCATGCCATTATTGACCTCAAGCAAGAGACTATGAGTTGATGGAGTTAGATTCATTCAACCATTGGTTCCTTATCAAGGTCCAAGGTTTAAAAATCCTGTAGATGATGTTGAAGAGCCCAATATTTTGGATCAATTATATCAGCTTACCATAGGAAAATGAGAAGACTATATAAATATGAAAACAAATGGTTCTCTTAGCTGGAGGAGTGTCCAACATACAAAATTTGGTTAAGGTGTTTCATAGGATCATTGGAAACACGAGGATCATGAGTTTCACTCTAGACATTGTGATATTATCTGCTGTTCTCGTTGGATCGGTACTAAGGTAAATAATTACCCTATCTTCAAGGGTACATGATATGTTGTAAATTTTAGAAAAGAAGTTAATTCAAATATTGAAGAAGCACAAAATATTCCTTTAATGGATGTTTCTCTGCAAGCAACTACTGCAATATGGTAGGGAGTTCATCGTGACTAGTTTCAAAATTGGGAATCAGCTAAAACTACTCTCTTGTGTTGGTTTATTGTTCCCGAGAATAATTCCAAATTTATTCTTGTATTCGAGGGTTACACTAATCCTCAAAAACTTGTTCAGAATCGTATTATTGTATGGATAAAATTTGGGCTCCTTGTTGAATTTTGGGTGCATCGGTTCATTCACACAGTGGGGACGTTTCTGCAAGCCCGATATTTAAAAGAGGGGAGGAATAGGTAGAAAAATAATTGGGAGGAATTTTGGGTGCATCGGTTCATTCACACATAAGGTGCTTTCATACACCTATTATATTATCACTGAAACTGATTACTTGAAGAGATGGGTCGAAGCTGCTCTTGTTAAATATTGCATTGGTTATACTACTACCAGGGTTATTGTCATATTCCAAAATAGGAAAAGCAGAAATATTGAACAAAATAATGGAAAATAACAGCAAATATCAATACATCAAATGTGAGACCATGAAGAGCTATCTTATTAAGTAAATCAGCATCAAAATAGTGCAATATATTTGAGGAACAACTCATACAATCAAGGCCAACAAGCCTCCAATGAATAAACACCCTCAATCATAAAATGTAGCTACTATAAAAAATGTTGTAGAGCTGCTAGAACACATTCATAATGAGCATAGATACATCATGAGATCATACAGTGATATAAAATAACTGATATATGCCTCAAAATATGCTATACATGAAGATCTAGGCTCTATATCACCTTTCCAAGGCAACCCAAGAAGGTTTCCAGAAATATACCAAAAACACAATGGTGAACCAAAGCCCTAGGGATGAAGATTCACTGCAGAAAAATAGTAGGAAGATATGGCTGAAGATGATATAGAAATATGTGGCTCTCCTCCAATAGACTCTTTGGGTGAAAGGTTGATCCCTCCATTGAAGATCTAACTCCCCAAATCATGCACTGAAACCACCCCTATAACTGATCTCTGAAATAATGCAGTCATGGACTGAAACTATGTTGTAGGGGATGGTGGTAGCTTGACTGGATGCCAAATGATGATATGATTCCCAAGGACCCTCCTTGCTTGCCTCCCAATGGAAAGGATACATCTCCACTGAAACACAATCTCAGAAAATGGCCCTACAAACCCTCCATAACTTCTTCCCTGCAACACAGCACAACCTTGGAAGAAAATGCATTGTATAATAAGATTGAAGCTTTGGCCTAATGCCAGAATGTGGAAATGTTGCTCAATCACCTCTCCTGAGTTGGCACTTGAAGCCCCTCGAGGATGAGGGTGGGATTCCCACTCGGGAACACCCTTGTGCTAAACAACATTGTAGTATCCGCTAAACAGCTGAAGAGAGAAACAAGTCATAACAGACCATAATAAAAATAATAGTAAAAAACATATCCTATATGGCTACCATTCCCTTCTTATATGCTTGGTGAGCTTCCTCACCTTGGGCCCCACTCATTAAAGCCACTACTTCCATGCAAAGAATCTCCCTCCAAAACAACGTTGTCTCTCATTGAATGTCCACTCCCTTCATACCAGCGCTGTTGATTTGGTCAAAGTTGACCCATTCCACATGCTTCATCCCCTATTCACACATAAGGGTGCTTTCTCCAGCTACTTTGATGACACTTATTCACATTATGAGTGAATTATTCCTACTAAAGATATTTATGGGTCTCCCTACCCACTTATTCTTCTATATAAAGGAAAAAATAAAAAAATTAATATTCCAATTAGCTGCATGCTAATTTTGGAATATTACAGTCACCCCCTCCAAAATTTTGCTTGTCCTCAAGCAACTGCAAGGATAGAATTGAAGAGCCTCCTCTCCTCCTCCTGTAGCATCCTCATATGTTAAGCTCATCCAACGAACAAGATGCTCTCTCTTCAATCTATCCCATAGTTTCTCATTCCAAGTGTACAAGTAAGCCTTTGGTGATAAATCCAAATGGCTCTCATCATGAAAAAGTGGAATATCCATGGAGGCAACTACATGTCGTCTAGAGGTCTTCTTGAGGCATGGAATATGAAAAATATAGGAAACCTTCATTCCCATGTGAAGTTCCCATCCCCAAGCTATCATCCACACAAAATGAGTCACCCTCCAAAGTGGTAACTCATGGAAAAACATCTCCCAAATGCTCATGAGATGCATCTCTCAAACGCTCAAGTCACCCAAATGGCTCATCCCATATGGAATTAAGAGGTATAATATAGCAATCATTGGTTTCCAAATGTTCGCCTTGAAGTGTGAAGCATAAGAAATGTGGGGAGTCTCGTTCCCAATTGGCACATCCAACTTATGTGTCATCCCTCCAATCATGCACACAACAATGATAAGAACATCATCAACAAATGGGATCACAATCAAAGTCATACTAGCTACCATGTGTAATACCGGATGTTAACATTGGAAAATTGTACAATAGAAGATGACATCAATTAATGTCAAGCATAAGGATTTACAGGACAGGAACACATTATGGAATCAAGAAGTATTTAAAAATCTCTAAGGTTTTGAGAAAATAAGATTTGAACTAGTCATAAATGCTGAATTGCGTGCTTTATCCTTCGAGAAGAGCACCTTCTGTGCGCCTTTTTGTCCGATAAGCGTGCATTCCTGGAAATGGAAAAAAGTCGCTTTACAAGACCACACCAAGAAAAGGATAGTTACTCCTTTTGTGAAAGCCGCCTAAGGACATCCACCAGCGCCTCCTTAGTCATTATGTGAGCACACAAAAGAATATTTGAGCACACAATGGAATCACACCTCTCCCTTGGCTCACCATCCATCATGTACCAAGGGAGGGAAGGAGGATTTGGAGCTAACCTATATAAATCCACCAAGAGATGGAGAAAGGTTATCACATTGTTATGCTGGCCAAAGTTTCCCAAGCAACACCAGCATTGTGTGTGACCCGGAGCTGGAGCTAAAGAGGACTCGATAGTTGGCCACCCAACATCTTAGTCCACCATAGCAAAGAGAGAGAGGGAGACTGCATCAAAGGCAGAGCTTGGAAGGCAACATCCTTGCATCGGGACCTAGAGTCATTGCCTAGGGGCCCTTTGGCAAGTGGGTGAAATTTCTTCTCCATTTCAAACATTTAATAAGAAGAGGCCATCGAGCCATAATTTTCATTATTATCATTTTGACTCTCTATATAGCTTCTGTATATTTGTGTTTTAGTTTTAGTTTAACCAGAGCATACTTTAGCATACTATTTCCATTAAGTTTTATGCTTTTGAGCTCCCCCACTTTCTGCCTATTACCAATAGTTTAAAGAGTAGACCACACTCTTTAAGCTGGTGTGATTTCATACACCCATGCGAGAAATCCACCACAACAGGATTAGCGACTCCACTGACGTGTTCCAAGTTTATGTGGTTGTGCCATCTTTTGCAGGAGACCCTTTGTTTATGCTGGAGTGGAGTTGACAGTCCTCTGACCCATATTGCAGCCCCCAGACTCACTGAAGTGATATACTGAAGAAGGCATCTCCTAATATTTTTACTTGCAGGATTTTTGCACGCAGTTTTTTCTCATAGAGGCGCATTGCGCACGTTTAGGACTGACCTGCGTATAGGAAGACGCACCTGTCAAGGATTTTTGCGCGCAAATTGCAGACATAATTTTTCTCCACATATTTTGAATTTTTCTTTTTGGAAGTGTGTTGGGAAACCCCTAATGTATCTACCAACACTTGTGTTGATACCCCATAGCTTCTGAGAACTCACTTTTTGCTGCTTTCTGTAGTCATTTAGTTAGTTTTCATATAAGTTGGTTTTTGCAAAAAGTGTTCACATAGTTTAAGTAGGGGAGAATTAACCATTGCTTTCTGAATAATTTATGTTTTTGCAAATTATGGTATGCAAAATTAGTTTAACTAGTCCAAGTAAGTGGCTCAAGACCACACATGCATAAGCTAGAGTAGAAATTGTTTAGCTTAAATTCAATTTTTGCATTTAGGAAATTGCGGGACTAGGATTGAATCACCAATTAGAGAAATTAATCTTTGTTTTCTTTGCACCATTTGGTGACCCTAGACAAGCATATGAATGCTCTACATTTTTTATTCACCATCTCCCTTTAGTTACTCACATAGATTAACTAGGAAGATTCGGAAGCGACCCATTATCCGCAAATGTTTTCCATTTGAGCAAGGAACAATGTCACATAGTTTAACTAGGGGAATTTTGTAAAGGATCACCGATATCCATATGTTCAAATTATGATATTGTTCACCATGCGATCACACATGATCACCCACTAAGCAAAGGAAGACACCTAAAAATAACTTAAAGCAACTCACTAAATTCTCCCCACAGGGGCCACAAAAGAATTTATAGATAGTTAAGATTAAGGGGGTAGGCATCCAATAAGCCGCCTTGATCACACTTCACATTGAAACATAGAAGTTGTGTATTTAGGGAGCTTTAAAATCCACCTATCAGCCCACGGAAAATAAAACCCAAGCGCGACAGAGACCCGATTCAGAGGGGGTTAGGCTTAGGCGCAATGCGTGCGGTATCAGTTGGGGCTACCTGACCCGGCTGATACTCGGTACTATTAGCTAACTACCAAGAAGACCAAGAATCGAATGCTCATGTGGGATGGTGGTTCTTAGTGGCCAAAAGCTAGGGCATCCTTTACCCTATAGGTGACGGTGCAGGAAAGCGCCAGACCCTCTACCCTTACCTTGGTTGATTCTCTTCGGCTGACTGGGGCCGTTGCCAGCTCTTAGGGGATGTTGTGCCAGCACTTGCAAGAAATATTTTCAAGGCCCAGTTAATTTTGAGTGTGTGAGGATGTAATAGGTCTTCTAGGATTTTGAGTATCATGCGCAAACAAACAAAACCATTTTTTTCTTGATTGATCACATAGATTAAGTTAAAGGGAAAATTCATTTCATTTTCGCTTTATTTTATGTATGTGGCCATAAATTTTTCACGATCATAGACTCGATCCCCTCAATTTTTTTCCAAAACCTAACTTGGTCGACACGCAAATGGTTCCAATGGAAACTCGTCGGTCTAGGCGTCTTTTGGAACTCCGCCCATTATTGGGAGGAGTTCCAGGTCTTTCGCCGTTTAGACGTCAAAGATGGAACATTGCCACAATTGTTGGTTCATCCTTTCTTGGAGCAACCTTAGTTGGGAACCCTAGTTGGTCTCCCAACACCACACTGCACACCACTCCCCCCTCATCCCCTGGGGGGCAGAGGAGCGCATCCCATATGGGAAGCCAGATGAATTCACAATAGGGTACGTCATAGACTAACCCTCATTCTAACCAGAACTTCGTGTCTTCACACGTTGCCATGGCGTCAACCTCCCAGTCACCATTTTTAGCAGCGTTGAATCTAGCCGATTTAACCAAGCTCACCAATGAACCCATCACACACGACCCCAATTGGCCTCCCATGCCCACAAAGCTCCCTTCGGACATACCAAAGTTTTAAGGCAAGCAAGTGGAAGACCCAGGTAATCATATAATGACCTTTCACCTGTGGTGCTCATCGAATAGCATCATTGACGATACTATTCAGTTGAGGCTATTTCAATGCACTCTTACAGGAGTGGCCGCGAAATGGTATGTGGAGCAACCTCCTGCTTCACATGGAACCTTTAGCGCCCTTGCTACCACGTTCCTCACATACTTTTAGTTTCCCATTCACCATGATTCGGGAATGGAATTACTGACTCATTTTAGACAATCCCCCTCCATCCATATCTTAGAGCATCTCCATGAATGGAGGTGGAATCACAGTTTATGCAAAGCTAAACTCGACGACCAAGTCCTTTTAGATTTATTCTTGAAAACTCTGACGGTGAAGATTTCAAAGGACGTGGCACAACGTAACCCCACATCTGAGGAGGACGCAATTAGTAAAGCCAAATAACTTGAACTGATCTATACGCAGTCAGGATACATCTACAATATCCTGCCTAACGCCATGCGCCTGTAATCTTATCAAGAATTTCCAGGCACGTCTAACTCTGCAGACAGGCTTATTGGGTCAATGACCCAAGGCTACCTAGGTAGCAATAGTCAAAATCCAAGTTACACACATGGTTCTACCCAGAACATGTCTTAACCCGGATTCCAAAGTCATCATATGCCACAACAAAATTTGACTAATAGGGCGCAAGCGTATCACCATGGAGGACCTTATCCTCTGGCTGAGGGGACCCAGTACACAGGAAGAAATATTGACAGAAGAGCTCCCCCCCAACGGCCAAGTGCAAACACGGGACAACATTATGCTCAGTCCCAAGCACACAACCCACCTACGCAAAACAATGCACAGGTGAAATTTGTGCAGCTATCCCAAAATCAACCACACTAATATGATCAGGAGAACTACCCTCCTAACATGGTTAAGAAAAATACAAAAAACAAGCCCAAAGGGAACCCTGGACAGGGGGGCAGCAACCAATAGCGCCCACCGCGATCCCAGGCTGCAGGTATCTCCAACCGGAATCAGAACCAGGAGCTAGGTAATGCCCAAAGGCAAGGCAAAAGGCCACCTCTACGAACAAACCATTCTTGTTCAATATGTGGTGAGTATGGGTACTATACTCACCACTATCCCGAACTCCCTGAGCTTAAAAAGCTACATAGTAATCGAGGACAAGAAGGATCTTCCCAACAAACTACGGTGATGCAAAACCCTTCCCCCATCAAGGGACAGTCAGCACTTAGCAGAAAAACCCAGGCGATTCTGGGAAAATCAACCATGAAATTTACATGGCTGGGGAAGAAATGTTTTTCCAAACTCGGAATCACAGCTACGACACCCCACTAGACGGCAATATGTCAAGGGCTAGTACAAGCACGCTGACTTCACCTTTAACCATTCCAAATATTCCTGCGGAACTATTGCCAAAAATGGTAAAAGGGCCTAATAGGCGAGCAGGTAACTACTCCAAAGCAGCCCACAATTATAGCATCGTAGACGATTTAGCTCAGTCAACTGCTGCTATGTCCACATTGGAAGTACTGCAATCGTGCCCAAAGCAACGGAAAGCCCTACTTTCTGCATTAGGAGCTGTTGACCCTGCCGATACGTGCATGATGGCTTTTGACTTAGACAAAGCCACCCTTAGGCTTCCCTCTGTGGTCACCTTCTAGATACTAGTATCGGTACATAATATCACTATTCACAGATGTGTCATTGACGAGGGTGCATCCACATGCATCATGTCAAAGAATGTGTGGCAGAAGTTAGGATCCCCCGAACTCAAACCTTCCGTCATCACACTTAGAGCATACGACGGTCATCCCTCGACTCCCGTCGGCCTCTACCAAAATGTACCGGTCTGCTTAGCCGGTAAGACGGTCCACATAGACATCAAAGTATTGGACGCACACTTGGATTATAATATACTCCTTGGGTGGAGTTACATGTACGCCATGTCTTCCATAACATCCTCCGTCTTTCACATCATGATGTTTCCCCATGAGGATCGAATCATTACGGTAGACCAGGTGATGCACAGTGAAAAGCATCCCCTAACCAACACGGATGTAATTTTACCCTATGTAGATACAACCGCAGATGATCTTTCACGGTATCAAGAATATGGCCCTGGCCAATTCAAAACGTCATTTGTCCTAGGGTAATTCCTAGGAGATCCTCCCATTATCCTTGAGGTATCGCTCGATGCCACAGGGGCCCCGGTATGCATGATGTCCACATCAAGCACCGAGGTTAGTCAGGACATGGACTCAAGCAGTAACGAAACTGAGGCATTAGCCACAACAACCTCCCTAGCCTACGCTGCCTCCCAAACCCCTTTCCTCTACCCACCTCCTAGCTTCGTCTCCCAACAGGTTTTAGCGACACTGGTGTTACCCAACATATCGTTGGCATTCCCAGTTTGGTACCTCATTCCCCCTTCAAGAACAGGAGCCACCAATTTTACTGCCGTTGGGTTAAAGCCCCTCAGTCCCGAGGAGCCCCAACCCACCCAAGAAACGGTCGAAACCGCCCCCGCAAGGGAAGTTTCCATTGCAAACTGGTTACCACGGCCAAGAAAATCGCTAAGAGGGGAAAAAAATCAGTGACCCCCACCATGCAAAGGGAGTCATCAGCCTACACTATATGTGATGTCATAGGACACCCTACCCACATATGTATGGATTTGGACAAGTTAAAACCACTCCTTGGCTCCGAAGTAGGCACCTCGATGCCGCGTTCTGATAAAAAGGAACCTGCCACAAAAAATAAAGGCAAACCATTGCGTACCAATCACGCATGTGCTCTCTGCGACACCTATGGGAATTATACCCACCATTGTCCGGAAATACCATGATATCGGGACGCCTTGCACACGGTCGAGAAATCCTATCTAGAGGATCCCTCCCTCCAGTCTATCAATGACGAGCCGCGTACCATCCTATACTTACAAGAGGAGCATATATTTGTAGAGCGACCCCCAGTAATGCCCATTATATGTTGCACGCTATGCGATGAATGTGGCCACTACCTCGAAGAGTGTGCTGCATTGGAACTCATTCACAGATGGTATCCAATCGAAAGGGTTTACTACGTGGGGCTACGGGTAGCACAATTCACATGCCCATTATGCGCCGACAATCACCTTTTGGAAGATTGTCACTACATACCTCACTTCCGGCTAGCCCTTGCTAGCCTCCGCTCAGCCATAGTTCATCTTTCCCAAGAAGGAGATATGGATGCTGAGTCCACAGGTAGCTCCATGACCCAAGCAGAGGAGATGAGCGGGTCCATAATGTTCTTATCAGCTGAAGAACGACCTAGCAGGGAACCCTTAGTTACCCCTAACGAAACTTCACGAAACACACTCGTATGTACGTTATGCAAAAAGATAGACCATATTGTTGTTCACTATCCTGACTTAGAAGCATTACGACGTTGGTTCCCTGCCTGGCCTCAGACCAAGCATGATGGGACCCCCATATCATAGATATTTTGCCTGATATGTCAGGGTAATCATTACGATTGACATTGTACTTATGTCTCACGGATCCGTCCCACTATCAACATGATTTATGCCATAGAAAAGAGAACGGACGATCTCCAGGAATGGCATAAAAGATACATCGCCGACTCAACGTCCACACCACCGCAATGGTGTGTCAAGCCTGATAAGACCACACACTAAACATGTGTACCCCAGGCCAAGCCTAGGATAACATGCGGCCTATGTGATTTGAACGATCACCGAGTCAACCAATGCAGAGAACTCAAGCCCCTTGCAAACAGTCTTCGCATAGTCTCTTCTCTCCCTTAGAAACTTCTCTTCAATTAAGAGAAGATCACACATACTTATTGCCGAATTTTCTAACACTTACATCATACGTTTAAGTGTGCACATCTCCCCAAGCTAAGAGCAGCTAGAGTGGCATTAAGCCAACCATCCACCAAAGAGGAAGACAAGTCTAAACCAACGACGCAAAAATGGAAGCAGAAGATGACCTATTCCATGACCGACCCTTCCCAAGCGTCCACATCAGGGAAAATGAGTAGTGTAGAATCTCACACTATATACTCTATCAGCGCTGTGATACCGTGCACCACTTTCACTAGTCAAAATCATGCGCCAGAGGGATGCCCGCTGCTGAAAGCATTTAGGCACCTCTGTGATAAAAACAAATTCCACCTACTAGAAATTGACTATCCTAGTGTGAAACCTGACCTTATGCTCACACAGGACTCCATTACCGAGATCCTTCCCCCGCCACATGCCAATGACACAATTCACCACATACGACTTGTATCATCGCACGCCCAAGATAGGATTCCAACAACCCCCTCATCCCAGGATTTCCACTTTATTCTTGTCGCAAAATACCAAGGTACCTTGCGCTTTTGCATTGATTTCCGCAAGATCCCAAACTTGCATGTCGCCATCGAACTCCTTGATGACACCTAGCCTCTAGAACAACACCTAGTAATCGCTGCAACACAATGAGGCCCATAAGAAAAGGGTGAAAGCATCATTCGACCGCCACATCACCCCTTGCTCATTTTCCGAGGGCGAGTTAGTCCTTCGCTACGATGTCGTAAAAGAAGCCTTAGGGCCAGGAAAGTTCGAAACCTTGTGGAAAGGACCCTATATCATCAAACATTGTCTCCTAGAGGGGGTATACTTCTTGGCAGAACCAGATGGGACCTACCTCACTAACCCTGTCAATGGTCTGTACCTCAAGAAGTTATACCCATAGGGCCCCAGCAACCCTTATCCCCTAGGGTTAGAGTACACAAAAATCCCAACATCAAAATATTTTTGACTCAAAGAACTAAACGTGCTCAAAATGCCACCATGGATCACCAACTTGAACCCTATTTCGGATTTGCTGATGGAGCATCGCGATGGTCTCAAAACTTAGCTGCATCTGCCTGGGTCATCTACCATCCTGACCGATCACCACTATATTCAAACAACGTGTGCATCGGATCATCAACCAACAATCAGGAAGAATATGATTATGTCATAGGACTTATGTGTGAGGCCCTCCATTAGGGCTTCTGCCATATGTATGTCTACCTCAATTCCCAGTTAGTAGTATCGCAGTTAAACCAAACATTTGAAACTAGAGATGCAAACCTATTTAGAAAATATTTGCATGCCAAAAGATTAATCAGACAATTTGATTACATTACATTTTCACATGTATCAATGAATCAAAACCAAGCAGCTGATATCATAGCTAACAATATCCTAGAATAGAATGCATCGCGAATAAACCATCATACATAAAAAACGTAAAACATAGATATCCATCAGCATAACACAAAATACATAAACCAAAATAGACAACACACAATGTCAAGCCGCGAAAAGATCTCTGATATATATAGATATATAAAAATATGTGTATCTGAGTACAAAAATAGTATCGCTGGCCCATTGGTCAGCCCAAAGATTCAAAGGTCATCAAAAATAAGGGAAGCATCCTCATAATGGGTGCTTTCCCTATGTACAAAACTACTCTAGGGGGGTGCCCCCTCAAGAGGAACACCTGGGCCCACCACTGCTCCTAGTGCCACCACCGGAGTCGCTGTCGCCACTGCAATAGCTACCCGTTGTAGAGTGGGCCGATAATCCCTCTCGCGGGCCATAACTGTCTCTAGCCAAACCTCCTTGAAGTCGTTCATGAAACCTCGAGTAGGCATCCCCTGGGTCAAGCGGTCCACTTGGCCTCGGAAGTCCTCTAGAGCGGCCACCTTAGCTGTAAGTACTACAATGCGCGCCTCTGCCGCATCTACACGAGCTGCAACCATCACCAGAAGGGCCAGTACCATCCCCGCCAGGTCCACCGGCACCACCACCTGGTCCACCTGCGCCACCTCCCCCCTTACCACCCTGAGGCCGTGGTGGAGGATCATGACCCACCAGTTGGGCCACTGGGCGCCCCACCTCGCCAACATTTGCATGAGTAACCAAAATAATGTTAGTGTCAATAAAAAAACACATAAGTACATAAAAACTCGAATAAATGCAGAAGAATATACCACATACCTGCAGGACCCCAAACATAACCGAAAGGGAGACCGATATCTAGATCACCCTGAAAGTCCATCCCCACATACGGGTATGGCAAGAACATCTGTTGGTTGGCCTAAAACCAGGCCTCTATCGTGTCGTTCCAATAACGACCCACCCTGCCACCACCACCGCGTGGCATCACCGGAGCCCACCTCCTCATGCGTGGCTCTTGCGGCCCCCCAATAGGCATTGCTACAACGGGCCTCAACAACACCACCCTCTCGTACATAATGCTGCACAAGATGCTAGTGTACGCAAATGACTTGGATCCACGTTGGACCCTATTCAATTGCGACACCATACCATCAAAATAGAAGCAGGCGAAATCGAAAAAATGCTCGTTCCTCAAACGGCGTAAAACTCCCACCTATGGGCCCGATGCCCGATGCGAAGAAAATGACCTCGCTAGTCGCACAATAATGGCCAGAGCACACCGCTTCTCCACATCTATCACTGATGCAATATTGATGCACCCCTCAGTAAGAGGCGCATCACCGCAATGCCTCCTCTAGAACCTTTCTAGGTTCACTCTCCCAGTAGGGAGAGGATACCTCAGTGCCTCACCCTGACGCAGTAACCCGGTCATGAAGTATATATCCGTCTCTGGATGGATAATCAATTTCGTCCCCCTCAGTATGAACATATTGCGCCTCCTGTGACAATGCTGTATAATTTAATGTAGCAGTCGGTCTTGTGACCAAAGGAACTCGTTCTTAGCAAATTTCAGAAGACCCCATGTGGCCAACTGACGGCGCGCCCCAGCATTAGTAGCCAGAGCAGTCCGGATCTCTGGCCAATCTCGCTCTCTCCACACCAACCTGCCAAGCAACACAGGCACCCATTAGTATAGAGAAAAACATCAAGAGAGACAAACACCCTACCCTTTGTGCGCCTGTCTCTCAGACAAGCGTGCCCTTGCGTGCCTATTTCCAACACAGGCGCCCCCTTGCATACAAGAAGGAGGGAACAGTGTGCTCTCGCGCATTTTTCCCTCATAAATGCGCACAAGAGGGGCACATATTTGCCTAGATTGCTCGTGCAATCTAGTGCAAAAAGTCCCTTTGAGGCCGTACAAACCCAATTTGCACAGCCCCTCGCACCATCAAACTGAAAAAATTGAAAAGCAGGACATCATGAAAGTTACCTCGGCATAATATCGCTAATCCCTGGTACACAGGCTGACCGCAACGGCAAGAAAGGATCAATCACCTCTATTCTCCCAAAAGTCAGCAAGTACAAATGAATAGGATTAGGGCCATATTTATCACCCTTTTCCAGAACTTCAGAGGTCAATAGCAGGAGATCATATGGTCCATTCCGAAAACTATAAGTTGCACCATCATCAGTATTCCATGACAAACGAAAGCGATGCCACACATTCGATTTCCGAAAAAAGGATTTTTTTTAGCGCCGACAGGTATGCACCCTCCCATCTTCCTTTCCAAAGTTCATGTCTTTCAATAATATTTGAGGAGCTAAAAAGAGCAAGGATAAGCATGAATTCTTTCTAAACTGAAGAAGATGAAAAAACTATGAAGATTTTCCCAAAACAAAGCATGAGAGATGTATTCTCTTTATCAACTTGAAAACCAGCATATCATAGAAATGAAATGGATCATGAAACAAAACATTCATACATAATGAGACATAATAAGACATAATAAGAACAATGCTAAATTTTCATACCACAGGTATCCCAAAGAAATAGCTACAAATGTTTGATTAATTTCCTGCCAAATACTGATTACATTAGAGTCTTTGATTAATGAAACAACATCCCACTTGGGAAATGAGTCAAAAAGTACAAGATATAGACCAGAAAAAAACTTCTCTCATCCTCAGGGGTCAAATCCCTGAGTGGAGGAGCAGTTCCACCAAAAAATGAACTGATACCTAGAGTGTAGGGAGGTCAAAATGACTCATCCCTCACTTTTTGGAAACTCATTCATTACATCATCATCAAAAATTTTAATCTAATGTATTTACCCTAGGTCAGTGTAAAAACACCATAATTACATTTACATAATTTATTTACAGAGGTGAAAATTCCATTTTCCAAGTGAAACTAGAAAAAATTGAGAAATTGAGAAATATCAGCAAATTGAGAAAATGTGTCAAAAGCGCAGCGCCACTACTCTAAGGGCGGCGCCATATCCAACTTCACTTTTGAGGGGGTTCGAGGTGTCCAAATTGAGCTCAGGATAGCTCATTAGAAATCCTGTCCAGTATAGTTTTCAGATATATGATTTTTTCCCAAAATGGTGATGTTTTGACCCTCCAAAAATTGATTCTCCCAAGACTGGTCAAAATCCCAGCACCAACCTCCAAAACAGGCCAGAAAGGTCATTTTTGGAGTGTTTTTTAACCTTTTGACTACCTCTTCGACCCAAAAAATATTAGAAAATTTGTTTTCCTGATTGTAAATTTCCTTCTTAATCTAATGGCACCTTCAGTTTATCCATTGGAGGTCCCTAGGAAAATTGCAGCGCCTAGGGCGTTGTGCTTTTGCCAGTGCCACTGTGCAAAATTGGCCAAAACACAAAAAATTCCAAAATTTTCAAAATTTGCCCAAATTTAGTCAAATTTTCTGTTGTGGGATGCAGATGAGATGTATTATGCAATGAGAGTTTCCTCAGCAAGAATATCAAGCTTCTCCCCTTCATTTTTCTTGGATAGGGTTTCAAGTCTTGATTTGGCCTTTTTGAGCTTTAAGCTTGCAATTTGGTTTTTCTTGAAGTAGTGTTTGGCCCTCTTTCTCAATATGTCATTGTCTTTTTTTGCCTTCTCCGGGAGCTTCTGAAGATGATGGTTGGCCCTGTCAATCCATTTCTCCCGGTTCTCATTGACAATGATGGAAAATTGTTCATTCAAAGTGAGCTCATTAGCAAGCTCAGTTTCCTTTTTCCTCTCTAGTTCTAGAGATATTTTTAGCCCTCTAGTCCTAGGTATTCTTCTTGGCACTTGTTCTTATGCCTCATTTATTTCACCATACCTTTCATAAGCCTCATCAAGCAAGGCCTTTACCTTATTTTCTTCTCTTTTTTCCTTGAGAAGCTGAATCTCCATGATGGCCTGCTTGGTCTTGAGTTGTTCATTTTCTTTCTCATAGTATGCAATGACAAACTTAGATCTCTCTAGGTTGGTCTGAAGCTCCCTGATTTGGGCATCTTTCTGCTTGACAATAAATTTGGAGGCCTCATCATCATGCTGCTCATCCAAGTCAACCAGGTAAAAATCAGTCTCTGTCTCATGAAGGTCATCCTCCTCATGAATGGTTTCCTCATTTACATCTTCATTTGCCATCTTTTGTTTGCCCTTCTATACCTACTTTGTTGATGAAGAAGGTAGGGCCCCTCCCACAATATGTGGGGAAAACACCTGTCTATGCCCTCTCTGATATGTCTTTGCCAACATGCTATTTTCACCTTCTTTAGGATTGCTGACCTCAACTCTGTTAGGTGACTCATCCTGCTCATAAAATGGTGATGGTGATGGAGTAGGTGTAGTGGAGTGAGGTGGAGGCATAGATGTAGCTGGGTGAGATGAAGAAGGTGCATCTTCAACATGTGGAGCTTGTGGAGTAGTGAATATTTCATTTGCAATGAAGGTGTTCCATGAGATTCCCACTTGATCAAGGTGATGGAGAAAAATGATATTGATCAATGAGTGGTGGAAGAGGCTATTCATATGCTGGTGATAGTCTCTCCTTTTCACAATGAAAGCCATTTTATCTATGCTCCTGAATATAAATTATGGAATATTGAGAAATATTACTCTTGTGAAGTGCATTAGCAGTCTAATGTGATGTGTGTAGAGACTAGAAAACCTCTCTTCACAAGAGAAGTACTTCATGATGATTTTCATCATGGGTGCATACATATCAAGGAGGTAGCTGAAAGGAAAAACCCTCCTCCTTTCATTTCTACACCTTGGTTTAATGAATGGTTCATAGTACTGATCCTCAAAATCCTTAGATTTAAACCATTTCTCTCTCATGCTTGGAATCCCTGTAACAACAATGACATATGTATATACTATGAAGGTCACACCAGCAAGGGTCACCTGATTGTCTCTGAGGTTTGAAGTGAAAACTCTACTCAACACGGGATGATGTTGGAACCTTTGAATCATGTTGCAAAAATCAAGGCACCCTACATATTAAAAACAACTGACAGTCATCAGAGAGGCCCTCAATTCATTTGTTTTTGTGGGCTCCGGTCTTTGAATTCTTCCTCCTTTGTGAGGCCTTTTGTGTTCTCTGTTATCCTCTCTGTCTACCCTCCTCTTCAACATAGTCTCTGTCTTCCTCCATAGTGTTTTGGTGGCCTAGAAACCCTAGGGATAAGGTAGATGGGAATGGGGAGTGAAAATGGGTATAGGAAATAGGGATAGCTCTAGGAAAATTCAGGGAGATGGGGGAAGGGATTAGGGAGCTCTGGGAGGTGATGGGAGGTAAAAATATCAAGGGAGTTGGAAATGAGAATTTAATTATAGGTTTAGGGAAGGGGCTGCCTAGGAATGTAGAAGCCTAGGACTTAGGGTTTTTAGGAAAAGGGACTTAGGGATTAGGGAATGATAATGGAAGGGCAGGGATAGGGTTTTTAGATGTGTGGGAAGGGAATGTAGGGTATTAGGGCATCAATTTGGGAATTAGGAGTAGAACTAGGGTTTCTCTTAGGAAAAATGCCAATTTTTTCTTAAGAAACAAAAAAACTATGGAATCTTTCTTTAGGAGTGCAAGGAGGGAAAAATTATATTGTACGTACTTGTCAAAGTGTGTAACAAGCACTTGTTGAATTTTTTGAAGAGTTTGGAGGTGTTTTGTTGAGTTTTGATGCCTGGAGGGGTCACTAAGCAAAAGCGCAACACATCGGGAAAAAGCACAACACCTTGTCTAGAAGCGAAAAACCAGTGGAGAGTCAGCACAGTGTTGCCTACTCTAAGCACAATGCTACTACTCTAAGCACAATTACACCCTTTGAAAGCGCATCGCCAGTGAAAAGTTCGCTCTCTGACCCTGCAAATTGACTTTTCCAGCTCTGGGAGTGAAGCTCGATGGATGAAATGACAAATGAGTTCCTTTGTGATGTCTTGGTGGTCTTTATAGTTCATGGTTTGATTGAATTGGGCCTTAGGACCCACTTTTTATTTCTTCACTTTCACTTTAAACTTTGAATTTTTACCTTTGTACTTGAATTTTTCCTTGACAAATTGATCATCTGATGACTTTGAGGACTCTTTGATTTGACATTTTGATGCTTTGGCATGTTGGAACTCTGAGTTAGTAGCTTGGGAATCATGATACTTATTACATTTTGATGACATAAAACTACATAGTGAAAATTAAAAATTACATGCAGAAACAAGAATTTTTCTTCACAAATCATCTTTATATGGTAAAGAGATGTTATTGGATCACCCTTTACTTGCTGATCTTATGCAGTGGAAATGAAGCTTTATTGGACATTGGAAACCCTAATGACCTAATGGAAACCTTGATTGACCTAATTTCATGATGACATGACTGATATGATGACATAATAACTTTGACTTCATGACTGATGTACATTAAGCAAGGTATGAAAATATGCCAACAAGTAATAAAATTTAAGGAAGAGTGATGTTTTTGCACTAGGGCTACCATCAGTGAGTAAATTTTTGAATGCAAACCTAGTGGAATGATACAAATTTCTGAATGAGACCCTAATATGATATGAAAATATATTTTTTTATCACTGATGGCAGAATGCAAATATTGACACTAACACCCACCTACAAGCTTTCCAGGTTGGTCCTAACTAGTGGTACATGCCCACTGAGGAGGACATGTATTTTATTACTGGCCTATCTAGGAGAGGGCGGGATTTTCCCTCGTTCCCAGAGGTCCCCGTCAGCTATGCAGTAGGGGGTCAGTTGGTGTACTCCCAGAGATACATTAGTGCCAATATACTATCTCCTGAAGTTTTTCAGGTCTCTGGTGGT
The DNA here is from genome assembly GCA_034641835.2 of Pinus albicaulis. Classification (NCBI taxonomy): domain Eukaryota; kingdom Viridiplantae; phylum Streptophyta; class Pinopsida; order Pinales; family Pinaceae; genus Pinus; species Pinus albicaulis. The sequence continues at coordinate 611,165,055 of CM076580.1, forward strand.
CAGTTATGTATTGCTTCATTTGGTGGAGAGGAGGTGAGGTAAATCTCACTACTGTTGTCGACCATTGCACACCATACCAGTGACGGGCAACACATTAGTTTCCCACTTTTATTTTATCTTTATTCTTTATTATAGGCGCCACAACTTGTGAGGTGGTCTACGATTTTTTTGCGGCAGTTTTATACAACTTTAGATAGATGTTGTTCTCAGGCACAAGGGAGGGTGAACTTCCCTTTTTCTTCAGAGCTATTTTGTTTATTTTTTGAGAGGTTTCCAGAGATGAGGCCTACTTTTGTTCGGCAACCTCGTAGGCCAATGTTGCATGTACGAATGCATATGTGGGGCCAGATGATGCCTAAGAGGGGCGAGTCTGACTTTTCCCCAAGGATATCTCATGATGCACTGGAGTTGCTATCCAGTGTTGATGATCACGCCTTCTTTCTGGTCACATGTCCGTATCCTGGTTTGGATTGGCGAGGGTGTGCCAACATCCTCTTCACAATTGATGAGCTGCCGGATGAGAGAGGTAATATTATTGTTTTCTTTAAATTTATTCTAATATGTTCTTTAACTTATTTTTATTAAATTTTCTAATTGTTGTTGTCTACTTATATATATATTGTAGATATTGGGTCATTTGTTATCGATGAGATGCCACCACCACCAAATGATCCATGTGTAGATCCTAATGACGATTAGGATATGGAGATGCGGAGGATTAGGCTAGTGACATACCTGGTCCTTGTGATCATGCACAGGTGCTGACGGGTGTGAAGCGTAGGCCTGACACTAGATTTAGGATGGAGTTGGGTGACCAACTCTGTCGAATCCTAATGGAGGAGGGGATCGGGTCAACCACTATCAGAGAGATATAGGCTAATGATAGGCTGATAGTGATATCGAGAGGCATGCCACGTGATATGTTGACCCTGGTGCAGCATGTTGTTGGAGCTACCAGCTTAGTGCCGTGGTTGAGAAGGGTCGTTCGATGTAGGCATGGTGGATATGCAGTACGTTGAAATTTGAGCAGTGCATCATATGATGATCATGATCAAGGGAGTGATCATCGTTCAACTAGTAATCCACCTCGCACCGAAGATGAGCAACCTGCAACATACAACAGTCATGATCATGAGCAGGCTGGACCATATACGTTGATTCATCATGAGCAGCCTGCAACATCCAACAGTCATGATCATGAGCAGGCTGGACCATCCACGTTGAGTCATCATGAACAACCTGTAGTATCCAGCAGTCATGATCATGAGCGGGCTGGACCATCCACGTCGAGTCATCATGAGCAGGCAGTTGATCCTGATCAGCACGAGGCACCTCCAGATCAGCAGGCATGTGATGATCGACATCTACCTGAGCATGTTGAGGTTGCACCATTGACTGAGTAGGCCTCTACTAGTACTACTATTGATGTACCACAAGCTGATATTTGACATTTATATGCAGTTATATTACAATTGTATATTTTTGACATTATATATATATATATATATATATATATATATATATATATATATATATATATATATATATATATATAGTCTATGTATTTTATGTTCATGTTGCAGTTGTACTTAATTTACATGTTAGTGATCATCATGACGTGTATATTGTTAGGTCACGTTAGATATGTTCATTTAATGTGTAGCTTGCAGATAGATGTGTATGTGATAGCAGTTATTTAACATGAGATGTATATTTGATGTTTGTGTTGTGATGATGTTATACACTGCTTGTGTTTTTTTAGATGATCATGATCATGATGATTCGATGATGTTAGCAAATTTGAAAGTGTTTTTTAGTCGAATATGATGTTTGTATGATGGTTATCATGATCGTGATGTTTATTTTTAATATTAAATCATGATATTTATTAAATATTATGTCGTGATTGTAATTGAAATTTTAATTTTAATTGTAATTGTATGTAAAATATTTGTAAAATTATAATTGTAATTGTAATATTTAATTTATTGTGAAATGATTGTAATTGTAAATTTAATTGTAATTGTATATATGTAAAATTGTAAAATTTTAATTGTATGTAAAATTGTAATTGTAATTTTAATCGTATATAAAATATTTGTAAAATTTTATTGTATTAATGTGAAATGATTGTAATTGTAAAAATGTAATTGTAATTGTATGTAAAATTCTAAAATTGTAATTGTATTTGAAATTGTAAAATTGTAATTGTAATTGTAATTTTATGTAAAATTATAAAATTGTAATTGTAATTGTAATTGTATGTGAAATTGTAAAATTGTAATTGTAATTGTAATTGTATGTAAAATATTTGTAAAAATTTAATTGTATTAATTTGAAATGATTGTAATTGTAATTGTAATTTTATGTAAAATTCTAAAATGTAATTGTAATTGTATGTAAAATTCTAAAATTGTAATTGTAAATATTGTAATTGTGATTGTATGTGAAATTGTAAAATTGTAATTGTAATTGTTTGTAAAATATTTCTAAAATTTTAATTGTATTAATGTGAAATTATTGTAATTGTAATTGTATATGTGTAAAATTGTAAAATTGTAATTGTATGTAAAATTCTAAAATTTTAATTATAATTGTAATTGTATATGATTGTAAAATTGTAATTGTATGTAAAATATTTGTAAAATTTTAACTGTATTAATGTGAAATGATTGTAATTGTAATTGTATGTAAAATTATAAAATTGTAATTGTGTTGTGAAATTGTAAAATTGTAATTGTAATTGTATGTATTGTATTGTCATCATTCAATTTTATTAAATTTTTTTAATTTGTATATTTGTAAAATTGTAAATTAATTGTCAATTTTGAACCATAACTACCGTAAGTAAAATGTATACCGTAAATATTTTTAAATTACCATAATTGTAAAATTGTAAAATTGTATGAATATAAATAATTGTAAAATAATAAATATAAAATAATATGAATTTTTGTAACATAATAAAGTTTAGAAAATGATACAAATAAATTAATGTACTTTAGAACTATCATTATTTGACTATGATCTTACATATAAAAAAAAGAACTTTATACAATACGCCATTGTTTTCGAGATCAACATAATTGAAAATTATCAAGTGAAATGATTTTAATATTAACACAATGAAAATTACCAATTAATTCAAAATACATATTATAATGTTTCGAAAAAAGTAGTCTTAGTTATAAGGTAATTAAGTCCCATTCTTTATAAAAACCCATCTTAAAAAGTATAAATGATGAAATAACACATGTACCATATCACTCTCGGTTCTCATGATCACCCTCATTATCTTCCAGCTCACTTGGCATGATAACACTATTGTTCTCAAAAATTGTTTTGATCTAAGGTCATGTCTCAATACGAATCACCAATCCCTATCCAACACATCTGGGTAAAAAAATACCTGGTTGCAGTGTTTGGGGAAACATAGGGCTCCTTAGCTTCATCCCACATCTTTCTAGAGTTGATACATATCAACCTACTATTGCGATCTTCCTTTACATTATCTGATCAAAGGTGTCCCACCACTTGCACCTAAAAATAACACATCGAAAAGAAGAGAAATCCACTTCAATGATCTCTTGTATCTTTCTGATGTAACATGACGTCTCTCGTACTAGGTTTTGATCACGGTGGCTAAATCGACTAGATTGATCGAACTCGAATTCCACTAAATAGTCTTGTGTCATGTTTCCATCATTGACATTTTTTGTACGAAAATGGTTTCCATATGCCCACATAGATGGGAACAAATGCACCTATAAAAAAGTTAAAAAATCATAGTATCATGTGTCTTATAATAACCTAACAGTTAAAATATGAAATATAGATGTAATTACATTTCAAAGGTGCATTATTAAGTTTAAAATCTACATAAATAGATTATTACCTAGTGGGTGCACCCAATCCCTACGTTTAGTGCATCCTCTTCAGCACGCGGGTAACGACTAGTTGCACCGTATTTCTCTCTGACTTGGTCAACAACCCAACTGTTAGGGCATATTTTTGGCATATTTTCTTTTAAATGATCAGGATAAGGCACACTTCTACCATTCAACCGTCTGAATTCTTTTCTGTCACTATCCCATTTCATCGTCTTTTGTTCGTACAATGCAACCCACGGTTGTGTCACTTCAGAATGGTAAAGAATGAATTTATTGATTGCTTCAATTTCTACATTCGTTGATGAAATCAAACCAATATATAGTACATATGAGATCAAAATATTCATTATATCGAAGTTCAACATGAATATTTACTTTGTGTAAATTTGAAAAATAATAAGTCGCTTACTCTTTATCAAACGTCTTTTTCCATTCGTTTGGAGCATCCCCTCTTCTCTTTTGTCTTCATCCTTTTCATCGTCCCAAATCACCGCACCTGGTCTATTGTCGATATGATTGATGTACTCACTGGCATAATAGAAAGACTCATACGATATGTACCCCTCTGCCATAGACCCCTCGGGTTTTGCCCTTTGTCGAAAAAAACCTTTCAATTTCTTTATTTACCTCTCTAAGAAAAAAATCCAACGACAAGAAACCACCCCAACTAATTCAATCTCATCTACTAGGTGGATTAGAAGATGAATCTGCAAGTCCATGAAACTCGTCGGAAATTCCTTCTCAGACATACAAACAATCGTAACTATCTCTTGACACCACCATGGAATGCTAGCCACATGAATCTACTTTGATGTGATCCAACGTACAAATGCAGATAATTTAGATATGGCACATCTTAGGTCTTAGGGGAATTCATGTTTCACACACCCACACACAAACAAAGGATAATGACATTGCAAAGTTATAAACACGTGAAATAATATACAAACTTAGTTATTTTTTATGATCCCTGCATGGGCTTACATTTATTAATATAAAAAATAATAAAATCATGCTTTTGACATTATATGTACTCTTAGAATATTCAAATGGTCATGCGATTTCAACCCCGACAATTGGTCATCCACAATGAGGCAACACCGTAATGAAGACCCGTATGAAGATGGCACCCTCACACCCATTATATCTTCCTTTGCCAAAGAAAGATCATATTTTTTTAAAATCCATGGGACATCACCTCCTTTGAGATATCATGAATTAGAGGGACCAGCGCCTGCCTCTGATCCTGTAATTTTTAATTGTCTTGGCCAATGTTTATTTTTAGTTTTTGAAGTAATAAGATCTTTCCTAATAGGTGATTGATTCAACCATTATTGGTATCATTCCTCTCTGATTTTTTCTCTTAATTCATCCTTCTCTCGATTTGACATTGTCGTGGGGTGCAACGGAAGATGGTAGGTAGGTCGCTCATCATCACTAGAATCCTAATAATTTTAAAATATATATTTGAACATGATTAGTACAAAATCTATGATATCAATTAGTAAGCACATCGAAAATGCATCATTATTTGGTTTTACGTTGAAATAATTACATTAATATGCCAAACAATTATTATTACCATCATTGACCCAGGATTGTAGCTAGAAGATGCAATATTGTTACAATTGGCAAGGTGAAGCGGTTGTCCATTTTCATCTACCAAATGCGCCTTGTGGTATGCTGCTCTTGATAAGAGCTTCCGACGTTTTGGAGTTGTTTGAATATTTTGTGCATCTAAACTCGATTATGAATCTGCATGAACCTGCAAATTTGTATACATTATGAATTTTATTAAGCAGATTGACATGGATAAAAAACATAAATTCAATTAGATAATGTATATATAAATAAAATCTGAAGTAAATATTACATCTCGGGATGGATAGGGAGAACGTCGTGATGGAATTTGAGAAATATTATGGAACGAGCTGGATTTTGAAGAATTGTCCATTCGATATAATTATGATATTTTCTCCCTTTGAGCAAAATCAACAATAAATTTTGGTGTACACACCTAAAAGTAATTTTGGTGCCTTAAAAGTGGACTTACTGTTATTTGTGTTAATGTATATATAACCACACCAGTGCATTTTAGTTACTGCGCACTGGTGCATTTTTATTAATGGATGCACCGATGTCGAATAACCGCAAATAAAAAAATGGAAACTTTACTTTTTTAAAGTGAAAAAAAACGATAAATTAAAAAATGGATGAAAAAATATTTTCAAGAATCTAATTTCATAAAAAAATTATTTAAATAGTAAACACTTTTCATTATTTTATTATTTTTGCAAAAACATTCAGGGAGAGATTTGCACGAGTCATACCTGGAGCAAGAGAGTACAAGAGCACTGTGAAGCAGTGAAATACTTTCGAACAAAACTAATATGTATCATTTACTGTGTATCATGCAGAGCCACAAAATGACGAAGCGCGGTAAAATTATTTCTATCTAGGACCAGAAGAGCATAAAAGCTTGATGGAATTAAAATTGCAAAAGGATGAATGAGGTGAATGAAAAGATACTATCGATCCAATATGAGTTTCTTTTTTTAATTTTCATTAATAATATACTTAAAAATATTAGATAGCATGTTTCAAACAATCTATTAATTCACATATGTTTAATGTTCTACAGGGGCTAACAACTCAGGAAATGAATGTTGTTCTAAGAAAAGAAAAAAAATAGAACGTGCAAATGAAAATGAATTTCTCCTTAGCTCATCTGGAGTGGTGCTAGAGGTTAACGAAAGGGGGAGATACTTTTACAAAATTTTGAGGGATATAGTGAAATGAATGTATAGACGTTCTTTTTACTTACAATACAAAAATCAATCCAATGATTCCAAGAACCAAATTTTATCCAAACTACATGATGATTTTCCAGAGAATTGGTCAATGAGACATGTCAGAATTTTAATAGCAAAAATGTGCAACAACAAAAAAGAAGGAATGAAAAAGTAATATTCCTTTAAATGTTTTTCTAGAATTATATGTATAAATTACTAGAAAGCAATATTTACTTTTCATATATCAATATAAAAATTAAATAGATTAATGTCATGTTACATTTTCAGGAAGATTATGAAAATATCAAAGGATGAACGAGCTGATATCAGAAATATGCCAGTAGAAATGTTCAAAAAGGTGTACAAGGAGATGGTCAAAGTAATGAACATAATTGCATCGCACACGAAGCCATCTCAACAACAACATGCTTCAAATGTAATATGTAATCATTGAATTTTTTGATTAGGTACAATAAATAAACAATTTAGCATTAAATATTAATTTTCAAGTATTTTCTTGCAGAAAAGAAAAGAAAATAGATCCCATTCAACACATAAAACAGGACGACAAGGAAGGAAAGGGTTTATATCTAAGTTTGTGAGTAATTGTTATTTACTTATAACAACTTAACTAGATTTCATTTTTGTATATTTTAAGTTGTTTTACAACAATCATCATTGAATGTCTTCAAACATGTGCTAACATACAAAGAAGAAACATCAGACGAATTGATTGAAATTGGGTTAAATATGGGTTGTCAGTATATGTTGGCATATCATAAATTAATTGTGGAATTTGTAAGAATCGATCGATCTTGTTTGACTTAGCTCTATCTATAAGTAATAGAACAAAAAATTATTTTATATTAAATATATGATTTGTTATGGGGTATAAAACTTGTAGGAAACAAAGTATGGAATTGCGCCAACAAATGAAATGTTGAAAGTTGGCATGAAATTTGGTTTTGAAAGAATGTGTATAGTTCATGAGTCAATTCTTGCTATGGTACGACATTTCTTTTTTATTTACATTGATGTATATTATTTAATATTGAAATTTTCATTGTTCTCACCAATGTATATACACTCATTACAATTTATTTTTATGTTTGTAGATGGAAGGTGAAGAAGAAGAAAACAATCAACACAGTGAACAAAACATTCCTTAAAATAGACCAAGTCATGGAAGTAGCTCGAGTAGTGACAACAGTTCAAGCGAAGAATGACGATCATTATGTTTGGATATCAAAGCAAGGAGTTGTATTTTTTGAAATATTTGTCTGTGAAATTAGACATTTTGTTTAACGTAATGGACATAGTGTCCCAATTGAAAGCAGGGAAAATTTTAGGGGCTAATATTCGTAGGTGGGCTAATTTTCCATGCTTTTTCAAAAAAAGAGATTCACCAATTTCCATTTAAAAAAAAATTGATTCGCCCAAATTTTATAGTCTAAAGTTTTTGTACCCCAAAAATTGCCAAAATTTTATATATACTAATATAAAATAACTAGAAACCTAAATATTTTTACAAAAATATCATCAAAATTTTTACAATTTACATATTGGGGACTAGTAAGATTCACCAAGGTTTCTAAACTTTAAGATAAACTTCACTCCTTAAAAGTTTCCCTAATTTGAAAGACAAAGGGATACCAATAACTGTCCCATTTTGTATGAAAAATAATTTCTTTTTCATATATATATATATATATATATATATAAAGTATGTTTTAATGTATTCTATTTCATTCTCCATTTTCGCTGTGAAATGTAACACCACTGATTAAATATATGGATGATTAAATATTATAATGAAGAGATGTGAAATCTGATGATATGATATAACAAATTAATCCAAAAATCACATTCAAATGCACTAATAAAAATTTAATTGATATGAATACTGTTATAAGATATGTGTCTACTTTTGATGAATAATTGATGCAGGGGCATTAGACACTAGCCAGCAATGTACGAGGTTTTGTCCACATGTTCTGGCTAGGAGGGTTCGAAAACATTTGAATTGTAACAGCTAGGTGTCAATACCTCAGCTGACTGTTTCAATTAGATTAGTTAGAGTTGTAGAAGTCGAATGGTTAGTCCATCTATCACGTTTTTAGTTTTGGAATAATTGTAATTAGGCTCTTGAATTACCATAACGGTCCTCACAGAGGAACCGAAAGGACATATGTTGATGTATATAAATGTAATCCCTCGGATGTATTGGAGAGAGAGAAAAGGAGAGGATTTTTTGAAATAAAGTCTCTGTGTTAACAATTGTTTCCAGTTAAACAATTTCTGTGCTCGTTGGCCATCGTATTTCCTCGAACTGTTAATTGTGAGGCAGTTGTCTAATAGTGAGACGATTGTACGCTGGTTCCGTGTGGAATCGTTGAATGTGGGAGTTGTATAAGTCCGCATTTCTATGTCTATTTCCCTGTAACTGTTTGGATAAACCCTGTGAAGAAATCTCGTGTGTAGGCGAGGTCTGGTAATAATGGTGAATCCCACTTTACAAAGAGATGAATTCGTTTACTGTTAATTGAAGTTCGGAACCTTGACTTGAGTTAATGAATTAAAGGGAGAGTGTAACCCGACTTAACCGTGGGTTGAGCACTGTACCGAAACCACGAACGGATTGCAAAGGCGGATTGCCCATATCGCATCACTTTTGGTGAATAAGTGGTATTTCCTGGTTGGGGAGCGATTCCACAGAGTGTTCGACACGTGGAAAAGTGGACCCCCAAAAAACCACCGTTTAAACCGCGCCATCGCACGTTATCGTTCGTACCAGGACGCCGAGCGATATTTCCGTGTGCCGTTGATTTGGGAAGGGGCCATCGAATGGTGATCGCACGCTGGACTTGCCCGAAGTTTAATAAAAGAGCCTGGATCATATCGACAACGATCGACGGTGTAGATTCATTGCGGGAGGGGACGAGCCAGGGATTGCCACCGTACTCAGGAGCCTCCGCAATGACGTCATGGGGAAATTGACAGTAGAGGTGGGGTCCAGAGCCAAAGGTTTGTTATAAGCCATTTATTCAAAAAGTGTGGAGTATTAATATAAAGTGCGAAGGGTTATAACTTTAGTCCTAAAGTTCTGAGATAATATATATAAGCTGGGAGATAGAATTAACGTTCGAAAGTTGTGAAAATATTTATTTGTCAATTTCTTTGAAATTGATAAATAAATTAAAAATAAGATTAAGGGCCACGCTATAGTTGACCAGCTCTCCTTGGGGCTGACCTTCAGCTTTTTTGCGTCAATAATGAATTTAAAAAAATCACAATAATTATGATATGATATAACAAATTAATCCTAACATCACATTCAAATGCACTAATAAAAATTTAATTGATATGAATATTGTTATAAGATATGTGTCGACTTTTGATATAATGAATTTTAAAAAATCACAATAATTGCACTGTCATAGGTCGATGTTTCTAAAAAATAAAAAATGAACACTCGTGCATGTTAGTTACTATGCACCGGTGTGTTTGTATGCTAATGCACACCAGTGCGTTTTTATGACCTATGGGCACCGCACAAACACCAATACCAATTAGAACACTCGGTGCGTTTATGTGAGACTGCTCACTGGTGTGTTTCTACGACATATGGGCACCACACAAACACCGATACCAATTAGAATGATCGATGTGTTTGTGTGATATTGCGTGCTAGTGCGTTTGTATAATGCTACGCACTGGTGCGTTGATACGACCTATGGGCACTGCACAAATACCAATACCAATTAGAACGACCCGATGCGTTGTATCACCTACAGTGCACCCAGTGCAATTTTAGACCTTAACGGCTCGGTGCATGCACCTTTGCCCGCCCCGGGGTGACTGTCTGGCTAACACGCACGGGGATGTTGCTAAACAACTCGAGGCATCCTAATTTTTTTTTTTGTCCTGGTGCTTGGCAGGTTTACAGTACCGGTGTGTTCAATGTAAAACGCACTAGTGTGTTGACACCTGATTAGCGCACCGATGAGAAAAACATCCATAATAACCTCCAGCCGCCCAGTTTTTTTTAGTTGTGTTGAAATTTCGTTAGAAGCTCCGCCAAAACCTCCGTTACCGAAAATAGATGTTGTAGCAAATGTTTTTTTGACAATTTTGGCCAATTTTATAACACTAAAAACCTCCGTTATAACCTTTGCTAGAGGGTATTTTCCTTGTAGTGGGAGGTCAAGAAAGGCGAGGAAGCGGTGGTAACTAGGGAAACCATAGGGAAAAAGCCCAAGTTGAAGGGTACTTCTACCCCTGCTAAGCGCTTTGCAAGAAGCCAGGTTGCAAAGGTGGCAATAGAGGAAAATGCAGAGGAAGGGTTACCACAATTAAAACTGACAAAAAGAATAAGAAGCCCCAAGACTTGTCAAAAGGGAAAGGGAAGGTTAAGGTAGCCAAATTCATCAACAAAGGAGAATGGGAGTCCGCATCTTTCCAAGACCCACTGCTGCAAGAAAGTGGGAATAAGACATTTGAAGAATGCAAAGGGTAGGAGGAATCAAAATTTTCCAAGTCCTCTCAAGGACAACATGAGGGGGAGGGAACTTCCCAGAAAAATCGGTCCTGAAAGGAAATGGAGGAAATTATCATTGAGCTCACTGTGTTTGAACGGGTCCTTTGGAAGGTAAATGAAACCCTAAAGGAGAACGACCTACACATGCAGAAGTATTTTGATGAGTGGCATAAGAAGGCATGTCGAATCTTGAAGAAGAAATAGACCCAGATCGACCACCTACAAAAAAAGAATGAAGAATATCAGGGTCGGGTTTGGGAAGTTGAGTCCAACAGGGCCCAATTAGATCACTTGGTTGCAGTAGTTGTAGCATAGGGCAAATATTAAATTTTTCTTTCTGAATTTGCAACATTTTTTCTTGCATAAGGGACATGCAAGAAGCTAGGTGTGGGGGAGATGTTGAGTCCCGATTTTAATCAATTCTGATGATGTTCTAAGGCCTTTCTTTCCCCCTTTTTGAACTCTTTTTTACCCTTAATTACTCTCATTTTTCCATATTACTTATGTTTTTACCAAAAGGGCGATGTGAGCTTGAGGTATGATAATTATCTTAAAAAGTATCATTTTACCTTGTTCTTAAGTATTTTTGAAGCTAAGTGTTACCTAATCGAATTATCTACAAATTTCAAGTTCAACTGATTAAATATTATGCAGACTAATCACTTTCGAAGCAGCTCCATGATCTCCTGTAGACAACCTGTGATTCATTGATTTCCTACAGACATCCCATGATTTCTTGTAGATGTGAATTTCCTGCAACCGCCCAGATTTCTTGCAGCAGTATTGACGGTTGAGTACATTCCATTTAGTCTCAAGTAGAACAGGAACATGGGTTTTATTAGGAAATCCACCTACATGGACACTGTCCTATTGGCTTCCTCGAAACTGTCATCAAAACCATCCAGATATTCAACTCTCTTATCGATGGCCGTATTACGCAACTCAACGAAATAATTTTGATCCATGCTTTCAGTCATGGATAAAACTCAACAGAGCTATTTTTTTTGTCCTGACCAGTTATTTTTAGTAAATAGTTGCAACATAATAGTTTTCCTAATTTGGGAAAGCTTATGCCTCTATAAGTGTATAAATATTGTTATGTTTTATTTGCAAAGAAGGTTGGACATATCAGACTTGTATATCACTGTAATACTTTTCCATATTAATACAAAGTAACATGTTCTGTTGATCTTATTGTGTAAACTCCTTTAACAACAAGAGGGGTTGTGAGTAAGGGAGTGCCCCCTTTGCTCACAACTCCACTTAATTACAGATTTGTGTTTCTTTGAAGATTTCTTTTGAATTGACAGAGTTATTTCACAACTGATTATTTCTCTTTTTTTCTAATTTGTAGCAGTGCATGTATGATGATTAAATGGTGAATTTTATTTGATAAGTATGTTTGGAATCATTTGATCAAACTCTAATTTATGTTATGGAATGCTAAATTGATTTTATTGATGTTTTCTTGGTCCCTTGTCTTTTTCTAATTGACATCAACAATCTTAGGTGATGTAGAGGGATGATTAAATACACTCCATAGCCTTTGCTGCTAAGTGTTGATGAGGAAAAGAGACATTAGATTTCTGTATGTGTGAATGGTTTAATTAGAGAAGCACTTAAGGTATTAGCCTGCATATAATTTGCGCAACATCTCATAAGCTTACCTACCCCTGGTTGATAATTTATGTCTGTCAAATTATAAGTCTATAATTTTCCCAAACATATACCACAGAGAATTTGATTTTCCTTGGGTGCCACATATGGAATTTTATTTTCCTCGGTGTCTTCCTCATCTCCACTTGGAACTCGACTTGCTATTTCTAGGGATTTTCTCCAAGGAAAGTTATCCCATGCATTCTTCCTTGGGATTTTGTCCCAAATCTATATATAATAGAGTCATGGGCTCTCATATGTATCATGTAATATAAGCTATTGGGCTTGAGGACATGTTGCTAGTTTGTACACGCATTTGAAATACAATACAACAGACTTTGGGGTTACTTATGATGGTGTTCTTCTCCTAGCATGTGGTAAATTCTTGACATGTTATTGTGTTTCTATTTACTTCTTCATGCTAGTTTCAAGTTATTTTGATATGAATTTATCTCATATTAGCATAAGAATTTTTTAATTTCTCTAGGAAGAGAAATATTCTATTTGATGTCAAATATAACTACAAGAATTATTTCTATTGTATTTATTTAATTTCATGTGGATTTAATGGGTTGTGGTGAAGTTTTGTAGAAGAATCCTTCTTTGGTCAAGCTTTCAAGCATGAGGGGAAGTTCTTAGAGGAGCCAACCCACTCTTGAAAATATTCAAGGAGAACCCGCATTCGTTAAATTCCAAAGTCTCGTCTATTTTGATTTGTCTTGCAGGGGTTCCTTTAAGTTTTAGGTTATTATTTCTCGCATCAAAATTAATTTAAATTTTTATTTTCAAGTATCACACTTCATTTAGTAATATCTGGCTATTTCAAAGAGCTAAGTCATGGATAGTCAAAGAGGAGAGTTTAATCATACTCTTTGGCTTAACCTTTTGTAGATTATTTTGTAACATATTTTTTAGTTTCTTGAGCTAATATTTGTTGTGTTATTATAGCACATTTCTGACTTGTTTTCTTGCATCGACTTGTGGGATTCATCTTAAAAAAAATACTTACAAGTTTGCATTCATGACCTTGGGGCTCAAATTTAGAGACTATTTCCACCTTTAGGCTATGTTCTTCTTGGAAAAGTTCGTGTTCTTCTTGGGTGACGCTGAGTTCATCTTGACCCTCTCTCTCTCTCTCTCTCTCTTAGCCATGGGAATTAAAGAAGCTTTGCCTCTCTTCTCTTCTTACAAAAAATATGAATTTTGTTGAGCATTTTTGGGCCTCAAATTGCAGAAATTTTCAGCAAGGAAATGTCTATGGCTTAAAGCTCAATTGTGAAGACTTCTTGTAGGTTTTAGAGGAGACTTCATGGTTTTCTCCCTTTGAAACAACTAATAAAATTTATGATTTTGGGAGCATGGTTTTTACCCATTGGTTTTACTATCCTCTCCACACTCTCTAAAGGCTTTATGATTTATTTTTTGATCTATTTCACTTGCATGCATCTCATTTAATTGGATAATTAACACAACCTTGCATTACGCTCATTATACATGATCTTTAGTTTGATTTATTACAAGTTTCAAGGCCATAACAAGTTCATATTTTTTGCATGCAAATGATTTTAACTTGATTTTATTTGGTTTGAATATGGTTCCAAGTATACTTATGCTTCACCATTAAGCACATCTTACATGGATCAAGTATTTGGGAAAAAATTTCTCCATAAAGAAACATTTTATTTCATGTCAAACAAGTACATTTCAAGTTGAAGTTGATTTTTCCTTCTTTTTTTGATTTAATTTTAGATATCTTACATGTCCCAAGCATCACTAAAATTTACCTCCAACTTAAGTTGGTTGAATATACATCTTAGGGACCCTCTACCTCTATTTACTCCTCACTGTGAGTTCCAAATATTTGGGTGAGGGCGAGGTCTGAGGATTAGAGTTCATTTACAATCTTGCTTTAGAGATAACTAATAAAATAAACCAAGAGCACTCTTTCATCACATTTACTTTACTTGCAAAGTTATCAAGTTTTTACTATCTTGATGGTTTACAATTTCACATGCAAATTCTATTTCAAGAAGCACTTTGGATGCAATCATTGTAATCTTTTAAAATTTACAACAAAACTTAATTTTCTTATACTTGGAATATTGTTTACTTTTGCAATTCCATTTCATGTTGTCATTTTAATGGTCATATATGATTGATGTATCTTATTGCATTTCCAAGCATTATTGATTTCATGTTGCAAATTTGATTTCATTATCTTGGTCTATCATTTAAATTTTCTATCATTTGTGGCTTAAATCTCATTTTGGGCAAGATATGGTCTACTTGAAGGCACTAGTATCATGTTGAATATATATTTCAAGTTTTCCTTATATGTTTGTTAATTGTTTGAAGGAAAGTTACTTTGATAAGCATTGACTACAGTCGTCTCACTTACATTCTTCAAGTAGATTACTAATTGTTTATATTTTGGAAATATATCTTTACATGCTTTGATTTATCATTTTGTTTATCTTAAAAACATTGTTGTATATTGTAGTTATAATGTCCTGTGCTAAAAATTTATTGTTTCACTTTTCATGATTATTTTTTCTTTCCATTTGAAAGCATTTCACTTCATTTAAGCAAACATAATTTTCATTTTAGAGAAATACTTTTGAAAGAATTAGTTGTTCATATGCTTTATGCTCATCTTGTGTATTGATGTTTGTTGATGGTTAATTATCATATCACATTTGCTTATAAATCTCAATAAGTAATCTATCTCACTTTAACATTCTCCTAGAAACCTCACATCTTTAACTTAGTTTTGCTTTAGGGACCAACCCCCATAGCTAACTTAGGAGATAGCTTAAACAGAGAGAGTTGAGAATAGGTGACAACCCCTTCTCTTAGTTCCTTTCCACCAACCACACCTTGTGGGGTTAAAGGATTTTCTCACTAACTGTAGGTAGGTGTAGGCGACAAGTGATAACACAGTCCATGTCATCAATGTCATGTCATGTTTTTTCAAGGTGTCATGTCAAGATGTATATGAGTCACAATTTTCCACATCATCCATGGATTATGTAATTTCAATATGTGAGAAATTTAATGTAAAGTTGAAGTCCAAGAGTCATCTATAGAATGTGAAAAGTCATGAAGGAGTCAAAAGGTCATAGAGAAGTCAAATATTCATGAGGGTAGCCCAAGAGTCATAAGGAAGGTGAATGGTCATCCCATTTGTAATATATACACCGTCATAACTCATGCAAAGGACTTTCCGCCTTGGATTCTCCTACCAAGCTTAGAGAGGAAAACATTTCTTTTGGAGGAGAAAGTGGTTGTTGTAACACTCCACTATTGGGGCTAGGGGTGTTCACTGTATTGATGTATCTTGGAACTTTTTCTTAATTCCAAATCTCGTTGATTCAACATAATTTCATGCGTATGTCGTAAATATTGTAAGACTATTCATTGAATGTTTGCGATGTATGTTGTTTTCATCTCTACCAAGGAAATTGAACTATTTTAGTGGCTTTGGCACTTATCTTGTTTAAGGAATGTTGTATGTTTTTTAATAATCATTGCTTTTATGTGAACTATTTCGCTAGTTTTCCAATAGTTCATTCATATGTATATGCTTGTGTGTCTTTATTAGATCAATATTATTAATCTTCTTTTAAACGCTCACTTTTATCCCCCTTTCGGTAGAAGAACCTTGATACATTCTGCAGTTGAACATTCCACAAGGCATACTCACTTGTTCATCTGAAAGTACTTGTGTACTACTCTCTTGCGCTGACCATTGTATCCAAGGAAAACCTCTAAGATCATATGGCAGCCATGTCCTATTTCCAGAAGGGATCCCACACCAAACAATGCGAATTATAATTGAGACTTTTCATAGGGGAGACCTCCTTGCATGTTGGCGATATCCAACAACGTCAACATATACAAACAAAATGTTAAAGCTAATCAATTAATCATTATTTTTATTAAGGTTTAATAAACTAAAGTTGGTCTATTAAAAGTCATCATCATATAAAAGTATGTTTTAGACATATATTAACCTAAAAATATTGACTTAAAAGTATTCGTAAACAAGTAATTAACACATGAAATTACAAGAACTACTAACAATCCATAAACTAACGACATAGAGAAGAAATTTTGGCATGATTTCCACCCTACATTATGAAATTCCAAAGGAAATGGGAATTCTCACAAGCACATATGGTCATGACATTTAAATAAATTTTCACATAGGATATTGCGCTTGCTAGTGCACCTACTAGAAACCGTAAATGAAGTAAAACAAGCACACTAAAAAACAATATTGGTATCTCTCAAATTAATCCATTTTTAGTGACATACATTAATTCATTACAAAATTAAGTTAATTTATTAACTAAAAACATCAAAAACAGACCTATATTTTATTTATTTGGCGATTTGGTGATATGGATGCGCGCATCCATGATATGTCCATAGTTAATTATTATCATCTTTCATCTCCTTTGTCTATTTGTTAAGTCCCTATATTAATAGTGTAATCCCTTATTATGTTAGTGTAGCCCCACTTATTGTTATTGTTGTACTATGTACATATTGTTATTATTGTGCCCTTAAATTATTATTGTTAGGTCAGGTAGGATTACATTGTGGCCCCACTAGGATTACATTGTGGCCCCATGGACTCCTATATATAGAAAGGAGGTTTTGTAATTTGTATCATCCAAGAATTGTTCATTCATGTAATGTATTGGAGGTTTCCCCCTCGAAGTAGCTTATTTCTAAGGCGTTGATATCTCTTTTCTTCTCTTTTTGGGGTTTGGTTACACAACATTTGGTATCAGAGCTTTGGATTTTAGGGTTTCGCTGCTCCAAACAGGTCATCGTGGAATTTTCGCTATAACTTTTTTTCTACGAAGTTTCAGAAGCTGAAATTTTTAGGGTGCGAAGCCGAAATCCTGAGGAAGCTTGTCTAAAAATTTCAAAGCTTGGTTCGCAATATTTGTGGAGATATCATCTGTGGAAGTTAGGTTTTTTTTTCAGACTCATAAACAGGTGATCGTGGAATTTTCGCTATAAATTTTTTTGTACGAAGGTTCAGAGTCTGAAATTCGTATGGTGCAAAACTGAAATCCTGAGGAAATTCGTCAAAAAATTTCAGAGCTTGGTTCGCAATATTTTTGGAGATATGATCTGTGGAAGGTAGTGCTTTTTCAGGCTCCTGAATTTCATCTCAAAGAGGTGATCGTGGGAAAAGTTCAATAACTCTCTCTCTAGGCATCGGATTGGAGTGCCGTAAAAAGTGGCCGCAAGCGCACAGACTGTAGTTTCTTGGCTATCAATTTCAGAGACAAAAGACGAAACAGTGACACATGGAAAGTCGTACAAGTTCGCTCTACTGAACCAGTGCATAATTAGGTCATTGTGGGAGATTGGACACAACTTTGTCTTGGAGAATCCAAATCAGGTCAGACCTGTGGCATTCAAAAGAGAATTCAGAGGTCTATTTCATCGCTGAATTTCAGATATTGAAGAGTCGCAATCACAGGAATAATCCAATTCCAATATCGAGCTCCTTAAAAGCAAGTAAAAGGTGTATATTGTTTTTCTCGAATAGCATAAATCTTGTTTGAAAAATCAGTTTGAAGTGATTCCAAGGGCCTATTGAGCATATATTTCAGTATTGAGTTCTGAAATGCCTCCTAAAAATAATTCAACACCCATTAAGCCCTCATAAATCTATACTATGATGCATGAAGTGGAAGAATTGTAGTATGAGATATCAAAATTACGGTACCAAGTGCAACAAATTTCGATCTTACGAAGAGCAACCGAAGTTGACATAGATGGTTTAAAAGAAGAAATGGAGGCTAAGTTGGATGGTTTGAAGGATAAAATAATAGCTAATATGGATGATAAATTAGTGGAAGATGACATCGAGCATCAACAACAAGTTCTCCAACTCTCAAAGGATAACCTAACTTTGGTGCAGAATCTAATGAAACAACATGAATATCAACATCACATCGAAATAAGTTCTGAAGCAGTCACAAAAACAAGAAATCGACAAGTAAGATCAATTTCAGAGTATCTCAGCAAGTGGAAGAACTTTCCTGTAGAAGATTCCACATGGGAGGATGAGAATTTTATATAGAAGCATCAAGAAATAATCAAGCGTTGAGGACAACACTTGTTTGAAGGAGAGGGGCATGTTAAGTCCCTATATTAATAGTGTAATCCCTTATTATGTTAGTGTAGCCCCACTTATTGTTATTGTTGTACCCCTGCAACCCCCATATTGTTATTATTGTGCCCTTACATTATTATTGTTAGGTCAGCTAGGATTACAAATGTTGAGTAACCAGCTCCAAAAATAGAAGAAAAGAGATATCAACGCCTTAGAAATAAGCCACTTCGAGGGGGAAACCTCCAATAAATTACATAAATGAACAATATGATTTTGAATTATATGTAATCTGCTATCACCATGATTGTATTGGAAAGATATACATTTCGACACAAAATCTCTAGAGAATATGATCTATATTTTTTTTTTCACTTCTTAAAACATTTGACACACTACAACCATGATGTTAATCTTGCGCGTTTAATCTCCATCTTGATATAGTCTCATCAATGCATTTTTTATTCGTAGCATGGCATCAAATAGTATGCCATATTCTCTTCATTGTCACATGATGAAATGATACAAATACATCACCTACACACACAATTCAAAACATTAGTAAATATGTTAGTTTGTTTGAAATTTTGAACATTACATTGAAGAGGCCAAATAAAAGGACCCACTAATATTACATGGGCCCATTAACTCCTACATGTCTTCCCTAACAACATAAAAAATCAATTATGATTCAATGAAAGCACATCTTCAATGCACATATATTTCCATGTCAGGATTTGATTTTGTCCCGTTGGATTAAGAATAATATGTTTCCATTATCTCACAAATCCTTGATTTGGATCAAATGCACATCACTTCACATTAACATAAAATCTACAAAAAAAAATGTACTTTATCATGTCAATTGGAAAGATGTGACCCATTTCTCTACTCCAACAAAATGCAATTTCCTCATGTTAGGTATAGTTTCATAGTACTAAGGCATGTATATATTCACATAATTGAGTGTAATAATATAAAAGAACCCACATTATAAAGAACAATTTTTAATTTTTTTTAATTTTTTTAATTTTTCCCACTCATCGTGTTGTTCAAAATAATAAGTCAAATTTGAGGTTGAATTTCCACATTATAGTGGCTTACCTACATATCAACCTTGATTGTTCATAACCTAAATTCATTTTTCACTAGCCACCTACTTTAGTGGATGATTTAAGTTGGGCCATGAAGTGACCCATTTAGTACCTCCTAATTGCTTATTTAACACAAGAACCCACACCATCATTTTTACCCTTTCCATGGGAAATATAAAAAAAACTTCAAGTATACTGAATTCTTATCTCCTTATAAAGTTGACTCAATTAGTAAAAGGAATGTGCCAATTTAAACTACCATACACACGTTTTGGATAAAATC
The DNA here is from genome assembly GCA_034641835.2 of Pinus albicaulis. Classification (NCBI taxonomy): domain Eukaryota; kingdom Viridiplantae; phylum Streptophyta; class Pinopsida; order Pinales; family Pinaceae; genus Pinus; species Pinus albicaulis. Next base: position 611,185,446 of record CM076580.1, read on the forward strand.
CAATGTTTTGTGATTGCGATTTTATTCCTTCTTAGTGACCTATAGAATAACACAAATAAATGTTGAAAAAACATGTCATGCCCATGCTCATCATTGATATAATAATGATACTCCTTAACCATATTGTAGGAATTTGGAGTTTCATCTATCGATGTTAACCAACGTGTGTCTATACAAAATATTCATGGATATAAACCTGAATGAAAAAGTCAAACATCAGTAAAATGAAACCATAAAAAAAAAGAATGTAAAACACACAATCCTTTAAAATATTAATCCCTAGTTAGAATAATAATAACTACATTGTACCTCTCTTTGCAAAGAAAATGTATAACTCTTGACAAAGTAACCAATGGATAATATTACACCTAGTTTGAATAACTCATGATCGTACTTGCATTTACCTTTCTCTATAGAGAAAATGCATTATTCTCATCAAAGTCTCCCATTTATAAGATTGTGTCTAGCTTGAATACCTCGCGAGACTGTTTGAATTAGGAAGCTTACTCTAGAATTATATCTAATATATTTATAAATTTGATTTTGAAACTTATTGGTGAGTTCTAAAATAAGGATCTCATATTTCAACAAGTCAATCCTTTTAGACACCACATCCAAAGGTGAGGGTAAATTCATGTTAACATACATATATCTCTTCCATGTGGTGATGTTATCTAATACTTCAAGGTGTGTGGGATCCATACAAAAATTCCCAAGGAAGAGTGTCAAATTACCACATTCACAACATATTGTTCCACCTATATGCATTTTACTAAAAATCACATCTTTAGAATTCCTTCTACATATAATATCATCAAAATAAAATTGTAAATTGTGGGAGGAAGGTCACCTTGATAGTAAATTTTGCAAAAATATATGAAGATGTCATAATAGAACTATAATTTAATATGGTATCGACAACAAGAAGTGTTGTGATCAATGTTTGGATTAAAATACCACAATTTCAATTTATCAAACATGGAAATGGTGATGTGGACATTAATGCTTCTTTCTTAAAACTCCTCAAATAATTCAACTTTGCACAATCTCTATAACATGTTTACAATACTCATCGTACACACATATAAGTAGGCATTGTCACAAAAAAAAACTTCCTATCTATTATACCAGAAGAAAGGGTTTCCCAACTTTCTACTACCATCTCTCTAACACCTTCTCAAAGTCTTTCTCACTAAGGCGCCCTACATATAAGTGCTCAAGAAGCATCTTCATCATTTTTTAATATAAAGAACTTGAATGTAGTATGCTTTTGCAATGTTATTCTCGAAACATGGAGTAGTTTTTGACAAGGCCATCACCATTAGATTCTTGAATTTACTGGTGTGATAATAAAGGTTGCAATTGTCCTACAAGTAATGTGGATATTTATTTTTCTTGATTTCCTAAATGAAGAGAATGGCTGATATTATTTTTGATACATTTTCATGTGCCATTACAAGTTTACCATTTCAAAAACCCAACAACTTTATTGTCTCCCTTAATTTTGTGTGCTTATCCAATCCATCTAAGATTTGAGGCTGCACAATTACTAATATTTGCTAAAAGAAATCTTAATGGTATTATAACATGTTATTGCATTGCTTGATCAGGAATAGAGCCCCCAAATTCTTAATCTTTATGCATCCAAATTCTCCAAAACAGTCACTACCCCTTTGAAAGACACAAAATTTCCAAATATTTTTGAAACTTGAGAGGGCACAGGTTCCAATGGTAGCTAGTTTGATATTGTTACTTCATAATCCAATCAATTTAGTATGTGTTACATATAAAACACACGTTAAAAAAAATACTATGTAAATATAAACCAAAATATAAATTAAAGCTATGATCTAATATATCTTGGATGAATGTAGTTAAAATTACTAATGTTAGGTTATGGGTTGGCCCAAATGATAACCAATGGGTTGGTGTGTACACTCCCTAGTGATGTCTATGTTAAAATCAACTACATTTTTTAATGGGTTTGGTTCTTCCTTTCTTTGTGCATGGCATCACCAACATTTGTTGCTATTTTTTTTTTCATGCAAGCATTGTCGCATTTTCTCCATTTTTCTCATTATCACTTTATTCTCTCTCACTTTATTTTTGTTAAGTCATTTTCAATTATACTTCCCTATACACTTTCTCCTATTGCTCATCTTATTGTTGAGTTACTCATAGTATATATTTTGGTGTATTTTTCAGATCATTGTGATAGATTAATATTTGTTTACACATTTTTTTTGGTATTTTAACTCTGATATGATACTTATTACACAAATTAACCATTGATATAATACTAGTTAAAAAAATTAACCATTGCAAGAATATTGGTTGCATACTTCCAATGGCATTGTTGTCATTGATGGCAAACAAGCAACAAAGAATAGGAACAACAAGGTATGTTGCAAGAATATTTGACATCAAGAGATGAAGGTGATGGCAAAGGAACAACATGAACAACAAAGGGTAAAGGGGCCGGAAAATATGATGGCACATGTATTTTCGATGACACACTTGTATTGATATATGCATTGTTATACCTTGGAGGTAAAGGAGAACTCATTCTTAGTCTTTTTTCATATGTTATTACATATTGAGCTAAGTGCATATATTGTTATGGAAAAGAACCAACAAGGTATACTATATATGGTTGTTATGTTTGCAAAGAAAATCGGTATGCTTGGTATGCTTGTTGTGTTTGGGTGCAAGGTATGCTTACATACATGTTTTGTGTAACACTGATTTGAAGACTAGTTTGGTTGAGCCGAATTGTTGTGATGCAAGGCAAAGGCAAGACAAAGACATGGAAAATATTGTGATACAGGGCTATTTGAATATGAAAGCAGGATTGTATTATTGCATGCTATTTATTTATTTTATTGACATGAAGAATATGAATGCATGACATTTGGATATGATGAAATTAATTATGTATTTTAATATTCAATAGTTTAAGCAATTTTGGAATTGAAGAGACACCTTTGGAATGCAGAGAGACAAGTTTTGTCAATTTCATATTCGTATGAGTGGAACACGAACATCCATCAAAGTTCATTTACAAATTTGTGCAAGGTTGGAGATTTGGTTGGTTAGAGTGTTAGAGAATGTGAGAGCTGATTGAGATGTTATGCATTAGCTACTTGACACATATAAAGTAGATGTGATGCAGATTTAAGGAGAAGAAGAATCAAAATTAGAGATGGAGATATACAGAACAATAGAACAGGTAAACCGACATATTGTTTCATTTTTCATGAAGGGATTATGGTCTCTTATCAAGTTGTGGCATGATAAATATCAGGTTGGAGGCTATTGGGGTAGGAGCCTCCTGTGGGTTGTAGTTTGTAGAAAACATATGGGAGTTGGAGCTTCCTTGCATCTTGCAACTTGCATAAAATTGAGGTAGCAACCTCCTATAGGTTGGAGTCTACATTAAACCAAATGTAATAAGGGAGTAGGAGTTTGCCTTTGCATCACAACAATAACAAAATCCAGTTTTCTCCCTTTATGGGTTTCACTTATATTTGGTGTCCATATATGCTTGATTTTATGTGATGATATGGTTTACTTATTACTTGTTGTTCACATATTCAATCTGCTGGTCATTACATGTTAATTTGTTCATTTAAAAGTTCAGTTAATGAGTTTTAAAGAAAATAAAGTAATGTCCATGAATGTACTAAACTCATTCACCTCCCCTCTCCGTTTGGTCAAGTTTTCATCAACTACTCCCTTTTTATCTTTTTCTTTTGTTTTTTCTATTAAAATTGCAGCAAATCCTTGATCAAAGTATCAACCATGATTCAAATTATGACCTCGATCAAGATTAATACCTCAATCAAGAAAATTTGTGTAACCAAGAACTTGATTGAGGGTTAAATAAACCCTTGTTTGAGGTTCTTTGAAACTTTGTTCATGATAAAAATAAGTTGTTGATCAAGGATTTTTGCTAGATAAAATGTTTAAATTTTGGAATCCTGCCTCCTTTCTACATGATAGTTTTGCAGTCACAACTTTGAGGGGTAAAATTTATTTTTCTCTTTTATGTTAGATTGTAGAATTGATGTTAGTGGATTCATCATTAGTCCCTTTTCCATGTCATATCATTTTTCCATTTTCATTTTTATTTTGTATTTTGTATTTTATTTTGTTCTAAAAATTATATATAATTTTCCCCTCCAATTGTGAAGTAACCAAGGGAAAGTTGCTAGCATAAAAATTACAAAAAAAAAGTATGACAACTATATATGTTTACTCTTCAAAATGGTTTTATGTTTTCTTAGTTTATGTAAATAGGAGAAATAAATTTGATGCAAACACAAAGGTGTATAAATTGTGATGCAAATATTAATTAACCATATTTGAAAACTAATAAAAAAAAGTACAATTTTGATAAAAAAAAGTGGAACAAACAATGTTCTGTGTAGATCATGCTCGTATATTTATGTTTTGAAAATTATACATTTAACATTGAAATTGTTGATGTAAATAAATATCCCTCTACATTTTCAAAATTGCAACGACAAACCTATAATTAAAAACACTTTAGACACATTAAATGACAATACAAATATTTTGAAACAAATACTGTTCAAAAAATAACACAATTTCCTACATAATTTTTTCATTGCATACAAAATTCATGCAATGTTTATGAGTTTTATGAGTTTTAAGATGCTGAATTTAAAATTATATAAAAGTTCAACTTTTAATCACCACATTTCAATGGCACGCCTTTTTAGCTTCACCCCAAGCTTCAATGGAAAAAACTATCACATAATAGATCGGAAAATTTAAAGCATGGAAATTTATTTTAAAGTTTAGAAACTTTGGTGAATATTACTAGTCCCTAATATGCAAATTGTAAAAAATTTCGCGATATTTTTGTAAAAATATTTATATTTCCAATGATTTTATATTAGTCAATATAATATTTTGGCGATTTTTAAGGTAAAATAATGGTGTACTATAAAATTTGGGCAAATCATTTTAAAAAAAAATGAAAAATTGGCGAATCTTATTTTTTGGAAAAACATGGAAAATTAGCCCACCTGCAAATATTAGCTCCTAAAATTTATTTTCCTTGAATAAATCTACTCTTATCTACTATGCGCAAATCCCCTAATCGTACAAGGAAGTATGTTTCAAATAAATCTTATTATCAATAGCTTTCCATCTCATGATAGAAATCAAACCCATCCACTCTTTGATACCATGTTAAATATTGTATAATCCACAAATGCAATAGAATAATGGAGAGAAGAAAGAAAAAAAGGGCATATTACACAAAAACAAATGTTTATTTGCATTATCATAATTCAAGTAGGCTATAGTTTTTAATACGAAATTGATATAGAGTTGCCAGTTTGACATTTAAAAATTTATTAACACTTCACTAATCAACCCTCTTAGATATTTATTCGCACTTATTAAACTAATTCTCCTATATTAGTTATTAATACAATATATTAATACTTCACTAGTCAACTCTCTTAGATATTTATTCGCACTTATTAAACTAATTCTCCTATATATGCTCACACTAATCAAGTTAATAAACATTTGCTTAAATCTAGAACTTACTACTTACATAAAATTAATCCAAACTTGAATTCTTATTATAGAAAAAGAGGATGTGTAGTTGTAGCCAAAACATATAAACTGCCTTAGTCAGGATTCAAAGGTTGGCAAACAGATAAAGAAAATGACTTAAATAAATAGCTTGTCGCCCGTAAACCCCTCGTAGAAAAAACTTGAAGATTTGGGATAACCTTCTGTATATGGGAAATTGAGATAGCTTTGTTTTGATTGACACAAGCTATTTTTCAATATTTAGTTAATCTATTTTTTAGAATGCTTAACCCGAAAGTACTCTATATTTTTAGTTTGTTTGTATGCACTTTTAAAGTTAGAATCCCCAACTATTATTTAACGTGAAAAATTTACTGGGAAACAAACATAACCTATGAAAATTTGAAACTCAACAAAGATTTATGATCTCCTTTAAACATTTTGTAACCTAAGTTCCTACATGACGTGATTTTGTACTCTTTTGTGACCACAAAATATAAATTTTGTTTGAGGTTTAAGAATTAAAAAAACATAGTTCAGATTTTAGTAATCATTATATTAAAAAATTCTCAATGAGATAAGTTCACATATAGAAAAAATGGAATGTTGACCATAGACTATACACACATATCATAAATAGATTTGTGGAATAGGACATGTACTAGTAAACATTAATTCTATTAATAATAAAAACTGCGTATAAATCATAAAATAGATTTGTGGAATAGTCTTTATAGATAAACATGGACATGTACTAATAAATATTAATTCTATTAATAATAAAAATTATTTTCAAATTTTAATCCAAATAGTGAAATTTTATGATGTACAAATTTTAAAAAGATAGAGGGAGTCCCTTGTATTTCCCTAAATTCAAGAATTAAACATGTTAAATTTGCAAAATAATAATTCTTTCATTACCCTAAACTAACAATATACCTATAAATAAATACTAACAAATTTTCATTTTAAAAAGCTAGAGGAGAGTCCCTTGCATTTTTTTAAATTTAAGAATTCAACATGTTAAATTTGCAAAATAACAATTTTCTCATTACCTTAAACTAACAATATACCCAGAAATAAATAATGAAAAATTGTCATTTAGTCACCTATTGAGCTTTCAATAACTCCCCCCAAGTTCACAAAACGTCAAATGATCCAGGAGGATCTTGCGTCAATACATATCGACAATGAGGTCCAGTTAGCTTCAGTTTGTCCGATGTCCAGTTCATCTTCAGCATTCAGTTCGTCCTCCAGTGTTCAGATGAAAGTTACTTCTTCATGGTATTTGATGTCATGGTGTGTGTGGTAATGGTGGCAAAATTGAATGTAATGGTCCTAAATAAAACTAAGCTATGATGAAAATATGTAAAAGGTTCTAAGATCTAAGTCTTAAGCCTTGGTGAAGAACCTATGTACCTAAGTCATAAACACCTAGCACTAAATCTAAGTGTTAAATATCTAAGGTGTTAACACTTTGCAATGCCATAAACATAAACTTTGGACCTAATCATATAACGCTATATTAAAACATTGTATTAAAAACTATGTAATAAGTAGATAATCGTCGGATCAGAGAAGATCACAGTCGAACCGCATGTATGTGAACAGGCATCTGACCGAGGAGTTGAACAACAATCGTCAAGAGTTAACCAAGCCGCAATCATCGCGAGGGGTAGCTCTCACATGTGGAGGTAGACTACCAGCGCATCGGAACTGCCAGGCCAAACTGCAAGGTGTCAGCAGCAGGTTAGACCGCGCTTGGTCACATGCAACTGTCAGGAGAATCCGCGTTGGTTTCTAACCGTAAACAGCTAATTTTATCCTAAGGTTCTAACATGGGTTTTATGATTATTGCGCAAGTTGTCAAGTTATCCACCAAGACACTAGGTGTGCACATGTAATAAGACCGAGACCTATTATCAACTAAACCACCATAAATGTAAAACCATGTGCCTAATTTGGCTTCCAGAAGTTCAAGACCAAAGCCTATTTAAGTTTGACATTTTCTTCATGAAGGGACAGAGTGATTTTGAGTTGATTTTTTGAGGGATAGAGGTTGTTTTATTTTCAGCATTGCTTGGCCATCTGGAGGTGGAATCGGTAACCGAGACAAGTGTTGGAAAGCTAGGAGAGAGAGATTTCTGTTTTTAGTGACCAGAAGTGCCTATGAGCACGATTAGTCTGGTGTTTATGCTGTGTAAAGACTTCCTCGGATCAATCCTAATAAAGTGGGCGCCCATCTTGAAAGCGGACCCAAAGACGTAGTCCACCAGGGACGAACTCTGTAATCAATGTTTGTTGTCTCTGATCTCTACTCTTTGCTACAATTTCATTCTTAATATACTGCTGGTTTAAGTCATAAATTCTTTTGATTTCCTTCAGTCTTCCACATTAAGCAGTTCAGTTAACAATCAATTCACTGATGGAAATTAATCAATTCTACATCAGCACTTAATTTCGATCACATTCAGATCATATATTTTGGTATCAGAGCACGTTGTGCTTTGTAGTGTTTTTTCCAATGAATGTTAACCAGGTCACGATTGCAATGTGGAGAAGGAACGCTTGAGGAGTTTGATCCAGAAGTTGGAAAGCGAAAAGTCGCTCATCAATCGACAATGGGAGGAACCTATGCAAGTGAAACTCCTGAAGTGAAGGTCATGGGTGAAGAACAGATTCAACAAATGTTCTTGAACATGCAGCAGATGTTGGGAGAACTCTACAAAGATAAGAAGGCGAGAGATGCAACTTCTTCTTCAAAAGCATTGAAGAAGGACAGGGGAAAAGGAAAAGCTAATAAATCTCCTTCTCCTCCATCATCATCATCATCATCATCATCATCATCATCATCTTCTTCTTCTAGTTCAGATTCTGAAACACAAAAAAAACCTCATAAATCTCTTTTGAAACTTGATGTAAAATTTGAACTACCTATTTATGATGGCGAAATGAACCCAGAGAAACTAGATAACTGGATTAAACAGTTAGAAGTGTATTGTAGGATTCATAACATTTTTGATGAAAAGAAAAAAATCCAGTTAGCTACTCTTGGGATGGGGGGAACTGCTTTAATGTGGTGGGAGAGTAAAACACAAATAGATTCTATCATGGTCTAAGTTTTTAAAAGCTCTCAGGAAATAATTCTATCTGTTGGGATACATGCAGCAAGCTATTATTGATTAGCAGCATTTGCGGCAAGGTAAGGGGCATAATGTTCAGGAGTTTACTCAGGAGTTCATGAAGAAAGCATTGGCGGTTGGTATTCCATTGGATACACGTGAAACTTTGTTAAAGTACATTAGTAGTTTACATTCATATTTACATCATACGTTATTGATGTTTAATCCTAATGACTTTGATGAAGTGTTTGTTCAAGCCATACATATCGAATCAGGTGGCAAGCCGTTCAAGTTTTCACAGAAAGCATCCTAACAGTTGGAAATCAAGGATTCCAAAGATAGCAAGAGGAAGACCAATTCGAACGGAAAGAAAACAACGACAGCTCAGAGGGAAGATGAAATACCTACTTGTACTCATTGCTAGAGGATCGGACACGATGAAGCCAGATGTTGGAAACTTCACCCAGAACTCAGACCAAAGAAGTTCTAGAAGAAGAAAGGTGAAAAGAAGGCTACTACATCAATCCAACAAAATCTAGGCTCCGACTCAGGTGATGAAAGGAATGTTGGAAATACTGAGGGGGGGGGGGGGGTGAATCAGTATTCCTTTCAATTAGAGCATTAGTTAATCTTAAATTATTATCAGTGTTTGTACAATGATAGCAGCAAAAAAGAGGAACACAAATGCACACAGTTTTTAAGGTGGAAATCCACTCCGGGACAAAAACCACCTAAAGCTTTTCTAATAATTCTTTAATATTCAACTCCAATTGAAAATAAAGCTCCAACTTCCTAGAATCTAGAAAAACATTCTTCTCTAGCTACCACTGGATGGACGCTCCAACACCTGAGATTCTTCAGTAGTCAACTGAATGGATGCCCCAACACCCAATGAGCTACAACTCACCCTAGCACCATCCTACCACACTATAGAAGAATAAAAGAAGAATGGACTCCCGTACCAGGGAAAATGGTCCACTTTACAATGATATAGAATGATGTAGAAGAAGAAGATATACTAGACCATAACCCCAACTTTGACACAACCACCTAATGATGATCCTAGACCTCCCAACACTGCTTCTTCAAACCTTGGCAGATAGACACTAGTACAATTTTTACAATAATGTATTTACAATGACTTAGTATAATGATACCGTTACAATGATTGTATGCAATGCTGCCCACTTGAAGACTTCATATGATGAACTTCTTGCTGCTGTTATGCACCTTGGTTGCTGCTCTTGTCATGCTACCTTCTGCTGCACCTTGCTTTGCTTTGCTGCCATAGAAATTCTGGTCCTTTGCAACCCTGACAACACATGATATAGTTTTTTCTTGCCTTCTAGGAGCTCGATATTGATTCTGGTGTATCTCTGTTATTTCAGATCCTCAATATCTGATTTTCGGTCCTGTAGTATTCCTCTGAGTCGTCTTTCCAATGCCACAAGTCTGACCCAATTTGGATTCTTCAAGAGAGAGTTATACCCAATCTCTCACAATGCCCTAATTATGGACTGTTTCAGCAGAGCGCACTTGTACGGCGTGCCACGTGTCACCGTTTCTTCATTTGGCTCTGAAATTGATAGAGAGAAAATTACAGATTGTGCACTATCCACCACTTTTTACGGAATTCCAATCCGATACTCAGAGAGAGAGTTATGACGAATTTACCAAGGTCACTTCTTTGAGATGAATTTCAGGAGCCTGCAAAAACCCTGGCTTCCACAGATCATATCTCCAAAACTATTGCGCACCTTGATCTGAAATTTTTATAAAAGCTTCCTCAGGATTTTGGCTTCGCCTCATAAAAATTTCAGCTTCTGAACCTTCGTAGAAAAAAAGTTAGAGCGCAAATTCCATGATGACCTGTTTTAGATGGCGAAATCCCTTGCATAAGGAGGAAATGAGGATCACAATTTATATAAATGCTTAGGCTGAGAGGGGCTTCAACAAGTGAACGTGGGAGGGATTTTAGGAGCTTAAAAAATATTAATTATGACTTTTCAATGATCCATGCCCCAACCCCATGGGGTTTTAGCCCACTCATTGGAGGTACAAACTTCAAACATGAATATCTCTCAAACCGTGAAGAATTACATGGCGTGCCATATATCAACGGAAACATCTCGACAAGTAGAAACCATCAAAAGTATTATTGACCTAGAATATATTAATTTGGTAGGTCAAAATTCCCATGCAATATTGGGTTAGCCCTTAGTGCTGCTTGGGTTGACATCAATGACAATCATTGATCAACAATCTCCCCCTTTGGCATTGATGGCAACACAAGTACTTCCCCTATGATCATGACACCTCTTCCTACAACATTCTCTCCCCCTTTGACATCAATGGCAAAGGGTAACTCCCCCTGAAACAAAACCATCATGCGGACCTGTACACACTTCCACTCCCCCTATCACACAACCGTCCTGCAGAACTGTAATCTAATGAGAACTTGGGAGAATCCCAAGCTTTTGACGAAGATATTCAAATGCTTCACGAGGTAAAGGTTTAGTGAAGATATCAGCGATTTGTTCTTTTGTACAAACATATTCAAGTTTGATATTATTTTAAGCAACTTGTTCTCTAACAAAATGATATTTGATCCGAATGTGTTTTGTTTTTGAATGCATGACATGATTCTTGGAGATGCTGATGGCACTAGTGTTGTCACAGAATATGGGAATAGGCTCACTGAATTGTACTTGAAGATCTTGCAAAGTTTGTTTCATCCAAAGGACTTGAGTACAACATGATGCTGCTGCAATGTATTCTGCTTCCGCTGTAGATAATGAGATTGAAGTTTGCTTTTTGCTCAACCATGATACGAGACAACCACTTAGATAGAATGCTGCTCCACTAGTACTCTTACGATCATCAACGCTTCCTGCCCAATCTGCATCTGTAAAGGCTTGAATAATGAGATTGTTACCCTTGGGATACCAAAAGCCATATTCTTTTGTGCCCTTTAGATATCGAAGAATTCTTTTGACGACAATAATATGTGATTCTTTTGGTGCTGCTTGGAATCTTGCTACTTGTCCAATTGCTTGCATAACATCTCGCCGAGAGGCTGTTACATATAGAAGACTAACAATCATAGATTTGTACAACCTCTGATCCACATCCTTAGATGAGTCGTCTATGCTCAATTTGCCACCTGTTACCATTGGAGTAAGGACGGGTTTGCAATCTTCCATTTTGAATTTCTTGAGCATTTCCTTGATGTACTTGGCTTGACATATAAATATTCCTTTCTCTTGCTGAGATATTTGAAGCCCTAAGAAGTATGTCAGCTCACCAAGTAAATACATCTCAAACTCACTTTGCATCTGTGTAGAAAAGTTCTTTCTTAGTCGATCATCATTGCTACCAAATATTATATCATCCACATATACCTCAACGATTGTTAAAATATCGTTATCTATGTGTACATAAAGATTGCTATCAACAGTACCTTTCCTGAACCCTTGTTGACGTAGATATCCATCAAGACGAGCATACCATGCTCTGGGAGTCTGCTTGAGACCATATAGAGCCTTCTTTAACCTACAGACATAGTCTTCTTTTTGTGATAGTAGAAAACCTTCAGGTTGTTCGATGTAAACTTCTTCTTCTAATTCTCCATTCAGAAATGTTGACTTAACATCCATTTGGTAGACTTTGATTTTTCTTGAACATGCATAGGTGAGAAACATTCGGATGGCTTTCATTCTCGCAACTGGTGCAAATTTTTTGTCGAAATCAATTCCTTCCACTTGTGCATAGCCTTTGCAAACCAATCTTGCTTTGTTTCTGGTAACCTGCCCATCTTCATTCAATTTGTTCCTGAACACCCATTTAGTCCCAATGACATTTTTATCTTTTGGTCGTGGAACTAATTCCCAAGTGTTATTCTTCTCAATTTGATCCAATTCTTCATTCATAGCTGCTACCCAATGTTCATTTTGGCTGGCTTCCTCAAAACTACTAGGCTCAAAGGTTGCTAGAAAAGCAACGTGAACTTGTTGTGATGAATGAAGTTGTCGACCTTCATTTATGTCACCAATGATTTGATTTGATGGATGGTTCTTTTGAATCCACTCTTTTGTTCTCCTTGGAGGAGCTTCTTGTTGTTGTTTTGGTATATCTTGATGATCATTGTTTACTTCTTCCTCATTGATAGTTGCTTCTTGTTCTACAATTTTATCTGCGTCTTTTTCAGCCTCTGTCTCAAGTTTCAAAGATTCTAGATCCTCATCATTACTCGCTAGAACACCATCTTCGTCAAATGTAACATTTATGCTCTCCACTATCTGTTTTCGTCTTAGATTATAGCATTTATAGGCATTTCTTTTGCGTGAGTAACCATCAAAGATACCTTCATCAACACGTGATTCAAACTTACCCAAATTTTGATCTTCTCTTTTGATATAACATTTGCTTCCGAAGATTCTGAAATATTTTACATTGGCTAGTTTTTTTTTCCATAATTCATATGGAGTCTTGTTGCAATTATTTCTGAGAAGACTTCAGTTGATAATGAAGATTGTCGTATCAATTGCTTGACCCCAGAATTTTTCATCCAATTTTGAGTCCTTCAACATTGTTCTACCCATTTCCTGTACGGTTCTGTTCTTTCTTTCAGCAACTCCATTTTGCTGAGGTGTTCATGCTATTGAAAATTGTCTTTTTGTTCCATTTTCGTCACAGTATTGCTGAAATAATTTGGAAGTGAATTCTCCACCATTATGTTGTGTAACCAGCTTCAAAAATAGAAGAAAAGAGATATCAACGCCTTAGAAATAAGCCACTTCGAGGGGGCAACCTCCAATACATTACATAAATGCACAATTATTGGATGATACAATTTATAAAACCTCCTTTCTATATATAGGAGTCCATGGGGCCATAATGTAATCCTAGTGGGCCACAATGTAATCCTAGCCGACCTAACAATAATAATTTAAGGGCACAATAATAACAAAATGGGGGTTACAAGGGTACAATAATAACAATAAGGGGGTTACGCTAACAATAATAAGGGACTATACTAGTGATATAGGGACCTAACATGCCCCTCTCCTTCAAAAAAGTGTTGTCCTCAACGCTTGAGTAACTCTGGGTGCTTCTATATAAAATTCTCATCCTCCCATGTAGAATCTTCAGTGGGTAAGTTCTTCCACTTGATGAGATACTCTGAAATTGATCGATTTCGTAGCTGTCGAGTTCTTGTTTCCGTGATCGCTTTAGGTTCCAATATGATTTTTTCCTTCCTCATCAAGTTCTGGCAATATTGTTTGAACTGGAAGATTTTCACCTATAACCTTCTTTAAGCATGAAACATGGAAAACTGGATGCACTCACGAAGAAGCAGGAAGCTCCAATTTGTATGCCATAGTACCAATCTTTTGCAACACTTTGTAAGGACCATAGTACTTTGGTGATAATTTATTATCCTTCTTAGCTTGCTTGAGGGACATTTGTTTGTATGGTTGTAGCCGTAAAAATACCCAATCTCCTACATCAAAACTTCTCTCGCTGCGATGTTGATCTGTCTGTTGTTTCATTCAATTTTGTAACAAATTCAGGTTATCCTTTAAGAGTTGGAGAACTTCTTCTTGATGCTCGATGTGATCTTCCACTGCTTGAACCTTCGAATTTTCTCTTAAAGATGATGTGATGGATGGTGGATGATATCCATAAAGTGCCATAAATGGGGTCATTTTTGCTGCAGTATGGAAGGAAGTGTTATACCACCATTCAGCAAGAGGTAACCACTTGACCCATTGTGTTTGTTTATCAGATACAAAACAACGAAGATATCCTTCCAGACATTTATTTACGATCTCAGTTTGACCATCATATTGAGGATGATAAGATGAGCTATGAGCTAATTGAGTACCCAAACAAGAAAATAACTCCGTCCAAAAATTTCCAGTAAAAATGGGATCTCTGTCGCTCACAATAACCCTTGGGCTTCCATGTAGCTTTTGAATTTTGTCCATAAATGTAGTAGCAAGTGTACTTGCTTTAAATGGATGAGATAATGCACAAAAGTGTGCATACTTGGTAAGTCTATCAACTACCACCATGATGACACTCTTTCCTTCGGACTTAGGTAAACCTGTGATAAAATCCATTGAAATCTCCTCCCAACGTTGACTTTGAATGGATAAAGGTTGTAGAAGTCCTGGGGTCTTAATTGTTTCCACTTTATTCTGCTGGCAAACCAAACATTCCGCCACAAACTTTCGAATATCAGATTTAAGGCCATCCCAAAAAAATTCTTTCTTCACCCTTTGGTAAGTTTTTAAAAATCCCGAGTGTCCTCCTAAAGGAGAAGTGTGCAATTCCAGAAGAATCTTTTGTTTTAGTTGGGAATTCTTACAAAGATATAAGCAATCTTTGTACCATAAGGAATCATTTTTCCAACTAAATGTATCAGATGTACTAGGATCTTCTTGCAACTTTTGAATGAGTGTCCATACATCTTTGTCCTTCTTCCATTCATCTCTTGCTTCGGTTATCCAATCTGGTTGGATAATAGAAATGGCACAAAGCAATGCTCCACCTCTTCATTCTTTCTTGAGAGTGCATCTGCAACAACATTAAGCTTTCCTTTTTTGTAGATTATTTCAAATTCATAACCCAACATCTTTGTGACCCATTTTTGCTGCTCTTCTGAGGATAGTCTTTGTTCCAAAAAGTGTTTAAGACTATCATGATCAGTTTTTACCTTGAAGTGTCTTCCCATTAGGTAAGTTCTCCATTTCTTTAGTGCATGCAGTATTGCTAACATTTCCTTCTCATAAATAGGTTTATGTAAATAATTTCCTTTGATTGGACGACTTTCAAAAGCAGTGGGTCTTCCTTCCTGCATTAAAACTGCACCAATTCCATTTCCTGAGGCATCACATTCCACAATAAAGGTTTTTGTGAAGTCTGGCGTAGCTAAGACCGGTGCTAGGCACATTGCCTCCTTAAGGCGTTCAAAGGCCTTAGTTGCTTCAGGAGTCCATGAAAATGCATCTTTCTTCAATAATGTTGTTAGAGGTGCTGCTATTCTCCCATAATTCTTAACAAACTTGCGATAATACCCTGTTAACCCAAGAAATCCTCGCAACTTCTTTATGGTTGTGGGGGCTTTCCATTCCTTAATGGATTTAATTTTGTTAGGGTCTACTTTCACACCCTCGTGAGATACAATATGACCCAAATATTTCACCTCTTGTACTCCAAAGAAACATTTGGATTTTTTTGCATATAATTGTTTCTCCTGCAATAGTTTGAGCACCCTGTCAACATGTTCAACATGATCCTTCCAAGACCTGCTGTAGATTAGTATATCATCAAAGAATACTAGCACAAATTTTCTAAGGAAGTGTTTGAAAATGGAATTCATCAACCCTTGAAATGTAGAAGGTGCATTGGTAAGGCCAAAAGGCATGAGAAAAAATTCATAATGACCCTCATGAGTTCGAAATGCTGTTTTGGGAATATCTTCAGTCTTCATTCTAATTTGATGATATCCTGAACGAAGATCCAACTTAGTAAAATAAATTGCTCCATGTAATTCATCCAATAATTCATCAATCACGGGAATGGGAAATTTGTCTTTAATGGTGAGCTTATTGAGCTCCATATAATCCGGACACATTCGCCATGATCCATCCTTCTTGTGTACCAATACTACAGGAGCAGAGAAAGAACTTTGACTAGGTTGAATTATACCCGCCTCTAACATTTCTGCAATCATACATTCAATTTAGCTCTTTTGGAAGTAAGGATATCTATAAGGCCTGATGTTTGGAGGAACACTTCCTGGAATCAAATGAATAGCATGATCATGATCACGAATAGGTGGGAGTCCTTTGGGAGTTTCAAACACCTTGGAATGATTGTCGAAGACTTGTTGGAGATCTGCAGAAATAGATGATTTTGATGTCGGAACTTCTAGTGAGCATAATTGTGCAATTACGCCTCGTTGTTCTTTCTTGAGAAGCTTTGTCATGACATTAGAGCTTATTATCCTTCCTGGCTTCCCTTCAATACCCCGTAATTCGACTTCCTTTCCTTCTGAAAAAAATTTCAAGAAAAGTTCTTGAAAATTAAAAGCTACCGTCCCCAAAGATTGTAACCATTGTACTCCTAGTACAACATGAACACCTCCCATAGGAATGGAAAGCATTGGACTAGTCAATACATATTCCCCCATGGTTAGCTTGATATTATGGCATTTTCCAGAGAAATTTATAGTTCCTCCATTTGCAACCATCACTTGACATTCTGGTTTTGGGTATAGGAAACAATTTAATTCCTTGGCTACCTTACAATGAATAAAATTATGGGTGCTACCTGAATCAATCAACACTATTACCTTTTTCTTCTTGATCTGTCCCGCTATCTTGAGAGTTTGAGGAGTGGTAATTCCTGCCAGTGCATTACATGATATGGTCGGATTCATTTCTTCCTCTTCTAGGGCCGGTTCCTGGTGTATATCCTCTTCTTGTTCATTTTCTTCTTCCTCTTCACAATCTATGTAAAATAATTTCTTCTCAACACACTTATGACCTTTAGTGTATTTGCTATCACAATTGTAGCAAAGCCCTTTTGCTCTTTTTTCTTCCAATTGTTGTGGTGTCAACCTTGTAGGTTGTGGAAATCTGGGCGTAGCAACACTTCCTTCTTTATAGAATTGAGTGGTAGGCTTCCTTGTCGCCATAATTTTACATTCAACTTTTCTTGCCAACCTGAATGCCTTCTCTAATGAATCAGGTTCCAACACACAAACTTCATGTTGGATGTTATCCTTTAGAGTACCTATGAAGAGATCAATCCTGTGTTCCTCTGGAATATCAGTTACCCTTATATTCAATTTTTGGAAGTCCTCAATGTGCTGCCCCACTAAACCCTTATTTTTGAGATTTATCAATTGGCTAAAGAAAGTGTTTCTCTTTGTATCCTCATAATGTGCTATCATTTCCTCCGTAAAAATTGACCAAGTGACAATTTTTTTATGGGAGCAAAGCCATCGATACCATACAAATGTATTTTGTTCTAAATGTAAAGTTGCAATGCGTGCCTTTTGTGTGTTTTGCACATTATGGAGATCAAAATATTGCTCCATCTGTAGTATCCATGTTACAGGATCCTTTCCATCAAACTTCCTCATATCCATTTTTGGAATATGGTGGTTCTTCCCGCCAACATTAGAGTTTATGAAATCATGATTAACATTTATTTTGTTCTCATCATGAGGTTTTTCTACTATCTTTTCACCATTAGGAAACCTTTCTTGTATCAACTTTGTCAAACCTTCCATGTCTGCTTTTAGAAAATTCTTCATGTTTTCCATTTTCTCATCGATCTTAGCTTCCATGTCATCCATCTTAGATTCCATGCCGGCCTCCATACATATCATCTTAGCTTCCACGCCTTTCTTCAAACCATCCATCTTAGTTTCCACGCCTTTCTTCAAAACTTCCATTTCATTTTTTGTTGTTCTTTGCGAGAGCGAAATTTGCTCTTGTAATTTTGATATGTCATGTTGCCATTCTTCATCTTCATGAGTCATAGTAGAGCCTTCTGAAGGCTTAATGGGTGTTTAATTATTTTTAGGGGCCATTTTAGAATACAATACTGATATATATTCTACACTATGCCCTTGGAATCAATTCAACTTGATTCTTCAAACAAGACTTATGCAATTCGGGAAAAAAAATACACACCTTTTACTTGCTTTGAGGAGCTCGATATTGAAATTGAATTATCTCTGTAATTGAAAATCTTCAATATCTGAAATTCAGCCATGTAGTAGCCCTCTGAAGCTTCTTTCAAATTCCACAGGTCTGATCTAATTTGGATTCCCCAAGACAAATTTGTGTCCAATCTCCCACAATGACCTAATTCTGGACTGGTTCAGTAGAGCAAACTTGTAGGACTTGCCACGTGTCACTGTTTCGTCTTTTGTCTCTGAAATTGATAGCCAAGAAACTACAGTCCGTGTACTTGCGACCACTTTTAACAAGATCAAATTCATCACTGAGAGATTTATTGAATTTTTCCCATGATCACCTCTTTGAGATGAATGGAGCCCGAAAAGCACTACCTTCCCAGAATATCTCCAAAATATTACAACTCAAGTCAAATTTTATCTAATTCCCCTCGATTTCAAATAAGACCATATGAATTTCGTACTAACCTTAGTAGAAAATTTTTATGTGGATGGTGCATATATAGACCTGTTTAGGAGCTTGAAAAGATACCTAACTTCCATAGATGATATCTCCGAAAATATTGCGAACCAAGCTCTGAAATTTTTAGACAAGCTTCCTTAGGATTTCAGCTTCGCACCCTAAAAATATCAGCTTTTGAAACTTCGTAGAAAAAAAATTTATAGCGAAAATTCCACGATGACCTGTTTGGAGCAGCGAAACCCTAGAATCCCAAAGCTCTGATACCAAATGTTGTGTAACCAGCTCTAAAGAGAGAAGAAAAGAGATATTCACGCCTTAGAAATGAGCCACTTCGAGGGGGCAACCTCCAATACATTACATGAATGGACAATTCTTGGATGATACAGGTTACAAAACTCTAGAGTAGAGTCCATAGCTGCAATGGGAATCCTAGTGGGCCACAATGGAATCATACTAAATCATCATTAATTATAAAGTAATAATTTACAACAAAAATGGGAAGTAGGTGGTACAATAATAACAATAAGGGGGTTACACCTGGCCAAAATAAAAACTGCATGAAGATAGAGACCTATCATTAATATCTCGATCTTAAATACCTTTATTTTCAAATTAGTTTCATTTTCAACCAACTCCTTGTAGATCTTAAAGCACTCAAATGCTTCGCATTTTTTTTAGAAAATGAATGTCGCGTCTGTTGTTGGCCACTCTATCATTAACATGAAATATAATTCTTCGTCTAAGCCTTTTGTTCTCACAGGACCACATAGATCAGTATGTATCAATTCCAATGGATGTGATGCAAAGTGTTCTTTTGTTTTAAATTGGACTTTTGTCTGCTTTCCATGCTGACATGCCTCACATAGTGTGTTGGAAGGTTTTGAGATTTTCGACATTTCTTGTACTGCTTCCTTTTTGCTTATCCTGACAAGATTTTCAAAGTTTATGTGACCCATTCGTTTGTGCCATAACCAGCTTTCATCTTCTTTAGCTAGTAGACATGTTTTAGTTGCTTCATCCAGAACATATATGTTGTTTGGAGCTCGATTTGCTGTAGCCACAATTTTACCATACCTTCCTTTCCTAATTTCACATTGTGTGTCCTTGATCACACATTTGTCCAACACTGAGCAGATTCTGATTCATGTTTTCGACCAATAGAACATTCTTGGCTATAACATCTTTTCTTCCGAGAGTGACGGTACCTGATCCTATAACATTTGAAGATCCATCATTTCCAAAGGATATGGCTCCATCCTTCTTCTCTTTCAGAGATACAAATTTCCTTCTATCTCCAGTCATATGCGTTGAGCAACCACTATCAACATACCACACATCTTTTTTTTTTTTGAGCCTTGAGAGCGAGAGCACAATTATCAGTGTTCTTCTTCTTCCATGTTCGTTCATTCTGTGGCTTCGAAGATTCTTCTGGAGGATTTTCAAGTTTGCAGTCTCTGGCTATGTGTCCAAAGTTCTAACATTTGTAACATTCCATATTATTTCTTAAATGTTCAAATCTATTGATGTTTCGTTGAGCCCTAGGAGGTTCATATTTGAAGAATCTCTTGGAATTGTATTGGTTCCTAGGGTACGTGCGACATTCTACAGCTTTATGACCAAATTTTCCACATGAATAACAATAGCCATGAAAAATATGTTGGTACCTAGATGGAAATCTTCGTCGAGGAATCGTCTTCCAAGGATGTTCTTGCGAATCTTGTCCAATGAAGTCTACATGCATGTCAGATCTCATAGGTTCATTGTATTTTGTTGTAGAAGGTCATGCTTCTTCTTCTTTGTAATCGAGGCCAGTTCTGTCATTGTAAGATTGTTGATTGTTGATGAGTTCTTCCAATTCCCTTGACATGTTGGCATAGTTTTGGACATTTTTTCCCTTCTTCACTTCCTTACGCAACGAGACTACTTCGGCTTCTAATGCTTCCCTTTCTTGGTTGCTTTCTTCCAACTTCTTTTGAAGTGACTCTTCAATACATTTGTGTTCTTCAACCTCAATTTTGAGACCTTGAACTTGTTCTTCAAGAGTATTGGAACGAATCTTCTCAGCATTGAGCTCTTTTATAAGCTTGATTGCCTCCTCATAAAATTCTTCTATGGTCAACCCTTCTTCTTCATTGTTTGATACTTCTTGTTTATTGTGCTTGGCCAAAAACAATACTTTCTCATTGGCTTCTTCTTTGTTGTCACTTTCTTCATCGGATGATGAGCTATCTTCTTTAGAGAGAAAGTTCCTTTTGGATCCTTTCTTTTTGCCTTGCTTGTTGGATTTCTTAAAGCCTTTCTTTCCTTTTGAGTTTCCATCACTTTTGTTCGGACATTTTGCTACGAAATGCCCAACCTCACCACAACCGAAACATATCAATGGAAGTTTACCTTTGAATTTTCCCTTACCAGGTTTTAGTTTTCTCGTAAAGTAAGCATATTCTTCATCTGAAATACCTTCTCCATCATCTCCCTTTTCTTCACACTTGCAAGTGCATGTCATTTCAATTGAAGGTTGTTTGTCCTTATTGGTTTTCTTAGATGCAACAAACGCAGTTTCTAGATTTGAAGTACCCTTTTCTTCATCAAGTCTCATTTCATATGCTATGAGAACTCCATGTAATTCTTCCTTGCTGAGTTTGTCCAGATTTTCACTGTATTCTAAGACCAATACCTTTGGGTTGAATCTCCCTGGTAATGTTCTAAGAATCTTCCATATAATAGTCTTCTCATCAACTGGCTCTCCCAATCCTTCTAGAGTATTGGTTATTTCATCAACGTATTGGAAGTATGCAGCAATGTTGCAATCTTCT
The DNA here is from genome assembly GCA_034641835.2 of Pinus albicaulis. Taxonomy (NCBI): domain Eukaryota; kingdom Viridiplantae; phylum Streptophyta; class Pinopsida; order Pinales; family Pinaceae; genus Pinus; species Pinus albicaulis. The sequence continues at coordinate 611,207,136 of CM076580.1, forward strand.
TTCATTCTGAGTTGCTCAAATTTTGCTCTATAGATTTGAAGCTTTGCTTCTTTGACATTTGAGTCACCTGCATATATATTCTTAAGCTTGTCCCATACATTTTTGGCGGTTTTACATCTGAACACCTTATGATAAGCAGATTCAATAAGTCCATTGATAATAATATTATTTTCTTTTGCATCATTTACCAAATTATTCTTACCTTGTTCATACGCGGTTGATGTAAATCCATTTTGAACAGTGTCCCATACTTCATAACCTTGCGCCAAGGGATAGACCTCCATTCTTCCTTTCCAGAGTGCATAATTATTTTCATTGAATAGAGGTACACCATTCTTGGTATGCTCCATGACCTCCTTCCAGTTGTTAAACTACTATTGAAGGAACCAAGCTCCGATACCAATTGTTGGAAATACTGCGCGGGGGAGGGGGGGGGTGGGGGGTGAATCAATATTCCTTTAAATTAAAGCATTAGTTAATCTTCAATTATTATCAGTGTTTGTACAATGATAGCAGCAAAAAAGAGGAACACAAATGCACACAGTTTTTAAGGTGGAAACCCACTCCGGGACAAAAACCACCTAATGCCTTTCTAATAATTCTTTAATATTCAACTTCAATCGAAAATAAAGCTCCAACTTCCTAGAATCTAGAAAAACATTCTTATCCAATTCCCACTGGATGGACGCTTCAACACCTGAGATTCTTCAGTAGTCAACTGAACGGATGCCCCAACACCCAATGAGCTACAACTCACCCTAGCACCATCCTACCACCCTATAGAAGAATAAAAGAAGAATGGACTCTCGTACTAGGGAAAATGGTCCACTTTACAATGATATAGAATGATGTAGAAGAAGAAGATATACTAGACCATAACCCCAACTTTGACACAACCACCTAATGATGATCCTAGACCTCCCAACACTGCCTCTTCAACTCTTGGCAGATAGAAACTAGTATAATTTTTACAATAATGTATTTACAATGACTTAGTACAATGATACCTTTACAATGATTGTATGCAGTGCTGCCCACTTGAAGACTTCATATGATGAACTTCTTGCTATTGTTATGCTCCTTGGTTGCTACTCTTGTCATGCTACCCTTTGTTGCACCTTTCTTTGCTTTGTTTTCGTAGAAAGTCTGGTCCTTTGCAACCCTTGTCAACACATGATCTAGCTTTTTCTTGCCTTCTAAGAGCTCGATATTGAATCTGGTGTATCTCTGTTATTTCAGATCCTCAATATCTAATTTTCAGTCTTGTAGTAGTCCTCTGAGTCTTCTTTCCAATGCCACAGGTCTGACCCAATTTGGATTCTTCAAGAGAGAGTTATACCCAATCTCTCACAATGCCCTAATTATGGACTGTTTCAGCAGAGCGCACTTGTACGACATGCCACGTGTCACTGTTTCTTCATTTGGCTCTGAAATTGATAGAGAAAAAATTACAGACTGTGCAATATCCACCACTTTTTATGGAATTCCAATCTGATACTCAGAGAGAGAGTTATGACGAATTTACCAAGGTCACTTCTTTGAGATGAATTTCAGGAGCCTGCAAAACCCTAACTTCCACAGATCATATCTCCAAAAATATTGCGCACCTTGATCTGAAATTTTTACAGAGGTTTCCTCAGGATTTCGGCTTCGCCTCATAAAAATTTCAGCTTCTGAACCTTCATAGAAAAAAAGTTAGAGCGCAAATTCCACAATGACCTGTTTCAGATGACGAAATCTCTTGCATAAGGAGGAAATGAGGATCACAATTTATATAAATGCTTAGGCTGAGAGGGGCTTTAACAAGTGAACGTGGGAGGGATTTTAGGAGCTTAAAAAATATTAATTATGAATTTTCAATGACCCATGCCCCAACCCCATGGGGTTTTAGCCCACTCACTGGGGTTACAAACTTCAAACATGAATATCTCTCAAACCGTGAATAATTACATGGCGTGTCATATATCAACGGAAACATCTTGACAAGTAGAAACCATCAAAAGCATTATTGACCCAGAATATATTAATTTGGTAGGTCAAAATTCCCATGCAATATTGGGTTAGCCACTGGTGTTGCTTGGGTTGACATCAATGACAATCGTTGATCAACAAGGAAAATAACCGCAATGATTTCGACAGGTAAAAATTTCGACGCTAGTTCAAATCCAAGTACTTCTACTTCCTCTTCAAACATTAATCATCTGGATGAGGATAAAAGAGTTGAACTATTTCATATAAGGATAACTTCTAATCACACAAAAATAGATACATTGTTTGACAGTGGGTCACATGCAAATTTAATATCTAAATCATTAGATAAGAAATTGGGTTTGGAGACACAGAATCATCCAAGACCATACCCATTAGGTTGGCTAAAGGAAAAGACTCAGATTAATGTCACAAAGCAGTGTCATTTAAAATTTTCCATCACAGCTAATTACATAGATGAAGTGGATTTAGATGTGATACCATTAGACATATGTGGAGTCATGCTAGGAAGTCCTTATCTCTATGATCATGATGCATTGTTTCATAGGAAAGAGCATAAATATCATCTTAAGAAACATGGAATTGAATACATCGTTCGGGCACATAAAGTCAAAACTCACTTGGATTTAGTTAATGATAATCAGATGAAGCGACTAATAAGTTCAGGTAAAAGATATGTACTCATGGTTGTAAAAGAACAACCTAAGGATCTTCATGATGCTTTTTCAAGTTGTGAATCTTAGTTTAAAGATAGTTTGGTTAAAGTGGTAGATTCATTTCAAAGTCTATTTAGAGAACCAAAAGATCTTCCACCTAAAAGGGAAACACAACATGAGATAAGGTTGATGTACGATGCCCTTCTTCCTAATGTCAAAATGTATCGCATGTCAGTAATAGAGAATGAAGAAATAAAGAAACAAATCCAAGAACTGGTTGAAAAAGGTTTCATTCGACCCAGTTCATCTCCATGTGGTTCACCCATAATTTTGGTTCTTAAGAAGGACGAGACATGGAGGTTGTGTGTCAACTTTAGGGCCTTAAATAAAATCACAATCAAGAACAGGTATCCTCTTCCCAGGATAGATGATTTACTTGACCAGTTGAAAAATGTTGTCTATTTCACTAAGTTGGATTTGCGTAATCGGTATCATCAAATTCGGATAGCAGAAAATGACATCTGGAAAATTGCATTCAACAACTAGGCAAGGGCTATTTGAATGGTTAGTAATGTTGGACATTGGGTTCAATGCTCCCTGTGTGTTTCGCGACATGGACTAATCGCCTCTCGTGGATCCTAACTCTAGCGATTGTATCAGAGACTAACGCCTACGGGTTTTGGTCTAACGACAATTGTGATTCCAACAAGTGGCTTAAGAGGGACAAGTCTCGAGTTCGAAACTCACCCAGTTCGCATTGGGGGGGAGATTTTTGGACATTGGGTTCAACGCTACCCGTGTGTTTTGCGACATGGACTAACCGCCTCTCGTGGATCCTAACTCTAGCGATTGTAGCGGAGACTAATGCCTGCGGGTTTTGGTCTAACGACAATCGTGATTCCAACAAGTAATGCCTTTTGGTTTTTGTAATGTACTAGCAACTTTCATGCGTGTTATGAATGATGTCTTTCATCTATACATTGATAAGTTTTTCATAATCTACTTAGATTGTATCCTGATTTTCAGTTCCAGTATGGAAGAGCATGTTAGGCATGTTAAACAAGTCTTCGAAGTGTTGCACAGGGAAAAACTGTACCTTAAGTTGTCAAAATGTGAGTTTGGTAAAACTTCATTGGTTTATCTTGGTTACACAGTTGGAGGTGGTCATTTGAAGATAGATCCAGCTAAGATAGACGTGATTGTTAAGTGGCCAAGACCACAAAATGTGACTGAAGTTCGGAGTTTCCTAAGTGCAGTTCAATATTGGAGAAAATTCGTTGCTCAGTTTTCTTTGATTGTATCACCTTTACATGCTCTAACAGGTTCAAAAGTTTCCTATCAGTGGGGAGGGAAACAACAAACATCTTTTGATACACTTAAGCAGAAAATTGTCACAACACCAATCTTAGCTTTGCCTGATCTTCAATAGCCATTTGAAATTGAAACAGATGCAAGTGGTTATGTAATGGGTGCAATCTTACTTCAAAAAGGGAAACCAATTTGTTTTCATTCTGAATTTTTTTCTAAGGCAGTAATAAATTATCCGACATATGATAAAGAACTATTTGCCTTGGTTGAAATTGTAAAGAAATAAAAACACTACTTAATGGGTAAGGAAATAGTGATTCACACCGATCATCAACCACTTCAGTACCTTCAGTCACAGACTAAGTTGCAACAATCTCACCACTACAGATGGATGGGATTCCTTCAGCAATTTCAATTAGTAATTAAATACAGGAAAGGTGTAACAAACGAAGTAGCTGATATGCTATCTAGACCATCTTTGAATGCTTCAGTTGTATTGCAAAATAGTTCACTGAAACTTGAAAGTTATGTAGAACAATATAGTATTGATGTTGATTTCAAAGATATTTATGAATCACTAACTCAGGGTACTGACGTGGAAGAAGTCAATCTTCATGTTCATGATAGGTTGTTATATCATCTGGGTAAGTTGTGCATACCGCAAACAGAAAGGGTGTATGTTGTTCGGGAAGCACATTCTTCTCGCATTTCAAGACATTTTGGCATAAGCAAGAATATGGCGCAAATAAAAAGGTATTGTTACTGGCCTCGCATGTATGAAACAATTGTGAAGTACATTAAAGGATGTGTGATGTGTTCGACAAGCAAGCCAAGCAATCAAAAGATTGGTTTGAACATGCCACTTCTAGTTCCTTTGCGACCATGGGACAACATTTCCATGGAATTTGTCGGAGGACTTCCTATGTCCAAGAGAGGACATGATTACATGTATGTCGTGGTTGATTCTTGTTCCATGCAAAAAGCAAGTGACTGCAGAACAAATGACACAATGCTCTTTCAACAGGTATGGGTTCATTTTTGGTTACCTACTTCCATAATTTCTGATCGAGATACTCGCTTTGTAGGAGAATTTTGGTCCACTTTGTGGGGAATCATGGACACAAAGCTGAAGAAGAGCACAAATTTTCATCCACGGACCGACAGACAGATAGAAGTGGTGAACAGGACAATGATACATATTGTTTGAGGATACTGCAGTAAACATCATTAGTTGTGGGATGAAGCTTTACCTTATGTGCAACATGCATACAATCGAGCCTTACATTCTTCGACTAATCGATTGCCATTTGAAACATGTTTTGGATATCTATCTAAGTCATCGATGGACTTCTTGTTCGGTGAAGAAGATAAAGTGGATGAACTCGAAGATTCAAACATAGCAGTGAAGTTCATTCAATGGATACAACAGATACATGAAGCAGTGCAGGATCAGTTAGAGAAGAGTTAGGCCAAGTACAAAATGCACCACGACAAGCATCAAGTCGATCATCATTTCCAGGTCGGCGATAAGGTATGGTTGTATATCAGTAAAGACATGTTGAAAGGTGAAGGTAAGAAACTAAAACCCATCAGGTATGGTCCTTTCAAGATTGTGGAAAATATTGGCAATAATGCATTCCGGTTAGATTTACCTCCTTACATGCGCATTTATTCAGTTGTGAATGTAGAAAATATGAAGTTGTATGAACCTCCGATGATCATTGATCCCGAGGAAGATACATAGATTCCTACTGTTGATGATTTGGCACCTGAGTATATGAATGAGTTGCAGGAAGATACCATCTTGGACAGGAAGATTCGAACTTCAAGGCAAGGAGATGTTGAATATCTTCGAGTAGGACTCAAGGGCATGAATCTGAGCAAGGCGAAGTGGATAGAGATCGGAAAAGTGAGAGAGTTGTACTCTCACCTGATGTCTTCTTAAATCAAACTTTTGTGGTCCAAAAGCTTTCAAGTGGAGAGGATTGATCGAAGAGGATCTTGTATCAATACAACTCAACAATGAGGTCCAATCAGCTCTAGTTTGTCTGATGTCCAGTTCATCTTCATCGTTCAATTCGTCTTCAGTTCGTCCTCCAGTGTTCAGATGAACGTTACTTCTTCATGGTATTTGATGTCATGGCGTGTGGTAATGGTGGCAAAATTGAATATAATGGTCCTAAATAAAACTAAGCTATGATGAAAAGATGTAACAGGTTCTAAGACCTAAGTCTTAAACCTTGTTGAAGAACCTATGTACCTAAGTCCTAAACACCTAGCACTAAATCTAAGTGTTAAAGATCTAAGATGTTAACACTTTGCAATGCCATAAACATAAGCCTCAGACCTAATCATATAACCTTATATTAAAGCACTGTATTAAAAACTATGTAATAAGCAGATAACCGCCGGATAAGAGAAGACTGCAGTGGAACTGCCATGTATGTGAACAGGCAACTGACCGCGGAGTTGAATAGCAACCGTTGGGAGTTAACCAAGCCGCAATTGTCGCGAGGGGTTGCTGTCACATGCGGAGGTAGACTACCAGCACACCGGAACAGCCAGACCAAACCACAAGGTGTCAGTTGCGGGTTAGACCGCATTTGGTCACATGCAACTATCAAGTTGTCAAGTCAAAATTCCCATGCAAGATCGAGGTAGCCCCTGGTGCTACTTGGGCTGACATCAATGACAACCATTGATCAACAATAAGAAGAAGTAGATGGGTAGATGGAGAACACACCAGTGCAGTTACTCAGTTGCCCGGGCAGATCGATTTTCTCAGTGGTTAAAGTTCAACAGAAGAGATAGAGCCAAAGGGTGAGTTGTAGGTGAGAGAGAGGGTATCAACAGTGGTCTGAAAAGTGCAGCACGAATTCAAGAAGACACTGCGTGAGGAGAGACATAGTCCACTAGAGCACTACACAGTCACTACGTAGAGGGTGACACAGAGACACCAGCGTATGGTAAGAGGGCCCATCTCGTGGTCAGGGAGGTATTGTGGAGAGTGAGAAATTTGTCACTAAAATTTCTCTCAATATTTTTCCTTTGTTTTGTTGTCTGAATTCTTGTACTTAAATTATTGCTGAAGATTAATAAAGAAACCCTCATCTACTGCATCGGTTTTCCCGCATTGGGTTTTTCAGGGGACAATTGTCCAAAAAATAACTGTGTTAATATCTTTATGTGTGTGCTAAAATTTCTCTAATTTTCCAGCATTTATTTTTCTTCCGCAGTATTTGTTTTGTGAAGGTTGCAGTGTATATGTTTCGATATTTGTCGTAGGAAACTGCAAATAGTTTGTTTAATTAATTAAACAAAAAGAAGAAATATTATTAGTTGTTGTAGTAGGATTCCGGATTTCGGAATTTTCACATGGTATCAGAGCGCCGATAGAAGTCGAAGAGCTTAGTTGCAGAGAGGAGAAGGAGCTTCGTAGCACTACGTAAGCAGCTGCTCGAAACCCCAGAGGTTGCATAGTCCCTTTGGCCAAGAGGGTTAGCTTTTGAGGAAAAGTCTATTTCTTTGAGAGAGACGACAGAGAAATTAGATTTTCTAGATCGAGGATTACCAAATGCAGAGGGAGCAACAATATTTTTTGCAGAGTAGATTTCCATCTGGGATGCAGTGTTTTGTAGCAGAAAAATCAACGTTGGGAAGGAAAGGAGAAATAGCACAGAAAATCATGGATAAAAACAACAGTCAGGAAGCCTTAAAATTATCTTCCAGTTTGGAGGATGAGTTTTCGTGCTTGTCAAGTTTGACATCATCTGGTGTCTGGTATATTGATAGTGAAGCTTCGGCTCATATGAAAAGAGTTACAAAATATTTCTCTAGATATCAAGAAGAGTAGATGGACTTCCAAATCACTATGAGAAACAAAACTAAATGTACTCTGGTAGCGAGAGGCACCATAGAATTTCAAACGGAAACAAGAACCGGTACCAGCACTTCTAATGTATCGCATGTGTCAGGATTGGGTATGAACCTAATTTCAGTGTCCCAGTTACAGGACAAGGGGTACGATCTACACTTCGTGGGGAAGAAAGTGTATGTCAAACACTCTAGCTAGAAGGTGAGACAAATTGGAGCTCGGAGCAACAGGGTATACAGGATGCAGATCGATTCTCCTATGGCACTGATAGGCAATGATAATAGCAGTGGGAAGGAGTTGAACAAACTATGGCACAAGAGGATGGGACATTTACACCGTGGAGCACTTAGGATGCTTAGAGAAACTGTAACGGGAGTTCCAGTTCTCAGCACAAAGCATGATGATGTGTGTAGAGGATGCGTACTTGGGAAGTACACAAAGGCAACATTTCCTAGAAGTGACAATAGAGCAAATGGCATGTTGGGATTGATACACTCAGATGTTTGCGGCCCTATGTCCACTAGAGCTCTTAGCGGTGGAGAATATTCGTCACCTTTATTGATTATCATTCCAGGAAGACCTAGATTTATTTCTTAAAGACCAAAGATGAGGTCTTTGATCGGTTCAGAGAGGTTAAGACTCTCGTAGAGAGCGCGACAGGGAAAAATATCAAGGTTCTACGTTCAAATAATGGTGGAGAATACACAGATAAAGACTTCAGAGACTTCTGTGTGAAGGAAGGCATCAAAAGAGAATGGAAAACTGCATATAATCCTCAATAGAATGGAATAGCAGAGCAAAAGAACAGAACAATAGTTGGGGCTACAAAGGCTATGTTGTATGACCAGGATTTGCCTAGATTTTTATGGGCAGAGGCATGCAACACAAGGTGTACATTTAAAACAAGACACCTCACAGAGCATTGAGAAAGAAAACGCCAGAAAATTTATGGTAGAAGTAGATTTATGTATTAGAATAGCCTATGACAACTCTGATACCACTTTGGTTGAGCTAAGGTCTTCACATGAGAGAAGCCTGAAGTAAGTCATTTGAGGATGTTCGAGAATGTGGCTTACTACCACATACAAGATTAAAAGTGCAGTAAATTGGATCATATGACAGAGAAGGGGTTCCTAATAGGGTATAGCGAGACCTCAAAGGCATACATGATCTACATTCCTAGGATCAGGAAGATTGTACTGAGGCGAGATGTAAATTTCAAGGAAGAAAAAGCTCTCGGAAGATCTCGAGAGATGCCTGTAGGTGATCCGTTAGCAGAAGTTTTGTTAGTCTAGCTGTAGGGACAACAAGTGGGACAAGCAGGACGACAGTCACAAGGATCGAGTACAGTGACCAGTACCAATATCTCCTCAAGGGTAGGAGATCCACAAAGTTCTCAGCAGACAAAGCAACAAGAACAGAAGGAGGAACTGATTGAACCTTCCACCACCAGTGGCAGAGCCAGTAGGGAAGTGTGTCAGACCTTGAGGGATGCGGAGGAGTTTGTCGGAGCTCCTAGGACAGACAAGAGACAACGCAAGTAGCTTGACAGATATCAAGCTTTGGTAGCTCAGGTTGCAGAACCCTCCAACTTTCAGGAAGCCGCACAACATCAGGTGTGGGTGGATGCCATGGTAGAAGAATACAATTTCATCATGACAAATGATGTTTGGGAGGTAGTGCCTAGACTAGAAGACAGATCAGTTGTAGCTTCCAGATGGATCTACAAGATCAAGTATGCTGCATATGGCAGTGTAGACAGGTACAAGGCTAGATTCGTGGTGAACGGGTATGCACAAAAGGAATGGATAAACTATGAGGAGACCTTCACCTTAGTTGCAAGATATACCTCTATCAAATCCATTATATCCCTAGCAGCGCAGATGGGATGGGAGATTCACTAGATGGACGTCAAGACAACATTATTGAACAGGGTGATAAAAGAAGAGGTGTATATAGAGCAGCTTGAAGGCTTCGAAACTCATGAGAAGCGCACTCATGTATGCAGGTTGAAGAAAGCCCCATATGGGCTCAAGTAGGCACCCAGGGCATGGTATTCATCAAGAGTGATGTAGATCCCAATCTCTACTATTTGATGGTGGAGAATGAGCCTCTCATTCTGGTTTTATATGTGGATGAACTATTTTTGATAGGATCATCAAGGCTCATAAAGGACTGCAAAAGGAACATTGAAGCAGAATTCGAAATGAAGGATATGGGGTCGATGCACTATTTTCTAGGATTGGAAGTATGGTAGAAGATTGGGGAGATCTTCCTTGGGAAAGGGAGATATGCTACATATATTCTGAAGAGATTCAGAATGCAAGATTGTCGACCCATGGCGATGCCCATGATCACCAATTGGAAGAAAGATGCATCAGGGGACAAGGAAGTTGACCCCACCTTGTACAAACAACTCATTGGGTCGCTCATGTATCTGGTGAACACTAGAACAGACATTTGTTTTGCTGTCAATACCCTTAGTCAGTTCATGGTGGAACCAGAAATGGTACATTGGGTAGCAGTTAGGCACATTCTTAGATATGTGTGGAATAATCAGATATGGGTTGAAATATACTTGAGATGACGCCAGATTATGCGGATTCACAGATGCAGGTTGGGTAGGTACTTTAGTGGACACGAAAAGTACCTCTGGGTACTGCTTCAATGTTGGACCAGGGATGGTCTCTTAGTGCAGTCGGAAGAAGAAGTCAATAGCACTGAGCACAGTAGAAGCTGAATATATGGGGGCCAGCACAACTATGTGCGAAGCTATATGGCTTAGGAAGCTGCTCGTGATTTTTTCAGGAAGAATATGGGAGCGACCAATGTTTACAATGATAATCAATGTTCCACCAAGTCCCCTGGAGGTGGGAGCGAGGGGGCGAGGGAGCGCGGGAGCGGCCTATGCAAAAGCTCCCTACCAATTTTTAGGAAACGTGGGGGGACGTCGGGGTCATAAAAATTATAAAATTTAATATTTATAATGTAACTATATTTTTGCAAGGAATGTATATACAGTCATCATACACTTGCATCATGAAAGATAAATCATAAATGATAAAATTACAAATCGATGAATGATGAATCATATAATTGAAACAAATTTAAAAGTTAAAAGTTAAAACATACATCATACAATCATACATGTAAGTTTGTAAGTTTGTAACTATATAATCATTAATGTAACTACTAACAATGTACAATGAAAATAAAGTTTAAGATATCATATGACATATTATATCAAGATTCAAAATAGAGTTTAAACTGAAGTTTACAACTCAAGTTTGAAACATAAAACTTAAACGCAAATAAGTTATGTCTGAAACATAAAACATAAAACATAACATATGAATATCAAATGATATCATCATAATGATAAATGAGCATAAATGCTCGAGTTAATGCCCCACTAGTCTCTACATCCAACTTCTGCACAAATATATCGGGATCAACCATGTCACCATCTGAATCAGAATCACTTGGATTCTCAAATATGCTAAGTGGCACATCAACTTTTAACACGAAACCATAAACTAAAAGGGGCGGTGAGGGGACGTGAGGGGGCGTGAAGGGGGGTGTGAGGGGGCGTGAAAGGGGGTGTGCGGGGGCATGAGGGGGCGTGAGGGAAACGTCCCCTAGAAGTCCCCAAGACCCCGGAGCGCGAGGGGGCGAGGAATCTAGACCCCTAGGTGGGGGGGCGAGACCCCGTGTAACACTGATGATAATTAGAGTTGCATAAAACTCTCTGAGAATACAGTATTTCATGATAGGTCGAAGCACATTGATGTCAAATTTCATTTCATCAGAGACTGTGTTCAGATTTGGGCAATCCAGCTGCAGTATGTTTGTGAAAATTTCTTAATCTAAGAAATCCTACTGTTAATTCTCGATTTACTTCTCCTACTTGATTAGATACACAAGTTATTAATCTGAATATTCAGAAAACTATAAAAGTAAATACATATAACAACCTACACATACGGATCATTTACTGAATAACACGTTCATATGACAAAGTGACAGATTTTTCGGACAAATATCCCCGGAAAATCCCAATGTGGGAAAACTGGTGCAGCTAGCTCTGGAGGGTTTTTATTATTAAGCAGATTCTAAGTAAAACAATTTCTGGGCACCAAATGTAATATTCCCAATTAGCGATAGCTAATTGGAAATATTAATTTTGACCAATTTTGCTTTATTGTATTCGGAGCGTGAATAAAGTGAGTAAAATAATAATTAACTCACTTAGGATAAAACACTTTCCTAAAGTCCACATCGAAATTAAAGAGTGTGGGGCCTAGTGGCCAAGTGGACAGCGTAGGAGAGGGACGCAGACCACGTGGGCAGTGTGGGGCCTACTTCACGCAGATGAGGGAGATAGCGCGGGCCAAGGAACACGTGGAGGAGGTGGGGCCTAGAGAGAGAGAGGCCCGACGTTATAAAAGGGAGGAGAGCCCCCTCATTTGGTCATTCATGTTTATGCATATTGAGCTAGTCATTTCGACTTGGAGCATGCTAGTTGTTTAGCTTGTCTACAGCACTGTTCAATGCATCGGGTGTCTCTGTTCGGAGATCCCACCCTCAGCCTTGGGAGACTTTGAGTGCTTGCTCGGGTGAGGTAGTTTCATTAGTATTTTGCAGGAGGATCAGTGCTTGCATTCGTGGGAGGAGCAGAGCCATTAGAGACTACGCAGTCTTGAGAGGGAAGACGCAGTCCATCTTGAGGGAGCTCCAGAGTGGCACTATTTGGAGGATTTTGGCCAGAGGATTGAGCAAGGGGCTAGCCCTTGCCCATTAGAGGCATTTGGCAGAGTGGGAAACCATATTTTGGAGGATTTCATTCAGCACCAACGTGGCCCTTGGGAGGATAGCGTAGATCCTCAAGAGAGGCATATTCGGGGGTCGACCATTTCAGAAACGTTCTCTGGGCTTTCCTGGGTATTGTGGGTAGAGGCTGATTCTAGAGTTTCAACTTTTTCTGAGTAGGGGAGCAGCCCCAAACACTCATCTTGTTCCAGCAGCAGCAGCATCACGGTAGTTTTCCAGCAGCTTGGACGCAGAGTAGAGAGTAGCCATTCCACTAATATTCTGAGAGTATTCCTACACTTTCCTTGTGCAAGTCGAGGTGCCATCACTCTGATCACCTCTTGTACTCATTTCTATTTTTCAGTATAATAAAATGGCTCAGTATTCTCTCTATTTCATGTGTATCTGCTTCATGTTCAGTTTTTAGCATTTGGTATCTTGTTGTATGCTTTGTATTACTGTCTATTTCCCTTTCGGGATATTACAGTGGTATCAAAGCTCATAGACATGACTCAGCCTGTGGGGCGAGTTGTCTATGACACCGGGAGAGAAGCCGTATATTTGCTACAGAGGGAGGAAGTACCGTGATAGAGAGCGTAGGTTGCAAATCACCTACGGAGAGGGTGACTGCGTTCCAGTGGTGGACGCAAAACAGGAGGAACCGATAGCAGATGATAGTGATGCGAAGAAGTTTGGGGAAATGCTCCTCAAGTCTGTATAGGATTTGTCGAGGCAGATCGAGGTGATGGGACAGAGATTCACTGTTGTGGAGGCTAGACAGAGTGAAACCCCAAGGGGTTTCCAGATTGGTGAGGGATCGGGCACATCCCACCATTTGCAGGAGCACGATGCCACTCAGCACATGGCATCACATGCACCCACACGCTCCACTATGCCCACTTTTCTGGCTGCAGACGCTAGGGCAGGAGCACAGCAGGATCCAGAGCCTAGCCACATGGGTGATTACTTTGCTGAGTATCAGGCATACGGGCAGGAGTTCAGGGATGCCCTTTCATTTCAAGATTTTGTTCAGCTCCAGCGGGATAGCAGACCCCGTGACCATCACAGGGGACACTGGCATTATCATGACAAAGACACTCAGCGTACGGTGAGCAGGTTCCACTTGCCTATGTTTGATGGTTCATCAAACAGTTCGGTGAAGGCTTGGGTGGAGAAGCTGGGCATATACTTCTAGCTCAACCAGATGGCAGAGACGGAGGCCATCAAGGTGGCAGCGTTGCATTTGGATGGACAGGCCCAGGATTGGTGGTTCCACGGGATGATTACACTCGGGCATTCGACAGTGACCACATATGCCGAGTTCACCCGGAGGTTGATAGAGAGATTTGATCGGAGGGATCCGGAGGAGCACTTTGTTGAGCTGACGAGGCTCAAACAGACCGGGAGTCCGGATACTTATATCTCAGATTTCCTGACATTTTCAGTGATGGTGCCAGATCTATCCGCGGCACGGATGATTTACATGTTCATTGAGGGGTTAGCAGAGCCGCTTCAGGGATTGGTCAGATCCACTAGACCAACCACACTCCATGACGCAGTTGGCAGGACCCGGGATTTGCAGGATGCCTTACCCAGGACTAGGATGCCTTACCCCCAGAGACAGGCTTTCCAGCCTAAGGGGAAGGATGTGAGGGTTCCGCCTCCAAAGGGGAATCCGAGTAGGGGACAGTTGGATGATGATGCCAGGAGGGAGTTGAAGAAGAAGAGGCTGTGTTTCACATGTCAGGAGCCGTGGGCACCATGACACAGATGTGCTGCTGGCAAAGCACACTTTATTGAGGTCTTCTCCAAGAGCAGTGGGGAAGAGGAGGAGTATGATGACGTGGAGGCAGGGGGCAGCCATGCAGCGCAGGACCATTTGCCACCTCCACCACCAAGAGTAGGAGGTGCAGCCTTTGCACCTATAGGGGGAACCCTTGCAGCATTGCGGGGAGTACCCAAGTATCTGACGCTGCGAGTCCGAGTGACGGTACGGGGGCAGCGAGTATCAGTACTCGTGGACAGTGTGGCAACCCACAACTTCATCGATGCACAGATGGTAGAGCGGAGAGGCATACAGACACAGAGCTTCGATGGGTTTTCAGTGTTGGTCCTAGGAGATTAGACGATGCAATGTGCCAGATATGTTCCAGAGCTGGCAGTGACGATGGGCACCTACACAGTGACTGACCACTTTTTCGTGGTTAACATACCGAATACCAATGTGGTATTGGGTGTACAGTGGCTGATCACTCTAGGGAAGGTCACCACAAATTGGGAGGCCTTGGAGATGGAGTGGGATGATAAGAAGACCGGGAAGCATGAGAAGATACGGGGAATGCACACCTACCCACCCCAGACTGTTTCAGCTCACCGGATGGAGGTAGACTTCCGGAAGGGAGACATAGAGTGGGTAGTAGAGTTGCGTGCATCAGAGGCAGGGACTACCGGGCAGACAGTTCATCTAGAGATATAGACCATCCTTGACAGGTATGCCACGGTGTTTGGGGAGATACCACTAGGTCAGCCACCGGATCGGGGATTTGAGCATACTATTGAGTTGGATCTAGGCATTCAGGTCGTCATTACCACACCCTATAGGCACCCCAAGGCCTATTGGGACGAGATTGAGCGGGCTATCCATGAGCTGTTAGCTCTTGGACACATTCGGCCTAGCACCATTCCTTTCGCTTCTTCGGTAGTGTTGGCGAAGAAGAAGGATGGCACATTGCAGATGTGCATTGATTATAGAGCCCTGAACAAGAAAACCATGAAGAACAGGTACCTTATACCACGGATTGACGAGCCGATGGATGAGTTGAGAGGGGCACAGTTCTTCTCAAAGATTGATTTGAGATCCGGGTACCACCAGATTCGCGTGAGGGAACAGGACATTCCCAAGACCGCTTTTAGGTGCCATTACGGCCATTTTGAGTTCTTGGTGATGCCATTCGGGCTAACCAACGCATCGGCTACCTTTTAGTCGTGCATGAACCACATCTTCCGCAAACATCTGAGGAAGTTTGTGTTGGTCTTCTTTGATGATATATTGATATATAGCAGGACATGGTAGGAGCATCTCTAGCACATAGAGGCAGTGTTGCGTATTTTGGAGGAGCAACAGTTTTATGCTAAGCTCTCCAAGTGCGAGTTTGGGTTGACAGAGATGTTATACTTGGGACACATTATAGGTGTGGACGGAGTGAGGGTCCATGAGGAGAAGATCAGGGCCATTAGGGATTGGCCAGAGCCGAGAAACGTGACGGAACTTCGGGGGTTTGTGGGTATTTGCACCTACTACAGGAAGTTCGTCAAGAGTTTCTCTCAGCTTGCTGCACCCCTTACAGATTTGACGAAGAAGGGGGCATTCAGTTGGACAGATATAACGCAGCGGGCCTTTGACAGGCTCAAGGAGGTGATGAGCAACTATCCAGTACTTGCATTGCCAGATTTCACGCAGCCATTTGTTCTGGAGTGTGATGCATCAGGAGAGGGGATCGGCGCAGTATTGATGCAGGGAGGCCACCCGATAGCTTTTGAGAGTCGGAAGCTCCTTCCACATGAGCGGTTATATGCCATATACGACAAGGAGATGCTGGCCATTATGCATGCATTGGCCAAATTCTGGCAGTACCTGGTTGGCAACAGGTTCAGGGTGAGGACTAACCACAACAGCCTCAGGTTCTTCTTAGAGCAGAAGCAGCTACAGGAGAGGCAGTAGAAGTGGGTCAGCAAGATCCAGGTCTACGACTTTGACATTGAGTATGTCAAAGGGAAGAACAATGTGGTGGCTGATGCACTTTCACATAGACTAGCCGCGTTGTCTCTGATGAGTTTGGACGCAGATTGGAGGGCTTGACTTTTGGTGGAGTACTCCAAGGACATGTTTGCTTGTGAGGTTCTGGATGGACAGGTGACAGATGATAGATACAGGGTGATGGATGAAATCATCTACTATAGGGATAGGATCTTCTTGACTGAGGGTTCTCAGCTCAAGAAGAAGATATTGCAGGCTTCTCATGATTCACCATTATCTGGCCACCAGGGGTTTACCAAAACCTACAGGGCCATCAGGGAGAGGTTCTCATGGAAGGGCCTCAAGGAGGACGTACTCCAGCATGTCAGGGAGTGCGAGGTTTGTCAGCGCAACAAGGGGGAGATGAACCATCCAGTAGGTTTGTTGCAGCCTCTTCCCATTCCAGAGGGGAAGTGGGAGAGTATTTCAATGGACTTCATCACAGGGTTGCCCATGGTGCAAGGCAAGGACTATATATTCGTCGTCGTTGATCGACTGACGAAATATGCACATTTTTTTGCCATATCCGCACACTATACAACAACACAGGTGGCAGAGCTGTTCTTCCGGGATATCTTCAGGTTATGTGGTCTCCCCAAGACCATTGTCATTGACAGGGACAGTCGCTTCATGGGCGGATTTTGGCAGGAGCTTTTCCGGTTGGTGGGGACAGAGTTGACACCGAGCACCAGCTACCATCCACAGACAGATGGGCAGACAGAGATAGTTAACAAGTGGCTGGAGGGCTACTTGCGTAACTATGTCAGTGGGCAGCAGAGAGCATGGCTGAAGTGGCTACACCTAGGAGAGTACTGTTACAACAACACACATCACATGTCTATCAGTATGTCTCCGTTCTATGCATTATATGGTTATCATGCTTTATCTTTTGTTGATGTGATGTTTGGTGCCAGCAAGGCTTCGAGAGCCAAGGATTGGATCCAAGAGAGTCAAGACATCCTTCGAGCTCTCAAGGATAACATGGCTACAACACAGAACCAGTAGAAGTTGTATGCCGACAGGGGTCGGGTGGAGAGACAGTTTAAGGTAGGGGACTTGGTCTACCTACGTTTGTAGCCATACTGACAGTCGACTCTGAAACAGAAGGGGGCTGAGAAGCTCAAGCCCCGTTTTTATGGGCCTTACAGGGTGATACACAGGGTTGGACAGGTTGCCTATGAGTTGGAGCTGCCCCAAGGCAGAAAGATTCATAACATCTTTCACGTATCGTGCCTGAAGAAGGCTTTGGGATAGCAGGTGACAGTGACAGAGGAGCTTCCGCCTATGTATGATGAGGGGCATTTGGTGCTACAACCGAAGGCCATTATTGATATCAGGGAGAGGCGGTTGCGGAACAGGACAATCCGGGAATTATTAGTGAGGTGGAAGAATTTGCTGGATGAGGATGCCACTTGGGAGAGTGAGAAGATCTTGCAGCATCCATCACTTCAGTTGCTTGGGGTCAAGCAACATTTTTCCGGGGGAGACTGTAATATTCCCAATTAGCGATAGCTAATTGGAAATATTAATTTTGACCAATTTTGCTTTATTGTATTCAGAGCGTGAATAAAGTGAGTAAAATAATAATTAACTCACATAGGATAAAACACTTTCCTAAAGTCCACATCGAAATTAAAGAGTGTGGGGCCTAGTGGCCAAGTGGATAGTGCAGGAGAGGGATGCAGACCACGTGGGTAGCGTGGGGCCTACTTCACGTAGATGAGGGAGACAACGCAGGCCAAGGAACACGTGGAGGAGGTGGGGCCTAGAGAGAGAGAGGCCTAGTGTTATAAAAGGGAGGAGAGCCCCCTCATTTGGTCATTCATGTTTATGCATATTGAGCTAGTCATTTTGATTTGGAGCACGCTGGCTGTTTAGCTTGTCTGCAACACTATTCAGTGCATCGGGTGTCTCCGTTCGGAGATCCCACCCTCAGCCCCGGGAGACTTCGAGTGCTTTCTCGGGTGAGGTAGTTTCATTAGTATTTTGTAGGAGGATCGGTGTTTGCATTCGTGGGAGGAGCAGAGCCATTAGAGACTGCACAGTCTTGAGAGGGAGGATGCAGTGCATCTTGAGGGAGCTCCGGAGTGGCACTATTTTGGAGGATTTTGGCCGGAGGATTGAGCAAGGGGCCAGCCCTTGCCTATTGGAGGCATTTGGCAGAGTGGGATGCCATATTTTGGAGGATTTCATTCAGCACCAGCGTGGCCCTTGGGAGGATAGCATAGATCCTCAAGGGAGGCATTTTCGGGGGTCGACCATTTCAGAAACGCTCTCTGGGCTTCCCTGGGTATTGTGAGTAGAGGCTGATTCCAGAGTTTCAACTTTTTCTGAGTAGGGGAGCAGCCCCAAACACTCATCTTGTTCCAGCAGTAGCAGCAACACGACAGTTTTCCAGTAGCTTGGACGCAGAGCAGAGAGTAGCCATTCCACTGATATTCTGAGAGTATTCCTACACTTTCCTGGTGCAAGTCGAGGTGCCATCACTCTGATCACCTCTTGTACTCATTTCTATTTCTCAGTATAATAAAATGGCTCAGTATTCTCTCTATTTCATGTGTATCTGCTTCATGTTCAGTTTTTAGCATTTGGTATCTTGTTGTATGCTTTGTATTACTGTCTATTTCCCTTTCGGGATATTACACCAAACTAGTTTACCCTACAAAGAACTCACAACAGTTATACCTCTTTTCTCTCGGAGATAGAAAATATGGTTGATTCACACCCTCAAATGGGATTTACAGAACTCGAACCCTTTCTGGCCCACCAAAAACCTCAGTGTTTCTCCTCAGCACTCTGTGTTAGCCTCATTTGTCTGTGTCAGCCTCTGCACTGCTCTGGAAGGGCCTGCGTCACCCTGAAGGGCTTACGCTGCCCCTGCGTTGCCTTAAATGTGCTTGCATTAGCCCTACGTGGCTACTGTTGCCTCTGCGCTGCCTCTACGTGGCGTCTGTTGGACTACATAGCACCTGGCTGCCTCTACGTTGCTCTGGTATGCTACCTCTTTGTCGTTGTTGTACTCTTGGCTTGTGATTAAACCATCCCCTTGCCAATAATGCCCCTCGCCGCATTGCAAACTACTTCTGAAATTCTTAGCAAACGACGCCCTATAATTTCAGCTTAGCTTCAATGCTTCACTGATGTGTGTGTTCTCCAACTGACCCCAAGCCCTTCTCTTATACTTTTCTCATTGAAACATCAATGACTGTGATCTAGTCTCTAATCGACGGTTAAGATTAGACGCTGCTTGATCCGCGTCACTTAAGTCATTTTCATCACATGTTTAATTTAATTCACTTTAATCTTTTAATTTTCCTAAGTTAGACATAGGGTCCTTAATTAAAAAGATTAATGAATTAAATATCTCTTAAACTTGATGGAATTCTTCTAAACACTTTCTAGGTCTTGGAGGTCTCATGTACTCCAACTCCTCCACAAAATTTGGGAGCTATGTGCTCTAGTTATACACTTCACTCCAAAATCTCAACGCTCCTTAGCGAGGAATGTGCTCTAGTTATACACTTCACTCCAAAGTGTTGCTCTGATATTTGGCATCGGTCTCTGTGCTGATGCTTGGCCTGCTGCCCTTCATCGCTGTGTTGTTGCTGCTCTCTTTGCTGCTACCCATGACTCTGCCACTGTCGCTGCTACATCCGTACTACAGCTCCCTCTCAAATTGTTGCACTGCAACTCATTTGTTGAGAGTAAGCAACTGAAGGACCCATGCCCAATGACAGACAAGTGAGTCGGGCTGCATCTCATCACTGAAGCTCCTTAGGATGCTGCTCTGCGCTATCCTCTTGAAGCCATTGCGCTGCTGCAACTCTGCATTGCGTAAGCGTGCCTCCTTTGCGGTGTTGAAGTCCCATCAACTCTTCTGCGTTGTTGCCTCTACACTGCCTTTCTCCCTCTACAACATCTCAACCTCTGCCTCTGCTTCATCCGTGATCTTTGCACCCACTGCTCCAGTCATTCCTGCTACCATCTTAAGGCTCCCGTAGCATGGATGTGATCCAAGAGTTGGGCTACTCAAGGATCCCGCCACCACTCTGTAGATACTCTACAAATCAATATCACCCCACCTCCGTGGTTCATGAGCGCTCATGGCTACGTCATCGTCGGAGCCATCGTCTTCTTTAGTTGTCGCAGCCTTGGAACTAGAAGCTTCCTTGTCCTTCTTCCTTAGAGGACAATTGCTGGCGCAGTGTCCAAGTTCACCACATTGGAAACATTTGATCTTAGATAGATCACGCTTCTTTTTCCCTTGCTACTTCTTAGATGCCAGGGCTGCATCTTCCTCTTCCTCCTTCTTCACCTTGCTTGATCCAACGCTGGTTTGTCTCTTAGTTATCTGACAGATTTCCTCTTGTCGGAGGATAGCCCACATATCGTCCAAGTTTGGAAGGTCCACTCTGCCCAAGATGCTTTGGAAAAATGTTTCCCAGTCCTTTGTGACTTCAATTAGAGCAGTCCTCACCATGACATCATCCTCCACCTTGACCCCCATGGCAGTCAGCGGATCCCAAATCGCCTGCAACCTGAAAAGGAAAGGATCGATTTCCTCTCCCTTGGTCATCATAAATAACCTCAGCTGGTTCTCTAAAAGCATCTTCCTCTGGACAAATTTCCCTTGATACAGCGTGGTTAAATATTTCCACATTTCATTAGCCGTCTTCTTCTCGGCCATGTGTGGTACCACATGATCCTTAACCCCGTCCATGATGAAGCGTTTGACATGTGTCGCTGCTTCATTATGCTTTTCCAGAAGAATATCATCAGTTGGTGTAGCCAAGAAACTCTCTACATGCTCCCGTAAACCGTATGCCTCCAAGACTACCAAAATTTTGGCCTTCCAGATAGCAAAGTTGGATAGGCCGTCCAACCTATCCTGATCACGTAGTCTGTGTGGTGCCATCTGCTCAAAAATAATCTGTCAGAACAGATCCTCCTGTCCCTGATTCTGTTGCTACCCTCAACAGAAACTCGGACCTAGGGTCCTTGGTGAGAAAGGCACCCTTTGCTCCCTCTGACAACTGATTTCCTCCCTTGGAGATCTTCCAAATCCAACGAATCAGCTCTGTTCAATCACCCTACGATCGATTCTTAGAATTTTTTGGCAATGAAATCTATTGAGCAGCTTTTCTCCTCCCGCTCTTTGCCAACTTAGCTTAGGCACAATTCTACACTAACAGAATCTCCAACCCACTAGCAACTACTGAATATTTGAAGCTTTGCTTCCGTACCACAGAAAATCAGCACAACACTCAAAACTAGATTGCGTCACCTTGGCTGGCCTCTACGTGAGTAGACTGGCTCAACGCAGCCTCTGTGTAGCACAGGCTGCTCCTGCGTCCCTCTGGAAGGTACTGTGCTGTCTCTGCGTCACCCAGCTGGGATTGTGTCAGCCCCTACGTAGCCTTTGCTGGGACTGCATTCTCCTGGTGCCATGTTTCCCTCTTCGGATTCTCTACCACTTCAACTGCTCTCTGCAGCTCATTTCTTCAGCCGATTTGCTGGAGATCTAGCTTGATTTGCAATCGCTCTGATACCATGTGAAATTTTCTTAATCTAAGAAAACCTACTGTTAATTCTCGATTTACTTCTCTAAATTGATTAAATACACAAGTTATTAATTTCGATATTCAGAAAAACATCGAATTAAATACATATAACAACCTACACATACAAATCATTTATTGAATAGCACGCTCATATGATAAAGTCACATAGATTTTTCAGACAAATGTCCCTGAAAAAACCCAATGCGGGAAAACCGGTCCATCTAGCTCTGGAGGGTTTTTATTATTAAGCAGATTCTAAGTACAAAAATTTTTGGGCACCAAACTGGTTTACCCTACAGATAAATCACAACAGCTATACCTCTTTTCTCTGTAATATCCCGAAAGGGAAATAGACAGCGATACAAGCATACGACAATATGGAAAATGCCAGAAATAGAACATAAAGCAAATACTCATAAAAATGCCGGGAATGCTAAGCCATTTTATTAATCTGAGAATATAATGAAATACAATGGATAATCAGAATGATAGCACCTATTCTTGCTCAAGGAAAGTGAAGAACTCTCTCAGAAAGACAGGAAATGGCCGCTATAAGAAACTGCGTCCCAGCTGCTGGAAAACTGCCGTAAAACTGCTGCTGCTGGAATGGACTGAAACTAGGGGCTGATCCCCTTGCCGGAATGAGCTGAAAATCTGCAGACCACCTGTACTCACCACCCCGGACAAAACCCAGAAACCATACAAAAATGGTCAGCCTCCGAAAATCACCAAAGAAACCCTCCTCAAGGAATTACGCTGTCTCTGCAAGGCTCAGTGCAGATGCCAAATGATAATAGCTGAAACTGTGCCACAAACTCCTCAGGAAACCTCCTACTGGCAAAGACTGATCCTCTCCTCTGGATAGCAACTGAAACTCCTGCAGAAAATCCCGCAACGGAACACCTCCAACTAGAACTGCGTCCTCTCTCCCAAAGACTGCGCAGTCACAAGAGAAGCCCAGCTCCTCAGCCAAACAAACAGCCAAATATCCCGCTAAAGACTGAAGGAAAAACCTTGCCCGAGTAGGCACTCGAAGTCCCCCGGGGCTAAGGGCGAGATCTCCGACCGGAGACACTCAACGCACTAAACAGTGCTGCAGACAGGCTAAACAGCCAACGTGCTCAAGAAGACAAAATGTCTAGCTCCAATATCATCAACAACAAGAATGATCCCAAATGAGGAGGCTCCTCCATCTTTTATAGCATTGGTTTCCCTCCAAAACCAACGTAGTCTCTCTCTCCTCCACGTGGTGTTTGGCCCCCCCTTGGCTCCCCCCTTAAGTTACAACGTTGTGCTACTAGGAAGGTGTTTTATTCCACTAAAGTGAGTTAGACCCCCTTTTACTCACTTTTTTATTTATCTACAAACCACATATGGAAAAACAATACAAAGTCGAATATTCCAATTAGCTGTCGCTAATTAGGAATATTACATTCTCCCAGAGATAGAAAATATGGTCGATTCAAACCCTCAAATAGGATTTACAGAACTTGAGTGCTTTCTGGCCCACCGGAAACCTCAGCGCTGCTCCTCAACCCTCTGCGTTAGCTTGACTGACTTGCATCTGCCGCTGCGCTGCTCTGGAAGGGCCTGCGTCACCCCTGAAGGGCTTACACTGCCCCTGCGTCAACCCTGCGTGGCTCTTGTT
The DNA here is from genome assembly GCA_034641835.2 of Pinus albicaulis. Classification (NCBI taxonomy): domain Eukaryota; kingdom Viridiplantae; phylum Streptophyta; class Pinopsida; order Pinales; family Pinaceae; genus Pinus; species Pinus albicaulis. Next base: position 611,230,777 of record CM076580.1, read on the forward strand.
GCCTCTGCATGGCCTCTGCTGGATTGCGTAGCACCTGGCTGCCTCTACGCTACTCTGGTATGCTTCCTCTCTGCCGCTGTTATACTCTTGGCCTGGGATTAAACCATCCACTTGCCAATACTGCCCTCGCCGCACTGCAAACTGCTTCTGAAATTCTTAGCAAACCGCGCCCTAGAATTTCAGCATAGCTTCAGTGCTCCGCCGATGTGTGTGTTCTCCAACTGACCCCAAGCCCTTCTCTTATACTTTTCTCGTTGAAACATCAATGGCCGCGATCTAATATCTAATTAATGGGTAAGATTAGAAACTGCTTGATCCGCGTCACTTAAGTGATTCTCATCACATGTTTAATTTAATTCACTTTAATCTTTTAATTTTCCTAAGTTAGACTTAGGGTCCTTAATTAAAAAGATTAATTAATGAAATATCTCTTAAACCTGATGGAATTATTCTAAATGCTTTTTGGGTCTTGCAGATCTCATGTACTCCAGCTCCTCCACAAACTTTAGGAGCTAGAGCATTTCCGATGCTACCCCAAAATCTCAACAATGTTCCCACAGGAGACCAGGTAGCAGACATACTCACGAAAGCTGTAGGGAGAGATAAGTTTATCCAGTTCAGGGTACATATGTGTATGGTGGAGAACCTGTTTCAGTAGAAGAAATAGATGGATTCTCAGTTGCAACAGCAACAAATGAGAGGGAGTTGCAGTGCAGATGCAATAGTTGGCAGCAGTACAACAGGGTGAGCAGCAACACAAATGCAACACATAACAGAGTTGCACAGTAGTTGTTGGGCAATAGTAGCTAGACATCAACAACGTGACAGGAGATGTTGCAGAGACAGTGTGTTGTGGCAGTAGTTGCAACACTAGAACACTTTCCTCGCTAAGAGGGAGTGTTAGTTTTTGTATCATCGGATGTGTTCTAGCGACGAGATTTGGTGGAGAGGCTAGAATATACGTATTATCCAATACCCATAAATCGTTTCTGGAAATTCCATCTAGAGACGACTTAATTAGATTTATTAATCAATTTTTAATATTTTCTAAGTCTAAACTTAGGAAATATGATTAATTAATCATAATTAATTAATTCATGGTGTGAATGTTCTAGAAACTCACATAGATTGATAGGGAAATAATCTGGGCCATTGATTATGTTTAATCTTGGTCGTTGGTGCTCCAACATAAGATTATAAGAAGAAGTCGATCGGTAGATGGAGAAAACACCAATGCAGTTACTCAATTTCCCAGGCAGATCGATTGTCTTAGTGGTTGAAGTTCAGCAGAGGAGATAGAGCCAGAGGGTGAGTTGCAGATGAGAGAGAGAGGGTATCAACAGTGGTCTGGAAAGTGCAGGACAAATTCAGGAAGAGACAATGTGAGGAGAGAAGCAGTCCACTAGAGTACTGCGCAGAGGGTGACGCAAAGAGACCAGCGGATGGGCAGAGGGCCCATCTTAGGGTCAGGGAGTCGCCGTGGAGAGAGAAATTTATCACTAAATTTCTTTCAGTGTTTTTCCTCTGTTTTGCTGTCTGAATTCTTGTACTTAAATTACTACTAAAGATTAATAAAGAAACCCTCATCTACTCCACTGGTTTTCCCGCATTGGGTTTTTCCGGGGACAATTGTCCAAAAATAACTGTGTCAATATGTTTATGTGTGTGCTAGAATTTCTCTCATTTTCTAGCATTTATTTTTCTTCTGCAATATTTGTTTTTTGAAGCCTGCGGTGTATATGTTTCGATATTTGTTGCAGGAAACTTCAAATAGGTTGTTTAATTAATTTAACAAATAGAAGAAATATTATCAGTTGCTGCAGTAGGATTCCGGATTTCGGAATTTTCACATTTCTTTTTGCCTAGCTTTTTCTTCTTCAAACTTCTCAAAATTTTCGAGCAACTCCTTCCTAATATCCCCAATTTGTTCTGTTGGTGCTGCACATGGAACAATTTGGCCTCTAATACTAGCCAAGTGTTGTTTCAACCTATGAATGCCCCCTCCACCTCCCTTATTTTTTTATGACAAAATTTGCAATGCATTTGATTATCAAATATCTCAGGATATGCCCAAACAACATCTTTCATTCTAGGAGCCATTTTTGATATTTGGACTTGGAAATGAAAGGACAAAAATATGAAAAAGAAAAGAAAAAAAAAAACAACTCTTCAATGTTCATTTCTTTTAGAAAAATTACTCTTTTTGAATTTCCAGATTTGCAAAAAAAAAAACAAGCAAAGGCAGATTAGAGAAGTGAAAAAAAAATATCTCTAGGAACTAGCCTCTTCAATGCTGCTCTAATGACTACCCAAGAAGCTCCTCATTGCTACTCCAATGATTGGCCAAGACACTTCTAACTGCTGCTCCAAAAACCAACTCCACAACTCTTCATAAACTCCTCACAAATGCTCATACAAATGCAATGAGATAGTTGTGAGGAAATGCGAGGGGGTTGGGTAGCTTTTATAGGCTTGGGAGAGGTTAGATGAACTTGCAAAAAACCTAAAACCCAAAAAATGTCTAATTTTGGAGTATGTTGTTCCCTTCTTTTTTCCGCCGCGCACTAGTTATGACTCGCTCAGCCTGGTTATATCAGGCTCGGCCAAGCCGGCCGGTCCGTTACTGAACCCGCCGAGCCAGGGACCGGCTCCGCTGGTTTGGTAATGTTGATTTATGGTAGCATCGGATGTGCTCTAGCCTTGTAGCTTTGGATATAGGCTAAGACACATGCATTCCATAAAACCTAGAAATGGTTTTGGAAAATTCCACTTAAAGATGGTTTAATTAAATTAATTAATCATTTTTAATATTTCCCTAAGTCTAAACTTAGGGAAACTGATTAATTAAATGGTATTAATGAAACCAAGTGTGAATCTTCTAGATAAAGTCATGGATCACCTCCAAGTTAATCCTAGCCCTTGATTATGTTTTAATCTTGGCCGTTGAAGGGTCAACAAAGGATTATAAGAAGGAGGGTGAGGAGCCTATGGAAAACACATCAAACGAAGAAAGAATCAAGAGATCGATTTCTTCAGCCGAAGGAAGCATCGAAGTGATTCTAGATTGCAGAGAGGGGAAGGTGGTATCTCCAGGAGGGAGAATTTCTGAAGAATAAGGAGTGCAGGAAGAGAAGTGAGAAGGGAGCCATAGTAGCAACGTAGAGATAGCCAAGCAGCAGTTATGTTGGGCCAACGCAAAGCAGCAGAGGGAGTTTCGATTTCAGTTGTGGAGACAATTGAGGGTTCATCCAGTAGCTGGAGGGCATTCCTAGAAGAGGGGAAAAATCTAGTCCCACACTGCAGTGAGCACTGAGGCAGCCACAACGAGCAGCAACAGCAGTGACGCAGTGAGAGTGTGAGTGACGCAGTCATTGCACAGAAATCACGCAGAGGCATTCAAAGTGAGAGCAGGTTGGTGTCGGAACTTCTTGGTGAAGTGAGAATTGTTTCACTAATCCCATTCTCATCAGATTTCTTCAGGTGATTGATTGATAAATACAATCACACATTTGTACTCAGAATTTCTGCATAATAAAGAAACCCTCATCTCTACTGCACCGGTTTTCTCGAGTTGGGCTTTTCCGGGGACAATTGTCCAAAAATAACAGTGTCTATGTGTGAATACTTGTGCTATTTCTTTCATGTTGTTTATTTATCGTGAAGTCTGCAACATATTTTATTTTGATATTTAACACAGTAAAATGTTAAATAATTGTGTGGGAATGCAATAGAAGAAATATAATCAGTAGCTGCAGTAGAATTCTACATTATAGAATTTTCACAGGTAATGGACCAACTTTTGGTCCGAGTTTTTACCAAGCCGGTTCCGACAGGGGTCTGACTCGGTCAACGAGGCTGGTTCCGTTTCAAATCGGCTGATTTTTAAAAAACTGAGTCCAGGTTCATCCACTCCAATTGTATTTGTACTCCCACTTGTTAAGTCAATAAAAATGGCTCAACTTGGCGCAGTTTATGGTGTTAATGGTTGTTGTTTATGCATGTTCTAGATTTGTGTGTTGCATGTGTGTAATTTTTTGTTTATCATTGTTATTTCCTATTAAAAATATTACACCTTCCCACTATGAAAGAACAATATCTGAAATAAATTCACCATGAAAAGTGCAACTTTTTGCTACAAACATTTTTTGCGGAATTTAATATGATATTCAAATCCTAAAATAACATAAACACATGATACCACTTGGCATGGATCAAATGATTCTTTGATCACTTAAACATCACTTTACAACTCTAAGAGTGAATGACATTGAATACTTTCAATTAGTGCAAATGACAAGATCCCTTAAAATTAATATTCTTTCCATGCAAATCACACAACATGCAAGTCAAATAGGACTAAGCATATTAAGACATGCAAACAATTGCATACAACTCCTCAATTGTAGATCAATATCTAGTAACATGATTGTGCAATAGCCATAAATAATAAGGAAGAACATTGCGAAATATCTCACCACCATGCAAAGGATATCACATAGATTTACATTTTTTATGAGCATATTCATATGTAATAGTCTTCACTGTTGTTGTTTAAGGGTGCAAGGGAGGAGGTGGAAACAGTCAACACCACCAATTTTTTTTAGTGAGGATGGGGGCAATCAACACCCACACATTCAAACGAATGGTTTGAGGAAAGAGACTTACATATTCAAATGAGCATATTTAAATAGTAAGATACATATATGAGTTATTATTTCCACGTACATGTAATGCTTTACGCTTACCAATTCCCTTTTGTTCAGTGATTCCCATGCACATTTAGTTGTCCACTAGTCACCACCGACTCTTACTCCCTTCATAGTTTTTCCATCTTTCAATAACTAATTTCAAATTTTCATCCCTAGTTCGAACCTGTAGGTTTGACATGGAAAATTTGATTAGAATCAAGTCAACGATGCCCATAACAAATACCACATTGAGTAACTGAATCTAATATAAGTAGATGAATCCTCACGTATAATTCATAAAATAACAATGGCTTCTACATGTCCAAAAAGTCCAACAAATTCTAAATCTGTTGATTCAATTTGTCTTTGACTAAATCATAAAAGGCATCCAATTTTTTATCAATTAATATAATTTAGCATAGTTTTTTTTTGGTGTTCTACCGTTTATTTCAGAAGGAAAACCTAACTTTCATTTTTTATAATAATTTTATATAGTATATTTTTCTGATATTTTCATTTTCTTTTCTCTTGCTTCAAATTGGCTTATATTAATACAACTGGATAATATATATTTGTGGCTCCTATATCATAGAAAGCCTAAGTAGTGGGTTAAAAAAAGAGGAAGATTCTTGCTAAAAATGTGCAGTCTCTTCTATCAATAGACATGATAGAAAGGCGAAGACTAAAGAAGGGATTCATAATAAATAAATAGGAAAAATTATGTCAAAAATAAATATCACTTTAACCTATTTGACATTAATAAAAAAGTATCAGCCAAATATATTTTTTACCTTGTAATCATGGCATCCAACAGTTATGCCTTCTGAGTCTATTTTTCATATCCATTTTTATTTACTTCTCATGGCACCATTTTCTTTCGAGATCCAAATTTACATACTAACATAAATTTTAGCACATGCAATTAACTTTTCTTGTTGAGATACCTGAATATAATGCTCCACGGAAAATTAGGTTTCCCATCTAAGCAATATAGAAGGACCTCGTGAAATTTCATCTTATGTGTGAGATATTAAAATAATTAATTCTTTTAATAAGGACCCTAAGTCTAACTTAGGGAATTAGAAAACTTAAAGTGAATTAAAGATGAAATGTTCTAAATGACGCGGATCAATCAGTATTTTAATCTAAGCCGTCGATAAGAGATTGAATCACGACTGTTGATGTCTCAACAAAAAAATATAAGAGAAAGGCTTGAGGGTCAGTTAGTGACACACACACAGAGGCAGAGCTGAGAGATTGAGCTGAAATTCTAGGGCAGTTTTGCTAAGAATTTCTAGAAGTGTTTTCTGAAGTGAGGGGTAGTATTGGCCGAAGGGATCATTTGATCTCGAAGCCAAGAGTCAGCAAGAGGCAGAGGAGCAGCAATTAGGAGCAGCTCAGAGGAGCAAGGGCAGCAGCAGCAGCTACGCAGTAGCTGCGTAGCGCATAGGGCTTCAGCCGCTACGCAGGTGCTACGTAGGACCATAAAGAGCAGCGCAGAGCCAGTAGGAGACCTCCAATATTACGAGAGGCCTTATAGGGCAGCATAGGGACTGCGTCACCCAGTCTGGGGTTATGCAGCCCTCTCCAGGCCAACGTAGAGGCTAGCAGGGTTGACGCAGGGGCTTCAGGGGAAGCGTTGGGGTTTCTAGATGCAGAAAGTGCCTGACTCCTCTAAATCCTGTTTGAGGGTGTGGATCAGTCAAATTTTCAGTCTCCAAAACAACAAGTATTGCTCCAAATCCATTTTTCTCTTTCGGGTTAACCTGTAAGGTGCCCAGATTTGTTGTACTCATATTCTACTTAATAATAATAAACCTTCATATCTGATGCACCGGTTTTCCCGCATTGGGTTTTTCTGGGGACAATTGTCCGAAAAATCTATGTGTCACTTTGTTGAATGAGCGTAATATTCAGTAAATGATCTATATGTGTGTAGGTTGTTAGTTGTGTTTACTTCGGTATTGTCTGAATATTTTCTGGAAATAACTTGTATAATTTAATCACAAGTAAGAGAAGTAAACCAAGATACTGCAGTAAGATTTCTGCATTATTGTATTCAGAAATTCTCACATGGTATCAGAGCGATTGCAAATCAAACTGAATCTCCAGAAAAATCAGCTGAAGACATATTTTCTGCAGGGTAGTAGCTGAAGCAACATATCCGAAAAGGGCAACTCAGCAAAAGGGGGACGCACTACAGTTATTTTTCTGTTGCGGAGCAGTGTTGCCGAGATCTAGAAGTAGTGCTTCAAATCTTCAACACCAGGTCATGGATACTCTTTCTGGGAAAAGCTTTTTTTTCATTCATGGACGGATTCAGTGGCTATAACCAAATACAGATTGCCCCAAAATATCAAGATAAGACAACCTTTACTTGCCCATGGGGTACTTTTGCATACACAATCCTTCCTTTTGGCGTCTGTAATGCGCCAGCAACCTTTCAGAGGGCAATATTGGGTATCTTTTTGGATTTGTTGAATGACTTCCTTGAAATCTTCATGGATGATTTTACACCTTACTGTGATGCCTTTGAAACAACATTAGCTAATTTGGAAAAGGTGTTGGAACACTGTGTACAAACTAATGTTGCTTTGAGCACTGAAAAGTGCCACATGATGATGATCGAGGGGATCGTGCTAGGACATTGCATCTCGGCAGATGGAATCAAGGTAGACCCTTCAAAAATTGAAGTAATCTTGAGAACCCCAACTCCCAGAACTCAAAAAGAGGTACGTAGATTTCTGGGACACGTAGGGTACTATAGGAGATTTATAGAAAATTTTTCAAAGATTGCATCGTCTCCGTTTTCTTTGCTTATGAAAGATGTGGAATTTGTGTGGACAGGGAAGGGTGAGCAAGCCTTTTTGAAGCTGAAGAACTGTGTAACAACAACACCTATTTTGCGAGGACCAAACTGGAATCTGCCATTCCATATTGCTACAAATGCATCCAACATGGCTGTAGGTGTTGTTTTGGGCCAGCTGGAAGAATAGAAGCCTTACGCCATCCATTATATCTGCATGAATTTAACCCCAGCTGAGCTCATTGACATAGTGACCGAGAAAGAATTCCTAGCAGTAGTGCATGCTATTAATAAGTTTCGACATTATATCACCGGGTATCAAGTGTTTGTACACACTAACCACTCTGCCATTCGATTTTTAATGAATAAGCCAATTACTAATGGTAGAGTTACACGATGGTTATTGCTGTTACAAGAATTTGATATCACTATTTTAGATAAACCTGGAAAAGATAATGTAGTTGATGATTTTCTTTTTAGGTTAACTATAGGTGATAATTTGTTAATTTTGGGCAACTAGGTCCAAACTCCATGTTGTACTGCTCAGATGATGATGCCAATATTTTTATTGGATTCCTCTTTCAGAGAGGTGCAAGATTGATCTAAAGATCATCTTGATCGGATGAGCAGAACATTTATTTTGAATTTATTCCACATATGTGCAAGGTTGGCCAGAATTGTAATGTAGGCTTAGGAGCCCAACAGATGTGTCACACACCCTCACAGATGGATATAAATTGGAGAGAGTTGGAGGTCATTTCATCATCAACTCATCACACACTTCTCTCTTGTGCTTGATTGATTCGATCACCTTTTGGAGGCATTTTCTTCTCACACATGTGGAGCAGCAGCTAGGGTTTTGGTGCGGATCTATCGAGGGTTTCAGCACAAGTTTGACCAACGTTGACTTTGGTCAACACTTGGTCCTTTGACCTCTGAACTTCACCAAAAGTCTGATTTTTGAAGGTCGCATTGATTGGCACAAATACTGAGGTTGGACGCTGACTTTGACCTGGAAGCGTTGACTTTAGTTGACTTTGTGGAGCTGTCTTGAGGGTTGTGTGACACATTTTTTTGGCTGACCTAAAGAAGACTTTGTTGGTTGAAGCATCCTGTTGACTGCCGTAATGCCACCATTCTTCATCTCTGTTTGACAAAAGTTAAGTATATTTTTGGCTTGTCTTTCGTCGATCTATTGGTATGTTCTATTAGCATTTTACTTTCATGCTTATGTGATTGCTATTTGGTATCGGGCCCTAGAAGTTCGAAGTAAATTTGCATCAAGCATAGAACACTTTAAAAAATTTACATGGTATCAGAGCTAAGGTGAAGACAAAGCCCAAGCTTGTGTTGAGAGCAATCACCAGAGAAGTAGCATTTGTCAAAGACCCATGTGTACCTCAAATTATAATGGCTTCAAAGCTGATGATAAGTTGACTGACAAGTTTGACTATCATGCTTGGAAGATGTCTTTGGACTTGGTCTTAGAAGATCAAGATGTCATGGATGTGCAAGGAAAAATCCAAGAGCCTCCATCATCTGCACCTACTGCCACAAAGACAAAGTATAGAAAAGCGAAAATCAAAGCTAAGCTAATTATCTGGGATTCCATCCATAAAAGTCTGGTTGCTTACATCTCTAATTTGGGCACATCTAAAGAGATGTATGATAAGTTGGTCAACATGTTCAGGGCTAACAATGGAAATCAAGTCCTTTTCTTTAAGAACCAATTGAAGAATCTCAAGAAAGGCAAGGATGAATCCATTCAATCCTATGTTCTGAAGTTGACTGAAATCAGGAATAACCTTCTCGCTATTTGGGGCAACAATAGCTGATCGAGAAACGATTCTCATTGCGCTAGGAGGTCTCCCCTCTGAGTGGCATGTATTCAATACTACCATTCTCAATAATAATGTGATTCCTGATTTTGATGAAGTATTGTCGAGATGCACTCAATAGGAGACAAGAATGATGGAATATGAAAATTAAGGTAATGTTGCCTTCACCGCTCGTGCTAAGAAAAAGAACAATGGTGGTCCAAGGACCTATGGAAGAGCAGGGGCCAAAGGAAAGAAAGGAAGATGTTACACATGTAACAAGTTTGGCCACTATGCTAGAGAATGCCCTAATAGAGGGGATTCTCCAAGGGATGATGACAACAACAACAGGGGGAATGGCAATCAAAGGAACACCAAGTTCAAAGGAAAGAGGAAGGCTCCCTCTGGTCATAACGAAAATGGGCAACCTTTCAAAAGATCAAGAAATTCTAGGTATGAGAATCTAATGTTGTTGACAATAAAAGAAATAATTCATTCTTGTATCTGCCCTCTCTGCTGCATCTCCTCCCAACACCCTGGATGTCTGGTTGATTGCTAGTGGTGCTTAAAGGCACCTCACTGGTTTTAAAGAAGCTCTCTCTGATTTGATTGAGAAGGATACTAATTTGCAAATTATCCTTGGAGATAATGCCACCTATCCCATGAAAGGGATAGGGACTGTGACCCTCAATTTATCTCAAGGTCAAGTCCTCCATTTGCAAGATGTATTGTATGTACCTAATTTGAAGAAGAGCCTTGTGTCTATTTCGGCCATGGAAGACAAAGGTTTCAAGGTGGCATTCGTCGATGGAAAGGTACGCATCTAGAAGAAGAGCTTCAAGGAAGCTCTCACTATTGGTTTTAGAGTTGACACACTCTACCAGGTTGGAGAAAGTCCATTGGGGGCTATGACATGTGATACAATTCGTCAAACCGAATTATGGCACCTGCGGTTTGGACACCTTCATTACAAAGCCCTTCCCAAAGAAAGGAAGATGGTGACGGGGATGCCCGAATTGAAAAATGATCGTGAAGGTGTATGTCAGGGTTGTGCCGAAAGAAAGCATACAAGGGGACCTTTCCCCTCAAGTGTCACAAAGACATCTAATGTCTTGCAATTGATACATTCTAACTTATCTGGTATGCTGCTCGTGACATCCTTGGGAGGATGTTCTTATTACATGATGTTTATAGATGACTTCTCTCACAAGACTTGGATATATTTCTTGAAGAAGAAGGATGAAGCATTCAAATGGTTTCGTACCTTCAAAGCCTTGGTGGAAAATCAAACAGGAAAGAAGATCAAGATTTTGAGGACCGATAGTGGCACTGAATATGAGTCAATCGAGTTCAATGACTTTTGCAGAGAAGCTGGCATTAAGAGGGACACCACAACCATGTATACTCCTGAGCAAAATGGTGTTGCTGAAATAAAGAATAGGTCCATTGTGGAAGTTGCTCGTGCCATGCTATGTGACCAAGGTCTTCCGAAGTTTCTATGGGCAGAAGCTGCGAAAACGGTTGTGTACGTACAAAATCGATGCCCGCATTCCGCTCTTGACTCCAAAACTCCCGAAGAAATATTCTCTGGTAAGAAACCTGATGTTTCTCATTTTACAGTTTCTGGTTGTCCTATTTACTTTCATGTGTCGAAAGCGAAGAGAAGCAAGTTGGATGCTTCTGGAAAGAAGGGAATGTTTGTGGGCTACAGTGAAACTTCGAAGGCATATAGAATTTATGTGCCTGGTCAAAGAGAAGTGGAGATATGTCATGATGTCACCTTCGATGAAGATGCTTCCCTCAGGAAAGTAATAAATCTTACTAGCTCCAAGGAAGACAATGATGAAAGAACAGGGAAGCAGGAAGAGCCGAAGGATGAGATGATGCCCGATGTTGAAGGATTGATGGACCCTATTGATCCACCTCCTTCAATGAAGAGAAGACCCTCATGGCTTAGGGATACTCTCGAGGTGTCGAGAAACATATGGCCCCAAGGGGGACATTCTGTGAAAGCAAGAAGTCGAATAGATACCAAGGGTATCTAGTAGCCATGAGTACGATTGTACAATCTGAGCCTGGATCATTTAAAGAAGTCGTAGAGCATCAAGTTTGGAAGGATGCTATGCGCAAAGAGTACGAGTCCATTATGAAGAATGATGTTTGGGATGTGGTCCCGAGACCGAAGGACAAAGCTGTTGTCACCTCTAAATGGCTCTATAAGATCAAGCATGGATCTGATGGTAGTGCTGAAAAGCACAAGGCAAGATTCGTTGCTCGAGGCTTCTCTCAAAAGGAAGGCATAGACTATGATGATATATTTGCACCTGTGGCCCGCTATACCACCATCATATCCATTATTTCCCTTGCTGCCACGCAAGGATGGAGTCTCCATCAGATGAATGTGAAGACTGCTTTTCTGCATGGTTCGATAAAGGAAGAGATGTATGTGGAGCAACCTCTAGGGTTCGAAGTCCAAGATAGAAACTCTCATGTATGTAGGTTGAAGAAAGCCCTCTATGGGTCGAAGCAAGCCCCCAGGGCTTAGTACGAGAGGATAGATAGCTATTTGATGAAGTTGGGCTTCACTCGAAGTAATGTTGATCCGAACCATTACTTCAAGGTTGATAGAGAAAAGCCTTTCATTTTGGTTCTCTATGTGGACAATCTCTTCCTAATAGGTGTTGACCCTCTCATTCATCAGTATAAGAGGGAGCTCGCTTCCGAGTTCGAGATGAAAGACCTAGGACTGATGCATTACTTCCTAGGCTTGCAGGTCTGGCAGAGACCTGACGAGATTTTCCTCTCTCAAGGAAAATATATTGTGAAGTTGCTGGAGAGATTTGGTATGGTGAACTGTAAGTCCGTGTCGACACCAATGGAACTCAACTTCAAGAAGTTGTGTGGGAATGTTGTTGCACCCGCATTGGGAAATGCTATCGAGTATCGTCAACTTGTAGGAACATTGATGTTCTTAGTGAACTCCCGTCCGGACATATGTTTTGCAGTGAACACTTTGAGTCAACACATGGTTGATCCTCATCACATTCACTGGGTTGGAGCCAAGAATCTCTTGAGATATCTTCGGGGCACGATAAACCATGGGTTGAGATACACTGTCGGGAGCTTGAGACTCCATGGATATACTGATGTCTATTGGGCTGGCAGTGTGGTGGATCGCAAGAGCACATCTAGATGCTGCTTCACACTTGGTTTTGCTTCGATATCTTAGATGAGCAGGAAGCAAAAGTCAGTGGCTTTGAGCATTGCTGAAGCCGAATACATTGCAACAAGTATGACCTGTTGTGAAGCTATTTGGTTGCGAAAACTCTTCAATGAGTTGTTTGGGCATGTGCTAGATACCACCGTTATCCTTTGTGATAACCAGAGTAGGATTCATTTGCCAGAGAATCCCATGTTCCATGATCGATCCAAGCATATTGATATCAGGTACCATTTTATTCGGGATATGGTACAGCGAGGCGCCGTAAGCCTCAATCATATAGGAACAAATGAGTAGGTTTGTTAAATTCTGAAGATGTTCTATGCTAGATGCAAATATACTTTAAACTTCTAGGGCTCAATGAAAGTAAGATGCAGATAGAAAATACCAATAGATCGATGGAATACAAGCCAAAAACAGAGATAAAGAATGCTGGCATTACGGCGGTCAGCGGATGCTTCAACCAGCAAAGTCTTCATAAGGTCAGCCTCCCACATGTATCGCACAACCCCAAGACGTTTCATCAAGAATGCTCAACCAAGACGCTGCACTAAGAAGCCCTAAATGCAAAACCAAGAATGTTGCTCCATCACCATCCAAGAGAGAAGAAAATGCCTCCACCAAAAATATGTGTTTAAAATGGACTCCAAGTCTCTCCAATATATAGGCCTCTGTGGGGGTGTGTGACACATCTCTTATGCATGTGGGATAAATCAGGCCGACCTTGCACATGTGGAATAAATTCAAAATACATGTTCTTCTTATCCGATCAAGATGATCTTTAGATCGATCTTGAACCTCTCAGAAAGAGGAATCCAATTAAAATATTGGCATCGTCATGTGAACATCACAGCATGGAGTTTGGACCTAGTTGCCCAAAATTAACACTCCCTCTCAACTAGGGAGAACTCCATACACTAGTGCCATCCAAACATCGTGCATCATCCCGACGTAACTTTCTTCGCTGGCTTCTTTATTTCAAAACAAAAGGTGAGTCACAAAGACATCACTCCCGACTAACCCGAAGTTAGCTCAGAGGTCCGAAACATCTATAGGACTCAAAGGAGTCACATACCAACCCGAAGTTGGTTTAACTGACCCGAAGTCAGTTGGAGGTCTGAAACCTCACTAGACTTGATCCTATATCAAATGGTTAGACACGTGCCATCCTAGACATAGAGAGTACGTCAATCTCTGATGCATCCATCAATATTGCTATGGTCTCTATTCACATTTCCCACCTCATTGGCCAAATGATAGGTATTTCCCATGAGTCTGAAACTCCATGGGTAGGTTTCATACGGGGCACAGATTAGAGAGAGGTAAACCAACTCAATATCATCATGGTGGGGTGGAAGCACACCAACAAGGTTCGGCAAGCCTAGCCCTGTGGTTGCTTATAGCTCGAAGAAGCTATCCCTAAAGCCCCCTAGAGCTCCCAAAGCTCATCGTCCAACAGGACTCTCCAAATAGGGTCGTTCCACGATTCCAAGATTCTCACAGAAGGTTAGGAAAATGACCTTCCCCAAGGGCTTTGTGAGAATATTTGCGATCTACTAATCAGTTCCTATATGATCGAGCCTTACAGTGCCTCGTTGTGCCATATCCTAGATAAAATGGTACCAGACATCAACATGCTTGGATCGATCGTGGAACACGGGATTCTCTGACAAACGAATCCCCCTCTAGTTATCACAAAGGATAACGGTGGCATCTAGCATATGCTTGAACAACTCACTGAAGAGCTTTCGCAACCAAGTGGCTTCACAACAGGCCATACACGCTACGATGTATTCGACCTCAGCGGTGCTCAAAGATACTGACTTTTGCTTCCTGCTCGAAGTAGACCCAAGTGTGACGCAGCATCCAGATGTGCTCTTGCGATCCACCACACAGCCAACCCAATTGGCATCAGCATATCCACAGATTCTCAAACTACCGGCAGTGTATCTTAGCCCATGGTCTATCGTGCCCCAGAGATCTCTCAAGAGTTTCTAGGCACCAACCCAGTGAATGTTATGAGGATCAACCATGTCTTGACTCAAAGTGTTCACTGCACAACATACGTCCAGACAGATGTTCCCTAAGAACATCAGGGCCCCTACGAGTTGACGATACTCAGTAGGATTTTCTAGCATAGGCCTAACAACGCTTTCACTCAACTTCTTAAAGTTGAGTTCCATTGGTGTCGACATGGACTTAGAGTCCACCATTCCAAATCTTTCCAGCAGCTTCACAATACATTTTCCTTGAGAGAGAAAAATCTCGCCAGGTCTCTGCCAGACCTCTAGGACTAGGAAGTAATGTATCAGTCCTAGGTCCTTCATCTCGAACTCGGATGCGAGCTCCCTCTTGTATTGATGAATGAGAGGGTCAGCGCCTGTCAGGAAGAGATCATCCACATAGAGAACCAGAATGACAGGCTTTTCTCTATCAACCTTGAAGTAAAGGTTCGGATCAACATTACTTCGAGTGAAGCCCAACTTCATCACGTAGCTATCTATCCTCTCGTACCAAGCCCTAGGGGCTTGGTTCAACCCATAGAGGGCTTTCTTCAACCTACATGCATGAGAGTCTCTATCCTGGACTTCGAAACCCAGAGGATGCTTCACATACACCTCTTCCTTTATCAAACCATGCAGAAAGGTGGTCTTCACATCCATCTGATGAAGACTCCATCCTTGCGTAGCAACAAGGGTAATAATAGATCACAGGTGTAATCATAATCAATGCCTTCCTAGAGAGAAGCCTCAGGCAACGCATCTTGCCTTGTACTTTTCAGCACTCCCATCAGATCCATGCTTGATCTTATAGAGCCATATCGAGGTGACAATAGCTTTGTCCTCCGGTCTCGGGACCATATCCCAGACATCATCCTTCATAATGGACTTGTACTCTTTGTGTATAGAGTCCTCCCAGACTTGATGTGTTACGGCTTCTTACATTGTACTCATGGCTGCTAGATACCCATGGTATCTATATGGCTTCTTGCTTTCCGGAATGTCCCCCTTTGGGGCCATATGACTATCAGCATCCTTGAGAGTGTCTTAGAGCCATGAGGGTCTCTTCTTTTTTCTTCCAGCAATGTTATTTGCTCAGGAGCATATACAGTTGTGGTCTCCCTCTTAATGCCAGCTCCTCTGCAAAAGGTGCCATTATCAGTCCTTGGAATCTTGATCTTCTTCTTCAAGAAATATATCCAGATGGGCAACATATTAGATAAGTCAAAATGTATCAACTGCTAGACATCAGATTGTGATACTTGAGGGAAAAAGAAAGTCCCCCTTTTTATGCTTTCCTACAGCACAACTCCGATATATGCCTTCATGATTATTTTGAATATGGGCATCCCAGACACCAACTCGGAAAGGGCTTTGTAATCATGGGCCTGAATCTTACTCACCCGCTGTCAAGGCCATTCAAGAATCATAGCCATATACTACCATATATTTGTCATACATCTTGACAGGTATCATATATTGTCATATCATGGATTACAATAATGCCATAGTATTATTTATCACAGCCATATAGAACAGAAGATTATCAAGCTTCATGGTTATATGTTTCCATATGCCTCTGAAGATATCACAGATCAAGATCATATAGATTCTGCCATATGTCACTGTCCATATCTTCCTACACATCAAGAACAAATAAAATGACTTACTTGCTGAAGATGCACTCCACTTACATCCCTTTGGTCTCTTGTCCTTGATGTACCGGGCAGATCTCATAGAGAATATTGTTGCTTCAAACTCTGCCTCATTTGTTCAAAAGGTCCTCCACTGCTTCAGATACACTTGCACAACCAACCCTTCAATCTGCCTTCTATCAATGACAAAGCTCCACCAAGGTCACTAAGCATAGGCCTATATTAGTTTGCCCTGTTCATAGGGTCTTAAACAAACTTTCTGCATATAGTAACTCAGCTGCTATTGAGTCACTGATCTTAGGCTCCAAGGATCTGCTTTCTAACAGTGGATTGCTTCTCCAATACTCACTTAGTAGGAAAGACCTTAAACTTCCTTCCTCTTTTCTCTGCATATATCTCACGTTCCAACCCTTAATTCCCTGAGCATGTACATGATTAAGCTCGACCCTCGCTCTTGATGTTCCGCAGGCCTTATGGCCTCTTTATCCAGCGAATACAAGGGTCTCGGCCCTCCTTTAGTGTATAGACATCAGCATGGCCCTAACACAGAAATATACCATTGTTCTATGTCCACTTCTGAGTCTTCATCTGAGCTTGAAATCAAGGTCTTCAAGATCTGTTATGCAAATTCTATGCACACCCTAGATCCTTGATTTACAAACTATAGAAGCTTCATCATCATTAAGACTTGTTATTCAAGCAATGCAGTCAAGCAAACTACAATGACCCAGAGAAAACTCAATGAAGTCATTGTCTTGGGAAAAAATTTGATGCAGAGTCTTTAGAAGGTCCAAGTGCTCCATCTGAAATAGACAAAATTCAACTCCACAACCCTGTGGAACATATACGCCAATAGCCTTTGCGAAGCCATGATTTGCAATTTCAAACAGAAAACTTACATTCAAAGAATGATTTGAATTCAACATCATTTCAGTCCTTGCCAGGGAATTTGCTTGTGCTTCTGGACCATTGTGTAACATCGCATTCCTTATCATCTTGACAGTCCCTTGCATTTGACCTTGGATTTGAACACCATCCTTTGTAGCCTAATGATGGTTGGCAAAGAACTTCACCTACATGTTCTAATGTGGAAAGTAGTGTTGTCTCTCTTCCTTCAGGATTCTCAACAAATTCCTCTATAATCAAGCCACCTGCCGAGCATTCTGGGATTGGAGGGTGTTCAATGCCATATCATCAGAATTCTATCATGCCTACCCTCAACTCAGTTCCTCAGCCTGGATATGTTCATGGTTCAACAGTTCAGGAAGTAAATTATTGTGCTAATGATGTCCCCACTCATGTTGCTACCGCTATGACAGAGCAGAGGTCTGCATGTGCTCAACCTCCCTTGGAACTGGTCAATTTGCAACATGCATCAAGCACTGGACAAGACAGTCTTATGCCAAGATTAATTACAATGCCACTTTTTCCTCCTCAAAACCAGTCAAGAGGAAAAATTGTGTCAGTGCCGCTTTTTGTAGAACAAAAAGTTATGGCATGTTCTCAGGTTGGGGTGCCTTTTACACCAAGCCTTTCTACTGTTAATCAACCTAGTAAGGATATTCTAGGCTTTTCTGTTGTTAATCAATATGTTACAGTTACAGTCAAAAACTCAATGTCACTGCTATCATGTATCATAAGAGTGAGACCATCCACACCAGATCACAGTCACACATCGTGTACCAAAGGAGCGATGTCACTGTGTCACAAAATGTCAACATCCAAGTCATGCGAATCATTGTAAAAATACAAACCCATACGCTGCAGTTTTCAGTCTGTTGTTCGAGCCCTCCACTCAATATACACTCAACAATACAAGCCTTCTTTGGCTGCGGTCCTCTAAAGTAAAGCACCTCTCTTCCTCGGCCACCTGTCTAGAAAACTCAACACCCTAAACGGATCTTACAATAGTCGTTGTCTCCTACAACACTCGGCCTCCAGTACAAAAATGTCCACGATGTCCTAAGGCTCCTTTTAGCTGCGGCTAGGCTCCTTCTGGCTGCGGCTAAGCTTTTTCCTTCACACTGAAGGATAGGGCACCAACCAGCCCCAACAGACCTGAAACATAGGTCTCCTAACTCGACCTTCCAGCAGCTTGGTTGCCTGAAAACAATCCTTATCTCGTTGCCCTAGATTATCAACGTGATGGGCTTTGTCTTCTCCTAGCTCTGAAACCATGTTAAATTCTGAAGATGTTCTATGCTAGATGCAAATATACTTTAAACTTCTAGGGCTCAATGAAAGTAAGATGCAGATAGAACATATCAATAGATCGATGGAAGACAAGCCAAAAACAGAGATAAAGAATGGTGGCGTTACGGTGGTCAACAGGATGCTTCAACCAGCAAAGTCTTCATAAGGTCAGCCTCCCACATGTGTCACACAACCCCAAGAAGTTCCATCAAGAATACCCCACCAAGACGCTGCACCAAGAAGAGCCAACGTAGAACCAAGAACGCTGCTACATCACCATCCAAGAGAGAAGAAAATGCCTCCACCAAAAATGTGTGTGTAAAATGGACTCCAAGTCTCTCTAATATATAGGCATCTGTGGGGGTGTGTGACACATCTCTTATGCATGTGGGTTAAATCAGGCCAACCTTGCACATGTGGAGTAAATTCAAAATACATGTTCTACTCATCTGATCAAGATGATCTTTAGATTGATCTTGCACCTCTCAGAAAGAGGAATCCAATAAAAATATTGGCATCGTCATCTGAGTGTCACATCATGGAGTTTGGACCTAGTTGCCCAAAATTAACAAGGTCGCAGATATTCTCGCTAAGCCCTTGGGGAAGGTCAAGTTCCTAACCTTCCGTGAGAATTTTGGAATCGTGGAACGACCCTATTCTGAGGGTCCTGTTGGATAAAGAGCTTTGGGAGCTCCAGGGGGCTTTGGAGATAGCTTCTTAGAGTTATAAGCAACCACAAGGCTAGACTTGCCGAACCTTGTTGGTGTGCTTCTGCCCCACCGTGATAATATTGAGTTGGTTCACCTCTCTCTGATCTGTGCCTCGTATGCATCCTACCCATGGAGTTCCGGACTCATGGGAAGTACCTCTCATCTTGGCCAATGAGGTGGGAAATGTGGTTAGAGACCGATAACAAGACCGATGGATGCATCGGAGATTGTCGTACTCTCTATGTTTAGGATGGCACGTGTCCAACCACTTGATCTGGGATCAAGTCTAGTGAGTTTTCGAACCTCCAACTAACTTCGGGTCAGTTAAACTAACTTCGGGTTAGTATGAGACTCCTTTTATGTTGAGATTTTGTGTATTTGGGGTAGCATCGGTTGTGGTCTAGCTCTCAAACTTTGTGGAGGGACTAGAGTACAATTGAACTACAAGACCCAGAAATGGATTTGAGAAATTTCAGTTGGTGTTCAAGTTATTCAAATAATTCATTATTTTTAATGGATTCCCTAAGTCTACCTTAGGAAAATAAAATAATTAAATGAATTAATTAACACGTGCTGAAATTGTCTTAAGTCACATGGATGAAGCAGTCTTTTAATCTCAGCCATTTATGGATGATTTAATCTCGGTCGTTGAAGGGTTCAACGAAAAAATATAAGAGAAAGGCTTGAGGGTCAGTTGAAGACACACAATTTCTATAGAACTGAGGAATAGATCTGGAATTCTAGGGTAGGTTTGCTATGAATTTCCAATGGAATTTCCTGCAGTGAGGGGTAGTATTGGCTGAGGGAATTATATGATTCCAAGAGCCAAGAGGCATCAAGAGGCAAGAGGAGAAGCTCAAGAACAACACAGAGAAGTAAAGTAGCAGCTACGCAGGTGTTGCGCAGCCGCTACGCAGGACAACGCAGAGGCACTAGGAGGCTTTAGAAATCACTTAGACGGTTTTTTAGGGCCAGAGTGAGGCTGTGAAACCCTTTCAGTAGTGATGCAGTGCCTTCTGGTGCAACGCAGTGGCATTTGAGGCTAGCAGGGTTGACGCTAAGGCTTCAGGGGTAGCGCTAAGGGTTTCTAGGGTCAGATCCGGGCTAAGTCTTGTAAATCTCGTTTGAGGGTGTGGATCAATTAGATATTTGGCACTAAATCTTCAGGTTAGCTGCAGATTTTATATCTTTTATTCTCTGTCGGGTTTTCCAAGGTTGGAACCCATATTTGTTGTACTCAGAACTACTTAATAATAAAACCCTCATATCTGCTGAACCGGTTTTCCCGCTTTGGGTTTTTCTGGGGACTTATGTCCAAAAATCCATGTGTCACTTTGTTGCATGAGTGAATTATCCATTAAATGATCTACATGTGTAGGCTGTAGTTGTGTTTATTTTTGGTATTTTCTGAATCTAATTTATGAAAATAACTTGTATTTATTAAACCAGGTAGGAGGAAATAAACCAATACACTACAGTTGAATTTTCAAATGGTATTAGAGGGATAACAGATCAAGCCGAATCTCTAGTAAAATCAGCTGAAGAAATATTTTTCTACAGGGAGGCAGAAGAAGCAGTAGATCCGGGAAGGGCATCTTGACAGCAAGGGAAAGCAGATCCAAGAGATAACGCTGAAGCTACAGAAGGCCTCTAGGCATACGCAAACCCTTCCCAGGGCAGCCTAAGGACTGCGTCACCCAGTTTGGGGTTACGCAGTCCACTTCTGAGCAACGCTGGGCCAGCCAGGAGGACGTTGTCCAGTCACTTCTCTTGTTGCAGAAGAATTCAGCCAAGTTCTGGAAGCAGTGCTTCAGATCATCAAGTGCTAGTGGTGTAGAGATTCTGCAGGTGAAGAATTGTGCCTAGCTAAGGCAACAAAGGCGGGAGGAAGACAGTCATTCAGCAGTTCTGCGCCAAACAGATCAGAGATTCGATCAGGAGGATCGGAGAATACTGTCTATTTGAGTTTTGGTGGAAGGTTTCCAGAAGGGAAGTCAGATTGGAGCAAGAAACAGTTACTAGAGGGTTTCTAGTCACCAAGAAACCCAGATCCAGAGGGAGAAGTATTGTTTTCTTCAGATCTGAGCAAAGATGGCTTGATATGGACTAAGGGATCAAGACAGATTGGATGGCATGTCCAACTATGTCATCTGGAAGGCCAAAATCCTCTTAGTTCTGGATGAGTATGGTCTCAAAGATCATGCAGAGCAGACACTTGTTGTACCAATTGATGCAGATCCACTCAAGAAGTATGAATAAAATCAAGCACGAACAAAGCGATTAATCATAGACAGAGTCAAGGACCACGTGATTCCGCATATTGCTGGTAAGAATACAGCAAATGCTATGTGGAAGGATTTGGAGGTGATGTACCAAGGAGGCTCTGTGCAAAGAAGAATGCTTCTTGAGAATTAGATGCGGATGTTCCAAATGATGAAGGGCGAAGAGATAGATCCATTTATCTTCAGACTCCAAGCTATCTGTGACCAGCTAGTTGGCATGGGTGCTGCTCCAGACGAAGGGCTCCTATTGAGGACAACCCTTAACGTTGTCTCAGAAGAATGGGAAACGTTTTTCCAAAACATTCTGGGAAGGGTAGCATTACCATCATGGGCACATATGTGGGCTATTCTCCGCGAAGAGGAGATCAGGAGGATCACCAAGTCTTTTAGTGGAGGAAGCGAATCAGCGAAAGTAAAGAAAGAAGAGGAGGAGGATGCAACCCTTGCATCAAAGGAAAAGAAGCAAGGGAAAAAGAAGAAGGACCTCTCCAAGGTCCAGTGCTTTAATTGTGGTGATCTTGGTCATTTCGCCAACAGTTGTCCTAAAAAGAAGGACAAAGGAGCTTCTGATTCCAAGGTTGCAACAGCAAATGAAGATGGCTCTGATGATGATGCAGCCATGAGTGCTCATACACCTCGAGAGAAGAGGTGGGGTGACATGGATATATAGAGTATCCATAGACAGGTGGCGGGATCCTTGAGTCATCCCAACTCTTGAATCACATACGAGCTACGTGAGCCTTAAGACAGTATCGGGATGAGTCGAGAGATGGTTGCAGATGACCACATTGAAGAGCAAGAGGGAGCTAAAGAGCTGAAGAGGGAGCAACGTGATGCAGAGGCAACACCAGTGTGGAGACAACAACACAGAGAGGCTTATGTGACTTCAGCAGCGCAGAGAAGTTGGGCTCACGCAGTGCAGTGTTGCAGCATGACAGTGTCTCCAAGGGGATAGCGTGATTCAGCATCCAGGAGGCTTCAGTGGTGGAAGGCAACTTGACTTGTCTGTCAAATAGTTGGGCAGAGTTATTCAGTTGCTTACTTTTCAGTAACTGAGTTGTAGTGCAGCAGTTAGCAGTGGCAGTGCTATGGGCAACATGATGCAACAATTTGAGAGGGAGCTGCAGTACAAATGTGGCAGTGTCAGTGGCAGTGGCATGGGCAGCAGTATAGAGAGCAGTAGTGCAGTAGACGAAGAGCAACAGGCCAAGCTTCAACAACACAGTTCCAGTACTCAAGACCTTGTGATGCATGGTGTGATGTATTGCTAGAGCACACTTCTGATGCTAAGAGGGAGTGTTGAAATTTTGTGTATTTGGGATAGCATCAGTTGTGCTCTAGCTCCCAAACTTTGTGGAGGGACTAGAGTACACTTGATCTACAAGACCCAGAAATGGATTTGAGAAATTTCAGTTGGTGTTCAAGTTATTCAAATAATTAATTATTTTTAATGGATTCCCTAAGTCTAACTTTGGAAAATAAAATAATTAAAGTGAATTAATTAACAAATGTGCTGAAATTGTCTTAAGTCACATGGATCAAGCAGTCTTTTAATCTCAACCGTTGATGGATGATTTAATCTCGGTCGTTGAAGGGTTTAACGAAAAAGTATAAGAGAAAGGCTTGAGGGTCAGTGGAAAACACACAATTTCTATAGAACTGAGGAATAGATCTGGAATTCTAGGGCAGGTTTACGAAGAATTTCCAATAGTGAGGGGTAGTATTGGCTGAAGGAATGATCTGATTCCAAAAGCCAAGAGACAGCAAGAGGCAAGAGGAGCAGCTCAAGAACAACACAGAGAAGTAGAGCAGCAACTACATAGGTGCTGCGCAGCCACTACGCAGGTACTACGCAGGATAGCGCAGAGGCACTAGGAGGCTTCAGAAATCACACAGAGGGTCTTTTAGGGCCAGCGTGAGGCTATGAGACCCTTCCAGGGGTGACGCAGTCCCTTCTGGTGCAACATAGTGGCATTTGAGGCTGTAATATCCCGAAAGGGAAATAACCAGTAATACAAAGCATACAACAAGATACAAAATGCTATAAACTGAACATGAAGCAGATACACATGAAATAGAGAGAATACTGAGCCATTTTATTATACTGAGAAATAGAAATGAATACAAGAGTTGATCAGAGTGATGGCACCTTGACTTGCACTAGGCAAGTGTAGGAATACTCTCAGAATATGAAAGGAATCACTGCTCTATGCTTTGCGTCCAAGCTACTGGGAAACTGCTGTGCTGCTGCTACTGCTGGAACAAAATGAGTATTTGGGGCTTCTCCCCTACTCGGAATGAGCTGAAACTCTGGAATCTGCCGCTACTCACAATACCCAGAAAAGCCCAGAGAGCGTTTCTGGAATGGATGACCCCCGAAAATACCTCCCTTGAGGATCTACGCTATCGTCCCAAGGGCCACGCTGAGGCTGAATGAAATCCTCCAAAATTTGGCCTCCCGCTCTGCCAAAAGTCTCCAATAGGCAAGGGCTGGCCCCTTGCTCAATCTCCTAACCGAAATCCTTCGAAATACTGCTACACCGGAGCTCCCTCAAGATGGACTGCGTCCTCCCTCTCAAGACTGCGCAGTCTCTATGGCTCTGCTCCTCCCACAAAATGCCAACACCAATCCTCTTGCAAAACACTGATGAATCTACCTCACCCGAGAAAGCACTCGAAGTCTCCTGGGGCTGAGGGTGGTATTTCCGAACGGAGACACCCGATGCACTAAACAGTGCTACAGACAAGCTAAACAGCCAGTGTGCTTTAAGTCGAAGTGACCAGCTCAATATGCATAAACTCGAATGAGGAAATGAGGAGGCTCTCCTCCTTTGTATAACGACGGGCTTCTCTCAACCCTAGGCCCCACCATCTCCTACGTTGCCTCCATTTGGCCCACGTTGCCAACTCAACTGCGCTGGCCATGCTCACGCAGTCCATGTGGGTCCCCTTTCACGTGGTCACTTGGCCCCCCTTGGCCCACTTATGTTACAACGTGATGCTACTAGGTAACCTTTAGGGAGTGCACTTTATTCTAAAGTGAGTTATATCCCCCTCTTACTCACTTTTATTTATATTTTAACTATAGAAGGAAAAATTGATCAAAATTAATATTTCCAATTAGCTATCGCTAATTGGGAATATTACAGTCTCCCCCGGAAAAATGTTGCTTGACCCCAAGCAACTGTAGTGATGGATGCTGCAAGATCTTCTCACTCTCCCAAGTGGCATCCTCATCCGGCAAATTCTTCCACCTCACCAAGAACTCCCGGACTGTCCTGCTCTGCAGCTGTCTCTCTCTGACATCAATAATGGCCTTCGGCTGTAGCACCAAATGCCCCTCATCATCTGTAGGTGGAAGCTCCTCTGTCACTATCACCTGCTGTCCCAAAACCTTCTTCATGCATGATACGTGAAAAACGTTATGAATCTTGCTGCCTTGGGGCGGCTCCAACTCATAGGCAACCTGTCCAACCCTACGTATCACCCTGTAAGGTCCATAAAAGTGGGGCTTGAGCTTTTCAGCCCCCTTCTGCTTCAGAGTCAACTTTCGGTATGGCTACAAGTGTAGGTAGACCAAGTCCCCTACCTCAAACTGTCTCTCCACCCGACCCTTGTTGGCATACAGCTTCTGCTAGTTCTGCGTTGTAGCCATGTTATCCTTGAGAGCTCAGAGGATGTCTTGACTCTCTTGGATCCAATCCTTGGCTCTCGGGGCCTTGCTGGCACCAAACATCACATCAATGAAAGATAAAGCATGATAACCATATAATGCATAGAACAGAGACATACCGATAGACATGTGATGTGTGTTG
Organism: Pinus albicaulis; assembly: GCA_034641835.2. Lineage (NCBI taxonomy): Eukaryota > Viridiplantae > Streptophyta > Pinopsida > Pinales > Pinaceae > Pinus > Pinus albicaulis. The sequence goes on from CM076580.1 coordinate 611,255,963, forward strand.
TTGTAGCAGTACTCTCCTAGGTGCAGCCACTTCAGCCATGCTCTCTGCTGCCCACTGACATAGTTACGCAAGTATCCCTCTAGCCACTTGTTAAATATCTCTTTCTGCCCATCTATCTGTGGGTGATAGCTGGTGCTCAGTGTCAACTCTGTCCCCACCAACCGGAAAAGCTCTTGCCAAAATCCGCCCATGAAGCGGTTGTCCCTGTCACTGACAATGGTCTTGGGAAGACCATGTAACCTGAAGATATCCCGGAAGAATAGCTCTGCCACCTGTGCTACTGTATAGTGCGCGGATATGGCAAAAAAGTGTGCATATTTTTTCAGTCGATCAATGACGACAAATATACAGTCCTTGCCCTGCACCATGGGCAACCCTGTGATGAAGTCCATCGAAATACTCTCCCATTTCCCCTCTAGAATGGGAAGAGGCTGCAACAAACCTGCTAGATGGTTCATCTCCCCCTTGTTGCGCTGACAAACTTCGCACTCCCTGACATGCTGGAGTACGTCCACCTTGAGGCCCTTCCATGAGAACCTCTCTCTGATGGCCCTGTAGGTTTTGGTAAACCCCTGGTGACCAGCCAATGGTGAATCATGAGAAGCCTGTAGTATCTTCTTCTTGAGCTGAGAGCCCTCAGTCAAGAAGATCCTATCCCTGTAGTAGATGATCTCATCCATCACCCTGTATCTATCATCTGTCACCTTTCCATCCAAAACCTCGCAAGAAAACCTATCCTTGGAGTACTCCACCAAAAGTCGAGCCCTCCAATCTGCGTCCAAACTCATCAGGGACAACACTGCCAGTCTGCATGAAAGTGCATCAGCCACCACGTTGTTCCTCCCTTTGACATACTCAATGTCAAATTCGTAGGCCTGGATCTTGCTGACCCACTTCTGCTGCCTCTCCTGTAGCTGCTTCTGCTCTAAAAATAATCTGAGGCTATTGTGGTCAGTCCTCACCCTGAACCTGTTAGCTACTAGGTACTGCCGAAATTTGGCCAAGGCATGCATGATGGCCAACATCTCCTTGTCATATATGGCATATAACCGCTCATGTGGAAGGAGTTTCCGGCTCTCAAAAGCTATCGGGTGACCTCCCTGTATCAACACTGCACCGATCCCCTCTCCCGATGCATCACACTCCAAAACAAACGGCTGTGTGCAATCTAGCAATGCAAGTACTAGGCAGCTGCTCATCACCTCCTTGAGCCTGTCAAAGGCCCACTGCGATGTATCTGTCCAACTGAATGCTTCCTTCTTCATCAAATCTGTCAGGGGTGCAGCAAGCTGAGAGAAACTCTTGATGAACTTCCTGTAGTAGGCGCAGATACCTACAAACCCTCGAAGTTCTATCACGTTTCTCGGCTCTGGCCATTCTTTGATGGCCCTGATCTTCTCCTCGTGGACCCTCACTCCGTCCACCCCTATAATGTGTCCCAGATATAGCATCTCTGTCAGCCCAAACTCGCACTTGGAGAGCTTAGCATAAAACTGCTGCTCCTCCAAAATACGCAACACTGCCTCTATGTGCTAGATATGCTCCTCCCATGTCCTGATGTATATCAATATATCATCAAAGAAGACCAGCACAAAATTCCTCAGGTGACTGCGGAAGATGTGGTTCATGCACGACTGGAATGTGTCTGGTGCGTTGGTTAGCCCGAAGGGCATCACCAAGAACTCGAAATGGCCATAATGGCACCTGAAAGCGGTCTTAGGAATGTCCTGCTTCCTCACGGGAATCTGATGGTACTCGGATCTCAAATCAATCTTTGAAAAGAACTATGCTCCTCTCAACTCATCCATCAGCTCGTCAATCCGCAGTATGGGGTACCTGTTCTTCATGGTTTTCTTGTTCAAAGCCTTGTAATCAATGCACATCCGCAATGTGCCGTCCTTCTTCTTCACCAACACTACTGAAGAAGCGAAAGGACTGGTGCTAGGCCGTATGTGTCCAAGAGCCAATATCTCACGGATAGCCCACTCAATCTCGTCCTCATAGGCCTTGGGGTGCCTATAGGGTGTGGTAATAACGGCTTGAATGCCCTGCTCTAGCTCAATAGTATGCTCAAATCCTCGATCTGGTGGCTGACCTGGCGGTATCTCCCCAAACACTGTGGCATACCTGTCAAGGATGGTCTGTATCTCAGGATGAACTGTCTGCCCGGTAGTCCCTGCCTCTGATGCACGCAGCTCTACTACCCACTCTATGTCTCCCTTTCGGAAGTCTGCCTCCATCCGGTGAGCTGAAACAGTCTATGGTGGGTAAGTGTGCATTCCCCGTATCTTCTCATGCTTCCTTGTCTTCTTACCATCCCACTCCATCTCCAAGGCCTCCCAATCTGTGGTTACCTTCCCTAGAGTGATCAGCCACTATACACCTAATACCACATTGGTATCTGGTATGTTAACCACGAAAAAGTGGTCAGTCACTGTGTAGGTGCCCATCATCACAGCCAGTTCTGGAACATATCTGGCACACTGCATCATCTGATCTCCTGGGACCAACACTGAAAATCCATCGAAGCTCTCTGTCGGTATGCCTCTCCGCTCAACCATCTGTGCATCAATGAAGTTGTGGGTTGCCCCACTATCCACCAGTACTGATACTCGCTGCCCTCGTACTGTCCCTCGGACACGCAGCGTCAGATACTTGGGTACTCCCCGCAATGCTGCAAGGGTCCCCCCCCCCCCCCCCCCGTGGGTGCAAAAGTTGTACCTCCTGCTCCTGGTGGTGGAGGTGGCAAATGGTCCTGCGCTGCATGGCTACCTCCTGCCTCCATGTCATCATACTCGTCATCCTCTCCGCTGCTCTCGGAGAAGACCTCAATAAAGTGTGCTTTGCCACCAGCACACCTGTATCCTGGTGCCCATGGCTCCTGGCATGTAAAACACAACCTCTTCTTCTTTAGCTCCCTCCTGGCATCATCATCCAACTGTCCCCTACCTGGATTCCCCTTTGGAGGTGGAATCCTCATGTCCTTCCCCTTAGGCTGGAAAGCCTATCTCTGGGGGTAAGGCGTCCTGGTCTTGGGTAAGGCATCCTGTAAATCCTGGGTCCTGCCAACTGCGTCATGGAGTGTGGTTGGTCTAGTGGATCTGACCAGACCCCGAAGTGGCTCTGCTAACCCCTCAACGAACATGTAGATCATCCGTGCCGCGGATAGATCTGGCACCATCACTGAAAGTCTCAGGAAATCTGAGATATAAGTATCCGGGCTCCCGGTCTGCTTGAGCCTCGTCAGCTCAACAAAATGCTCCTTCGGATCCCTCCTATCAAACCTCTCTATCAATCTCTGTGTGAACTCGGTATATGTAGTCACTGTCGAATGTCCGAGTGTAACCATCCCATGGAACCACCAATCCTGGGCATCTCCATCCAGATGCAGTGCTACCACCTTGATGGCCTTCGTCTCTGCCATCTAGTTGAGCTGGAAGTATATGTCCAGCTTCTCCACCCAAGCCTTTGCCGAACTGTTTGATGAACCATCAAACGTGGGCAAATGGAACCTGCTCACTATACGCTGAGTGTCTCCCTCATGATAATGTCGGTGCCCTCTGTGATGGTCGTGCAGTCTGCTGTCTCGCTGGAGCTGAACAAAATCTCTGAATGGAAGGGCATCCCTGAACTCCTACCCATATGCCTGATACTCAGCAAAATAATCACCCATGTGGCCATGCTTTGGCTCCTGCTGTGCTCCTGCCCCAGTGTCTGCACCCAAAAAAGTGGGCATAATGGAATGTGTGGGGACATGTGATGCCATGTGTGGAGTGGCATCGTGCTCCTGCAAATGGTGGGATGTGCCTAATCCCTCACGAATCTGAAAACCCCTTTGGGTTTCACGTTGTCTAGCCTCTACAGCAGTGAATCTTTGCCCCATCACCTCAATCTGCCTCAACAGATCTTGTACCGACTTGAGGAGCATTTCCCCAAACTTCTTTGCATCACTATCATCTGCCATTGGCTCCTCTTGTTCTGCGTTCACTACTGGATCCTGTTCTGCGTCCACTACTGGACCCTGTTCTGCGTGTACCGTGCACTACTGGATCCTGTTTTGCGTCCTCTAGGGGAACGCAGTCACCCTCTCCGTAGGTGATTTGCAACCTACATTCTCTATCACGGTACTTCCTACCCTTGTAGCAAATGTACAGCTTCTCTCCTGGTGTCATAGACAACTTGCTCCACAGGCTGAGCCAGGTCTATGAGCTTTGATACCACTGTAATATCCCGAAAGGGAAATAACCAGTAATACAAAGCATACAACAAGATACAAAATGCTATAAGCTGAACATGAAGCAAATACACATGAAATAGAGAGAATACTGAGCCATTTTATTATACTGAGAAATAGAAATGAGTACAAGAGGTGATCAGAGTGATGGCACCTCAACTTGTACCAGGCAAGTGTAGGAATACTCTTAGAATATCAAAGGAATGGCTACTCTATGCTCTGCGTCCAAGCCGCTGGGAAACTGCCGTGCTGCTACTACTGGTGGAACAAAATGAGTATTTGGGGCTGCTCCCCTACTCGGAATGAGCTGAAACTCTGGAATCCGCCTCTACTCACAATACCCAAAAAAGCCCAGAGAGCGTTTCTGGAATGGATGACCCCCGAAAATACCTCCCTTGAGGATCTATGCTATCCTCCTAAGGGCCACGCTGAGGCTGAATGAAATCCTCCAAAAGATGGCCTCCCGCTCTGCCAAAAGTCTCCAATAGGCAAGGGCTGGCCCCTTGCTCAATCTCCTAACCAAAATCCTCCAAAATACTGCTACCTCGGAGCTCCCTCAAGATGGATTGTGTCCTCCCTCTCAAGACTGCACAGTCTCTATGGTTCTGCTCCTCCCAAGAACTGCCAACACCAATCCTCTTGCAAAATACTGATGAATCTACCTCACCCGAGCAAGCACTCGAAGTCTCCCGGGGCTGAGGGTGGGATCTCCGAACGGAGACACCCGATGCACTAAACAGTGCTGCAGACAAGCTAAACAGCCAGCATGCTCTAAGTCGAAGTGACCAACTCAATATGCATAAAATCGAATGAGGAAATGAGGAGGCTCTCCTCCTTTTTATAACGATGGGCCTCTCTCAACCCTAGGCCCCACCATCTCCTACGTTGCCTCCATTTGGCTCACGTTGCCAACTCAACTGCGCTGGCCATGCTCACGCAGTCCATGTGGGTCCCCCTTCACGTGGTCACTTGGCCCCCCTTGGCCCACCTTAGTCACAACGTTGATGTTACTAGGTGACTTTAGGGAGTGCACTTTATTCTAAGTGAGTTATATCCCCCTTTTACTCACTTTTATTTATATTTTAACTATAGAAGGCAAAATTGATCAAAATTAATATTTCCAATTAGCTATCGCTAATTGGGAATATTACAGAGGCTAGCAAGGCTGATGCTGAGGCTTCAGGGGCAACGCTGAGGGTTTCGAGGGTCAGATCCGGGCTGAGTCCTGTAAATCCCGTGTGAGGGTGTGGATCAGTCAGATATTTGACACCAGATCCTCAGGTTAGCTGCAGATTTTATATCTTTTATTCTCTGTTGGGTTTTCCAAGGTTGGAACCCAGATTTGCTGTACTCAAAACTACTTAATAATAAAACCCTCATATTTGCTAAACCGGTTTTCCCGCTTTGGGTTTTTTCGGGGACTTATGTCCAAAAATCCATGTGTCACTTTGTTGCATGAGTGAATTATACAGTAAATGATCTGCATGTGTAGGCTGTAGTTGTGTTTATTTTCGGTATTTTCTGAATCTAATTTCTGAAAATAACTTGATTAATTAAACCAAGTAGGAGGAAATAAACCAATACACTATATTAGAATTTTCACATTTGAGTCCTATAGAGGTTTCAGACCTTTGAGCTGACTTCGAGTCAGCCGGGAGTATTGTATTTGTGAATCACCATTTGAAATAAAGAAGCCAGCAAAGCAAGTTACAGCGGGATGACGCACGATGTTTGGATGGCCCTGGTGGATGGAGTTCTCCCTAGTTGAGAGGGAGTGTTAATTTTGGGCAACTAGGTGTAAACTCCATCTTGTACTACTCAGATGATGATGCCAATATTGTTATTGGATTTCTCTTTCGGAGAGGTGCAAGATTGATCTAAAGATCATCTTGATTGGATGAGCAGAGCATTTATTTTGAATTTATTCCACATATGTGCAAGGTCGGCCAGAATTGTAATGTAGGCTTGGGAGCCCAACAGATGTGTCACACACCCTCAGAAATGGATATAAATTGGAGATACTTGGAGGTCATTTCATCATCAACTCATCACACACTTCTCTCTTATGCTTGATTGATTCGATCACCTTTTGGAGGCATTTTCTTCTCACACGTGTGGAGTGGCATCTAGGGTTTTGGTGCGGATCTGTCTAGGGTTTCAGCGCAGGTTTGACCAGTGTTGACTTTGGTCAACGCTTGGTTCTTTGACCTCCAAACTTCACCAAAAGTCCGATTTTTGAAGGCCACATTGATTGGCACACATATCGAGGCTAGACGTTGACTTTTTGCTATCGTTGTTTTGTGTTGATTGCCTTGATTGGACAACGTTGACTTTTGTTGACTTTGAGTTGACTTTGTGGAGTTGTCTTAAGGTTTGTGTGACACATTTGGTTGGATGACCTAGAGAAGACTTTGCTGGTTGAAGCATCCTATTGACCGCCGTAATGCCACCATTCTTCATCTCTGTTTGACAAAAGTTAAGTATATTTTTGGCTTGTCTTCCGTCAATCTATTGGTATGTTCTATCAGCATTTTACTTTCATGTTTATGTGATTGCTATTTGGTATCGGGCCCTAGAAGTTTGTAGTAAATTTGCATCAAGCATAGAACACTTTCAAAAATTTACATAATTGCACTCCTACTAAGGATTCTTTTCCTAATGAGTATCTTTTTGCCATATCTACTCACTCACCATGGTATGCAGATATAGCCAACTATCTTGCTGCAGGTAAATTCCCACACCATTTATCTTCCAGAGACAAAATAAAGATCATACAGCAGAGTGCCACTTACTCCTGGATAGAGGGCAATCTCTATCACACTGGACTGAACTTTCAAATTCAGCGCTGTGTTAGAGAAGATGAGATTTTTGATATCTTGAAGGCTTGTCATGAAGAGCCCTGTGGAGGGCACTTCGCGAACAAGAGGATGGGGTAGAAGGTACTCTCAATAGGCTATTACTGGCCAACTATATTCCGGGATGCCAAAAAGTTTGTGAAAGGTTGTGATAGCTGCCAAAGGATGGGCCAGCCACTACAATCAGATGAGATGTCGTTACAGCCTCAAATATTGTTAGAGCCATTTGAGAAGTGGGCCTTGGATTTCGTAGGGCCAATTAATCCTTCATCACAGCACAGGTGATACATATTGGTCTGTACAAATTACGTCACAAAGTGGGTCGAAGCGAAGGCACTAACTAGAGCTACAGTGCAGGTTGTTTCAAACTTCCTATTTGAAGATATTTTTGTTCGTTTCGGGATACCCAGGGAGATAGTGACAGATGGGGGGCCCCAATTCACATCTCATCTGATTCAGAAGCTGGTTGAAAAATGTGGAATTCATCACAGGATCACTTCACCTTATCATCCACAAGCAAATGGCCAAGTGGAGAATACCAACAAAGTTATTGAGGGAATTTTGACAAAGACAGTAGCTAGCCACCGGAGAAATTGGGTTGAAAAAAATTCTAGAAGTATTGTGGGCTTACAGAACAACATGGAGGAATACTATGGGCTTCTTGCCATACGAATTGGTGTACGGTAAGAATCCTTTATTCCCCATAGAGTTCGAAATAAAAACACTGAGAACAACATTACAGGTAAATCTGGATTTGAGCACAGCACAAAGACAAAGGTTGAATCGGCTCAATGAGTTGGAGGAGAAACAACTGGTTGCCATTCAGCAGACAAATATCATTCAACAACAAAGAGTTAGATGGCATGACAGGTCATTAAAAAGAAGAAATTTCAGAAAGGAGATTGGGCTCTCTTGTAAGATTCAAGATTCAAGGATTTCAAGGGCAAGCTCTGCACCAGATGGCTAGGATTTTTGCAGTAGGATTTCTGTTGGTTTTGATTCAGAAATTCTCACATGGTATTAGAGTGATTGCAAATCAAGGAGGACTGAAGCCATCAACGAAAGGACAAAGGAAAATTTGCAGCAGGAAAGCAACTGTCCTTAGAGACAGTGGTTCTGGGCTAGAGAGGCAGATGAAGGGTGATGCAGTCACCAAGGAAGGCTCGCGCAGAACCTGAGTCAGCCTGCTAGGGTGACGTTGTAGCTGCATAAGATAGTACAGTGATTGATGGGCTAGCGTAGAGGCTATTGAGTCTCATTTTTTCTGATTGTCGTGGTTGGAGGTATAGTGCAGATTTTTATCTGGAGTTGCTGGTGGGATGTTGATTCTGTTGGTGCAGAACAATGTCTAGTGGGGTAGAAGCAGAGAAGAGGGCATCAGTTCTTCAAAAGATTTCTTGCCAAGAAATCTAGATCCATTGCTGAGCAACAACAAAGAGAGATTAGAGAGGAGTGCTTCGACATTTGTTAGCAGAAGGATTTCCGTGAAGGAAAACGAGATTCAGAGGGAGTTTGTTCCTTAGAGGATTTCTAGCGCCAAAGAAATCCAGATACAAGTTTTGTTGGGGCAGCAGCAAAAGAGGGAGAAAGGAACTTGTTCGACATTTAGTTGAGTAGAGATGGTCGTGAATGGACTGAGGGATTAGGAAAGGTTGGATGGAGCATCCAACTTTGTGATCTGGAAGGCCAAGATCTTGGCAATTTTGGATGAACATCGCATCAAGTATCATGCCTTGAACACGATTGTTGTTCTGGTTGATGCTGATCCTCTCAAGAAGTACGAGGATGCTCAAGAAAAAGCAAAGTGCATGATCATGGACGGATTCAAGGATCATGTGATCCCACATATTGCTGAGCAGAACACAACAAGAGAAATGTGGGAGGCCTTGACCACATTGTACAAGGGATGTTTCGTCCAATGGAAGATGTTGCTTGAGAATCAGCTGAGATTGTTTCAGATGAAGAAGGGAGAAGAAATCGATCCCTTCCTTATCAGATTGCAAGGGATCCGACATAAGCTAGCTTCCCTAGGGACTACACCAGATCGTGGATTTATGGTTTGGACTGCCCTAAATGCAGTCACTGAAGACTGGGAAACTTTTGTCCAAATCATTTTGGGAAGGGCTACTCATCGTCGTTGGGAGGAGATGTGGGCAGCTCTTTGACATGAAGAGATCAGACGATGGACCAAGGTGGGAAGCAATAGTAAAGGGATCAAAGTCTGTAGAAATTTCTAAATCTTTACACTTTATGCATAAATTATTACTGTTAATCTGGTTATGCTCCTCCTACTTATGCAAGTTATTAATTGAATAAATTCAAGTTAAAATCGAAGAAAAACACATAATAGATCTTTACCAATCCAGATCTCGAACAAGTTCATGCACACATAGAAAAAGTGACACAGTTATTTCTGGACAAATAGTCTTCGAAAAAACCCAATGCGGGAAAACCGGTCTCTGGCTGCTGGAGGGTTTTATTATTAAGAATATTTCTGAATACACAAATCTGGGTTCCAGATCTGGAAAACCCGACAAAGAATATACTAGATCTATAACTCACTGGCTGATCTAGGGCCAAAATAATGACTGATCCACACCCTCAAACGGGATTTATAGAACTCAGCCAAGATTAGGACCTAGAAACCCCAGCGCTGCCCCTGAAATCCTCTACATCAGCCTTTGAAGCCCCTCTAACCCTCAGCGTTGCTCCGGAAGAGACTGCGTTACCCTAGACTGGGTGATGCAGTCACTATGCTGCCCCTTAGGGTCTCTGCGTAACCCTCTGAGGGTTTCCTGTTGAAAATCACGCTGTCCTTGCTACTGCTACTGCTCTCCTCTTCTGTGTTGTCCTTGAGATGATATCTGCCTCTTGTGTATTCTAGACCCCGGGATTAGATCATCCCCTTAGCCTAAATTCCCCTCTCTGCAGCTGAAACACTTCTATGTATTCTTTGCAAACCTTGCCCTAGAATCTCAGCTTAGCCTTAGTGCTTTGCCTCTGTGTGTCTTTACAAATGACCCCAAGCCTTTCCTTTATACTTTTCTCGTTGACAAATCAACGGCCATGATTAGATCTTGAATCAATGGCTAAGATTAAAAGAAAGCTTGATCCGTGTGACTTAAGACAATTTCATCACATGTTTAATTAAATTCACTTTAGATATTTAAGTTCACTAAGTTTTAACTTATAAAATATATTAAAATAATTAATTAATTTAATATTAAACCAGATGAAATTTCGCAAATCAATTTCTGGGTCTTGTAGATCAAGTGTACTCTAGTCCTTCCTCAAAATTTGGGACCTAGAGCACAACTGATGCTACCCCAAATACACAAAATCTCAACATTACCTCTTAGCATCAATGGTGTGCTCTAGCAATACATCACACTATGCATTACATGATTTTGGGTAATGGTTATGTGTTGCTGATGCTTGACCTGCTGCCACTCAACTTTGCACTGTTGCTGCCATTCTGTACTACTGCCAATGACTCTACCACTGCGACTGCAACCTCTATATTGCATCTCCCTCTCAATATGTTGCATTTGTGTTGTTCATAGCATTGCCACTGTTGATCTGCTGCACTGCAACTTCAATTGTTGAGAGAAACAACTGAATCTCCTGCCCAATCTTTGACAGACAAGTCAGATGGGCTGCATCTTCATCACTGAAGCTCCATAGGCTACAAATTTGTGCTGGCATCTAAAGAACGATGCACAACTACAACTCTGCCTATGTAATCAGACTCCCTCTACACTACTGAAGTCACATTAGCCCCTTGTGTTGAAATATATCACGCAGCTCCTGCACTGCGCTGTCCCTCTAAAGCCTTTTGCGCTGCTGTAGCTCTGCACTACACTGCTGAAGTCACATCAGCCTCTGCGATGCTACTACTTCTACGCTGCTGCTGCTCTGCTCTGTGCTGCTCCTCCCAGTCTTCAGATCTACCTCTGCTTCATTTGTGATCTTATGCACCCACTGCTCCACTTGTCCCGCTACTGTCTTAAGGCTGCCGTAGCTCGCATGTGATCCAAGAGATGAGCTGTTCAAGGATCCCGCCTCTCTTCCATGTAGCTCCTCTACATTTCCATGTCACCCCACCTCCGTGGTTCATGAGCACTCATGGCTGCATCATCTCCTGACCCATCATCTGCCACAGTTGCTTTGGAAGAAGATGCTTCCTTATCCCGTTTCTTCTCAGGACAACTGCTGGCAATGTCCCATTTCACCACACTGGAAGCACTTGATCTTTGAAAGATCCTTCGTCTTCTTTGGCTGCTTCTTTGATGCCAAGGCTGCTTCTTCTTCATCTTCCTTCTTCACTTTGCTCAATGTAGGGTTGTGCTGCCTCTTGGTGAATCTACAGAGTTCTTCTTAACGCAGAATTGACCACAAGTTGTCCCAATCTGGGAGGTCCGCTCTGCCCAAGATACTTTGGACAAAGGTTTCCCACTCATCTGTGACTGCATTGAGGGCAGTCCTGACTATCACATCATCATCCACCGTTGCACCCGTTGCAGTCAGCTGATCCATGTCTTCTCCCTTGGTCATCATGAATGACCTCATCTGAGTCTCCAATATCATTTTTCTTTGGACAGACTTTCCCTCATATAGGGAAGTCAAGGCCTTCCACATCTCGTTAGCTATCTTCTTCTCAGCTACATGTGGTACAATATGGTCCTTGATACCATCCATAATCAACCGCTTGGCATGCCCAACAACTTCCTTATGCTTCTGAAGAAGATCCGGATCTGTCGGTGTGGCCAGAGTTTGCTGTGCATGGTCCCTTAGATTGTATGCCTCAAGGACTATCAGGATCCTTGCCTTCCAAACTGAAAAGTTTGAGAGGCCATCTAGCATATCCTGATCGCGCAGTCCATGAGGAGCAATCTGCTCAGAATTTGTCGGAACTTCTGTAATATCCCTTTCAGGGATATCCCTCAAACACAAGCAAACTCCAACCAGAGATGGACTGGGAGGGCGTTTACCAGATATGTCGCCTTTGAAAAGAGGACGAGATCTGGAGGCTACCTGGCCCTTTCCAGACTCTGTCTAAGAGTATAGGGGAAAAACACACACAAGTGGTATAGTAGCTGGGATGCTCAAAGAGGAGATAACAGTAGTGCAAGCATACAATAGCATATACATGGAATATAAGCAAATACTCAAGAAATGCAGAGAGAAATGCTAAGCCATTTTATTATACTGAGTAATGGAAAGAGTAGAAGAGGTGATCAGAAAGATGGCACCTCTACTTGCACAAGGCAAGTGAAGAAATACACTTAGAATGATAAGGAAATGGCCTCTCTCTGAACTGCGTCCAAGCTGCCGGAGCACTGTTGTGCTGCTGCTACTGCTGGAATCAAAATGAGGATTTGGGGCTGTTCCCCTCCTCAGAAAATGTTGAAACTCTGAAATCAGCCTTTGCTCAATAAACCCAGAAAAGCCCAGAAAGCTTTTCGAAAATCGCTGACCCCTGAAAATCACCCCCTTGAGGATCTACACTATCCCTCAAGGCTCTGCACTGCCACTGGAGAGAATACTCCAAAACTCCACCCCAAACTCTGCCAAAATCCTCAAATATGCAAGGGCTGGTCCCTTGCTCAACCTCCAAGCTCAAATCCTCCAAACAATCCCAATCTGGAAGTCCCACCAAAAGACACTGTGTCCTCCCTCTCAAGACTACGCAATCACCAAATGCACTGCTCCTCCGCAACTCCCACAAATCGATCCTCCTGCAAAAGACTGATGAAACTACCTTGCCCGAGCAGGCACTCGAAGTTCCCCGGGGCTAAGGGTGAGATCTCCGAACGGAGACACTCGATGCACTAAACAGTGCTGCAGACAGGCTAAACAGCGAGCGTGCTCAAGAAGTCGAAGTGACTAGCTCAAATGCATAATAATCGAATGACCAAATGAGGAGGCTCCTCTCTCTTTTATAACGTTGGCCTCTCAAAACCGTAAGGCCCATCACCTCAACGTAGCCTCCCTTTTGCCACGTGCTCCTCTCCATCTGCGCAGTCCCTCCAAGTGTATACGTGGGCCCCTCTCTACGTGGTCCTTGGCCCCCCTTGGCTCCCCTTTAAGTTACAACGTTGTGCAACTAGGGAGTGACTTTTATTCCCAAAGTGAGTTATGTCCCTCCTTACTCACCTTTTTATTTATAAATAGACTATAGAAGGCAAAATTGAGCAAAATCGAATATTCCAATTAGCCATTGCTAATTAGGAATACTACAACTTCTTTTTCTCTTTGCTAGATAAATGGATATAAGGCCCTTGGTGAAACAGGTACCTTCTGCTCCCTCTGACCACTGATTTCCCTCGGAAATCTACCAAATCAATTATGATTCAGCTTCTACCTGTTGAAAAGCGTAACTAGGTCGGTCTTCATGTTGACTATGTAATTATGTATTTATGTAAAGAAGAAGACAAAGATAATAAAATGTATTTTTGTTAAGCTTGCTTCATGGGTTTCATGAGCAAGGATTTTTATTATAGGTCAAAAGACGTCTTCTTGATGTCTTTTAAGGATTTGTCATCTTGTCATAAATATAATCATGTATATGAAGTAAAGTCAATGATGGTATGCCTCAGGACCTTGTCAAATAAGCTTGAAGACATGACTCAAGAATGATGATACTACTTGATGTAAATACTCCTCAAGGCAGCCAACAATACGTCAGAAGAATTCCACTACAAGTCAGCCTATAAACAACAAGCAAAGTCGGCTCACAAGCCGTCACATCTCTTCATGATCAGGTCGGCTTATTATAGGGCCTGACCATTATAAATAGCCCACTGTGCTGCGAAGAATTATGACAGAACAAAAATCAACTCTGAGATTTTTAGACAAAATCTCAACAACAAAATTTGCGGTGACTTCAGGAACAATTCTGTAATTTAATGTGAAGGTCAGGACAGAAACAAAGTGTGGAATTAGTGGTTGTAATATCCCCAACGGGAAATAGACAGTAATACATAGCAATACAAACATGCAACTATATAGGAAAAATGCCGGAACTAGAATATAGAGTAAGTACACATAAAAATACCAGAACGCTATGCCATTTTATTAATCTGAGAATATATATATATGGGTACAATAGATAATCAGAATAAGTGCACCTATCCTTGCACAAGGCAAGTGAAGAACCCTCTCAGAATAGGAAATGGCTGCTATAGAGACTGCGTCCCAGCTGCTGGAGAAATCTGCTGTAGAATGCTGCTGCTGCAATGAACTGGAACTAGGGGCTGATCCCCTCACCGAAATGAGCTGAAAATCGGTAGACAGCCTGTACTCACTGCTCCGGACCAAACCCAGAAACCATGAAGCAAATGGACCACCTCCGAAAAACACCCCAGAAGCCCTCCTCAAGGAAAACGCTGTCTCTCCCAAGCACAACGCAGATGCCAAGGGAAGAATGCTGGAAAAGGGCCACAAATCCCTCTACAAACTCTCCAACTGAAAAGACTAACCCTCCAAGCTGAAACACGCTGAAAACTCCACGAAAATCCCCACAACCGAGCTGCTCCAACTCCAACTGCGTCCTCCCTCCAGGACTGCGCAGTCACTCAATGAGGCCCAGCTCCTCTGCAAAACGTCCACCCAAATCACCTGCAAATCAACTGCTAACACTGAAGGAATACCTTGCTCGAGCAGGCACTCGAAGTCCCCCGGGGCCAAGGGCGAGATCTCCGACCAGAGACACTCAGTCACACTAAACAGTGCTGCAGACCGACTAAACAACCAGCGTGCTCAAGTAGACAGAAGTCTAGCTCACAATATCATCAACATATCAATAATGCCAAATGAGGTGAAACTCCCACCTTTTATAGTGCTAGCTCCCCTCAAAACCCTAACTGCGTCCCCTCTCTCCATAAGCTCCTCCTATGCCTGCGCAGTTGCTTTTAGAGCCTACGTGACGCCTCTCTCATGCAAAGTGTGGACCCCCAAGGCTTTCCTTTAAGTCACAACGTTGCTCCTACTAGGAAGCACTTTATTTTATTAAAGTGAGTTGACCCCTCTTTCTCACTTTTATTTATTAATTAACTATAGGCGGCAAAACTATACAAAAATGAAATATTCCAATTAGCGGTGCTAATTAGGAATATTACAGTCTCCCCCGGCAGAACGTTGCTTGTCCTCAAGCACCTGAAGTGATGGATGCTGCAATATCTTCTCATCCTCCCAAGTGGCATCCTCATCCGGCAAGTTCTTCCACCTCACCAAGAACTCCCGGATCGTCCTGCTCCGCAGCTGCCTCTCCCTAGTATCAATAATAGCCTCCGGTTGCAACACCAGATGCCCCTCATCATCTGTGGGTGGTAGCTCCTCTGTGACTGTTACCTGCTGGCCCAATGCCTTTTTCAGGCATGATACATGAAAAATGTTATGAATCTTGCTGCCTTGGGGCAGCTCCAACTCATATGCAACCTGCCCAATCCTGCGTATCACCCTGTATGGCCCATAAAAACGGGGCTTAAGCTTCTCAGCTCCCTTCTGCTTAAGCGAAGACTGTCGGTATGGCTGTAGTCGCAGGTAGACCAAGTCTCCTACCTCAAAGTGTCTCTCCACCCGACCCTTATCAGCATACAACTTCTGCTGATTCTGTGCTGTGGCTATGTTATCCTTGAGAGCTCGGAGGATATCTTGGCTCTCTTAGATCCATATCTTGGCTCTCGGAGCCCTACTAGCACCAAACATTATGTCCACAAAAGATAAGGGATGATATCCATATAAAGCATAGAAAGGTGACATACCAATGGACATGTGATGCGTCGTGTTATAGCAGTACTCTCCCAGATGCAGCCACCTCAGCCATGCCCTCTGCTGCCCACTGACATAGTTACGCAAGTAGCCCTCCAGCCACTTGTTAACTATCTCTGTCTGTCCGTCCGTCTGGGGGTGATAACTAGTGCTCGGCGTCAACTCTGTCCCCACTAGCCGGAAGAGCTCCTGCCAGAATCCGCACATGAAGTGGCTGTCCCTGTCACTGACAATGGTCTTAGGTAGACCATGTAACCTGAAAATCTCCCTGAAGAACAGCTCAGCCACCTGCGCTGCTGTGTGGTGTGCGGATATGGCGAAAAAATGAGCATACTTCGTCAGTCCGTCAACGACGACAAAGATGCAGTCCTTGCCCTGCACCATGGGCAACCCTGTGATGAAGTCCATCGATATGCTCTCCCATTTCCCCTCTGGAATGGGAAGAGGCTGCAACAACCCTGCAGGATGGCTCATCTCTCCCTTGTTTCTCTGGCAAACATCGCACTCCCTGACATGCTGGAGTACGTCCTCCTTGAGGCCCTTCCATGAGAACCTCTCTCGGATAGCCCTGTAAGTCTTGGTGAACCCCTGATGGCCCGCCAATGGAGAATCGTGTGAAGCCTGGAGTATCTTCTTCTTGAGCTGAGATCCCTCAGTCAAGAAGATCCTGTCCCTGTAATAGATGATCTCGTCGACCACCCTGTACCTGTCATCTGCTACCTGCCCATCCAACACCTCACACGCGAACCTGTCCTTGGAGTACTCTACCAACAGTCGAGCCCTCCAATCAGTGTCCAAGCTCATAAGAGATAACGTGGCCGGTCTACGGGAAAGGGCATCAGCTACCACGTTATTCTTGCCTTTGACGTACTCTATGTCAAAGTCATAATCTTGGATCTTACTGATCCACTTCTGCTGCCTCTCCTGCAACTGCTTCTGCTCCAGAAAGTACCTAAGGCTGTTGTGATCTGATCTCACCTTGAATCGGCTGCCCACTAAGTACTGTCGGTACTTGGCCAATGCATGCATGATGGCCAACATCTCCTTGTCATATATGGAATACAACCTCTCACGCGGAAGGAGCTTCCGGCTCTCAAAAGCTATAGGGTGACCGCCCTGCATCAATACCGCACCAATCCCCTCTCCTGATGCATCACACTCAAGGACAAATGGCTACGTGAAATCCAGCAATGCAAGCACGGGGCAGCTGCTCATCACCTCCTTGAGCTTATCAAAAGCTCGCTGTGCTGTGTCCGACCAACTGAATGCCCCCTTCCTCGCCAAATCTGTGAGGGGTGCAGCAAGCTGTGAGAAGCCCTTGACGAACTTCCTATAGTATGTGCGAATGCCAATAAATCCCCGAAGCTCAGTCACATTCCTCGGCTCTGGCCAATCTCTGATGGCCCTGATCTTCTCCTCGTGGACTCTCACCCCGTCCACTCCTATAATGTGCCCCAAGTACAGCATCTCCGTCAAGCCGAACTCACACTTGGAGAGCTTGGCATAGAACTGCTGCTCCTCCAAGATGCGCAAAACTGTCTCGATGTGTTGGAGATGCTCCTCCCAAGTCCTGCTATATATAAGTATGTCATCGAAGAAGACCAGCACAAACTTCCTCAGATGACCCCTGAAGATGTGGTTCATGCACGACTGAAAGGTAGCGGGTGCATTGGTCAGCCCAAAGGGCATAACCAGAAACTCGAAGTGCCCATAATGACACCTGAAGGCGGTCTTGGGAATATCCTGTTCCCTCACGCATATCTGATGGTACCCAGATCTCAAGTCAATCTTTGAGAAGAACCGTGCTCCTCTCAACTCGTCCATCAGCTCATCGATCCTGGGGATGGGGTACCTGTTCTTCAGGGTCTTCTTATTCAGAGCCCTGTAGTCAATGCACATCCGCAATGTGCCATCCTTCTTCTTCACCAACACCATGGAAGAAGCAAAAGGACTCGTGCTCGGCCGAATGTGACCAAGGGCCAGCAGCTCCTGAATAGCACGCTCTATCTCATCCCGATAGGCTTTGGGATGCCTATACGGTGTGGTGATCACTGCCTGTATACCCTGCTCAAGCTCAATAGTATGCTCAAACCCCCGATCCGGTGGCTGCCCTGGTGGAATATCCCCGAATACTACGGCATACCTGTCAAGGATAGTTTGTATCTCAGGATGCACTGCCTGACCTGTATCTACTGCCTCCGAAGCTCGCAGCTCTACGGCCCACTCTATGTCTCCCTTGCGGAAGGTTGCCTCCATCCTATGTGCCGACACTGTCTGAGGCGGGTATGTGTGCTGTCCCCGTATCTTCTCATGCTTCCCTGTCTTGGGATCATCCCACTCCATCTCTAGGGCCTTCCAATCTGTCGTGACCTTCCCCAGAGTAATGAGCCACTGAACACCCAATATCATGTTGGTGTCTGGGATATCCACCACGAAAAAATGATCTGTCAATGTATAAGTGCCCATCGTCACTGATAACTCTGGAACATACCGAGCACACACCATAGTCTGATCTCCTGGGACCAAAACGGAAAATCCATCAAAACTCTCAGTCTGTATGCCTCTCCGCTCAACCATCTGCGCATCAATAAAGTTGTGGGTGGCCCCACTATCAACCAAGACTGAGACCCGCTATCCACGTACTGTCCCCCGTACGCGCAGCGTCAAATACTTGGGAACTCCCCGCAATGCGGCTAGAGCTCCTCCAGTGGGTGCAAATGATGCACCACCTGCTGCGGGTGGTGGAGGTGGTAAGGTATCCTGCGCTGCATAACAATCTCCTGCCTCCACGTCATCCCCCTCATCCTCTTCCCCGCTGCTCTCGGAGAAGACCTCAATGAAAGGTGCTTTCCCCGCAGCACATCTATGTCCCGGTGCCCATGGCTCCTGGCAAGTGAAGCACAACCGCTTCCTCCTCAGCTCTCTCCTGGCCTCATCATCATACTGCCCTCGCCCGGGATTTGCCTTGGGAGGCGGAACCCTCGTGTCCTTCCCCTTAGGCTGGAAGGCCTGTCTTTGGGGGTAAGGTGTCCGAGTCCTGGGTAAGACATCCTGTAAATCCCGAGTCCTGCTGATGGCATCCTAAAGTGTAGCTGGTCTAGTCGACCGGACTAGGCCACATAGTGGCTCTGTCAACCCCTCCACAAACATGTAGACCATCCGAGCCGCGGATAGATCAGGCACCATCACGAAAATCCTCAAGAAGTCTGAAATGTACGTCTCTGGGCTCCCAGTCTGCTTGAGCTTTGTCAGCTCAACGAAGTGCTGCTCCGGATCCCTCCGGTCAAAACGCTCTATCACCCTCCTGGTAAACTCGGCATATGTCGTCACTGTAGAATGCCCGAGTGTCGTCATCCCATGAAACCACCAGTCCCGGGCCTCACCATCCAAATGTAATGTTGCCAACTTAATGGCCTCTGACTGCGACATCTGGTTAAGCTGGAAATAGATGTCCAACTTCTCCACCCAAGACTTTTCCGAACTGTTTGATGAACCATCAAACGTGGGCAAATGAAATCTGCTAGCTGTGCGGTGGTAGTCTCCATCATGATGATGCCGGTGCCCCCGGTGATGATCGCGGGGTCTACTGTCCCGCTGGAGCTGGACAAAGTCTCTGAACGAGAGAGCCTCCATGAACTCCTGCCCGTATGCCTGGTACTCTGCAAAATAGTCACCCATGTGGCCCAGCTCCGGCTCTCGCTGTGCTGCTGCCCCTGCGTCCTCTGCTAGGAAGGTAGGCATGGTGGATCGTGTGGGTGCTGGAATATCCCTTTGTGCTCCCCTCTGTGCTCCTGCCCCTGTGTCCTTTGCTAAGAATGTGGGCATAATGGATCGCGTGGGTGCATGCGATGCCATGATGGGGATAGCATCACGCACTGACACATGATGGGACGTACCCGACCCCTCACCGATCTGAAAACCCCTGGGGGGTTCCCGCTGCTTGACCTCTAACGCCGTGAGTCTCTGTGTCACCTCCTGCATGTGTTGGAGGAGTGCCTCTCTAAATCTCCTCAAGTCCTCCCCGTCTGCCATAGGACCCCTCTGTTCTACGTACCCCACAGGCTGCTCCTGCTCTGAATCTGTCTCAGGCGGCTCCTGATCGGAATTCGTCACAGGCTCCCCCTCTCTGTAGGGGTTCTCCCACCTACTCTCAACGTCTCTGTATCTCCTTCTCCTATAACCGATGTAGGGTTTATCCCCGGGCGTCATAGACTGCTAGCTCCACAGGCTGAGCCAGAACTATGCTCTGATACCACTGTAATATCCCCAACGGGAAATAGACAGTAATACACAGCAATACAAACATGCAACTATATAGGAAAAATGTCGGAACTAGAATATAGAGCAAGTACACATAAAAATACCAGAACGCTAAGCCATTTTATTAATCTGAGAATATATATATGGGTACAATAGATAATCAGAATAAGTGCACCTATCCTTGCACAAGGCAAGTGAAGAACCCTCTCAGAATAGGAAATGGTTGCTATAGAGACTGCGTCCCAGCTGCTGGAGAAATCTGCCGTAGAATGCTGCTGCTGCAATGAACTGGAACTAGGGGCTGATCCCCTCACCGGAATGAGCTAAAAATCGGTAGACTGCCTGTACTCACTGCTCCGGACCAAACCCAGAAACCATGAAGCAAATCGACCACCTCGGAAAAACACCCCAGAATGCCCTCCTCAAGGAAAACGCTGTCTCTCCCAAGCACAACGCAGATGCCAAAGGAAGAAGGCTGGAAAAGGGCCACAAATCCCTCTGCAAACCCTCCAACTGAAAAGACTAACCCTCCAAGCTGAAACACGCTGAAAAACTTCCCGAAAATCCCCACAACCGAGCTGCTCCAACTCCAACTGCGTCCTCCCTCCAGGACTGCGCAGTCACTCAATGAGACCCAGCTCCTCTGCAAAACGTCCACCCAAATCACCTGCAAATCAACTGCTGAAACTGAAGGAATACCTTGCCCGAGCAGGCACTCGAAGTCCCCTGGGGCCAAGGGCGAGATCTCCGACCGGAGACACTCAGTCGCACTAAACAGTGCTGCAGACCGACTAAACAACCGGCGTGCTCAAGTAGACAGAAGTCTAGCTCACAATATCATCAACATATCAATAATCCCAAATGGAGTGAAACTCCCACCTTTTATAGTGCTAGCTCCCCCTCAAAACCCTAACTGCGTCCCCTCTCTCCATGAGCTCCTCCTATGCCTGCGCAGTTGCTTCTAGAGCCTACGTGAGGCCTCTCTCATGCAACGTGTGGACCCCCAAGGCTCTCCTTTAAGTCACAACGTTGTCCCTACTAGGAAGCACTTTATTTTATTAAAGTGAGTTGACCCCTTTTTCTCACTTTTATTTATTAATTAGCTATAGGCGGCAAAACTATGCAAAAATGAAATATTCCAATTAGCGGTGCTAATTAGGAATATTACAATGGTGGAACAACAAAGTAATCAAAAGTAAATCTGTTGTATATATGCGAAGTTACAGGACTGTGAAGTGCTAAGTATAATAAGTGTGCTCAGTGAAGTAATGCAGCACAAGTAAGGGTATCATTAGAGTATAAAAAGGGTGGACTGTTCATCAAAAAGGAAACAAGATATGCATGTACGTTGAAGACCAGCCAGCAAGGTGAAGTGAAGGTGCAAGGTGTGCACAGGACATTCTATAACAAGGTGTTGATATCTAAGTAAGGATCACATATCGCTGGAGTAGGGAAATACAGTTAGAGACCAAGCTCTCTAGTCCTAGTGTAGAAAAGTGCAAGATGGTGTAGGACGGTGCAGAAAAGAAGGATCAACTTAAAGAAGTGAATGAAGAAGCAGTGACAAGGTCTTGGAGGCATACAAGGGTCAAGGGTTTGAGTCTTGGTCATGGTACTTGTCATTTGAAAGTCTATAAAAATAATTTCTCGTGGGTTTTCCTCTCCAAGAGAGAGAGGTTTTGCCCTGGCTCTAGGAGCCTAACTTTTGTGTCTTGTGCCATTTGATAATTGACTTGATGACAGACTAACTAAACTAAAAGAAGAGAAGACATAAGTATTACAAGTAAGATCATAAGTAATTATCAAGAAGAGAATTTGTATTAACCTATATCCCTCCAAATTCTCAACATGGTATCAGAGCTAAGGTGCTAAAAAGGGCATAGAGACACTCAAGGATCAGATTTCATGGAGGGTATCAAAGCAAGGATTTGATTAGAAGAAAGGTCAGTCTTCCACAGTGAAAGAAATAAGGCAGTATTATGGAACCATCTTAAATGTGCCAACAGATCATTGCTATCTCAAAGTATTGCCATCAAAAGCTTCAAGGAAGTTACCTATCGTCCTTGATCTTTCAAGGAAGCAACAAAATATCCTCATCAATCACCATTCAAAGGAAGCTTCAACCATCTTCAAAGTAATCAAGCTGATAGAAGAAGAAAAGAATCTACTCAAGTAAGTATATCTATGACTTTATGTGAATCTATTAAAATGTCTCCTTTGAAAAGAAAGAAACGAATTGTTTGGGGTTTCAAACTTTCCATAGAAGACAAGGACAATCAAGTCATGCCAAATTCATGAAGGGACATATAAGAGCCCAAAGGATTCTTATAGAATCCACAAAATACTCTATCATCTCCTATGTACCAAATCTAAAATCATCAAAAGGAGTATATAAGAAATTAGTAGAGCTATTCTCTGTGAGTATTGTTGGAGAAGCAATCTCTCTGATCAACTGCAGGAACTAGGAGAAGACTACAGTGGTGCTAAAAGCTCTATGAGAAGAATGGGAAAGTTTCACTTCACAATCAAACGGGAAGATAGAAGTCACACCATTCCACGATTTAGGGTCTCTGTATAAATAGAGGAAACAAGATTGAAAGCCAAAGCTGTTACAGGATCTAGTAAAGGAATCAAGCCTTTGCAGCCATGTCTAGGAAGAAAGGAAAATTCGGTAAGTTTTGGTCCTCAGAGTAAAAGAAGAAATGTGGACGAAGCACGATGCCTTGGATATGATGAACTTGGGCATTAAAATTGGAAATTTTCATTAAACTGAAAAAGGACAAAAGAAATAGGGAAGAAGCCCATATGAGGAAAGAGCCTGATAAGAAAGAAGAAGCAAGGGATCTCCACTATGATTGAGATCATCTTCTTCTTTAAATGATTTCTGTTGGTTATATGATAGGAAGCAGTGTAGCACCCCGATGAAAGCATGATAGGAGCTCTTGGTGAATCAGCTCCGGGAAAACCTTTCTGATAACAATACTAATGGAAAGCAGTCATCAAGAGCAAGGGTCATCATGGAAACAGATTTCTGGGATGTGATGATAGATTGATGGAGCAAGCCAAGAGAATGAAGCTCTTCAATCTTGAGAAAATTGCTACAGTATGACTCAAGGGAAAAGGGTATGAGGTATGTATATATTTATATGCTAAGATTGGATGTTGTGAAGTCATGTCATATTGTTGCAGGTAATGAACTTTTGTATTTAGAAGTATGATCTATGGAGGAGTATCTCTCAATGCACAGACAGATGAAATCAACATAATATGTCCTCATGGAATATGAGGTGATTGTAATATGAACAAGAAACTAGAAGGTTGTAAGTTCCTGGGAATGGAGAATGTGCAAAAAGGAAGAGATCATGAAATGCAACCATGTTAAGAGGCAGTTATCATCCGGAGGCCAAGAATATGTGACTAGGAGATCTCCTGGGAAGATATGTAGACTCTGACGGAAGTCTGGTAAAGAAGAAGACCCTTGGAAAAACATATCATTAGGAGATGTGTCAATCTGTATGAAGGATGCCGATGCCTACAGGAAGATGTCATGGTAAAAAATCATCACTAAGGTAACTTTTGTTCTAAAAGTTCATATGTATATGTTTATCTGGATGAATTTGTGCAGGGCTGCTAATCATGAGAAAGGATGTATGATCCTTGGAGATGATTCAAAGGAAAGCAGCATGGCATAACGGTGGACAAGATGAGAAAGAATGATGAATCACTTTCTGATAGTGGACGTGACTCGTGACTGAAAGTGATGGATGATCTGTGCCCTATGAAGCCAAAAGTTGAAGATTCCTCAATATCTAAAACCATGACATCGAGGGGAGGAATTCTTCATGAGTAGCTGGATTGCTGCTGCAGGACCCTGGTTGATGAGGAGCCTAGTGGTAAGTTTCTTGCTTGGAAGAAACTTGAAATATGTCCTTCCTGTGTTAAGAGGGAGTGACGTATGTGATTCTCTATTACATGTGTCATGCACTAGACCAGGACTAACAACCGTAAGTCTTAGTGAAGGCCATGTGAAGAGAATGGATAGACACATCATTCTAGTCTTCACCTGGAAGACAGAATGGAGGATTGGGTAATCATCTGGCATTTGATACTCTTTGAGAATGAGATAGGGCATTCAAGATAAGAGTAGTCGTGGACCGATATTCTTTGAGGGCTAGCTACCCAAGAGAAGAATAGTCCAAGAAGGTCATACTCTGGGAACACCTAGGTGGGGTATGTACCGTGGAGAGACAATGACTATGGTGTCTATTAGTCATGTGTCTCGCCAACATTGTAGCCCATTGTCTCGTTGAGAGATGGGGCTGTTAGTCAAGGCCTTACTCTAGGACAATGTTGGTTGATATGATGCTATACAGATGCGATTAACAATTTGATTCTTCTTATGAGATTCTTCAGTTTGAAATTGACCATGTACCTGTATGAATACCTCCCTAGTTAAGAGGGAGTGTTGAAAAGTGTAACTAGGTCGGTCTTCATGTTGACTATGTAATTATGTATTTATGTAAAGAAGAAGACAAAGATAATAAAATGTATTTTTGTTAAGCTTGCTTCATGGGTTTCATGAGCAAGGATTTTTATTATACGTCAAAAGACGTCTTCTTGATGTCTTTTAAGGATTTGTCATCTTGTCATAAATATAGTCATGTATATGAAGTAAAGTCAATGATGGTATGCCTCAGGACCTTGTCAAATAAGCTTGAAGAGATGACTCAAGAATGATGATACTACTTGATGTAAATACTCCTCAAGGTAGCCAACAATACATCGGACAAATTCCACTACAAGTCGACCTATAAACAGCAAGCAGAGTCAGCTCACAAACCGTCACATCTCTTCATGATCAGGTCGGCTTATTATAGGGCCTAACCACTATCACTAGCCCACTGTGCTGCGTAGAACTGTGACAGAACATAAATCGACTCTGAGATTTTCAGACAAAACCTGAGCAACAAAATCTGCGGTGACTTCAGGAACAATTCTGTGATTTAATGTAAAGTTCAGGACAGAAACAAAGTGCAGAATTAGAGGTGGAACAATGAAGTAATTAAAAGTAAATCTGTTATATATATGTGAAGTTACAGGAATGTGTTTAGTAGTTACAGAAGTGTGAAGTGCTAAGTATAATAAGTCTGCTCAGTGAAGTAATGCAGCACAAGTAAGGGTATCATTAGAGTATGAAAAGGGTGCACTGTTCATAGAAAAGGAAACAAGATATGTGTGTACATTGAAGACCAGCCAACAAGGTGAAGTGAAGGTGCAAGGTGTGCACAGGACATTCTCTAACAAGGTGCTGATATCTAAGTAAGGATCACATACAGCCGAAGTAGGGAAATACAGTTAGAGACCAAGCTATCTAGTCCTGGTGTAGAAAAGTGCAAGATGGTGTAGGATGGTGCAGAAAAGAAGGATCAGCTTAAAGAAGTGAATAAAGAAGCAGTGACAAGGTCTTGGAGGCATACAAGGGTCAAGGGTCTGAGTCTTGGTCATGGTGCTTGTCATCTGAAAGTCTATAAGAAGAATTTCTCGTGGGTTTTCCTCTCCAAGAGGGAGAGGTTTTTCCTTGGCTCTAGGAGCCTAACTTTTGTGTCTTGTGCCATTTGATAATTGACTTGATGAAAGACTAACTAAACTAAAAGAAGAGAAGACATAAGTATTACAAGTAAGATCACAAGTAATTATCAAGAATAGAATTTGTATTAACCTACAGCCCTCCAAATTCTCAACACTGATCACGCAGTCCATGAGGAGCCATCAGCTCAGAATTTGTCGGAACTTCCTTTTCTCTTTGCTGGAGAAATGGATCTAAGGCCCTTGGTGAAACAGGGACCTTCTGCTCTCTCTGACAACTGATTTCCCTCCTTGGAATCTACCAAATCAACTATGATTCAACTTCTTCTTTGATCCTCTAATCAAATTGCAAGTTTCCTTTGGCTAAAAAAACTCTCTGAGAAGCTAATCTCCTCCCGCTCTTTGTCACTTGTGCTAAGGCTAAAAATCTGAAAACTTCAGAAATTTAACCCCACCAGCTCTTCTGAATTTCTGCAGCTTTTCTGTAGTCTTTTTTGGATCTGACAGATTCAAATCTGAATCACACTGGCTGGCTTCAGACCAAACCAACGTTGTTTCTAAGCCGCCTCTGCGCAGTAATTGCGTGGGTTTGCTAGGACACAACGTTGGACAACGTCACCCTTCCCTCTGCGTGAATCTGCCTCTGAAAACTGCGTTGTCCCTTCAGATCTGTGTTTCTGTTGCTTTTCCAGCTGCTTTCTGCAGCTATATCCTTCAGACTCTCCTGCTAGTGACCCTCCTAGATCTGCTATTGCTCTGATACCATGTAGAAACTTCTGAATCTTTACACTTTATGCAGAAATTATTACTATTAATCTGGTTATGCTCCTCCTACCATTCCAGATCTAGAACAAGTTCATGCACACATAGACAAAGTGACACAGTTATTTCTGGACAAATAGTCCTCGGAAAAACCCAATGCAGGAAAACCGGTCTCTGGCCGCTGGAGAGTTTTATTATTAAGAATCTTTCTGAATACACAAATTTGGGTTCTAGATCTGGAAAACCCGACAGAGAATATACTAGATCTACAGCTCACTGGCTGATCTAGGGCTAAAATAATGACTGATCCACACCCTCAAACGGGATTTACAAAACTTAGCCAAGATTAGGACCTAGAAACCCCAGCGCTGTGTCAACCTCTGAAGCCCCTCTAACCCTCAGCATTGCTCCAGAAGAGACTGCGTTACTCCAGGCTGGGTGACATAGTCATTACGTTGCCCCTTAGGGTCTCTACGTAACCCTCTAAGGATTTGCTGCTGAAAATCACGCTGTCCTTGGAGGAACTACGTTGTCCTTACTGTTGTTGCTGCTCTCCTCTTCTGCGCTGTCCTTGTGCTGATCTCTGCCTTGTGTGTATTCTAGACCCCGGGATCAGATCATCCCCTTGGCCTAAATTCCCCTCTCTGCAGCTAAAACACTTCTGAGTATTCTTAGCAAACCCTGCCCTAGAATCTCAGCTTAGCTTCAGTGCTCTGCTTCTGTGTCTTTACAAATGACCCCAAGCCTTTCCTTTATACTTTTCTCGTTGACAAATCAACGACCATGATCAGATCTTGAATCAATGGCTAAAATTAAAAGAAAGCTTGATCCGTGTGACTTAAGACAATTTCATCACATGTTTAATTAAATTCACTTTAATTATTTAAGTTCCCTAAGTTTTAACTTAGGAAATACATTAGAATAATTAATTAATTTAATATCTCCTAAACTAGATGAAATTTCTCAAATCAATTTCTGGGTCTTGTAGATCAAGTGTACTCTAGCCCTTCCTCAAAATTTGGGACCTAGAGCACAACTAATGCTACCCCAAATACACAAAATCTCAACAAAGTCAAGAAGGAGGAAGAGGAAGATGCGGCTCTTGCATCAAAGGGACAGCAAGGGCGGCAGAGACGGAAGAAAAAGGACCCCTCGAAAGTTAGATGCTTCAGATGTGGGTAAATGGGACATTTTACCACACAGTGCCCTCTGTAGAAGAAGGGAAAAGAAGAGAAGTCTGACTCGAAGGCTACTCCAGCTCAAGCTGATGAAGAGGATGATGATGACTGCGCCATGAGTGCTCATGCACCTTTAAAGAAGAGGTGGGGCAATATGGAGCTGTAGATTGGAGCTACAGAGAGGGGCAAGATCCTTGAGGTGCCCAAACTCTTGGATCACAACGACTATGGGAGCCCTTAATGACAGTAGAAGAATGACGGGAGTCACTTGGTGCGAGGGATGATGGAGTGACAGTGGCAGAGCTAGAGAGCCAAGTCTAAAGCAGCACACAACAGAGGTAGCAGAAGCAGCAACATCGTAGTGCATAGTAGTGCAGAGCAACAACAGCGTAGTGCAGAGTAGCAATAGCGCAGTGCACAGTGGTGCAGAGCAGTGCTTACGTAGTGCAGAGCAGCAGCAGCAGCGCAGTAGTTTCAGACGGTCAGCGCAGATTAGCAGCAGAGGAAGCTTCAACATTGAGGTGCATCCAGAATGACTAGTATGTCAGGATTTGGCATGTCTTTCAATTGCTTAACTCTCAGCAACTGAGTTGCAGTGCAGTAGTTAGCAATGGCAGTGCTATGGGCAGCATGATGCAACATATTAAGAGGGAGCTGCAGTAAGGAGGCAAAAGTGGCAGTGGCAGTGTCATGGGCAGTAGTACAGATTGTAGCAACGCAGTGGATGAGGGGCAGTAGACTGAGCATCAGCAGTGCAGAGGACCGATGTCATGGATCAAGGTGATGCTTCTGATGAGAAGTATTGCTAGAGCACATTCCTCGCTAAGAGGGAGTGTTGATTTTTGGGTAGGGGCTAGAACACATGAGATCTCCAAGACCCAGAAATCGTTTGGAGAAATTTCGCCGAGAGTGCATGTTATTCAAATAATTAATTATTTTTAATAGAGCCTAAGTTAAAACTTAGGAAATTAAAATAATTAAAGTGAATTAATGTCAATGTGGGTGAGAAGCTTCTAAATGACGAGGATCAAGTCTATTTTAATCTTAGTCGTTGATTAAAGATTTGATCACGACCGTTGATTTCTCAACAGGAAAAGTATAAAGGAAGGCTTGAGGGTCAGTTGGAGAACACACACAGAGCAACACTTGATCAAAATCGAAATTTTGGGCGTGATTTCTTGATAATTTTGAAGTGAGTTCTAGTGCAGAGAGGGGCAGTTCGACAGTGGGACTTCAGTCCAAGGCTGAGAATACATTGCAGAGAGGCAGGGCAACACCAAAGAGAGATAGCGTAGCACCTGAGAGGGTGACGCAGAGCCTGGAGGGGTGACGCAGTCACTCAAGAGGCAGCGCTGGAGTTTCTGTGAGGTAGATCAGGCATCAATTCAACAAGTCGATTTCTGAGCCGGGAAGGTTCACGTGGAGGGTGACGTGACTCCTAGAGGAGGTGACGCAATCTCAGCGCAGAGTTGGGAGCTGCTGCTACTGCGCAGCACTGGGGACAACGCAGTTACCTGTGGAGTTTGATCACTCAGTGGTTGGATCAGCCAAAATATCTGTCTCCAGATAGAGGTAATTCTGCCAGGATTTTTCTCTGTTGGGTGAGCCGGATTTGGCACCCTAGTTCTATTCAGAAATCTGCTTAATAATAAAACCCTCATTCTGCAACACCAATTTTCCCGCACTGGGTTTTTCCAGGGACATTAGTCCAAAAATAAGTGTATCCTTTGTGTGATTGTCTCATCTTATTTTTCAGTACTTGATCTGTATATTGGTGTAAGCTGCAGTGTATTTGCATTAAAATTTACTGAATAATTTTGTATATAAACTTGTTAATTGAAGAACACAAGTAGGAAATGAAAATCAGTTAACTGCAATAGAATTTCTGTTGGTTTAGATTCAGAAATTTTCACAGGAACCAGGGTGATGGCCATGATGATAGGGGTAAAGTTCATGATGGCTTTTTCCCACGTGCTAAATTTATGTGTCGACCATCTTTTGCATTTTATGGTACTTTGCCTGTTGAAAGTGGCCAAGTTATGCTTTTAACTTTCTTTTCAACTGCATCAACCTCCAAGGCATCATTCGAGGTCGAACCCAAACTGTGAACAGTGGGAGGGGGAGCCTAAGTCCTTGTTGACCCAATGAACAAATGTGGACCCAAATGAGAAATATGTGAAAAGGGGTTATAATGAGAAGAGGGGAGTGATGTATGTGGTGTCAGGAAGCTGGACCACACAACCAAAATCAAGATTTCCTAGGTAGTGGCACTCCTAAAGCTAGTAGCCAGTAAAGGAGATCCCATGGAACTAGGATACAAAGTTAACCACCAAATTGGACAAGGGGACAAGAGTACAAACCAAGCCCATTCTTTCCACCAAATCCCCCCACTAATCCATGTTCGAAAGTGTCCATGAGAAGTAAGCAAAAATACCCAACTACATAATGAGAGACACATCTTCGAGGTTGGAAGGCCCACCTTCAAATATACGATCATAAAAAATGGGCAAGGAATCATAATGATTGGCTCAAGTGGCAGAAATGGTGGCACATCGAGTTATCTGGTGTCTGCAAGGGGTTGTCGATGCCGACTGAGGACCATCCATGAGAAAAATTTCTCCTATGGGTGTCACCTACAGGTGGTGGGTAACCGAGCACTGGTCTTTTGTTATTCATTCTTGTCATTTGATTATTTGCTCATCTTGAACATTGATGGTGAATGTGATTATTTTCTTATCTATATTCCATATGTTGTGAATTATATATTGATGGTTATTTTATTCTTGAGTAATTCAATTAACTCTGAGATTAACATTTCTTATTTGCTATAGCATACTCAAAGCCTTAGTTTTCTTTCTCATAGTGTCCACCCCCCTTGGGTTTGGTGGGAGGTAGCCTAGGTGAAAGAGTTAAGAATAGAGTGACAACAACTCAAATCGAGACTTGCCCCCAAGGCCACACCAAGTGGATTAAATATTTTCTCCATGTTAGCCCAATGTGGATTAGGCAACAACAATGCCGAAGTAGTAAAATGTTGAATAAATAACTCCCTCCCAAAGGTTTGCAATAAATTATATGAAGATTCCAACTCGAAAAAAAGGCTAGTTGGACTGAAAATAGACTTTGTACTCCAATTCATAAATTTTAAAGTTATTTTATAAATTTCCGTAGTCCCTTTTCACAAATTACATCATCCTTACCTATCATTACCCAAGAAACTTATGAAGATACCTTATGTCTTATTGTGAAGACACATGTAAAAGGGGATGAGGTTGTACCACCATGGTTTCCTTAGGCAAGTTGATAAGACTAGCTCATGTTACTTTTTCTAACCTAGATTATCTATGTTTTGGCGCCTTACATATTCTTCAAAGTTTAATTTATCATAATGTCTCTGGGTGTTGTACATCATTGTTGCAAACATCTTGATTTTATCACGAAAAGATCACAAAATCATGATTTTTTTGGCCTAGCCAATGTTTGCCTTTTTTTATCAATATTTTGGTGGTGTCTTAATTTTGCCAATATTTACTGATATTTTCTTGATTTTTACGATTTTTTGGTCTTCCATACGCTTGCCTATTTTATCTCGATGTCGATGTTTGCAACATTGTTATACATCATAATTCACACACTACCTCGAGATTCATGATAGCATGGACACCACATCATTTCACAGTCATAGAGTTTGTACCACATTGTATCATTGATGTTTGGCATGTGAGGGATTTCCCTCTTTGTTCTTGAGCCCATTTCACAGTTTGAGGGCTTTTTAATTTTATCTATGTATTATCAAGCTAGTGTGTCATGCATATGTGAATACAACTAGCTCCTATTGGTTATTTTCACATGATTCTAGAGAGTTTTATGAGTTTTAAAGGACTTGCTTAACCAAGTCAACCTCACTAGATGTAAACTCTTCTAGAAAAAGGGGGTGAATTTGTACTTTATTTTCCGCACATGTGAATGATTCATATTGTATTTATGAGGATTTAAGTGGCTTGACCCTCTTTTGACTCTCATTTTTTCCTTTTAATTAGCCATTTATTGGAGCTCTTCACTCCACTTGACTAGATCAAACCACTAAAGTGCTCTCACATGTGTTGACAACGGAAACTTAAGAGTCGGATAGAAAACCACTTGTTCTAGCACATTGTTTGAGAAAAGCACCTGGTATTTTGATGGTTGTATTTAGACACACCTCTCCTATAAAAGGAAGTTTTCTAGTTCATTTTCACTAATTGGAGAGTAAAGGGAGACTTGTTACAAATTATTTTTCTAGGGCGCTTTACTTCTAGCAGTGGATTTATTTTCAAGGAGATCAAACCTTCTCGAATTCCTGGAGAAAGGAAAGTCAAGGTAAAACAAATTCCCATGAGGTATAATAATTTTATCTCTTGGTATCTGTTTAATTTTTTTTAAGCTATTCATTAAATAAAACAAAAATTATCATGGTTTCATCTTATTGTTTGTGAACTCTTAAAAATTATATTCCTTGGTCTAGGTTATTTTCTGAAATCTATAGATCTAACATTCCATCGTATATTTCAAGAATATCGATCTTAATGGGGTTAACATGGAACCATGAGTGCTAAATATAGGGTGTTGCACCAAGTGGTAAGGCGCTCTTTGTCAAAATTCCTATATCTGGAATCCTACTGCAACAACTGATATTGTTTCTTCTATTTGTTAAATAAATTAAACAAATTATTTATTGTGTGTTATGAAAAATATCAAAACAAATACACTGCAGCCTTCACAAAACAAATATTGCAGAAGAAAAATAAACCTTGGAAGAATAGATGCACACACACAAAATAAACAGTTGATTTTGGACTAAGTCCCCGGAAAAAACCCTACTCGGGAAAACTGGTGCAGCAACTGAGGGTTTGATTATTATGCAATAGTAAATCTGAGTACAAAACTATGGATGCTTAATCTAGAAAACCAACAGAGAGAAATGACTGGTAGTAAAACTAGTGAGAAAAATATCACTTCCACAGGTGATCCAACACTGACCTCGGCTCGATTTGAGTTGCTCCTTGCTGCCTCTATGCAGTCACTACGTCAGCGTATGCAGTACTGTGTCCCACAAATCGGAACTACTTCTCCTCTTGCTCTATGACCAGCTGTTGTCTGGGAAATGAATCCTCCTAGCCTCCATACTCTCTCTCCGGCTTCTAGCATTGAATCGCTGTTTCTCCCTAGAAAAATACAGATTACCCATTGAAGCATTGCGCTTCCTCTGCGTAGCTCTACGCTGCCTCTCTGTAATGTGCTCACCAAAACTAGAAAATATTCCTTCGGCCTTACTATCCCTGCCCCTCTATCACTGCTTTGAGCTCGCTAGCACTCTCTCCGGAAACTAAACGTTGCTACTCTGGAATTCGATCTGCTAGAAAAATCGAACTGCTGAAGTGTGTTATCCAAGCCCCATCAAGTTACTTCTTATAATCTCTCGTTGAGACTTCAACAACTATGATTAAAACTTAATCAATGGCTAAAATTAACTAGAAATCTATTCATGTCTTTTTCTAGAAGATTCTCACCATGACTTAATTAATTCCTTTTAATTAATCATATTTCCTAAGTTTAGACTTTGAAAATATTAAAAACTGACGAATTAATTTAATTAAGTCGTCTCTAGGTGGAATTTCCAGAAACGATTTTTGGGTATTGGAGAATACATTTATTCTAACCTCTCTACCAAATCTCGAGGCTAGAACACATCTGATGCTACAAAAGCTAACACTCCCTCTTAGCGAGGAAAGTGTTCTAGTACTGCAACTGCAACTGCTACTACAATACACTGTCTCTGCATCATCTCCTGTCACATTGCTGATGTCTGGCTACTGCTACCCACACCCTACTGCGCAACTATGATATGTTTTGCATCTGTAGGTTGGGGGCGCTGACCCTACAACTGACAGCTGGTCTCAGACATCCTGAAGCCTAGTGAGGAAGGGGCCTATGGTCTCCCCCTTCTGCATACGGGTACACCTCAGCTTCTCCTCCAAATACATCTTCTGCTGCTCGGAAGATCCCTGGTACAGCGTGGCAAGAATATCCCACATCTGCTTGGTAGTATCCTTGCCAGCTATGTGAGACACCAAATGATCTCGAACCCCATTGAGAATCAGTCTCTTCACCTTTGCCATCTCCTTCTTGTAGGACTTTAGCTGATCTAAATCCGTGGGTACAGCCACCACACTATTAAGGTAAGCTTTGAGATCGTATTCATCTAGAAGACAAGTAATACTTGCCTTCTGGATCACATAGTTAGACGCTTCATCCAACCGATCTTGATCTCTCAGCCCTGCTGATGCCATCTTTGCAAAAATGTCGAACTCCTCTTCTCCTTTGTGCAACTGTTGCTAGGCTCTACACACTCCCTGCTGGAGTGGGCAAATCTGCTCACAACTACTACTTCTCTACAGTGAGAAATCAAACTTTTGAACTAGAAGTTCCCTGAGGAAAGAATTCCCTCAATGTGTGCTCTTTCTTCCTTCTAACGTTATTTTGCACTAGCAACTGTTGTAAAATACTGTGTCCTAACTGAAGATCTTCTCTACAAGGAAAATATTGTTGTTCCCTTTGCATCTGGCAATCTTTGATCTCGAAAATCTATTTTCTCTGTCGAATCTCTTAGAGAAATAGACTTTTCCTCAAAAACCGACCTTCCTAACCAAAGGGACTGCGCTGCTTTTGGGGTTTCTATTAGTTTTTGTAGCATCAAATGTGTTCTGGCTTCGAGATTTGGCAGAGAGGTTAGAATACATGTATTCTCCAATACCCAGAAATCATTTCTAGAAATTCCACATAGAGAATATTTAATTAAATTAATTAGTCATTTTTTAATATTTCCTAAGTCTAAACTTAGGAAATATGATTAATTAAAAGGAATTTATTAAGTCATGGTGAGAATCTTCTAGAAAAAGACTTGGATCGAGTTCTAGTTAATTTTATCCATTGATTAAGTTTTAATCGTGGTCGTTGATGTCTCAATGGAATATTATAAGAAGAAACTCGATGGGGCTCAGAGATCACACTTGCACAGTTTGATTTCACTGGGAGATCGATTTCTAGAGTAGCAGCACTGAGTTGCCGTAGAGAGATCTAGTGAGCTCGAAGCAGTAAGAGAGGGGCAGGGATAGTAAGGTCGGAGGAAGATTTTCCAGTTCCGGTGAGTGCATTGTAGAGAGGATGTAATATCCCAAATTGGGATTTAGCAATAATATAGAACAATATAGACTAAAAACTATAGCAAACTAAAAACACCATCAAAACACATGAAATGGAGCCAAAAACAACCGCTGAGCCATTTTATTATATTGGTCGGAAAGAGTACAAAATGGTGTTGGAAAGGTAGCACCTGGGCTTGCTCTAGGCAGGCTAAAGATCAGCTCTAAACCCGACCAAAATGTTTGTTGAAATGGGCTCTGCCTGGCTCTCCCTCTGCGCTGCCAGTCTTGGAACTGTTGCTGCTAGCTGAGTTTTGTTTGCAGTTTGGCCTAGCTCTCATTCTTAGAAAATTTCGGGAATTGGACACTGAACTCTCCTCAAAATACCCACAAAAACCCACGAATGGTTTCCAAAAAAATTGACCCCGGAAATTGGCCCCTTTGGGCTTGGCATGCTATTCTTCTAGGGAAATCGATCTCCTGGTTGGAACTGCTGCAAAATGTCTCCAAATCGCTGCCAAAATCCTGGCAAGAGGTGGCTAGCCTCTCCTCCAAATCCTCCGGCTGACTCCTCACTGCTGCTCCACTTCCCACACTTGCTCTTGGCTAGACTGCGCAATCATTGTGCAGTGTGCAATGCCACTATGTTGTCCTGAAGGGACTGTGTGTTACTGCTGATGTATCTCTACAATCTCCTCACAAAATTGATGAATCTCCCCTCCTGAGCGGGCACTTGAAGTCCCCCGAGGGATAGGTTGAGATCTCCGCTTGAAGATCTTTGTGTTGAACAGCACTGCAGACTTGGCTAAACAGCTCAAGCGTGCTCAGTCAATGAAGATAGAAAAATCATAGATAGATGAATGAGCAAATGTGCTACTCTTCTTCGCTTTTGTCAATTCACCCTCCAAAGTTCCCTTGGGCCCACCAAGGACTACGCTGCCCCTCCATCCGGCCTACCACTACACTACCATCATCGTGCCTCTCCCACGCAGCCACCTAGGGCATTGCCTCCATTCGATGGCCGGCCACATGGACCCCACTAAAGCCGCAATATTTCCATAGGAACTATAGGGAAAGTACTTTTTTCTACTTAGCTATTATTTTTGGGTCCCTTACCCACTTTATTCCTGCCTAACATTAGAAAAATCGAAATTAGCCAAAAGCTAAATTCCAATTAGTTGACTGCTAATTTGGAATATTACAATCCTCCCTGCCAAAAAGTTACTTGTCCTCAAGCAACTGCAAAGATGGGTGGTGAAGAATCTTCTCCCCCTCCCAAGTGGCATCCTCATCTGGGAGGTTCTTCCATCCAATTAGGTACTCCTTCACCACCCTGCTCCTCAAGTGCCTCTCCCTGGTGTCCAAGATGGTCTCGGGTTGTAGCACTAAATGTCCCTCATCATCTATAGGAGGGAGCTCAATAGTTGTTGTCACCTACTGTCCCAAAGCCTTCTTAGAACATGACACATGGAAAATATTGTGGATTCGGCTCCCTTGTGGCAACTCCAGCTCATATGTCACCTCTCCAACCTTCCGGAAAACCCGGTACAACACATAGAAGCGAGGTTTGAGCTTCTTAGCTCCTTTCTTCTTCAACGTAGACTGCATGTATGGCTAAAGTCTGAGGTACACCAAGTCCCCCACCTCAAACTACCTCTCCACGTGGCCCCGATCTACGTACATCTTCTGCTGATTTTGTGCGGTCCTCAAGTTGCCTTAAGAGCCCTAAGGATGTCTTGACTCTCTTGGATCCAGTCTTTGGCCTTGGGGGCCTTACTTGCCCGAAACATAGCATCAACAAACGTCAATGCATCATAACCATATAAAGCACGAAAAGGGGACATACCAATCGACATAAGGAAAGTGGTATTGTTGCAGTACTCCCCCAAGTGTAACCAACGCAGCCAGGTCTTTTGCTGCCCTCTAACATAGTTTCGCAAGTAGCCTTCCAGCCACATGTTCACTATCTCCGTTTGCCCGTTGGACTGTGAATGGTAACTTGTGTTGGGTGTGAGGTCTGTGCCCACCAGTCGAAACAACTCCTGCCAAAAACCTCCCATGAATTTGTTGTCTTGGTCGCTAACTATGGTCTTGGGGAGACCATGTAACTGGAAAATGTCTCTAAAGAACAACTTGGCCACCTGTGCAGTTGCATACCGAGCGGAAATAGCAAACAAGTGTGCATACTTCGTCAACCAATCAACTATGACGAAGATGCAATCCTTGCACCGCGTCATGGGAAGCCCTGTGATGAAGTCCATCAACACGCTCTCCCACTTTCCCTCTGGAATAGGAAGCGGTTGCAACAACTCGGCTGGATGGTTCAACTCTCCCTTATTCCTCTGACGGACTACGCACTCCCAGACATGGCGGAGTACGTCCTCCTTGAGGCCCTTCCATGTGAACCTCTCTCTGATGGCTCTATCGGTCTTAGTGAACCCCCAGTGCCCTGACAGTGGAGAGTCATGTGCTGCATGCAAGATCTTCTCCCTCAATCGGGAGTTGACCCTCGGAAAGATCTGATCTCGATAATAGATGACCTCGTCCATCACCCAATACCGGTCATTTGTCACCTCCCCATCCAATACCTCACATGAAAACTGATCCTTCGAGTACTACACCAATAACTGTGCCTTTCAATCTGCATCGTTGCTCATCAGGGAGAGGGACGCTGGTCTCCGAGACAAGGCATCAACAACCACATTGTTCTTCCCTTTGACATACTCAATGTCAAAGTCATAAGCTTGGATCTTACTGACCCACTTATGCTGTCTCTCCTACAACTGTTTCTGCTCCAAGAAGTACCGCAAGTTGTTGTGATCAGTCTTAACCTTGAACCCTTTCCCCAATAGGTACTATCTAAACTTGGCCAAGGCATGCAAGATGGCCAACATTTCCTTATTGAAGAGGTTTCTCATTACACCAAAACCTGCACGTGTTGGTAAACTTCCAAACCGGTAACTAGGATCCCCAGGGTGGGAATTACAGATTCCATAGAGGTGAGGTGATTACTCCAACACCCCTCCTCAAACGCAACTCGGGGGAATAGAACCTGGGTCTAGGCTTTGATACCATGAAGAGGTTTGTCATTACACCAAAAGCTGCAGGTTTTGATAAACTTCCAAACCGGTAATTAGAATCCCCAGGTTGGGAATTACGGATTCCATAGAGGTGAGATGATTACTCCAACACTTATCGTATATGGGGTACTGCCTCTCATGAGGCAAGAGCTTCCGACTCTCGAAAGTGATGGGGTGTCCATGTAGAAATTTCTGAATCTTAATTCTTATGCAGAAATTATTTCTGTTAATCTGGTTATGCTTCTCCTACTTATACAAGTTATCAACTGAATAAATTCAAGTTAACATCAAAGAAAAACACATAACAGACCTCTACCAATTCAGATCTAGAATAAGCACATGCACACATAGACAAAGTGACACAGTTATTTCTGGACAAACTGTCCTCGGAAAAACCCAATGTGGGAAAACCAATCTCTGGCTGCTGGAGGGCTCTATTATTAAGAATATTTCTGAATACACGACTTTGGGTTCCAGATCTGGAAAACCCGATAAATAAAACTCTAGATCTGCAGCACCTGGCTGATCTAAGACCAACAATACTAACTGATCCACACCCTCAAACGGGATTTACAGATGTCAACCAGATCTAGGCCTAGAAACCCCAGATCTGCCCCTGAAAGACACTGCGTCAGCCTCTGAAGGCCTCCAAATGCTTAGCGTTATCACTGGAAAGGACTGCATTACCCCAAACTGGGAGACGCAGTCACTATGCTGCACCTAAGGGTCTCTGTGTAACCCCTGAAGGGTTTCCTGAAAATCACACTGTCCTTGCTGCTGCTGCTGCTACTGCTACCTTCCTCTGCGCTGTCTTTCCTGATCTCTTCTCTGCTTCTTGTGTATTCTAGACCCTGGGATCAGATCATCCCCTTTGTCTAAATTTCCCTCTCTACAACTGAAACATTTGAGAATTCTTAGCAACCCCGCCCTAGAATCTCAGCTTACCTTCAGTGCTCTGCCTTTGTGTGTCTTACAAATTACCCAAGCCTTTCCTTTATACTTTTCTCGTTGACAAATCAACGACCAAGATTAAATCTTTAATCAATGAATAAGATTAAAAGAAAGCTTGATCCGTGTGACTTAAGACAATTTCATCACATGCTTAATTAAATTCACTTAATTATTTTATTTTCCTAAGTTTTAACTGAGGAAATACATTAAAATAATTAATTAATTTAGTATTTACTAAACAAGATGAAATTTCCCAAAACCATTTCTGGGTCTTGTAGATTAGGTGAACTCTATTCCTTTCTCAAAATTTGGGACCTAGAGCACAACTGATGCTACCCCAAATACACAAAATCTCAACACCCCCTCTAAACATCAAGGGTGTGCTCTAGCAATACATCACACTTATGCATTACATGATTTTGGGCACTGGTTCTGTGCTGCTGAAGCTTGGCCTCCTGCCACTCAACTCTGCACTACTGCTGCCATTCTGTACTGCTGCCCATGACTTTGCCACTACCACTGCAACCACTATACTGCAGCTCCCTCTCAATATGATGCATCTGTGCTGCTCATAGCACTGCCATTGCTGCTCTACTGCACTGCAACTTCAGTTGTTGAGAGAAACAACTGAATCTCCTACCCAATCTTTGACAGACAAGTCAAATGGACTGCATCCTCATCATTGAAGCTCCATAGGCTACAGATCTATGCTGGCATCTAAAGAACGATGCACAGCTACAGCTCTACCTGCGTAATCAGACTCCCTCTGCACTACTGAAGTCACATCAGCTCCTTGTTCCGAAATCTATCATGCTGCTGTTGCACTGCGCTGTCCCTCTGAAGCTCTCTGCGCTACTGCAGCTCTGCACTGCGTAAGCAGCACTGCTCTGCGCTGCTAAAGTCACATCAGCCTATGCGTTGCTACTGCTTCTATGCTGCTGCTGCTATGCTCTGTGTTGCTCCTCCCAGCCTCCAGATCTGCCTCTACCTCTGCCTCATCTGTGATCTATGCACCCACTACTCCACTTGTCCCGCTACTGTCTTAAGGTTGTCGTAGCTCGCTTGTGATCCAAGAGATGAGCTGCTCAAGGATCCCGCCTTACTTCCATGTAGCTTCTCTACATGTCCATGTCACCTCACCTACGTCGTTCATGAGCACTCATGGCTACATCATCTCCCGACCCATCATCTGCCACTGCTGCTTTGGAAGAAGATGATTCCTTGTCCTTCTTATTTTCTGGACAATGGCTGGAAAAATGTCCCATTTCGCCACACTAGAAGCACTTGATCTTTGAAATATCCTTCTTCTTCTTCTTCTTGATCAGGATCCTTGCTTTCCACACTGAAAAGTTTGAGAGGCCCTCTAGCCTATCCTGATCACGCAGTCCATGAGGAGCCATCTACTCAGAATGTGTCGGAGCTCCTCTTCTCTATGCTAGAGATCTTGGATCTAGGGTCCTTTACGAACTGGGCACCCTCTGCTCCCTCTGACACTTGATTTCCCTCCTTGGAAATCTACCAAATCAACTATGATTCAACTTCTTCTTTGATCCTCTGACCAAACTGTAAGTTTCCTTTGGCAAGAAACTCTCTGAGAAGCTGATCTCTTCCCAAACTTTGTCACTTGTGCTAAGGTTAAAAATCTGAAAACTTCAAAAGTTTAACCCCACCAGCTCTTCTAAATTTCCGCAACTTTTCTGCAGAATTTTTCTAGATCTGACAGATTCAGATCTGAATCACACTTGGTTGGCTTTAGACCTAACCAATGTTGTTTCTGAGCTGCCTCTACGGAGTAATTACGTGGGCTTGCTAGGACACAGCGCTGGACAGCGTCACCCTTCCCTCTGCGTGATTCTGCTCCTGAAAACTGCGTTGTCCCTTCAGATCTGCTTTTCTGCTGCCTTTCCAGCTGCTTTTTGCAGCAAGATCCTTTAGATGCTTCAACTGATGACCCTTCTAGATCTGCATTTCCGTTGATACCCTGTAGAAATTTCTGAATCTTGATTCTTATGCAGAAATTATTTTTGTTAATCCGGTTATGCTTCTCCTACTTATACAAGTTATCAACTGAATAAATTCAAGTTAACATCAAAGCAAAACTGTCCTCACATGCACACATAGAGAAAGTGACAGTTATTTCTGGAAAAACTGTCCTCGAAAAAGCAAAATGTGGGAAAACCGGTCTCTGGCTACTGGAGGGCTCTATTATTAAGAATATTTCTGAATACACAACTCTGGGTTCCAGATCTGGAAAACCCTACAGAGAAAACTCTAGATCTGCAACACCTAGCTGATCTAAGACCAACAATACTGACTGATCCACACCCTCAAACGAGATATATAGAATTCAGCCAGATCTAGGCCTAGAAACCCCAGATCTGCCCCTGAAGGACACTGCGTCAGCCTCTGA
This sequence comes from Pinus albicaulis, assembly GCA_034641835.2. Classification (NCBI taxonomy): domain Eukaryota; kingdom Viridiplantae; phylum Streptophyta; class Pinopsida; order Pinales; family Pinaceae; genus Pinus; species Pinus albicaulis. Next base: position 611,297,232 of record CM076580.1, read on the forward strand.
AGGCCTCCAAATGCTCAGCGTTGTCACTGGAAGGGACTGCATTACCCCAGACTAGGTGACGCAGTCACTACGCTGCCCATAAGGGTCTCTGCGTAACCACTGAAGGGTTTCCTGAAAATCACGCTGTCCTTGTGTAATATTCCCATTTTTGGTGTCACCTACGACAGGGCCAGGTTGGATTTCTAGAGTTAGGAGCAGACAGGTCACATGTATAGATTGGTGCTATCAGTGGGTTCAAGAGCTTTTCGAAGGAGTTTTGAGGAGTTTTCATGGTGTCCAGAGGCATTCGCTTGATATACTCCATCATTCGAGCAGTTTGGCTTTCGTTCCGATGCATTCCGATAACTTTCGGAATTTTGAGTTATTTATGGGCTTAACTCAGCTGATTATGCTCAAGGTGGCGTTCCGGGAGGAATACACGATGGAACACCTTAGTGTAATAGCTCATTGGAACCGGGACGAGAAAACCTACACGATGGGACAGTTAGACACAGATTTCAGTGACCGGAGGAGGCGTGGTAGCCAATTTACCCTTTTCTGCATTAAAAAGGAATATTTTAATAAAAGGGAAAAGTGCACCATGAATAAAATAATAATAAAATAATGCTCTAGAAGACTCCAAGGGATCTATAAAAGAAAGGGAGGAGGCCATTGGGAGATATCTTTGGAGTAGATCATTTTCTTGTGTATGGGAGGTTTGAGGACGTGGTTCTCTACTTCATGCCGTAGCCCCAGGACGGAAACCCTTGGGTGATTTGTGAGTATTGGACGGAAACCCAATACTCTCGAGGAGACTTCACTTAGGAATTTCAAAGAGCTTCAGAGTTTGGTGTGAGGATCATCCAGATCTTCAACTTGGGCCTCATCATTTTCAGTGGGTTCAGTGTCAGCTGTTGCCGGAGGGAGAGTGCAGCAGTTCAGTTTGTGGCCAGCGTCGTTCAGCAGCTTATCTTGGTGGCCAGTTTTCTATGTCAGCTCTTTCTGGGTCTGACCTATATGTAAACCCCTTTTTATTATCTATAATAAAAGCTGAGATTTTTCCTGTTCTATATGGTATTGGATTGCAGTGTTTTCTGTCTTTTATTTTACATGGCAATCTTCTGTAAGTAAATGTTGATTTTGCGGCATTTTGTGGAGTTTATTTATTTATCTGCATTTTTAGTAAAAATATCCCAAACGGGATATTACACCTTGCTGCTGCTGCTGCCGTCTACTGCTGCTGTTGCTGTCTACTGCGTCTGCTGCTGCTACTGCTATTGCCTTCCTCTGCGTTGTCTTTCCTGATCTCTTCTCTGCTTCTTGTGTATTCTAGACCTCAAGATCAAATCATCCCCTTGGTCTAAATTCCCCTCTCTGCAACTGAAACACTTGAGAATTCTTAGCAACCCCACCCTAGAATCTCATCTTAGCTTCAGTGCTCTGCCTCTGTGTGTCTTACAAATGACCCCAAGCCTTTCCTTTATACTTTTCTCGTTGACAAATCAACGGCCAAGATAAAATCTTTAATCAATGGCTAAGATTAAAAGAAAGCTTTATCCGTGTGACTTAAGACAATTTCATCACATGTTTAATTAAATTCACTTTAATTATTTTATTTTCCTAAGTTTTAACTTAGGAAATACATTAAAATAATTAATTAATTTAGTATCTCCTAAACCAGATGAAATTTCCCAAATCCATTTTTGGGTCTTGTAGATCAGGTGAACTCTAGTCCTTCCTCAAAATTTGGAACCTAGAGCACAACTGATGCTACCCCAAATACACAAAATCTCAACAGTCCGTCCTGCATCAACACGGCCCCAACTCCTACTTCAGATGCATCGCACTCCAAGACAAAGGGCTTGGTAAAATCGGGGAGTGCAAGTACCGGGCAGCTACACATTACCTTGCAGAGGCGGTCAAAAGCCTCCTCCGTTGTGGGAGTCCAGGTGAATGCTCCCTTTTGGCTTATGTTTGTGAGGGGTGCAACTAACTGAGAGAAACCCTTCACAAACTTCCAGTAATAAGTACAGATGCCCACAAAACCTCTCAACTCTGTGACATTCTTGGGCTCTAGCCAATCCCTCATGGCCCTAATCTTATCCTCTTGCACCCGCACACCATCCTCACCTATGATGTGGCCCAAGTATCATGACTCTGTCAAGCCGAACTCGCACTTGGGCAGCTTAGCGTAAAACTTCTGCTCCTCTAGAATACGTAGCACTGTCCCCACATGTTGCAAGTGCTCCTCCCATGTTCGACTGTATATCAGAATGTCGTCAAAAAAGACTAGCACGAACTTTCGTAGTTGGCCCTGAAAAATGTGGTTCATGCAAGAATGGAAGGTGGCTGGAGCGTTGGTTAGCCCAAAGGGCATCACCAAAAACTCAAAGTGCCCATAATGGCACCTGAACACTATCTCGGGGACATCTTTGTCCCTCATGCATATCTGGTGGTACCCCGATCTCATATCTATCTTGGAGAAGAACATAGATCCCCTCAACTCATCTATCCACGGGATAGGGTAGCGGTTCTTCATCGTCTTTTTGTTCAGGGCCCTGTAATCAATTCACATCCTTAGCGTCCCATCCTTCTTCTTCACCAAAACAACCGAAGAAGCAAAAGGAGTACAGTTGGGCCCAATGTGCCCCAAAGCCAAGAGCTCATGGATAGCTCTCACAATCTTGTCACGATAAGCCTTGGAGTGCCTATATGGAGTAGAGATCACGGCCTGAATGTCGGGCTTCGACTCGATAGTGTGCTTAAATCCCCTCTCAAGTGGTTGTCGTGGTGGGATGTCCCAGAATACCATGGAATAACAATCTAGGAGGGCTTGGATATCGAGGTGCGCAAGCTGGCCTGAAACACCTGCATCTGAAATCCTCAACTCAATTGCGCACTCTATTTCTCCCCACCGAAAATCTGCCTTCATCCTATGTGCAAAAACTGTCTGAGGGGGGTATGTATGCATGCCCCTGAGCATCACCTGTTTCTCGCTCTTCTTATCCAAGAACTCCATCTCAAGTGTCTGCCAATCATTAGTGACTCTACCAGGGGTGATGAGCCACTGGACCCCCAACACCATGTTGGTGTCCGGAATGTCGACCACAAAAAAATGGTCTGTCAAGGAGTATGTCCCCATGGTCACCATCAAAGTTGGAACATAATGCATGCACTGCATGGTCCTGGCCCCTGGAACTAGCACAAAAAACCCATCAAAGCTCTCTGTCGGTATGCCCCTTCTCTGCACCATCTGGGCATCGATGAATTTGTGCGTAGCCCCGCTGTCTACTAGCACCGAGATACACTGTCCTTGAACTGTCACCTAGACCCTCAGCGTTACGTACTTGGGTACCCCTCCTAAAGATGCAAGGACCCATCCGGTAGGTGCAAACATTGATCCTCCTGTTGTTGGAGGAGGTGGTGGTGGAGGATTCTCCTCTGGTGTTCATGTGTCGGCATCTCCTCCCATCTCAAAGAATGTCTCCTCTTCTCCCTCACTGTCGGAGAAGACCTCAATATAGTGTACCTTCCCTCCAGAACACCTATGACCCGGTGCCCACGGCTCTTCGAAGGTGAAGCAGAGCTTCTTCTGCCTCAAATCTCTCCGGGTCTCATCATCCAATGGCCCTCGGCCCTGGTTCCCTCTTGGGGATGGAGCTCTTGTGTCCCTCCCTCTCTGCTGGAAAGTTGGTCTGTTGGGTATGGGGGCCCTTGTCCTTGGTAGTGCATCCTGCAAATCCTTGGTCCTCCCAACTGCATCCTGTAGTGTAGTGGGTCGAGTAGACCTCACTACCCCACGCAAAGGCTCTACTAGATCATCTATAAGCATGTAATTCCTCCTTGGTTCCGATAGATTTGGAACCATCATCAAGAGTCTCAGGAACTCTAAAATGTACGTCTTCGGGTTTCTTGTCTGCTTGAGCTTGGTCAGCTCCACGAAGTGCTCCTTTGGATCCTTCCGATCAAACCTCTCCAACACCCTCTTGGTAAATTCATCATACGCTCTCACTCCTGAGTGGCCCAGCGTGGTCATCCCATGGAACCACCAGTCATGGCCTTCTCCCTATAGGTGCAGCATAGTCACCTTGATGGCCTCCACCTTCGTCATCTGGTTAAGCTAGAAATAGATGTCCAGCTTCTCCACCCATGCTTTGGCTGAACTTTTTGATGACCCATCAAAAGTTGGCAGGAAAAGCCTGCTTACAGTACGTGTGAAAATTTCTGAATATTACTTATGCAGAAACCCTACTATTAAATCTTGATTTACTGCTCCTACTTAGACAAGTTATTAATCTGAAATATTTAGTATTAACATCAAAGTAAATACATTAACAGTCTACACAGATACATATCTAAATTGAATACATGCACAATGACAAGGTGACACGGGATTTTTTGGACAACTGTCCTCGAAAAAACCCTTTGCGGGAAAACCGATCTTCTAGCTGATGGAGGATTTTGTTATTAAGTAGAATCTAAATACAACAAATCTGCGCACCAAACTGGTTAACCTGATAGAGAAATAAACAATCTGAAGCAATACCTTTGTTCCAGAGAGAAAAACTGACTGATTCACACCCTCAAACGGGATTTACAAAACTCAGCCCTTTTCAGTCTTCAAAAACCCCAGCGTTTCTCTGAAGCCCTCTGCGTCATCTCTGCTAGCCTGCATCAACCCTTGCGCTGCTCAGGAAAGACCTGCGTCACCCCAGACTAGGTTACGCTACCCCTGCACTGCCCTGGTTGGGCCAGTGTCAGTCTTGTTGGCCTCCTGCTGCCTCTGCATTGCCTTTTTTGGGCCTGCGTAGCCTCTGTGTAGCACCTGAAGCCTCTGCGCTGCACAGTTGCTTCTCCCTCTCCGCTGCTCAGTCTGCTGATTCTCTACCTCTTGTTGCACTCTTGGCCTGGGATCAAATCATTCCTTCAGCTAATACTACCCCTCGCTGCAGCTGAAACACTTCTGGAAATTCTTAGCAAACCACACCCTAGAATTCCAGCTTAGTCTCAGTGCTCTGCCACTGTGTGTATTCTCCAACTAACCCCAAGCCTTTCCTTTATATTTTTCTCGTTTGAAAACCAACGACCATGTTCTAATCTTGAATCGACTACTAAGATTAAAAGAAAGCTTGATCCGTGTGACTTAAGTCATTTTCATCACATGTTTAATTTAATTAACTTTAATCTTTTAATCTGCCTAAGTTAGACTTAGGGTCCTTAATTAAAAATATTAATTAATTAAATATCTCTTAAATAGGATGGAATTTCTCAAATCCCTTTCTGGGTCTTGGAGATCTCATGTACTCTAGTCCCTCCACAAAGTTTGGGAGCTAGAGCACATCTGATGCTACACCAACACTCAAAAATCTCAACAGTATGCTGCAGGTCATTGACCTACATGTACCCTCCCCCTCTAGCTTGGCCCCTGGGTCTGTTATTGTTCTTTAGTTGACAAAAATCATTGAAGGTGAGAGCTTCTCCAAACTCCCGCCCACAGGAATGATATTCCGCTAAATAATCCCCATAGTGAGCCACCTCCGGCTATTGTGGACCTCCCGCTCTTGAAGCTAGAAATGTGGAGATAGTAGAGCATGGTGGAGTGTGTGGCACCACCTGTTGTGTAGTGTTCGGACCGGGTTGGTGATGTGAAGTGCCAGATCCTTCCCCAACCTGGAATTCCCCTTGAATTCCCTTTGGCTTACTGTCTCCGCCAAGCTTCTACCCCATCTCCTCAATCCTCTTGGCGAGGTCTTGCACTGATTTCAGAAGCAGTTGAGCAAACTCCTTCCCCTCATCTCTTTCCTTCGCCACGGGTGCCTTTTTTCTTCCTTCTACCACTAGAGCGTTGTCAACATGGTTGGATGTGATCTCGAGCCTTCTTTCCCTGCTTTTGTATCTCTGTCTCCGGTAGGTGATGTTCTGTCTATGCTTCGGTGTCATAGACCACGTGCTCCACATGCTAAGCCAAGTCTATGAGCTTTGATACCATTGTAATATCCCAAGTTGGGAATTAACAGTAATATAGAACAAAATAGACTAACAACTACAACAAAATAAACACACCATCAAAACAAATGAATTGGAGCCAAAAACAACTGTTGAGCCATTTTATTATATTGGTCGGAAAGAATAAAAAATGGTGCTGGAAAGATACCACCTCGGCCTACTCTAGGCAGGTTGAAGATCAACTCTAAACTTGGCCAAAATGTCTGTTGAAATGGGCTCTGCGTGGCTCTCCCTCTGTGCTGCCAGTCTTGGAATTATTGTTGCTGGCTGAGTTCTGTCTGCAGTTTGGCATAGCTCCCGTGCTCAGAAAATTTTGGGAATTGGACACCAGACTCTCCTCAAAATATCCACAAAAAGCTGCGAAGGGTTTCTAGAAATCTTGACCCCAGAAATTGGCCCCTTTAGGCTTAGCACACTGCTCTGCTGGGGAAATCGATGTCCTGGCTCAAACTACTAGAAAATGTCTCCAAATCACTACCAAAACCCTTGGTAGGAGGTGGCTAGCCTCCCCTCCAAATCCTCCTGCTGACACCTCACTCTTGCTCGACTTCCCACACTTCCTCTTAGCTAGACTGCGCAATCACTGAGCAGTCTGGGCTTCCACTGCGCTGTCGTGAAGGGACTGCGCGTTACTGCTGATGTCTCTATGCAATCTCCTCACAAAATTGATGAATCTCCTCTTCTGAGCAGGCACTCGAAGTCCCCCGAGGCAAAGGTTGAGATCTCCGCTTGAAGATCTTTGTGTTAAACAGCACTGCAGACTTGGCTAAACAGCTCAAGCGTGCTCAGTCAATAAAAGACAAAAAAGTCATAGATAAATGAATGAGAAAATGAGCTCCTCTTCTTCTGTTTTGTCAATTCACCCTCCAACGTTCCCTTGGGCCCACCAAGGACCTCGTTGCCCCTTCATTCGGCCTACCACTGCGCTGCCATCATCGTGCCTCACCCACGCAGCCACCTAGGTGTTGATTTATGGTAGCATCAGATGTGCTCTAGCCTTGTAATTTTGTATATAAGCTGAGACCATAGTATTAAAAACTGGAACCGGTGATCGGACCGGTGGACCTAATGAACCGGTAACCGGATCAGAACTGGTCTAACCAGTACTGGTCAGGTCTAAATGAACCGATTTAAAAAAAAAATACATTAAATAATTATTTTTTAATAAAAAAACTATTTTTAAAATTTGCAACCATGATTCGAAGCCAATAGAAACAAAATATGCAAAGTTTGCTCATTTATATAACATGTCAAGGTGAATATATCAAAATGGCACCGAGTGCAATACATATCATCAAAAAAGTACATAAGCAATGAGGCTCCAAATGACCCATAAAGTCCAAAAACAATGCTACAAGCTATGAGCATTGAGGCCATTGGCCTACATAGTACAGTGACAGTCTACTACAAATCTACATATATGATATTACTAAATTCTAATTAATGATCAACATTATCACTTGAAACTTCTAATCATGATGAAAGTTCAAACTCAGTTGGTTGAACTTGAGTCTCCCGACTCTCGACTACCAAAATTTGCAACTGCTCCAGTCACACTTCTCTATTGGTTCAGTGACTTGAGTCTCAAACTTCTGAAGGTATTCTACCCTAATATGCCCTATTACTTCATTTGGTGCTCTACATGGCTTTACATGGCCTCCTATCCCAGCCAAGTGTTGCTTGAACTTGTAAATATCCCCTCCTGCAATAGATTTTTGGCAATATTTGCAAATCGTTTTTCCATCAATCATATCACAATGAGCCCATGCAGTATCCTTTCCTTTTGGAGGCATGATGGCTACTACTTAGCTCAAGTAGCAAGCCTCAAACTCTATGTTGTTCCACTACTCTAGCAAAAACTCAACACTCTCCAAGCTCTCAATCAAACTCACAAAATCTCCAAATGAGATGGTGTGAGACAAATGAGAGGCTGCCCTTGCTTATAAAGGATTGGAGAGGGTCTCCAAGATAGCTCCAACTCCAACTCTAAGCCTCCAAGATCACTGCTCCAGCAAACACTCAACACTCTCCAAGCTCTCAATCAAACTCACAAACTGCAAATGAGATGGTGTGAGACAAAGGAGAGGTTGCCCCTGCTTATAAAGGATTGGGGAGGGTGTTTTTGGAGGGAAAAACCCTCCCCTTCCCTCCAAATCAGCCCTAAACATACTTTTTGGCCGTCCATGGGTCCCTACAACAACCTATGTGCTGACCGGCCGGTTAAGGATGGAACCGGCCGGTTTATTCATAAACGGGCCGGTTTCGTCCTTAACCGGCCGGTCAGCACTGGTTAACCGGATTTCCAGGCGAAGTGCAGTGTTAGACCCGGTTTTTCAGCCGGTTTGGACCAGCCAAAGGTCTGACCGGTCGGTTTGACTAGTTTCCAGTTTGAACCGGCCGGTTTTTAACACTATGGCTAAGACACATGTATTCCATAAAACCCATAAATGGTTTGATATTGATCTCTCAGCCCTGCTGATGCCATCTTTGCAAAAATGTCGAACGCCTCCTCTTCTCCTTTGTGCAACTGCTGCTAGGCTCTACACACTCCCTGTTGGAGTGGGCAAATCTGCTCACAACTACTGCTCCTCTACAGTGAGAAATCAAACTTTTGAACTAGAAGTTCCCTGAGGAAAGAATTCCCTTAATGTGTGCTCTTTCTTCCTTTTGACGTTTTTTTGCACTAGCAACTGCTGTAAAATTCTGCGTCCCAACTGAAGATCTGCTCTGCAAGGAAAATATTGTTGTTCCCTCTGCCTCTGGTAATCTTTGATCTCGAAAATGTAATTTCTCTATCGAATCTCTCAGAGAAATAGACTTTTCCTCAAAAACCGACCCTCCTAACCAAAGGGACTACACTGCCTTTGGGGTTTCTATTAGTTTTTGTACCATCAAATGTGTTCTAGCTTCGAGATTCGGCAGAGAGGTTAGAATACATGTATTCTCCAATACCCAGAAATCGTTTCTGGAAATTCCACATAGAGAATACTTAATTAAATTAATTAGTCATTTTTTAATATTTCCTAAGTCTAAACTTAGGAAATATGATTAATTAAAAGGAATTTATTAAGTCATGGTGAGAATCTTCTATAAAAAGGCATGGATTGATTTGTAGTTAATATTAGCCATCGATTAAGTTCTAATCGTGGTCGTTGAAGTCTCAACGGAAGATTATAAGAAGAAACTCAATGGGGCATGGAGAACACACTTTAGCAGTTTGATTTCATTAGCAGATCAATTTCTAGCGTAGCAACATTCAGTTGCCAGAGAGAGAGCTAGTGAGCTTGAAGCGTAAGAGAGGGGGTAGGGATAGTAAGGTCGGAGGAAGATTCTCCAGTTCCGATGAGTGCATTGTAGAGAGGATGTAATATCCCAAATTGGGATTTAACAGTAATATAGAACAATATAGACTAAAAACTACAACAAAATAAACACACCATTTAAACACATGAATTGGAGCCAAAAACAACTGCTGAGCCATTTTATTATATTTTTCGGAAAGAGTACAAAATGGTGTTGGAGAGATAGCACTTGGGCCTACTCTAGGCAGGCTAAAGATCGGCTCTAAACCGGGCCAAAATATCTGCCTAAATGTGCTCTGCGTGGCTCTCCCTCTGTGCTGCTAGTCCTAGAAACTGTTGTTGCTGGCTGAGTTTTGTCTGCATTTTTGCCTACCTCCCGTGCTCAGAAAATTCCGGGAATTGGACACTGGACTCTCCTCAAAAGACCCACAAAAACCCGCAAAGGGTTTCTAGAAATCTTGACCCCAGAAATTGGTCCCTTTGGGCTTGGCACGCTGCTCTGCTGGGGAAATCGATCTCTTGACTAGAATTGCTGGAAAGTGCCTCCAAATCACTGCCAAAATCCCTGGTAGGAGGTGGCTAACCTCCCCTCCAAATCTTCGGCTGACTCCGCACTACTGCTCCCTTCCCACACTTCCTCTTAGCTGGACTGCATAATCACTGTGCACTTTGGGTTGGCACTGCACTGTCCTGAAGGGACTGCATATTGTTGTTGATGTCTCTTTGCAATCTCCTCACAAAATTGATGAATCTCCTCCTGAGCGGGCACTCGAATTCCCCCGAGGCATAGGTTGAGATCTCTACTTGAAGATCTTTGTGTTGAACAACACTACAGACTTGGCTAAAAAGCTCAAGCATGCTCAGTCAATGAAGACAAAAAAATCATAGATAGATGAATGAGTAAATGAGTTGCTCTTCTTCCCTTTCTTCAATTCAGCATCCAACGCTCCCTTGGACCCACCAAGGACTGCGTTGCCTCTTCATTCGGCCTACCACTGCACTGCCATCATCGTGCCTCTCCCATGCAGCCACCTAGGACACTGCCTCCATTCAATGGCTGGCCACATGGACCCCACTAAAGCCGCAATATTTCCTTAGGAACTGTAGGGAAAGTGCTTTTTGTTACTTAGCTATTATTTGAGGGTCTCTTACCCACTTTATTCCTGCCTAACATTAGAAAAAGCAAAATTAGCCAAAAATTAATATTCCAATTAGTTGACTGCTAATTTGGCATATTACAGCCCTCCCCGCCAAAATGTTGCTTGTCCTCAAGCAACTGCAAAGATGGGTGTCGAAGAATCTTCTCCCCCTCCCAAGTGGCATCCTCATCCAGGAGTTTCCTCCATCTGATCAGGTACTACTTCACCACCCTGCTCCTCAAGTACCTCTCCCTAGTGTCCAAGATGGCCTCGAGCTGTAGCACTAAATGTCCCTCATCATCTGTAGGAGGGAGCTCAATAGTTGTTGTCCCAAAGCCTTCTTCAGGCATGACACATGGAAAATATTGTGGATCTGGATCCCTTGTGGCAACTCCAGCTCATATGCCACCTCTCCAACCCACTGGACAATCCAGTACGGCCCATAGAAGCGAGGTTTGAGCTTCTCAGCTCCCTTCTACTTCAGCGTACACTGCCTGCATGGCTGAAGTCTGAGGTACACCAAGTCCCCCACCTCAAACTGCCTCTTCACGTGGCCCTGATCTGCATACATCTTTTGTTGATTTTGTGCAGTCCTCAAGTTGTCCTTGAGAGCCCTTAGGATGTCCTAACTCTCCTGGATCTAGTCTTTGGCCATGGGGGCCTTACTTGCCCCAAACATAGCATCAACAAACGTTAATGCATCATAACCATATAAAGCACGAAAAGGGGACATACCAATGGACATATGGAAAGTGGTATTGTAGCAGTCCTCCCCCAAGTGTGACCAACGCAACTAGGCCTTTTGCTGCCTTGTAACATAGTTTCTCAAGTAGCCTTCGAGCCACTTGTTCACTATCTCTGTCTGTCCGTCGGTCTGCGGATGGTAACTCGTGCTGGGTGTGAGCTTTGTGCCCACCAATCGAAACAGCTCCTACTAAAAACCTCCCATGAATCTGTTGTCCCGATCGCTAACTATGGTCTTGGGGAGACCATGTAACCGGAAAATGTCTCTAAAGAACAACTCGGCCACCTGTGAAGTTTTATACCGAGCGAAAATAGCGAAGAAGTGTGCATACTTTGTCAACTAGTCAACTACGATGAAGATGCAGTCCTTGCCCTATGTGATGGGCAGCCCCATGATGAAGTCCATCGAGATGCTCTCCCACTTTCCCTCTGGAATGCGGAGCGGCTGCAACAACCCTGTTGGATGGTTCAACTCTCCCTTATTCCTTTGACAGATTACACACTCCCGGACATGCCGAAGTACGTCCTCCTTGAGGCCCTTCCAAGTGAACCTCTCTCTGATGGCTCTATAGGTCTTAGTGAACCCTTGGTGCCCCGACAGTGGACAGTCATGTGCTGCATGCAAGATCTTCTTCCTCAACCGGGAGTTGGCCATCAGAAATATCCGATCTCGATGATAGATGATCTCGTCCATCACCCGATACCGGTCATTTGTCGCCTGCCCATCCAATACCTCACATGCAAACTGATCCTTTGAGTACTCCACCAATAACTTTGCCTTCCAATCTACATCTATGATTATCAAGGAGAGGGGCGTTGGTCTCTGAGACAAGGCGTCAGCAACCACATTGTTCTTTCCTTTGACATACTCAATGTCAAAGTCATAAGCTTGGATCTCATTGACCCACTTTTGCTGTCTCTCCTACAACTGTTTCTGCTCCAAGAAGTACCACAAGTTGTTGTGATCAGTCTTAACCTTGAACCTATTTCCCACTAGGTACTATCTAAACTTGGCCAAGGCATGCAAGATGGCCAACATTTCTTTATTGAAGATGTTTGTCATTACACCAAAACCCGCAAAGTTGCAAACTTCCAAACTAAGAAACTAGATCCCTGTGGTGGGAATTATAGATTCCATAGAGGTGTGGTGATTACTCCAACACCCCCCCTCAAACGCAGCTCGGGGAATCAATACACCCCTCAAACGCAGCTCGGGGGAATCGAACCTGGGTCCAGGCTTTGATACCATGTAGAGGTTTGCCGTTACACCAAAACTCGCAAGTGTTGGTAAACTTCCAAACCGGTAACTAGATCCCCAGGGTGGGAATTATGGATTCCATGCAGGTGAGGGAGGTGAGGTGAATTACTCCAACACTTATCGTATGTGCAGTGCCTCTCATGAGGCAAGAGTCTTGACTCTCCAAAGCGATGGGGTGTCCATGTAGAAATTTCGAATATTAATTTATGCGTAAATGGAAACGTTAACTGCTATGTTTCTCTCCTACTTATACAAATTATCAATCAATAAATTCAAGTTAACATCAGCAAAACACATAACAGATTCTACCAATTCAGATCTAGAATAAGCACATGCACACATAGACAAAGTGACACAGTTATTTCTGGACAAACTATCCTCGGAAAAACCCAATGTGGGAAAACCGGTCTCTGGCTGCTGGAGGGCTCTATTATTAAGAATATTTCTGAATACACAACTTTGGGTTCCAGATCTGGAAAACCCTATAGAGAAAACTCTAGATCTGCAGCACCTGGTTGATCTAAGACCAACAATACTGACTGATCCACACGCTCAAACGAGATTTACAGAACTCAGCCAGATCTAGGCCTAGAAACCCCAGATCTACCCCTGAAAGACACTACGTCAGCCTCTGAAGGCCTCCAAATGCTCAGCGTTGTCACTGGAAGGGACTGCGTTACCCTAGACTGGGTGACGCAGTCACTATGTTGCCCCTAAGGGTCTCTGCGTAACCCCTTAAGGTTTTCTTGAAAATTACGTTGTCCTTGTTGTCGCTGCTGCTACTGCCGTCTGCTACTGCTGCTTCTGCTGTCGTCTGCTGCTGCTACTGCTGCCTTCCTCTGCGCTGTCTTTCCTGATCTCTTCTCTGCTTCTTGTGTATTCTAGACCCCGGGTTCAGATCATCCACTTGGTCTAAATTCCCCTCTCTGCAACTGAAACACTTGAGAATTCTTAGTAACCCCGCCCTAGAATCTCAGCTTAGCTTCAGTGCTCTGCCTCTATGTCTCTTACAAATGACCCAAGCCTTTCCTTTATACTTTTCTGGTTGACAAATCAACGGTCAAGATTAAATCTTTAATCAATGGCTAAGATTAAAAGAAATCGTGATCCGTGTGACTTAAGACAATTTCATCACATGTTTAATTAAATTCACTTTAATTATTTTATTTTCCTAAGTTTTAACTTAGAAAATACATTAAAATAATTAATTAATTTAGTATCTCCTAAACTAGATGAAATTTCCCAAATCCATTTCTGGGTCTTATAGATCAGGTGAACTCTAGTCCTTCCTCAAAATTTGGGACCTAGAGCACAACTGATGCTACCCCAAATACACAAAATCTCAACACTCCCTCTTGGCATCAAGGGTGTGCTCTAGCAATAAATCAAACTTATGCATTACATGATTTTGGGCACTGGTTCTGTGCTGCTGAAGCTTGGCCTCCTTCCACTCAACTCTGCGTTATTGCTGCCCATGACACTGCCACTACCACTGCAACCACTATACTGCAGCTCCCTCTCAATATGTTGCATCTGTGCTGCTCATAGCACTGCCACTGCTGATCTGTTGCACTACAACTTCAGTTGTTGAGAAAAACAATTGAATATCATGCCCAATCTTTGACAGACAAGTCAGATGGGTTGCATCCTCATCACTGAAGCTCCATAGGCTACATATCTGTGCTGGCATCTAAATAACGATGCACAACTACAGCTCTGCCTGCGTAATCAGACTCTCTCTGCACTACTAAAGTCACATCAGCTCCTTGTGCTGAAATCTATCACGTTGTTGTTGCACTGCGTTGTCCCTCTGAAGCTCTCTGTGCTGCTGCAACTCTGCACTGCGTAAGAAGCACTACTCTGTTGAAGTCACATCAGCTTATATGCTGCTACTGCTTCTACGCTGTTGCTGCTATGCTTTGCGCTGCTCCTCCCAGCCTCCAGATCTGCCTCTACCTCTGCCTGATTTGTGATCTATGCACCCACTACTCCACTTGTCCCGCTACTGTCTTAAGGTTGTCGTAGCTCGCTTGTGATCCAAGAGATGAGCTGCTCAAGGATCCCGCCTTACTTCCATGTAGCTCCTCTACATGTCCATATCACCCCACCTCCGTGGTTCATGAGCACTCATGGCTACATCATCTCCCAACCCATCATCTGCCACCGTTGCTTTGGAAGAAGATGCTTCCTTGTCCTTCTTATTTTCTGGACAATGGCTAGAAAAATGTCCCATTTTGCCACACTGGAAGCACTTGATCTTTGAAAGATCCTTCTTCTTCTTCTTCTTGATCAGGATCCTTGCTTTCCATACCGAAAAGTTTGAGAGGCCCTCTAGCCTATCCTGATCACGCAGTCCATGAGGAGCCATCTTCTCAGAATGTGTCGGAGCTCCTCTTCTCTACGCTAGAGATTTTGGATCTAGGGTCCTTTACGAACTGGGCACCCTCTGCTCCCTCTGACACTTGATTTCTCTCCTTGGAAATCTACCAAATCAACTATGATTCAGCTTCTTCTTTGATCCTCTGCCCAAACTGCAAGTTTCCTTTGGCAAGAAACTCTCTGAGAAGCTAATCTCTTCCCAAACTTTGTGTTAGGTCCCTATATTACAAGTATAGTCCCTTAATGTTGTTAGTGTAACCCCATTATTGCTATTATTATACCCATGTAACCCCCATATTATTATTATTGTGCTCTTAAATTATTATTGTTAGGTCGGCTAGGATTACATTGTGGCCCCATGGACTCCTATATATAGAAAGGAGGTTTTGTAATTTGTATCATCAAAGAATTGTTCATTCATGTAATGTATTGGAGGTTGCCCCCTCGAAGTGGCTTACTTCTAAGGCGTTGATATCTCTTTTCTTCTATTTTTGGAGCTGGTTTCACAACATTTGGTATCAGAGCTTTGGGATTCTAGGGTTTCGCTGCTCCAAATAAGTCATCGTGGCATTTGCGTTATAACTTTTTTTCTACGAAGGTTCAGAAGCTAAAATTTTTAGAGTGCGAAGCCAAAATCCTGAGGAACATCGTCCCAAAATTTCAGAGCTTGGTTTGCAATATTTTCGGGGATATGATCTATGGAATTTAGGTCATTTGTAGGCTCCTGAATTTAACCTAAACAGGTCATCGTGGCATTTTCGCTATAAATTTTTTTCTACGAAGGGTCAGAAGCTGAAATTTTTAAAGTGCGAAGCCAAAATCCTTAGGAACATCATTGCAAAATTTCAAATCTTGGTTCGCAATATGTTTGGAGATATGATCTGTGGAAGTTAGGGCTTTTTCAGGCTTCTAAATTTCATCTCAAAGAGGTGATCGTGGAAAAATCTTCATAGATCTCTCTCTGAGCATCGGATTAGAATGCTGTAAAAAGTGGGTGCAACTACATGGACTGTAGTTTACTGTCTATCAATTTCAAAGCCAAAGGAGGAAACAGTGACACGTGGCAAGTCGTACAAATTTTCTCTACTGAACTAGTCCATAATTGGGTCATTGTGGGAGATTGGACATAACTTTGCCTTGAAGAATCCAAATCAAATCAGACCTGTGGCATTTGAAAGAAGCTTCAGAGGGCTACTACAGGGCCGAATTTCAGATATTGAGGATCCGCAATTATATAAATAATTTAATTTCCATATTGAGCTCCTCAAAAGCAAGTAAAAGGTGTGTATTTTTTTTTCCGAATTGCATAAGTCTTGTTTGAAGAATCAAGTTGAATTGATTCCAAGGGCATACTGTAAAATAGATATCAATATTGGATTCTAAAATGGCCCCTAAAAAGAATTCAACACCCATTAAGCCTTTTTAACACTATATTATGACTCATGAAGAGGAAGAATGGCAACATGACATATCAAAGTTACAAGAACAAGTGCAACAAATCTCACTCTCGCAAAAAACAACAAAAAATGAAATGGAAGTTTTGAAGAAAGGCGTGGAAACTAAGATAGATGGTTTGAAGAAATGCGTGGAAGCTAATATGAATGGTTTGGAAGCTAAGATGAATGGCATGGAAGTGGGCATGGAAGCTAAAATGGATGACATGGAAGCTAAGATCGATGAAAAAATGAAAGACAACATGGAAAACATGAAGAATTATCTATAAGTAGACATAGAAGGTTTGGCAAAGTTGATACAAGAAATTTTTCCTAATGGTGAAAAGATAGTAGAGGAAACTCATGATGAGAACAAAATAAATGTTAATCGTGATTTCATAAACTCTAATGTTGGAGGGAAGAAACACCATATTCCAAAAATGGATATGAGGAAGTTTGATGGAAAGGATCCTCTAACATGGATACTACAGATGGAGCAATATTTTGATCTCAATAATGTGCAAAACACACAAAAGGTACGCATTGCAACTTTACATTTAGAACAAAATACATTTGTATGGTATCGATGGTTTTGCTCCCGTCACAAAATTGTCACTTGGTCAATTTTTATAGAGAAAATGATAGCACATTATGAAGATACAAAGAGCAACACCTTCTTTAGCCAATTGATAAATCTCAAACAAAAGGGTTCAGTGGGGGAGCACATTGAGGACTTCCAAAAATTGAATATAAGAGTAACTAATATTTCAGAGGAACACAGGATTGATCTCTTCATAGGTACTTTAAAGGATAACATCCAACATGAAGTTCACGTTTTGGAACCTGATTCATTGGAGAACGCATTCATGTTGGCCAGAAAAATTGAATGTAAAATTATGGCGACAAGGAAGCCTACCACTCACTTCTATAAAGAGGGAAGTGTTGCTACTCCTAGATTTGCACAACCTACAAGGTTCACACCACAACAATTGGAAGAAAAAAGAGCAAAAGGGCTTTGCTACAGTTGTGATAGAAAATACACTAAAGGTCATAAGTGTGCTGAGAAGAAATTATTTTACATAGATTGTGAACAGGAAGAAAAAAATGAACAAGAATCTTCAAAATAAGAGGGTATACACCATGAACCAACCCTAGAAGAGGAAGAAATGAGTCCGACCATATCGTGTAATGCATTGGCAGGAATTACCACTCCTCAAACTCTCAAGATAGAAGGACATATCAAGAAGAAAAAGGTAATAGTGTTGATTGATTCAGATAGTACCCATAATTTTATTCATTGTAAGGTAGCCAAGGAATTGAATTGTTTCCTATACCCAGCACCAGAATGTCAAGTGATGGTTGCAAATGGAGGAACTATAAATTGCTCCGGAAAATGCCATAATATCAAGCTAACCATGGGGGAATATGTATTGACTAGTCCAATGCTTTCCATTCCTATGGGAGGTGTTGATGTTGTACTAGGAGTACAATGGTTACAATCTTTGGGGACGGTAGCTTTTAATTTTCAAGAACTTTTTTTGAAATTTTTTTCAGAAGGAAAGGAAGTCGAATTACGGGGTATTGTAGGGAAGTCGGGAAAGATAATAAGTTCTAATGTCATGACAAAGCTTCTAAAGAAAGAACAACGAGGCGTAATTGCACAATTATTCTCACTAGAAGTTCCAACATCAAAATCATCTATTTCTTCAGATCTCCAAAAAGTCTTGGACAATCATTCCAAGGTGTTTGAAACTCCCAAAGGACTCCCACCTATTCGTGATCATGATCATGCTATTCATTTGATTCCAGGAAGTGTTCCTCCAAACATCGGACTTTATAAATATCCTTATGTCCAAAAGAGCGAAATTGAATGCATGATTGCAGAAATGTTAGAGGCTGATATAATTCAACCTAGTCAAAGTTCTTTCTCTGCTCCTGTAGTATTGGTACACAAGAAGGATGGATCATGGCGCATGTGTCCCGATTATAAGGAGCTCAATAAGCTCACCATTAAAGATAAATTTCCCATTCCTGTGTTGATGAATTATTCGATGAATTACATGGAGTAATTTATTTTACCAAGTTGGATCTTCGTTCAGGATATCAAAATTAGAATGAAGACTGAAGATATTCTAAAAAAAAAATTTCGAACTCATGAGGGTCATTATGAATTTTTGGTCATGCCTTTTGGCCTTACCAATGCACCTTCTACATTTCAAGAGTTGATGAATTCCATTTTCAAACCCTTCCTTAGAAAATTTGTGCTAGTATTTTTTGATGATATACTAATCTACAACAGGTCTTGGAAGGATCATGTTCAACATGTTGACAGGTTGCTCAAACTATTGCAGGAGAAACAATTATATGCAAAAATATCTAAATGTTTCTTTAGAGTACAAGAGGTGGAATATCTAGGTCATATTGTATCTCATGAGGGTGTTAAGGTAGACCCTAACAAAATTAAAGCCATTAACGAATGGAAAGTCCCCACTTGCGAGGATTTCTTGGGTTAACAGGGTATTATCGCAAGTTTGTTAAGAATTATGGGAGAATAGCAGCACCTCTAACAACATTATTGAAGAAAGATGCATTTTCATGGACTCCTAAAGCAACTAAGGCCTTTGAACATCTTAAAGAAGCAATGTGCCTAACACCGGTCTTAGCTACGCCATATTTCACAAAAACCTTTATTGTGGAATGTGATGCCTCAGGAAATGGAATTGGTGTTGTTTTAATGCAAGAAGGAAGACCCATTGGTTTTGAAAGTCGTCCAATCAAAGGAAAGTATTTACAGAAAGCTATTTACGAGAAGGGAATGTTAGCAATATTGCATGCACTAAAGAAATGGAGAACTTACCTAATGGGAAGACACTTCAAGGTAAAAACTGATCATGATAGTCTTAAACACTTTTTGGAACAACGACTATCTTCAGAAGAGCAACAAAAATGGGTCACAAAGATGTTGGGTTATGACTTTTGTAATGACCCAACTCGAATTATGGAACATAGAAATATTATCATGCATATGAGGCCTGCATATGATAGCTACATATGCAGGTATCACGTGTACGGCACTAGTACATGCACTAAGCAATTATGAAAAGAAACTCGGTGTAGAGTAAGGAGTGAATTATTGAATTATTGAGTAACTCCCTAACTCACCATAATATAATGAAAACTAATACTTTGTTCAAAGAAAATTAAAAGCATTGACTTATGCAAATAAATGA
Organism: Pinus albicaulis; assembly: GCA_034641835.2. Lineage (NCBI taxonomy): Eukaryota > Viridiplantae > Streptophyta > Pinopsida > Pinales > Pinaceae > Pinus > Pinus albicaulis. The sequence goes on from CM076580.1 coordinate 611,316,702, forward strand.
TGATATTTTAATAAATCCAAGATATTTAATAAATCTAAGATATTTATTAAATAATATTATTTTAATAAAACCAAGATATTTATTAAATAATGATATTTTAATAAATATGAGATATTTATTAAAATATAATAGTTTAAGATATCTTTCAAAGATATTTATTAAAAGATCATATTCTAATAAATATTAGGAATGGAGTTTGTGTATAAAAGGGAGAAGAGGGGTAAACTTGATGGGCATGGGTAGTGAAAGGGAAAACTGACTTGGATGCAGTCAGAGGAGTTCTAATTGCATGAGACATGAGCAATGAGTTCGAGCATTCTAACAGAGTTATGGAATGCTCTCGATTATTATTGGAGTTTTGGGCACGGGGGCCAGAAGACTTGTCTTCTGGATCTGGGGACCGGAGAGGTTGACCTCAGATAGGCTGGGAGGAAAACGACGGTTTGGTAACGGAAGCTGGAGCCATGGCGGATCAGGAACATCTTCAAACACGGTTCCAGGTAAGTATTAATTAGTCAATTGGTATATATTCTGCTTGAAAAAACCCATTTTCAATGGTGTAGTATGAATTTTGTGAATGATTGTTAATTATGAAAATTAAGAGCTTTACACTTATGTATTTTGAGATTGATGGTTAAATTCTAAAAGTTAAAGTTTCAGGTTCTTACACATGGTATTGGAGCAAGGTTAAACACTTTGGGACTTTATAGGCCCTACGCAAAATAGGGGTTTTCCGCTTTAATTAATGTCTTTGAAAACATAAGATTTCCATCATCTGATTGTTTATTATCACTTAAATAAAAATAAATAAATGGTGTCGTTTATCAAGTTAACCGCCATAGCTGTTGTTTAAAGCTGAGACTGAATTGTAGGTATAGCGAAAATATGTTTGTGATTTGAAATTCTATGAAAATATTTATTTGCTTTATGGAAAATTTTCTATAACCGGTAGTTGCATGGTGCACATGCCGGTATAATTTTAACAGTATGTCCTTCGAATTGTTGATTGGAGAGATCGATGCCACATCCTTAACCAATTTTCTGTTAGACGGATCCATACCTTTGGTATTGCTAACAACAATCAACAACCTATACAAAAGGCCTTTGATCAGTATTCAAATGTTTATGATACTGCTCAAATTCACTTAAACAAATTGTTAAGAAACGTTTTAAATAATATCACTGTGTAAGACAATTAAATATCAGGGTTGATGGAAAATGGTATTTATATTAGAAAATAAAAACTACATCCGATGTACAAAATGTCCAATAATTTCGTTATTCAAATACGTAGACTTCAAAATGATATATATAGGTAGAATGACAACAAGCAAAACGACAACAAACGAGTTTGAAGTAAATTCCCTTTTCTTTTCGTAATTCGAAATAACACTAAAACAACCGAAACCTTTTGTTCTCTCAGGTAAGAGATATCAAAATACTTAACAATGGATCGCTTGCTATGAGACTACGCCGGTAAAATTAACAGTACATCAGTGTATACTACTTTTAGTTAGGAGAAGTCATTAGTGAAATTAGTAAAAGATCTTCCAAATTGAGCCAGGTATTGCGCCTGTGCCTTCGCATGGAAGGAAGACCTGTGGTTTACTCTGGTCCATGGTCGCTCTGTAATGGAAGAAGATCTGGCGCATTTCATCTGAGAAATTATTGATAGAAACTTCTAGAATATCTTGGTCGAGTTATCAAATTGTTTGAAAAAGAACTAGTCCGATGATGAGATGGGACGAGAGCAAACAAGTACAGTGTGGCCTTCCCAATATCTGGACGCTGCATTGGATGCGTCGATGTAGGTGGCCTTGCCCACAGCAGCAGCAGCATCAGCAGAGAGAACAAATATCAAATTTTAGAGTTATGAATTGAGCGAAAATCATGATTCGGTCAATTAACAGTGCAATTACTCACTGAAGTGAATTGCCAAGATGGGTAGCGGAATTTAAAAGGTATTTTAACTAGAGTTGTTAATTTAGGAAATTGAACTCAAGAAATTGCAGCGGCCGAAAGAGGAAGAGTGCAACAACGTGGTATGCATATATGCTACAGATTCCAAAAGTTTCCGACCAAACTCACGGACTAGATCAACATGAAATGGGCGATATTCATTTTGCGTAGAAAATCGAATAAGCTTGGTCCAAGCTTCTCACATAACAATACAAATGTGGTTTCGAAAATCAAACCAATTCTCTATCTGGCCACACCATGAACTACTTTTATTGCGTTTGGAGAGAACACTAAGAACATCAATTTCAATCATTGCTGCATCACGATATTTCTGTATGCTGCGAATAATTTTCACTGCCACAAACTCCTTTGCTTCTCGGTCCCAACATTCCAAAATGCGACCAAAGGTCCCTTCTCCCATTTTGCTGAGAATTTTGTATCTTGGAGTCAAATTTTCTCCGAGCTCAAAGACGTAGTGTCCATCTTTATCATCTTCACGCCATGGAGGAGAAATACCACGCTGAACCGCAGGTCCCTTCTGACCACCAAACGCGGAAGGCAGAGGATGAGGAGGACGAGCACGCTCTAACCCTAGCCCTGCTGAAGAGGAGAGGAGAGGATTCGAACCTGGTGCTAGGCATCGTGGACACCGCCGTTACAGAGTAGTGTTGGTTGAGCCTACACACAGCCAGCGACCCATTTCCCACAGTCAAATTTGACCCACTAGCAATCCAATCCAACTCCAATATTGACTGCGTTTCTTCATGCTTTGGCTTCGCCATTAGTAACACTCCGCTGGATTTATCGACGCTTTGTCTTTCTTCAAATATATTGGTCGCCAACTGGTCTGCCGGAAGAGGGGCTGGCCAACGTCTTTTCTGCCTTAATCAATCCCAACAACAGCGGGCCTTGCTGGCGCCGAGGTGGTTGTACTGGAATGATATTCATCGAGCGACTGGATCCGACTGTGGCAGTTGGAAAGCTGCGTACTATAGGTGGCCACGCCAGAGGAAATTTCAGAGGTACCGCCGGAGAATTTGACGCTGGAAGCTAGAAGTATCTGGCTCAATCTACCGCCATGAAAATAAGAATATATAGTATAAAGAAAAGAGTGAACGTTAAATAAAAATAAAAATAAAAATGGACAGAAGAGTAATTGCGGCAAGGCACTTGTGACAAAATATATATATACATATATATATATATATATATATATATATATATATCTAGACGTCGAAGTCTCGGCAACGGAAGACAACTGGTGATGCATGATTCAATTCCTCACGCAAACTCGGCAAAAGGCAAAAATAGATCGATATATAATATATGAAGAGGAAATAGTTGATGACTCACCCAAGACCTGAGCTTGCGTGCAAAGAGGCCCGACCGACTCACCCCTAACTCAAGCGGATAGATCAGCTCAGACATAGAGAAGCAGTGGTATTTAAACATATACTTAATGTTATTTAAATCTCAATTGAAAAATTCGACTTTGGATTAAATAGGCTATATTTTATGTCAATAGTATCCCATCAACCGAAAACAATTACAACTATACGAATCGATTCTAGTTGTTACAGACCCACGATTTTTTAGAACCTACTGCAAAGAAGTATGGACGTCGTCTCCATAGGACCACCAACTAAAAATGCGTTAGATTTTCATTACATTTGACCAGTTGTTTGCACTATGTAATTCTTTGAAAGGAATATTTCAAATCTATGAATTGTTAAACAGTGTTAATGGGATTATAATTATTTTCTATTGTTGCGTTTGTTACATTATAACCTAACCTAAGTATAGCCAACTGTTAGATCGCTTGCTAAATTCTTCCTTTTTATCAAGTTTTTAGGCTACATATCCTCACCATTTCCACCTTTGAGAAGTTAAAATACCCACTAGTTAAGGGGAAAGGTACTTAAGGTTTCTCCTTAGCCAGTTTAGTGCAGATGTTAAGATGACAAGGTTGGAAATGTTGAAATTTTCATGAAATGGGAGTTGTAACGTTTGGGACCATATCTGCTATATTCTACCATACATACAATACATTAAAAAGATACCAGATGTCTAAGCGTCCACTCACTATCCTTGCTTGCTTGGTATATGCATTCCTATTTGCCTTTATAAATATGTGCTCATGTGTTATGTGATCACACCACAGATTCATGTGAACCGAATACGATCCGGACTTATGATAGTGCTTTAGGGACTTCGGGCTTGACTTGAATGGTTCCATAGTCATATGGGCCCAACACTATGGGCATATATTACGCTATGCCCAATATATATATATATAATTGAGATTTAGGTGGGTATATTATTTTAAATAAAATAAAAAATTTTAATATATAAAAGATATTTAATAAATTAAATAAATTATAAAAAAAGAAATAATAATAATAAATAAAATAAATAAATAAAATTATATTTAAATATGGCAAGATTTAAACTATTTACGTAGAAATTACATAGATAAGATGGTATTGCGCTTAAGGAATTTATTATTATTAAATAGAGAGATTTATTCTTCCTCTAAAGAGATAGAGTGTAACAAGCTGACACGGGTAATTTGTGGCTAAACAAATCAAACCCCCTTAAACTATTAATACTAGCAATAACTAGTCCATGGAAGAGCGATCTCACCTTGAGGGAGGAAAGCCAAGGGGGTCCAACGATTTAGATTATAGACAAACACAGAAAGATATTTCTAGGGAGCTACAAAAGATTGAACTCCTAGAATTTCTAGGAAAATGAGTCGGAAAACGTACTGAAGCATAGTTGGAAGGAATGAAAAGGTGTTTCACGCTGAGAGAATATTCTCCACCTAGAAGACAAGGAAGGATCTAGTGAAGATACAACTTAGTAGGGATGGTTGCTCATATAGTTGGGAGTTTTTGAATATTGGGAATTTTACCTTTAAGAAGGACATGAGACACATGATGGGGCATTGCGAATACAACTCAACATGGATGGATTTTCAATAGCGAAGGAGATTCATATTTGAGGGTTCATGGAGGTGTAATCTAGGAAATTAAGAATATGTCTTAGGAGTTAAACCTTTACAAGGGTTACAAGGTAGATTAACAAAACCCTACTTAGTGCATGCATTGTTTGTCAAAAAGAAGCATTCGAATAATGATTTAGTTAATGTCTTTTGATTGTATGGTAAAACTTAAGAGAAGGTATTGGAAGATAAGATTTACTTGATGAAATGAAGTCACATTCATGCAAGTGACTTATTAACCACCAAAAGTTAATAACCCGTAGGAGAAATTTTTCTCGTGTATAGACAACCAATCAGCCAGTAGCCCTATATGATGAGCACATAACATTATGACACTATATAAGATGTTTCATGGAAATTATTTAGGCGTATATAAATATTAGTTGGCGGAGTTGCTCCGAAGAAATTAACTCTTGAAGGAAGTGTTGACCACACTTTGTCAACGACCCCATAGTAGTACACCCCCATTTTTTCAAATGGGACTTATCATGTTCGAGGCTCGTGTCATCCAGATTTCATCGCCGATCGACAGTTTTTATAAATGATGTAAACCCATTCTGCATGTTATGATGTAAATGATCTAAGTAAGACCATCAGTGTATATAACAACCTAGGTAAACCTAATATGTTGTTGATGATCTCTATCCTAGGAGGTTTTTTGTCTCACTGATTCATGAAAGTGATCGACAGAGTTTTTCCCTCCAGCCTCACCCCAAAGCTAGGGTGGATTTTATCATCAGCATACTAAGTGAGTCCTAGTGTTTCTATCGAGTCCTTGTAAAAGTAGTTTGAGCTACTTGGTTTACTAGATCATGTTTTGAGTTGCAGAATTGCGTATTTATTTGAGGGTCTATACGAATGGGTATTCCCCCTTCATGTATGTAAATGTATTATCTCATGTAAAAGAGGGTTGGAAAAATAATTATAATTCCCTCTCAGTCAATTAATTAAATTTTCTGGTCAATTAATTTAAAAAAATGTTAAACCAGAAATTTGATTAATTTAGGGTCCTAAGTTAGGATTAAATTTTTAAAGGCAATATTTGTGGGTCCTTGGAAAATGATTTTGAAAGCCCCAGGCCAAGGGAATATTGAGGATTTTAAGAAATTTTGGACCTTTGGGCCTTGGTGGTTAAGTCAAAGTCAAAATTTTGGGGTAATTAACTCAAAAATAATATTTTTGAGTTAATTAAAATCGAATTAAATGATAAATTCGTTTTTTCCCCAAAATTTTAATTTCAACGGTCTGGATTAAAAGATAATTAAATCTTTTGGACGGTTGAGATTATTTTGACGAGGATCATCCAAACTAGCCATTGGAAATTTTGTCCTATAAATTTAGAGGTCTTTGTCAGTATTGAATCATCCAATCTCAGGATCGTGCACTTGTTCTTAGAAGCTCTTGTAAATTTTTGAGGAATAAAGCATAAAGACTTTGGGGTTACAAATCTTGATGTTCCTTCTCGGATCTATATGGTGAATTGTCTCTAAACTCTGCTACTTTGTTTCTTGCATTTTATGGTTGATGGCCTTCATGGATTAATTTGCATACAGGTATCTTGTGCAATTTTCTGGGTTTATAAAATAACATTCTGATTTTTCTAGAAAGGTCTCATGTTGTTTTCTTAAATCTCTATCGATCTAAGGTTCAGATCTAAGTGTGCAGGGAATTTTTTTTTAAGATTGAGCGTCTGGGGAAGTCTTCGTTTGGACCAGCCAACTCTCAATAAACATAAATCTGAAATGCTCATTATTTGTTAAATTCCAAATCTATCTTACGAAATTGGTGGTTTTGCAGGATTTTCTAAGGCTTGTGCCTCTCCCAAACATTTTAAATCTCTGAAAATTGTTCTAAAATGGATTCAAATCTGACCATGAGGGTTTTAAATCTGTAAACTATTTGTAAATTTGTAATTTTTTTTTTAATCACTGTAAGGGTTTAATCGTTTCTTGTCTGGTTGGTTCCTTGCAGATTCAGGATTCAAATCGTAAATTTTTTTTTAAAGATCTGAGGCAGATCTAGCCTCCAAAGGCCAGATTTGGCCTCGAATTACAACTGTGGACGAATCTGGACATTATTCTGATTTTGAGGAGAATATAAATCTGAGTTTGCAATTTGAGGGGAGATATTTTAAATGCACTGGGTTTAATTACTGGTTCTGTGCACTGTCAAGGACTTGTACCTTCCTCTGTTTTCATTATTCATCTGCATTGAATGCCTCCATTATCATATTGCCCTCCCTTTTCACCACTTTTTCAAACCCTCACTCTCTGCGGCAGTCTCCTTATTGTCTGGCCTGCATTTGTTTTTCTCTTCTGTCCTATCCGCCTTACCTATCCTCTACCCTCAATATCGAATCCTCCACACTCTGTCGTGCCCATATTCTATGCTCTCCTCCAAACGCTGAACAAAATCGCATTTTTTTTTATCCCTCATTGCAGTCATTGCTCATCCCTGCCGTCGACTTACTTGGCCATCGATTGCAGCCTTGAACACGTCCTCCATCGATTTTCCACGCTGCCTCAACTTGCTTTCTCCTCAAGCGCTGCCCTGTCCTCAAGCTACATCTCTTTCTGTCCGCCGTCAGCATCTCTCCCCATCGTCCTCAAAGTCTCGTCCCAGCTCACCTCCGATTTTTTGCAACCTGCAAACACAAAGCCATTAAAGCCCGCATTCGATTTCTCTGGTGCGATTTCCTCACGCTGTCGAATTTCTTCATCGCCGTCCAACCTGCAACTGCCAAACAAATAAAACGACAAACGCACCATATATCGATCACATGTATTTGATTTTTTTTTTTTTGTATAGTTTTAACACTATCAGATTTTAGATTTTATTGAGTCGGTTTTCTTTTTTGCTTGATTTTAGTTAACCGTAGTGTTAGATTTATTTCATTTTCAAATTTGTTAGTTGTAGATTTTAAATTTTATTGTTATCTTTAGATTTTAATTTTAGTGTTAGGTTTTAAAAAAAAAAAAAAAAATGATTTTTTTTACTTAACTTTTAGTTTTAATTTGGTTAGATTTGATTTTATTGATTAGATTAGTTTCTTTTAAATTTTAATTTAGTTTGATTTTAGATTCTAGTTTAGCTTAGTTTAAGATTTAGATTAGAACTTTTATTTCGTTTTAGATTTTTTATATCTTGATTTAGATTCAAAAAATAATAAAAAAATAAAAAATCTCAAAATCCTAAAAATCTAAAAAATACAAAAATATAAAAAAAAAAAATTCAAATTTTCCATAGTCAAGTGTGCTAATTTTTTTATCTAAAGTTTGACTGTGGATCATTTTAATTTTTGAACTGGGTTATATTGGAATATCTTAATTTCGGAAATTTTTCAAGCATCTGGCATTCTCAGGTTATTGTTATTCATGGTTGTGGCATTTTCAATTAAATATCATTGTGATCAATCGTGTTTTAATATGCAACAGTTAATCGTCACTTACTTGTTTATAATTGCATAACGGGATTTTGTTTGACTCCATAAGGCACTGGTCTTAAACGTGAAATCTAATTTAGATCTGTGGAATCTCGTTCATTTTATCAAGTTTTTGATGTCTTAGCTGTGTCTCCTGGATTCTTCATTTTCATTTCTAATAGGGTCTACCTCCCTTAGCTTGCAAGGAGACAGCTTAAATAGAGGGATTGGGGATAAAGGTGACAACCCCCAATCTGAACCGTTGTCGCGATGCTTGGACAATTTGTGCGACAACAGAAAAGAAGAATGGTAATGAAAGCATGACTAGGGCCTTTATGACAAGACCGTTAGACGTAAAGTAAGATACAACCACATAAAAGGGTAAGCTAGTTTGAGGTAAATTGATGGATGAAAGAAGACACTAACTATTCCAGAAATGTTGGGGGAAATCGTGAGTAATCAAATTGAGAGTACAAGTATAGTTTACTAAAGGTACACATCAATCGAAGACCGAATGGATGAAATATATGTCAAGAAGGTAAGGAAACCACCTTGTAAGGTAGTAAACACTATTAGAACAAGACAATATAGTTACCAAGAGAGTGCAGTGGAAAATTTCAAAGTTTGATCTATATTGTTACCATAATATAATCCATATAGTACCTCGGGAGGACGGGAAAAGAACGAAATGACAAACTTCTAATGATGCTAATAAATGATAGTTATCGTAATCAACTTAGAATATTGAGATCAACAAAATAGCGCCAAATGTGAGTGAGTGGAAGTTTCACAAAACAATATAAGAAGTCAATGAAATTAGATTAAAGAGTAAATCTACAATAACGTCGATCAAGTATAGGATAATTTATGTGCATAGGCGACATCTATTATAGTTTCTCCCTTTAATGGGAGAGTCAGATTATAAAACATTCCTTAAGTGACTTACTATATCCATGGATTATGGACATCATGGAGTATGATTATGAAATTTTATCCCGTAATGTCTTAAAAACCTGAAATAATAAGTAGATTACATTTGATATCCACATCACTGAACTTACTTATAGGATATTTTCAAAGTTGGGAAATAGTAACGACATTTCCAAGTGAAATAAGTGTACGCATTAAGAGAAAAAAAGAAAACCATGATGATTAGGGGTGAGAAAACAAAGTCAAATTGATAAATATGTTCCTTTTTCAAATTGAAGTAGACATGGAATATTAGGAATATCCGATATAAGGAAATGAAGGGATGTTTTCTATCAAGAAGAATTTTCTTAACGAGATAAGCAACATGATTGGTAAGGGTCAAAGCAATGACCTATAAGGAGTTGTGAATACTCCTAATTTGTTAAGAATAACAAGTGACAAACTGAGAAAATGTTTAAAGATAAATATTGAAGATAATAATTGTACACCGTTAGAAAAGACGATACTTTTGGCGATGAGATGAGGCCTAAGGACTAATGAGAAATCGAGTAATGTGAAGAATAAGGAGAGGGTAAACCAGTGATGTGTTATGTGGTTGGATTAAATGAGTCAATATAATAGAAATGAAACAATAGTTTAAGGAATGATGGTAAAGCTAGAAATGTCCTAGCTAGAGTTAAGACTCTAAAGGGTGAAACTTGAAAGTAAAAAGACTATATAAAAACTGTAACATACTAATACTGTGACTATGCATATCCTGTAAATTGTGAATTTCTTATTTGAAGAGGAGGAAATTATTATTTATTAACAATTGACGTCTTTTTGAAAACATGACACTCTTAGTAAACCAAGTATAAATGCAAAGTGAATAATGCATTTTCAAGCAATGACAAATTCCTTCTATGAAAATAAACCTCTTACTAAGGGATCTTTAGAGTAGTCAATTAACTCTTCCTCCATCGCCAGCATAACCCTAATGATTAGCCTTGCAAAACCCTACTCCTTGGCTTCTAGATTTTAGGCTGAAGATGAGCTGGAATAACATGATAAAGGAATTAATGTTATTATTATCTCTTAGGATCTAGATTATAGATCAAAGATAATTAGACTTAAAAGACAAATAAATAACAAGAATTAAAAGATTGGCTGGATCCATATGTAGTTTTGTGCTTTAAAGTTCTTGATCAACTTGTATCAAGAAATTAGATCATGCTTTGACTAAACAGTAAGTGTTTTGTGCTCTTAATCCCTCCATTTAGATTTAGAGTCTCAATCTGCGACTTTTATCAGGTTAATTGGTTAAAATAGTAGAGAAAATAGTGGCTACACCCTTATTTGTATATCCGTGTTCGATTATTCTATGTAACATTTATAACTGTGGTTATATTTATAAGCATTTAAAACTTACTTTTGTATAATCTTACCATGTTTTGGATGGATACTTAAGACTGTCATTTTGTACTATGACATGTGAGAATATATTAATTTCTTAAACATTGCTGGTACATGGATACCAATATGAAGAAAGTTTTGCTTAAATATTGTTGGTATAGGGATACTAAAATAAATTATGAATTATGTTATAGATATGGTATCTATAATTCTACATATCAACCTAAAATAATGAGGTTGAAAAAAAAGAGTGATGGAACTTGACTATTCAAGGTGAAAATGAATTTATAGACCTATTTTAGAATGTGTAGAAATTGTTATATGGGTAGCAATTTGTTTTGAACATATTGATACATATGTAGACAAGTGTTTTAACCAAGTATGTTATATGAACTCAAGGATCAATATCACAGATAGCAACATATTTGGAATGTGTAGAAATTGTTATATGGGTAACAATTTGTTTTGAACATATTGATACATATGTTATAATTTGTGGACAAGTGTTTTAAATTGCAGATAATATCGTTACCAAACCGACCACGTGATGACAAAACTCCAAGAACAATTGAGATGCATTGAGATTCTCTGATAGGGTGTTGACCCTGGTCCTACTAGGAGGGGTGGAGGTGTTGCCCACCGTTTATCCTCCAATACCTAGAGTCATGAGAGAACTGTGCGAGTCACGCTCCCCTAGATGTGTGATGATGACTGCCAAATGCCTACAAATAAATCAGGTCGACGTAATCGACACTGCTACCCTTAAAGGACTATGGATGGATCAGTAAAATTGATGCCATGGCATATTCCTGTAGAGTATGGATAGGATGGGAGCAGAAAAGATTAGGAAGGGTAGGATGATTCTAAAATAGCTTGGGGACACTGTTGGGGAAAAACGTAACTACTAAATTGGTAACCCAATAAATGATCAAAACATAAATGTTAAAAGTGTTCTCACACATTAAACAAAAATTCATCTATGATACACCAACCTTATATGATTATACTAATCATTGATATAGTTAATGATATACGACATAAAACTTAACTTTGGGACGAAGTTTTCTGAAGGGGGGGGGTGTATGTAATGACCCAACTCGAATTATGGAACATAGAAATATTAGCATGCATATGAGACCTGCATATGATAGCTACATATGCAGGTATCATGTGTACGACACTAGTACATGCACTAAGCAATTATGAAAAGAAACTCGGTGTAGAGTAAGGAGTGAATTATTGAAGTATTGAGTAACTCCCTAACTCGCCATAATATAATGAAAACTAATACTTTGTTCAAAGAAAATTAAAAGCATTGACTTATGTAAATAAATGATGATATTTTAATAAATCCAAGATATTTAATAAATAATAATATTTTAATAAATCAAAGATATTTATTAAATAATATTATTTTAATAAAACCAAGATATTTATTAAATAATAATATTTTAATAAATCTGAGATATTTATTAAAATATAATATTTTAAGATATTTTTCTACGATATTTATTAAAAGATCATATTCTAATAAATATCAGGAATGGAGTTTGTGTATAAAAGGGAGAAGAGAGGTAAACTTGATGGGCATGGGTAGTGAAGGGGAACACTGACCCAGATGCTGTCAGAGGAGTTCTAATTGCATGAGACATGAACAATGAGTTCGAGAGTTCTGACAAAGTTATGGAATGCTCTCGATTGTTATTGGAGTTTTGGGCACGGGGGCCAGAAGACTTGTCTTCTGGATCTGGGGACTAGAGAAGTTGACCTCAGATAGGCTAGGAGGAAAACGACGGTTTGGTAACAGAAGCTGGAGCTATGGCGGATCAGAAACATCTTAAAACACGGTTCCAGGTAAGTATTAATTAGCCAATTGGTATATATTCTGCTTGAAAAATCTCATTTTCAATTGTGTAGTATGAATTTTGTGAATGATTGTTAATTATGAAAATTATGAGCTTTACACTTATGTATTTTGAGATTGATGGTTAAATTCTGAAAGTTAAAGTTTAAGGTTCTTACAACTTTGAAATAATTTACAAAAAAGGGAAGCTAAATGTTGTTGCAGATGCACTCTCAAGAAAGAATGAAGAGGTGGAAGCATTGCTTTGTACCATATCTATTATCCAACCAGATTGGATAACCGAAGCAAGGGATGAATGGAAGAAGGACGAAGAAGTGTGGACACATTCAAAAGTTGCAGCAAGATTCTAATACATCTGATACATTTAGTTGGAAAAATGATTCCTTATGGTACAAAGATCGCTTATATCTTTGTAATAATTCCCAACTAAAACAAAATGTTCTTTTGGAATTGCACACTTCTCTTTTAGGAGGACACTCGGGATTTTTAAAAACTTACCACAGGGTGAAGAAATTTTTTTTTTGGGATGGCCTTAAATCTAATATTCAAAAGTTTGTGGCAGAATGTTTAGTTTTCCAGCAGAATAAAGTTGAGACAATTAAGACCCCGGGTCTTCTACAACCTTTATCCATTCCAAGTCAACGTTGGGAGGAGATTTCAATGGATTTTATCACAGGTTTACCTAAGTCCGAAGGAAAGAGTGTCATCATGATGGTAGTTGATAGACTTACCAAGTATGCACAGTTTTGTGCATTATCTCATCCATTTAAAGCAAGTACAGTTGCTACTACATTTAGGGACACAATTCAAAATCTACATGGAAACCCAAGGGTTCTTGTGAGCGACAGAGATCCCATTTTTACTGGAAATTTTTGGACAGAGTTATTTCCTTGTTTGGGTACTCAATTAGCTCATAGCTCATCTTATCATCCTCAATCCGATGGTCAAACTGAGATAGTAAATAAATGTTTGGAAGGATATCTTCGTTGTTTTGTATCCGATAAACAAACACAATGGGTCAAGTGGTTACCTCTCGTTGAATGGTGGTATAACACTTCCTTCCATACTGCAGCAAAAATGACCCCATTTATGGCACTTTATGGATATCATCCACCATCCATCACATCATATTTAAGAGATAATTCGAAGGTTCAAGCAGTGGAAGATCACATCGAGCATCAGCAAGAAGTTCTCCAACTCTTAAAGGATAACCCGAATTTGGCACAAAATCGAATGAAACAACAGGCAGATCAACATCGTAGCGAGAGAAGTTTTGATGTAGGAGATTGGGTATTTTTACGGCTACAACCATACAAACAAATGTCCTTCAAGCAAGCAAAGAAGGATAATAAATTATCGCCAAAGTACTATGGTCCTTACAAGGTGTTGCAAAAGATTGGTACTATGGTATACAAATTGGAGCTTCCTGCTTCTTCGCGAGTACATCCAGTTTTCCATGTTTCATGCTTAAAGAAGGTTATAGGTAAAAATATTCCAGTTCAAACAGTATTGCCAGAACTTGATGGGGAAGGGAAAATCATATTGGAACCTGAAGCAGTCATGGAAAAAAGAACTCGACAACTACGGAATCGATCAATTTCAGAGTATCTCATCAAGTGGAAGAACTTACCCACTGAAGATTCTACATGGGAGGATGAGAATTTTATACAGAGGCACCCAGAGCTACTCAAGTGTTGAGGACAACACTTTTTTGAAGGAGAGGGGCATGTTAGGTCCCTATATTACTAGTATAGTCCCTTATTGTTGTTAGTGTAACCCCTTATTGTTATTATTGTACCCCTGTAACCCCCATATTATTATTATTGTGCCCTTAAATTATTATTGTTAGGTCGGCTAGGATTACATTGTAGCCCCACTAGGATTACATTGTGGCCCCATGGACTCCTATATATAGAAAGGAGGTTTTGTAATTTGTATCATCCAAGAAATGTTCATTCATGTAATGTATTGGAGGTTGCCCCCTCGAAGTGGCTTATTTCTAAGGCATTGATATCTCTTTTCTTCTATTTTTGGAGCTGGTTTCACAACACTTTGTCACTTGTGCTAAGGTTAAAAATCTGAAAACTTCAGAAGTTTAACCCCACCAGCTCTTCTGAATTTCTGCAACTTTTCTGTAGACTTTTTATGGATCTGATAAATTCAGATCTGAATCACACTTGGCTAGCTTCAGACCTAACTAGCGTTGTTTCTAAGCTTCCTTTGCGCAGTAATTGCGTGGGCTTGCTAGGACACAACAATGGACAACGTCACCCTTCCCTCTACATGATTTTGCTCCTGAAAACTGCACCGTCCCTTCAGATCTGATTTTCTACTGCCTTTCCAGCTCCTTCCTGCAGCTAGATCCTTCAGACGCTTCAACCGATGACCCTTCTAGATCTGCAATTCCTCTAATACCATGTAGAAATTTCTGAAACTTAATTCTTATGCAGAAATTATTTATGTTAATCCAGTTATACTTCTCCTACTTATACAAGTTATCAACTGAATAAATTCAAGTTAACATCAAAGCAAAACACATAACAAATCTCTACCAATTCAGATCTAGAATAAGCACATGCACACATAGACAAAGTGACAGTTATTTCTGGACAAACTGTCCTCGGAAAAACCCAATGTGGGAAAACCGGTCTCTAGCTGTTGGAGGGCTCTATTATTAAGAATATTTTTGAATACACAACTAGGTTCCAGATCTGGAAAACCCTACAGAGAAAACTCTAGATCTGTAGCACTTGGCTAATCTAAGACCAACAATACTGACTGATCCACACCCTCAAACGAGATATATAGCACTCAGCCAAATCTAGGCCTAGAAACCCCAGATCTACCCCTGAAAGACACTGCATTAGCCTCTGAAGGCCTCCAAATGGTTAGCATTGTCACTAGAAGGGACTGCGTTACCCCAGACTGGGTGACACAATCACTACGCTGCGCCTAAGGGTCTCTGCGTAACCCCTAAAGGGTTTCCTGAAAATCACGTTGTCCTTGCTGCTGCTGCCGCCGTCTACTGCTGCTGCTGCTACTGTCTGCTGCTGCTGCCGTCTGCTACGTGTGTTGCTGCTACTACCATCTGTTGCTGCTATTGCCTTCCTCTGCGTTGTCTTTCATGATCTCTTCTTTGAATCTTGTGTATTCTAGACCTCGAGATAAGATCATCCCCTTGGTCTAAATTCCCCTCTCTGCAACTGAAACACTTTAGAATTCTTAGCAACCCTGCCCTAGAATCTCAGCTTAGCTTCAGTGCTTTGCCTCTGTGTGTCTTACAAATGACCCCAAGCCTTTCCTTTATACTTTTCTCGTTGACAAATCAACGGCCAAGATTAAATCTTTAACCAATGTCTAAGATTAAAAGAAAGCTTGATCCGTGTGACTTAAGACAATTTCATCACATGTTTAATTAAATTCACTTTAATTATTTTATTTTCTTAAGTTTTAACTTAGGAAATACATTAAAATAATTAATTAATTTAGTATCTCCTAAACCAGATGAAATTTCCCAAATCCATTTTTGGGTCTTGTAGATCAGGTGAACTCTAGTCCTTCCTCAAAATTTGGGACCTAGAGCACAACTGATGCTACCCCAAATACACAAAATCTCAACAGTCCGTCCTGCATCAACACGACCCCAACTCCTACTTCAGATGCATCGCACTCCAAGACAAAGGGCTTGGTAAAATCGAGGAGTGCAAGTACTGGGCAACTACTCATTACCTAGCAGAGGCAGTCAAAAGCCTCCTCCGTTGTGGGAGTCCAGGTGAATGCTCCCTTCTGGGTTAAGTCTGTGAGGGGTGCAACTAACTTAGAGAAACCCTTCACAAACTTCCAGTAATAAGTACAGATGCCCACAAAACCTCTCAACTCTGTGACATTCTTGGGCTCTAGCCAATCCCCGATGGCCCTAATCTTCTCCTCATGCACCCGCACACCATCCTCACCTATGATGTGACCCAAGTATAGTGAATCTGTCAAGCTGAACTTGCACTTGGACAGCTTAGCGTAAAATTTATGCTCCTCTAGAATGCGCAGCACTGTCTCCACATGTTGCAAGTGCTCCTCCCATGTCCGATTGTATATCAGAATGTCGTCAAAAGAGACTAGCACGAACTTCCGCAGTTGGCCCCGAAAAATGTGGTTCATGCATGACTGGAAGGTGGTTGAAGCGTTGGTTAGCCCAAAGGGCATCACCAAAAACACAAAGTGCCCATAATGGCACCTGAACACTATCTCGGGGACATCCTTGTCCCTCACGCATATCTGGTGGTACCCCGATCTCATATCTATCTTGGAGAAGAACATAGATCCCCTCAACTCATCCATCAGCTCATATATCCGTGGGATAGGGTAGTGGTTCATCATCGTCTTTTTGTTCAGGGCCCTGTAATCAATGCACATCCTCAGCGTCCCATCCTTCTTCTTCACCAAAACAACCAAAGAAGCGAAAGGAGTACAGTTGGGCCTGATGTGCCCCAAAGCCAAGAGAACATGGATAGCTCTCTCAATCTTGTCATGATAAGCCTTGGAGTGCCTATATGGAGTAGAGATCACGGCCTGAATGTCGGGCTCCGACCCGATAGTGTGCTTAAATCCCCTCTCAAGTGGTTGTCATGGTGGGATGTCCCAGAAGACCATGGAATAACGATCTAGGAGGGCTTGGATATCGGGGTGCGCGAGATGGCCTGAAACACCTGCATCTGAAATCCTCAACTCAACTGCCCACTTTATGTCTCCCCGCCGAAAATCTGCCTTCATCCTATGCGCAAAAACTGTCTGAGGGGGGTATGTATGCATGCCCCTGAGCATCACCTGTTTCTCGCTCTTCTTATCCAAGAAATCCATCTCAAGTGTCTGCCAATCAGTAGTGACTCTACCAAGGGTGATGAGCCACTGGACCCCCAACACCATGTTGGTGTCCGGAATGTCGACCTCAAAAAAGATGGTTTGTCAAGGAGTATTTCCCCATGGTCATCGTCAAAGTTGGAACATAATGCATGCACTACATGTTCCTGGCCCCTAGAACTAGCACAAAAAACCCATCAAATCTCTCTGTCTGTATGCCCCTTCTGTGCACCATCTGGGCATCGATGAATTTGTGCGTAGCCCAATTGTCTACTAGCACCGAGATACACTGTCCTTGAACTGTCCCCCAGCGTTACGTACTTTGGTACCCCTCCTAAAGATGCAAGGACCCGTCCGATAGGTGAAAAAGTTGTGTTGTCGCACAGAATGTCTAGGCACCATGACAACGGCTTAGATCGGGGGTTGTCACCCTGATCCCCAATTTCTCTATCTAAGCTGTCTCCTTGCAAGCTAAGGGAGGTAGACCCTAACAAAAATGAAGGAAAAGAAATGGTTGAAAATTAACCAATTTAGAAGACACAGCTAGATAATCAAATACTTGTTAAGATTTACGAGATTTTACAAATCCAATTAGATTCAGAAGTTTAGAACCAGTGCCTTATGGAGTCAAAATGTCCCATTATGAAATTAAAGTCAAGTATCTGATATGTAACTGCTGCTATGAAAAACAGATTCACCATAATGATATTCGATGAAACACCCTCATAATTATGCATTAACAATGTTCGATAAAGATATGCGATTTATCATTACTTGAAATATTTCCAAAGTGAACTCTAAACAATTATATACCAATTTCAAGCAACTTAAAACCACAATTAAAGATAACTCAAAAATCATCAACCATAGCTAAGCATTAAACTTCTTCGAACCCACAACAATGTTATCATGAGATGACCAACAATATTTCCGAATTTATGATATTCTAAGTAACCCAATCCAGAAATTAAAAAATTTCATATAGTCAAACTTTATATAAAAAATTTAAAAGCTCATTTTGACTATGAAATAAAAATTTTCAGAATTTTCTATATATATATATATATATATATTTTAAACAAAATATATATATAAAAAAATTAAAATCTAAAGATTTAAACTAAAAAAGAAAATTAAATTAAAGAATCTAAAAGCAAAAACTAAAACTATGGATAAAATTAAAATCTAAAATTAAATCTAAAACAAAAAATTTAAAACTAAAGTTAAAGTTAATTGAAATCTAAAATCTTAAATCTAAAAAACTAAGAATTAAAACTAAATAAATGAAATTCTAAAAACTAACGCTAACCAAACTAATTAAAACTAAAACTATAAGAAATAAAATTTTTAAAATAAAATTTTAAAACTAACGTTAAAACTAAACTAAAACAATTTTAAATGAAAACTAAAAAAAATCTAAAATTAAATTAAAATCTACAATCTAAAGTAAAAAAAAATTAAAACCGAACCCAAAAAAAATGAAACGCAGATTACATAAACGACTTGGGTTTTATTTGTTGAAATTTGGTTACCGAAGGACAGGTGGTTCCCTAAGGCTTTGATCTTTGGCCTAAGGAAAATTGTCCAAAAGAATTTAATTTTTCTCTTAAAGTAGATTTATAAAGTTATAAAGTAAAATCTAATTTAAAAGTGACTTTAAGTGAAAAAGTTACTAAAGTCTAATTTTAAAGTGACTTTAATAAAGTTAATGTAAAATTAAAAAGGAAAAGTGACTTTGGAAATAAATGACTAAGTGGGTCTTTATTAAAGTGGGGTGAATTAAAAAATAGAAAGTGAGATTTAAAAGAGCATTTAATCTTAGCCCTAGATCTAAAGCTATTTTAGCCATTGGATTTGGGGATAACCCAAAAGTCACTTAGAGTTCTATTAAAGGAGGAAAAGGAGAGAAAAGCTCATTCATTCATTAATTCTTTCATGAGCAGATTGAGAGAAGGAGAAGGAGAAAGCTGAAGAGAATTTTCTGAGCAGTGAGAAGAAGGAGGGAAACAGCACTAACTTTTAGCAAATCCGTATGGCAGGGTAGAGCACGAAGTTCAAGGCAAGTGGGCATGAATTTCGAGGAGAGAGAACTACAGATTTTGAGAGAGGCCGTAAATCCATTCCGGCACTGTTTTCGAGGCTGTTCGTACAGTTTTGAAGGCTGTAATTTCTACTATAATTTTTTTTGTTTTGTGTGCACGGAAACCAAGGTGGAGTTTGGCACGGTTTTCGAAATAAGTTTTGTGTTGAAGTTGCTGTAATTTTTTTGCTGTGTAAATTTCTGCATCACTGTAAAAACAATATTCAGAAAATAAAGAGAAGCTTTCGAACTGGTTTTCCCCAAGAGTTGTACGAGGTTTTTCCAAGGTCATGTTGACCAAAAATCACTGTGTTAAAATGTTTTGTGTGTTTGTTTTAGTCTGCTGATTTTTATTTCTACAATTTCCAGCACTGTGAAAATTTTCCAGAATTTGTGTTTTCAGAAAATATTCATTTTCCAGCTTGTTGAATGTAAGACTATGGAAAAGGGCATTTAACTATTTGGAGAAATAGGGTGAAACTAAAAATAGGGGTGGGAAAATAGAAATTTCTACATGGTATCAGAGCTTGGGTATTGAAAGTGCAGTTTGGGACAGCAAAGAGAAAAATTACAGGTTACTGATTTTTCACTCAGAAAATTCCAGCAAGCTGATTTTTCACACACAGAAATTTTATCTTTACTACAGCAGTGCTATTTTCAGTTTTTAGGACAACAAAGATGTCATTTGGATTGAGGGTGGAAGATAGGTTGGATAGGCATAGTAATTACAGCGTTTGGAGAGAAAGAATGCAGAGCATCTTTAAGGAGGGAGAAGTTTGGGATATCATGGTTCATACCCAACAGTAGCCTGTTAATGTGCTTACTGATGCTGTTCAGTTGGCAACATTTAATAAAAATAATAACAAGGGAAAAAGGCTGATTCTGGATGGTATTAAAGACCATGTGATTCCTCATGTGAGAGGAAAGAGACATGCTCATGAGATGTGGTCTGCCTTGACCAATCTCTACCAGAATACCAACGAGAACAGAAAGATGGTCCTAAGGGAGAAGCTGAAGACAATTAAGATGGGGAAGAATGATAGTGCAACTGGTTATCTCACAAAGATAACTAATGTGAGAGATGCATTGGCAGCAGTTGGAAAGGTCATTCCAAACACTGAGTTGGTGCGGATTGCAGTGAATGGCCTTCCTACTTCATGGCTGAATTTTGCTGATGGAGTTTGTGCACGTGAGACCCTTCCCACATGGGAGAGGTTTTGGGATGATTGCATTCAGACAGAGATCAGGAAGAGTCAGCTTGGGGCAGCCAAGCCAGTTGAGCAGGATGAGGATGTAGCATTGTTGGCCGAAGGCAAGAGAGGCAAAGGCAAGAAGCATGCTTCCACAAGTGGTGGTGGGGGCAAAGGCAAAGGTAAAGGTAAACAGGAGAACACGCAGAAGGACTACTCCAAAGTGAAGTGTTGGAGTTGTTAGAAGATGGGACACTATGCAGTTGTGTGTCCAGAGAAGAAGAAGTAGGGGAAGAACCAGACCATGGCAACATCAACAGAGATTGAGGACTTTTCAGATAGATTTGATCGAGAGTTTGGGTTCAGTGCTTGTGAGTCCACTAGTGCAGGATCACCTGCCACGGAGGTTCAGAGGGAGCATGCATTTCCCTCGACTAGCGGAGTGTTATCGCTTGCCGCCTACACCTACCTATAGTTAGTGGGAAAAGCCTTCAACCCCACAGGTGTGGTTGGTGGCAAGGAACTCAGAGAAGAGGTTGTCACCTATTCCCAACTCTCTCCGTTTAATCTATCTCCTAGGTTAGTTAAGGGGGGTGGTCCCTAAAGGAAAACTAAGTTAAAGATGTGAGATTTCTAGGAGGATTGATTAGAAGGAACTAATTATCAAAGATGACTCGATTCCGATATGTAAACAAGCATATAAGTATATGAGCAATATTCAATGATGTGTTCAAAATATAGACCAGTGCTTTAAAGTAAATGACAAATGCTTGCTCAAAAATGAAATTCAAGATATAATGACAATAATCCCACAAAAGAAGTGTTAGACCAAGATCACAATATGCAATTAAATTTGCAACACCAAATAAGGGTATTAGCCAATGAAACAAGATATATCAATAATCCATAAGCATAATGATCATTAAAATGACAATATGCAATGAAGTTGCATGTAGAAGCAAATTTCCAAGTACCATAGAATTAAACTTGTTGCAAAATTTAAGGAATTAAAATGCTTGCATCCAAAGTGTTTCTTGAGATAATATTTGCATGTGAATCTTTAAACCGTCAAGATAGCAAAAATTTTGGGAACTTTGCAAGTAAATGTGATGAGATAGTGCTCTTGGTTTATTTTATTAATTAGTTCTAAAGCAAGGTTACAATTGAACTCTAATCCTCAGACCTCACCCTCGCCCAAATATTTGGATCTCACAGTGAGGAGTCCATAGAGGTAGAGGGTTCCTAAAACGTCTATTCAACCAACTTAAGTTGGAGGTAAATTTTAGAGATGCAAGTCTAGTATGAAAAGTGAAATGCTTAAATGATATGAAAGTGAGTTTGCAAGTGCTATGTAAAAGATGGAGATGATTCAATTAAATATGCTTCATAGTTAGAACAATAACTCAAGTTGCCATAAATTGAAAGTGTTATGCTTCTTTACTTGTAGTATATTGTGAAACTTATCCAAATGAGAAATAGATCACAAAACATAAGTGATGGCAAATGAGATTGCAAATTAAGAAATTAAAGGACTATGATTTGTGTTACTTCCCAATTAGAGCATGCATATGTGATGTGAAAGAAAACGGAAATGTCAAAACCACTAAGTCAATCCATCTACAAATTCTCTCCTTTGAAATGGAGAGATAGGGATGCCAATGGGTAAAACCCACGCTCCCACAACAAAAACATAATTTTTATTAATTTTACAAGAATGAAATGACCATGAGACCTTTTCTAAACCAAGGAAAGTCTTTACAAATAAAAATTGAGACCATAGACTTTTCCTCGGTGAGAATTTCTAAGAACTCAAAATAAATTCAGACTTTACAATAGGAGAAGAGAAGCTAAGCCTCTTCTATGCCCACAACCAAAGAAGAGAGAGTTATCTTCCTCATTTGAAATTTAGCCCAAAGGTCTTGCAACAACTTGTTAGTAATTTTTTGTAGTTGTCCACTCAAGCCGTCACAAGAAAAAATTCAAAAGAGGGCTACAAAACCAATCAAATATTACATAGATAAAATTACAAAATATTGCATAAAAATTTACAAAGGTCTAAGCCAAAGAGTACGAGTAAACTCTCTTCTTTGCTTAGTCATCTTCAAGCTCTTAGATAGCAAATGAAAGCAATGAAGTATAATGTTTTAAAAGATATTCAAATTTAGAAGTATTCGGCTTGTATACAAGCTATGTCCCAAAACCCCTGCAAAACCACTTTGTAAGATAAGACTATGAAGGTTCAAAGAACAAATGAGAGCTCTTTTGAGAATGTATCAAGAGTGGGTTGGTCTCTCCCAAGACTTCCCCCAACACTTGATTCTTTGATCTCAACAATATGTTCCCTCTACAAAACTTCAATCAAGAATTAGTTCCCTATAGATCTAGCAATAAACAATGATAAGAAACTCTAGAGATTTATTTGAAACCAACTAGAGCATTCTATACCTAGAGCATACTCCTAAATCAAATGTCAATGTAGGATAACTCTACATTAACAAATCTACAAGAGCACATGGAAACAAATTAGATCAAAGCATGAGTAAAAGGAATTATACCAATGATCAACAATTCATCACACTCCAAAAGGAGGAACACCTCATGAATGAAACCCCGAAGTCTTTATTGATATTTCTGAAAGTGTACAAGGCAGCAGCGCTTCTGCAAGCACAATAGCTAGTAAACAATGATTACAATATGAGAGCCCATGGCTCCATTATATAGAAAGTTGGGAGCAAATCCCAATGAAGAACCATATGTCAAGTGGTGAGAGGGAGGAGATCTCAAGGCAAATTCGAATTTGGTAAGTGGAGCTTCAATGCCAAGTGTAAAAATCGAATTCTGGCAAGTGAACATCATTTTCTTCTTCCCTTATGTGCCAAATTCGAATTTTATGATGGAATGAAATGTGTATATGGTTGGTAACCCATGTGGAGACAATTTCCCACAAAAATCTCCACCAAATATTCTCCCAAATCCTCTCAAATATGCACTAACTTCACAAATTCGAATTTCCAAGTAAGCAACTCTCATTTAATGCCGGAAATTCAATTTTATTTGAGCACGTCTTTTCCTTGATTTTAGGAGTCCATATCATTTTGAGACTTCACTTTAACTCCTCCATAATTTTCCACCTCATTTAGCATGTGTGGATATTTATTTTTCTCTATTTATTTAATTTCTGGCTTAATTAATTGTCAGATTCCCACTGAACTTAGGAAAAGTGGGTTTTGAGGGTTCAAAACACATTTTTAACCCCTCAAAGTGTGTCATAGTAGAAAGTTGAGCGTGAGAGGTGTAATTTTGATTACTCATACCCCATACAACTTCTCTATACAACACTTATTACAATTCAATTACAATTTTTATTGCAATTTTCGACTTGCGGAAAATCAAAAAAATTAAAAAATCACTACCTAGACCTAACCAAATTCCACGAAATTTTTTGTGTGATCTAGTATGGTAATATACATTGACTCTAGACACTAGGAGTCACCCAAGGCCTCACCATCAAGCCATACTCCGGATTTGGGGTAAAATTGAAGGAAAAAACTCAATTAATTATTAACTCCTAGTAGGGAGATGATAATTAACCAAGTAAAAAAAACCTCCCAGAGTAATACTCACTTGTTGGCAAGGTCCCAGGCTACCTAGGTCTGTTACAGACTCAATACTGACTCAAAACTCATCATTACTAGCATCACTTATTACAATTCCCCGTAGGATGTGGAATCTGGGTACAAGAGAAAATGATAAGAAGTAGAAGTAGAGTTTAAAAACTATGTTGAACTGATGATATCTGATGATATATGATGGTACAAATGTCTTCTGGTTCATCCTTGGGCATGGAGTCTTCTCATTATCATCAAGTGCCACTCCAGTTGTCAACACGGAGCATCTTCGGGTATCTGGTATGTGGACAGTGGGGCTTCAAGTCATATGACAGGAGTCTGTGAGTACTTCTCAGAGCTTTCAGAGAGTGGCACTATATAGAGGTAGTACTCGGTGATGACAGTATTGTTAGAGCAGTCGGTGTGGGGACACTGACATTTGATAGGGAACCCAAACCTCCCTTGAAGGTGTCAGATGTTTTATATGTGCCAGGGATGAGGAAGAACCTCATATCCGTCTCAGCATTGGAGGACAGAGGGTATGAGATATTGTTCAGGAGAGGACAGGTGTTGATATATCCCAAGGGTACTCCAGCTGAGTCAGCTAGAGTGATAGGTGTACGCCATGCAAAGGTGTACAAGTTTGCATTTCAGCCCCTTATGGCATTGAGGAGTAGCACCAACAACAGAGCTAGAAGTTCTGAGCTGTGTGAGATTTGGCACTGCAGGATGGGGCACATGTATCATGGAGCCTTGAGGACATTGCGGGAAATCACTACAGGTGTGCCAGATTTCAGTACTGACCACATTGATACATGCAGAGGATGTGCGATGGGCAAGTTTGCCAAATCTCCTTTTCCCAGCAGTGACAGCAGAGCGACTGAGATACTTGATTTGATTCATTCCGATGTGAGCGGTCAGATGTCTCATGTTTCCTTGAGTGGATATGAGTATTATGTGTTATTCATTGATGATCACTCCAGGAGGACCTGGATTTATTTCTTGAAGACCAAGAGTGAGGTCTTCAAGTGGTTTTAGGAGTTTAGAGCTCTTGTGGAGACACAGACAGGTCAGAAGATCAAGTCCCTGAGGTCGGACAATGGAGGTGAGTACACCCTTGGAGAGTTTGTTGAGTATTGTGCGGAGGCATGCATTAGGAGGGAGTTCACAGTTCCTTACAACCCCCAGCAAAACGGGGTTGCGGAGAGGAAGAACAGATCCATCATTGAGGCTGCCAAAACCATGTTACATGATCAGGGGTTACCTTTGTTTTTGTGGGCAGAGGCCTGCAATACTGCTGTATACTTGTAGAACAGGAGTCTGCATCGTGCCTTGGGGCATGTGACTCCAGAGGAGGCTTTTTCTTAGAAGAAGCTTGATGTTGGTCACTTTCGTATCTTTGGGTGTATTGCATACTCCTACGTACCCAAGGAGAAAAGGACCAAGCTAGAGCCCACCGCAGAGAAGGGTATCTTTGTGGGCTATAGTGAGACCTCGAAAGCCTTTCGGGTCTATATTCCTGCTTCGAGGAAAGTTGTTATCAGGCGAGATGTGAGATTCGAGGAGGACCGGGCTTTTAGGAGGTCATGGGAGTTAGAGTATCTGGATCAGCCAAACCCTCAGCAGCAGTTGAGTCAGTCACAAAGATCTAGTGGGCAGGGATCAGGAGGATCCGGAGGTACATCTATGACGATGTCTGGTCTGTCAGTGAGCAGTGGCTCGCAGAGCCAGAGGGGTGGTGCTTCGGGTAGCATGCAGAGCAGTCCACAGAGCAGTTCACTAGGGAGTCCATTGATGGACAGTTCACATGGTACTTCAGCGTCTACAGGTTTAGGTTCAGGTAGGAGAACAACAGACAGACAGTCAGGAGTTCAGACTTCTGATGAGGAGGAGGAGTTTCATTCTCCAGTGGGAGAGGTGTGCTCAGGGAAGAGGAAGCCCAAGTGGTTTCAGGTTACCTTGAGAGAGGCCACATCTGTTGCTGTGCCTAAGAGGCCGATTAGAGAGAGCAGACCACCTGAGAGGTTTTGTAGCTATATGGCAATGGTTGCCAACATCATTGACTTTGAGCCTTCTAGCTATGAGGAGGCAGCTAGCCAGCAGGTCTAGAGAGAAGCCATGCAGGAGGAGTATTCTTCTATCATGAAGAATGATGTTTGGCAGGTGGTGTCGAGGCCTGAGGGCAAATCCGTGGTTACTTCCAGATGGATTTACAAGGTAAAGCATGCTGCAGATGGCAGCATTGAGAAACTCAAAGCGAGGTTTGTGGCTAGACGGTTCTCCCAGGTAGAGGGAGTAGATTATGAGGAGACCTTCGCTCCCATGGCTCGATATACTTCGATTCGCTCCATTATATCGATAACAGCAGAGATGGGTTGGAAGATCCACCAGATGGATGTGAAGACCGCATTTCTCAATGGCTTCATATAGGAGGAGGTGTACATTGAGCAGCCATAGGGCTTTGAGGTGCATGGGAAGGAGTCCCATGTGTGCAGACTGAAGAAGGCCCTTTATGGCCTGAAGCAAGCTCCCAAAGCTTGGTACTCCAGGATAGATACATACTTGCAGGGGATGGGTTTCACAAAGAGTGAGGCAGATCCGAACCTTTACTATATTGTGATAGGTGAGGAGCCTCTCATTCTGGTGCTGTATGTGGATGACTTAGTCATTACAGGTGCAGAGAGACTCATAGAGCACTGCAAGAGAGATCTTGCGTCGGAGTTTGAGATGAAGGACATCGGCTTGATGCATTACTTTTTGGGTTTGGAGGTGTGGCAGGAGGAGGGGCATTTCTTCCTGGGGCAGGGGAAGTATATTGTGGACATTCTTGGCAGATTCCACATGGAGGATTGTAGATGCATGTTGACACCAATGATCACCAACTGGAAGAAGCTTCATGCTTCAGATTCCAAGTTGGTGGATCCCACATTGTACAGACAATCGATTGGTTCCTTGATGTATTTGGTCAACACCAGACCAGATATATGTTTTGCAGTCAACACGATGAGTCAATTTATGTGTGAGCCTAGGAAGGTTCACTGGATTGCTGCAAAACACATTTTGCTATACTTGCAGGGGGCAGTGGAGTGTGGTCTAGATTATAGGCAAAGGGGTGGAGTGAGATTGGCAGGTTACACTGATTCTGATTGGGCAGGTTGTGCTTTTGATAGGAAGAGAACTTCAGGGTGTTGTTTTGGGTTGGGTTCGGCAATGGTGTCGTGGTTCAACCAGAAGCAGCAGTCAGTAGCATTGAGTTCAGCGGAAGCAGAGTATATGGCAGCTAGTCTAGCTAGTTGTGAGGCCATCTGGCTTCGCAAGATGTTGTTTGGCTTATTTGGTCAGCCGTTGAGACCTTCAGTGATTTACTGTGATAATCAGAGTTGCATTAAACTCACGAAGAATCCAGTATTTCATGATCGGTCAAAGCATATCGGCATCAGATATCACTTCATCAGAGACTATGTGCAGAAGGGAGCTGTGAAGCTCGAATATTCCCACTGATGAGCAGGTTGCAGATATTCTTACCAAAGCCTTACCACGGGGCAAGCATGTCTACTTCAGAGATAATATGGGTGTGGTGAGGAGCACCTTCCTCGGTAAGAGGGAGTGTTGAAATTTGGTTACCGGAGGACAAGTGGTTCCCTAAGGCTTTGATCTTTGGCCTAGGGAAAAATGTCCAAAAGAATTTAATTTTTCTCCTAAAGTGGCTTTATAAAGTTATAAAGTAAAAACTAATTTAAAAGTGACTTTAAGTGAAAAAGTTACTAAAGTCTAATTTTAAAGTGACTTTAATAAAGTTAATGTAAAATTAAAAAGGAAAAGTGACTTTGGAAATAAATGACTAAGTGGGTCTTTATTAAAGTGGGGTGAATTAAAAAATAGAAAGTGAGATTTAAAAGAGAATTTAATCTCAACCCTAGATCTAAAGCTATTTCAGCCATTGGATTTGGGGATAACCCAAAAGTCACTTAGAGTTCTATTAAAGGAGGAAAATGAGAGAAAAGGTCATTCATTCATTAATTCTTTCATGAGTAGATTGAAAGAAGTAGAAGGAGAAAGCTGAAGAGAATTTTCTGAGCTGTGAGAAGGAGGGCAGCAGCACTAACTTTCAGCAAATCCGTACAGCAGGCAGAGCACGAAGTTCGAGGCAAGTGGGCACGAATTTCGAGAGAAAACTATAGATTTCGAGGGAGGCCGTACAGCCATTCCAGCACTGTTTTCGAGGCTATTCGTACAGTTTTGAAGGCTGTAATTTCTGCTGTAATTTTTTCTGTTTTGTGGGCACGTTAAATGAGGTGGAGTTTGGCACAGTTTTTGAGATAAGTTATGTGTCGAAGTTGCTGTAATTTTTTTGCTGTGTAAATTTCTGCATCACTGTAAAAGCAATATTCAGAAAATAAAGAGAAGCTTTCGAACTGGTTTTCCCCAAGAGTTGTAGGGGGGTTTTTCAAGGTCATGTTGACCAAAAATCACTATGTTAAAATGTTTTGTGTTGTTGTTTTAGTCTGCTGATTTTTATTTTTGCAATTTCCAACATTGTGAAAATTTTCTAGAATTTGTGTTTTCAGAAAATATTTATTTTCCAGCTTGTTGAATGTAAGGCTATGGGAAAGGGCATTTAACTATTTGGAGAAATAAGGTGAAACTGAAAACTGAGGTGGGAAAATAGAAATTTCTACATTATAATTTTGTATGTGCGTGCAATTGTTTTTCTTGCTTTCATGCAGGTCGACGGCAAAGGAGGAGGTTGGATGGCGGACAAAGGAGGCTCGACAGCAGAGATGAAGGGAGGAAAGGATGCGTAGAGGAGGGGCGGCGGACGGGTATGAACGAGGCAGCGTAGAGGAGGGCGGCAAGGGCAAAGGCAGCATATACGTTGACAGGGGCAGCGCTTTGTGGAGAATGAGGGAGCAAAAAAGAGCTACGGATGGTTTAGGAGGAAATCACTGGAGATGGGGTAGCGTATGCGTTGAATAAGGGAGGACGCTGTGTAAGGAATGAAGGCAGCGTGAAGATGGACTGAAGGCAGTGTGAAAATAAAGAGGGAGCGTATGCAGAGAAAGAGGGACGACAGCACGCAGAAACAAGGGCAACGTAAGAATGCGACAGGGAAACTCTGGTGCATAAAATTTAAAATTCTTTCCTTGCCCAGAAATCAGCAAACTCAGATTTAAAATTCAGCTTAAATATTTCTGCAAAACCCCGATCTTGAGGCACAATGCTGCCCAGATCTGCAACCAAATTTGATCTGAGTCCAGATCTTACCCTCCAGGGCCTAGATCTGGTTCAGATCTAAAAAAAATTCTAAGAAACTCCCTGTAAAACCTGCACAAACCAGATCAGATCCAAAACTATGCACAAAAATAGATAAACCCTTACACCTTAGAGAATATTTACAAATTTACAGTGCTAATTTACAAATCATAAACCCTCTTGGCCAGATTTAAAACAGTTCAGCACAATTCAGAAAATAAAATTTAAAAAAAAAGACACAAGCCCAATAAAGATCCCTGCAAAAACTAGAATTTAAGATAAGCCCGGAGAATTAGATCCGGAGGGCTCTTCAGATCTTATCTTTTGGGAGTCAGCTGATCCAAACTAGGACTTCCCCAAACGCCCAGTTTTAAATCCGGAAGATTTCTGCAAACCTAAAGTTAAATTGTCAAATTAATAGAGAAAAAGTGATAAAACATAAATTTTCATGAGCTAGAGATAACAGTTAGCTCGATCCAATTAATATTTTTACCCTAGATCCAGTAGCCTGGGCAAGATACCTCTACCCAAAATTACTCTACAAGAGCCATTAATCAACAATCCATTAGAATAATCACCAGCAGAATATTAAGAACAAGTTTACTATAAAATGCTGAAGAGGAACACCACCATCAAGATAAAACCCCAAAGTTTTCGTTGGTATTATTCCAGAAAATATTACAGGAAAGCTTCAAGAGCAAGTGCACGATCCAGAGATCGGATGATTAAAAGACTAACAAAGACCTCTAATTTATAAGATAAAATATCCAACGGCTAGTTCGGTTGATCCATGTCAAAATAATCTCGACCGTCGAAAAGATTTGATCATCTTTTAATCTGGACCGTCGAAATTATAAATTTGAGGAAAAACGAATTTAAAATTAAATTCCATTTTGATTAACTCAAAAATACTATTTTTGAGTTAAGTACCTCAAAATTTTGACTTTGACTTAACCACCTAGGCCCAAAGGTCCAAAATTTCTTGGAATTCTCAATATTCTCTTGGTCTGGGACCTTTAAAAATTCATTTTTTAAAGACCAACGAATTTTTCCTTTAAAGAATTTTAACTTACCTAAGACTTAAATTAATTAAATTTCTGGCTTAGGATTTTTAATTAATTTGGCCAGAAAATTTAATTAATTGACTGAGAGGGGATTTAATTATTTTTTCCAACCCTCTTTACATAAGATAAATACATTTAGACACATGAAGGGAAATACCCATTTGTATAGACCCTAAAAAAGGTACCCAATTCCGCGACTCAAAACATGATCTAGTAGACCAAGCAACTTGTAATAAAATAATCTAGTCAATTAGCTAGGATTATTCCCAAACTACTTTTACAAAGACTCGATAGAAAACACTAGAACTCACTTAGCATCTTGATGACAAAATCCATCCTAGCTTTGGGGTGAAGCTGAAGTGGAAAACTCTGCGGATCACTTGTGTCGAAAAACACAAATAAATCAGTGAGACAAAAAACAGAAATCGTCACCAACATACTAGGCTTACCTAGGTTGTTACATACATGGTGGTCTTACTTAGATCATTTACATCATAAACATGCAGAATGGGTTTACATTGTTCATAAAATTTCGGCTGTAGATGGAATCTGAATGGCGCGAACACATCGAACATGATGAATCCCATTTGAAAAAATGGGGGTGTACTGCTATGGGGTCATTGACAAAGTGTGGTCAACATCTGGCTCTACTTGGGGACACGTTGCTTCATCGGAGGAATGTGAGAATCCCGAATCTGTATCCAAGCAACACAAAATTACATAAGTAGCATCCATCCAAATATCATCATATAACATTAAGTACATGAAAAATAGAAGCTCTTCTTTCATTTATTATTCTACTTAACATGAAAAGTAAATCTACTCTAACTACAAAAATAAAATGCTGAAATAACAAGGTGTAGGGTTAGAGATACAATACAAAGGATGCCTGTGGCATCAGATGTGCTCAATATAGTGCATGCTGAGCATTTGCCAGCTTTCAGGCAAGTCTGTAGGCTTCTTTTCAGATGTGCCATGTCCAATATTGCTAATTGTAGGACTCTGTCTTATCCGAATGTCAAGCTGCTCTCGGCCATCAGACGAATCAAACTGCTTACTTCTTTTCTACTTTTTTCTCTTCTTCTTAGTGGGTTGCGATGTCAGTAATGAGACCACTGTAGATTTCTTGTCCTTATCTTGAAAATGCTTGTACAAAACATCTGATGAATCTGGAGTGTGACCGATTTTATTCTGAATATACTCTGTTAAAGGTGACACATAAGCTTCGTCTTTCTTAACGTCCTTTGTAACCATAGTTAATTCTTCCTTAATGGGAAAAGTGATCTCCATGTGATGAGATGGAAATTGCTTCAGAAAACTGGGAGGCCTATGATTTGTTGACAATTCTGACTAGGGTTGAAAATTCTGCATGTGTGATCTTTTCATTTTTTCCAACTTATTTTGAATACCAGTCATTTGATTAGAATGATTAATATTTATCGTACTTATTTCCTTCGCATGACTCTCTTCAACAGTCAACAATTTGTGTTGAAGAGACATTTGACCAATTTCCATGTTTTTTATTGCTTCATCATTATCCGCTTTCATGATCGTCAATTCCTTGATATGTTTTTCTTCCATGGCAATTATTTTATTGGAGTGATTGAATTCCATGATTGTTATCTTTTCCTCTAAGGCCAATAACTTGCTCTAGATAGAACCAATTTCCCTAGCATGATTCGCTATTATTTTTTCTTGATTAAGTTCCTTATTCTTAATGATTTGAGCCTGGTTGGCCTCCATATTCTTGATTACCTAAGCTTGATTTACTTGTATATCCTTAACCATCTGAATCAATTCGTTAACAAGATGCTTATCGTTGTCAACACTGATTTGACAACTTGTTTCTGTTTCACCACTATCATAGATTTGTGCTGTCATGGTACAAGTGGATTCATCCTGAGAACCGTCTGGAAATCTCCTGCTAATAGTTGAGCTCTCTACAAGATCAATTTCATTATTTTGCATAATACTAGGAGCACAAGGCGAGTCAGCTTGTTTGATATATTTATCTTTAAAAGCATTGATGATGTGTTGTAAACAATACTCCTCGAGACAATTTTGAAACCAATCGATAGCATCACCTTTTAAGGAATAGCCAAAGATATGTATCTTGACATCTTCATGATTATATTGTGAAGGATGACAATATTTATTTATAATAAAAATGACTATCCTTAGATGCTCTAGAGCAATGGCTGGATTACCACTTGAGAAAAAAGGCAATTTAAGAATGGCCTCTTCCGGCATGTCATGAAAGGTGTCATCCACGATGACCTACTTAAAGGTTAAGTGGATGTTAGAGAAAGAGATCCGTGTTCAAGAATAGTCAAAAGGTCCTCAAGAAGCAAGGTTCTTAGCAGGAACTCTTGTAAGAAATGAAAGAATTGGAGTCGCCACTTGAACATGAAACTAATTCTAAAACAGAAGAAATAATCGAGAGTAGCAGATGGATATCAGAGGGGATTCTTGTATGGGAGTAAATAGATGAATAAGTGGAGTCGCCACCCAAACAAGAAGCTAATCGAAATGTCTAGGTGCTAAAGGTGTAAATGATGAAATGATTAGTGAAATGATGAAGGATAAGATGATGAAAAGATGAAGAGATGAAGAGATGAAATGACGCCAGAAAATGTGATCCCTTGTGACAGGCTAATGAATGGCGAAAGAAGATTAGAAGATTATAAAATGTCGTTAAGACCAAGGACAGAAAAACTCTATCCCCGGCAACGACGCCAAAAAATGTTGTCGCACAGAATGTCTAGGCACCACGACAACGGCTTAGATCGAGAGCTATCACCCTGATCCCCAATCTCTCTATCTAAGCTGTCTCCTTGCAAGCTAAGGGAGGTAAACCCTAACAAAAATGAGGGAAAAGAACTGGTTGAAAATGTAATACTCCTTTTTTTGGTGTCACCTACTACCGGGTCAGGTTGGACTTCCAAAGTTAGGAGCAGACAGGTCACATGTACAGATTGGTGCTACTAGTGGGCTCAGGAGCTCTTTGGAGGATTTTTGAGGAGTTTTCATGGTTTCCAGAGGCATTCGTTTGATATACTCCATCATCCGAGCGGTTTGACTTTCGTTTCGGTGCATTTCGATAACTTTCGGAAATTTGAGTTATTTCTGGGCTTAACTCAACTGATTACACTCAAGGTGGCATTCCGGGAGGAATACATGATGGAACACCTTAGTGTAATAGCTCATTGGAACCGAGACGAAGATACCTACATGGTGGGACAGTTAGACACGGATTTCAGTGACCGGAGGAGGTGTGGTAGCCGATTTACCCTTTTCTACATTAAAAAAGAATATTTTAATAAAAGGGAAAAGTGCTTCATGAATAAAATAATAATATAATAATGCTCTAGAAGGCTCCAAGAGATCTATAAAAGAAAGGGAGGAGGCCATTGGGAGATATCTTTGGAGTAGATCATTTTCTTGTATATGAGAGGTTTGAGAACGTGGTTCTCTACTTCAGCCATAGGCCCAGGACGGAAACCCTCGGGTGATTTGTGAGTACTGGATGGAAACCCAATACCCTTGAGGAGGTCTCACTCAGAGATCTCACAGTGCTTCAGTGGAGTTGGAGAGGTCAGTTTTGCCATAGCCGATTTGCAGCAGTCTCCTTGCCGAGCCATCTACATCATTTCCAGCGTCATTCATCAGTTGGGCCAGAGATCTTTCTGGGTTTGCTTCGCTTGCTTGGCAAGCTTAGGTTCCCCTGTTCCTTTATGTTGATGTACTTTTACCATGGATTAATAAAATGGCTCAGTGATTTTATCGGCATCCATTGTGTTCTATTAGTGGCTGTGCGTATATTTCCATTTATTTCGCTGCTTAAGTTTATTTCTGCAATTTTAGTTAAAATATCCCATTTGGGATATTACAGTGGTATCAGAGCCTTGGTCTTGGCTCAGCCGCAGGTTTCCAGATTGAAGGATTTTATTGAGATTGATTCAAGGGTTTAGGAAAACGAATTTTTGTAACAAAAAAAAAAAAAAAAGATTATATTGTTAGATGTAGATCAAGAGTGGCTGAAGATCTTTTGTAGGAAGGCGTATGAAGTTCTCCCCTTTAAATATTCTAGATTAATCTTATGGGCCAAGAACTAGAAGTTCGATTAATTTCATTTCATTTAGAAGGGCGAAGACTTTTTTAAAAGGCAATACATATATGCGGCCTGATGGAAATTTTAGTGGGGGCCAAACCTTTGGGAGAGTCGTTCTATTATTTGTGCAGCGTTTAACTATATGATCAAGATTTATTAAGGCCGCGATTTTGTTTCAAAAAGCAGATTTTAATAGGAATTGAATGTCATCGAAGAATTGTAAGGGGTGTAAATAATTTCTAAGTGTTGGTCACCGCCCCAAACTTTAACGTCAAAGGCATCACCAAGACAGCGTGGGTTGTCTGTTATCGAAAGGGTCAAATTATTTTTAGTGTCGGAAGCAAAGGCAACAACAATCATGTTCGTGTGGGTAAGAGCAGAGATCAAAGACGTCGAACCTCAGAAGGTTGGGTAGACGACTGTAGTGGAGCCGCAACAATAATAAGATGGATAAAGTGTCGGCCAGTTGAGCCGCTCAGTTGCTGGGCGTAATGCCATAAAATCCATAAATGCGTGGAATTATACACAGTGTGCGTGGAGCCAGAAAACACGCTATATGAATTAACGAGCGACGCAAAGTGTTATGGGTTTCTAAATCACTACGGACGGGATCACACCACTACAACAAGTTGTCGGTTTGAGTCATCATTGAGACAAGATCGATTGAAATTCACTCATATTGGTTCTCTGTATTCCACGAGGCAGAGGTCTCGAAAATACTCATCTGCGCGGAGCAACGTCAGGGTGTCTGGATAAGAATGTAGGCTTAGAATCCTGCAGTTTGCATGATGAGAACAACTAGATAAGGCGCATAAATTACAGTCCTGAAGATCTATAAGTTTACACTTGTATTGAAGACAGGGTACATGCATCATTGCTGAATATTATTTTTATTTCCCCCACAGAGAAAAGGGTCTATCACTGATAAACGCTCTACGTGGGGATATTACAGTTTTGTGGGTCGATTTTCTTATGCAGAGTAGAGGCAAGTTCCTTATTGGAGAGATACTGCACTCATTCCTGTGACTTCTTGAGCGTACACACTTGTTGGAGTTCGATTCATGTTGTGGTAGTTGCGTTCCCTTGTTGGTGGAGACCATGGGCCTTAATTTTGTTTGCTGGGTACGATTGGGGGGGAAATAAGACTATGACCTGTACAGAACTGAGTTCCCTCCTCATTTGGCTGGCTGTGTGGGTCATCTCGGTGATAGAGACAATCATTTTGATGAGAACGAAGTTGGGTCGGTTTGCTGGACATGTATATCTTCAACGGTGTGAAGTATTGTAGCTTCATATGGCTGTAATGGATAGCATAAAGCAGAGGACTAAAGTGGTTACTCCCTAAAGGTCGCCCTTGCTAAGATATATGAAGGTTGAGAATCATATTGAAGACTCAACACTGTGCACTAACCCAGGTTTCACCACACTTTAATTGCTCACTGTTTATTCATTTTTCGAATGTAGAGAAGGGTAGTCTATGTTGTCTCAATATTATCAGCTGAATATTATTTTCTTAGTATGAAATTATTTTGAAGTCTACTGGGTATGTGTGGAACGCTGTAAATGATTTTGGGAATAAATAATGTCAGTCACCTACAACAAGTTTGCTACCTAACAGCTTGAAAATATTTCTCAAAGAAATTACACCTAAAACACACTCAGAAAAAAGTGACCACATCATTGGTTGAACCATGGAGGGATTCCTAAACAGATTGATGAAAATAAAAATAGAAGTTGGTTCCTTAAACCACCATGCATCAGAAGACCAGAAAACAAAACCAAACAGTAGACCCTTTTCGAGAGGAATTTATGCCATCCTTCAAAAAGGATAGCCAAAAGATTTGCAGGATGAATTGGGGGTTGGTCACAAAATTTTTGCACTTGGGACAGATCTGAAACACATGAAGATGTTATGGAGAGTTTTGTCCAAACTGGAAGAGTTTAATGAACTCCTGTCCACAATAGACCAAGCGGAAGGGAAGAAACTGATTTGGGCTCTAAAACTTGCGATGCTTTCTCTTATACAGCCCAAATTCTTGGAGGAGCCTTGTGAAGGGGTCACACTCCCAGTTGCAGCTTGCCTCAGTAACATCATGAAGTTGACCGCACCTATAGCTCCATACAATGATGATGTTATGGCGAGGATTATGAGATTAATTGTAGAGGCTTTTCAGGATTTGGACAACAACGCAGGCTCTACCTTCGGGAAGAGGCTTGAGATTTTATGGAGTATGGCCACATTCGAGACTTATGTCATCATGTTTGACCTTGAGTGTGATGACTTGATCCTGCATATGTTCCAATGCTTCTTCAGCATTAGGAGACATCATCCTGATACTGTCATAGCACACATGCAGTCCATCTTGTCGTCATGTATGAGAGACCATGAGACCATTGGCCGACAGTTGCAGACCCGGTTGTTGAGCATTTGGAGGAGAGAGCAGTTGGTCTCACCTGCTGCTTACGGGCTAGCCCAAGGGTTGGTTGAGCAGAATATTGGGCTATTCAGGAAACAGTTGACCAGGGAGGAGTTGCTCCAGTTTGGTGGATCAGGCAGCAGAAATGAGCTGAGGAGGAAGGGACTTTGCTTCATTTGCAAAGAACCTTGGGGGCCTGATCACTCATGTTTGAGAGATGCAGATGAGGTGGCAGAGGTAGAGCAGGTAGACGTTCCTTCTGTATGTCAGGATGAGGACTCTTCTCCAGATGAGTCCATGGGATCAGTTGAGGACGCTTCTGGGGAGCGAGAGCAGTCATGCAGAGATGATGACAGTAGACCAGAGCTGTGTTCTAGTGTGCAGGGTGAGCAGTAAGGGGACTCTAAGGGAGATACTCTGGGTGATGAGTCACTTGTGACGATTTAGCCAGAGCAGCATATGATGGAGCCTGAGTTAGCAGAGGAGGATACTATGCACATCAGGCATGATATTCCTTTGGGGGAGAGCCAGATAGGTGCCCACATTGAGTCTATGATGGATATGCGGCTAACATTGGGGTCAGCCATTGAGATGGAGCAGAGAGATGCACTGACATCGAGTACGGTGACAACAGTTGCAGATCCATATCCTCTAGAGATGTTGGAGGTTGATGGGATTGTTCTGCAGGGGGCTAGCAGACAGTAGGAGCATGACATTCTTGATCAGGAGTGAGAGGAGCTGTTGGAGATGGTGGAGCATCCACTATGGGTCGACACAGGGATGAGGTGCAGATAGATGTACACGCAGTCAGCAGAGCTGCAGTATTTTCAGTGAGTAGCACTCTCCAAGAGTACATCGATGGGGCTTGCAGCATATCTTGCCCACTTTGGCCCATTATAGAGAGAAGGGCTTCCTTCTACAGGCAGCTTTCATTGGAAGACAGGGCAAAGCAGGGGGAGTTGATTACGGGCTGGCGGCAACACTCTAGGCGTGTTCCATATGCAGTTGTTGCTACATTGGATTCTTCTTCCAGGATGGAATGGCGGGAGATCATGAGTTGGTATCCTCTTGATGGTACGGTATTCTTCGTAGGGAGCACAACAAGGCAAGGGCCCTTAGACATGACAGCTGATACAGGTTCCAGTTGGCAGTGGGGCAGATTCTTCAGCATCCCATCACGGTTTCAGGAGAGTAGAATCAACAGTGGATTTAGTCAGGGATTGGATTGGAGAGAGGTGAAGAGTTCGTACACAGTTGATGGGGCAGCTTACACCATCATAGATCTAGCGCAGCAGGAGACGTGGTCTTCCCCTCTTAGAGCATCAGTCATAGCTAGAGGCAGTGCGCAGTCTGGGCCGCGGGACGTGGGCGATGATTGGCCACCGTGGCATAGGGATCCGGGAGGATTATTTGATGACAGGTACAGTGAGAGACCAGTTTGGGATCCCGACATTGAGGGGTCTATTCTGGGTGGCTTGACACAGGCACATAGTTGCACCAGGAGGTTTGTATGGGATCCGGGCATTGGGTCTCAGTTGCATCGGGCCGATAGAGTGGCCCACATATTTGGATTGCTTGAGGGCAAGAAATCTTGGGGCGGAAGGTCTGTAATACTCCTTTTTTTGGTGTTACCTACTACCGAGTCAGGTTGGACTTCCAGAGTTAGGAGCAGACAGGTCACATGTACAGATTGGTGCTACCAGTGGGCTCAGGAGCTCTTTGGAGGAGTTTTGAGGAGGTTTCATGGTTTTCGGAGGCATTCGCTTAATATAATCCATCATCCGAGCGGTTTGGCTTTCGTTCCGGTGCATTCCGATAACTTTCGGAAATTTGAGTTATTTCTGGGCTTAACAAAGCTGATTACACTCAAGGTGGAATTCCGGGAGGAATACATGATGAAACACCTTAGTGTAATAGCTCATTGGAACAGAGACGAAGATACCTACATGGTGGGATAGTTAGACACGGATTTCAGTGACCGGAGGAGGCGTGGTAGCCGATTTACCCTTTTCTGCATTAAAAAAGAATATTTTAATAAAAGGGAAAAGTGCTCCATGAATAAAATAATAATAAAATAATGCTCTAGAAGGCTCCAAGAGATCTATAAAAGAAAGGGAGAAGGTCATTGGGAGATATCTTTGGAGTAGATCATTTTCTTGTGTATGAGAGGCTTGAGAACGTGGTTCTCTACTTCAGCCATAGCCCCAGGACGGAAATCGTCGGGTGATTTGTGAGTATTGGACGGAAACCCAATACCCTTGAGGAGGTTTCACTCAGAGATCTCACAGTGCTTCAGTGGAGTTGGAGAGGTCAGTTTTGTTGTAGCCGATTTGCAGCAGTCTCCTTGCCAAGCCATCTACATCATTGCTAGCGTCATTCATCAGTTGGGCCAGAGATCTTTCTGGGTTTGCTCCGCTTGCTTGGCAAGCTTAGGTTCCGCTGTTCCTTTATGTTGATGTACTTTTACCATGGATTAATAAAATGGCTCAGTGATTTTATCGACATCCATTGTGTTCTATTAGTGGCTGTGTGTATATTTCCATTTATTTTGCTGCTTAAGTTTATTTCTGCAATTTTAGTTAAAATATCCCATTTGAGATATTACAGAAAATCAACCAATTCAGGAGACACAGCTAGATAATCAAATACTTGTTAATATTTACGAGATTTTACAAATCCAATTAGATTCAGAAGTTTAAAACCAGTGCCTTATGGAGTCAAAATATCCCATTATGAAATTAAAGTCAAGTATCTAATATGTAACTGCTGCTACGAAAAACAGATTCACCATAATGATATTCGATGAAACACCCTCATAATTATGCATTAACAATGTTCGATAAAGATATGTGATTTATCATTACTTGAAATATTTCCAAAGTGAACTTTAAACAATTATGTACCAATTTCAAGCAACTTAAAACCAAAATTAAAGATAACTCAAAAATCATCAACCACAGCTAAGCATTAAACTTCTTCGAACCCATAGAATGTTATCATGAGATGACCAGCAATATTTCCGAATTTATGATGTTCTAACTTCTAAGTAACCCAATCCAGAAATTAAAAAATTTCATATAGTCAAACTTTATATAAAAAATTTAAAAGCTCATTTTGACTATGAAATAAATTTTTTGAGAATTTTCTAAATTTTTATATTTTTTTATTAATTTTTTTTAAAACAAAATATATATATACAAAAATAAAAATCTAAAGATTTAAACTAAAAAAGAAACTAAAATTAAAAAATCTAAAAGCAAAAACTAAAACTATGGACAAAATTAAAATCTAAAATTAAATCTAAAACTAAAAATTTAAAACTAAACTAAATTTAAAGTTCATTAAAATCTAAAATACTAAATCTAAAAAACTAAGAATTAAAACTAAATAAATGAAATTCTAAAAGCTAACGCTAACCAAACTAATTAAAACTAAAACTATAAGAAATAAAATTTATAAATCTAAATTTTAAAACTAACGTTAAAAATAAACTAAAACGATTTTAAATGAAAACTAAAAAAAATCTAAAATTAAATTAAAATCTACAATCTAAAGTAAAAAAAATTAAAACCGAACCCGAAAAAAATGAAATGCAGATTACATAAACGACTTGGGTTTTTTTTTTTTTTTATGTGCATGCAATTGTTTTTCTTTCTTTCGTGCAAGTCGTCGGCAAAGGAGGAGGTTGGACGGCGGACAAAGGAGGCTCAACAGTAGAGATGAAGGGAGGAAAGGATGCGTAGAGGAGGGGCGACAAACGGGTATGAACGAGGCAGCATAGAGGAGGACGACAAGGGTAGAGGCAGCATATACGTTGACAGGGGTAGCACTTTGCGGAGAATGAGGGAGCAGAAAAGAGCTGCGGATGGTTTAGGAGGAAATCACTGGAGATGGGGCAGCATATGCGTTGAATAAGGGAGGACGTTGTGTAAGGAATGAAGGCAGTGTGAAGATGGAATGAAGGCAGCGTGAAAATAAAGAGGGAGCGTATGCAGAGAAAGAGGGATGACAGCACGCAGAAACAAGGGCAGCGTAAGGATGCAACGGGGAAACTCTGGTGCATAAAATTTAAAATTCTTTCCTTGCCCAGAAATCAGCAAACTCAGATTTAATATTCGGCTTAAGTATTTCTGCAAAACCCCGATCTTGAAGCACAATGCTGCCCAGATCCGCAACCAAATTTGATTTGAGTCCAGATCTTACCCTCCAGGGCCTAGATCTGGCTCAGATCTAAAAAAAATTCTGAGAAACTCCCTGTAAAACCTGCACAAACTAGATCAGATCCAAAACTATGCACAAAAATAGATAAACCCTTACACCTTAGAGAATATTTACAAATTTACAGTGCTACTTTACAAATCATAAACCCTCTTGGCCAGAGACACAAGCCCAATAAAGATCCCTGCAAAAACCGGAATTTAAGATAAGCTCGGGGAATTAGATCCGAAGGGCTCTTCAGATCTTATCTTCTGCGAGTTAGCTGGTCCAAACTAGGACTTCCCCAAACGCCCAGTTTTAAATCCGGAAGATTTCTACAAACCTAAAGTTAAACTGTCAAATTAATAGAGAAAAAGTGATAAAACATAAAATTTTCATGAGTTAGAGATAACAGTTAGCTCAATCCAATTAATATTTTTACCCTAGATCTAGTAGCCTGGGCAAAATACCTGTACCCAAAATTACTCTACAAGAGCCATTAATCAACGAACCATTAGAATAATCACCAGCAGAATATTAAGAACAAGTTTACCATAAAACGCTGAAGAGGAACACCACTATCAAGATAAAACCCCAAAGTCTTCGTTTGTATTATCCCAGAAAATATTACAGGAGAGCTTCAATAGCGAGTGCACGATCCAAAGATCAGATGATTAAAAGACTAACAAAGACCTCTAGTTTATAAGATAAAATCTCCAATGGCTAGTTCAGTTGATCCATGTCAAAATAATCTCGACCGTCGAAAAGATTTGATCATTTTTTAATCTGGACCGTTGAAATTATAAATTTGAGGAAAAAAGAATTTATCATTAAATTCCATTTTAATTAACTCAAAAATACTATTTTTGAGTTAATTACCTCAAAAATTTGACTTTGACTTAACCACCTCGGCCTAAGGGTCCAAAATTTCTTGAAATTCTCAATATTCCCTTGGCCTGAGACCTTTAAAAATTCATTTTTTAATGACCAATGAATTTTTCCTTTGAAGAATGTTAACTTACCTAGGACTTAAAATTAATTAAATTTCTAGCTTAGGATTTTTAATTAATTTGGCCAGAAAATTTAATTAATCGACTAAGAGGGGATTTCATTATTTTTTCCAACCCTCTTTACATAAGATAAATACATTTAGACACATGAAGGGGGAATACCCATTCGTATAGACCCTAAAAAAGGTACCCAATTCTGCGACTCAAAACATGATTTAGTAGACCAAGCAGCTTGTAATAAAATAATCTAGACAATTAGCTAGGATTATTCCCAAACTACTTTTACAAAGACTCGATAGAAAACACTAGGACTCACTTAGCATCTTGATGACAAAATCCATCCTAGCTTTGGGGTGAAGCTGAAGGAGAAAACTCTGCCGATCACTTGTGTTGAAAAACACAAATAAATTAGTGAGACAAAAAACCTCCTAGGATAGAAATCGTCACCAACATACTAGGCTTACCTAGGTTGTTACATACATGGTGGTCTTACTTAGATCATTTACATCATAAACATGCAGAATGGGTTTACATCATTCATAAAATTTCCGTTGTAGATGAAATTTGAATGGCGCAAACACGTCGAACATGATGAATCCCATTTGAAAAAATGGGGGTGTACTGCTATGGGGTCGTTGACAAAGTGTGGTCAACAAGCTAATCCTTCTGTTGTTGGAGGAGGTGGTGGTGGAGGATTCTCCTCTGGTGCTCATGTGTCGGCATCTCCTCCCGTCCTGAAGTCTCCTCTTCTTCCTCACTATCGGAGAAGACCTCAATATACTGTGCCTTCCCTCCAGCACACCTATGACACGATGCCCACAACTCTTGGCAGGTGAAGCAGAGCTTCTTCTGCCTCAAATCTCTCCGGGTCTCATCTTCCAATGGCCCTTGGCCCTGGTTCCCTCCTAGGGGTGGAGCTCTTGTGTCCCTCCCTCTCTGTTGAAAAGTCGGTCTTTTGGGTATGGGGGTCCTTGTCCTTGGTAGTGCATCCTGCAAATCCATGGTCCTCCCAACTGCGTCCTGTAACGTAGTGGGTCGAGTAGACCTCACTA
Source organism: Pinus albicaulis (assembly GCA_034641835.2). Lineage (NCBI taxonomy): Eukaryota > Viridiplantae > Streptophyta > Pinopsida > Pinales > Pinaceae > Pinus > Pinus albicaulis. Next base: position 611,360,108 of record CM076580.1, read on the forward strand.
CCCCATGCAAAGGCTCTACTAGATCGTCTATAAACATGTAAATCCTCCTTGGTTCTAATAGATCTGGAACCATCATCAAGAGTCTCAAGAACTCTAAAATGTACGTCTTCGGGTTTCCTGTCTGCTTGAGCGTGGTCATCTCCACGAAGTGCTCCTCTGGATCCTTCCGATCAAACCTCTCCAACACCCTTTTGGTAAAATCATCATACGCTGTCACTTCTGAGTGGCCCAGCGTGGTCATCCCATGGAACCACCAGTCATGGCCTTCTCCCTATAGGTGCAACACAGTCACCTTGATGGCCTCCACCTCCGTCATCTGGTTAAGCTAGAAATAGATGTCCAGCTTCTCCACCCATGCTTTGGCTGAACTTTTTGATGACCCATCAAAAGTTGGCAAGAAAACTCTGCTTACAGTACGTGTGAAAATTTATGAATATTACTTATGCAAAAACCCTACTGTTAAATCTTGATTTACTACTCCTACTTAGACAAGTTATTAATCTGAAATATTCAGTATTAACATCGAAGTAAATACATTCACAGTCTACACAGATACATATGTAAATTGAATACATGCACAATGACAAGGTGACATGAGATTTTCTAGACAACTGTCCCCAGAAAAAAACTTTGCGGGAAAATCGATCTTCTAGCTGATGGAGGGTTTTATTATTAAGTAGAATCTAAGTACAACAAATCTGCGCACCAAACCGGTTAACCCGACAGAGAAATAAACAATATGAAGCAATACCTTTGTTCCAGAGAGAAAAATTGACAGATTCACACCCTTAAACGGGATTTACAGAACTCATCCCTTTTCAGTCTTCAAAAACCACAGCGTTGCTTTGAAGCCCTCTAAGTCATCTCTACTAGCCTGCGTCAACCTCTGTGTTGCTCAGGAAGGGCCCGCGTCACCCCAGACTGGGTTACGCTGCCCCTGCACTGCCCTGGTTGGGCCAGTGTCAACCCCGCTGGCCTCTTGCTGCCTCTGCACTGCCATTTTTGGGCCTGCGTAGCCTCTACGTAGCACTTGAAGCCTCTGCGCTGCATAGTTGCTGCTCCCTCTCCACTGCTCAGTTTGTTGCTTCTCTACCTCTTGTTGCACTCTTGGCCTGGGATCAAATCATCCCTTTAGCTAATACTACCCCTCGCTGCAGTTGAAACACTTCTGGAAATTCTTAGCAAACCACACCCTAGAATTCCAGCTTTGTCTCAGTGCTCTGCCACTGTGTGTATTCTCCAACTGACCCCAAGCCTTTCCTTTATATTTTTCTCGTTGGGAAACCAACGACCGTGATCTAATCTTGAATCGACTACTAAGATTAAAAGAAAGCTTGATCCATGTGACTTAAGTCATTTTCATCACATGTTTAATTTAATTAACTTTAATCTTTTAATCTTCCTGAGTTAGACTTAGGGTCCTTAATTAAAAAGATTGATTAATTAAATATCTCTTAAATAGGATGGAATTTCTCAAATCTCTTTCTGGGTCTTGGAAATCTCATGTACTCTAGTCCCTTCACAAAGTTTGGGAGCTAGAGCACATCCGATGCTACCCCAACACTCAAAAATCTCAATAGTATGTTGCAGGTCATTGACCTACATGTACCCTCCCCCTCTAGCTTGGCCCCTAGGTCTATTATTGTTCTTTAGTTGACAAAACTCATTGAAGGTGAGAGCATCTCCAAACTCCTGCCCACAGGAATGATATTTCGCAAAATAATCCCCATAGTGAGCCACCTCCGGCTCTTGCGGACCTCCCGCTCCTAAAGCTAGAAATATGGGGATAGTAGAGCATGGTGGAGTGTGTGGCACCACCTGCTGTGTAGTGTTCGGACTGGGTGGGTGATGTGAAGTGCCAGATCCTTCCCCAACCTAGAATTCCCCTTGAATTCCCTTTGGCTTACTGTCTCTGCCAAGCTTCTACCCCATCTCCACAATCCTCTTGGCGAGGTCTTGCACTGATTTCAAAAGGAGTTGAGCAAACTCCTTCCCCTCATCTCTTTCCTCCACCATGGGTGCCTTTTTTCTTCCCTCTACCACCGGAGAGCTATCAACATGGTCGGATGTGATCTCAAGCCTTCTTTCCCTGCTTTTGTATCTCTGTCTCCGGTAGGTGATGTTCTGTCTATCCTTCAGTGTCATAGACCACGTGCTCCACATGTTGAGCCAAGTCTATGAGCCTTGATACCACTGTAACATCCCAAATGGGGAATTAACAGTAATATAGAACAAAATAGACTAACAACTACAACAAAATAAACACGCCATCAAAACAAATGAATTGGAGCCAAAAACAACTGTTGAGCCATTTTATTATATTGGTCGGAAAGAGTAAAAAATGGTGCTGGAAAGATACCACTTGGGCCTACTCTAGGCAGGCTGAAGATCAACTCTAAACCCAGCCAAAATGCCTGTTGAAATGGGCTCTGCGTGGCTCTCCCTCTATGCTGCCAGTCTTCGAATTGTTGTTGCTGGCTGAGTTCTGTCTGCAGTTTGGCATAGTTCCCATGCTCAGAAAATTTCGGGAATTGGACACCAGACTCTCCTCAAAATACCCACAAAAACTTGCCAAGGGTTTCCAGAAATCTTGACCCCGAAAATTGGCCCCTTTGGGCTTAGCATGCTGCTCTACTAGGGAAATCGCTCTCCTGGCTCAAACTACTGGAAAATGTCTCCAAATCACTGCCAAAATCCCTGGTAGGAGGTGGCTAGCCTCCCCTCCAAATCCTCTGGCTGACTCCTCACTTTTGTTCAACTTCCCACACTTCCTCTTAGCTGGACTGCGCAATCACTGAGCAGTCTGGGCTTCCACTGCGCTATCGTGAAGGGACTGCGCGTTACTGCTAATGTCTCTCTGCAATATCCTCACAAAATCGATGAATCTCCTCTCCTAAGCGAGCATTCAAAGTCCCCCTGAGGCAAAGGTTGAGATCTCCGCTTGAAGATCTTTGTGCTGAACAGCACTGCAGACTAGGCTAAACAGCTCAAGCGTGCTCAGTCAATAAAAGACAGAAAAATCATAGATAGATGAATGAGAAAATGAGCTGCTCTTCTTCTATTTTGTCAATTCACTCTCCAACGTTCCCTTGGGCCCACTAAGGACTGCGTTGCCCCTTCATCCGGCCTGCCACTGTGCTGCCATCATCGTGCCTCAACCACGCAGCCACCTAGGTGTTGATTTATGGTAGCATCGGATGTGCACTAGCCTTGTAATTTTGTATATAGGCAAAGACCATAGTATTAAAAACTGGAACCGGTGACCGGACTGGTGGACCTAATGAACAGGTATCCGGACCGGAACTGGTCTAACCAGTAACTGGACCGGAACTAATCTAACCGGTACTGGTCAGGTCTAAACGAACTGGTTTTTAAAAAATACATTAAATAATTATTTTTCAATAAAAAAAAACTATTTTTAAGATTTGCAACCATGATTCCAAGCCAATAGAGACAAAATATGAAAATTTTGCTCATGTATATACCATTTAAAGGTGAATATATCAAAATGGCACTGAGTGCAATACATATCATCGAAAAAGTACATAAGCAATGAGGCTCCAAATGACCCATAAAGTCCAAAAACAATGCTACAAGCTATGAGCATTGAGGCCATTGGCCTACATAGTACAGTGACAGTCCACTACAAATCTATATATATGATATTATTAAATTCTAATTAATGATCAACATTATCACTTGAAACTTCTAATCATGATCAAAGTTCAAACTCAGTTGGTTGAACTTGAGTCTCCTGACTCTCGACTACCAAAATTTGCAACTGCTCCAGTCACAAACTTCTCTATTGGTTCAGTGACTTGAGTCTCAAACTTCTGAAGGTATTCTGCCCTAATATGCCCTATTACTTCATTTGGTGCTCCACATGGCTTTACATGGCCTCCTATCCCAGCCAAGTGTTGCTTGAACCTTAAATACCCCCTCCTGCAACAGATTTTTGGCAATATTTGCAAATCATTTTTCCATTAATCATATCACAATGAGCCCATGCAGTATCCTCGCCTTTTGGAGGCATGATGGCTACTACTTAGCTCAAACGGCAAGCCTCAAACTCTATGTTGTTCCACTACTCCAGTAAAAACTCAACACTCTCCAAGCTCTCAATCAAACTCACAAAATATCCAAATGAGATGGCGTGAGACAAATGAGAGACTGTCCCTGCTTATAAAGGATTGGAGAGGGTCTCCAAGATAGCTCCAAGTCCAACTCCAAGCCTCCAAGATCACTGCTCCAGCAAACACTCAACACTCTCCAAACTCTCAATCAAACTCACAAACTGCAAATGAGACGGTGTGAGACAGAGAGGTTGCCCCTACTTATAAAGGATTGGCGAGGGTGTTTTTGGAGGGAAACAACCCTCCCCTTCCCTCCAAATCAGCCCTAAACATACTTGTTGGCCGTCCGTGGGTCCCTACAACAACCTAGGTATTGACCGGCCGGTTAAGGACGGAACCGGCCGGTTCTGCCCTTAACCGGCTGGTCAGCACCGGTTAACCGGTTTTCTAGGCGAAGTGCAGTGTTAGACTGGGTTTTTCAGCCGGTTTGGACCGACCAAAGGTCTTACCGGTTGGTTTGACCGATTTCCGGTTTGAACCGGCCGATTTTTAACACTATGGCTAAGACACATGTATTCCATAAAACCCATAAATGGTTTTGGAAAATTCCACTTAGAGATGATTTAATTAAATTAATTAATCATTTTTTAATGTTTTCCTAAGTCTAAACTTAGGGAAACTGATTAATTAAAGTATATTAATTAAATCAAGTGTGGATCTTCTAGATAGAGTCATGGATCACGTCCAAGGTAACCTTAGCCCTTGATTATGTTTTAATCTTGGTTGTTGAAGGGTCAATGAAAGATTATAAGAAAGAGGGTGAGGGGCCTATGGAAAACACACTTGACACTTGAGCCATTGAGCATTTTCGAATTTGTGTGAGGAGACACAGCTTTTGATCAAGAACAAATCACTAGGGCTGGGTTTGCTAAGTGATTTGATTCATTGATCAAATCCAGAGAGGGGCAGAAGCAGAGATTGGTCGGGAGGACCAAGAATACATTTCAGCGTGAGGCAGCATCTACGCAAGAGAGAGACAACGCAGTTTCTGGTAGAGGTGACACAGTTCCTGCAAAGAACCACGCAGAGCCAGGGCAGTGTCTCTTGGAGTTAGTCCGGAGAAAGATAGAGGCTGGGGTTCTAAGCTAGGAGGGCCAAGATCCAGCTTCAGATCAACCAGATCAGCTGCAGAGAAGGGTGACGCAGTTCCTCTAGCTTGCCTACGCAGGCTTACGCAGATCCAGCATAAGAAATCACGTAGAGGCAGTGAGGGCTTCGTCAGCGCTGTTTTTGATCAGCCGAAGACTTGCTAAGTGAGGTATATCTCATAGTCATTTTTGTTGTCTAGATTTCTCTAAAGGGTTTGCCGAATGTTGGCACCCTAGTTGTATTCAAGATTTTGTTGCTTAATAATACAAACCCTCAGATCTGCTGCACTGGTTTTCCCAAGTTGGGTTTTTCCAGGGACTCAGTCCAAAAATAACTGTGTCAATGTGGTTGTTTTTCATTGTATTTTGTTCAGATTGTTTCAGCACTTAGATTTATTCTGTAGCATTATTTGCGTACACTGCTTCAGTAATTACTTCGGTATTTCAATGTAATGAAATAATTATCAAATAATAGGAGTAATTCAAATTTGTTGCAGTAGGAATCCAAATCTAGGATTTTTCACATGGTATCAGAGCTTATTTACGCTGAAGTGCAAGAGAAACGAAGAGAACCAACAGATCAGTACCGAAGACTCTGGGATATATGTAACCTGCAGAAGATCCTCCCAGAATTACGCAATCCAGACCAGGAGGGCATTGTAGTGCAGAAAAGGCTCCCTCTGAGAGAGTTGACAGAGGGGTAAGTTTTTTCAGTTGCAGAAGAGGCAGCATAGCAAAGCAGCGTAGCTGAAGGACACAGTTACTTCACAACAGTAAGAGTTGGTGCGTAAGCGTCAAAAAATTCTGAAAAACACAGTTGGGGATTTCTTGAACTCAGAGGGTTTCTTACTCAAAGAAACTCAGTTTTTTCCCATGCAGCAGCAGAAGAAGTGACTTACTCCACAAGGAATGCATAAGTCAAGTTGAGCAGAGGGTTAGAGCAAGATATCGACAATTGAGGAGATGGTCAGCAATGGACTGCGTGACCAAGATAGATTGGAGGGTGCCTCCAACTACGTTATCTGGAAATCAAGGATAGAATTTCTCCTTGATGAACACGATCTAAAAGCCCTCATAGACAGCGCAGTTGCAGAACCTCTTGATGCAACACACCTGAGGCAGTGCAAGAAGAATATGGCTAGAGCCAAGCGATTGATTCTAGATGCAGTGAAGGATCACATCGTACCTCATATAGCAGCCAAAACCACTGCTAGAGAAATGTGGGTAGGGCTAGAATATTTGTATCAAGGATCTTCCGAGCAGCAGAAGATGTACCTTGAAGAGAAGATGCGAAATATCAGCATGAAGAAGGGAGGACGTTTTGACAACTTGTCTCGGATTCAGGAAAACCGAGATCAACTGTCTGCAGTAGGATTTGCTCCTAGAGACTCAGAGCTAGTAAGGTTCACACTGAACTCTGTTTCAAAGGATTGTCAAGTCTTTGTCCAAAGTATATTGGGCGGAGAAAGGCTTCCAGGATGGGAAGCAATGTGGGCAACATTACAGCAAGAGGAGTTGAGGAGAGAATTCCTAAAAATCCACTTGGAGGATGGCAGTAGAAGTTCAAAGGTCAAGAAAGAGGAACAAGTTACACTGCCCTTGCATCAAAATCGCAATAGAAGCAGAAGAAGAAAGATCTATCCAAGATCAAGTGCTTCCGGTGTGGGGAAATGGGGCATTATGCCACACAATGTCCTCTTAAGAAAAAGGATAAAGAGGAGAAGGAAGATCCACATGCAGGAGCTGCCAAGATTGAGGCAGAGAAAGATTGTGCTATGTTAGCTCATATTCCAAAAGGAGAGAAGTGGGCTGACTTGGATGCGTAGATCTAGAATCTACAAGGAGGTGGGATCCTTGAGCATTTCCGAACTCTTGGATCACATGTGAGCTATGACAACCTAAAGACAGTAGCCGGATGGACAATTGCAGTAGAAGATGAGAAGACAATCCAGTAGCTAGTAGTACTAGAGCCTGATCAGCGAAGAGAGGGAGCAGCCATCAGCAGTTGAGCAGCAACAGCGCAGTGCAGAGCAACAACAGCGCAGTATTTTCAGAGAGCTAGTGCAGAAACTAGAAGCAGTCAGTGTTATTTTTCAGTTGCAGACTTGTCCAATTTCAGATGTTTTTCTATTGCAATTAGCAACAGTGCAGCAGTGCAGCAGCAAAAGTAGTTGAGCAGCAGCAGCAGAGGAGCAGCAGCAGCGCAGTGCACAGGTGGTGCAGCGCAGAGCAGAGTAGTGCTCACGCAGTGCAGAAGCAGTGCTCACGCAGTGCAACAACATGGTTGCAGAATTCAGAGAGAGTTGCATTATACTGGCAGTAGTATGCAGAGGCAGCAGTGATACAGAGGCAACATTTTTTGTGCAGTGTTGGTGAGAAGCATCATGTAATATCCCGAAAGGGATATTTTAACTAAGAATGCGAAAAAATAACTAAACTCGACAATATGCGGTAAAATCACTATTTACTCAACAGAAGATTGCCATGTAAAATAAAGACGCATAAAACACTGAAATCCATTAACACATAGAACAGGAAGAATCTCAGTATTTTATTATAAGTAATAACTGGGGTTACATATAAATCTTACCCAAAATAGCTGAGATGGAAAACGGGCCACCAAGATGAGCTGCTACACTGCGCTGGACTCAAAACTGAACTGATGCACTCTCCCTTCGGCAACAGCTGTCACTGAACCCACTGAAGATAACGAAGCACAAGTTGAAGATATGAATGATCCTCACACCAATCCCTGAAGCTTTGCGAAACTTTTGAATGAAGTCTCCTCAAGAGAGTTGGGTTTTCGTCCAATGTTCACAAATCACCCGAGGGTTTCCGTCCTGGGGCTACGACGGAAGTAGAGAACCACATCTCAAACCTCTCACACAACAAAATGATATGATCCCAAAGATGTCCCTCAATGGCCTCCTCCCTTTCTTTTATAGATCTCTTGGAGCCTTCTAGAGCATTATTTTATTATTATTTTATTCATGGTGCACTTTTCCCTCTTATTAAAATACTAATTTTTAATGCAAAAGAGAGTAAATAAGATACCATGTCTCCTCTGGTCACTGAAACTCATGCCCAATCGTCCCATCATATAGGTATCCTCGTCTCGGTTCCAATGAGCTATTACACTAAGGTGTTCCATCATGTATTCCTCCTAGAATGCCACCCTGAGCGTAATCAGCTGAGTTAAGCCCACAAATAACTCAAATTTCCGACAGTTGTCGGAATGCACCAGAACGAAAGCCAAACTGCTCAGATAATGGAATATATCAAGAGAATGCCAACGGACACCATGGAAACTCCTCAAAACTCCTTCAAAAATCCCCTGAGCCCACTGATAGCACCAATCTGTACTTGTGACCTATCTACTCCTAACTCTGGAAATCCAACCTAACCCTGTCGTAGGTGGCACCAAAAAAGGGAATATTACAAACCTTCCGCCCCAAGATTGCTTGCCCTCAAGCAATCCAAATATGTGGGCCACCCTGTTGGCCCGATGCAACTGAGACCCAATGCCCGGATCCCATACAAACTCATGGGTGCTACTATGCACCTGTGTCCAACCACCTGGAATAGACCCCTCAATGCCGGGATCCCAAACTGATCTCTCACTGTACCAGTCATCAAATAATCCTCCCGGATCCCAACGCCACCATGGCCAATCATCGCCCAAGTACCACGGCTTATACTGCGCACTACCTCTGGCTATAACTGATGCTCTAAGAGGTGAAGACCATGTCTCCTACTGCGTTGTACCTATGATGGTGTAAGATGCCCCACCAATTCTGTACCAACTCATCACCTCTCTCTAATCCAACCCCTAACTAAATTCAATGTTGTTCCTGCTCTCCTAAAACAGGGATGGGATGCTGAAGAAATGTCGATCTGCGCCCCACTGCCAACTGGAATCTGTATCATCTGTCATGTCTAAGGGCCCCTGCTCTGTGTGCTCTCTACAAAGAATATCGTACCGTCAAGAGGGTACTAACTCATGATCTCCCGCCAATCCATCCTGGAAGAAGAATCCAATGTAGCAACAACTGCATATGGAACACGCCTGGAGTGTTGTCGCCAACCCGTAATCAACTCACACTACTCTGCCCTGTCTACCAACGAAAGTTGCTTGTAGAAGAAAGCCCCTCTCTCTATAATGGGCCAAAGTGGGCAAGATATGTTGCAAGCCCCATCGACGTACTCCTGGAGAGTGCTACTCACTGAAAGTACTGCAGCTTTGCCGACTGCATGTACATCTATCTGCACCTCATCAAGGTGTCGGCCCAAAGATGAATGCTCCAGCATCTCTAACAGCTCATCCCTCAGCTGATCGGGAATGTAATGCTCCTGCTGTCTACTAGCCCCTTGTAGAATGATCCCATCAACCTCCAACATCTCCAGAGGATATAGATCTGCAACTACTGTCATCGTACTCGATGTCTGTGCATCTGACTGCTCCTCCTCAATGGTTGACCCCAAGGTTAGCCGCATATCCATCATAGACTCAATGTGAGCCTCCATCTAGCTCTCCCTCAAAGGACTATCGTGCATAATGTGCATAGTATCTTCCTCTGCTAACTCAGGCTCCGTCATATGTTGCTTTGGCTGAATCTTCACAAGTGACTCATCACCCAGAGTATCTCCCGTAGAGTCCCCTGACTGCTCACCCTACATACTGGAATACAGCTCCGGCCTACTGTCATCAATGATCATCTCTGCATGACTGCTCTCGCTTCCCAGAAGCATCCTCAACTGATCCCATGGACTCATCTGAAGAAGAGTCCTCACCCTGGCATACAGAAGGAATTCCCTCCTGTCCTCCCTCCGCCACATCATCTGCATCGCTCAAACATGAGTGATCAGGCCCCCATGGTCCTTTGCAAAAGAAGCAAAGTCCCTTCCTCCTCAATTCATTTCTCTTGCATGATCCACCAAACTGGAACAGCTCCTCCCTGGTCAACTGTCTCCTGAAAAGCTCAATGTTCTGCTCAACCAGCCCTTGGGCCAGTTCATAAGTAGCATGTAATATTCCCAATTAGCCTTGCTAATTGGAATATTTCATTTTTGCTTTATTTTGCCGCTTTAGCTAGACATAATAAATAAAGTGAGAAATAAGGGGGGTCACCTCACTTTAGTCATCTCACTTTATAAATAAAGTGTTCTTTTCCTAGTAGATGAATGTTGTAACTTAAAGAGGGGGCCTTGGGGGTCCACGTGATTATGATGGGGGGAGGCATCAGGCTGACCCAAGGTAAACTGCGCAGGTCAGAGAAGAGTAAGGAGCGTTAAATTTTGGAGGAATTTGCATTAAAAGAGAGTAGTTCTCACCTCATTTAGATCATTCATGATTTGATATTCTTATTGATATTAGGATTCTTGTCCCCCCGCTTCAAAGACGCTCGGTTGTTTAGTCGGTCACAGCATCGTTTAGTGCACGAGTGTCTCCGCCGGAGATCTCACACTCAGCCTCGGGGACTTCGAGTGCCCCAGCTCGTGTTTTTCCGTTTCAATTTTTAGCTTCCGGGACCCCGCGAGTGTTCCAGTGAGGTTTGTTCTTATAAGGGTTTTCGCTCCAAAGCATAGCTAAAACAGCGCAATTTCGAAGTATATCCGAGGAGGAGAAAGCCCTCTTGTGGTCGCGCAGGAAGAGGAGGAAGGACGATTTCGAAGGAGAAGACGCTCGTCTCATCCGGAAGGAGGACGCCGTGCCTTTAGGAGGGAGGACGCCGGCCCGCGAGGACGCAGCTTCCGTGGGGCCGCGGGGTAGAAAACGCTGTTTTGGGAGGCAGAAGGACGCTGTCTAGCCCTAGAGTGAGGACGCCGTCCATTTCTGGAGGTAAGGGTTGCAGATCTGAAGGTTTATTGCTAGATCCAGTTGTGGGAAGGATAGATCTTGCAGATCTAGTCTTGTATGTTGCAGATCTAGTATTGTATGTTGCAGATCTGGAGGTTTAGCACTAGATACAGCTGGAGGAGTGACAGATCTGAGGAGATATTGATAGATCTAGCCCAGATCTGAAGGAATAACACCAGATCTAGCCCTAGAGGCTGTAGATCTGAGGAGATAGTTCCAGATCTAGTATAGATCTGAGGGTTTGGCATCAGATCTGATATTGGAGGACGCAGATCAGGAAGGGAAGGATGCAGGTCTGATTGAAGGCTTCAAGATCCATCAGGAGAGACGCAGTTCTGAGGAGCAGGCTATTGTGAGAGGGGCTCATCAGCGTTTCCAGCATTCTGTAGCAGGATCATCTGTCTGGAGGATTGAGGGCCTTGTGCTTCACCTGTTTCTGCGCTGTCACTAGCAGAGACAGCGTTTTCCAGTAGAGAGGGTTGCAGTTAGAGATCAGCCCCAGTACCAGCACAGTTCATCTCCAGAGCAGCTAGGACGCTGTCATTATTGCAGCCATTTTCTTGTATGGGAGGGTCATCACTTGCCTAGGGCAAGGATAGGTGCACTGATTCTGATTTATTTGTACTTCTCTCTATGTACTTTCTGATTAATAAAATGGCTCAGTTTCTGGTATTACATGTGTCATGATTCAGTGATCTGGTTCGGCATTGCATTTTCTATATCTGTCTGGCATATTCCTGTTATATTACTGGTTATTCCCCTTTGGGGATATTACAGTGGTATCAGAGCATAATTCTGGCTCAGCCTGTGGTCTATGACATCCGAAAAGAAATCATACAGAGCAATAGCAGTTGCAATTCCAGAAACGCAGTTGGAAAAAGGGCCGAAATGAAAAGGGTCAAATTTTGAATTTTGGAATTAGGAAAAACGTTTTCTGGGTTTTTCTGGGTTTTGGGCGAGGATCACTTTCCCAAATTCCTGGAATTGTCTGAATAGTTTTCAGTGGATAAATCGGAGGTCGAAGTTAAGCAACAGTATGGTTTTGCAGCAGCCGTGCAATTTCTGAGGAACCTGTAGACAGATAGCGGAAAGAGCTGATGGCAGGTGATGTGGACCAGAGGAGATTTAGGGAGACAAAACAGCGGAATCCAATGGAGGACATGTTTGCGAGGATGGCGGAGAAGTTGACGGAAAAGATGACTGAGAAGATGGATACATTCATACAGGATGTAACCAAAAAGATTTTGAAGAAGGAACCCCCTAGGGTTTTCCAGGTAGGGAAAGGATCGGGCGTGTCTAGCCACATACCAGATGCTATTCCCATTATGTCAGCACAGAGGGATAATCTAGCTCAACATGCGGCTATGTTTGCAGATTGGCAGAGCATGGAACAGGCATTCAGGGATGCTCTCCCTTTTGATCAATATATCCAGTTCCGATGCGGTATCAAACCCCCTGAGCAGCACCAGCACAAAGGGCACAGATACCACCGTGATGACCACCGCACAGCTAGTAGAGATTATGTTCAGCCCCAGCATGATAGTAGACCTCACGACTTTCACAGAGGGAACAAGCCCTCACATGATCAGGGCTTACAGCGCACAGAGGACAGATTCCATCTACCGACATTTGACGGGTCATCCAGGCGCTCAGGAAGAGCTTGGGTGGACAAGTGGATACCTCTTTCCAGCTTGACCGAGTATCGGAGAGGAAGACCATTAAAATGGTTACCTCGCACTTGGAGGATGAGGACACGCAGGATTGCAGGGAGTTCGAGGACACACCTAGTGTGACACAGGACTCACCATCATTAGAGCCCTCCTTGGCTGTGCCGGTTGATATCGTAGTGGAGGAGATAGAGCCTACCCCGGTAGAGCCATCCATTGAGGTAATGACTGGAGCCGTGTCCGAGTCTTCGAGTGGTAGCAGCACACAGATGGGTGAGGTATCAGGAGATATATCCACTATCGATGAGGCACGAGGAGATACAGAGGTATTGGACGATGATCGCAGACAGCGGTACCATCGGCTTCGGACGGACCTTCGAGCTTTGAGGGAGAAGGCCGCATCAGTACGGGAGACCGTTTTGTTGCAGGACCAGGAGCTGGAGGGTATGAGAGCGACTTGTGCCAAGTCGGCGGCCAAGTTGGTCCGCATTGGGGAACAGCTGGATTCCCTGATGGTACAACCAGAGGGCACGAGGGAGCGTCAGATCATTCCCCTTCAGGCACGTATGGATGGGACTAGCAGTATTGTTGGGTCATCTCTTCCCGTTGGAGAGAGAGAGGCAGAGCCACCTAGTCAGATCTCATATGTTGACTTGGATAGTGGTATGAGACGATCAGAGTTGTGCAGGGTACAGCAGCCACGTGTTGAGATTGGATGGCGAGAGATTCTGAGTTGGTACTCGGTGGCGCAGACTATGGATGAAGGGGAGGTCTCAAGGAGAGATCTCACTGGAGATACACTTCGACACACCATGGGGTGCAATGACTTTCTTCCCTTCTCACAAGAGCAGATAGAAGATGGGGGACATCTTTGGATGGATAACATCTCTCATGCTTGTGTTGGACATCCCTTGAGCCATACGCATCATGATGGGAGGTTTTTGCCTACCACCTATTTGATTCTTGATAGGGTCTCATTGATCCTTGAGAAGTTTATATTCCAAAATCCCATGAAGTGCAAAATCAGAAATTTGATTTGGGAGGATGGTAGCCCTCATGAGAGGAGTACCAAGATGAGGAGAAGGAGACATCCACAAGTGATTGAGTGGATGGGGATGAGGAGCAAGGAGCTAGGAGGCTACTTGCAGATCTGTGCTACCAGGCAGCAGGAGGCTTGGCTGCGCTGGTTACTCTTGAGGGAGTTTGGCCATCACTTGTACTTGCAGATTTATGATACCGGGCAGCAGGAGGCTTGGCTGCGCTGGTTACTCCTGAAAGAGTTTGGCCATCACTTGGCAAACACTCTTCCTGAGAGTAGGAGGTTGGGGAAAAGATGGATGGATACTTGCATCATTGAGCAGCATAGAGTATGGATGCATGGTGTTGATGTGTTACTCATATCATTCATTGTGTCTTCATCACATGAGTTGTTTGATGGAGGAGAAGGAGATGGCACAATCTCCATGGTCTTTGATTGGGAAGCACTTCCACCTTGGGAGGTATTCCATATTTATTGCAGCATTATTTGAGGAGTCTTTGACAAGGAGCATGTCAAAGAACAGAGTCTTGTACTGACAGGAACTCATTTGTATGAGCTCACAGCGTTGTCACCTTGGAGCAGAACATTATGGAGGAAGTATGCGCAGCAGAGATATGGTGGATCTATAACCCATAGGTCCCAGGATCACTTCATATTTGTTGCACTTACAAGAAGTAATGATGATAGAGACATCTATGGCCTATTCTTCTTGACTTGGGTTTCCAAGCATAAGGAGGATTATCTTCTTGCACCACATGAGACCTTCGGCATTTCCTTCATTTTGCTGTTGATCATGTCTTCATTTGCTGATATATATCAGATTTGTATGAGAGGCTTGACTATGAGGGAGACACATGAGCTGGATGTGTCCGTGAGTGGGAAAAATTCTCACAATTTCTGCACTACATGTTCTAATGGGAGCATGGGAGGAGGCATGGCCACCATTACTGTGTATGCGTTCTCTTTTGATGTGGGCCATGAGATCGATATTCATCCATTGCACAGCCATGGGCAAGTGTTTGGACCTATGTTGTTGTCATATTCAGCCATTTGCTATCCATTAGTAGATGTGTTGAATCTTGTACATTGCTTGCCATGTGATTTTCTGAGGTTGCAGTGGATGAGACTGCACTATGGTTTGTTTTGGACCAGCTTGTTCTTCATCGATGGAGGAACCTTCTATGGTGGATTGTTTTTCACTTTGCCATTGGAGGGCAATGATCAGCATAGACTCTACACTTGTCATGAGTGGAGAGAAGGACAGCATGAGGTAAGCTATGATGCTTGCCAAGTTCATATTTTCAGCCCACCTTCATTACCAGAGCTTGAGGTGGAAGGAAATTTTTGGGAGTTGCCTTGTTGGGAGGTGGCTCATTTGGTCTGGATGATTGCTTGGAGATGGAGGATCCACAGGAGGGAGATATTCCTCATTATATTTTCGACTCCATGCCTTGATGGGAGAGAGATGATGAGCTGGTGCACAGCCGATGGGACAACTTACACCGCCATAGATGCAGAGCAGCAGCGGTCATGGTCTTCAGTCATAGCTAGAGGCAGTGAGCAGTCCGAGCCATGGGGCTTGTACGATTATTGGCCACAGTGGCGATGGGATCCCGGAGGACTATTGATTGGCTGGTACCATGAGAGGCCAGTTTGGGATCCTGGCATTGAGATATCCCTTCATGTCAGGGTGATGCAGGAGACAGAGAGGTTTCAGTGGGACCCAGGCACATTTTGCAGTATCGGCAGGGAGCATCAGCTAGAGAGTAGGCTTGTTCCAACATTGCTTGAGAACAAGCAATTTTTGCCGGATGAGGATGCCACTTGGGAGAGCGAGCAGACGTTACAGCATCCATCACTTCAGTTGCTTGAGGACAAGCAACGTTTTGCCGGGGGAGACTGTAATATTCCCAATTAGCCTTGCTAATTGGAATATTTCATTTTTGCTTTATTTTTCCGCTTTAGCTAGACATAATAAATAAAGTGAGAAATAAGAGGGGTCACCTCACTTTAGTCATCTCAGTTTATAAATAAAGTGTTCTTTTCCTAGTAGATGAATGTTGTAACTTAAAGAGGGGGCCTTGGGGGTCCACGTGATTATGATGGGGGGAGGCATCAGGCTGACCCAAGGTAAACTGCGCAGGTCAGAGAAGAGTAAGGGAGCAGTTAAATTTTGGAGGGAATTTGGCATTATAAAAGGAGAGGTTCTCATCTCATTTTGATCATTCATGATTTGATATTATTATTGATAGCTGGACTTCTGTCTGCTTCAGCACGCCGGTTGTTTAGTCGGTCTGCAGCACTGTTTAGTGCACGAGTGTCTCCGGTCGGAGATCTCACCCTTAGCCTCGGGGGACTTCGAGTGCCTGCGCTGGTAAGGTTTTTCTGGTTTCACCCTTAGCTTCGGGGGACTTCGAGTGCCCGCCCTAGTGAGGTTTGTTCTGAGTACACTTTTCAGTTCCAGCAGTGAAGCAGCAGCAATTTCTGAAGTATATCCGAGGAGGAGAAAGCCCTCTTGTGGCTGCGCAGAGGAAGAGGAGGAAGGACGCTGATTCTTGAAGGAGAAGGACGCTGTCTCATCTGGAAGGAGGACGCTGTGCCTTTCAGGAGGGGAGGACGCTGTCCAAGGAGGACGCAGTTCCAGTCTGGCAGAGAAAACGCTGTTTTGGGAGGCAGAAGGACGCTGTCTAGCCCTAGAGTGAGGACGCTGTCCATTTCGGGAGGTAAGGGTTGCAGATCTGAAGGTTTATTGCTAGATCCAGTTGTGGGAAGGATAGATCTTGCAGATCTAGTCTTGTATGTTGCAGATCTAGTATTGTATGTTGCAGATCTGGAGGTTTAGCACTAGATCCAGCTGGAGGAGTGACAGATCTGAGAAGATATTGATAGATCTAGCCCAGATCTGGAGGAATAACACCAGATCTAGCCCTAGAGGCTGTAGATCTGAGGAGATAGTTCCAGATCTAGTATAGATCTGAGGGTTTGGCATCAGATCTGATATTGGAGGACGCAGATCAGGAAGGGAAGGACGCAGGTCTGATTGGAGGTTTCAAGATCCATCAGGAGAGACGCAGTTCTGAGGAGCAGGCTATTGTGAGAGGGGCTCATCAGCGTTTCCAGCATTCTGTAGCAGGTTCATCTGTCTGGAGGATTGAGGGCCTTGTGCTTCACCTGTTTCTGCACTGTCACTAGCAGAGACAGCGTTTTCCAGTAGAGAGGGTTTGCAGTTAGAGATCAGCCCCAGTACCAGCGCAGTTCATCTCCAAAGCAGCTAGGACGCTGTCCTTATTGCAGCCATTTTCTTGTATGGGAGGGTCATCACTTGCCTAGGGCAAGGATAGGTGCACTGATTCTGATTTATTTGTACTTCTCTCTATGTACTTTCTGATTAATAAAATGGCTCAGTTTCTGGTATTACATGTGTCATGATTCAGTGATCTGGTTCAGCATTGCAATTTCTATATCTGTCTGGCATATTTCTGTTATATTACTGGTTATTCCCCTTTGGGGATATTACATAGCAGGTGAAACCAACTGCTCTCTCCTCCAAATGCTCAGCAACCTAGTCTGCAACTCCCAGCAAATGGCCTCATGGAATCCCATACATGACGATAGGTTGGACTGCATGTGTGCTATGACTATATCAGAATGATGTCTCCTAATGCTGAAGAAGCATTGGAACATCTATAGAATCAAGCCTTCACACTCAAAGTCAAACATGATCTCATGAGTCCGGGTCATGGCCATGACTTCTAAAACATTAAGCTTCCTCCTAAATGTAGAGCCTGCACAGTTCTCCAAATCTCGAAAGGTTCCTACTATTAGTCTAAAATTTATTTTCATAATGTCATCATTGTAGGGAAGGAAGGGTGTTGTTATCCTCAAAATATGACTAAAACAAGAGGCAGCTATAAGCTTGACTCTCTCATTTGGATGTTCCAAGAATATAGCTTGTACCAATGCAAGCATAGATGGTTCCAAAGCCCAATTTAAACTCCAGTCAGATTGCTCCACCTTTGAAAGGCAGGATTCCAATTTCTCCTACATGGGAAAGTCATTTTCTGATCTTCCGCTCTTTAAGTCCATCCCAAGTGCATAAAGCCAATTTCCCACTTCTTCCTCCTTTTGTAAATTCCTTGGATGCCTTTGTTGGAGCAAATTATGTACCTTCTTGGAGAAGGGTCTGCTGTTCTGTTTTGTTTTTTGGTCTTCTGATGCATGGTGGTTCAAGGAGATAATTTCTGTGGTGTTCAATCCTCTCAATCCATTTATGAATGTTGTGAGTCTCCCCATGGTTTAACCTAGTGATGACAGAAACACAAAATAGTACCCGATAATGACTAGCCCACTCAGGCCTTCTCACATTAGAGACATAAGTCTGATCTCATGGACAGAAGCAACTGATAACACATGGTTAGCAGCATGCTGTAAAGTTCCCTATTAGGAAACCATCAATTTTCTCAAATAAATTTCTGAGTTTGTCAACGGCAAATTTCATCAAACAGTTCAACTATGCAATGTTGTAGATGTATACAGTGAACAATAGGCCTTCCAAGATGACTTCCAGCGTTTTCACATTAAATGACTCAGAATTTTTCCCAAGTGCTAGTACATTAATTGTATTGTAATGGAAACAACAAGAGCAGTCCTTTTCAATGTGCAACTACATTAAAATATAGCGGGTTAGAAGAACCTGGCATGATGTTTTCTTTGGAAAGGCTGGAATATTCAGTGCAAGAATGTCACTTGAAATCAGAACAAGAATCAACCCCGACTGTAACTATGAACTTCAGCCTTTGAGTATGGACGTTTGACCTCGGCCGCTCGATCCACTTGTCGGCAACGATTTGGCTTGATGTAGAGTTCATCCAAATGTGGCTTCCCCTCAATAATACAGAATATGGCTAGCAACTCTGGCAATTCTGCTCTCGGCAGCAACACAGTTTCAGAGAATTCGATATAGAGGAATCCGGCTCCTTTACTCGATGGCCGTCAATAATATGATTTCATTAATGTGATTTGACAACCTCTGCTCTTGCGATAAAGCATAGGTCTAGCTCTGCAAATAACCAGATGTCGATTCACCTCTTAAATTTCCAATTTGGCCGCCTGTCTCCGCAAGAAGGAATGCAACACCACGCTCAACAATGTTTTGAATACATGATCTCTTGGTCTCAAACAAAATCATTGATCTTTAATTAAAATTATTTGATTGCTGCAACAAATGTTGGCAATGATTTTGTTCATCGCACAACATGCTTATTACAGAATTGTGAGCTCACTTTGATCACACTCCGCCATTCATACCCGCTCGAACAATTACCTGATTTCATCGCCCTCCATGTGCGTGATTTTGTGCCAATGTGCCATACTAGCCGCCACCACTATAATATCCCCTATAATTGCATGCTGTCACCTTCAGTCTTCGAGCGTCGACACTAGTCGTGTAATGTGGTGTCGATCACCCCTCTACGCTGTCTCTCATTCCGCGGAGCGTGTGTGCTTTGACCACTGTTTTTTTTTTTTTGTCATATATATATATTTTGATTGACTATGCGTAGCCCCACAGCCCACCGCGTCTCCCCGCCGATCGAACATAACAGTTTTGGTTGGACAGACTCGTCGATGTCCGCAAGAAACACAGCCTGTAGAGAGAAAAGATCGTTGTTACCAACGTGGAAAAAGTCGAAGTCGGGATTAAATCGGCAAGTGTCCAAAAGTTGAAAAACTCGACAACGTCGGGAGTTTTTTGAAAAAGTTGGAAAAACTAAAAAAATACAAAAATATTCATATTTTGAAAAAAATCCCGACTTTTTGGAAAAAATCCCGATTTTTTCAAAAAAAATTTAAAAAATTATTAAAGAAACTACCTCACTCACGATTTTTTGGAAAAAGTCGGCAAAAAGTCGGGACTTCGAGGATAAAATCGCGACTTTTTTAGGGATGAAAAGTCGGCCGATAAAGTCGGCTCAGGGAAAAATTCGGGATTTTTTCAAAAAGTCGAGACTTTTTGCCGAATTTTTCCACACTGGTTGTTACTTCCACGATTTTGCTGTGGTGGTGAATGCGGCCCCCACTGAGCCACGATCAATAATCACATGTTAGGTAAACCAAATGGCATACGCTTCCGTTTCGTGTGGCTTCTGTCTATTCGTGCCTTGCGGCTCTTTTTCATAAACTCTACGACAATCATATTACAACCCAGTGGCCTTATGCATGATGTTGTCTCGGTCCTTCCCAAAGCTCTCAGTCCTCAAAGAGATATGGAGAATGCAACTCCTGCAACCATCATTTCGGCACCGGACAGAACAACCTTCGATAGAGTAATTCAATCTCCAACACCAGCAACAAATAATACTTTGGCAAATATATTCCTCTTCAAAAATTTTAGAAATAACTACAGATAATCTGAAACCCTCAGTCTTGACCTGCAGTAAAATCTTTGACTTCGTTTCTTCTGGAAGTTTGGAAAATAAATCCTCAGGCTGGCAAGATCACCAGCTCTGATACCACTGTAATATCCCAAAAGGGATATTTTAACTAAGAATGCGGAAAAATAACTAAACTCCACAATATGTCGTAAAATCACTATTTACTCAACAAAAGATTGCCATGTAAAATAAAGACGCATAAAACACTGCAATCCATTAACACATAGAACAAGAAGAATCTCAGCATTTTATTATAAGTACTAACTGGGGTTACATATAAATCTGACCCAAAATAGCTGAGATGGAAAACGGGCCACCAAGATGAGCTGCTACACTGCGCTGGCCTCAAAACTGAACTGCTACACTCTCCCTCTGGCAACAGCTGTCACTGAACCCACTGAAGATAATGAAGCACGAGTTGAAGATCTGAATGATCCTCACACCAATCCCTGAAGCTCTGCGAAACCTCTGAATGAAGTCTCCACAAGAGAGTTGGGTTTTCATCCAACGTTCACAAATCGCCCGAGGGTTTCCGTCCCGAGGCTACAGATGAAGTAGAGAACCACGTCTCAAACCTTTCACACAAGAAAATGATATGATCCAAAAGATTTCCCTCAATGGCCTCCTCCATTTCTATTATAGATCTCTTGGAGCCTTCTAGAGCATTATTTTATTATTATTTTATTCATGGTGCACTTTTCCCTCTTATTAAAATATTCCTTTTTAATGCATAAAAGAGTAAATCGGCTACCATGTCTCCTCTGGTCACTAAAACTCATGCCCAATCGTCCCATCATATAGGTATCCTCGTCCCAGTTCCAATGAGCTATTACACTAAGGTGTTCCATCATGTATTCCCCCTGGAATGCCACCTTGAGCGTAATCAACTGAGTTAAGCCCACAAATAACTCAAATTTCCGAAAGTTGTCGGAATGCACCGGAACGAAAGCCAAACTGCTCAGATGATGGAATATATCAAGCGAATGCCACCGGACACCATGGAAACTTCTCAAAACTCCTCCAAAAATCCCCTGAGCCCACCGATAGCACCAATCTGTACTTGTGACGTATCTACTCCTAACTCTGGAAGTCCAACCTAACCCTGTCGTAGGTGACACCAAAAAAGGGAATATTACAGACCTTCCGCCCCAAGATTACTTGCCCTCAAGCAATCCAAATATGTGGGCCACCTTGTTGGCCCGATGCAACTGAGACCCAATGCCCGGATCCCACACAAACTCATGGGTGCTACTATGCACCTGTGTCCAGCCACCAGGAATAGACCCCTCAATGTCGGGATCCCAAACTGATCTCTCACTGTATCGGTCATCAAAAAATCCTCCCAGATCCCAACGCCATCATGACCAATCATCGCCCAAGTCCCACGGCTCGGACTGCGCACTACCTCTGGCTATAACTGATGCTCTAAGAGGTGAAGACCACGTCTCCTGCTGCGCTGTACCTATGACGGTGTAAGCTACCCCACCAATTGTGTACCAACTCATCACCTCTGTCCAATCCAAACCCTAACTAAATTCAATGATGATCCTGCTCTCCTGAAACTGGGATGGGATGCTGAAGAAATGTCGATCTGTGCCCCACTGCCAACTGGAATCTGTATCATCTGTCATGTCTAAGGGCCCCTGCTCTGCTGTGCTCTCTGCGAAGAATATCGTACCGTCAAGAGGGTACCAACTCATGATCTCCCGCCAATCCATCCTGGTAGAAGAATCCAATGTAGCAACAACTGCTTATGGAACACGCCTGGAGTGTTGTCGCCAACTCGTAATCAACTCACACTCCTCTACCCTGTCTGCCAATGAAAGATGCTTGTAGAAGAAATCCCCTCTCTCTATAATGGGCCAAAGTGGGCAAGATATGCTGCAAGCCCCATCGATGTACTCCTGGAGAGTGCTACTCACTGAAAGTACTGCAGCTCTGTCGACTGCATGTACATCTATCTGCACCTCATCAAGGTGTCAGCCCAAAGATGAATGCTCCACCATCTCTAACAGCTCATCCCTCTCCTGATCGGGAATGTAATGCTCCTGCTGTCTACTAGCCCCTTGCTGAATGATCCCATCAACCTCCAACATCTCCAGAGGATATAGATCTGCAACTACTGTCACCGTACTCGATGTTTGTGCATCTGACTGCTCCTCCTCAATGATTGACCCCAAGGTTAGCTGCATATCCATCATAGACTCAATGTGAGCCTCCATTTGGCTCTCCCTCAAAGGACTATCGTGCATGATGTGCATAGTATCTTCCTCTGCTGACTCAGGCTCCATCATATGTTGCTTTGGCTGAATTGTCACAAGTGACTCATCACCCAGAGTATCTCCCGTAGAGTCCCCTGACTGCTCACCCTGCATACTGGAATACAGCTCCGACC
This sequence comes from Pinus albicaulis, assembly GCA_034641835.2. Classification (NCBI taxonomy): domain Eukaryota; kingdom Viridiplantae; phylum Streptophyta; class Pinopsida; order Pinales; family Pinaceae; genus Pinus; species Pinus albicaulis. The sequence goes on from CM076580.1 coordinate 611,382,718, forward strand.
TACTGTCATCATCTCTGCATGACTGCTCTTGCTTGCCAGAAGCGTCCTCAACTGATCCCATGGACTCATCTGAAAAAGAGTCCTCACCCTGGCATACAGAAGGAATGCCCTCCTGTCCTGCCTCTGCCACATCATCTGCATCACTCAAACATGAGTGATCAGGCCCCCATGGTCCTTTGCAAATGAAGCAAAGCTCAATGTTCTGCTCAACTAGCCCTTGGGCTAGTTCATAAGCAGCAGGTGAGACCAAATACTCTCTCCTCCAAATGCTCAGCAACCTAGTCTGCAACTCCCAGCAAATGGCCTCATGGACTCCCATGCATGACGACAGGATGGACTACATGTGTGCTATGAGTGTGTCAGAATGATGTCTCCTAATGCTGAAGAAGCATTGGCACATCTGCAGAATCAAGCCTTCACACTCAAAATCAAACATGATCTCATGAGTCCGGGTCATGGCCATGACTTCTAAAACCTTAAGCTTCCTCCCAAATGTAGAGCCTGCACAGTTCTCCAAATCTCTAAAGGTTCCTACTATTAGTCTAAAAATTATTTTAATAATGTCATCATTGTAGGGAGGGAAGGGTGTTGTTATCCTCAAAATATCATTGAAACAAGACATAGCTATAAGCTTGACTCTATCATTTGGATGTTCCAAGAATCTAGCTTGTACCAATGCAAGCATAGATGGCTCCAAAGCCCAATTTAAACTCCAATCAGATTGCTCTACCTTTGAAAGGCAGGATTCCAGTTTCTCCAACATGGGAAAGTCATTTTCTGATCTTCCACTCTTTAAGTCCATCCCAAGTGCATAAAGCCAATTTCCCACTTCTTCCTCCTTTTGTAAATTCCTCCGATGCCTTTGTTGGAGCAAATTATGTACCTTCTTGGAGAAGGGTCTGTTGTTCTGTTTTGTTTTCTGGTCTTCTGATGCATGGTGGTTCAAGGAGCTAATTTCTGTGGTGTTCAATCCTCTCAATCCATTTATGAATGCTGTGAGTCTCCCCATGGTTTAACCTAATGAGAACAGAAACACAACAATAGTACCTGATAATGACTAGCCCACTCAGGGCTTCACACATCAGCGACATAAGTCTGATCTCATGGACAAAAGCAACTGATAATACAAGGTTAGCAGCATGCTGCAAAGTTCCCTATTAGGAACACGTCAATTTTCTCAAATAAATTTCTGAGTTTGACATCGGAAAATTTCATCAAACAGTTCAATTATGCAATGTTGTAGATGTATACAGTGAACAATAGGCGTTCCAAGATGACTTCCAGCATTTTCACATTAAATGGCTCAGAATTTTACCCAAGTGCTAGTACATAAATTGTATTGTAATGGAAACAACAAGAGCAGTCCTTTTCACTGTGCAACTACATTAAAATATAAAGGGTTAGAAGAACCCGACTTGACTTTTTCTTTGGAAAGGCTGGAATATTCAGTGCAAGAATGTCACTTGAAATCAAAACAAGAATCGACCCCCACTGTAACTATGAACTTCGGCCTCTGAGTATGCACGTTTGACCTCGGCCGCCCGATCCACTTGTCGGCAACGATTTGGCTTGATGTAGAGTTCATCCAAATGTGGCTTCCCCTCAACAATACGGAATATGGCTAGCAGCTGTCGCAATTCTGCTCTCGACGGCGACACAGTTTCCGAGAATTCGATATAGAGGAATCCGGCTCCTTTACTCGATGGCCATCTATAATATGATTTCATTAATGTGATTCGACAACCTCTGCTCCTGCGATAAAGCATAGGTCCAACTCTGCAAATAACTAGATGTCGATTCACCTCTTAAATTTCCAATTTGGCCGCCTATCTCTGGCAAGAAGGAACGCAACACCACGCTCAGCAATGTTTTGAATACACGATCTCTCGGTCTCAAAAAAAATCACTGATCTTTAATTAAAATTATTTGATTGCTGCAACAAACGTTGGCAACAATCTTGTTCATCGCACAACTTGCTTATTACAGAATTGTGAGCTCACTCTGATCACACTCCGCCATGCGTACCCGCTCGGACAATTACCTGATTTCATCGCCCTCCATGTGCATGATTCTATGCCAACGTGCCATACTAGCCGCCACCACTGTAATATCCCTTGTAATTGCACGCTGTCACCTTCAGTCTCTGGGCGTCAACACTAGTCATGTAATGTGGCGTCGATCACCCTTCTACGCTGTCTCTCATTCCGCAGAGCGTGTCTGCTTTGCCCGCTGTTTTTTTTTTGTTATATTTATATGTATATTTTTTTTATTCACTGTGCATAGCCCCACAGCCCACCGCGTCTCCCTGTCGATCGAACATAATAGTTCTGGTTGGACAGACTCGTCACCGTCCACAAAAAACACAGCCTGTAGAGAGAAAAGATCGTTGTTACTGCCAGGATTTTGCTATGGTGGTGAATGTGGCCCCCACTGAGCCACGATCAATAATCACATGTTAGGTAAACGAAATGGCATACGCTTCTGTTTCATGTGGCTTCTATATGGTCGTGCCTTGTGGCTCTTTTTCATAGACTCTACAACAATCTTATTACAACCCAGTGGCCTTATGCGTGATGCTGTCTCGGTCCTTCCAAAAGCTCTCGGTCCTCAAAGAGATACAGAGAATGCAAATCCTACAACCATCATTTCGGCACCCGACGGAACAACCTTTAATAGAGTAATTCAATCTCCAAAACCAGCAACAAATAATACTTAGGCAAATATATCCCTCTTCAAAAAATTTAGAAATAACTACAGATAATCTGAAACCCTCAGCCTTGACCTGTAGTAAAATCCTTGACTTCGTTTCTTCCGGAAGTTTGGAAAATAAATCCTCAGGCTCGCAAGATCACCAGCTCTGATACCACTGTAATATCCCGAAAGGGATATTTTAACTAAGAATGCGGAAAAATAACTAAACTCCACAATATGCTGTAAAATCGCTATTTACTCAACAGAAGATTGCCATGTAAAATAAAGACGCATAAAACACTGCAATCCATTAACACATAGAACAGGAAGAATCTCAGCATTTTATTATAAGTAATAACTGGGGTTACATATAAATCTGACCCAAAATAGCTGAGATGGAAAACAGGCACCAAAATGAGCTGCTACACTGCACTGGCCTAAAAACTGAACTGCTGCACTCTCCCTCCGGCAACAGCTGTCACTGAACCCACTGAAGATAATGAAGCACAAGTTGAAGATCTGAATGATCCTCACACCAATCCCTGAAGCTCTGCGAAACTTCTGAATGAAGTCACCTCAAGAGAGTTGGGTTTTCGTCCAACGCTCACAAATCACTCGAGGGTTTCCGTCCCGGGGCTACGGCTGAAGTAGAGAACCACGTCTCAAACCTCTCACACAAGGAAATGATATGATCCCAAAGATGTCCCTCAATGGCCTCCTCCCTTTCTTTTATAGATCTCTTGGAGCCTTCTAGAGCATTATTTTATTATTATTTTATTCATGGTGCACTTTTCCCTCTTATTAAAATATTCCTTTTTAATGCAAAAAAGAGTAAATCGGCTACCATGTCTCCTCTAGTCACTGAAACTCATACCCAACTGTCCCATCCTATAGGTATCCTCGTCCCGGTTCCAATGAGCTATTACACTAAGGTGTTCCATCATGTATTCCTCTTGGAATACCACCTTGAGCGTAATCAGCTGAGTTAAGCCCACAAATAACTCAAATTTTCGAAAGTTGTCGGAATGCACTGAAACGAAAGCCAAACTGCTCAGATGATGGAATATATCAAGCGAATGCCACTGGACACCATGGAAACTCCTCAAAACTCCTCCAAAAATCCCCTGAGCCCACTGATAGCACCAATCTGTACCTGTGACCTGTCTACTCCTAACTCTGGAAGTCCAACCTAACCCTGTCGTAGGTGACACCAAAAAAGGGAGTATTACACATCAACAGCACAGCAGCAGATGTTCCAGAAGTCAGATCAGCAACACTTTGAGGTGTTTTGCTAGAGCACTTTCCTCGCTAAGAGGGAGTGTTGATTTATGGTAGCATCGGATGTGCTCTACCCTTGTAATGTTGTATATAGGCTAAGACACATGTATTCCATAAAACCCAGAAATGTTTTTGGAAAATTCCAGTTAGAGATGATTTAATTATATTAATTAATCGTTTTTTAATGTTTTCCTAAGTCTAAACTTAGGGAAACTGATTAATTAAAGTATATTAATTAAATCAAGTGCGAATCTTCTAGATAAAGTCATGGATCACCTCCAAGTTAATCTTAGCCCTTGATTATGTTTTAATCTTGGCCGTTGAAGGGTCAATGAAAGATCATAAGAAGGAGGGTGAGGGGCCTATGGAAAACACACTTAACACTTGAGCCGTTGAGCATTTTCGAATTTCTGTGAGGAAACACAACTTTTGATCAAGAACAAATCACTAGGGCTAGGTTTGCTAAGTGATTTGATTCAATGATCAGATCAGAGAAGGGTAGAAGCAGAGATTGGTCAGGAGGACCAAGAATACATTTCAGAGTGAGGCAACATCTATGCAGGAGAGAGACAGTGCAGTTTCTGGCAGAGGTGACGCAGTTCCTGCAGAGAATCACGTAGAGCCAGCGCAATGTCTCTTGGAGTCATTTCGGAGAAAGATAGACGCTGGGGTTCTAAGCCAGGAGGGCCAAGATCCAGCTTCAGATCAGCCAGATCAGCTGCAGAGAAGGGTGACGCAGTTCCTCTAGCTTGCCTACGCAGGGTTTACGCAGATCCAGCATAAGCAATCACGCAGAGGCAGTGAGGGGTTCATCAGCGTTGTTTTTGATCAGTTGGAGACTTGCTGAGTGAGGTATATCTCACAGACATTTTTGCTGTATAGATTTCTCTAAAGGGTTTGCCGGATGTTGGCACCATAGTTGTATTAAAGATTTTGCTGCTTAATAATACAAACCCTCAGATCTGTTGCACCGGTTTTCCCAAGTTGGGTTTTTCCGAGGACTTAGTCAAAAAATAACTATGTCAATGTGGTTGTTTTTCATTGTATTTTGTTCAAATTGTTTCAGCACTTAGATTTATTCTGTAGCATTATTTGTGTAGAAATGCTTCAGTAATTACTTCGGGTATTTCAATGTAATGAAATAATTATCAAATAATAGGAGTAATTCAGATTTGTTGCAGTAGAAATCTAGATCTAGGATTTTTCACACTAGGACGGCGCCTCCATTCGATGGTTGGCCACATGGACCCCACTAAAGCCGCAATATTTCCTTATGAACTATAGGGAAAGTACTTTTGGTTGCTTAGCTATTATTTGTGGGTCCCTTACCCACTTTATTCCTGCCTAACAATAGAAAAAGCAAAATTAGTCAAAAATTAATATTCCAATTAGCTAACTGCTAATTTGGAATATTATAGAGGAAGTGAGTGCCATAGAGAGGCAGCACCGAGCCGCGCAGAGGCAACGCAATGCTTTAGGAGATTCAGTGTTTTGTTGGGGAGAAGAGCTGATTCAGTGTTAGAAGCCGAAGAGAGAGTCAGGAGGCCAGGAGGATCCATTTCCCAGACAGCAGCTAGCAAGATAGCGAGAGGAGAAGCAGTTCTGAGTTTGTGGGATGCATTACTGCATAGTATGATGCAGTGACTGCATAGAGGCAGCAATGAGTAGCTCAAATCGAGCTAAGGTCAGTGCTGGATCGCTTGTGGGGGTGAGATTATTCTCACTAGATTTATTGTCAGTCATTTCTCTGTATGGATTGCTAGATTTAAGCATCCATAGTTTTGTACTTAGATTTACTACTGCATCATAATCAAACCCTCAACTATTGCACTGGTTTCCCGAGTTGGTTTTTTCCAGGGAGTTAGTCCAAAAATAATTGTGTATTTGTGTGTGTGTGCATTGTTTCTTCCAGCGTTATTTTTCTTCCGCATTATTTGTTTTGTGAAGGTTGCAGTGTATTAGTTTTGATATTTACCATAGCACACAGTAAATAATTTGCTTAATTTATATAACAAATAGAAGAAACTATATTAGTTGTTGCAGTAGGATTCTGGGTAACAGAATTTTCACATGGTATCTAAGTTCAGATAGAAGTTGGCGAGCTCAATTGCAGAGAGGAGAAGAGCTTTGTAGCACTACGTAACCAGTTACTCGAAACCCCAAAGGCTGCGCAATCCATTTGGCTGGGAGGGTCAATTTTTGAGGAAAATTCTGTTTCTCTGAGAGAGTCAGTAGAGAAATTCGATTTTACAGATCAAAGATTACGAGAGGCTGAGGGAGCAGTAGTATTTTCCTTGCAGAGCGGATCTTTAGCTGGGACACAGTATTTTGTAGCAGTTGCTAGTGCAAAATTGCATCAAGAGGAAGAGAAGAGCACACACTGAGGGGATTCTTTCCTCAGGGAAATTCTAGTTCAGAAGTTCGATTTCTCACTACAAAGCAGCAGTAGTGTTAATTTTGGGCAACTAGGTCCAAAATCCATGTTTTGATGCTCAGATGACGATGCCAATATTTTTATTGGATTCCTCTTTCGGAGAGGTGCAAGATCGATCTAAAGATCATCTTGATCGGATGAGCAGAACATGTCTTTTGAATTTATTCCACATGTGCAAGGTCGGCCTGATTTATCCCACATGCATAAGACATATGTCACGTGCCCCCAAAGATGACTATATATTGGAGAGACTTGGAGTTCATTTTACACACACATTTTGTGGAGGCATTATCTTCTTTCTTGGATGGTGCTGAAGCAACGTTCTTGATTCTGTGTTTAGGGTTTCTTGGTGCAGCGTCTTGGTGGAGCGTTCTTGATGAGGCGTCTTGGGGTTGTGTGACACATTAGGTTGGCTGAACTTATGGAGAATTTGTTGGTTGAAGCATCCTGTTAACCGTCATAACACCACCATTCTTTATCTCTGTTTTGGCTTGTCTTCCATCGATCTATTGGTATGTTCTATCTGCATCTTACTTTCATTAAGCCCTAGAAGTTTAAAGTATATTTTCATCTAGCATATAACATCTTCAAAATTTAACATGGTATCGGAGCTAAGGAGAAGACAAAGCCCATCTTGTTCAGAATCTAGGGCAGCGAGATGAGGAGCTGTAAGTGACAGCGGATGTTTGTTTGGGTTTGATTTGGAGGAGGCCGTAGCTACAACAAGCTGCTATGCTAGGCCGCAGGCCATAGCGAGCAGCTGTAGGCAGCATTAAGGCATGTCAAGCCCAAGACCGGTCATCCATTTCAGTTTGGTTTATTTGAAAGGATCTCCTCTTTCGTAAAGGTTGTACATTCTGCGTAGTTGGATATCATGGATTTTGTAATCCGATTAATTTACCCTGCACGGCGGAAGGATTCGGAGGAATATCCAAACAATTTCTGAGGCCCCGCGTTCAATCAAACTGAATTTGACAGCCATTGTTTGAGAAAGGGTTTGATGGACAAGATCCCAATTCCATCATACGAAGCCACAGATTTGCCTTCCTCTGTACAGCGGTTATCGAATGAGCAAAGAAGGCCCATGGCTTACTTGGGGATGAAACTTGGTCTAATAATTTATCAGTAGCAGCGAAAAGAAAAATGGCAGGGATCCGAGCGACACAACAACTCGGCGTATGGTTCATCGCAGCACTGTATCACATATAGTATGGCTCGGACTGCTCCTGTTTAGTATGTATAGTTTGGTATTATCTCAAGCAACAGAGATGGGAGCATAAGCCGGACTATAGCTTATAGAAGCCCCCAAATTTCATCATCATAAGAATTTGTTGATAAGACAAATGCACAAAATCAATTGAGAAGCTGAGCGGTTGGTGGGGCCGTGGAATGGTTAAATAAATTTTAAATTTTTGGTGGCCAAGTCTAATGTATGAGGGTCATGGATTAAATCCAAAACTCATAAAATAAGTTTTCGTCGAAGATTGGCAACGGCCGAGGGACCGCTGCACTCGGTGGCCATTGTGTTTAATGCCAAGTCAGAACGGTCATGACGTAGGCGGGATTATAGGAAGTTGTTGACGGAGTGGCCTCATTAGATTTTATACTGAATATTGCTAAGCGTTGGATGCAGTGTACATTGAAAATCTGGGTAGGTTGGACGAGTTTGAACCCGCAGGCAGACGAGACATCATGGTAGCGAAGGGTCGAATTTATGGACTTGCGAAGCCAAATTTAATTCAAAATACGCTGAAAAGGAGCCGACTAAGACAATTGAGCCATCGTCTCAGAATTTCAGGCTCGAGACAGTCATTTAAACCTCAGGTGTCGAGCTTGCAGGGCCGGAAGACAGAAGAATCGATCTTTATTCCGGCCCAACTGGATTTCAAAATTAAGTTTGCCAATTGGTTGAACTGTAATATCATATCTAGTTATGGGCAGAAAAATAAGTGTTCGAAGACTAGCATTCGAATTCAAAGACTGACATCGAAGTTGTTAATATGCGATTGTACAAAAGAAAAAAAATTGATTAACGAATTTGTTTTGGGTTGGTCAATGCATACGTAAATTACATCACTGTATGTAGACAACAGTCACAGCAGAAGGAAGCTCAGTCCACCTGAAGTGATCTCAATTGCAGAGGACCGAAACATTAGGTTCTCCTACCTGTTAAAGCACATATACCTTGAAACTCAACCTGTCAGTTGTGAAGAGGACATACTGCCTTATTTTCTATGTTTCGGTCAAGGGTTAAAAATGGACTTCTAACTTTTATAAGTTCGGTCCTATGGATAACCCGTGTGGAGGGTTCTGACAGCAAGACAGAAACTATGGACAACATTTTGGAAGGGCCAGATTTGTTTAAGCTCGGACCTGTCACAAATTAGAGGACAGCGTGTGTTGAAGAATGCTAATTACCTGTCAGATCCCTTGAACGGAATCTACATACAGCTGCAAACACTATTGAAGGACAGTTTGGATGCCTTGTACCTGTCTCCCTTGGGAAGGCTCAGATTTATGAGGGACTCAAAACAGTAACCATTGCAATCCTATGAATAATAATGAATGAGTAGTAAAATATTTTGACATTAAAGTAGTGAACAGTGAACATGGAGGGGTGTACAAGTGAAGAAGATCTTGACAGAGGGAATATTGGAGCATATCGTTGGCCAGATCTTGAAGCATTTGGAGGAACCGTTGTGAGGACACCTTTAGGCATCCTGGTTGAAGTGTCGTGAAAGCCATTATTGGGACAACTCAGGAAAGTTTCCATCGTGAACAACTTAGGAAGGAGGATCTTGTGGAGGTGAAGCCACAGTCTTCTAGGCAACTGTTGGAGTGTTTAGGGCCTTAACAAAATCTGTGGGTTATGGCAGAGTATATATGACCTCACCATATGATAGATGGCAGAATCTATATGAACTTGATCTGTGGTATCTTCAGTGGCACATGGAACAATATATATGACCATGAAGTTTGATATCTTCAGTACTGTATGGTAGTATGGCTATAATGAAGATGATAGTGATGTATAATAATAGCACCGAGTGTGAGTCATATGAGTTCAATGACTTTTGCAGAGGAGCTGGCATTAAGAGGGAGACCTTAACCGTATATGTTCCTTAGCAAATTTCGCTGCTGTAAGAACGAAGAGAAGACCCTCATGGCTCCAGGATTCTATCAAGAATGACGAGAGACATGTGGCCCCAAAAAGGGGACATTCCGTGTAAAGCAAGAAGCCGAATAGATACCAAGGGTATCTAGTAGCCATCGTACAATCTGAGCCTGGATCATTGAAGAAGTCGTAAAGCATCAAGTATGGAAGGATGCTATGCACAAAGAGTACGAGTGCATTATGAAGAATGATGTCTGGGATGTGGTCTCGAGACCGGAGGACAAAGCTATTGTCACTTCGAAATGGCTCTATAAGATCAAGCATGGATCTGATGGGAGTGTTGAAAAGCACAACGCAGGATTTGTTGCCTAAGGCTTCTCTCAAGGAAGGCATAGATTATGATGATTTATTATTGCCCTTGCTGCTATGCAAGGATGGAGCCTACATCAGATGGATGTGAACACCGTTATTTTTGCATGGTTCGATAAAGGAAGAGGTGTATGTGAAGCAACCTCTGGGGTTCGAAGTCCAGAATAGAGACTCTCATGTATGCAGGTGGAAGAAATCCCTCTATGGGTTGAAGCAAGCCCCCAGGGCTTGAGAAGAGAGGATAGATAGCTACTTGATGAAGTCGGGCTTCACTCGAAGTAATGCTGATCCGAACCTTTAATTTAAGGGTTGATAGAGAAAAACCTCTCATTCTAGTTCTCTATGTGGACGATCTCTTCCCAACAAAGTGTTGACCCTCTCATTCATCAGTGTAAGAGGGAGCTAGCTTCCAGATTCGAGATAAAAGACCTAGGACCGATGCGTTACTTCCTAGGCCTAGAGGTCTAGCAGAGACCTGGCGAGATTTTCCTCTCTCAAGGAAAATATATTGTGACGCTGCTGGAAAGTTTTGGTATGGTGGACTATAAGTCCGTATCGACACTGATGGAACTCAACTTTAAGAAGTTGAGTGGAAACGCTACTGGGCCCGTGCTAGCAAATCCTACCGAGTATCGACAACTTGTAGGGGCCCTGATGTTCTTAGGGAACATTTGTCTGGATGTATGTTGTGCAGTGACCAATTTGAGTCAACACATGGTTGATCCTCATAACATTCACTGGGTTGGTGCCAAGAAACTCTTGAGATATCTCTAGGGCACGATAGACCATGGGCTGAGATACACTGTCGGGAGTTTAAGACTCCGTGGATATACTGATGCCGATTGGGCTGGCAGTGTGGTGGATTGCAAGAGCACGTCTGTATGTTGCTTCACACTTGGGTATGATTTGAGCAGGAAGCAGAAGTCGGTAGCTTTGAGCACCACTGAGGCCGAATACATTGCAGTGTGTATGGCCTGTTGTGAAGCCACTTGGTTGCGAAAGCTCTTCAGTGAGTTGTTCGAGCATGTGCTAGATGCCACCGTTATCCTTTGTGATAACCAGAGGGGGATTTGTTTGTCAAAGAATCTCATGTCTCACGATCGATCCAAGCATGTTGATGTCTGGTACCATTTTATCCGGGATATGGTATAGTGAGGTGCCGTAAGGTTGGATCATATAAGAACTTATGAGTAGGTCACGGATATTCTCACAGAGCCCTTGGGGAAGGTCATGTTCCTAACCTTCCGTGAGAATCTTGGAATCGTGGAACGACACTATTCTAAGGGTTTGGTTGGACAATGAGCTCTGGGAGCTCCATGGAGCTTTGGGGATAGTTTCTTGGAGCTATGAGAAACCACAGGGCTAGGTTTGCCAAACCTTGTTGGTGTGCTTCTGCCCCACCATTATGATATTGAGTTGGTTCACCTCTCTCTAATCTATGCCCTGCATGCATCCTACCCATGGAATCCCGGACTCATGGGAAGTACCTCTCATTTGGCCAATGAGGTGGGAAAAGCTAGAGACCAGTAGCAAAGACCAATGGATGCATGGGAGATTGTCGTACTCTCTATGTCTAGGATGGCACGTGTCCAACCACTTGATCTGGGATCAAGTCTAGTGAGGTTTCGGACCTCCAACTGACTTCGGGTCAGTTAAACCAACTTTGGGTTGGTATGTGACTCCTTTGAGTCCTATAGAGGTTTCAGACCTCTGAGCTGACTTCGGGTTAGCCGAGAGTGATGTCTTTGTGACTCACCCTTTGTTTTCAAATAAGGAAGCCAGCAAAGCAAGTTACGGCGAGATGACGCATGATGTTTGGATGGCACTAGTGGATGGAGTTCTCCCTAGTTGAGAGGGAGTGTTAATTTTGGGCAACTAGGTCTAAACTCCATGTTGTGATGCTCAAATGATGATGCCAATATTTTTATTGGATTCCTCTTTCGGAGAGGTACAAGATCGATCTAAATATCATCTTGTTTGGATGAGCAGAACATGTATTTTGAATTTATTCCACATGTGCAAGGTCGGCCTGATTTATCCCACATGCATAAGACAAGTGTCACACACCCCCACAGATGACTATATATTGGAGAGACTTGGAGTTCATTTTACACACATTTTGTGGAGGCATTCTCTTCCTTCTTGGATGGTGCTTGAGCAGCGTTCTTGATTTTGCGTTTAGGGTTTCTTGGTGGAGTGTTCTTGGTGAGACGTCTTGGGATTGTGTGACACATTAGGTTGGCTGGACTTATGGAGACTTTGTTGGTTGAAGCATCTTGCTGATCGTCGTAACGCCACCATTCTTTATCTCTGTTTTGGCTTGTCTTCCATCGATCTATTGGTATGTTCTATCTGCATCTTACTTTCATTAAGCCCTAGAAGTTTAAAGTATATTTGCATCTAGCATAGAACATCTTCAAAATTTAACAAGTAGTTATGAGCAGATTTTCCCACTCCAACTGGGAGTGCGTAGAGCCTAGCAACATTTGCGTAGAGGAGAAGAGGAGTTCGACATTTTTGCAGAGATGGCATTAGGAGGGCTGAGAGATTAGGACTGGTTGGACGGAGTGTCTAACTATGTGATTTGGAAGGCAAGGATTACTTGTCTTCTAGATGAGTACGATCTCAAGGCCTACAATGATAACATAGTGGCTATACCCACAGATCCAGATCAACTGAAGGCCTACAAGAAGGAGATGGCAAAAGCAAAGAGACTAATTCTTGATGGGGTTCAAGATCATGTGGTGTCACATATAGCTGGCAAAGATACTGCCAAGCAACATTGGGATACTCTTGCTACGCTATACCAGGGATCTTCCGAGCAACGGAAGATGAATCTTGAGGAGAAGTTGAGATGTACCCGTATGCAAAATGGTGAATGCATAGATCCCTTCCTCACCGATCAACTATCAACTATAGGGTCATCGCCCCAACCTACAGAATTGGAGCAGTTAGCTCTAAACAACGTTTCCAAAGACTGACAGTTCTTTGTCCAGAGTATCCTGGGCAGAGACAAGTTGCCAAAGTAGGACCAGATGTGGGATTATTTGCAAAAGGAGGAGATGACTCGAGATTTGGTGAAGAGCACCATCAATGGCAACAGCAGCAGTGGGATGAAGCAAGTGAAGGAAGAGGAGAATGTGGTCCTTGCATCAAAGGGCTAGTAGGAACAGCGCAGGAGGAAGAAGGACCTTTCCAAGGTCAAGTGCTTTAGGTGTGGCGAGCTAGGCCACTACAACACTCAATGTCCTCTCAGAAAGAAGGACAAAGAGGAGAAGCAGGACCGACAGGCTACATCCGCGAAGATTGATAAGATGTCCTCCAGATTGGAGGAAGATTTTTCCATGATAGCAGACATCTCTCCAGGAGTGAGGTGGGGTGACTTGGTTTTGTAGCCCCAGAGTGCTACATGGTGGGCATGATTCTTGAGGAGGTCCACCTCTTGAATCAATACCTTGCTACAGGAGCCCATGGTATGCAGTGTCAGGATGGACTAGTGGCACTTGGTGCAGTTAGGTGTTAGAGTGATAGATGTAGTATCTAGTAGCGTTCAGAGACTGGGTAGTGCAGAGCAGAGTTGGGAATAGTACAGTTGGCACAGTGGAGAGTCAGCAACAGCGCAGAGGCTTCAGTGACAGCGCAGAGACTAGTAGTAGTCAGGACTAGGGTGACAGATGCTTCACACTGACCATAGTTGGTTCAGTGTTTTGGACAATTCTCAGTTGCAACAATAGTAGATGAGAGGGCATTGCAGATGTTGCAATGCAGATGCAGTAGTTAACAGCAGTTCAACAAAGGCAGCAGCAACACAGATGTAGCGCTTATCAGAGTTGCACAGTAGTTGGTGGGCAGCAGTAGCCAGACATCAGCAGCGTAACACGAGATGATGCAGAGGAAGTGTATTATAGCAGCAGTTTCAGTTACAGTACTAGAATACTTTCCTCGCTAAGAGGGAGTGTTAGTTTTTGTAGCATCAAATGTGTTCTAGCCTCGAGATTTGGCAGAGAGGTTAGAATACATATATTCTCCAATACCCAGAAATCATTTCTGGAAATTCCACCTAGAGAAGACTTAATTAAATTAATTATTCCGTTTTTAATATTTCATAAGTCTAAACTTAGGAAATATGATTAATTAAAATGAATTAATTAAGTCATGGTGAGAATCTTCTAGAAAAAGACTTGGATCGACTTCTAGTTAATATTAGTCATCGATTAAGTTTAATCGTGGTCGTTGATGTCTCAATGGAGATTATAAGAAGAAACTCGATGGGGCTTGGAGAACACACTTACAAATTTTGATTTCACTGGCAGATCGATTTCCAGAGTAGCAGCGCTGAGTTGCCGGAGAGAGAGCTAGTGAGCTCGAAGCAGTGAGAGAGGGGCAGGGATAGTAAGGCCAGAGGAATATTTTCCAGTTCCGGTGGGTGCATTGCAGAGAGGCAGTGAGTGCCACAGAGAGGCAGCTTAGTGCTTTAGAGGAGATTCTGTATTTTGTTGTGGAGAAGAGTTGATTCAGTGCCAGAAGCCGAAGAGAGAGTTTGGAGCCAGGAGGATCCATTTCCCAGATAGTAGCTAGCAAGATAACGAGAGAAGCAGTTCTGAGTTTGTGGGCACAGTACTGTGTAGGCTAATGCAGTGACTGCGCAAAGGCAGCAAAGAGTAGCTCAAATCAAGCTAAGTTCAGTGTCAGATCGCTTGTGGGAATGAGATTTTTATCACTAGATTTACTGTCAGTCATTTCTCTGTATTGATTGCTAGATTTAAGCATCCATAGTTTTGTACTCATATTTATTACTGCATATTAATCAAACCCTTAGCTATTGCACCGGTTTTCCCAAGTTGGGTTTTTCAGGGAACTTAGTCCAAAAATAATTGTGTATTTGTGTGCGTGTGCATCTATTCTTCCAGCATTATTTTTCTTCCATAGTATTTGTTTTGTGAAGGTTGCAGTGTGTTAGTTTTGATATTTACCATAGCACACAGTAAATAACTTCTTAATTTATTTGACAAATAGAAGAAGCTATATTAGTTGTTGTAGTAGAACTTTGGGTAACGAAATTTTCACAGTTTTGAGCAGTTGCTTACGCTGTGCTATGAAGCTCATTCTCTTCTCTGCAACTGATCTCTCTGGCTTTCTATCTGCGCTCTGATACCACATGAAAATTCCGATACCCGGAATCCTACTGCAACAACTGATCTCTCTGGCTTTCTATCTGCGCTTTGATACCACGTGAAAATTCCGATACCCGGAATCCTACTGCAACAACTGATATTGTTTCTTCTATCTATTAAATAAATTAAACAAATTATTTACTGTGTGCTACGGCAAATATCGAAACAAATACACTGCAGCCTTCACAAAACAAATATTGCGGAAGAAAAATAAGTGCTGGAAGAATAGACGCACACACACAAAATACATAGTTGTTTTTGCACTAAGTCCCTAGAAAAACCCAACTCAAGAAAATCGGTGTAGCAGCTGAGGGTTTGATTATTATGCAGTGGTAAATCTGAGTACAAAACTATGGTTGCTTAATATAGCAAACCAATACAGAGAAATGCTTGACAATAAAACTAGTGAGAAAAATCTCACTTACACAAGTGATCCAACACTGACCTCAACTCGATATGAGTTGCTCCTCTTTGCCTCTGCGCAGTCACTGTTTCAGCCTACACAGTACTGCGTCCCACAACTTGGAATTTCTTCTCCTCTTGCTCTCTAACCAATTGTTGTCTGGGAAATGGATCCTCCTGGCCTCTGGACTCTCTCCAACTTCAGGATCTTGCTTCTCCTCCTTATCCTTTTTCTTAAGAGGACATTGTGTGGCATAATGTCCCATTTCCCCACACCTGAAGCACTTGATCTTGGACAGATCTTTCTTCTTCTGCTTTTGTTGCCCCTTTTATGCAAGGGCAGTGTTATCTTCTTCCTCCTTCTCGACTTTCGTACCGCTACTGCCATCCTTAATATGGATTTTGAAGAGATCTCTCCTTAACGCTTCTTGCTGCAAGGTTGCCCACATCGCTTCCCATCCTAGAAGCTTTTCTCTGCCCAAAATGCTTTGGACAAAGACCCGATAATCTTCTGAAACAGAGTTCAGAGTGAGTCTTACTAGCTCAGAGTCTTTGGGTGTTGATCCCACTGCTGACAGTTGGTCTCGGTTATCCTGAATTCTAGACAGGAAGGAGTAAAACGCTCTCCCTTCTTCATCCTGGTATTATGCATCTTCTCCTCCAGATACATCTTCCGTTGCTCGGAAGATCCTTGGTATAGCTTTTCTAGCCCTACCCACATTTCTCTAGTAGTGTTCTTTGCTGCTATGTGAGGTACGATGTGATCCTTCACACCATCTAGGATCAATCGTTTGGCCCTAGCCATGTTCTTCTTGAAGGCTCTTAGATGTGCTGCATCCAGTGGTTCTACAACTGCACTGTCTATGAGGGCCTTTAGATCATGCTCATCAAGGAGAAACAAAATCCTTGACTTCCATATAACATAGTTGGAGGCACCCTCCAATCTATCTTGGTCACGCAATCCATTGTTGGTCGTCTCCTTAGCTGTCGATATCTTGCTCTAACCCTCTGCTCCGCTAGAATTATGCACTCCTTAAGGAGTAAGTCACTACTTCTGCTGCTGCACGGGAAAAACTGAGTTTATTTGAGTAAGAAAATTCTCTGAGGTCAAGAAATCCCCAATCTATGTTTTTCAGAAATTTTATGACACTTATGCACTAGCTCTTTACTGTTGTGCAGTAACTGCGTCCTTCAGCTACGCTGGTCTACTACGCTGCCTCTTTTGCAATTGAAAAAGCTTACCCCTCTGTCAACTCTCTCAGAGGGAGCCTTTTCTGCGCTAGATTGCCCTCCTGGCTTGGACAACATAATTTCTGGGAGGGTCTGCTGCTGTTTACACATATCCCGATCTCTTCAGCGTTGATCTGCTAGTTCACTCTTCTTTCTCCTACACTTTAGCTTGAATAAGCTCTGATACCATGTGAAAAATCCTAGATCCGGATTCCTACTACAACAAATCTGAATTACTTCTTCTATTATTTTTCGTAATGATTTCATTACATTGAAATATCGAAGTAATTACTGAAGCAGTCTACACAAATAATGTTGTAGAATAAATCTAAGTGCTGAAACAAACTGAACAAAATACAATGAAAAACATCCACATTTGATAGTTATTTTTGGACTAAGTCCCCAGAAAAACCCAACTCAGGAAAATCGGTGTAGCAGATCTGAGGGTTTTAGATTATTAAGCAGCAGAAACTTGAGTACAACTAGGGTGCAAAACATCCGGCTCACCCTTCAAAGAAAATCTAGACAACAGATGAAAATGTGAGGTTGTAATATTCATAATTAGCAGTGGCTAATTGGAATATTCGATTCTTGCTCAATTTTGCCGTCTATAGTTTATTAATAAATAAAAAGGTGAGTGAGAGGGTCTAACTCACTTAGTGGAATAAAACACAATCCCTAGTAGCACAACGTTGTGACTTAAAGGGAGCCAAGGGGGGCCAAGCACCACGTAGAGAGGGGGCCCACGTATGCTCTAGAAGCTACTGCGCAGATGAGGATGAGCACGTGGCAAGAGAGAGAGGCTACGTTGAGGAGATAGGCCTTAGGGTTTTGGAGGAAGGCCAACGTTATAAAAGAGGGAGGAGCCTCCTCATTTCATTCATTCGTTGTTGATGATATTGAGCTGGTCATTTCGACTTCTTGAGCACGTTGGTTGTTTAGCCTGTCTGCAGCACTATTTAGTGCATTGAGTGTCTCCAGTCGGAGATCTCGCCCTTAGCCCCGGGGGACTTCGAGTGCCTGCTTGGGCAAGGTTATTTCTTCAGCATTTTGTGCGAGGTTTTGGTGTTTGGTTTTGTTGCGGAGCCGAGCATTCACAGAGACTGCGCAGTCATTGAGAGGGAGGACGCAGTCCATCTAGGAGGTGTTCCGGATTGGGATTTTTGCAGGAGATTTGAGTTGAGATTTTGAGTAAAGGATCAGCCTTTGCCTTTAGGAGGATTTTGGTGGAGTTTGAGGCGATATTTCAGTCATTCCTATTCAGCCTCGGCACAGAGCCTTGGAGGCCAGCGTAATTCCCCAAGGGGGTGTTTTTTGGAGGTCAGCCATTTCTGATATGGTTTCTGGGTTTTGTCGAGATTGGTGAGTAGAGGAAGATTCCAAATTTTCAGCTCATTCCGGCAAGGGGAGCAACCCCTAGTCATCAGTTCATTTCAGTGGTAGCAGCTACACGGCAGTTTTTCATCAGCTGGGACGCAGTTCAGAGAGCAGCCATTTCCGGTGTATTCTGAGAGTATTTCTTCACTTGCCTTGAGCAAGTTTAGGTGCCATCACTTTGATCACCTATTGTACTTCATTATATTTCTCAGTTTAATAAAATGGCTTAGCATTCTCTCTCTATATTTCTGGATGAGTTGTTGTACATTCTTTCTATGCTATTGTATGTTTGCTGCACTGTTATATATATATATATATTTTCGGGCATTCTAGCTCTATACCACTTGGTGTGTTTGTCTCATACTCTTAGACAGAGTCTGAAAAGGGCCAGGCAACCTCCAGATTTCGTCCTCTTTCAGAGGCGGCATATCTGGTAAACGCCCTCCCAGTCCATCTCTGGTTGGAATTTTCCGTGTTTTAGAGATATCCCCGAAACGGGATACTACAGTGGTATCAGAGCCAGATTCTGGCTCAGCCTGTGGAGCTAGTTGTCTATGACACCGGGAAAGAGGCCATATATTTGTTACAGAGGCAGGAAGTACAGAGATCGTGAGCGTAGGTTGGAGAACACCTACGGAGAGGGAGATTGTGTTCGGGTGGTGGACACAGAGTAGGAGGAGCCTGTGAAAGACGCAGAGCAGGAGGAGCCTGTGTTAGATTCAGAACAGAGAGAGCCGATGGTAGATGACACTGAGGCCAAACGGTTTGGGGAGGCACTCCTCAAATCGGTGCAAGATTTAGCGAGGCAGATTGAGGTGATGGGTCAGAGATTCACCGCTGTAGAGGCTAGACAGCGTGACACCCCACGGGTATTCCAGGTAGGTGAGGGATCAGGTACATCCCACCATTTGCCGGAGCATGGTGCTACTCAGCGTGATACTACTCAGCCGATGGCTTCCCATGCACCTACACGCTCTACCATGCCCACTTTCTTGGGAGCAGACACAGGGGCAGGAGCCCAGCAGGAGGCAGAGCCCGGACACATGGGCGAGCATTTTGCAGAGTATCAGGCATATGGGCAGGAGTTCAAGGATGCTCTCTCATTCCGAGATTTTGTTAAGCTCCAGCGGGACAGTAGACCCCGCGACCATCATAGAGGGCACCGACATTATCATGATGGAGATAGCCACCGCACATCTAGCAGATTCCATTTGCCTACGTTTGATGGGTCATCAAACAGTTCGGCAAAGTCTTGGGTGGAGAAGCTGGATATCTATTTCCAGCTTAACCAGATGTCGGAGACGGAGGCCATCAAGGTGGCGACATTACATTTGGATGGTGAGGCCCAGGACTGGTGGTTCCATGGGATGCTCACACTTGGACACTCTACAGTGATGACGTATGCCGAGTTTACCAGGAGATTTATGGAGCGATTTGACAGGAGGGATCCGGAACAACACTTTGTTGAGCTGACGAGGCTCAAGCAGACTGGGAGCCCAGAGACATACATTGCAGATTTCTTGAGGGTTTCAGTGATGGTGCCAGATCTATCCGCAGCAAGGATGATCTATATGTTTGTGGAGGGGTTATCAGAGCCACTTCGGGGTTTAGTGAGATCTACTAGACCAGCTACACTCCAGGATGCTATTAGCAGGACACGGGATTTACAAGATGCATTTCCCAGGACTCGTACACCTTATCCCCAGTGACAGGGTTTCCAACCCAAGGGGAAGGATGTGAGGATTCCACCTCCAAAGGGGAATCCAGGATGGGCACAGATAGATGATGATGCCAGGAGGGAGCTGAGGAAGAAGCGGCTATGCTTCACTTGTCAGGAGCCGTGGGCACCAGGGCATAGGTGTGCCGCTGGCAAAGCACACTTCATTGAGGTCTTCTCCGATGATAGCGGGGAAGAGGATGAGGAGGATGACGAGGAGGTAGGAGATAGTCAGACGGCCTAGGATCAATTGCCACCTCCACCTCCAGGGACAGGAGGTGCAGCCTTTGCACCCACAGGAGGGAACCTTGCAACCTTGCGAGGAGTTCCCAAGTATTTGACGTTGCGTGTACGAGGGACAGTACGTGGCCAGCGAGTATTAGTTTTGGTGGACAGTGGGGCAACCCACAACTTCATCAATGCACAGATGGTCAAGAGGAGAGGTATACCGACCGAGAGCTTTGATGGATTTTCAGTTCTAGTTCCAGGAGCTCGGACGACGCAGTGTGCTCGGTATGTTCCAGAGTTAGCAATGACGATGGGTACCTACACCGTGACGAACCACTTTTTCGTGGTCAACATACTAGATACCAATGTGGTATTGGGTGTTCAGTGGTTGATTACTTTGGGGAAGGTCACCACTGATTGGGAGGCCTTGAAGATAGAGTGGGATGATAAGAAGACCGAGAAGCACGAGAAGATCTGTGGGATGCACACTTACCCACCTTAGACTGTTTTGGCACACCGAATGGAGGCAGATTTCCGGAAGGGAGACATAGAATGGGTGGTTGAGTTGCGGGCATCAGAGGCAAAGACCATAGGTTAGGCAGTTCATCCTAATATACAGGCCATCCTTGACAGGTATGATGCAGTGTTTGGGAATATACCACCAGGTCGGCCACCGGACCGAGGGTTCAAGCACACCATTGAGCTTGAGCAGGGCATTCAAGCAGTGATTACTACCCCCTATAGGCATCCCAAAGCCTATCGGGATGAGATTGAGCGGGCCATCCATGAAGAAAGAGCATGAAACATATTTGCAAAAGACAAGCCAAGACAAGAGAACACAAAGATTGGCTCAAGCCAGGGAAAAACCCTAGAAGGGGAAAACCCTTGATCAATTCTTCATATTATTATTATCAAATGTTCAGCAGAAAAGAGAGAAAGAGAGAGAGTACAAGTTGATTTGCCAATATGATGAGCAATACCATAATCTGGTTGTCAAATATGCATCCTTCTTTACTGAAGATGAGGATGGAAAAATCATTGTTCAGATAGGACCTCCATCCAATCAAAACTGGACCCAACACCTGGAATTGATTGAACATATCTTCATGCTTCACCGATTTAGGTTTGCTCTTTCTGTTATTGAACTCAATCTTATTAGGGCTAATCGTCAATTATCTTTAGCCCTAATCTACTGCTGAAGTACCCTTCCAAAAACTGTTGAAATTTGGTCACTGGAGTACAGGTGGTTCCCTAAGGCTTTGATCTTTGGCCTAGGGAAAAGTGTCCAAAAGAATTTAATTTTTCTCGTAAAGTGACTTTATAATTTTTATAAAGTCAAATCTAATTTAAAAGTGACTTTAAGTGATAATAAAGTCAAATCTAATTTAAAAGTGACTTTTAAGTGATAAAGTTACTAAAGTCTAATTTTAAAGTGACTTTAATAAAGTCAATGTAAAATTAGAAAGGAAAAGTGACTTTGGAAATAAATGACTAAGTAGGTCTTTATTAAAGTGGGGTGAATTAAAAAATAGAAAGTGAGATTTAAATGAGCATTTAATCTCAGCCCTAGATCTCAATCTATTTCAACCATTGGATTTAGGGATTCCCCAAAAGTCACTTAGGGTTAGGTTAAAGGAGGAAAAGGAGGAAAAGGTCATTCATTCTTTCATGAGCAGATTGGGAGAAGGAGAGAAGGAGAGCTGGAGATTTTTCTGAGCAGTGAGAAGAAGGAGGGCAGCAGTGAAAAGATTTCAGCAAAGGTACAACAGCAATTATTGGCACACATCTTGAGGCAGAAAATCCGTACAGCAAAGGAGAGGCAATGTTTCCAAGTGAGGAGGCATAGAAATCGAGGAAGAGGGTACAGCAGCAAGCACGCACTCCAAGGCACAAAAATTAGGCACGTTTTTCAAAGAAGAGGGTGGCTGTCATTTTCGGCACAAAAATCGAGGAAGAGGACAGCAGCTACAGCTCTGTTTTTTGGCACGAATTTCGAGAGAGGTTGCAGTACAAAATCTGTACAGTCCGTACAGCAAAGTACGGCTGTTTCGGCACGCTTCCCAAGGTGGTCGTACAGCATTTAATGCTGTCCTAAGGTGCTGTAAATTTTCTGTTTTTTGTTGTTGCTAATTTGGCACAATTTCCGAGGCAGTGTGCAAGCACGAAAGTCGAGATAAGTCTGTAAATTGGTTGCTGGAATTTTTTCTGAGTTTTTCCTGTTTCACTGTAAAAAGCAATATTCAGAAAAATAAAAGAGAAGCTTTCGAACTGGTTTTCCGCAAGAGTTGTAGGGGGTTTTTCCAGGGTCATGTTGACCAAAAATATCAGTGTTAAATGTGTTGAATGGCTGTTTTATGCTTGCTGATTTTTTATTTCTGCATTTTCCAGCATTCTGTAAATTTTCCAGAATTTGTGTTTTCAGCAAAAATTTATTTTCCAGTTTGTTGAATGTAAGGATATGGGAAAGGGCATTTAACTATTTGGAGAAATAAGGTGAAACTGAAAACCGGGGTGGGAAAGAGGAAATTTTTACAAAAACTGCAGCTACCTTCTTATGAGGCTTCTCTATACATCGCTAGCTGGTAGGGCTACTTCCAGCCCTCTATTCAGACTCATAACCCTCCACAAACAGAGATCTAGGGCTCGGCCCCCCTTCTGGCTTTAGTATAGGACTGCGGCCTTCTTACCAATGATTTTCCCACACAGAAATGTCTCAGAACTAGACCCAGAACATGCCCAAACAGTCCTCAAATATCTGCTAATACTCGACCTTGCTACTAGGACAATGCAATATCCAAATAGCCTATGAAAAGGCTTGAGAACCCGACCTCTTTTCCTTCAACTGGTTTTCTCCTTCATCTACGCCAAACAGAGATGCGAGTTGCCCTTATGTTCCATGAGGATGTGTATTCTATGATGTGAGTGAGAACCCTTTTCTATATTAGATGGACGGAAGGTCGACCTTAAAATTTGGAGGCAAATTTGAAATTTAAAATTTCGATTTTTCCCGCCTAAACAAAATCATAACTTATAGAATTTCTTTTGAATAAACCAATATTTTCCTTTGACCAAATTTGACAATCTTTAGATCGATTTTGGTCCTCTTGAAAAGATGAAAAGAGGGATTCAATGGAATGATTATCTCCATCAACTGAGTAGTCCTAGGTGGAATTTTACCCTAGTTTCCAATTTTAACACTCCCTCTCAACTAGGCAAAATTCCACCTAACAATCCATCTGCTACCATAGATCATCATGCCATCTTGCCATCATAAACAATGTCTGTCATCATGAACCATCTCTGTCTTTCTCTGTTGAACATTGATGTAAATAATGAAGAAGAATTGATTAAGAGTGAATCACAAGACCTTGCCACTCTCCACTGACAAAAGTCTGTTCGGAGGTAGAACCTCAATTGATCCCAGATCAAGTAGATAAATACCATGCATTCTAGCATAGGGAGTACGGTAGTACGCAATGCGTCCATCGGTGGTGCTATGGTCCCTAACCACTTTTCACAACTCATTGGCCAGATGAAAGGTACTTCCCATGTGTCTTGGGCTACATGGGTAGGATGATGTAGAAACACCAACAGGTATGTCCTACTCAGAATCACACATAGGGAAAGGAGAAACCACATCCTATAAACACATATCACAATCACATGTAGGGAAAGGATAAACCACATCCTACAAACCATATGTAGGGAAAGGATGAACCACTCCTACATGTATTCAAAAACACCGATAGTAGGGAAACGATGAATCACATCCCACCGACATGTTAACCATTAATCGTAGGGAATGAGCATCCTACATGTTGGGAAAGGAGGAACCTTCAACCACGTCCCATTAACATGTCAACAAATGCCTATATGCATCTCTCACTGGGGTATCTGCAGGAGAAGGTGAACCACTCATCCTGCTCATATGCCATAGGTGAAGGTGAACCACTCATCCTATGCATATGTTACCAACAGTAGGGGAAGGTGAACAACTCACCCTACATACATGTGAACCATCATAGGGTATCACAGGGGAAGGTGAACCACTCAACCAGTACATAGCGCACCACTAGGGGAAGATGAACAACTCACCCTATGGTCGCTCATAGTTCAAAAAATACCCCAAGCCTCCAAGAGCTCCCAGAGCTCAATCTTCAACCAATCATCCCTTCATGCAGGGAATAGTGTCAGGCTGCTCTTTGAAAGACAAGGCTAGATATTGATGACTGGTTCATCGATAAGAGCCTTATTGCTCCATCCAGCAGCATCTAGATGTATATATGAAGGTATACAAATCATCAAAGAGCTTCTTCAGACATATTGACTTTCAACTAGCCATTCTTAGCAGCACTTAGCAATCTTCTATCTTCTACTGTAATATTCCCAATTAGCAGCAGCTAATTGGAAATATTAATTTTGATCAATTTTGCCTTATATAATTAAATTATAAATAAAAGTGAGTAGAGGGGGACATAACTCACTCTAAAAATAAAGTTCACTCCCTAGTAGACACAACGTTGTAACTTAAGTGAGCCAAGGGGGGGGCCAAGAGACCACGTAGAGAGGGGACCCACGTATGCCCTAGAAGCTCCTACGCAGATAAGGATGAGCACGTGGCAAGAGAGAGAGGCTACGTTGGGGTTTTGGAGGGAAACCAACATTATAAAATGGGAGGAGCCTTCTCATTTCATTCATTCTTGTTGTTGATGATATTTGAGCTAGACTTTTGTCTTCTTGAGCACGCTGGCTGTTTAGCCTGTCTACAGCACTGTTTAGTGCGTTGAGTGTCTCCGGTCGGAGATCTCACCCTTAGCCCCGGGGGACTTCGAGTGCCTGCTCGGGTAAGGTCATTTCTTCAGTCTTTAGCGGGAGGTTTGGTTGGTTGTTTTGCTGAGGAGCTGGGCTTCTCTTGTGACTGCGTAGTCCCTGGGAGAGAGGACGTAGTTCTACTTGGAGGTGATCCGGTGCGGGCTTTCTGCAGGAGTTTCAATTGATATCTGGAGGAGAGGATCAATCTTTGCCAGTAGGAGGTTTCCTGAGGAGTTTGTGGCACAGTTTCAGCTATCATCATTTGGCATCTTGGAGGGCAGCGTAATTCCCTGAGGAGGCACTTTTTGGTGATTTTCGGAGGCTGACCATTTTTGATATGGTTTTTGGGTTTTGTCCGGGTTGGCGAGTACAAGTGGTCTGCAGATTTTCAGCTCATTCTGACAAGGGGATCAGCCCCTAGTTTTCAGTCCATTCCAGCAGCAACAGTTTTACGGCAGTTTTCCAGCAGCTGGGACCCAGTTTCTTAGAGCAGCCATTTCCTGTCTTTCTGAGAGAGTTCTTCACTTGCCTTGAGCAAGAATAGGTGCTATCATTCCGATCATCTATTGTATTTCATTATATTCTCAGATTAATTAAATGGCTTAGCATTCTCGACATTTTTATGAGTATTTGCTTTATGTTCTATTTTTGGCATTTTCTATATTGTCGTATGCTTGTATTGCTGTCTATTTCCCTTCCGGGATATTACAGTGGTATCAGAGCATAGTTCTGGCTCAACCTGTGGTCTATGACATCGGGAAAGAGATCATACAGAGGTTTGCTGGAATTTTGGAGAGCAATAGCAGTTGCAGTACCAAAAACGAAATTGGAAAAAGGGCCAAAATACAAAGGGTCAAATTTTGAAATTTGGAATTAGAAGAAACCCTTTTGAGGTTTTCTGGGTTTTGGGCAACGATCACCTTCCCAAGTTCCTAGAATTTTCTGAGTAGTTTTCAGTGGGTAAATCAAAGGCCGAAGACAAGTCGCAGTATAGTTTTGGAGCAGCAGTGCCATTTCATGAGGAGCCTGTAGAGACATAGCAGGAGGAGCCGATGGCAGGTGATGATGGTGCAAAGAGATTTGGGGAGATGCTCCTCAAATCAGTACAGGATCTGTCGAGGCAGATTGAGGTGATGGGACAGAGATTCACTGCTGTGGAGGCCGGACAACGTGAAACCCCAAGGGGTTTCCAGATTGGCGGAGGATCAGGCACATCTCGCTATTTGTCGGAGCATGATGCTACTCAGCATATCGCATCACATACACCCACACGTCCCACTATGCCCTCTTTTTTGGGTGCAGACACATGGGCAGGAGCACAGTAGGACCCAGAGCCCAGCCACATGGGAGATTATTTTGCCGAGTATCAGGTATATGGGCAGGAGTTCAGGGATGTCCTTCCATTTAGAGATTTTGTTCAGCTCCAGCGGGATAGCAGACCCCACAACTTTCACAGTGGGAACAGGCACTCACATGATGGGGGCTTACAGCACACAGTAAGCAGACTCCATTTACCGACATTTGATGGGTCATCCAAGCGTTCGGAAAAAGCTTGGGTGGAGAAGTTGGATACCTCTTTCCAGCTTGACCGAGTATCGGAGGGGGAAACCATCAAAATGGTTACCTCGCACTTGGAGGATGAGGACACACAAGATTGCAGGGAGTTCGAGGATACACCTAGTGTGACACAGGACTCACCATCATTAGAGACCTCCTTGACCGTGTCGGTTGATATCGTAGTGGAGAAGGTAGAGCCTACCCCAGTAGAGCCATCCATTGAGGTGATGACTGGAGCCATGTCCGAGTCTTCGGGTGGTAGCAGCACACGACAAATGGGTGAGGTATCAGGAGATGTATCCACTTTCGATGAGGCACTAGGAGATACAAAGGTATTGGATGATGGTCGCAGACAGCGGTATCATCGGCTTCGGACAGACCTTCGAGTCTTAAAAGGGAAGGCCACATCAGTACGGGAGGCCATTTTGTCGCAGGACAAGGAGCTGGAGGGCATGAGAGTGGCTTGTGCTGAGTCAGCGGCCAAGTTGGCCCGCATTGGGGAACGACTGGATTCCCTGATGGTACAATCAGAGGGCACGTTGGAGCGTCAGATCATTCCCCTTCAGGCATGCATGGATGGGACTAGCAGTGTTGTTGGGTCATCTCTTCCCATTGGAGAGAGAGAGGCAGAGCCACCTAGTCAGATCTCATATGTTGACTTGGATAGAGGTATGAGACGATCAAAATTGCACAGGGTACAACATCCACATGTTGAGGTTGGATGGCGAGAGATTTTGAGTTGGTACTCGGTGGAGCGGGCTATGGAGATAGTGATGGATCTGATTGTAGCTCAGCAGGAGTTTCTATGCATGGGGAATACAGGAACCCCAGATTGGCATTGGGATCCAGGTGGGATCACCTATCGCTTCCCAGGCAGGTCGGCTGACTATGTCTTGGAGAGTACAGTTGGCCTAGCAGTAGAGCATGTGCAGTTTCGGTCAGCTCCAGTGGCCAACCAGTTTATGGGTAGACTCCCTAGGTTGTCTTGGCATGACATTCATACATGGGATCACGGGGTGGTCAGCACACCTTGGCAGGAACTTGTCGGAGGAGGTGGCATTGGCAAGCCACTAGATGGCACCTTGTATGGGGCCAAGGATTCTTCACCTTTGTGTGGGGCACAGAGGATGCAGCAGAGCCGAGCAGTGGTGGTAACACTACTGACACACAGGGAGATTCACTTCTCGGACCCCTTGAGGGGGATTTGGAGTGATGTTCCATTCGTTGGTAGGTATAGTGATGCGACGGTGGAGACGATGATACCGATTGGTGGTAGTCCGACAGGTAGGGGCATAGCTCTAGGTCATCACATCCAGGGATGTGTGGGAGCCTCTAGCATTGAGCAGTGGACTGCCGGTGGACATGGAGTTGCATGGTGTACTACCGTAGTGTGTGGGATTGCATTGTGGAGTAGGAGTGTCCTACATCACATTGAGAGCTCGCGAAGAGTGACCGATGCCTGGACGCAGTCAGGGCATGAGACGGTACTGGGTGGTACGACAGTAGCATGGGGTATCCAGCAGTATACAGGGGTATACCTCAGTGTGCAGTGGCATGGCGAGGAGTACATGGATGATCGGTGGTATGCGAGGGCATACGGTGCTGCACAACAGGATCTTAGAGCATTGCCGCTAGGGAGACTCATGGACAGGGACACCGAGCTCACCTTTGGGAGTAGTTCACCCAGGATCGATGGGGAGATGGATGAGCGATACTTGGCGGTATCTGTGGAGACTCATACACCTGCCTCTCTTCTACATCACTCACTGGCACATCCGATTTTTTGTTGTCCTTTGGCACTTTGGGCATGAGCAGCGGGGTACGCGAGGCTCACCCAAGATATTTGGATGACACTCAGCACACTAGGAGAAAGACTTCTCAGCAGTGGCACTGGGTTGGAGCGCTAGTTGACAGCCACAGGTTAGGGGATGAGATGATCCTTTGCAGTGGTGGCACATCAGTCATTGTTGGGCCTATGCTTGTGGAGCAGGTCATGAGGGAGACATGCATCATTTTTCCCTCAGGGCATGTTGAGATCATGCATGAGCAGAGGATACTGGGTTCAGCAAAGGTAGCATCCCAGCATACGTCTGGACTCCAGACATTGTATCTACACTTCATCGAGAGGGTGGATGGCATATTCAGTGCAGATGAGGTGGCGGAGGTAAAACAGGAGGGCATTCCTTCTGTATGCCAGGGTGAGGACTCTTCTTCATATGAGTCCATAGGATCAGTGGAGGTCATTTCCGGAGAGCGAGAACAGTCAGATGCATTGACATCGAGTACGGTGACAGCAGTTGCAGATCCATATCCTCTGGAGGTGTTGGAGGTTGATGGGATTGTTCCGCAAGAGGCTAGTTGTTAAATTTGGACAACTAGGTCCAAACTCCATGTTATGATGCTCAGATTAAGAGGCTAATATTTTTGTTGGAATCCTCTTTCGGAGAGGTGTAAAATCCATATATAATATGTCTTAATCCGATGAGCAGAACATTTATTTTGAATTTATTATTCTTAATAAATTAGATGTGCAGGTCGGCCTTAAGATTGCACGCCCCCAGCAGATGTGTCACACGCCCCAATGATGGATATAAATACAGGAAAAGTTGGAGAGCATTTCATCACAACACAACTCACATCTTCCTCTCTCATCTGAAATAGTACGAGCTACCTGGAGGACGAGTTTCAGCCACACGTGGGAAGGAGAAGGAGGACAAATCGTACGGCAGAGTTGAAGTACGATTTTTCTGCAGCTAGGGTTTCGCAGAAAGTTTGACCAGCGTTGACTTTGGTCAACGCATGGTCCAATCAAGCTGAAAACTTGTGGGAAGTTCGATTTATGAAGGCCGTACTACTTGGCACAGAAATCGAGGTCAAAGGGTTGACCGTTTTGCTGCTGCGTTGACTTTTAGCTTGCTGCCTTGCGTTGACTTTTTCAGGACAGCGTTGACTTTTGTGGAGTTGACTTGCGTTGACTCATTTGCTGATTGGAGGTTTGTTGTGACACATGCTGGGCTGGCTGACCAAAGAGACTTTGCTGGTTGAAGCATCCTGTTGACCGCCGTAACGAACACACACACATTTTCCTGTTTCTGATTTGTCTTCTGTAAGATCTACTTATATGTTCTATCTGCATTTTGCTTAACTATTTGTATGATTGCTGTGAGAAAAGTAAAACTGCTCTTAGCATAGAACATCTACAAAAATTTACATGCTATCGGAGCTGAGGTGAAGACAAACTCTATCTTTAGCAATCATCACCGGAAGAAATGGGTTCCACTAGTCTTGAATTCAAAGAGAATGACAAGCTGACCGGAAGTAATGACTTCCATGCCTGGAAGATGATATTAGATCTCAAATTGGAAGATCATGATCTCTTGGATCATGTGACAGGGAAGATTCAAGAACCTCCATCCAATGCCTCTGCTGCTGTTAGAAACAAGTATAAGAAGGGAGAAATCAGAGCAAAGCTGCTGATCAGGGAATCCATAAATAAGAGTCCGGTTGCCTACATATCTGAACTAGGCACATCCAAGGAGATGTATGACAAATTGATACTTATGTTCCAAGTAAACAATGTGAACCAAGTGCTATTCCTCAAGAACAAGTTGAAGAATATGAAGAAGGGCCGAGACGAGTCTATTCAAACTTTCTTTATGAAGTTGACCGAAACCAGAACAATCTGCTAGCTATTGGGGAGACAATAGCTGATCGTGAGATGGTTCTCATCGCACTTGGAGGACTTCCATATGAATGGCAAGTATTCACAACTACCATTCTCAACAATAATACCATTCCTAACTTTGATGAGCTTCTGTCTAGATGTATGCAAGAAGAAACAAGGATGAAGGAATTCGATAATGAAAGAAATGCTGCCTATGGTGCTCATTCCCGAAAGAAGAACTCTGGTGGTTCTAAGGACAAAGGAAGGACAAAGACTCAAGAGAAGAAGGGTAAATGTTTCACCTATCATAGGCCTGGACAATATGCTAGAGAATGCCCCTTCAAGAAGGATTCTCCCGATGGTGACGATAACAACAACAACCGAAGGAATGGGAATCGAAGAAATGACAAATCCAAAGGAAAGAGGAAGGCTCACTTTGGTGGAAACAATCAACCTTCTAAAAGGTCCAAAAATACCAGGTATGAGGAGTCTAATGTTGTTGATAAAAGAAATGAGTATATTCTAGTATCTGCTCTCTCAGCTGCATCTCCGCCCGACACTATGGATGTCTGGCTAATCGATAGTGGTGCCTCAAGACACATCACCGGATTCAAGGAAGCACTTTCCGACATGGTTGAAAGGGATACTAATCTAGAAATTATCCTTGGGGATAATGCCACTTATCCTGTGAAAGGGACCGGGACTGTGACCCTCCACTTGTCTCAAGGACAAGTCCTCCGTCTACAAGATGTACTCTATGTACCCAAATTGAAGAAGAACCTTGTGTCCGTATCTGCCATGGAAGACAAAGGATTCAATGTAACTTTCTCTGATGGAAAGGTGCTCATGTGGAAGAAGAGCTTCAAGGAAGCTATCTCAATTGGTTTTAGAGTTGGTACACTCTACCAAGTTGGAGGGAGTCCGTTGGGAGCTATGACTTGTGATACTATCCGTCAAACCGAACTATGGCACCGAAGATTTGGACACCTTCATTACAAGGCCCTTCCCGAAGCAAGGAAGGTGGTGACAAGGATGCCTGACTTTGGAAATAATCATGAAGGTGTATGTAAGGGCTGTGCTGAAGGAAAACATACAAGGGGACCTTTCCCCTCAAGTGTCACAAAGACATCTGATATATTGCAACTGGTCCATTCTGATATATCTGGTATGTTGCCCGTGACATCCCTGGGGGGATGTTCTTACTACATGACATTTACCGATGACTTCTCTCGCAAAACCTGGATATACTTCTTGAAGAAGAAGGATGAGGCTTTCATGTGGTTCCGTACCTTCAAAGCCTTGGTGGAAAATATGACCGGAAAGAAGATCAAGATTTTGAGGACTGACAATGGCACCGAATATGAGTCAAATGAGTTCAAAGACTTTTGCAGAGCAGCTGGCATTAAGAGGGAGACTACCACTGCATATACTCCTGAGCAGAATGGTGTTGCTGAACGCAAGAATAGGACTATTGTGGAAGCTGCCCGTGCCATGCTATGTGACCAGGGTCTACCAAAGTTTCGGTGGGGAGAAGCTGCAAATACTGCTGTGTACATTCAAAACCGATGCCCTCATTCCGCTTTGGACTCCAAAACTCCCGAAGAGGTTTTCTCTGGTAAGAAAACTGATGTCTCACATTTTAGAATTTTTGGATGTCCTGTCTATTTTCATGTGCCGAAAGAAAAGAGAAGTAAGCTGGATGCTACTGGGAAGAAAGGAATGTTTGTGGGCTACAGTGAGACTTCTAAGGCATATAGAGTCTATGTACCCGGTCAAAGGGAAGTAGAGATAAGCCATGATGTCACTTTTGACGAAGATGCTTCCCTGAAGAAAGTAGTAGATCTTCCTAGATCTGAAGAAAATCATGAAGAAAGACCTGGAAATCTGGAAGAACCCCAGGATGAGACTATGCCTGATATTGAAGGGCCAATGGACCCTATTGATCCACCCCCTTCACTGGGAAAGAGACCATCATGGCTCAGGGACACCCTCGAAGATGCTGAGGGTCATGCTGCCCCTAGAGGGACATTCCGGGAAAGCAAGAAGCCGTGTAGATACCAAGGGTATCTAGCTGCCATGAGTACTATTGTACAATCTGAACCTGGATCTTTTGAGGAAGCCGTAAAGCATCAAGTTTGGAAGGATGCTACGCACGAAGAATATGAGTCCATAATGAAGAATGATGTCTGGGATGTGGTCCCGAGACCGATGGACAAATCTGTTGTCACCGCGAAATGGCTCTACAAGATCAAACATGGATCTGATGGGAGTGCTGAAAAGTTCAAGGCAAGGTTTGTTGCCCGTGGCTTCTCTCAAAAGGAAGGAATTGACTATGATGATATATTTGCACCTGTGGCACGATATACCACCATTCGATCAATCATAGCCCTTGCTGCTACGCAAGGATGGAGTATTCATCAGATGGATGTCAAGACCGCTTTTCTGCATGGTGCAATAAAGGAAGAGGTGCATGTGGAACAACCTCTGGGATTTGAAGTTCAAAATCGAGACACTCATGTCTGCAGGTTGAAGAAAGCCCTCTATGGGTTAAAGCAAGCACCCAGAGCTTGGTACGAGAGGATGGATAGTTACTTGATGAAGCTGGGCTTCACTCGAAGTAATGCTGATCCGAACCCTTACTTCAAGGTTGTGCAGGGGAAGCCTCTCATTCTAGTGCTGTATGTGGACGACCTCTTCCTGACAGGTGATGACCCTCTCATTCATCAATGTAAGAGGGAGCTTGCTGCTGAGTTCGAGATGAAAGACCTAGGACTGATGCACTATTTCCTAGGCCTAGAGGTCTGGCAGAGACCTGGAGAGATTTTCCTTTCTCAAGGAAAATATATTGTGAAGCTTCTGGAAAGATTTGGGATGGTGGACTGCAAGTCCGTGTCGACACCGATGGAACTCAACTTTAAGAAGTTGAGTGGCAGCGCTGCTGGGCCTATCTTGGCCAATCCTACTGAGTATCGTCAACTCATAGGAGCTTTGATGTTCTTAGTGAACACCCGTCCGAACATATGTTTTGCAGTGAACACTTTGAGTCAACAGATGGTTGAGCCTCATCATTTTCACTGGGTTGGTGCCAAGAATCTTTTGAGATATCTTCGGGGCACGATAAACCATGGGCTGAGATACACTGCCGGGAGTGTGATACTTCGTGGATATACCGATGCCGATTGGGCTGGCAGTGTGGTGGATCGTAAGAGCACATCTGGATGCTGCTTCAATCTTGGTTCTGCTTCGATCTCATGGATGAGCAGGAAGCAGAAGTCGGTGGCTTTGAGCACCGCGGAGGCCGAATACATTGCCGCTAGTATGGCCTGTTGTGAAGCAGTTTGGTTGCGGAAGCTCTTTAGTGAGCTGTTTGGACATGTGCTAGATACCACTGTGATACTCTGTGATAATCAGAGTGGGATTCGTATGACTGAGAATCCCGTGTTCCACGACCGATCCAAGCATATTGATATCAGGTACCACTTTATCCGGGATATGGTACAGCGAGGCGCCGTAAGGCTCGATCATATAGAAACTGATGAGCAGGTCGCGGATATTCTCACTAAGCCCCTGGGGAAGGTCAAGTTCCTAACCTTCCGTGAGAATCTTGGTGTCGTGGAAAGACCCTATGATGTGGGTCCTGTTGGACGATGAGCTCTGGGAGCTCTGGGGGGCTTTGGGGATAACTTCTCGGAGCTATAAGCACTCATAATGCTTCTGCCCCACCCTTGTGATTATTGAGCTGGTTCACCACTCATTTATCTGTGCCCCGTATGCATCCTACCCATTGAGTTCAGGGCTCATGGGAAGTACCTCTCATTTGGCCAATGAGGTGGGAAAAGCTAGAGACTATTAGCAAAGACTGATGGACGCATCAGAGATTGCCGTACTCTCTATCTAGGATGGCACGGTCCAACCACTTGATCCGGGATCAAGTTTAGTGAGGTCTGGGACCTCTGCCTGACTTCGGGTCAGATGAACCAACTTTGGGTTGGTTGGATACTCTTCATGAGTTTGATAGAGGTTTGGAACCTCTGGTCTGATTATGTCAGTCGGGGGATGATGTCTTTGTGACTGACCCACTTCTGTTCTGAAATAAAGAGGCCAGCAAAGCAAGTTACGGCGGGATGACGCACGATGTTTGATTGCACCGATGGATGGAGTTCTCCCTAGTTGAGAGGGAGTGTTAAATTTGGACAACTAGGTCCAAACTCCATGTTATGATGCTCAGATTAAGAGGCTAATATTTTTGTTGGAATCCTCTTTCTGAGAGGTGTAAAATCCATATATAATATGTCTTAATCCGATGAGCAGAACATTTATTTTGAATTTATTATTCTTAATAAATTATATGTGCAGGTCGGCCTTAAGGTTGCACGCCCCCAGCAGATGTGTCACACGCCCCAATGATGGATATAAATACAGAAAAAGTTGGAGAGCATTTCATCACAACACAACTCACATCTTCCTCTCTCATCTGAAATAGTACGAGCTACCTGGAGGACGAGTTTCAGCCACACGTGTGAAGGAGAAAGAGGACAGACCGTACGGCTGAGTTGAAGGACGATTTTTCTGCTGCTAGGGTTTCGCAGAAAGTTTGACCAGCGTTGACTTTGGTCAACGCATGGTCCAATCAAGCTGAAAACTTGTGGGAAGTTCGATTTTGGAAGGCCGTACTACTTGGCACAGAAATCGAGGTCAAAGGGTTGACCAATTTGTTGCTGCGTTGACTTTTAGCTTGCTGCCCTGCGTTGACTTTTTCAGGACATCGTTGACTTTTTGGGAGTTGACTTGGGTTGACTCATTTGCTGATTGGAGGTCTGTTGTGACACATGCTGGGCTGGCTGACCAAGGAGACTTTGCTGGTTGAAGCATCCTGTGGACCGCCGTAACGAACACACACATTTTCCTGTTTCTGATTTGTCTTCTGTAAGATCTACTTATATGTTCTATCTGCATTTTGCTTAACTATTTGTATGATTGCTGTGAGAAAAGTAAAACTGCTCTTAGCATAGAACATCTACAAAAATTTACACTAGTAGACAGCAGGAGCTGTTGGATATGGTGGAGCATCCATCTGTGGGTCGACACAGGGATGAGGCGCAGATAGATGTACTCACAGTCAGCATAGTTGTAGCGTTTTTAGTGGGTAGCACTCTCCAGGAGTACATCGATGGAGCTTGCAACATACCTTGCCCACTTCGGCCCATTATAGAGAGAGGGGCTTCCTTCTATAGGCAGCTTTCATTGGCCGACAGGGCAGAGCTGTGGGAGTTGATTACGGACTGGCGGCAATATCCCAGGCGTGTCCCATATGCCATTGTTGTTGCTACAACGGATTCTACTTCCAGGATGGACTGGCGGGAGATCATGAGTTGGTACCCTCTTGATGGTACGGTACTCTTCGTAGGGAGCACAGCGGAGCAGGGGCCCTTGGACATAGTAGATGTTACAGATCCCCGTTGGCAGGAGGGCTCCGATTCTCATTACTTCAAGACTCCTTCCCAATTTCAGGAGAGCAGGATCAACATGGGATTGAGTCACAAATTGGATTGGAGAGAGGTGATGAGTTGGTATGCAGTTGGAGGGGTAGCATATGCAGCTACAGGTATAGCGCAGCAGGAGCCCGGGAGCATTG
The DNA here is from genome assembly GCA_034641835.2 of Pinus albicaulis. Classification (NCBI taxonomy): domain Eukaryota; kingdom Viridiplantae; phylum Streptophyta; class Pinopsida; order Pinales; family Pinaceae; genus Pinus; species Pinus albicaulis. The sequence goes on from CM076580.1 coordinate 611,418,401, forward strand.
ATGCTTGTTGGTGGTTTTCACCTCTTAGAGCATTGGTCATAGCCAGAGGCAGTGCACAGTCCGAGCCGTGGGACTTGTGCGATTATTGGCCACGGTGGCGATGGGATCCGGGAGGACTATTGGTTGGCTGGTACCGTGAGAGATCAGTTTGGGATCCTGGCATTGAGAGATCCCTTCATATCAGGGTGATGCAGAGGTCAGGGAGGTTTCAGTGGCGCATCTGGGACCCAGGCACATTTTGCAGTGTCAGTGGGGAGCATCAGCTAGAGAGGAGGCTGGTTCATGCATTGCTTGAGGACAAGCAATTTTTGGCAGGGCGGACTGTAATATTCCCAATTAGCAGCAGCTAATTGGAAATATTAATTTTGATCAATTTTGCCTTATATAATTAAATTATAAATAAAAGTGAGTAGAGGGGGACATAACTCACTCTAAAAATAAAGTTCACTCCCTAGTAGACACAACGTTGTAACTTAAGTGAGCCAAGGGGGGGGGCCAAGAGACCACGTAGAGAGGGGACCCACGTATGCTCTAGAAGCTCCTGCGCAGATAACGATGAGCACGTGGCAAGAGAGAGAGGCTACGTTGGGGTTTTGGAGGGAAACCAATGTTATAAAATGGGAGGAGCCTTCTCATTTCATTTATTCTTGTTGTTGATGATATTGGAGCTAGACATTTTGTCTTCTTGAGCACGCTGGCTGTTTAGCCTGTCTGCAGCACTATTTAGTGCATCGAGTGTCTCCGGTCGAAGATCTCGCCCTTAGCCCCGGGGGACTTCGAGTGCCTGCTCGGGCAAGGTTTTTCCTTCAGTCTTTAGCGGGAGATTTGGTTGGTTGTTTGGCTGAGGAGCTGGGCTTCTCTTGTGACTGCACAGTCTTTGGGAGAGAGGACGCAGTTCTAGTTGGAGGTGTTCCGTTGCGAGATTTTCTGTAGGAGTTTCAGTTGATATCCGGTGTGGAGGATCAGTCTTTTCCAGGAGGAGGTTTCCTGAGGAGTTTGAGGCACTGTCACAGCTATTATCATTTGGCATCTGCGCTGAGCCTTGCAGAGGCAGCGTAATTCCTTGAGGAGGGTTCTTTGGTGATTTTCGGAGGCTGACCGTTCTTGATACGGTTTTTGGGTTTTGTCCGGGGTGGTGAGTACAGGTGATCTGCAAATTTTCAGCTCATTCCGGCAAGGGGATCAGCCCCTAGCTTCAGTCCATTCTAGCAGCAACAGTTTTACGGCAGTTTTCTAGCAGCTGGGACGCAGTTTCTTGTAGCAGCCATTTCCTATCTTTCTAAGAGAGTTCTTCACTTGCCTTGAGCAAGAATAGGTGCTATCATTATGATTATCCATTGTATTTCATTATATTCTCAGATTAATAAAATGGCTTAGCATTCCCGGCATTTTTATGAGTATGTGCTTTATGTTCTATTTCTGGCATTTTCTATATTGTCGTATGCTTGTATTGCTGTCTATTTCCCTTCCGGGATATTACATCTACATATTCAAGATACAAAATACTTAGCTGTTATTACTCCCTCTTGTTCAGGGAAACCAAAGCTTGTCTTTCTAGAGATGGTGATATTTCATATGGGTAGATTTCCCCTTGTTAAGATGCAAGGTATTCATCGAGTTTGTAGATAATTTATGATCCTGGCAGTGCACTCCCATAAACAAGGATGTTCTTGGTTATATTTGTGGGGAGGATTCAACAGATAATTCCCTCTGAGATTGAAGAGATGAGGCATACACGATAGAGGCAAACTGTTCATAAAATCAGATGTCATAGACATACCTTTACTCCATCAGATATTTATCAAGACCTGAATATGTAATCTTTCATTCTTTAGAACCCGATGGAAGCTTTAGAAGAGCTTCATTCATAGTTATAAGCATCAGTTATCAATATTTTTTATCATGATATTATCCTTTCGAGTCTTCAATTTTTTCACCGAGGTCGAGCTTTGCCTTTTTTTTTTTCTGAATGTGCATAGCCTCTTGACAATAAGTGGATTTATTGGATTTTACAGAGCACACTTCCACCTTAATGAGTATGATATGAGTATGGACAGTGAGAGAGAGATTTGCAACTTTAATAGATTGATCAATCATTTCCATTGAATGTCCAAATGTAGATAAGAGTATATTGTGGGTTACAATATGCCTTTGAATACTGACAGTGCCTTCTTTGTAAGACCATTGCAGATATAACAAGTCATTCGAGGATGGTCAACTGAAGTTACCTTGTTGCAAACAACTAAATCAGCATTCGTAGCTTTCAAGAACAGATGATTTGGAGTACTTCTCTGGATGATATCTCAGATTGTCTTTGGTTTTTTGTAGACTCCTTATTGGCCTGGGGAACTGGACCTGGCCTCTGCCTACTATCAGATTGATTCAACAAGAGCAGAGGAAGTCATCAGGTGGTTTACTAGGGAGACAATCTGACCCATCTCTCCTCTGAAACATTTACTATGGACACATGATCAGAGTCTCATGGATACAATCTTTTTCAAAATGTTGATCCCAAACCCATCAACCTCTTTCAGAGATAACCCAACTTCTACTCTTGACACAGATGAGGATTCCATAGTTTCTATTTTTGCACAGATGGAAGAGGCAACCAGTTTATTGGATCTTCAGTCAGGTAGAATTTTAAGGCAGTTTGTGATGCACGAAGAAGTTGGTGTCATAACTGGATGAGCAGAGACATTTCTAAAATTTTCAGAGGACTACCAAGAGCCTGAACAATAATAATGTGATAAAAATTTCCATTGTAACACAGAGCACCTCTGTCAGTACTTGGAAGCACAGTGAATTAATATGCAGCAAGCATATCTTACAGAAAACACCCCTCCCACAAAAAAAATCGATCATGCACCAGTAGCACTGCTACACTACCACCCATGTAAGTAAGTACAATGAATGCCAGAGAGGTCATACTAAGGCATGCAAATGTAATAAGAAGAGCATCGTTGATTTTCAGGATCCAATTAGTTGAATTTGCAGCTTCAGGAGGAATAGAATATTTACCTGATCCTTTGTTAGAAGGTAACTGCACCATGCTATTAGTGGATTAAGTTCGAGCTTCTAACATCTGAATTCAAATTTGGATTTACCTGGACAGAGATGGGACCCCATTCTTGTTGAGTACGGAATCATGAGAATAGTACTCCCTGTTTCTCTGTTCGATAATGTCGTGCCACAAAGCCAATACTAATGCGATGTCATGGAGAAATAATATGATGCCACAGGGCTAATACTAATACGATGTCATGGAGATAATCGAGCCACTGTATAATGTGTTGCCACAAATCAATCCACAGGTGTAATGATCCGATCCACAGAGTATAATGATTCGAGCCATACAACACACATCATTGTAATGTAAATCTCTTCATTGCCATGTGCAATGCACATCTTTTCATTTCCATTCTGACTGACAATGATTATAATGTCAGTTGCTAATATTTATTCAATATGTAGTGCACAAGAGATCTTCAAAAAATAGGGATGGCATTCTTCTTTTCCATAGGATCAATGATACGATATTTCTGATATTTCAACCAGAACTTTAATGCATGTGAAAACCTTGTTCTGAGGAAGGCCGATGTTGAGATTTTGTGTATTTGGGGTAGCATCAGTTGTGCTCTAGCTCCCAAATTTTGTGGAAGGACTAGAGTACACTTGATCTACAAGACCCAGAAATTGATTTGGGAAATTTCATCTGGTTTAGGAGATATTAAATTAATTAATTATTTTAATGTATTTCCTAAGTTAAAACTTAGGGAACTTAAATAATTAAAGTGAATTTAATTAAACATATGATGAAATTGTCTTAAGTCACACGGATCAAGCTTTCTTTTAATCTTAGCCATTGATTCAAGATTTGATCATGGCCATTGGTTTCCCAACGAGAAAAGTATAAAGGAAAGGCTTGGGGTCATTTGTAAAGACACACAGAGGCAGAGCACTGGAGCTAAGCTGAGATTCTAGGGCAGGGTTTGCTAAGAATACTCAAAAGTGTTTCAGCTGCAGAGAGGGGAATTTAGACCAAGGGGATGATCTGATCCTGAGGTCTAGAATACACAAGAGGCAGAGATCAGCTCAAGGACAGCACAGAAGGAGAGAGCAGCAGCAGCAGCAAGGACAGCGCAGTCCCTCCAAGGACAGCGTGATTTTCAGCAGGAAACCCTCAAGGGTTATGCATAGACCCTTCAGGGGCAGCATAGTGATTGCGTCACCCAGTCTGTAATATTCCTAATTAGCGTCAGCTAATTCGAATATTCGATTTTGTTTAGTTTTTCCGTCTATAGTTTATAAATAAATAAAAAGTGAGTGGAGAGGGTCTAACTCACTTAAGTGAAATAAAACACCCTCCTAGTAGCACAACGTTGTGACTTAAGGGGGAGACAAGGGGGCCAAGTACCACGTAGAGAGGAGGCCCACATTAGCTCTAGAAGCTTCTGCGCAGGAGAGGTTGGGCACGTGGCAAGAGATGGAGGCTACGTTGAGATGGCCTTAGGGTTGGAGGAAGGCCAACGTTATAAAAGAGGGAAGAGCCTTCTCATTTGATTCATTCTGTTGTTGATGATATTGAGCTAGAGGTTTTGTCTTCTTGAGCACGTTGGCTGTTTAGCCTGTCTGCAGCGCTGTTTAGTGCATTGAGTGTCTCCGGTCGGAGATCTCGCCCTTAGCCCCGGGGGACTTCGAGTGCCTGCTCGGGCAAGGTTATTTCTTCAGTATTTTGTGAGAGGTTTTGTTGTTTGGGTTTGCTGCAGAGCTGGGCTTTCATAGAGACTGCGCAGTCACTGGGAGAGAGGACGCAGTCCCTTTTGGAGGTGCTCCGGATCAGGATTTCTACAGGAGATTGAGCCGAGATTTTGAGCAGAGGATCAGCCTTTGCCTGTGGGAGGATTTTTGTGGAGTTTGAGGCGGTGTTTCAGTCATTCTCATTTAGCCTCTGCGCTGAGCCTTGGAGGCCAGCGTAATTCCCCAAGGGGGTGTTTTCTGGAGGTTTTCAGGGGTCGGCCATTTTTGATATGGTTTCTGGGATTTGTCGGGATTGGTGAGTAGAGGAGGATTGCAAATTTTCAGCTCATTCCGGCAAGGGGATCAACCCCTAATCTTCAGTTCATTCCAGCAGTAGCAGCGACACGGCAGTTTTCCAGCAGCTGAGACGCAGTTAAGAGAGCAGCCATTTCCTATATATTCTGAGAGTATTTCTTCACTTGCCTAGAGCAAGATTAGGTGCCATCACTCTGATCACCTATTGTACTTCATTATATTTCTCAGATTAATAAAATGGCTTAGCATGTCCTCTCTATGTTTCTGGATGAGTTGCCGTATTTTCTTTCTCTGCTATTATATGTCTGCTGCACTGTTATTTTTATATATTCTTGAGCATTCTAGTTCTATACCACTTGGTGTGTTTATCTTTCACTCTTAGATAGAGTCTGGAAAGGGCCAGGTAGCCTCCGGATCTCGTCCTCTTTTCAGAGGTGGAATATTCAGTATATGCCCTCCTAGTCCATCTCTGGTTGGAGTTTTCCGTTTTTTAGAGTTATCCCCGAAACGGGATATTACAGTGGTATCAGAGCATAGTTTTGGCTCAGCCTGTGGTCTATGACACCGGGGAAGAGACTATATATTTGTTACAAAGGCAGGAAGTACAGAGACCGTGAGCGTAGGTTGGAGAACACCTACGGAGAGGGAGATTGTGTTCGGGTGGTGGACACAGAGCAGGAGGAGCCTGTGACAGACGCAGAGCAGGAGGAGCTTGTGTTAGATTCAGAGTTGGGGATTCCGATGGCAGATGAGGACGGGAAGAGATTTGCGGACCAGCTCCTCAAATCAGTGCAGGATTTAGCCAGATAGATTGAGGTGATGGGTCAGAGATTCACCATTGTAGAGGCTAGACAGCGTGAGACCCCACGGGTTTTCCAGGTAGGAGAGGGATCAGGTACATCCCACCATTCGCCGAAGCATGGTGCTGCTCAGCGTGATACTCCTCAGCCGATGGCTTCACGTGCACCTACCCGCTCTACGATGCCCACTTTCTTGGGAGCAGACACAGGGGCAGGAGCCCAGCAGGAGGCAGAGCCTGGACACATAGGCGAGTATTTTGCAGAGTATCAGGCCTACGGGCAAGAGTTCAGGGATGCTCTCACGTTCAGAGATTTCGTTCAGCTCCAGCAGGATAGTAGACCCCACGACCATCATAGAGGGCACCGACATTATCATGATGGAGATTCCCACCGCACATCTAGCAGATTCCATTTGCCTACATTTGATGGATCATCAAACAGTTCGGCAAAGTCTTGGGTGGAGAAGCTGAATATCTATTTCCGGCTTAAACAGATGTCGGAGACAGAGGCCATCAAGGTGGCGACATTACATTTGGATGGTGAGGCCCAAGACTGGTGGTTCCATGGGATGGTCACACTTGGGCATTCTACAGTGACGACATATGCCGAGTTTACCGGGAGGTTGATGGAGCGTTTTGACTGGAGGGATCCGGAACAGCACTTTGTTGAGCTAACGAGGCTCAAGCAGACTGGGAGCCCAGAGACATATATTGCAGACTTCTTGAGGGTTTCAGTGATGGTGCCAGATCTATCCGCAGCACAGATGATCTATATGTTTGTTGAGGGCTTAGCAGAGCCACTTCGGGGTCTAGTCAGGTCTACTAGACCAGCGACACTTCAGGATGCTATCAGCAGAACCCGAGACTTACAGGATGCATTGCCCAGGACTCGGACAACTTACCCCCAGAGACAGGGTTACCAGCCCAAGGGGAACGATGTGAGGATTCCGCCTCCAAAGGGGAATCCGAGACGGGCACAGATAGATGATGATGACAGGAGGGAGTTGAGGAAGAAGCGGTTGTGCTTCACTTGTCAGGAGCTGTGGGCACCAGGGCATAGGAGTGCTGCTGGCAAAGCACACTTCATTGAGGTCTTCTCCGATGATAGCGGGGAAGAGGATGAGGAGGATGATGAGGAGGCAGGAGATAGTCAGACGGCCCAGGATCAGTTGTTGCCTCCACCTCCAGGGACAGGAGGTGCAACTTTTGCACCCACAGGGGGGACCCTTGCAGCCTTGCGAGGAGTTCCCAAGTATTTGACGTTGCGCGTACGAGGGAGAGTACATGGCCAGCAAGTGTTAGTTTTGGTTGATAGTGGGGCAACCCACAACTTCATTGATGCACAGATGGTCGAGCGGAGAGGTATACCGACCGAGAGCTTTGACGGATTTTCAGTTTTGGTCCCAGGAGCCCAAACGATGCAGTGTGCCAAGTATGTTCCAGAGTTGGCAGTGACAATGGGTACCTACACCATGACCGATCACTTTTTCGTGGTCAACATACCAGATACCAATGTGGAATTGGGTGTTCAGTGGTTGATTACTCTGGGGAAGGTCACCACGGATTGGGAGGGCTTAGAGATGGAGTGGGATGACAAGAAGACCGAGAAGCATGAGAAGATCCGCGGGATGCACACTTACCGACCTCAGACAGTTTCGGCACACCGGATGGAGGCAGACTTCCGGTAGGGAGACATAGAGTGGGCGGCTGAGTTGCGGGCATCAGAGGCAGAGACCACCGGTCGAGCAGTTCATCCGGATATACAGGGCATCCTTGACAGGTATGATGTAGTGTTTGGGGATATACCACCAGGTCGGCCACCTGACCAAGGGTTCGAGCACACCATTGAGCTTGAGCAGGGTATTCAGGCGGCGATCACTACCCCCTATAGGCATCCCAAAGCCTATCGGGATGAGATTGAGCGAGCCATCCAGGAGTTGCTGGCTCTTGTGCACATCAGACCGAGCACGAGTCAGTTTGCTTCTTCCGTAGTGTTGGTGAAGAAGAAGGATAGCACCTTGAGGATGTGCATTGATTACAAGGCCCTGAACAAGAAGACCCTGAAGAACAGGTATCCTATACCCAGGATCGATGAGTTGATGGATGAGTTGAGAGAGGCCAAGTTCTTCTCAAAGATTAATTTGAGATCAGGGTACCATCAGATTCGGGTGAGGGAACAGGACATTCCCAAGACCGCCTTCAGGTGTCATTATGGGCACTTTGAGTTTTTGGTTATGCCTTTTGGGCTGACCAATGCACCAGCCACCTTTCAGTCTTGTATGAACCATATCTTCCGCAGTCATCTGAGGAAGTTTGTATTGGTCTTCTTCGATGACATACTCATATATAGCAGGACTTGGGAGGAGCATCTCCAGCATATAGAGGCAGTACTACGCATCTTGAAAGAGCAACAGTTCTATGCTAAGCTCTCCAAGTGTGAGTTTGGGATGACAGAGATGTTGTATTTGGGTCACATTATTGGAGTGGACGGAGTGAGGGTCCATGAGGAGAAGATTAGAGCCATTAGAGATTGGCCGAAGTCGAGGAACGTGACGGAACTTCGAGGGTTCATTGGGATATGTACCTATTACAGGAAGTTCGTCAGAGGTTTCTCACAACTTGCTGCACCCCTTACAGATTTGACGAAGAAGGGGGCATTCAGTTGGTCAGATACAGCGCAGCGAGCCTTTGATAGGCTCAAGGAGGTGATGAGTAGCTACCCAGTGCTTGCATTGCTGGATTTTACGCAGCCATTTGTCTTGGAGTGTGATGCGTCGGGAGAGGGAATCGGCGCAGTATTGATGCAGGGGGGACACCCGATAGCCTTTGAGAGCCGGAAGCTCCTTCTGCACGAGAGGTTGTATTCTATATACGACAAGGAGATGTTGGCCATCATGCATGCCTTGGCCAAATTCCGACAGTATTTGGTAGGGAATAGGTTCAGGGTGAGGACTGATCACAACAGCCTCCGGTTCTTTTTGGAGCAGAAGCAGCTATAGGAGAGGTAGCAGAAGTGGATTAGTAAGATCCAAGCATATGACTTTGACATTGATTATGTCAAGGGTAAGAATAACGTGGTAGAAGATGCCCTTTCACGTAGACCATCCACGTTATCTCTTATGAGATTGGATACAGATTGGAGGGCTTGACTTTTAGTGGAGTACTCCAAGGATAGATTTGCATGTGAGGTGCTGGATGGACAGGTGGCAGATGACAGGTACAGGGTGGTTGATGAGATCATCTACTATAGGGACAGGATCTTCTTGACTGAGGGATCTCAGCTTAAGAAGAAGATACTCCAGGCATCACATGATTCTCCATTGGCAGGCCATCAGGGGTTTACCAAAACCTACAGGGCCATTAGAGAGAGGTTCTCATGGAAGGGCCTCAAGGAGGACGTACTCCAGCACATCAGGGAGTGCGATGTTTGTCAGAGGAACAAGGGGGAGATGAGTCATCCCGCAGGACTGTTGCAGCCTCTTCCCATTCTGGAGGGGAAATGGGAGAGCATATTGATGGACTTCATCACAGGGTTGCCCATGGTGCAGGGCAAGGATTGCATCTTTGTTGTCGTTGATCGGCTGACAAAGTATGCGCACTTTTTCGCCATATCCGCACATTACACAACAGCACAAGTGGCCGAGTTGTTCTTCAGAGAGGTTTTCAGGTTGCATGGTCTTCCTAAGACCATCATCAGTGACAAGGACAGCCGCTTCATGGGCGGATTTTGGCAGGAGCTTTTTCGGCTGGTGTGGACGGACTTGACACCGAGTACCAGTTATCACCCACAGACGGATGGACAGACGGAGATAGTTAACAAGTGGCTAGAGGGCTACTTGCGTAACTATGTCAGTGGGTAGCAGCGAGCATGGTTGAGATGGTTGCATTTGGGGAAGTACTGCTACAACACGACACATCACATGTCCATTGGTATGTCACCGTTTTATGCTTTGTATGGGTATCATTCCTTATATTTTGCTGATGTGATGTTCGGTGCTAGCAAGGCTCCTAGAGCCAAGATTTGGATCCAAGAGAGTCAGGACATCCTCCAAGCTCTCAAGGACAATATGGCTACAGCACAAAACCAGCAGAAGCTGTATGCCGACAGAGGTTGGGTGGAAAGACAGTTTGAGGTAGGGGACTTGGTCTACCTACGATTACAGCCATACCGATAGTCGTCGCTGAAGCAGAAGGCAGCTGAGAAGCTCAAGCCTCGCTTTTACGGGCCATATAGGGTGATACGCAGGATTGGGCAGGTTGCGTATGAGTTGGAGCTGCCCCAAGGCAGCAAGATCCACAATGTTTTTCATGTATCATGCCTGAAGAAGGCGCTGGGGCAGCAAGTGACAGTGACAAAGGAGCTACCACCCACGGATGATGAGGGGCACTTGGTGTTGCAGCCAGAGGCTATTATTGATACCAGGGAGAGGCAGCTACGAAGCAGGATAGTTCGAGAATTCTTGGTGAGGTGGAAGAATTTGCCGAATGAGGATGCCACTTGGGAGAGTGAGAAGATTTTGTAGCATCCATCACTTCAGTTGCTTGAGGACAAGCAACATTTTGCCGAGGGAGACTGTAATATTCCTAATTAGCGACAGCTAATTGGAATATTCGATTTTGTTTAGTTTTGCCGTCTATAGTTTATAAATAAATAAAAAGTGAGTGGAGAGGGTCTAACTCACTTAAGTGAAATAAAACACCCTCCTAGTAGCACAAGTTGTGACTTAAGGGGCAGCCAAGGGGGCCAAGCACCACGTAGAGAGGAGGCCCACGTTAGCTCTAGAAGCTTCTGCGCAGGAGAGGTTGGGCACGTGGCAAGAGATGGAGGCTACGTTGAGGAGATGGCCTTAGGGTTGGAGGAAAGCCAATGTTATAAAAGAGGGAGGAGCCTTCTCATTTGATTCATTTTGTTGTTGATGATATTAAGCTAGACGTTTTGTCTTCTTGAGCACGCTGGCTGTTTAGCCTGTCTATAGCACTGTTTAGTGCATTGAGTGTCTCCGGTCGGAGATCTCACCCTTAGCCCCGGGGGACTTCGAGTGCCTGCTTGGGCAAGGTTATTTCTTCAGTATTTTGTGAGAGGTTTTGTTGTTTGGGTTTGCTGCGGAGCTGGGCTTTCATAGAGACTGCGCAGTCACTGGGAGAGAGGACGCAGTCCCTTTTGGAGGTGCTCCGGATTGGGATTTCTACAGGAGATTGAGCCGAGATTTTGAGCAGAGGATCAGCTTTTGCCTGTGGGAGGATTTTGGTGGAGTTTGAGGCGGTGTTTCAGTCTTTCTCATTTAGCCTCTGCGCAGAGCCTTGGAGGCCAACGTAATTCCCCAAGGGGGTGTTTTTTGGAGGTTTTCGGGGGTCGGCCATTTTTGATATGGTTTCAGGGATTTGTCGGAATTGGTGAGTTGAGGAGGATTGCAGATTTTCAGCTCATTCCGGCAAGGGGATCAGCCCTTAGTCTTCAGTTCATTCCAGCAGTAGCAGCTACACGGCAGTTTTCCAGCAGTTGGGATGCAATTCAGAGAGCAACCATTTCCTGTATATTCTAAGAGTATTTCTTCACTTGCCTAGAGCAAGATTAGGTGCCATCTCTCTGATCACCTATTGTACTTCATTATATTTCTCAGATTAATAAAATGGCTTAGCATTTCCTCTCTATGTTTCTGGATGAGTTGCCGTATTTTCTTTCTCTGCTATTATATGTTTGCTACACTGTTATTTTTATATATTCTTGAGCATTCTAGTTCTATACCACTTGGTGTGTTTATCTTTCACTCTTAGACAGAGTCTGGAAAGGGCCAGGTAGCCTCTGGATCTCGTCCTCTTTTCAGAGGCAGAATATCCGGTAAATGCCCTCCCAGTCCATCTCTGGTTGGAGTTTGCCGTGTTTTAGAGTTATCCCCGAAACGGGATATTGCACAGTCTGGGGTAACGCAGTCTCTTTCGGAGCAGCGTTGAAGGTTTGAGAGGCTTCAGAGGCTTTCAGGGGCAGCGCTAGGGTTTCTATGCCCTAATCTTGGCTGAGTTCTGTAAATCCCGTTTGAGGGTGTGGATCAGTCATTATTTTGGCCCTAGATCAGCCAGTGAGCTATAGATCTAGTAAATTCTCTGTTGGGTTTTCCAGATCTGGAACCGAGATTTGTGTATTCAGAAAAATTCTTAATAATAAAACCCTCCAGCAGCCAAAGACCGGTTTTCCCGCATTGGGTTTTTCCAGGGACTATTTGTCCAGAAATAACTGTGTCACTTTGTCTATGTGTGCATGAACTTGTTCTAGATCTGGATTGGTAGAGATCTGTTATGTGTTTTGCTTCGATTTTAACTCGAATTTATTCAGTTAATAACTTGTCTAAGTAGGAGGAGCATAACCAAATTAACAGTAATAATTTCTACATAAAGTATAAGATTCAGAAATTTCTACATGGTATTAGAGGAATTGTAGATCTAGGAGGGTCACCAGCAGAAGAGACTCAAGGTTCTAGCTGCAAGAAGCAGCTAGAAAAGAAGCAGAAACACAGATCTTAAGGGACAGAGCAATTTTCAGAGGCAAATTCACGCAGAGGGAAGGATGACGCTGACTAACATTGTCTCCTACGAAGCCCACGCAATTACTGCGCAGAGGCAGCTCAGAAACAACATTGGTTTGGTATGAAGCCAGCCAGTGTAATTCAGATCTGAATCTGTCAGATCCAGAAAAGACTACAGAAAAGCTGCAGAAATTCAGAAGGTGCTGGTAAGGTTAAATTTCTGAAGTTTTCAGATTTTTAGCCTTAGCACAAGTGACAAAGAGTGGGAGGAGATCAGCCTCTCAGAGAGTTTCTAGCCAAAGGAAACTTGCAGTTTGATTAGAGGATCAAAGAAGAAGTTGAATCATAGTTGATTTGGTAGATTTCCAAGTAGGGAAATCAGTTGTCAGAGGAAGCGGAAGGTGCCTGTTTCACCAAGGGCCTTAGATCCATTTCTCTAGCAAAGAGAAAAGGAAGTTCCGACACATTCTGAGCAGATGGCTCTTCCTGCACTGCGTGATCAGGATTGGCTGGATGGCTTCTCAAACTTTTCAGTTTGGAAGGCAATGATCCTGATAGTCCTTGAGGCATACTATCTAAGAGACCATGCAGAGCAAACTCTAGCCACACCGACATATTCGGATCTCCTTCAGAAGCATAAGGAAGCTGTTGAGCATGCCAAGCAGTTGATTATGGATAGTATCTAGGACCATATTGTACCACATGTAGCTGAGAAGAAGACAGCTAACGAGATGTGGAAGGCCTTGACTTCCCTATATGAGGGAAAGTCTGTCCAAAGAAAGATGTTGTTGGAGACTCAGATGAGGTCATTCATGATGACCAAGGGAGAAGACATGGAGCATTTTCTCTTCAGATTGCAGTCAATCAGGGATCAGCTGACTGCAACGGGTGCAATGGTGGATGATTCTGTGATAGTCAGAACTGCCCTCAATGCAGTCACGGATGAGTGGGAAACCTTTGTCCAAAGTATCCTGGGCAGAGCGAACCTCCCAAATTGGGATAGCTTGTGGTCAATTCTGCGTCAAGAAGAACTCCGCAGATTCACCAAGAGGCAGCACAACCCTGCATTGAGCAAAGTGAAGAAGGAAGATGAAGAAGATGCAGCCTTCGCATCAAAGAAGCCGCCAAAGAAGAAGAAGGATCTTTCTAAGATGAAGTGCTTCTAGTGTGGTGAAATGGGACATTTTGCCAGCCATTGTCCAGAGAAGAAAAGGGGCAAGGAAGCATCTTCTAACAAAGCAGTTGTGGCAGATGATGGGTTAGGAGATGATGCAACCATGAGTGCTCATGAACCACGGAGGTGGGGTGACATGGACATGTAGAGGAGCTACATGGAAGAGAGTTGGAATCCTTGAGCAACTCATCTCTTGGATCACATGCGAGGTACGGCAGCCTTAAAACAGTAGCGAGACAAGTGGAGCAGTGGGTACATAGATCATAGATGAAGCAAGCAGAGGCAGATCTGATGACTGGAAGGAGCAGCGCAGAGCAAGGCAATAGCAATGTAGAAGTTGTAGCAGCGCAGAGGCTGATGTGACTTCAGCAGCGTAGAGCAGAGCTGCTTACGCAGTGCAGAGTTGCAGTCTTAAGGGGCTGATGTGACTTTAGTAGTGCATAGGGAGTCTGTTTACACAGGCAGAGTTGTAGCTGTGCATCGTTCTTTAGATGCCAGCACAGATCTGTAGCCTATGGAGCTTCAGTGATGAGGATGTATCTCATTAGAATTGTTTGTCAAAGATTGGGGAGGAGATTCAGTTGTTTCTCTCAACAACTGAAGTTGCAGTGCAGCAAATCAGCAGTGGCAGTGCTATGAGCAGCATAGATGCAGCATATTGAGAGGGAGCTGCAGTACAGTGGTTGCAGTGGCAGTGGCAGAGTCATGGGCAGCAGTACAGAATGGCAGCAGCAGTGCAGAGTTGAGCAGAGACATTTCTAAAATTTTCAGAGGACCACCAAGAGGGAGTGTTGAGATTTTGTGTATTTGGGGTAGCATCAGTTGTGCTCTAACTCCCAAACTTTGTGGAAGGACTAGAGTACACTTGATCTACAAGACCCAGAAATTGATTTGGGAAATTATATCTGGTTTAGGAGATATTAAATTAATTAATTATTTTAAGGTATTTCCTAAGTTAAAACTTAGGAAACTTAAATAATTAAAGTGAATTTAATTAAACATGTGATGAAATTGTCTTAAGTCACACGGATCAAGATTTCTTTTAATCTTAGCCATTGATTCAAGATTTGATCATGGTTGTTGGTTTCCCAACAAGAAAAGTATAAAGGAAAGGCTTGGGGTCATTTGTAAAGGCACATATAGGCAAAGCACTGAAGGTAAGCTGAGATTCTAGGGCAAGGTTTGCTAAGAATACTCAGAAGTGTTTCAACTGCAGAGAGAGGAATTTAGACCAAGGGGATGATCTGATCTCGAGGTCTAGAATACACAAGAGGCAGAGATCAGCTCAAGGACAGTGCAGAAGGAGAGAGCAGCAGCAGCAGCAAGGACAGCGTGATTTTCAGCAGGAAACCCTCAAAGGTTATGCAGAGAACCTTCAAGGGCAGCATAGTGACTGCGTCACCCAGTCTGGGGTAACGTAGTCTCTTCCGGAGCAGCGTTGAGGGTTTGAGGGGCTTCAGACGCTGATGCAGAGGCTTTCAAGGGTAGCGCTGGGGTTTATAGGCTCTGATCTTGGCTGATTTTTGTAAATCCCGTTTGAGGGCGTGGATCAGTCATTATTTTGGCCCTATATCAGCCAGTGAGTTGTAGATCTAGTATATTCTCTGTCGAGTTTTCCAGATCTTGAACCTAGATTTTTGTATTAAGAAAATTCTTAATAATAAAACCCTCCAGCAGCCAGAGACCGGTTTTCCCACATTGGGTTTTTCCAGGGACTATTTGTCCAGAAATCACTGTGTCACTTTGTCTATGTGTGCATGAACTTGTTCTAGATCTGGATTGGTAGAAGTCTGTTATGTGTTTTGCTTCGATTTTAACTCAAATTTATTCAGCTAATAACTTGTCTAAGTAGGAGGAGCATAACCAGATTAACAGTAATAATTTCTGCATAAAGTATAAGATTCAGAAATTTCTATAGCCGAGAGATCTTCTGACCACATGCTTTAGATATACCTAAGTTGTTGAGGTGATTGAAACTGAGGCCAAGCAGCATTTAGATGTATGTTGTAGAGGTAACAGAGATATTTGTCATGTGGTAAGAATATGCATCAGAAAAACCTGTAGCTCCAGTGCTTGTACTAAACCCACAGAAAACACTCATAAACTGCCTCTTTTCTGCGTTGATGCTTAGATAAGTGCGGCCTAGTTTTGGATGGCCTACAAGGCTTTTGGCCTTCAAAACAAGCCCTTCTTTCTCATCCTACAATCACACAGAACCTCGACTCCTTTTGATGAGAGAATCCACAGGGGTGATGGGTTCAGATTTCCAATTAGGTTGTGCCACAGAGTTTTGCTTTTGCAAACATAGTGCCTCTAGAAAACCATAGTCATCACAACTTATAAAATACCAGAATCACAGATGCTATATTTTGAGAGAAATGCATAGAAGAATAAGTGATGCATTGCTCTTACTGTAGCTTGGGCTTGTCCTCACCAGGCTCTGATACCATGTTAATTTTAACATGTTCTTTGCATAGTACAGTTAGATCCATATGAGCCCAATTGTCAATCCATCATATTTACAATTTTAACTGAAGAAAGAGCATGAACCATATTTCCAGAAGACAACCCAAGACAAGAGAACGCAAAGATTGGCTCAAGCTAGGGAAAAACCCCAAGAAGGGGAAAACCCTTGATCAATTATTCATATTATTATTATCAAATGTTCAGCAGAAAAGAGAGAAAGAGAGACAGTACAAGTTGATTTTCCATTATGATGAGCAATACCATAATACGGTTGTCAAGCATGCAGCCTTCTTTACTGAAGTCTGAAGATAAGGATGGAAAAATCATTGTTCAAAGAGGACCTCCATCCAATCAAAGCTGGACCCAACACCTGGAATCGATCGAACATATCTTCATGCTTCACTGATTTAGGTCTGCTGCTTTTGTTATTGAAATAGGTCTGGTTAGGGCTAATCATCAATCATCTTCAGCCCTGATCTACTGCTGAAGTACCCTTCCAAAAACTGTGGCTACCTTCTTATGAGGCTTCTCTATACTTCGCTGGCAGGTAGGGCTACTTCCAGCACTCTGTTCAGACTCACAGCCCTCCACAAACAGAGATCTAGGGCTTGGCCCTCCTTCTGGCTTCAGTACAGGACAGTAGCCTTCTTACCAATGATCTGCCCACACAGAAATGTCTCAGAACTAGACCCAGAACATGCCCAAACAGACCTCAATTTTTCTGCTAATACTCGGCCCCAACTGCTAGGACAATGCGGCATCCAAACAGCCTAAGAAAAGGCTTGAGAACCCGACCTCTTTTCCTTCAACTGGTTTCTCCTTCATCTGTGGCCAAACAGAGATGCGAATTTCCCTTATGTTCCACGAGGATGTGTGTTCTATGATGTGAGTGAGAACCCCTTTATATATTAGATGGAGGGAAGGACGACCTTAAAATTTGGAGGCAAATTTGAAATTTAAATTTTCAATTTTTCCTGCCTAGACAAAATCGTAACTTATAGAATTTCTTTTGAATAAACAAATATTTTCCTTCGACCAAATTTGACGATCTTTAGATCATTTTTGGTCCTTTTGAAAAGAGGGATTCAATGTAATGATTATCTTCATCAACTGAGCAGTCCTAAGTGGAATTTGGCCCTAGTTGCCAATTTTTACAAAATTCCTTAATCACCTACAAGTAATGATCATATCTAACTAGGATGTGCTTATCCTTATATATAGCCAGTAGTTAGAAAAAAATAGTGTTTGGGTTGTGAAGTACTCATAGGCACTAAGGCAGGTGATACTGTTTGGGTTAACATCAATTCCACTCATTAATTCCAAAAGCCTGTTAAGTGCATATTAAAAGGGGATCAAATCATTGAGACTTGAATCTAGATTACATCACTAATGAATGTGAGATGTGTACAAGATTTTAGTGTGACAATAATTACAAATCTTAACATATATCTTTCCCTTATCTCTTGAAACATCAATTTTTCTTAAATTGTATTTTATTTTATGGATGAGAAGCAAAGAATAGGCATAATGATAATGGCATGGTTTACATGACATGGTGAACGCCATCATAGTATGAGACCCTACGGGAAAATGTCAATCCAAATATAATAGACAACAGATCGAAGTTTAGGGGATATAAATTTTATTGAAATTCAGCAAGCGCTTCAACATTTGAAAGAAACTAAACATTGGAACCATAATTATGTATAGAAGCTACAAAATTATAAACCCTGAATTACTCAACAATTTCACCAACATGATGTATTGTGAGTGCTAATAACCCACAATAAATAATTTATGCCTGCATCAGTCCACCTTAAGTAAGAATGGTATGCTTGTTTCTTCTCTTTTTGGGTATCTTATGTTCATAATATAAAGATAAAAATCACATATCCATATAAGACCAGAAATGCATTTTAAAAACCAAAATTCTTACAAGATTTTTTTTTTTTTTTTTTTTTTTTAATATTTAAACTAACCTCAACCAATGGCTTCCCACCATGAAGCAAAACATCCACACTTCTTTCTGTCTGCAATATCATGCCAACCGAGATCTTTTAAAATCAATATAGAAAAATATCACACACCAAAATCTTAAACGCTATCTTAGTAATCACAAATAGGAGAATATTAGGTGTTGCTCTACTTGTTAATACCAAAATATAATTACATAGAGATAATTAAAATTTTAAAAACTTTTTAAAGGGAAAATGGTGCTTATATTAACAAAATATAATATAAGATAATATAATTTTATTAATCCTGAACAAATGACCATTGGCATATAGGTCAATTGGACTGTTAAGTACAATAGTGTGACATACAAAGTGCAAGTGCAAAGGAATCTCCTTGAGAAACATGACATGAGAAAACTAGATTATGTTGTAAAAGACCTGAAGTCTACAGCCTTAGGGCATGAAGCAAGGAAACAAAGCAATAGTGCAATTATGTGCAAGTTCTATGGATAATAGAAGAAAGAAACCAACACTATCAAGGGGGATGGCTTGCCAAGGGGTCGATCAACGTCCCCTAATGCAATCTCTCTTCCCATTTGAGGCCATAGGGAAGAAACTCGAGATAGATGTCTAGTTTGATGATTTGGATCAACAAGGAGATCTAGTTTGATATGGGTCATTGTTGGGGTGTTGTAACTCATGACCAAGCTCTAGGGGAGGCATTTGTTGTTGCCTAAATTGTACACAGGTAACAGAATTGTGACAATGCTCAAGGCAAGGGCTGTCACTCTAATCCTTGCCCTATCCGTTTAAGTTGTCTCCTACATGTAGGCTGAGGGGGGTAGTCCCTATGGATGAGATGATGAGAAAATTGTTGGGAACCAACAAATCCAGGAGACAACTAAATAGCCCGACAACTTCGGTTAAAATTCAATGGTGTTCAGTTTCCATGATCTTGGGTCTAGATTAGAATCTTAAAATCTCTGACGCTACCAAACCAAGAATCCCAACGGAACTACTTTGCACAGCGGAATATAAATAGCAGTAAATCACACATGCACATAATATAGACAACTTTTTACATTTTTCAACCCAACTTTGTTATATTAAACAACATATAATGCAACAGTTGAGGACTCCAGTACCAGGGATAATGGCCCTCAATCATCCACTAGTACAAGATACAAACTAGGGCTTGGTGTCAGTACATCGACGACCAATCTGCCCTCAACAAGATACTTTGACCATTTGGCTGTCGCATGCCCTCTCAGCTTCTCTCGGTCATATCCTGTACCTGCCCGGTCCTTCGGCTCCCAATCTGCAGCTCCTGCCTCTATCAATGCTCCAAGTCCATCTGGCCACTGAAACTCGGCTGTCAATCTGCTCACTAGTTGTGCCTTAGTTCATCAAGGGCACAACACATCGAGACTCTTGTCGAGTTGTTCACAACTCTGTTTGTCAACAACTCTCAATCTGCCCATTGTTGCTCCTCAACTACTCAAGGACTTCAACCCACTATGGTCCAATGCTACTCCGATGAAGACCAACATAGGGCATGAAGGGTTTCCATCTATCACTACAAGATGTACATCTCCCACAATGAACACGGGCTAGGAGGACTGCCCATCATTTGCTATATAAGTCCTCCACACATATGTCTTGGGCTCCACAAACTGCTCCTCTGGTTCGTCAACTCGTGAGCTCAACAACTGCCACTCTAGCAACCATCTAAGTCCATGAAGATAGTGCACACCGGGCTCCAACCTTGGGTAGTATCGTTGTCCTCCAACAAACCATAAATGCACAGCGGGCTCCAACCTCGGGCACTGTCATTATGCTAGTGTGGTGGAGATCCAGAGGGAGAAGTATTGTTTTTGTCAGATCTGAGCAAGATGACACAATATAGACTGAGGGATCAGGATAGATTGGACGACATGTCCAACTATGTTATCTGGAAGGCCAGAATCCTGTCAGTTTTGGATGAGTATGGTCAAGATCATGCAGAGAAGGTTCTTGTTGTACCAACCAATGCAGATCCTCTAAAGAAGTATAAAGAAAATCAAGCGCGGACTAAGCGTTTGATCATAGACAGAGTCAAGGACCACGTTATACCTCATATTGCTGGAAAGACTACAGCAAATGACATGTGGGTAGACTTGGACACAATGTACCAAGGAGGCTCTGTCCAACAAAGAATGCTTCTGGAGAACCAGATGCGGTTGTTCCAAATGATGAAGGGTGAAGAGATAGATCCATTCCTCTTCAGGCTTCAAGCTATTCGAGATCAGCTGATCGACATAGCTCCTACTCCAGATGAGGGGATCTTAGTGAGGACTGCCCTGAATGCAGTCTCCGAAGAATGGGAAACGTTTATCCAAAGCATTCTGGGAAGAGAAACGTTACCATCATGGGCTGACATGTGGGCTATCCTCTGGCAAGAGGAGATCAGGAGGATCACCAAGAAGCAGAATATCAGTGGTGGAAGCGGAAAAGCCAGAGTCAAAGAGGAGGAGGATGATGCATCCCTTGTATCAAAGGAAAAGAAGCAGCAAGGGAAAAAGAAGAAGGACCTTTCCAAGGTCCGGTGCTTTAGTTGTGGCGATCTTAGACACTTTGCCAGCACTTGTCCTAAGAAGGACAAAGGATCTTCTGATTCCAAGGTTGCAGCAGCAAAGGAAGATGGCTCTGATGATGATGCAGCCATGAGTGCTCATGTGCCTCGAGAGAAGAGGTGGGGTGACATGGATCTGTCAAGCATCTACAGACGGTGGCGAGATCCTTGAGTCACCCTACTCTTGGATCACATACGAGCTACAAGAGCCTTAAGACGGTAGCGGGAAGATTCGGGAGATGGTTGCAGAAGATCACATTGAAGCAAAAGAGGGAGTTGAAGAGCTGAAGAGGGAGCATCATAATGCAGAGGCAGCAGTAGCGTGTAGGCAGCAGTGCAGAGGGGCTAATGGGATTTCAGCAGCGCAGAGAGGTTGTGCTCACACAGTGCAGTGTTGCAGCATAATAGTGTCTCCAAGAGGACAGCATAAATCAACATCTTGGGAGCTTTAGTGATGGAAGGTGACCTGACTTATCTGTCAAACAGTTGGGAAGAAGTCTTTCAATTGCTTACTTCTCGGCAACTAAGTTGCAGTGCAACAGTTAGCAGTGGCAGTACTATGGGCAGCATGATGCAACAAGTTAAGAGGGAGTTGCAGTACAGATGTGGCAATGTCAGTGGCAGTGGCATGGGCAGCAGTACAAAGAACAACAGTGCAGTGGATGTAGGGCAGCAGGCCAAGCATCAGCAACACAAAATCCAGCTTCAAAATCTCGTAGTGCATGGTGTGAATGCATTGCTAGAGCACACTCCATGCTAAGAGGGAGTGTTGAGATTTTGTATAAATTGGTGTAGCATCGGGTGTGCTCTAGCCCTCAAATTTTGTGGAGGGACTAGGACACACTTGAACTCCAAAACCTCGAAAGTGTTTTGAAAAATTTCAGTTGGTGTTCAAGTTATTCAAATAATTAATTATTTTAATGGATTTCCTAAGTCTAAACTTAGGAAAATTAAATACTTAAAGTGAATTAATTAACACGTGTTGAAATGTTCTAAAAGGCATGGATCAAGCAGTCTTTTAATCTCAATCGTTAATGAATGTTTTAATCTCTGTCGTTGAAGGGTTCAACAAAAAAGTAAAAAAAAAAGGCTTGAGGGTCAGTTCGAGACACACACACAGTTGCAGAGCTGAGAAATAGATTTGGAATTCTAAGGCGGGTTTGCTAGGAATTTCCAGAGGAATTTTCTGCAGCGAGGGGTAGTATTGGCTAAGGAGATGGGCATTGTTTTGGTCATTGGTTAGGGCTCCCACTGTAACCTACAGTAACCCAACAGTGATGCCAAAAACACCCCTTAAATCATGCGGCCTCCTTTCTTCTCCAAGGTGAGTGACCTCGCTACTTGAGGAGGCACCTACAGCTCCATGTTAGGGTTGTTTTGACCCTCAAAACATCACCTACAAGCCTGCGGCCTAAACATAACACAAAGGTCCATCTCTCGGTTTGTTTCAGGAGGATTCTTGCCCAAAACAGTGCCTTATTCTTGCGGCCCTCCAGCAAGGTGTCTTGGCCTCCTTTTTAGCACTCGTTCACCTAAATTTTACCTCCAAACGACCCTTCACACCTTTGCTGGCTTATCCTTGCTGCGGCCCTCAACAGATCTATTTCCTCTCCTCTACGAGCTTTCTAATCTCCTTGTGTTGCACCAAAATGGATGGGGAAATAACCTCCTCTCACCTCCTATATATACACATAGAAGGGGCTTCACCAAAACGTCATCTTAGGGCTTGTACAACTGTCTCATGGTTTAATATCATCAAGCTGACCTAGACATACATGTGCAAACCCACACTTAGACTTCAAAAATTCATAACTTCATTTTTAGAGCTCCGATTTGAGTGATCTTTGAAGCGTTGGAATCGCCACACCAAGCTCTATCGCCTCAAATTTTCTCATGCTCAAATTCATCATGGTTTTGACCCAAATCCCAATGGGTGCGAAACCCCATGCCTAGGTTCCAAGCCAACAAGTGACTCTTATAGCGCTTTTCCCTCCAAACCCGGAACCATAAAGCTTGGTGTGTGAAAATTTCTGAATCTTTACAACAGAAATCCTACTGCAGAAATCTTATTTACATTACCTATTTTTTCTCGTTAATTTAACAAGTTATTTTCTGAATACATCAAGAAAATATTAATGTAAATACACTGTAGCCTACACAACTATACAGATCAAGTACTGAAAAAAAAATGAAGCATTCAAACAAAGGACACACTTACTTTCGGACAACTGTCCCCGGAAAAACCCAATGCAAGAAAACCAGTGCAGTAGTTCTGAGGGTTTATATTATTATGCAGATTTCTGAATACAATCTAGGGTGCCAAATCCGGCTCACTCAACAAAGAAAATCCTCGGTGGAAATACCTCTATCTGAAGACAGATATTTCGGGTGATCCAGCAACAGAATGATGAAACCCCAAGGTGACTACGTTGTCCCCATTGTTGCGCAGCGATGGCTGCAGCAAGCTCTGCATTAAGACTACATCACCTTCTATAGTGGCTGTGTCACCCTCCTCGTGAGCCTTCCTAGCTCAAAAATCGATCTGCTGAATGGTTGCATGATTTGTCTCACAGAAACCCCAACGCAGCTGCTCAAGTGACTGCATCACCCCCTCTAGCTCTGCGTCACCCTTCTAGCTTTGCGTCACCCTCTCAAGGGTTGCGTTGTCTCTCTTGGTGCTAATCTGCCTCTCTGCACTTGTATTCTCGGGCTTGGACTGAAGTCCCGCTGCCGAACTGCCCCTCACTGCACTGAATTACTCAAATCTGATCTTTGTCCGAGCACTGCTCCATCAGAAGAATTCAATCTCTAAATTCAGTCACTGTGTGTTCTCCAACTGACCCTCAAGCCTTCCTTTATACTTTTCCTGTTGATGAATCAACTGTTGATTTTTGCAGCATCAGAAAGTGTTCTAAGTCTCAAACTTTGCGAGGAGACTTGGATATTCCAAAGAACCCAGAAATCGTACCCAGAAATCGTTTGTGGAAATTCCACTCGGTTCATGTCTTATTAAAATAATTAATTATTTTAATGGAGACCCTAAGTCTAAACTTAGGGAAATTAAATAATTAAAGGGTATTAATAAGACAGAGTGTGAATCTTTTAGAGAACGAAGATCAAGTCAAGTTTTAATCTTAGCCATTTATTGGACTTATAATCTGGGTCGTTGATTCATCAATGAGAAGATTATAAAAGAAGACTTGAGGGTCATTTGGAGAGCAAGCCGGGCATACACTCAGTACCCGAAGGAGATCGATTCTGAAGGAATAGAATTCAATTCCAGTGGGAGAGTTGCAGGACGAAGGGTTGTAGAAGCAGAAGGAGAAGAGGGAGTCAATAGTGACTAAGCTCAAGGACAAAGGGATGCAGAGGGTCACATAAGGCAGCGCAGTGAACCCACGCAGAGTGACGCAGTCCAGCGAAGGGACTGCGCAGAGAAACAGGCAGATAGACACAAAGGAAGTAGAAGCCTCTTCCGGGTGTTATGAAATTTTCGGGAGGGGCCGAGAACTTTGTCTCAGGTGTTTTCTGATTATATCTGCCAGTGTATTTATTGTAAAGATTCATTTGCTGAAGAATAATAATAAAACCCTCATCTGCTGCACCAGTTTTCCCACATTGGGTCTTTTCAGGGAGAATAATCCAAAAATAAATGTGTACATGTGAATGGTTCTTATGCTTATGTTCTTTACTGTTTACATCTCTGCATATATAATTGTGAATGTTGCGGTAGCATTTATTTCGAAGTTTACTGATAGACTTTTGTAAATAACTTATCGGAGTAAGAAGTAGGAGAAATGTTAATTTTGGACAACTAGGTCCAAACTCCATGTTGTGATGCTTAGATGAAGATGCCAATATTTTTATTGGATTCCTCTTTCGAAGAGGTGCAAGATCGATTAAAGATCATCTTGATCCAATGAGCAGAACATTTATTTTGAATTTATTCAAAATATGTGCAGGTCGGCCTGAAATGAAATGTAGGCTTGAAGCCCCAGCAGTTGTGTCACACACCCTCATTGATGGATATAAATAGTTCGACGTTGGAGGTCACTTTCACTCATCCATCACATCACATCCTCTCTCCTCATCTGATTGGTTCGATCATCTATTGGAGTCTCTTCTTCACTCACACGTGGGAAAAAGAAGCGACTAGGGTTTCAGATTGTCTAGGGTTTCCAGCGCAGAAATTGACCAGCGTTGACTTTGGTCAAATTGACCCGAAACTCTCCCTAAACTTCGATCTCAACAATCTGCATTTTTTGGCACAAAAACCAATGTTGGACGTTGACTTTGACTTGGTCGCGTTGACTTTCTTACTGCTGCTGTTTGCATTGACCGCTGACTGGGACAACATTGACTTTTGTTGACTTTGGGTTGACTGATCTGGCTGTCCGTGAGGGTTGTGCGACACTTCTGGTTGGCTGACCATATTGAGACTTTGCTAGTTGAAGCATCCTGCTGACCGTCGTAACGCAACAACATACATATATATTTTTGGCTTGTCTTCTGTCGATCTACTAGTATGTTCTATCTGCATTTTACTTTCTTGTTTCTGTGATTGCTAACTGATATTGGGGATAAAAAGTAAAGTTGCGTCAATCATAGAACATCTACAAAAAATTTACATGGTATCAGAGTTGAGGTGAAGACAAAGCCCAAGTTTGTAGCAATCACCAAAGAAGAGGATGGGTACCTCAAACTATAATGGCTTTAAAGTTGATGACAAATTGACTGGGAAGGAAGACTTCCATGCCTGGAAGATGACATTGGATCTTATGTTGGAAGACCAAGATGTCATGGACTATGTACAGGGTAAAATCCAAGAGCCTCAATCCACTGCACCTGTTGCCACCAAGTCAAAGTATAAGAAGGGGGAAATTAAAGCAAAGCTGGTGATTAGGTACTCAATCCATAAGAGTCTAGTTGCCTACATCTCTGAGTTAGGCACATCCAAAGAGATGGATGATAAGTTGGTCAACATGTTCAAGGCCAACAATGCAAATCAAGTCCTATTCTTCAAGAACCAATTGAAGAATCTGAAGAAAGGCAGGGATGAATCCGTTCAATCATATTTTCTGAAGCTGACCAAGATCGGGAATAATCTTCTGGCTATTCGGGAGACAATAGTTGATCGAGAGATGGTTCTCACTGCACTTGGAGGTCTCTCATCCGAATGGCATGTATTCAACACTACCATTCTCAATAACAATGTCATACCTAATTTTGACGAAGTACTGTCGAGATGCGTACAAGAAGAGACAAGGATGAAGGAATACGAAAATGAAGAAAATGTTTCCTTCACTGCTTGTGCTAAGAAGAACTTTGGTGGTCCAAGGAACAAAGGAAGAGCAGGGGCCCAAGGGAAGAAAGGTAAATGTTACACTTGTCACAAGCCTGGTCAATATGCTAGAGAATGCTCTTACAAGAAAGGATTCTCCTGATGATGATGACAACAACAACAACTGGAGGAATGGCAATCAAAGGAACAACAGGTTCAAAGGAAAGAGGAAGGCTTCCTCTGGTGGAAATGGGCAACCTTACAAAAGGTCGAGAAATTCCAGGTATGAGGAATCAAATGTTGTTGATGATAAAAGAAATGAATTCATTCTTGTATCTGCCCTCTCTGCTGCATCTCCACCTGACACTATGGATGTCTGGTTGATAGATAGTGGTGCCTTAAGGCACATCACTGGGTTCAAGGAAGCACTTTCTGACATGGTTGAGAAGGATGAGACGATGCCCGATGTTGAAGGACCGACGGACCCTATTCATCAACCTCCTTGAATGAGGAAGAGACCATCATGGCTCAAGGGCACTCTCGAGGATGCCGAGGGACATATGGCCCCAAGGGGGACATTCCGTAAAAGCAAGAAGCCGAATAGATACCAAGGGTATCTAGCAGCCATGAGTACTATCGTACAATCTGAGCCTGGATCTTTTGAGGAAGTCGTAAAGCATCAAGTCTGGAAGGATGCTATGCACGAAGAATATGAGTCCATTATGAAGAATGATGTCTAGGATGTGGTTCCAAGACCGAAGGACAAAGAAGTTGTCACCTCGAAATGGCTTTATAAGATCAAGCATGGATCTGATGGTAGTGCTGAAAAGTTCAAGGCAAGATTCGTTGCCCGTGACTTCTCTCAAAAGAAAGGCATAGACTATGATGACATATTTGCACCTGTGGCCCGATATACCACCATCTGATCTATCATAGCCCTTGCTGCTACGCAAGGATGGAATCTTCATCAAATGGATGTGAAGACCGCACTTCTGCATGGTACGATAAAGGAAGAGGTGTATGTGGAGCAACCTCTGGGGTTCGAAGTCCAGGATCAGGACATCCATGTTAGCAGGTTGAAGAAAGCCCTCTATGGGTTGAAGCAAGCACCCAGAGTTTGCTACGAGAGGATAGATAGCTACCTGATGAAGTTGGGCTTCACTCGTAGTCATGCTGATCCAAACCTTTACTTCAAGGTTCATAGAGAAAAGCCTCTCATTCTGGTGTTGTATGTGGACGACCTCTTCCTGACAGGTGCTGACCCTATCATTCATCATTGTAAGAGGGAGCTCGCTGCTGAATTCGAGATGAAGGACCTAGCAATGATGCATTACTTCCTAGGCCGGGAGGTGTCGCAGAGACCTGGCGAGATTTTCCTTTCTTAAGGAAATATATTGTGAAGCTTCTGGAAAGATTTGGAATGGTGGACTGTAAGTCCGTGTCGACACCGATGGATCTCAACTTTAAGAAGTTGAGTGGCAGCACTGTTGGGCCCGTGCTAGCAAATCCTACTGAGTATCGTCAACTCGCAGGGGCCCTAATTTTCTTAGTGAACACCCGTCTAGATGTATGTTTGGCAGTGAACACTTTGAGTCAACATATGGTTGAGCCTCATCACATTCATTGGGTTGGTGCCAAGAAACTGTTGAGATATCTTCGGGGCATGATAAACCATGGGTTCAGATACAATGACAGGAGCGTGACACTCCATGGATATATTGATGTCGATTGGGCTGGTAGTGTGGTGGATCGTAAGAGCACATCGAGATGTTGCTTCACACTTGGTTCTACTTCGATATCATGGATGAGCAGGAAGCAGAAGTCGGTGGCTTTGAGCACCACGGAGGCCGAATACATTACAACGAGTATGGCCTATTGTGAAGCAGTTTGGTTGTGAAAGCTCTTCAGTGAGTTGTTCGGGCATGTGCTATATAGCACCGTGATACTCTATGATAACTAGAGTGGGATTCGATTGTCCGAGAATCCCGTGTTCCACGATCTATCCAAGCATATTGATATCAGGTACCACTTTATCTGGGATATGGTACAGCGAGGTACCGTAAGGCTCGATCATATAGGAACTAATGAGAAGTTCGCGGATATTCTCACAAAGCCCTTGGGGAAGGTCAAGTTCCTAACCTTCCGTGAGAATCTTGGTATCGTGGAACAACCCTATGTTGAGGGTCCTGTTGGACGATGAGCTATTGGAGCTCTGGGGGCTTTGGGGATAGCTTCTTGAAGCTATAAGCACACACGGGGCTAGGCTTGTCGAACCTTGTGGTGCTTCTCCCCCACCGTTATGATGATTGAGTTGGTTCACCTCTCATGATCTGTGCCCCGTATGCATCCTACCCATTGAGTCCTGGACTCATGGGAAGTACCTCTCATTTGGCCAGTGAGGTGGGAAAAGCTAGAGACCAGTAGCAAATACTGATGGACGGGTCAGAGATTGCCGTACTCTCTATGTCTAGGATGGCACGGTCCAACCACTTGATCTGGGATCAAGTATAGTGAGGTTTCGGACCTCCAACTGACTTCGGGTCAGGTAAACCACTTCGGGTTGGTATGAGACTCTTTTTGAGTCCTATAGAGGTTTCAAACCTCTGGGCTAAATCTGTCACCTGGGAATGATGTCTTTGTGACTGACCCACTTTTGTTCTGAAATAAAGAAGCCAGCAAAGCAAGTTACGGCAGGATGACACGCGATGTTTGAGTGGCACAGGTGGATGGAGTTCTCCCTAGTTGAGAGGGAGTGTTAATTTTGGACAACTAGGTCCAAACTCCATGTTGTGATGCTCAGATGAAGATGCCAATATTTTTATTGGATTCTTCATTCGGAGAGGTGCAAGATCGATCTAAAGATCATCTTGATCTGATGAGCAGAACATTTATTTTGAATTTATTCAAAATATGTGTAGGTCAGCCTGAAATGAAATGTAGAAAATCCATCACATCTCATCCTCTCTCCTCATCTGATTGGTTCGATCTATTGGAGTCTCTTCTTCACTCACACGTGGGAAAAAGCAGCAGCTAGGGTTTCGGACTATCTAGGGTTTCCAGCGTAGAAATTGACCTGAAACTCCCCCTATACTTCGATCTCATCAATCCGCATTTTTTGGCACAAAAACTGATGTTGGGCATTGACTTTGACTTGGATGCGTTGACTTTCTTGCTGCTGCTATTTGCTTTGACCGTTGACTGGGACAACGTTGACTTTCGTTGACTTTGGGTTGACTGATCTGGCTGTCCGTGAGGGTTGTGTGACACTTCTGGTTGGCTGACCATATTGAGACTTTGCTGGTTGAATCATCCTGCTGACCGCCGTAACGGACCAACACATAGATTTTTGGCTTGTCCTCTGTCGATCTACTGGTATGTTGTATCTGCATTTTACTTTCTTGTTTATGTGATTGTTGACTGATATTGAGGATAAAAAGTAAATTTGCATCAAGCATAGAACATCTACAAAAAAATTACAGAAATAAATCTATCACTGCAACTGTATATTTCTAGATTGAAATGTTCACATGGTATCAGAGCTAGAGATGAGTAATAGGAACGAATAATTAGCAAGTGAACAAAAATCTAACATTGCTACGACAGCTCGGAGGGGTTCACGCAGTTCTCTAGAAAGGAAGAGAAGCATGAAAGAACAGATGGATCATGATGCCACTAATCTGGCATCCAAACTGGAAGAAGAATTTGCTTGTGTGTCAAGCACTGCTTCTCCTGAGGTCTGGTACATTGACAGTGGAACTTTTGCTCATATGACGGGAGTGCGGGAATTTTTTTCTGACTACCGAGAGGAGCAAATGAACTTTAAAATTACCATGGGTAATAAAGAAAAATGTACCCCTATTGGAAGAGGTACCGTAGTATTTCAGACCGAGGCCGGAAATAAGCTTCGGGCCACTAATGTACTCCATGTGCTCGGGCTAGGAATGAACTTGCTCTCAATGTCTCAACTTCAAAACAAAGGTTACGACGTTTACTTCATTGGTAACAGAGTTTACATCAAACACCCCAATTGGAAGAAGAAAGCACAAATCGGAGTAAGAAGCAACAAACTTTATAAGTTACAGCCCCAAATCCCCAATGGCACTAATAGGCAGCGCTGATGAAATGGACTTGAATGAACTATGTCACAGAAAAATGGGGCATTTGCATCATGGGGCATTAAGGATTCTCAACAAAACTGTCACGGCAGTCCCAGAACTGAGCACCAAGCGGGACGATGTTTGCAGAGGGTGCGTATTGGGTAAATATGCCAAGGCAGCGTATCAGAGAAGCAGCAATAGGGCTAAGAGTGTGTGAAAAATCCTAAATCTGGATTCCTACTGCAACAAATCTGAATTACTTCTCCTATTATTTTTCATAATTATTTCATTACAGTGAAATACCTAAGTAATTACTAAAGCAGTCTACATAAATAATGTAGTGGAAAAAATCTAAGTGCCGAAACAAACTGAACAAAATACAATGAAAAACATCCACATTTAAGACTATTATTTTTGGACTAACTCCCTGGAAAAACCCAACTCGGGAAAACCGGTGCAGCACATCTGAGGGTTTTGTATTATTAAACAGCAGAATCTTGAGTACAACTAGGGTGCCAATATCCGGCTCACCCTTCAAAGAAAATCTCAGCAACAGAAGTAATGTGAGATATACCTCACTCTGCAAGCCCACGGCTGATCTGAACAACACTGGTGAAGCCCCTGGATCTGCATAAGCTTGCGCGCACAAGCTCTGGAACTGCATCACCTGTGCTCAACAACTGATCTGGGCTGATCTGAAACTGGGTTTTGGTCCTCCTCGCTCAGAAACCCTAGCTTCCATCTATCTCCAGACTGAATCAAAGAGACACTGCGACACTTCTACGTGGGTGCGGGTGCGGGTGCGGGTGCGGGGACAGGGACGGGGACGGGGACGGGGACGACATTTTTTGAAACAGGGTGCGTGGGTTCGTCTGGGTATTTTTATATTAATATATATTATAAATTATAAATTATAATTTATATATCATATATAATACTATATTTTATAAATTAAATTTATAAATTATAAATTTAATGAAAATTAAGACTAAACAAACTCTAAGAAAATGGCTACCATCAGAATTCTTATCAGAATTGCATCAGTCAAACATCTGGGGTGTTTTTTCCACTCAGTGTTCTTAAGCTTGTCATGCCTGCCATGCAGACACAGATTTGGTAACGTTAGAAAACAATAATTCATTAACTGAAAAATGATGCAACAGAAAAATTGCTGCAATATCCACACAAGTTTCCTGCGGCAGTCAAAAACAACTGTTTCAAAATCTACACATAAATTTGATGAAGATCCTACCCATAAATTTAATGAGGAATGTGATTTTTGAAATCTACACATACACTTGATGAAGTAGGCGTATTAGTATTGTAATTCAGATACTCAGATGATTGATTTTTGCTAACTATGAAAACTCAGGCAGACAGGTTGTTTTGCACGTTGTCTACTGATCAAACTTCCTTTTATTGAAAGTCCCACAAAGGCAAGTAAAATTTTGGATAGGTATATTGTCAGTACATTAAAACAACTCCAAAATCTCAAAGCATGCATTCATGCTCTTGTCCACTACAAATTGCTGGTTGTGGAGTAAGCAAATAACTTTTTTTGGTAATGAATAATTAAAACCCCTTCTAAAAGCAACTATTTACAAAAGCATCTTATAAAGTGCCAGCATACTAGATTTCAAATAACTTGACAGGATTCAAGCCTCCTAGCATACAAGTTGCTTCTTCCATTGTGTAACTGTATCGAGAAGGGTCAAAACACCATATCAATTTCTTGTTCTTTATACAAAAGAGCAAAGGAAATGCATAGCAAATATGGAAGCATTCAAAATTAATTTGCATGGTTATGGATACACCCCAGATGTTTGACTGAAAAACGATGGGTTCTTCATACCAAAAGAACCCAAGAACCCGAATATTTTTTTTGAAGAACCCGGTTCTTCTGAGAAGAACCCGGTTCGTTTGGGTTCTTCAGGGTACTTGGGTGCGGAGAATCCGGTACTTGGGTGCGGGAACCCGGTGCGGGTTCGGGAACCCCACCCCTGGGTGCGGGAACCCGTGCAACATAGCTTTCGAACTACTACTGCCATCCTCAATATGGATTTTAAGGGATATCTCCTCAACTCTTCTTGCTGCAAGGCTCCCCACATAGCTTCCCATCCTGGAAGCTTTTCTCTGCCGAGAATGCTCTGGACAAAGACCTGATAGTTTTCTGAAACAGAGTTCAGAGTGAACCTTACTAGCTCTGAGTCTTTGGGTGTTGATCCCACTGCAGACAGCTGGTCTCAGTTATCCTGAATTCTAAATAGGAAAGAGTCAAAACACTCTCCCTTCTTCATCCTAGTATTACGCATCTTCTCCTCCAGATACATCTTCCGTTGCTCGGAAGATCCTCGATATAGCTTTTCTAGCCCTACCCACATTTCTCTAGCAGTGTTCTTTGCTGCTATGTGAGGTATATGTGATCCTCCACACCATCTAGGATCAATCTCTTGGCTCTTGCCATATTCTTCTTGAATGCTCTCAGATGTGCCGCATCCAAGGGTTCTGCAACTGCACTGTCTATGAGGACCTTTAGATCATGCTCATCAAGGAAAAACTGAATCCTTGACTTCCATATAACATAGTTGGAGGCACCTTCCAATCTATCTTGGTCACGCAATCCAGTGTTGGCCATCTCCTCAACGATCGATATCTTTCTCTAACCCTCTACTCAGCTAGACTTACGCACTCCTTGAGGAGTAAGTCACTGCTTCTGCTGCTACACGGGAAAAAAATGAGTTTCTTTGAGAAAGGAAACTTTATGAGGTCAAGAAATCCCCACTCTGTGATTTTTCAGAGATTTTCTGACGCTTATGCACCAGCTCTTACTGTTGTGCAGTAATTGCGTCCTTCAGCTACGTTGGTCAGCTACACTGCCTCTTCTGCAACTGAAAAAGCTTACCCCTCTGTCAACTCTCTCAGAGGGAGCCTTTTCTCTGTTAGATTGCCCTCCTGGCTTGGATAGCGTAATTTTTGGGAGTATCTATTGCTACTTACGCAGATCCCAGTCTCTCCTGCGTTGATCTACTGGTTCACCCTTTTTTCTCCTGCACTTCAGCTTGAATAAGCTCCAATTCCATGTGAAACATCCTAAATCTGGATTCCTACTACAACAAATCTGAATTACTTCTCCTATTATTTTTCATAATTACTTCATTACAGTGAAGTACCGAAGTAATTACTGAAGCAGTCTACACAAATAATGTTGCGGAATAAATCTAAATGTTGAAACAAACTAAACAAAATACAATGAAAAAGATCCACATTTAACACAGTTATTTTTGGACTAAATCCCCGGAAAAACCCAACTCAGGAAAACCAGTGCAACAGATCTAAGGGTTTTTTATTATTAAGCAACATAATCTTGAGTACAACTAGGGTGGCAATATCCGGTTCACCCTTCAGAGAAAACGTCGGCAATATAAGAAATGTGAGATATACCTCACTCTGCAAGTCCTCGACAGATCCGAACAACGCTGGTGAAGCCCCTCTCTGCCTCTGCATGATGCCTACGTTGGAGCTACAAAAACCTGCATGGGCAAGCTTTGGAACTGCATCACCTCTGCTCAACGACTGATCTAGGTTGATCTGAAACTGGGTTTTAGCGCTCTTGACTCAAAAACCCAAGCTTCCAGCTATCTCCGGACAGAATCAAAGAGACACTGCGTCACTTCTACGTGAGTTCCTTCAGGAACTGCATCACCCTTCCAGGTGACTACGATGTCTCTCTCTGCGTCACTGATGCCTCTCTCTGAAATGTACTCCTGGTCCTCCTGACCAGTTACTGCCTCTGCCCCTCTCTGAAATTGATCACTGAATCAAAATCACTTAGCAAACCCTGCCCTAGTGATTCGATTCTGATCAAAAGTTTTGCCTCTCACACAAACTCAAAAATGCCAAATGCTCTATGTGCTCAATATGTTTTCCATAGGCCCCTCACCCTCCTTATATTCTTTCATTGACCCTTCAACGGCCAAGATTAAAACATAATCAAGGGTTAAGATTAACTTGGAGGTGATCCATGACTTTATCTAGAAGATTCACACTTAGTTTAATTAATACCCTTATTTTAATCATTTTTCCTAAGTTTAGACTTAGGAAAACATTAAAAAACGATTAATTAATTTAGTTAAACCATCTCTAAGTGGAATTTTCCAAAACCATTTCTGGGTTTTATGGAATATATGTGTCCTAGCCTATATACAAAGTTACAAGGCTAGAGCACATTCGATGCTACCATAAATCAACACTCCCTCTTAGCGAGGAAAGTGCTCTAGCAAGACAACTCAATGTGTTGCTCCGACTTCTGGAACATATGTTGTTGTGTTGTTGATGTTGCTCACCAGCACTGCACAAAAAATGTTGCACCTGTACTGATGTTGACTCTGTATGCTACTGCCAACTGCTATTGTACTACAACTCCCTCTGAATTCTGCAACCATGTTGTTGCACTGCACTGCACCACTTGTGCACTGCGTTGCTGTTGCTGCACTGTTGCTAATTGCAACAGAAAAAACATCCGAAATTGGACAAGTAAATTTGCATCTGAAAAATAAGACTGACTGCTGTTAACTTCTGGACTAGTTCTCTGAAAAACCGCGTTGTTGTTGCTCTGCACTGCGTGAGCACTGCAATGCACTGTGTTGCTACTGCTCAATTGCTGATGTTGTTGCTCCCTCTCTGCGCTGATGAGGCTCTAGTACTGCTAGCCACCGCATTGTCTTCTCATCTTCTGTTGCAACGGTCCATCCTGCTACTGTCTTAAGGTTGTCGTAGCTCACATGTGATCCAAGAGAATCCGGAAATACACAAGGATCCTACCAACTGTAGATTCTGGATCTACAACTCCAAGTCTGCCCATTTCTCTCCTTTCGGAATATGAGCTAACATAGCACAATCTCCTTCTGCCTCAATCTTGGCAGCTCCCGCTTGAGGATCTTGCTTCTCCTCTTTATCCTTTTTCTTAAGAGGACACTGTGTGGCATAATGTCCCATTTCTCCACACCTGAAGTACTTGATCTTGGACAAATCTTTCTTCTTCTGCTTATGTTGCCCCTTTGATGCAAGGGTTGTGTTATCTTCTTCCTCCTTCACTTCCGAACTACTACTGCCATCCTCAATATGGATTTTGAGGAATATCTCCTCAACTCTTCTTGCTACAAGATTGCCCACATCGCTTCCCATCCTGGAAGCTTTTCTCTGCCCAGAATGCTCTGGATAAAGACCTGATAGTCTTTTGAAGACTGAAACAGAGTTCAAAGTGAGCCTTACTAGCTCTGAGTCTTTGGTTGTTGATCCCATTGCTAACAGCTGGTCTCGGTTATCCTGAATTCTAGACAAGGAGTCAAAACTCTCTCCCTTCTTCATCCTGGTATTACGCATCTTCTCCTCCAGATACATCTTCCGCTGCTCGGAAAGTCCTTGGTATAACTTTTCTAGCCCTACCCACATTTCTCTAGCAGTGTTCTTTGCTGCTATGTGAGGTACAATGTGATCCTTCACACTATCTAGGATCAATAGCTTGGCTCTTGCCATATTCTTCTTGAATGCTCTCAGATGTGCTGCATCCAAGGGTTCTACAACTGCGTTGTCTATGAGGGCCTTTAGATTATGCTCATCAAGGAGAAACCGAATCCTTGACTTCCATATAACAAAGTTGGAGGGACCTTCCAATCTATCTTGGTCACCCAATCCATTGCTGGCCATCTCCTCAAATGTCGATATCTTGCTCTAACCCTCTGCTCAGCTAGACTTACGCACTCCTTGAGGAGTAAGTCATTAATTCTGCTGCTGCACGGGAAAAAACTGAGTTTCTTTGAGTAAGGAAACTCTCTGAGGTTAAGAAATCTCACTCTATGTTTTTTCAGAGATTTTCTGACGCTTATGCACCATCTCTTACTGTTGTGTAGTAACTGCGACCTTCAGCTACGCTGGTCTGCTACACTGCCTCTTCTACAACTGAAAAATCTTACCCCTCTGTCAAATCTCTCAAAGGAAGCCTTTTCTCTGTTGGATTTCCCTCTTGGATTGTACAGCGTAATTTCTGGCAGGGTCTCCTGCTGCTTACGCAGATCCCAGTCTCTCCTGCCTGATCTATTGGTTCACCCTTGTTTCTCCTGCACTTCAGCTTGAATAAGCTCCGATACCATGTGAAAAATCCTAAATCTGGATTCCTATTGCAACAAATCTGAATTACTTCTCCTATTATTTTTCATAATTATTTCATTACAGTGAAATACCAAAGTAATTACTGAAGCAGTCTACCGAAATAATGCTGCAGAATAAATCTAAGTGCTGACACAAACTGAACAAAATACAATGAAAATCATCCGCATTTAACACAGTTATTTTTGGACTAAGTCCCCGAAAAAACCCATCTCAGGAAAACTAGTGCAGCAGATCTGAGGGTTTTGTATTATTAAGCAGCAGAATCCTAAGTGCAACTAGGGTGCTAATATCTGGCTCACCCTTAAGAGAAAATCTCGCCAACAAAAGAAATGTGAGATATACCTCACTTTGCAAGTCCCTAGTTGATCTGAACATCGCTGGTGAAGCCCCTCTCTGCCTCTGTGTGATGCCTACGCTGGAGCTGCGTAAGCCTGTGTGGGCAAGCTCTGGAAATGCGTCACCTCTACTCAACAACTGATCTAGGCTGATCTGAAACTAGGTGTTGGCCCTCCTGGCTCAGAAACCCCAGCTTCCAACTATCTCCAAACTAAATCAAAGAGACACTGCGTTACTTCTGCGTAAGTTCCTTCAGGAACTGTGTCACCCATCCAGGTGGCTGAATTGTCTCTCTCTGCATCATTGTTGCCTCTCTCTGAAATGTACTCTTGGTCCTCCTGACCAGTTACTGCCTCTGCCCCTCTCTGAAATTGATCACTAAATCAAAATCACTTAGCAAAACCTGCCCTAGCGATTCGATTCTGATCAAAAGCTGTGTCTCTCACACAAACTCGAAAATGCCAAATGCTCAATGTGTTTTCCATAGGCCCCTCACCCTCCTTATATTCTTCCGTCGACCCTTCAACGGCCAAAATTAAAACATAATCAAGGGCTAGGATTAACTTGGAGGTGATACATGACTTTATCTAGAAGATTCACACTTAGTTTAATTAATACCCTTTAATTAATCAGTTTCCCTAAGTTTAGACTTAGGAAAACATTAAAAAACGATTAATTAATTTAATTAAACCATCTCTAAGTGGAATTTTCCAAAACCATTTCTGGGTTTTATGGAATACATGTGTCCTAGCCTATATACAAAGTTACAAAGCTAGAGCACATCTGATGCTACCATAAATCAACACTCCCTCTTAGCGAGGAAAGTGCTCTAGCAAGACAATTCAATGTGCTGCTCTGACTTCTAGAACATCTGTTTTTGTGCTGTTGATGCTGCTCACCAACACTGCACAAAAAATGTTGCATCTGTACTGTTGCTGACTCTATATGTTGTTGCCAACTGCTAGTGTACTGCAACTCCCTCTGAATTCTGCAACCATGTTGTTGCACTGCATGAGCACTGCTCTGCACTGCGCTGCACCACTTGTGCAATGCATTGCTGCTGCTCAACTACTGTTGTTGCTGCACTACTGCACTGTTGCTAATTGCAACAGAAAAACATCCGAAATTGGACAAGTAAATCTGCATCTGAAAAATAAGTCTGATTGTTGTTAACTTCTGCACTAGCTCTCCGAAAAAATGCGTTGTTGTTGCTCTGCACTGCGTGAGCACTGCAATGCACTGTGTGGCACTAGTGTGCACTGCACTGCTGCTGCTCCCTCTCTGCGCTGATCAGGCTCTAGTACTTCTAGCCACTGCTATTGTCTTAAGGCTGTCGTAGCTCACATGTGATCGAAGAGTCTGGAAATACTCAAGGATCCTGCCAACAGTAGATTTTGGATCTACAACTCCAAGTCAGCCCATTTATCTCCTTTCAAAATATGAGCTAACATAGAACAATCTCCTTTTGCCTCAATCTTGGCAGCTCACGCTTGAGGATCTTGCTTCTCCTCTTTATCCTTTTTCTTAAGAGGACATTGTGTGACATAATGTCCCATTTCCCCACACCTGAAGCACTTGATCTTGGACATATCTTTCTTCTTTTGCTTTTGTTGCCCCTTTGATGCAAGGGTTGTCTTATCTTCTTCCTCCTTGACTTTCGAACTACTACAGCCATCCTCAATATGGATTTTGAGGAGATCTCTCCTCAACTCTTCTTGCTGATCTGAAACTGGGTTTTGGCCCTCCAGGCTCAGAAACCCCAGGTTTCAACTATCTTCGAACTAAATCAAAGAAACACTGCGTCACTTCTGCGTGAGTTCCTTCAAGAACTGCGTCACCCATCCAAGTGACTGTGTTGTCTTTCTCTGGGTCACTGCTGCCTCTCTCCGAAATGTATTCCTGGTCCTCCTGACTAGTTACTACCTCTGCCCCTCTCTTAAATTGATCATTGTATCAAAATCACTTAGCAAACCCTGCCCTAGTGATTCGATTCTGATCAAAAGCTATGTATCTCACACAAACTCGAAAATGCCAAATGCTCAATGTGCTCAATGTGTTTTCCATAGGCCTCTCACCCTCCTTATATTCTTTCGTTGACCCTTCAACGGCCAAGATTAAAACATAATCAAGGGCTAAGATTAACTTGGAGGTGATCCATGACTTTATCTAGAAGATTCACACTTAGTTTAATTAATCAGTTTCCCTAAGTTTAGACTTAGGAAAACATTAAAAAACGATTAATTAATTTAATTAAACCATCTATAAGTGGAATTTTCCAAAACAATTTCCAGGTTTTATGGAATACATGTGTCCTAGCCTATATACAAAGTTACAAGGCTAGAGCACATCTGATGCTACTATAAATCAACGGAGTGTATTGGGCTTGATACACTCAAATATCTGAGGACCAATGTCCACTAGAGCTCTTAGTGGTGTCGAGTATTTCGTCACCTTTATTGATGATCATTCTAGGAAAACCTGGATCTACTTTCTGAAGACCAAAGACTAAGTCTTTAGTCGATTTATTAGTTAAGGCTCTCGTAGAAAATCTGAGAGGGAAGCGGATCAAGGTGTTGCGTTCAGATAATGGTGGTGAATACACAGACAAGGAATTCACTGGGTTCTGTGCAGGGGAAGGTATCATAAAAGAGTGGCCTGCTCCATATAATCCGGAGCAGAATGGTGTGGCAGAAAGGAAAACAGGACTATTGTCGAGGTTGCGAGGGCAATGCTTTATGATCAAGACATGGCCAAATTTCTGTGGGCTAAAGCTTGTAATACAACTGTCTATGTTCATAACAGGATTCCTCACAATTCATTGGGAAAGATCAAGCCAGAAAGTGTCTTCATTGGAGCAAGCCTGAGGTGAGTTACTTTAGGATCTTTGGCAGTACGGCATACTGTCATGTGCCCAATGAGAAGAGGAAGAAGTTGGACATGCCTACGAAAAAGGGTTATCTGGTAGGATACAATGAGAATGCAAAGGCATACGACATCTACATTTCGGAGAGCAGGAAAGTTGTAGTGCGGAGGGATGTAAAATTCATGGAGGAGAGAGCCTTCACAAGATCCCGTGAGTTGCCTTCTGCTACACAATCTGAGGAGGATCTGTTGGTTCAACCTCAACAACCTATGGTAGATAACTCAACTGCCTCTCCAAGGCATGGGGATCCAAGGGGCATTTCTCCTAAGGACTTACAGGAGGGAGAGCAGGGAAATCCACCCACTACCAGTGAACGAGCAGGGAACTATGACAAATTCTGAGGGACGCATAAGACTTTGTCGGAGCCCCACGAGATGTGAAGAGAGAACGCAAGCATCCTGGGAGGTACCAAGCATTGGTTGCACAGGTTGGGGAACCTTCTAGTTTTCAGGAAGCAGCTCAGCACCAGGTATGGGTAGATGCGATGGTGGAAGAGTACAGTTCCATCATGACAAATAATGTCTAGGAGGTGGTCCCCAGACCTTAGGATAGATCAGTTGTAGGTTCAAGGTGGATCTACAAGATCAAGTATGCTGTAGATGGCAGCATTGAGAAATTTAAAGCCAAGTTTGTGGCTAAGGGGTATGCTCAAAAGGAAGGGACAGATTATGAAGAACCTTCGCCTCAGTAGCCAGATATACCTCGATTAGACCCGTAATATCCCCTGCTGCACAGATGGGATGGGAGATTCACCAAATGGACGTCAAGACTGCATTCCTGAATGGGGTGATAGAAGAGGAGGTGTATATTGAACAACCAGAAAGCTTCGAGACGCATGATCAGAAGACTCATGTGTGCAGGCTTAATAAACTCTTGTATGGACTGAAGCAAGCTCCTAGAGCTTGGTATGGTCGAATTGACAGCTACTTGTAGAAGATGGGATTCGTTAAGAGTGATGCAAATCCCAATCTGTACTATCTAAGGGTAGGGAGTGAGCCCCTGATACTGGTTTTATATGTAGATGATCTATTTCTGACAAGATCATCGAGGCTCATCAAAGACTGCAAGGAGAATTTGGCTACAGAATTCAACATGAAGGATCTAAGGCTGATGCACTATTTTCTAGGGTTGTAAGTTTGGCAGTAGAAGGTGGAGATCTTTCTTGGTCAAGGAAGATATACTACAGATATTCTTAAGAGATTTCAGATGGAGGATTGTAGACCCATGACGACTCCAATGATCATCAACTGGAAGAAAACCGACACGTCTGAAGATGATGAAGCTAATCCTACTCTGTATAGGCAGCTGATAGGTTCTTTGATATATCTGGTAAACACTAGACCAGACATCTGTTATGCTATAAATATCCTCAATTAGTTCAAGGTGGAACCTAAGAAGGCTCATTGGGTAGTAGCCAAGCATGTTCTCAGGAACCTTCAAGGAACAGTCGAGCTTGCATTGAAGTACACCCACGGCAGCGATATCAGGTTGAGTGGGTTCATCGACGCAGATTGGGCCGGGAGTCCAGTAGATCGGAGGAGTACCAATGGGTACTGTTTCAGCCTAGGATCAGGGATGACTTCTTGGTGTTGCAGGAAACAGAAATCCGTGGCACTGAGCTCAGCGGAGACTGAATATATGGCAGCTAGCACAACTTTGTGTGAGGCCATATGGCTTTGAAAACAACTTGCAAACCTACTGAAGGAGAAAATAGAAGCAACCAGTGTTTTATGTGATAATAAAAGTTGCATCAAGCTCTCTGAAAATAATGCGTTTCATGATCGGTCAAAGCACATTGATATCAGGTGTCACTTCATCAGAGACTCTGTCCAACGGGGAGCTGTACAGTTGTAGTACACTCCAACAGGAGAACAGGTGGCAGAGATTCTCATGAAGGCTTTGGGGAAGACTAAGTTTGTCTACTTCAGAGAGGAGATGGGGATGATCAAGAATCCATTCCAGTAGCAAAAATGGATAGGATCAGGATTCAGAAGGAGCTGTAGTACAGATGAAGCAGTGACAGTGGCAGTGTCATGGGCAGCAGTACATAAAGTAGCAGCGCAGCAGATGAGGGGTAGCAACCAGAGGTCAGCAACGCAGAGGATGCTTCAAAAGCA
Organism: Pinus albicaulis; assembly: GCA_034641835.2. Lineage (NCBI taxonomy): Eukaryota > Viridiplantae > Streptophyta > Pinopsida > Pinales > Pinaceae > Pinus > Pinus albicaulis. Next base: position 611,459,901 of record CM076580.1, read on the forward strand.
GAGCAACATACAACAAGCATATTGTTAGAACAACTTCCTCGCTAAGAGAGAGTGTTGGTTTTTGTAGCAACAGAAAGTGTTCTAAGTCTCAAACTTTGTGAGGAGACTTGGACATTAGTATTCCAAAGAACCCAAAAATCGTTAGTCGAAATTCCACTTGGTTCATGTCTTATTAAAATAATTAATTATTTTAATGGAGACCCCAAGTCTAAACTTAGGGAAAGGGTATTAATAAGACAGAGTGTGAATCTTCTATAGAATGAAGATTAAGTAAAGTTTTAATCTTAGCCATTGATTAGACTTCTAATCTGAGCCATTGATTCATCAACGAGAAGATTATAAAAGAAGACTTGAGGGTCATTTGGAAAGCAAGCCAGGCATACACTTAGTACCCAAAGGAGACCGATTCTGAAGGAATAGAATTCGATTTCAGTGGGAGATTTGTAGGGCGAAGAGTTGCAAAAGTAGAAAGAGAAGAGGGAGTCAGCAGTGACTGAGCTCAAGGACAGAGGGACGTAGAGGCAGCGTGGGGTTAGCCATTCAGAGACTAAATTAGTGTCGGATCGCCAGTGACAGTGTAAGATAATTTCTCACTATCTTTTTGCCTATTTATTCTCTGTATCGAATTGCCAGTTTGGGAATCCAAAGACCTGTATTCAGAAACTATTTCATAATAATTAAAAACCTCAGTTGCTGCACCGGTTTTACCACATTGGGTTTTTTCGGGGACATTGTCCAAAAACAACAATGTATATGTGTGTTTATTTCTTTCCTGCTTAGTACTTGTTTCCACAGTATTTTTTATGTTGTGAAGGCTGCAGTAGTATTTATTTTGAGGTTTACTATGTAACACCGTAAATAACTTGTTTCATAATTAACAAATAGAAGAAATAGTATCAGATTGCTACAGTAGGGATTCCGATGTTGGAATTTTCATAGACTCCTCCCATCGGTGAAAGTCCATAAAGAGTAGGGAGCTTTAGCTGAGGTGACAATGGGATATCGCTCCATTGTTGCCACTTGACATAGTAGTTTCTCTATACAATCCCCTCCTAGTACCCCTACTTGTTTCAGCGGTAACATGTCCTTCTTCTTCTTCTTCTTCTTCTTCTCTTTCCCATACTCTGAAAGCTTATCTACATCTGTTGGTACTGCCACCACATTCTCTCCATAGGTATTCAGACCAAATTCATTTCGCAGGATTGACATCTTGGCCTTCCAGATGACAAAGTTTGAGGCTCCCTCCAACCTATCCTGATCTCTAAGCCCAACTGTGGCCATCTGGAATCTAAACTAGGAACTCCCTCTTTCCCCCTGCTTGGTTGTTGACTCTGCTACTCGCACTACCTTTTAGAGTGAGAAACTTTACTTGCAACTACTACCAACAGCAACTGGAAAACCGAATTTTAAACTAGAGACCCTCAGAGAGAAATTCTCACTGCGTGTGCACTTCGTCTTCCACTCGGCGCTGATTCTACTCCAACAACTGTTGCAAAACCCTTTTGTGCCCACACAATGAATCTGCTCAGCAAAAATACTGGACTGCTTCTGTAATGTCACGCTTTTATTTTTCTCCATATTACAGCCAAGGTGGATTTCCAAGACAGGGGATTGTTGATTTTTGTAGCATCAGAAATTGCTCTAAGTCTCAAATTTTGTGTAGAGGCTTAGACGCTAGTATTCCAAAGAACCCAGAAAGCGTTTGTGGAAATTCCACTCGGATTTCGTTTTATTTGAAAAATTAATTATTTTAACGGAAGGATGGAGTTTCCATCAGATGGATGTGAAGACTGCCTTTCTACGTGGTTCAATAAAGGAAGAGGTTTATGTGGAGCAACCTCTGAAGTTCGAAGTCCAAGATAGAGACACATATGTATGCAGGTTGAAGAAATCCCTCTATGGGTTGAAGCAAGCCCCCAGGGCTTGGTATGAGAGGATCGATAGCTACTTGATGAAGCTAGGCTTCACTCAAAGTAATGCTGATCCAAACCTCTATTTCAAGGTTGATAAAGAAAAGTCTCTCATTCTAGTTCTCTATGTGGACGACCTCTTCCTGACAGGTGTTGACCCTCTCATTCATCAATGTAAGAGGGAGCTAGCTTTTGAGTTTGAGATGAAAGACCTAGGACTGATGCACTCTTTCCTAGGCTTGGAGGTTTGGCAAAAGCCAGGTAACATTTTCCTTTCTCAAGGAAAATATGTTGTGAAGCTGCTAGAGAGATTTGGGATGGTGGACTACAAGTCCGTGTCTACACAGATGGAACTCAACTTTAAGAAGTTGCGTGGAAGCGTCGTTGGGCCCAAGTTGGGAAATCCCACCGAGTATCGTCAACTCGTAGGGCCTTGATGTTCTTAGTGAACTCACATCTGAAAATATGTTTTGTAATGAACACATTAAATCAATATATGGTTGACCCTCATCACATTCACTGGATTGGTGCCAAGAATCTATTGAGATATCTTCGGGGCACAACCAACCATGGTCTGAGATACACTGTCGGGAGTTTGAGACTCCATGGATATATTGATGCCGATTGGGCTGGCAGTGTGGTGGATCGTAAGAGCACATTTGGATGTTGCTTCACCTTGGGTTCTGCTTCGATATCTTGGATGAGCAGGAAACAGAAATCGGTGGCTTTGAGCACCGCTGAGGACGAATACATTACAACGAGTATGGCTTGTTGCAAAGTTGTTTGGTTGAGAAAGCTCTTCAGTGAGTTGTTTGTACATGTGCTAGATACCATCGTTATCCTTTGTGATAACCAAAGCGGGATTCGTCTTTATGAGAATCTCGTGTTCCACGATTGATCCAAACATATTTATATTAGGTACCACTTTACCCGGGAGGCGCCATAAGGCTTGATCACATTGGGACTGATGAGAAGGTCGCGGATATTCTCACGAAGGCCCTGGGAAAGGTCAAATTCTTAACCTTCCGTGAGAAGCTTGGAATCGTGGAAAGACCCTATTGTAAGGGTCCTGCTTGAGTCGGACAATGAGCTCTAGGAGCTCCAGGGGGCTTAGGGATAGCTTCTTGGAGCTATAAGCACACACGGGGCTAGGCTTGCCAAACCTTGTTGTGCTTCTGCACCACCGCTATGATGTTGAGCTGGTTCACCCTCTCTCTTACCTATGCCCCGTATGCATCCTACCCATTTAGTTTCGGACTCATGGGAAGTACCTCTCATTTGGCCAATGAGGTGGGAAATGTGGATAGAGACCAATAGCAAGATCGATGGGCGCATCGGAGATTGTCATACTCTCTATGTCTAGGATGGGAGGTGTCCAACACCTTGATCTAGGATCAAGTCTGAGGAGGTTCTTACCTCTAAACAGACTTCGGGTCAGTAAACTAACTTCGGGTTAGTATGTGACTCTCTTGAGTCTATTGAGGTTTTAACCTCTAAGTTGACTTCAGGTCAGCGGAGTGTGATGTCTTTGTGACTCACTCTCGTTTGTTTGCCCTTAGAGCCAGCAAAGCATGTTATAGCAGGATGACATAGGATTGCAGGATGATGATGATGATCATACATGAAGGTACTGATGGTAGGATGGCACAAGTGGATAGATGGAGTTTTCCCTAGTTGAGAGGGAGTGTTAATTTTTAGGTAACTAGGTCCAAACTCCATGTTGCACTGCTCATATGATGATGATTATATTTTTGATGGATTCCTTTTTTGGAGAGATGCAAGATTGATCTAAAGATCATCTTGTTTGGATGAGCAGAACACATATTTTGATTTTATTTTCCACACATGTGCAAGGTCGGCTAGATTTGTAATATAGGCTCACAAGACCAACAGATGTGTCACACACCCTCATTGATGGATATAAATTGGAGGGAGATGATGCTTATTTCATCATCATCTCATCACACATTCTTCTTGTGATCTGATTGGTTTGTACAACCTAGGAGAGGCTTCCTTTCCCTCACACGTGTGAATCTGAACTGGGAGAAGCTACGGAAATTTTCGGACTATTTTTAGGGATTCTGGACAACATTGATTGTGGGTCAACTCTTGGATTTTGACTTTGATTTTTGCACAGAAATTTTGATCTCTTGAGGCCGCATTGGAGGGCACAAAAATCGAGAAAAAGCATTTACGTTGATTGTTGTCCGTTGAATGCAGCTTTAACTACAACGTTGACTTTTGCGTTGACCTTTTGGAGCTGTCTTTGAGGGGTGTGTGTGACACTTGGAGAAAGGTTAATTTGGTTGTCAGAGAAGTTGGTTTGACCAACTCAAGACTTTGCTCGCTGGGGCATCCTGTTGACTACTGTAACAAACATTCGTCTCTATATTTGTTGGACAAGAAGAATTACAAATTTTGATTTATTATATTGGCTTGTCTTCTGTCGATCTATTATTATGTTCTATCAGCATTTTACTTTCATGTTTATGTGATTGCTAATCTGAATTGGGCCTACAAGAAAGATTGAAGAAAACTGCATTAAGCATATAACTGTTGATCAGTGGTTGTCATTGATGTCAACCCAAGCAGCACCAGGTGCTACCCCGATCTTGCATAGGAATTTTGACTTGACAACTTACTCTATTCCGAGTCAAGGATATTTAGGATGGTTTCTACTTGTCGAGATGTTTCCGTTGATATATGGCATGCCATGTAATTCTTCACGGTTTAAGAGATATTCATGTTTGAAGTTAGTAACCCCAAATAGTGGGCTAAAACCCCATGGGGTGGTGGCAAGACACTAATCATTGGTTGTGGTCATTGAATTGTCAATAATTAATAATTTTTTAAGCTCCTAAAATCCCTCCAACGTTCACTTGTTGAATACCCTCTGAACCTAAGCATTTATATAAATTGTGACCCTCATAACCTCCTCATGTAAGGATTTCACTACATATAACAGGTCATCGTGGAATTTTCTCTATAACTCTTTTTTTGAGAAGCTTCAGATGCTGAAACGAAAACCCATTAGGGTGAAATCTTGAGGAAGCTCGTGTCCGAATATCAGATATTGGTTCGCTATATTTCGGAGATATGATTTGAGGAAGTTAGGGTTTTTGCACGCTCCAGAATTTCATGTTAAACAAGTAACCTTGGGAAAATCGTCATAACTTTCTCTCTGAGCATTGGACTCAAATTTCGTAAAAAGTGACAAAAAGAAGACGGGTTGTAGTTTATTGTGTATCGTTTTCAGGACAAAAGGTTGAAACAATGACACGTGGCACTTCGTACAATTTCTCTCTACTGAATCAGTCTATAATCAGGTCATCGTAGGAGATTGGGCATAATTGTTTCTTGAAGAATCCAATGTTGATCAGACCTACGAGGTTGGAAAGAGGACTCAGAGGGCTACCACAGGATGAAATTTCAGACCTTGAAGATCTGAAATTACACAGATACATCAGATTCAATATCGAGCTTCTAGAAGGCAAGAAAAAATATGCATTCAAGGATCACTGCAGTAAGGACAACACATCAACAGTCAAGGGTAAGTATGCTACAACAAGGTATGTATGATTAGTGTTTGAATTTTAATTTGAATATCATCTCTGACATGTGTTTTTGCAAGACAATGTAAGTATTTTGTATGTATGTTTGATTGGGTTTTGTTCATAAATGTTGAACATATTTACATTTGAATTTTGAATATTTCTCTGACATATGGTTTGCAAGACGATGTAAGTATTTTGTTTGTATATTGGTTTGGTTCTTGCACATGCAGGAAGGAGGACACAATAGGTCAACTCAGACACATACTAGAAGGACAATGCAACGCCAAAGTACCATTACTTGAAGCAAGCACAACAATACCTCAGCAGCTGCTAGTGCTCAAAGAAGCAGTGTCAAGTCAAGTATCAGGTCGTGTCAAAAGTCAGTATTGTAAAAATCATCATTGTAAAATTGTAAAAGAGTCATTATTGTATAAGAGTTAATCTACCTAGAGTTGGAGAGGCATTGTTGGGAGGTATAAGTGTCATTGTTGGATAATGTTATGGTTGGGTTGCAAGTCATAGTGTGATTGGGTGATTGGTCTAGTTCAAGAAAATCATTGTGAATCATATTGTATCGTGGATCATTGTCCCTGGTATGGGAGTCCACACTCTTGTCTTATTTCTGATCATTATAGGGTGGCATGGAGGTGCTAGGTTGGTGCATGAAGTTACCTACTGGTTGGAGCCTGTGAACACTTCAGGGTGGAAGGTTGGTCTAGGATGTCGGGGCATCCATTCAATTGACTACTAAAGAAACCAAGGCGTTGGGGCGTCCTTCCAGTGGGAGCTAGAGAAGAATTCTTTTCTAGAATTCTAGAAAGTTGTACCTTTCATTTCAGTTGGGGCTGAAGATTAAAGAATTTATTAGAAAAACATTCGGTGGTTTTTGACCCAGAGGGGGTTTTCCACCAAAAACTTGTGTGCCTATTGTGTTCTATTGTTTACTATTGTTACTGGATAAACATCAAGAATAATTGAAGATTAACTAATGCTCTGAAAATATTTAAAGAGTGCTAATTGATAAGAAATACTGATTCACCCCCCTCTCTCAGTATTTCCAACAATTGGTATCAAAGATTGGTTCCTTCAATACCAGTCTAACAATTGGAAGGAGGTCATGGAGTATATTAAGAATAGTGTTCCTGTGTTCAATGGAATAACTATGCACTTTGGAGTGGAAGAATGCAGGTTCATTTGCTGGCGCAAGGATACGAAGTATGGGAAATAGTTGAAAAAGGCTTTACAGCGACCCAGGATGAACAAGGAAAGAAAAATATGATGCAATGGCTAAAGATCTCATTATCAGTGGGCTTATCGAATCTGTCTATCTTAAGGTACTGAGTTGCAAAACTGCTAAAGAAGTATGGGGCAAGCTTGAGAATATATATGCAGGCGACTCAAATGTGAAAGAAGCAAATCTTCAAATTTACAAGGCAAAATTTGAGCAACTCAAAATGAAGGAAGATGAAAATATTGATGCATATTTACAGCATGTTGATGAAATAACAAATGCATTGGAAGGTTTGAGAGAACCTGCCGACACAAAAATTGTTGTCTGAAAGATCCTTAGAACCTTGCCGGCAAGATTCAACCCAAAGGTATCTGTCTTGGAATATAGTTCGAATCTAGCAAATCTCAACAAAGATGAATTGCATAGAGTGCTTACGGCATATGAAATGAGGATTGAAGAAGAAAACGACACATCTCACCTAGAAACAGCGCTCGTCGCATCCAAGAAAACTAGTATGAACAAGCATACTATGAAAGCGAAAACTTGAAGTTGTAAGGAAGAAGATGAAGAAGAATTTTCAAATAAAGAATTTTCCAACTTCACACGAAAAATGAGAACAGGTACGGGGAAATTCAAAGGCAAACTTCCATTGATATGTTTCGATTGTGGTGAGGTTGGGCATTTTGCAGCCAAGTGTCCTCACAAAAATGAGTTTGTTACGAAAGGAAAGAAAGGTCTGAGGAAGTTCAACAAGCAATGCCAGAATAAATGGTTTAAGAAGAGTTTCTTCTCCAAAGAAGATAGCTCCTCATCTAATGAAGACAGTGATAAAAAAGAAGAAATCAACGAAAGAGTATTGTTTATGGCCAAGCATAATAACCAAGAAGCATCTGACGAAAAAGAAGAGATGATTGAGGTTGAATTGCAAAACGAAGTGATCAGGGTTACCAAAGAGCTCAAGGTCGAGAAGAAGCATGTCAACACTCTTGAAGACGAATTAAAGATAGAAAGGGAACACGTCCTAAATCTTGAAATCAAGGTTGAAGAATATAAAACAAGTTGAAGAATCGCTCAGGGAAGAATTAAATGAAAGAAACAAGGAAAGAGAAGCATTGGAAGCTAAAATAGTTTCTCTTCGAAAGCAAGTAAAAAATGGAAAAACTCTTCAAAACTACACCAACAGCTCCAAGGCATTGGAAGAAATCATCAACAATCAACGATCAAACAGTGACAAGACTGGTCTTGGTTAAAAAGAAAAATCTGAAAAGGAGCCAAGTCCTTCTATGACAACAAAAGAAGATGGATATGCAAAATCTAACAAGCAGGTAGACCTTCTAGCCAACTCAATAGATCAGGATCGCAGGAAGAACCATGGAAGACAATTCCTCAAAGAGGATTTCCTCCTAGGTATCAACCTATCTTCTATGGTCATTGTTATTCATATGGAAGGTTTGGACATAGAGCAATAGAATGTCACACGTATGTTTGGAATAAATACAGTTTCGAGAGATCTTTCATAAATGGATATTCCGGAACTCAACAGAATATTAATAGATTTGATCATTTGAGAGATGATGTCGAATGTTACAAATGTAACAATTTTGGACACTTGGCTAAAGATTGCAGACTTGGAAGTTCCACAAAGGAATTCTCACAAAATCAGAATGAACAAATATGGAAAAAGAAGACTGAAAAATGTGCTATCGCTCTCAAGGCTCAAAGCAACAGAAACATTTGGTATGTTCATAGTGGTTGCTCAACTCATATGACTAGAGCATAATTATTAAAACCGGAACCGGTGACTGGACCAATGGACCTAATGAACCGGGTTTCGAACCGGAACCAGTCTAACTGGTAGCGGTCAGATCTCAATGAACCGGTTTTAAAAAAAATACATTAAATAATTATTTTTTAATAAAAGAAACTATTTTTAAGATTTGCAACCATGATTCCAAGCCAATAGAGACAAAATATGCAAAGTTTGCTCATTTATATACCATGCAAAGGTGAATATATCAAAATGGCACCAAGTGCAATTGGAAATCCTAGTGCTACTCAATGTGTTGAGGAGGTGCGGGCAGGAAATGCCTTCTATGCTTGTGGGATGCAAGTGTAGGTGCCAAGGAGGAGCTTTGCTGGAGTAAGCAGCTTTGGTTAAGAGTGCTTCCTAGCTAGGAGTTGGTGAGTAGGGTTTTCCATGTTTTCTCTAGTTATGGTTTGAAGAGATTGACTTGTATCAGCTTGTAATAAGATGTTGGTATGTAGATGTACTTCATCTCTTATATATAAATGAAGTGTTTAAGCTGTCCAAATGCTTGCATGACTTTCAGCTTGTATTATCTTCTTGTTTAGGGGATTCCAGCACTATTGTTCAAGCTGATTTCACCTATGATATTGCTGAAATTGCTGTGATTTAATACACAGCATAGAACATAAAGGAGCATATTTTCTGCTGTAATAAAGGTATTTCAGATCTTTTATATGCTTGACAAAGTGTGCCCTGCGTGTTAGACATTGTTGGCAGTGAAGTCCATGTATATGGTATTTATTCTCTTGAGCTGCCTGGTGATTTGGGTTGAAGTGAATTTAAGTATTTGCTGCTATAATTGAATATTTCTGATTGGCCCCAAGACTGAAAGTTCACAGGGAATAGATCTAAGAAACATCATGTTTTAGGTGAAATTACTGAATTTGCATTATAGCCCAGATTCATGAAATTCCTACCGTGACTGCTGGAATGACGTGATGTTCATCTGTTCATCGGGTTTTAGTGCAAGGCCAATGAAACGGGTTGCATGGGCGGTTTGAACCGGCCAGCATGCTGACAGGCCGGTTTGACCGGTTCAAACCGGCCGGTTTTAATAACTATGGACTGGAGATATTCTCCAGGAATAAGTTCATATCCTTGAAGGAAAAGAAGGATGGAATAGTGTCTACTGGAAATGACAGGTCTTCAAACATCATCGGAGTAGGTACAGTCACACTTGGAAGCAAGAATGCATTAGTGAAAGATGTGTCGTTGATTGAAAATATGAATCACAATTTGCTCGGTGTTGGACAAATGTGGGATCAAGGACACACGATGCTATTTAACTCTTAGAAATGTGAAATCAGGAAAGGAAAGTTCGGTAAAATTGTGGCTACAGCAAACAGAGCTCCAAATGACATATATATTTTGGATGCAACACCTAAAGGGTGTTTTTTGGCGAAAGAAGATGAAAGTTGGTTATGGCACAAACGAATGGGACATATAAATTTCGACAATTTGGTCAGGATCAGCAAGAAGGAAGAAGTAAGAGAAATGCCTAAAATTTCAAAACCCACCAATACGATATGTGAATCTTGTCGGCACGGCAAGCAGACAAAAGTTGAGTTCAAGACAAAAGAACACTTTGCATCACGCCCATTGGAATTAGTCAATACTGATCGATGTGGTGCTATGAGAACAAAAGGTTTAGATAGAGAATTATATTTTATGCTAATCATAGATGATTACACCAGAATGACAGTCGTCAGCTTCTTAAAGAAAAAGACTAAGGCATTCGAATGTTTTAGAATCTACAACGAATTGGTCGAAAATGAAATTGATTTGAAGATCAAATGTCTGAGATAGATAATGGCGGAGAATTCACTTCCAAGGTATTTCAACAGTACTGTGATGAAAATGGAATAAAAAGGCAATTCTCAACAGCGAAAACACTGCAGCAAAATGGAGTTGTTGAAAGAAAAAACAGAACCGTACAGGAAATGGCCAAAACAATGTTAAATGACTCATAATTAGATGATAAATTATGGGTTCAAGCAATCGATACAGTCGTATTCATTATAAACAGAGGTTTGCTAAGGAACAATTGTAACATGACTCCATACGAATTATGGAAAGGAAGACCGGCTAACGTTAAATACATCAAAATATTTGGAATCAAACGCTGCATCAAAAGAGAAGATAAAAAATTGGGCAAGTTTGATTCCCGTGTCGATGAAGGTATTTTCGTTGGTTATTCACACAAAAGGAAGGCTTATAGATGCTACAATCTGAGGCGAAAACAAATAGTGGAAAGCATAAATGTTACTTTTGATGAAGATTGTGTTACAAAGGATGACAATGAGATTGTACCTTCAAGCAAATCTGAGGGATCAGAGGGAGAATCTGTGAAGGATGAAGAAGAAGCTCCAGAACAAGACCAATCAAATAAGGAAACAACAGTCAACCAAGAGGAAATAAGAAATGATCAGAGGGATGTACAAGCAAATTCTTCAAAAGCTTTAAAAGAATGGTGTCAAACGAATCATCCATCAAATCAAATCATCGACAACATAAATGAAGGAATTGGAACCAAAAGAAGTCGACATCTTCGTTCATCACAACAAGCCCATCTTGCTTTTTTAGCAACTTTTGAGCCTAGCAATTTGAGGAAGCTAATCAAGATGAACACTGGGTAGCAACTATGAATGAAGATCTGGATCGAATTGAGAAGAACGATACTTGGGAATTGGTTCCACAACCAAAGGATAAAAATGTTATTGGAACTAAATGGGTCTTCAGAAAAAAATTGAATGAGGATGGACAGGTTACCAGGAATAAGGCAAGATTAGTCTGCAAAGGATATGCACAAGTTGAAGGAATTGATTTTGAAGAAATATTTGCTCTCGTTGCCAGAATGGAAGCTATCAGAATGTTTCTCACTTATGCATGGTTGAGAAAAATCAAGGTCTACCAAATGGATGTTAAGTCAGCCTTTCTAAATGGTGAATTGGAAGAAGAAGTTTACATTGAACAACCTGAAGGTTTTCTGCTCTCTGAAAAGGAAGACTATGTCTGCAAATTAAAGAAGGCATTATATGGTCTCAAGCAAGCTCCTAGAGTTTGGTATGCTCCTCTTGATGGATATCTACATCAACAACGATTCAAGAAAGGAAGCGCCGACAACAATCTATATGTGAAAGTGGACCAAGATAACCTAGCAATTATCGAGGTATATGTAGACGATATAATTTTTGGAAGCAATGATGACAGATTAAGTAAAATATTTGCTACAAAGATGCAAAGTGAGTTTGAAATGTCTGTACTTGGCGAGCTAACATACTTTTTAGGGCTTTAGATATCTCAGCAGGATAAAGAGAAATTTATATATCAAACCAAGTACATCAAGGAAATGCTCAAGAAATTCAAGATGGAAGATTGCAAGCCTGTCCTTACCCCAATGGTAACAGGTTGCAAGTTAAGTTTAGATGATTCCTCAAAGGATGTGGACCAGAGGTTGTATAGATCTATGATTGGCAGTTTTCTATATGTGACAGCTTCTCGGCTAGACATAATGCAGGCAGTTGGACAAGTAGCAATATTCCAAGCAGCACCAAAAGAATATCATATTATTGTCGTCAAAAGAATTCTCCGATATCTTAAGGGCACAGCAGAATATGGTTTATGGTATCCCAAAGGAAATAATCTAGTTATCCAAGCTTATATAGATGCAGATTGGGCAGGAATTGTTGATGACCCAGTGGAGCAGCATTTTATTTAGGTGGTTGCCTTTTTTCATGGTTAATTAAAAATAAGTCTTCAATCTCGTTATCCACAGTTGAAGCAGAATATATCGCGGCAGCAACCTGTTGTACACAAGTTCTCTGGATGAAGCACACTTTGCAAGATCTTCAAGTCAAGTTTGATGAGCCTATTCCCATCTTTTGTGATAACACCAGTGCTATCAATATCTCCAAGAATCCTGTGATGCATTCTAAAACAAAGAACATTCTGATCAAAGATCATTTCGTTAGAGAGCAAGTCACCGAAAAGAATATCAAGCTTGAATATGTTGGCACAAAGGAACAAATTTCTAACATATTTACCAAACCATTACCTCATGAAGCATTTGAGTATCTTCACCTAAAGCTTGGGATTCTCCCAATTTCTCATTAGAATCTTTCTCTTATCTAACTAAGTAAAAAAAAAGGGGGAGTTGAGGTGTGTACAGGTCCGCAAGATGACGTTTGTCAGGGTGAGTTACCCTTTGTCATTGATGGCAAAGGGGGCGAGAATGTTGTAGGAAGAGGTGTCATGATCGCAGGGGGAGTATTTGTGTTGCCATAAATGCCAAATGGGAAGATTGTTGATCAGTGGTTGTCATTGATGTCAACCCAAGCAGCACCAAGGGCTACCCTGATCTTGCGTAGGAATTTTGATTTGACCACTTACTCTATTCCGAGTCAAGGATAATTTGGATGGTTTCTACTTGTCGAGATGTTTCTGTTGATATATGGCATGCCACGTAATTCTTCACGGTTTGAGAGATATTTGTGTTTGAAGTTAGTAACCCCAGTTAGCGGGCTAAAACCCCATGGGGTTGTGGCATGACACTAATCATTGGTTGTGGTCATTGAATTGTCAATAATTAATAAATTTTTAAGCTCCTAAAACCCCTCCAACGTTCACTTGTTGAATACCCTCTCAACCTAAGCATTGATATAATTTGTGACCCTCATATCCTCCTCATGTAAGGATTTTGCTACGCATAATTCACCGTGGCATATTCACTATAATTTTTTTCTGCAAAGCTTCAGATGCTGAAACGAAAAACCCATTTGGGCGAAATCTTGACAAAGCTCATGTCTAAATTTCAAATATTGGTTCGTTATATTTTCAGAGATATGATCTAAGGAAGTTAGGGTTTTTGCAAGCTCCCGAATTTCATGTCAAACAGGTGACCTTGGGAAAATCGTCATAACTTTCTCTCTGAGCATTGGATTCAAATTTCGTAAAAAGTGACAGAAAGAGGACGGGTTGTAGTTTGTTGTGTATCTTTTTCAGGAGCAAAGGTTGAAACAGTGACACGTGGCACTTTGCTCAAGTTCTCTCTACTGAACCAGTCTATAATCAGGTCATCGTAGGAGATTGGGCATCATTGTTTCTTGAAGAATCCAATGTTGACCAGACCTATGAGGTTGGAAAGAGGACTCAGAGCGATACCATAGGATGAAATTTCAGACCTTGGAGATCTGAAATTACACAGATACAACAGATTCAATATCGAACTTCTAGAATGCAAGAAAAAATATGCATTCAAGGATCATTGGAATAAGGAAAACACATCAACAGTCAACGGTAAGTCTGCTACAACAACGTATGTATGATTAGTGTTTGAATTTTAATTTAAATATCATCTTTGACATGTGTTTTTGCAAGACAATGTAAGTATTTTGTATGTATGTTTGATTGGGTTTTGTTCATAAATGTTGAACATATTTACATTTGAATTTTGAATATTTCTCTGACATATGGTTTGCGGGACAGTGTAAGTATTTTGTTTGTATATTGGTTTGGGTCTTGCATGTGCAGGAAGGAGGACACAATAGGACAACTCACACACATACTCGAAGGACAATGCAATGCCAAAGTACCATTACTTGAAGCAAGCACAACAATACCTCAGCAGCTGCTAGTGCTCAAAGAAGCAGTGTCAAGTCAAGTATCAGGTCATGTCAAAAGTCAGTATTGTAAAAATCATCATTATAAAATTGGAAGAGTCATTATTGTAAAAGAGTCAATCTGCCTAGAGTTGGAGAGGCATTGTTGGGAGGTACAAGTGTCATTGTTGGATAATGTTATGGTTGGGTTGCAGGTCATAGTGTGATTGGGTGATTGCTCTAGTTCAAGAAAATCAGTGTGAATCATATTGTATCGTGGATGATTGTCCCTGGTATGGAAGTCCACACTCTTGTCTTATTTCTGATCATTATAGGGTGGCAAGGAGGTGCTAGGTTGGTGCACGAAGTCACCTACAGGTTGGAGCCCGTGAACACTTCAGGGTGGTAGGTTGGTCTAGGATGTCGGGGCATCCATTCAGTTGACTATTGAAGAAACCAAGGTGTTGGGGCGTCCTTCTAGTGGGAGCTGGAGAAGAATGCTTTTCTAGAATTCTAGGAAGTTGTACCTTTCATTTCAGTTGGGGTTGAAGATTAAAGAATTTATTAGAAAAGCATTCGGTGGTTTTGGACCCAAAGGGGGTCTTCCACCTAAAATTCGTGTGCCTATTGTGTTCTATTTGTTACTGTTGTTATTGGATAAACATCAAGAATAATTGAAGATTAACTAATGCTCTAAAAAGATTTAAAGAGTGCTAATTGATAAGAAATATTGATTTACCCCCCCTCTCAGTATTTCCAACAATAGCATACCATGGTTATCTAAATTGAACACATCATTGCATATTGTAAGATGGGAAAAGTCTGTCCATCAAAGTCATAGATAAAACATCTTGATTTATTTGTCATTATTAAGCTAAACTATGGAGGAATTCCTAAACAAATTGAGAAGACTAAACACAGGAATTGGTTCCCTAAACCTCCATGCATCATTGGACCAGAAATCCAAGCAAGACAACAAGCCTTTATCAAGAGGAATCTATGCCATCCTTCAGAAAGAACAACCAAGTGATCTGCAGAAGAAGCCGGATATTGGACACAAAATCCTTGCACTTGTAATAGATTTGAAATACTTGAAGATCATATGGAGAGTCCTTTTCAAATTGGATGAGCTAGATGCACTCCTTTACTAAGTGAGACAATTAGAAGGGAGAAAACTAATATGGGCATTAAAGCCATCTATGCTTGCTCTCCTACAACCCAAGTTCTTGGAGGAACCTTGTGAAGGGTTTAGACTTCCAGTTGCATCTTGTCTCAGTAACATCATGAGACTAACCACCCCCATAGCTCCTTACAATGATGATGTTATGAGGAGAGTTTTTAGACTGATAGTGTAGTCTTTCCAGGACTTGGACAACAACACAGGCTCTCCCCTTGGGAAGAAACTTGAGGTTTTAGAAGTCATGGCCATGATCAAGACTTATGAGATCATGTTTGATCTTGAGTGTGATGGCTTGATCTTACAGATGTTCCATTGTTTCTTTAACATTAAGAAACATCACCCTGACACAGTCATAGCACACATGCAGTCCATTTTGTCTTCAGTTATGGGAGATAGGTATGCCATTTACAAGGAGTTGCGGACTAGATTATTGAGCATTTGGAGGAGAGAACAACTGGTCTCACCTGTTGCTTATGAGCTAGCCGAAAGGTTGGTTGAGCAGAATATTAGATAGTTCCAGAAATAGTTGACTAGGGAGTAGTTTCTCAGGATTGATGGACCATGTAGCAGGAATGAGTTAAGGAGGAGGGGCCTTTGCTTCATCTACAAAGAACCTTGGGGACCCGATCACTCATGCTTGAGTGACACTCAAGCGATGATAGAGGTAGAGTAGGAGGAGATTCCTTCTGATTCTTAGAGTGAGGATTCTTCTTTGGACGAGTCCATGGGCTCATACAAGGTTACCTCTAAGGAGCATGAGTCATGCAGAGTTGTTGGCAGAACACCAGATTTATATAGTAAGCAGTCAGTGGACCTTATGAGAGACATTTAGGATGATGAGTCACCAGTGATGATTCATCACAAGAAGCGTACGGTGGAGTATGAGTTAGTTGAGGGGGATGATATGCATAGTATGCATGATGAGCCTTTTGGGGAGAGCCAATTGGAGGTTCATATTGAGCCTGTGATGGATGTGCAGCTACTCGTGGGGTCAGCCATTGATGAGGAGCAGACATATGTACGAATGTCTAGCAGGGTGACAGTGGTTGCAAACACTTATCCTCTGGAGGTGTTGGAGGTTGACAGAGCAGTTTTGCGGGAGGTTAGTAGACAGTAGGAGCAGGGCATTTCCAATCAGAGGAGGGAGCAGTTGTTGGAGATGGCAGTGCATCTATCTTTGGGCCAACCCATTGATGAGGTGAAAGTAGAAGAACAGGAAGTTAGCAAAATTACAGTACATTTAGGGAGTAGCACTCTCCAGGAGTACATAAACAATGCTTGCAGCACATCTTGCCCACTTTTTCTATTATATAGAGAGGGGCTTGCTTCCTCTGACAGATCTTGTTGATGGACTGGACAAAGCATCATGAGTTGAGCATGGACTGGCGACTTCATAATAGGCTTGTTCCATATGTATGTGTCCTTGCATTTGATTCTTTTCCCGAGATAGATTGGTGGGAGATCATGAGTTGGTATCCTATTGATGGAGTATCATTCTTAGTTCGGGGCACAATGCAACAGGAGCCCTTAGATGAGAGGTTTATTGCATGTTTCAGTGGGGAGTGTGTTGTGTACCGTCAGTTTATCAGTATTTCAGTAGCACTAGCCCAGCATTAGTGGAGTAAGGTTAACCTTGGCCTATGTAATATCCCGAATGGGAAAATAGACAGTAATACAAGCATACGACAGTATAGAAAATGCCGGAAATAGAACATAAAGCAAGTACACATAAAAATGTCGGAAATGCTAAGCCATTTTATTAATCTGAGAATATAATGAGATACAATGGATAATCAGAATAAGTGCACCTATCCTTGCACAAGGCAAGTGAAGAACCCTCTCAGAAAAACAGGAAATGGCTGCTGCAAGAAACTGCGTCCCAGCTGCTGGAAGAAACTGCCGTAAACTACTGCTGCTGGAATGAACTGAAGCTAGGGGCTGATCCCCTTGCCGGAATGAGCTGAAAATCGATAGACCACCTGAACTCACCACCCCGGACAAAACCCAGAAACCATATAGAAAATGGTCAGCCTCCGAAAATCACCTCAGAAGCCCTCCTCAAGGAAAAATGTTGTCCCTCCAGGCCCAGCGCAGATACCAACTGAAATATACTGAGATGGGGCCACAAACTCCTCAGGAAACTCTCCAACTGATAACACTGAACCTCCACACCGAAATAGCACTGAATCCCCTGCAGAAATTCCCACCACTGAATAGCTCCAACTCAACTGCGTCCTCCCTCCAAAGACTGCGCAGTCACCCAATGAAGCTCAGCTCCTCAACAAAACACCCAACCAAATCACCTGCTAAAGACTGAAGAAATACCTTGCCTGAGCAGGCACTCAAAGTCCCCCGGGGCCAAGGGTGAGATCTCCGATCGGAGACACTCAGTCGCACTAAACAATGCTGCAGACCGACTAAACAGCCAACGTGCTCAAGTAGACAGAAGTCTAGCTCAAATATCATCAACAACCAATAATGCCCAAATGAGGAGGCTCCTCCCCCTTTTATAGCATTGGTTTCCTTCCAAAACCAACGTCCTCTCTCTCATTGGCTCCTCCACGTGGTGTGTGGCCCCCCTTAGCTCCCCCCTTAAGTTACAACGTTGCATCTACTAGGGAAACACCTTATTTTATTTAAGTGAGTTGACTTTCCTCAATTTGTTTATTTATTAATAAACTATAGTTTGCAAATGGCAAATAAAGTCAAATATTCCAATTAGCTGTCGCTAATTAGGAATATTACAGTCCCCCCCGGCAAAATGTTGCTTGCCCTCAAGCAACTGAAGTGATGCATGCTACAAAATCTGCTCGCTCTCCCAAGTGGCATCCTCATCTGGCAAAAATTGCTTGTCCTCAAGCAACGCTTGAACAAGCCTCTTCTCTAGCTGATGCTCCCTACCGATACTGCAAAATGTGCCTGGGTCCCACTGAACCCTCCCTGACTTCTGCATCACCCTGATACGAAGGGATCTCTCAATGCCAGGATCCCAAACTAACCTCTCACAGTACCAGTCAACCAATAATCTTCCCGGATCCCATTGTCTCCATGGCCAATAATCGCCCAAGTCCCACGGTTCGGACCGTGCACTGCCTCTGGCTATGACTAATGCTCTAAGAGGTGAAGACCACCAATAAGCATCAATGCTCCTGGGTTCCTGCTGCGTTGTACCTGTAGCTACATATGCTACCCCTCCAACTGCATACCAACTCATCACCTCTCTCCAATCCACGTCATGACTCAATCCCATGCTGATCCTGCTCTCCTGAAGTTGGGAAGGAGTCCTGAAGTAACGACAACTGGTGCCCTCCTGCCGACTGGGATCTGTAACATCTACTATGTCCAAGGGCCCCTGCTCCGCTGTGCTCCCTCCGAAGAATACCATAACATCAAAAGGGTACCAACTCATGATCTCCCGCCAGTCCGTCATGGAAGAAGAATCTGATGTAGCGATAACAACTGCATGGGAAATATGCCTCGAAGGTTGCCACCTCTAACCCGTAATCATTATCTCCCATCGCCAAACTATCACATCTACCTCCAACATCTCCGCAGGATATGGATCCGTAGCCGTCGGTCACCCGCACTCTCTGGTTCCAGGTATCCGATCGCTTCCACCTCACCTGATGACCCCAATGCTAGCCACATATCCATCATAGGCTCAATGTGGGCACCCATCTGCACCTCACCCAAGGAAATGTCATGCCTGATGTCCCTAGTATCCTCCTCTCACAACTCGTGCTCCATCATGTGCCGCTTTCTAGCCGAAGCGCCACAAGTGACTCATCACCCGTGAGTATCTCCTATACGCTCCCCGATCGTCACCCCCGCATGCACACTGTAATACGGCCGCAATCTACTGTCACCATCTATGCATGACTGCTCTCGCTCCCCAAAAGCGTCCTCAACTGATCCTATGGACTCATATGAAAAATATTCCTCACCCTGGCATACAGAAGGAATGCCCTCTTGTTCTACCTCCGTCTTCTCATCTGCATCGAACATGCCACCCATCCTCTCAATAAAGTGTCTGGAGTCCAGACGCATGCTGGGATGCTACCTCTGCTGAACCCAGTATCCTCTGCTCATGCATGATCTCGACATGCCCTGAGGGAAAAGTGACGCATGTCTCCCTCATGACTTTCTCCCCAAGCGTAGGCTCAACGATGACTGATGTGCCACCCCTACAGAGGATCATCTCATCCCCTAACCTGTGGCAGTCAACTAGCACACCAACCCAGTGCCACTGCTGAGAGGTCTCTCGCCTAGTGTGCTGAGTGCCATCCAAATATCTTGGGTGTGCCTCGCTTACCCCGCTGCTCATGTCCAAAGTGCCAAAGGACAACAAAAAAATTGGCTGTGCCCATGGGTGATGTAGAAGAGGGTCGGGTGCCATCAAGTATCGCTCATCTGTCTCCTCATCGATCCTGGGTGAAATGTCTCCAAAGGTAAGCCCGGTGACTCTGTCCATGAGTCTCCCTAAAGGAAAAGCTTTAAGACCCTGCTGTGCAGCACCATATGCCATCGCATATCACTGATCATCCAAGTACTCCTCGACATGCCACTGCACACTGAGGTATACCCCTGTATACTGCTGGATACCCCAAGCTACTATTGTACCACCCTGTACCATCTCATGCCCTGACTGTGTCCAGGCATCGGTCACTCTCCGCATGCTCTCACTGTGATGTAGGATACTCCTACTCCACAATGCAGTCCCACACACTACGGTACACCACCATGCTACTCCATGTCCACCGGAAATCCACTGCTCAATGCTAGAGGCTCCCACACATCCTAGAGCTGTGCCTCTACATGTCGGACTACCACCAATCGATATCATCGCATCATTATTCCTGCCGACGAATGGATCATCACTCCAAATCCTCCTCGAGAAGTGAATCTCCCTATGTGTCAGTAGTGTTACCACCACTGCTCGGCTTCGCTACATCCTCTGTGCCCCACACAAAGGTGAAGAATCAGTGGCCCCATACAAGGTGCCATCTGGTGGCCTGCCAATGTTGCCTCCTCCGACAAGCTCCTGCCAAAGTATGTTGACCACCCCGTGATCCCGTGTATAAGTGTCATACCAAGACAACCTAGGGTGTCTTCCCATAAACTAGTTGGCCACTGGAGCTGACCGACACTCCCCCAGCAGATGCGCATGCTCTACTGCTAGGCCAACTGTATCCTCCAAGACATAGTCACCCGACCTGCCTGGGAAATGATAGGTGATCTCGCCTGGATCCCAATGCCAATCTGGGGTTCCTGTATTCCTTGCACCTGGTAACTCCTGCTGAACTACACCTGGGTTCACCACCATCTCCATAACCCACTCCACCGGGTACCAACTCAAAATCTCTTTCCATCCAACCTCGATGAGTGGATGTTGTACCCTGTGCAACTCTGATCATCTCATACCGTTATCCAAGTCAATGTATGAGATCTGACTAGGTGGCTCTGTCTGTCTCTCTCCAATGGGGAGAGGTAACCCAACAACACTGCTAGTCCCGTCCATGCATGCCTGAAGGGAAATGATCTGATGCTCCAACGTGCTTTCTGGTTGTACCATCAGGGAATCCAGTCGTTCCCCAATGCGGACCAACTTGGCCGCCGACTTGGCACAAGTCGCTCTCATACCCTCCAGCTCTTGGTCCTGCAACAAAATGGTCTCCCGTACTAACGTGGCCTTCTCTCTCAAAACTCGAAGGTCCGCCCGAAGCCGATGATACCGCTGTCTGTGACCATCATCCAATACCTCTGTACCTGCTAGTGCCTCATCAAAGGTGGATATATCTCCTATCGTCTCACCCATCTGTCCTGTGTTGCTACCACCTGAAGACTCGGACTCGACTCCGGTCATCACCTCAATGGATGGCTCTACCTTCTCCACTACCACATCAACCGGCATGGCCAAGGAGGTCTCCAATGAGGGTGAATCCTGTGTCACACTAGGTGTAACCTCAGATTCCCTGCAATCCAGTGTTCCCTCATCCTCCAAGTGCGAGGTAACCATTTTAATGGTTTCCCTCTCCGATACTCGGTCAAGCTGGAAAGAGTTATCCAACTTGTCCACCCAAGTTTTTTCTGAGCGCCTGGATGACCCGTCAAATGTCGGTAGATGGAATCTCATTCACCTGCGCCGTAAGCCCCCATCATGTGAGCGTCCTGCCCCTCCGTGAAAGTTGTGAGGTCTACTATTACATGAGCCGAACATAATCTCCGAATGAGATAAGATCTCCGACGCGGCCATGCTGTGTAATTTCGTAGTCGGTGGCGTCTCATCTCGGTCGTGGTCGCTGTCCGCTCCCGCTGTGCTGCTGCCCCTATGTCTTCATCCAGAAAAGTGGGCATGGTAGGACGTGTGGGCGTATGTGATGCCATATGCTGAGTGGCATCAGGCTCCGGCAAATGGTGGGATGTGCCTGCTCCTTCACCAATCTGAAAACCCCTTGGGGTTTCCCGCTGCCTAACCTCCAGCGCAGTGGGTCTCTGTGACACATCCTGCATGTGTTGGAGGAGCGTATCTCTAAATCTCCTCTCATCATCATCACCTGCCATCGGCTCTTTCTGCTATGTGTCTACAGGCTCCTCAGAAACTGCACGGCTGCTGCAAAACCATACTGCTGCTTAACTTCGACCTCCGATTTACCCACTGAAAACTACTCAGAAAATTCCAGGAATTTGGGAAGGTGATCTTTGCCCAAAACCCAGAAAAACCCAGAAAACGTTTCTTCTAATTCCAACCTCAAAATTTGACCCTTTATATTTTTGGCCTTTTTTCCAATTTCGTTTTTGGTACTGCAACTGCTATTGCTCTCCAAAATTCCAGCAAACCTCTGTATGATCTCTTTCCCGATGTCATAGACCACACGCTGAGCCAGAACTATGCTTTGATACCACTGTAATATCTCGAATGGGAAATAAACAGCTATACAAGCATACAACAATATAGAAAAATGCCGGAAACAGAGCATAAAGCAAATACACATAAAAATGCCGGGAATGCTAAGCCATTTTATTAATCTGAGAATATAATGGAATACAATGGATAATCAGAATGAGTACCTATCTGCACAAGGCAAGTGAAGAACCCTCTTAAAAAACAGAAATGGTCAGCTGCAAGAAACTCAAGGCTCCAACACAAGAACCGCTTTAATCATCGTGAATGAACCGGGGTTAGGGCCGATCTTGTTGTTTAATGAGCTGAAAATCGCACCACCACAACTCACCACCCCGGACAAAACCCAGAAACCATAAACAAAATGGACCACCTCCGAAAATCACCCCAGAAACCCTCCTCAAGGAAAAACGCTGTCCCTCCAGGCCCAGCGCAGATGCCAAATGAAATGTACTGAGATGGGGCCACAAACTCCTCAGGAAACTCTCCAACTGATAACACTGAACCTCCACACCGAAATAGCACTGAATCCCCTGCAGAAATTCCCACCACTGAATAGCTCCAACTCAAACTGCGTCCTCCCTCCAAAGACTGCGCAGTCACCCAATGAAGCTCAGCTCCTCAACAAAACACCCAACCAAATCACCTGCTAAAGACTGAAGAAATACCTTGCCCGAGCAGGCACTCGAAGTCCCCCGGGGCCAAGGGTGAGATCTCCGACCGGAGACACTCAGTCGCACTAAACAGTGCTGCAGACCGACTAAACAGCCAGTGTGCTCAAGTAGACAGAAGTCTAGCTCCAAATATCATCAATAACCAAAATGCCCAAATGAGGAGGCTCCTCCACCTTTTATAGCATTGGTTTCCCTCCAAAACCAACGTCCTCTCTCTCATTGGCTCCTCCACGTGGTGTGTGGCCCCCCTTGGCTCCCCCCTTAAGTTACAACATTGCATCTACTAGGGAAACACTTTATTTTATTTAAGTGAGTTAGACCCCTTTTCTCACTTTTATTTATTAATAAACTATAGTCGGCAAAACTATACAAAAATCAAATATTCCAATTAGCGGTGCTAATTAGGAATATTACAGCCTATGCCAGAGGTTGGTTTGGAGAGAGGTGATGAGTTGGTATTCGCTTAATAGAGCAACAGCATAGTCTGAGCCATGGGACTGGGGCGATGATTGGCCATGGTGGCATTGGGATCCAGGAGGATTGGTTGATGACAGGTACGGTCAGAGATGGGCATGGGATCTAGGTATTGGGGGATCCTGTCATGTTTGGATTACTTGGAGGCATGATGTGGACCAGTGGTTCATATGGGATCCTGGTATCAATTTGCAGATGCCTCTAAAGCGGACAGGTGCAGATTGCTTATGGGCAAGCAATCTTTGGGCAGGAGGATTTGTAATGTCCCCATTTTTATTTTTCTCCATAGTACAGCAAGGGTGGATTTCTAGGACAGGGGATGGTCAGGCCATTGGACCAGGTTCGTATTACCAGGGGTTCTGAGGGAGTTTTGAGGGGTTTTTATGGGATATGATGGCATTCGCTTGACATATTTCATCATCCACACAATTTTTCTTTCATTGCTTCGCATTCAAACAACTTTCAAAAATTAGCATTATTATGGAGCCTAAATTAATTAATTATGCTCGAGGTGGCATTCCGAGAAGATTAGTTGATGGAACACCTCAGTGTAATAGCTCGTTGGAACCGGAACGAGAAGATCTTTAGGATGGGATGTTGATAAGTGACTTATAATGGCCAGAGAGAGTATGGTGGGGGATTTACCATTTTCCTTAATTAAAAATGACTTTAATTAGTCATTTAATTAAAGGAAAAATAATTAATTGGAGGAAAAGGCCCAAAAGTGACTTAAGTGAAATAGAATTAAATTAAAAAGTCACTAAGATAAAGTCAATGGAGGATCTTCTAGAATAATAATAAAATAATAAAATTAGATGCTTATGGAGGCTTGGAGATCTATCCATCAAATCTATAAAAGGGGAGGAGGTCATTTGGAGATATATTGGATTTGTGTATTGTCTTTGTGGTGAGATTTTGAGAACCCAGTTCTCTACTTTAGCAGTAACCCCTGGACAGAAACCCTCAGGTGATTCAGTGAGAGTGGGAAAGCACCCATCTCTTCCCTTCGTGGATCCATTTAGGATTCATAGATAGTAGCTTATTGATTTTCAGTTTGTTTTGGAGGCCAGTTGCGACATTATTGTAGATCTATTTGGGGCCATTACCTCAGTCATTTCCAGTTTGTTGTTCCAGCATTTTCTATATTAATAAAATAACGTTGAGATCTTCTGCATGTTTATATTGTCTATTATTCAGTTGCAGATTCCATATTCCGGTGATGCTATAAATAATGTGGATTATGTTTATGGTGTCGACGGCTTAAATTTTTGAAGCTATTGTACATGGAAATCTTCTATTTATGAATGAAAATTTTATCTGAATTTTTTCTGAGTTAAAATTTTAAGAGTGCTCCAATTTTTTGGCATTTGGGACATTACAGCTGCTCCCTCTACCTGTTGGAATCACTCAAACTGGCATGCAAAAATTTTCTTCCAAACTGTACTAAAAAATCGAACTGCCCAGCAATTCCCACTGCCTAGAAATTTGTCATGTTGCTCCTTCTGAACAATGGATTTCTTCTTCCGCTTTTGAGCTTCCCCATCTGATCAAAATCACTCTAATACCATGTGAAAATTTCAGTACTGAAATCCTATTGCAGCAATTGGAATTAATTCTTCTAACTGTAAATTAAATTAACAATTTATTGCTACGGAAACAACAAATTAATTGCACTGCAACTTTCACAAATAGAAATACTGCAGAAGATAAACTGGAATCTGAGAAAATACTGGCACACACACAAAATATGAAAATTTTTTTTGGACAAGTCCCGGGAAAAATCCAACTTGGGAAAATCGGTGCAGCAGCTGAGGGTTTTTATTATTAAGCAACAATGAAATAATTTGAGTACAATATGGCTGTCGAAAACTGGCAATCCGCAGTAACAAAATCTGGCTGAAATTATCTGAGGGAATTTCCGCTCCTCCACAAGCAACCTCGGCACAACTCAGATTTAGAAACTTGTCCTCCTAAACCACTTGCGCAGGCTTCTGCGCAGTGGTTGCGCAGACCCTTTGACGTCTAGCCCGAAACTGCCTTTGATTAAGTCATTCTTCCTGACTTTGCTGCTGGAAATTATTTTCGGCCTTATGGAAGACTTTCCTAGCCTTTGGAAGTTGAATCCATTTCCCCACAGTTAAATTGAATTTCCCTTGGAAGTTGCGCACGCAGTCCTTTGCACAACCTCACTGGTAATAACTCGACCTCTTTCTGTCACCTCTCCAGATCTGAAAAACTTCCTTTGGATCACTGTCCCTGCCCCTCTCTATCTTTGCTTCCCTTCTCTGGTTTGAACTCTTCTGATTGTTGCTCTCTGGAAAGTCGAACTGCCTAAGGAAAATCGATCTTAAGTATATCTCTCCATCTACCCATCGACTTATTCTTATAATCTCACTTTGCGACTCCAACGGCCAAGATTAAATCTTAATCAATGGTTGACATTATTTCCCTGTCGATGCATGTGAGTTTCTAGATAATTCACACCTTTCTCAATTAATACTGATTAATTAACCATTTCCTAAGTTTAGACATAGGAAATATTTAAAAATTGGTTAATAATAATAATATAATTGAGACACTTATAGGTGGAATTTCCGAAAACAATTTCAAGGTTATGGAGAGCTCTTGTGGTTTAGCCTCTCCATAAAATTTCAATACTAGAACACCTTTGATGTTACAAAAACTAACATAAATTACAGAAGCAAAACAAGTTATAACAACAATACAAATTCTAGCCCTTAAAAAATGTAATAAGCAAGAAAAATTAGAACTTAAATGATTATATAAAATTAGGGTTCACACAACTAGCAAATTTCAAATATTCAATGCATATAACAACTAATAAACCCTAGATGACCAGCCCTAATTGGGATCTAAATAAAATTAGCAAGAAAATTTATGATGTTAAAACGATTATCTAGTCAAGCACATGCACAAATACTAAGATTTTTGGGTCTTTTACGGCTGAAAAAAAATGTGTTGGTATAAAACCATAGCTTTACCCTAAAACATAAGTAAAAAGCCAAATTTAAGTTTATGATTGACTAGAAGGGAGAAGACTAGTGCCTACGATATTTTTTCAGGCATATAGGATCAAATAAGGAATCCATTGAAGAGATGTAAGTAAATCTAGGGTGTGTTGTTTGTCCACGATACTCAATTCTAGGTTAGAATCTTACAGTCATTGATACTACCAATCCAAGTATCACAACAAACTACTTCGCACAACAGAATATAAACAATAGTAAATCAACAAGTGCACAAATACAGACAACTTTTTACAATTTTCAATAACCCAATTTTGTTATACTAACAAACTGATAATACAACTGTCTAGGGCTCTCTTACCGAGGATAATGGCCCTCATACATCCACTGATACAATAATACAAGAACAAGATACACTGATCATCTAACTGATGTTGCCCACCATCATAGCTCCTCAATTGTACTATGAACACAATTGTTGGTCCTTGTGCTCCCAATCTGCAACCCATGCCTCTATCAATGGTCCTACTCCTTTAGGTCACTAAACTCGACTTATGTATCCACTCTCTAGCTGATTGTTAGTCTTTGTTAGTTTTTGTAGCATCAAATGTGTTATAGCCACCAAATTTGGTGGATAGGCTAGAATATATGTATTCACCAATACCTAGAAATCGATTCTGGAAATTCCACCTAGAAACAATTCAATTACATTTATTAATCAATTTTTAATATTTCATAAGTCTAAACTTAGAAAATATGATTAATTAATCAAAAATTAATTAAGCCATGGTGTAAATGTTCTAGAAACTGACACGGATCAACAGGGAAATAATTTGGGCCATCGATTATGTTTTAATCTTGATCATTGGTGCTCCAACAGAAGATTATAAGAAGAAGTCGATGGGTACATGGAGAACACACCAGTGCAGTTACTCAGCTTCCTAGGCAAATCGATTTTCTCAGTGGCTGTAGTTCAGAAAAGGAGATAGAGCCAATGGATGAGTTGCAGGTGAGAGAGAGAGAGGGTATCAACAGTGGTCTGAGAGTGCAGGACGAATTCAAGAACAGCCAACGTGAGAAAGGACGCAGTACACCAGAGCACTATGCAAAGGGTGACGCAGTGAGACCAGCGTAAGGGCAGAGGGCCTGTTTCGGGGTCAGAAGATTGCTGTTGAGAGTGAGAAATTTGTTACTGAATTTCTCTTAGTATTTTTCCTCTATTTTGTTGTCTGAATTTTTGTACATGAGTTACTGTTGAAGATTAATAAAGAAACCCTCATCTACTGCACCGTTTTTCCCGCATTGGGTTTTTTAGGGACAATTGTCGAAAAATAACTGTGTCAATATCTTTGTGTGTCTGCTGGAATTTCTCAAGTTTTTAGCATTTATTTTCTTCCATAGTATTTATTTTGAGAAGGCTGCAATGTATATGTTTCGATATTTTTTGTAGAAAACTGCAACTAATTTGTTTAATTATTTTAACAATAGAAGAAACATTATTAGTATTGCAACAGGATTTCAGATTCGGAATTTTCACATGGTATCAGAGAAAGGTTGAAGCAGAAGAGCTCAATGCAAAAAGGAAGAGGGAGAGTCGAAGCACTGCATAGGCAGTTGCTTGAAACCCCAGGAATTTGTGCAGTCCAATAGCCAAGAGGACAATTTTTTTAGGAAAATTCATTTCTCTGAGTGACACAACAAAGAATAAAATTTCCAGATCAAAGATTGTCAAAGGAAGAGGGAGCAACATCATTTTTCTTTGTAGAGCAGATCTTCAGCTAGAATGCGGTATTTTGCAGCAGCAAAATCAGCACTGGGGTGGAAAGATAGCACAGGAAATCATGGATAGAATCGACAATCAAGAAGCCTCAAAATTATCTTCCATGTTGGAGGATGAGTTCGCGTATTTGTCAGGTTCAACATCATCTGGTGTTTGGTACATTGATAGTGGAGCTTCAGCTCATATGACAGGAGTTAGAGAATACTTCTCTAGCTATCAAGAGGAGCAGATGGACTTCCAGATCACTATGGGCAACAAAACAAAGTGTAATCCAATAGGGAGAGGCACCATATATTTTTAGACGGAAGCAGGAACCAACACCAGCACTATTAATCTACTGCATGTTCTAGGATTGGGTATGAACCTAATTACAGTGTTCCAGTTACAGGAAAAGGGGTACGATGTATATTTCGTACAAAATAAAGTGTATGTCAAGCACCCTAGCTGGAAGAAGGTGAGACAGATTGGAGCTCAGAGCAATAGGTTACACAGGTTGGAGACCGATTCTCTAATGGCACTAATAGGCAGTGATAATAGCAATGGGAAGGAGTTGAACGAACTATGGCACGGGAGGATGGGACATTTACACCATGGAGCACTTAGGATGCTTAGATAATGTATGTGAGGCTCATATTCACGGCCTGGGAGCACGATGATGTGTGTGAAGGGATGTGCACGCAGAGTATGCAAAGGCAGAAAGCGACTCGGTATTGACAGAGGCAAGAGCCAGGCGTGTAATATCCCCGAGAAATAACAGGTAATAAGCGAGAAATATGCAGGACGGATATAGAAAATACAATCTTTGAACAGGATCATGGAACAATTGCACATAGAATACCGGAGTGCTGGTCATTTTATTAGTAAAGTACATAGAGAGGTACAAGAAAGAAAATGGGAATGAGGCACCTATCCTTGCTCGGGGCAAGTGAAGAATCACTCTGGAAAATAGAAATGGCTACTACGAACGCATCCCGGTGTTTGCAAGAAGCTGCAGTATTCTGCTAGAAGGTGTTAAATAGGGGCAGTCCTTGCCGAATGAGCCTGAAAATCTACGGATCACCTGCTGTTTATGGGACAAAACCGAAACCGTGGAAGCAAATGGACGACCTCCGAAAATCGCCCCCCGAAACCCTCCTCCTACAAAAACGCTGTGCCTTCAGGAACAGCTCAGAAGCTCAAGAAATATGCTGGCAAAAGGGCTGGATCTACCCACAAATCCTCCAGATGAGATGACCAACTCCTCAAGGCTGAAAACACTGAAAAATGCTGCCAGAACCCCACATAAAGACCCTACTCATCAGATCTGCGTCCTCCCTGACTGGATCTGCATCCTCTCTGCCCAGATCTGCTGGATCTGAGTCATACAAGGCTGGATCTGCTACTATCTCTCCAGATCTGCGTCCTACAAGGCTAGATCTGCTGCTAGCTCTTCGGATCTATACTGGATCTGACAATATCTCTTCAGATCTGCAATCTCTGAGCGGAGTCTGGTGCCTCGGATGCGGCCTACGAACCGGATCTGCCACAAATGTCTGTCGAGATCTACAATCTCCAAGGGCACCGGATCTGTCAACGGCCTTCGGATATGGCGTCCTTCCTCTTCCTACGGGAAGAGCGTCCTCACTCAAGGCGAGTGCTGCGTCCCTTCCTGCTCGCCGGCTTCGTTTTCTGTGGATACGCGCGACCCACTAGAGAAACTATTCCTCCTCAAACTCACAGCTACGAGCGAAAGATAGAACTCGAGAAAATTAAGGACAAACCTTACTAGGCGGGCACTCGAAGAGTCCCAGAAGCTAAGGTGAAACCGAAAACAACCTTGGGCCTCGGTACGAGGCTAAGGTGGGGTCTCCGACGGAGACACTCGTGCACTAACGGTCACTGTGACAAATAAACAGCCGGCGTCTTTGAACGGAACCAAAAGTCTAGCTCTCAATATCAATATCAAAATATGCATACCAAATGAAGTGGAAACCCCTCCTTTTATAATGCTAAACTCCCTCCAAAACTTAACTGCGTCCTTCACCTTGCAGTTACTCTTGGGTCAGCGTGAGGCCTCCCCTCATATAC
Organism: Pinus albicaulis; assembly: GCA_034641835.2. Taxonomy (NCBI): domain Eukaryota; kingdom Viridiplantae; phylum Streptophyta; class Pinopsida; order Pinales; family Pinaceae; genus Pinus; species Pinus albicaulis. Next base: position 611,490,063 of record CM076580.1, read on the forward strand.
GTGTGGACCCCCAAGGCCCCCTCTTTAAGTTATAACGTTAATCAACTAGGAAAACACTTTATTATAAAGTGAGGTGACCCCTCTTATTTCTCACTTTATTTATTATGTCTAGCTAAAGCGGCAAAATAAAGCAAAAATGAAATATTCCAATTAGCAAGGCTAATTGGGAATATTACATGGCGTGTTGGGATTGATACACTCAAATATTTGCGGCCCTATGTCCACTAGAGCTCTTGGTGGCGAGTATTTCGTCACCTTTATTGATGATCATTCCAGAAAAACCTAGATCTATTTCTTAAAGACCAAGGATGAGGCCTTTGATTGGTTCAGAGAGTTCAAGGCTCTCGTAGAAAAGACGACACGGAGAAAGATCAAGGTACTACGTTCAGATAATGGTGGAGAATACAAAGATAAAGACTTAAAATATTTCTGCGTGAGGGAAGGTATCAAAAGGGAGAGGACAGCTCCATATAATCCACAGCAGAATGGGGTAGCGGAGTGGAAGAACAGAAAAATAGTCAGGGTTACAAAGGCTGTGTTTTATGACCAAGATTTGCCTAGATTTCTATGATCAGAGGCATGCAACACAGCAGTGTACATTCAAAACAGAGCTTCTCATAGAGCATTGGGGAAGAAAACATCGAAGGGGGTCTTCACAGGGAAGAAGCCTGAAGTAAGTCATTTGAGGATATTCATGAGTGTGGCTTATTTTCACATTCCAAATGAGAAGCGCAGTAAGTTGGATCAGACTGCAGATAAGGGGTACCTCGTAGGGTATAGCGAGACCTCAAAGGCATACAGGATCTACATTCCTAGCAACAGGAAGATTGTAGTAATGTGAGATGTAAAGTTCATGGAAGACAGAGCTTTCAGAATATCTCGAGAGATGCCTACAGGTGATCAGTCAGCAGATGTTCTGTTAGTCCAGCAACAGCAGGGACAGCAAGTAGGACAAGCACGAGGACAGTCACAGGGATCGAGTGCAACGACTGGTGATGCCGGTGCCTCTGGGGGTAGGAGGTCTGAGAGTTCTCGACGAACGAAGCAGCCAAGACGACTGGTTATTTCCCTTTGGGGATATTACAACTGACTAGTACCAGTACCTCCTAAGGAGTAGGAGATCTAGGGAGTTCTCAGCAGACGAAACAATAGGAACAGGAGGAGGAACTGATTGAACCTCCCTCCACCAATGGTAGAACCAGTAGGGAAGTGCGTCAGACTTTAAGGGACACAAAGGAGTTTGTCGGAGCTCCTAGAACCGACAAGAGGCAGCGCAAGCAGCCTGACAGATACCAAGCTTTGGTAGCTCAGGTTGCAGAACCCTCCATCTTTCAGGAAGTCGCACATCATCAGGGGTGGGTGGATTTCATGGTAGAAGAATACAGTTCTATCGTGACTAATGATGTTTGGGAGGTAGTGCCTAGACCAGAAGATAGATCAGTTGTATGTTCCAAATGGATCTACAAGATCAAGTACGCTGTAGATGGCAATGTAGAGAAGTACAAGGCTAGATTCGTGGAAAAGGGGTATGCACAAAAGGAAGGGATAGACTATGAGGAGACCTTCGCCCTAGTTGATAGATATACCTCTATTAGATTCGTTATATCCCTAGCAGAGCAGATGGGATGGGAGATTCACCAGATGGGCATCAAGGCAACATTCTTGAACGGGGTGATAGAAGAAGAGGTGTATATAGAGCAGCATGAAAGCTTTGAAACTCATGAGAAGCACACTCATGTATGCAGGTTGAAGAAAGCCCTATACGGACTCAAACAGGCACCCAGAGCATGGTATGGTCGAATTGACAGTTATTTGCATCAATTGGGATTCATCAAGAGTGATGTAGATCCCAATCTCTACTATTTGATGGTGGAGAATGAGCCTCTCATGGTTTTGTATGTGGATGACCTGTTTTTAACAGGAGCATCAGGGCTCATAAAGGATTGCAAAAGGAACCTTGAAGCAAAATTCGACATGAAGGATATGGGGCCGATGCACTTTTTTCTAGCATTGGAAGTATGGCAAAAGAATGGGGAGATATTCCTTAGGCAAGGGAGATATGCTACAGATATTCTGAAGAGATTCAGAATGCAGGATTGCCGACCCATGGCAACACCCATGATCACTTATTGGAAGAAGATAGATGCGTCAGGGGACAAGGAAGTCGACCCCACCCTATACAGACAGCTCATTAGGTCGCTCATGTATCTGGTCAACACCAGGCTAGACATTTTTTTCGCTGTCAATACCCTTAGTCAGTTCACGACGGACCTGAAAAGGGTACATTGGGAAGCAACTAGGCACATTCTTAGATATGTGCATGGAACAGTCGGATATGGGTTGAATATACTCGAGGAGATGACGTCAGATTGAGCGGACTCATAGATGCAGATTGGGCACGTAGTTCAATGGACAGGAAAAATACCTTCAGGTACTACTTCAGCATTGGATCAGGGATGGTCTCTTGGTGCTGTAGGAAGCAGAATTTAGTAACACTGAGCTCAGCAGAAGCTGAATATATGGCAACCAGCACAGCAACGTGCTAAGCCATATGGCTTAGGAAACTGCTAGTGAGTTTGTTCAAGAAGAAGATGGGAGCGACCAATGTTTACTGTGATAATCAGAGTTGCATAAAACTCTCTGAGAATCTAGTATTTCATGATAGATCGAAACACATTGATATCAGATGTCATTTCATCGGAGACTGTGTTCAGCGTGGGGCAGTTTAGCTGTAGTATGTTCCCACAGGAGATCAGGTAGCAGACGTACTCATGAAAGCTCTAGGAAGAGCGAAGTTCATCCAGTTCAGGGAACAGATGGGTATGGTAGAGAACCCGTTTCAGCAGCAGAAATAGATGGATTTTTAGTTGCAGCAGCAGCAAATGAGAGGGAGTTGCAGTGCATATGTTGTAGTTGGCAACAGTACAACAGGGCCAGCAGCAGCGCAGATGCAATGCATATCAGAGTTGTCTAGTAGTTGGTGGGCAGCAGTGGTCAAACATCAGCAACGTGGCAGGGGATGGTGTAGAGACAGTATGTTGTGGCAGCAGTTGCAGCACTAGAACACTTTCCTCGCTAAGAGGGAGTGTGAGTTTTTGTAGGATCGGATGTTTTCCAACCACAAGATTTGGTGGATAGGCTAGAATATACGTATTCTCTAATACCCAGAAATCGTTTCTGGAAATTCCACCTAGAAACGACTTAATTAGATTTATTAATCAGTTTTTAATATTTCCCAAGTCTAAACTTAGGAAATATGATTAATTAATCATAATTAATTAAGTCATGGTGTGAATGTTCTAGAAACTCATACGGATCGCCAGAGAAATAATTTGGGCCATCGATTATGTCTGAATCTTGGTCGTTGGTGCTCCAACAGAAGAATATAAGAAGAAGTTGATGGGTAGATGGAAAACACACCAGTGCAGTTACTCAGTTGCCCAAGCAGATCGATTTTCTCAATGGCTAAAGTTTAACAGAGGACATAGAGCCAGTGGGTGAGTTGCAGGTGAGGGAGAAAGAGGGTATCATCAGTTTTCAGGGAGTGCAAGACAAATTCAGGAAGGGCCAGCGTGAGGAAGGATGCAGTACACTAGAGCACTGCGCAGAGGGTGACGCAATGAGACTAGCGTAAGGGCAGAGGGCCTGTTTCGGGGTCAGAAGATTGCTGTGGAGAGTGAAATTTGTTACTGAATTTCTCTCAGTATTTTTCCTCTATTTTGCTATCTGAATTTTTGTACATGAATTACTGTTGAAGATTAATAAAGAAACCCTCACCTGCTGCACTGTTTTTCCCGCATTGGGTTTTTCCGGGGACAATTGTCCAAAAATAACTATTTCAACATCTTTGTGTGTGCGCTAGAATTTCTCAAGTTTTCAACATTTATTTTCTTCCACAGTATTTATTTTGTTGAGGATGTAATGTATATGTTTCGATATTTATCGTAGAAAACTGCAAATAATTTCTTTAATTAATTTAACAATAGAAGAATCATTATCAGTATTGCAGCAGGATTCCGGATTAGGAATTTTCACATAGGTCACTGAACTCGGCTTATGTATCCTCTCTCTAGTTGATCGTTAGTCCTTCAACGCATCAACACATAGAGACTCCAGTTGAATTGTTCACAACTCTGTTTGTGAACAACTCTCAACTACCCACTGCTGCTCCTCAACTCCTTTGGGACTTTTTCCCTCTAATGCCTTCTTGTGTTGCTCCAATCAAGACAAACTTCAGGCCAGAGGGTTGCCACTTATCATTTCAAGATGTCCTTCTCTAGCAATGAACTTGGGTTGATGTAATCTGCTCCTTTGACCTCCTTCCTTTGTCCTTCAAGAATCAGTCTTGGGCTTACACAAATCTGTCTATCCTAGCAGTCTAAGTGTCCTTCCCTGCACTGCACTTAGGGCTTCTTTGAAAACCTCCTTGCTGCTCTCCAACAACCTTGAGACACCCAATACCAATCTGTCCATTCTAGACCACCATCCTCTAGCATCGAATCAACTTAAATATCAAATACATACCTTTGGTTTTGTGCATACTATTGTAGCTTCACCCACTAGTTAGGGCACCCAACAGACCTGTTATAGCCCTCCAAAACTACTCCAACAGTCCACTAGTAGTAGCGGCCTTCCTTCCTTTATCTTATGCTCACATCCATTGGCACCTGGGATAGTTTTAATCCTAGAACAAGGCCTCACGACACCCTCCTTTGCCAAGGAAACATGGCTCGACCCTTCTGCAATTACCCGCAGACTTCGGCTTATCAAATAGGGAGAAAGACCCTTCAAAAACCCATGCACAAGCACCCATTTGTCCTCAAGGCATGTATCTACCCTCTTGCAATCTTCATACTTGCAATGGACATCAAAATAGACCTCAAACAATTCCTAGACTCCATGTCCTTGTCCTCTTCCTTGTTGTGACTGCCTTAGTGATGTATTACTATGAAATGATACACTTTGGAGGCTCCCTCAAGCCTCAACGTACACTCTTATTTATAGGCTTCTTGTGTGGTGTGACATTAGCCCTTAAGGGCATTCCTCAACTAGGTCGATGTAATATCCCTAAGGAAAATTAACAGCGATAAACAAAGCATGCATAGCAAAAACAATAGAAAATTTACACAGTATTAAACACCCAGAAAGACAACAAAATATGCGTAGAATTGAGCCATTTTATTATGTTAAAAAGGGGGCACAATATAAGATCAGAATGTATGCACCTAGGCTTTCCCCAAGCAAGCTAACAAGCCCCAGGTGATGAAATCCACTGCTCAACCCCTAGGAAGATGTCCCCTCAAATACTCAGATTAATAATTCATAAATTTTCACATTGTATCAAAGCGATTGCAGATCTAGCAAGATCACCAGCAAGAAGACTAAAGAATCCTTGCTGCAGAAAGCAGCAGCAGCCGTAGAAAGCCAGACCAGAGAGGATAGCGCAGTAGAAGAAGCAGAGCCACGCAGAGGCCAGAGTGACACAGTTCCCACGCAGTCTCCACACAGGCTCACGTACTTACTGCGTAGAGACAGCGTTGGGACTGTCTGCTCACGCAGAGACAGCATTGGGACTGTCTGCTCACGCAAAGGCCAGCCAAGAGACGCAGTCTTAAGGCCGTGGATGATTCAGAGTGCCGGAAGAAGTGCTGCAGAGCTTCAGTAGTTGCTGGTGGGGTTAAATTTCTGAAGGTGTAGAAATTAACCTGAGCACTAATTGACAAAGAGCGGGAGGAGAACAACTTCTCAGAGGATTTCCAGCCAAAGAAATTTGCAGATCAAAGAGAGCTAATTCGTTGTGTTTGGCAGATTTCCAAGGAGGAAATCAGTTGTCAATGGGAGCAGAGGGTGCCTTTTTTTTTCGCCAAGGACCCTATATCCGAGCTTCAGTTGAGAAGCGGGGAGAGGAATATCTGTTCCGATAGAGTAGATCTGAGCAAATGGCACCTCACGCACTACTTGATCAGGATAGGTTGGATGGTCTGTCCAACTTTGCAGTCTGGAAGGCCAAAATCCTGGTAGTCATGGAGGCATACGGTCTGAGGGAGCATGCAGAAATTCTTGGCCACAGCAACCGATACTCTTCTCCTAGCGAAGCATAATGAAGCAGCGGCACATGCCAAGCGCTTCATCATTGACGAGGTTAAGGACCATGTAGTAATACACATAGCCGAGAAGAAGATGGCTAAAGAGATGTGGAAAACCTTAACCACCCTATATGAGGGAAGATCCATCCAGAGGAGAATGCTTCTTGGGAATAAGATGTGGTTATTCATGATGGCCAAGGGAGAAGAGATCGAGACCGTCCTTTTCAGATTACAAGCAATCAGGGATCAGTTGACTGCCATGGGAGTGAAAGTGGAGGATGATGTGATGGTGAGGACTGCACTCAATGCAGTCTCAGAGGACTGGGAAACTTTTGTCCAAAGTATCTTGGGAAGAGCGAACCTTCCTAACTGGGACAGTATGTGGGCGATCTTAGTCAAGAAGAAATTTTTCGGTTCACCAAGAAACAGTACAGCACCAGATCAGGTAAGGTGAAAAAGGAAGAGGAAGAAGATGCAGCCTTGGCATCAAAGAGACAGCAAGGGAGGAAGAAGCGTGATCTATCCAAGATCAGGTGTTTCCAGTGCGGTGAATTAGGACATTTCGCCAAAAATTGTCCTCAGAAGAAGAAGGACAAGGAATCTTCTACCTCCAAGGCTGTTGTGGTGGATGATGGCTCTGAATATGACGTAGCCATGAGCGCTCATGAACCACGAAAGTGGGGTGACATGGATCTGTAGAGCCGCTACAGAGTGGTGGCGGGATCCTTGAGTAACTCAGCTCTTGGATCACATCCGTGCTACAGGAGCCTTAAGACAGTAGCGGGACAAGTGGAGCAGTTGGTGCAAAGAATCACGGATGGAGCAGAGACAGAGTTGGATGCTGAGAGGGAGCAGCGCAGTGCAGATGCAGCAACAGTGTAGCAGCACATCGCAGAAGGGTTGATGTGACTTCAGCAACGCAGTGCAATCTAGCTTACGCAAACCAGAGTTGCAACAACGCAGTGGCTTTAGGAGGACAACACAGAGCAGTAGCCTATGGAGCTTTAGTGATGAGGATGCAGCCCAACTGACTTGTCTATCAAAGATTGGGCAGGAGTTTTCAGTTGTTTCTCTCATCAACTGAGTTGCAGTGCAGCAGTTAGCAGCACGGTGCAACAGATTGAGAGGGAGCAGCAGTACAGATCTGGTAGTGATGGTGGCAGCATCATGGGCAGCAGTACAGAATGGCAGCAGGCCAAGCATCAGCGCAAAAACCCACACCAGAGATTAGTACAGAGCTTCAGGGTGAAGCAGTGTTGTACTAGAGCACATTCCTTGCTAAGAAGGAGTCTTGAGGTAACTTCGGATGTGCTCTAGCTCCCAAATTTTGTGGAGGGACTAGAGTACATGAGATCTCCAAGACCCAGAAAGGGATTTGAGAAATTCCATCCAGTTTAAGAGAAAATTAAATAATTAATGTTTTTAATTAAGGACCCTAAGTCTAACTTAGGAAAATTAAAATATTAAAGGTAATTAATTTAAACTTGTGATGGAAATGACTTAAGTCACACGGATCAAGCTTTCTTTTAATCTTAGCCGTCGATTCAAGATTAGATCATGACCATTGGTTTCCCAACGAGAAAAGTATAAAGGAAAGGCTTGGGGTCAGTTGGGGAACACACACACGGAGGCAGAGCACTGAGACTAAGCTAGAATTCTAGGGCGGGTTTGCTAAGAATTTCCATAAGCGTTTCAACTGTAGTGAGGGGTAGTATTGGCCTAAGGGGATGATTTGATCTCAGAGCCAAGAGTCAGCAAAAGGTAGAGAAGCAGCAACTAGGAGCAGTGCAAAGAAGTAGAGGTTGCGCAGTAGCTGCGTAGCGCAGAGGGTTTCAGCCGCCACGCAAGTGCTACGCAAACCCAGAAAGGGCAGCACAGAGGCAGCAAGGGGCCATCAGGGTTACACAGAGGTCAGCCAGGGCAGCGTAAGGACTATGTCACCTAGTTTGGGGTTACGCAGCCCTCTATTGAGCAGCACAGGGGCATCAAAAGGCTAGCAGGGCTAACGTAGAAGGCTTCAGAGCAGCGTTGGGGTTTCTAGAGGCAGAAAGGGGCTGAGTTCTGTAAATCCCGTTTGAGGGTGTGAATCATTCCAGTTTTCCGTTTCCGGAACAGCAGGTATTGTTGCAGATCCTATATTTCCAATCGGGTTAACCAGTAAGGTGCCAAGATTTGTTGTTCTTAGAATCTACTTAATAATATAAAACCTCCAACAGCCAGAAGACCGTTTTCCTGCATTGGGTTTTTTCCGAGGATAGTTATCCATAAAATTTTGTGTGGCACTTTGTCTGTGTGCATGTATTCTGTTTAGATCTGTATTAGTGAGTACTATTAATGCGTTTACTTCGATATTAATACTGAAATTTCAGATTAATAACTTGATTAAGTAGGAGAAGTATAGCCGGATTTAACAGTAGGGTTTCTACATAAGTAATATTCAGAAACTTTCACACTATTTAGCCTTGAGCCTCCAATACTCCATGTGGACCCCATGCATCGACTCTCTCATCTATGTTCCCTCCAAGAGTGTGTACTAGCCAAGGGGAGTGTATTTCCCTCTTGGGGTGGCCCCCACCATCCGCTAGCAATTCGATTTCTCGTCTTTCTCTTATGTTGGGGTCATCCTTTAACCCAAAATTACAAGTAGGGCCCCACAACCCACTTTTCCTAAGTTGCAATCCAAAATTGACAAAATTGGCCAAAATTGATATTTAAATGGGAATATCACAGCCGACTTGTCACTTTTACTATCATAAACACACTCTAACACATAAAAATTAATATCTCTCTTTGCAGACCTCCAATCTCGATGATTTTGCCCAATTTTGGTATTATTAAGTAAAAGGGGCAAATATTATTTTGGAGAAAGGTGGCAAGTATTATTTTATTAGAGATTGGTAACAAATAATTATTATATTAAAATGGAGGCAAAACCCACTTAGTGGAAAATGGCCCCCACCAATAAAATAATAATTAAAAATGGAGTCTAGGAGCATGGGGAGAAATTATTAAAGGAGGATGGACTCATTTGCTAATCATCTTTTGATTATTACACTTGACCCTTCATCTTCTCTTGGAGTTGTTTAGCGCAAGGGTAGAGTGTTGTTTAGCACAGGAATTCCAAGCAGTATTCTACCCCATCTTCGGAGGACTTTGAGTGCCTCCCTAGTTAGGAATTCAGAGAGTCCATTGTTGGGCTTTCATAAATCTTCATTGATAGCAGTATTCCCAACTCTGTGTATTTCCTGGGCATAGAGGTAATTCGTATTATTCATTGTGGTCCACCATACAGCGAGTTGGAGTTTGGGTTATTTGCAAGAGGATTTTCCTAGTTTGAGCCAAGAATTTTGTGGTGATTTTGTAGGGACAGAGAGCAAGAAATCAGTGGACCGAAATTCTCTTCATTTGGAAGTGTGTAGGGTTTCTAGCTTAGCCTGCGCAAGGGAAGAAGGGAGAAGAATTGTGGAGAGATTACGACTCGAGATAGGAGCTAAGTGGAGGATTGGCTAGAGCTAGGAGAAATTTCCCGTGGTAGATTTGGGCATAATTCAGTAATATCAAACTATGGCGCGTTTTCTTGCCAAATTGGGCAATTTTCACTTGTTGGGGGTCACCAAGGGTCGATGGATTCATCCCAAACCATTTCTGGGTTTTTGTGGGTTTGGTGAGAGGAGTTCGGGGCTAATTTCACATAATTTTATGATCAATATTTCCAACAGAAATTAGTGTTTCAGTCAACAAACAGCAGCATAAATTGTTGGAGCAGGGTGCAATTTACCTCGAGACCATTTCCACCACTTGGGTCAGTGAGATTTTTCTAGGTTATTTTGGGTTCCTTGCGTGGGGGCTCCAGTTAATTTCCCATAATGTTTTAAGCAATTTGGGGGTCCAAAACACCAACTCCTTTCCAACCAATAGTAGCAAAATTTACTGGGCCAATGCAGAGAATTGGGGAGAGCAGTTTCCAACACTTGGGCAGCTCCATTTTCACCTGGGACTTGACTAGTTTGTTGTAGCAAGCCCAAGTTCCTCTTCTTCATTTATATGTACCTTGTTTTCTCAATTTGTAAAATGGCTCAGCTTATTTGCCCAATTTCTTGGAGTTTTTAATGGTGCATGCGTATTTGTGATTTTATTTGCTATAGCCTAGTTCATGAGTTTGTTATTAGTTGTAAATTTCAATTCGAAATATTATAGTCCTCAAACATCTCCATAAAACAAATCAATGAAACTCCTCATGGTTTTGGCCCCACATCTTTGGGTACAAAACCCCAAGCTTAGGTTCTAAACCCACAAAACCACTTGTGGTACTCCTTCCTCCAAAATCCCGAACCCTGGGGCTTGGACTACCTCCCAAGCTATCAAACTCAACACTCCCTCTTAGCGAGGGAGGTACTTCCAAGACTAGGAAGTAAGTCATAATCATCACTGTCATTGTTGGTGACACTAGCCCAACTCTTAGCGCCCATAACTGTAGCAGACCTTGTCGCATGGACTATGCCTATCTCAGAAGTGTCACTGTCACTAGAAGCCTCCTATTCTTCTTCTCCTGAAATTCTTTCAGGCTTTCCATGAATCCTTCTTGCTAGTTGTAGAAGTACCCTTACTCTCCACTAACCACTTTCTCTTCTTGGGCTGCACATTCTCCCTCTAAACCTGCAAACTCCCTCTAGAACTCGACTCCCTCTGAACCTTTGGAACCTAGACCTTCTTCTCTGGAACCTGTACCTACTCCTCTAAAACCTGCACCTGCTTCTCTGGAACCTATACCTGGTTCTGCTTCTTCTTCCCATGATCTATAGGCTTGCCCGTCAGCCTGTATAGACCATTCTCTCTAACTTCAACCACAACACCTGTGGAGCTAGAGCCTCTGGGCCTGAGTCTCGCCTTCCCACTCTAGAACAAGACCTCAAACAGCTTTTGCTCGATCAATGAGACAAACATCACGTTATATTTGAGTCCTGGTAAAATCAATACATCCTGAACTTGCATCACTTGACTTGACTCCATCCTGAATGGCACGACACATGATCCCCTTATCTCTTTCTAACTCTTGTCACCCAAAACTATGTGCAACTTCGAGTCCCACTTAGTTAGAGTCTCAAACAATTCTTGTGACCCTATCATATGCTTCGATGCTCCACTGTCCACGACTCCACGTACCATGCAGCCTCATCGATGGTACCCTGTGAGAAATGAAAGTTCAAAGCAAAGTTCTTATTCTCCAATCTCCTGGATAGATCATCTATCTCAGCAGAAGTGGCGACACTTGCCACCTGCTTCTCTTTCTTCTTCTCATCATCTCCCTACTTCTTCTTCGAACACTTTGTCGAGAAATGACCAAACTCGCCACAAGTGAAACACTTGATCTTACTCAAGTCCTTTTCTTTCCCTTCATTATTGCTACAAGTGCCACATCATCATCTGAAGCCTTCTTGTTTAGATGAATATCCTTGTCTCGCAACTCTTCCTGAATGAACTCATTCCACAACCTATTCCAGAAACTTGTCCCTAGAAACAATCCCCTTGATGAACGACTTCCACTCTAGAGTAAACCCCTTCAAGGCAATTCTCACCATCTCAAAATCTGAAACAGTCTCACCAATGGCGGCAAGTTGATCTCAAACATGAGACAACCTTGTCAGATACAAAGACACCCCTTCACCCTACATCATCTTGGTGGCCTTCAACTTATCCTGTAATACCAATACCTTGTTCTCACTCTTATTCTAGAATAGATTCTGAAGAGCCTCCCACATCTCATGGGCAGTGTTCTTCCCAGATATATGCGGTGTTAAGGAATCCTTGACACCATCTAGGATGATCAACTCTGCCTTCATATCCAACTCTTCGTACACTTCCAACTCCTTAAGGTCAGTTAGCTTCTTGATTGCTTTCTTGGCAAAGTCCCAGATCATGTTCACCATCAAAATCAACTTGATCTGTTCCTTCCATGGACTATAGTTGTACAGGACTTCCAATCTGTCCTCATTCTTGAGACCAACCTGCAACTTCGACATTGTTGTGAGCCCTTCAACAACAATGTGACCAACTCCCTCTTAAGTTTTACTTTGCTATGCACACTCTGATTCATTGCCCCTTCAAAGTAGCTCTAATACCATGTTGTTTTTCCACGATACTGGAGTCTATGTTAGAATAATACAATCACTCACGCTACCAATCCAAGTATCACAACAAACTACTTTGCACAGCAAAATATAAACAACAGTAAATCAACACGTGCACAAATATACACATCAGGCTTTTACAATTTTCAATAACCAACTTCGTTATATTAACAAACTAATAATACAACTGTCTAGGGCTTTCGTACCAAGGATATGGCCCTCATACATCCACTTGTACAAGAATTCAAGAACAAGATACATTGATCATATAGTTGATGTTGCATACCATCACAGCTCCTTGATCGTACCCTGAACACAAATGCTAGTCCTTGTGCTCCCAATATGTAGTTCCTGCCTCTATTAATGGTCTTGCTCCTTTAGATCATTGAACTCGGGTTATGTATCTGCTCTCTAGATGATCGTTATTCCTTCAACGCATCAACACATAGAGACTCCTATTGAGCTGTTCACAACTCCGTTTCTGAACAACTCGCAGCTGCCCACTGCTATTCCTCAGCTACAGTAGGACCTCTTTCCTCTAATTCCATCCTGCGTTGCTCCAATGAAGAAAAACTTCGAGCCAAAGGACTGCCACCTATCAATGCAATATGTCCTCCTCCAACAATGAACTTGGGTTGATGTAATTTGCTCCCTTCACCTCCTTCCTTAGTCCTTCAAGAACCAATCTTGAGCTTCCAAGAATCTGCCTCTCCTATGTAAAAATTTCTGTTCCCAAACTCGATTTTCAGTTTCTCCTTATTTCTCCCATAAATTTAAATGCCCATTCCCATAGCCATACATTCAACAAGCTAGAAAAATAAATATTTTCTGAAAACACAAATTCTGGAAATTTCACAGTGCTAAAATGCAGAAATAAAAACTCAGAAAAAATAAATCAGCCACACACAGAATTTTGACATGCTGATTTTTTGTCAATATGACCCTAGAAAAACCCCCTACAACTCTTGGGGAAAACCAATTCGAAATATCTCTTTATTTCTAAATATGCTTTTACAATGAATAGAAAAACACAGTAAAAAATTACAGCAAATACAAAACCCACTTTCTCGATTTCCGTGTCAACCTCCAACCTTGAAAATCATGCCAACAGCAAACAGAAAATTACAAGAAGAAATACAACAATAAATATTGTACTTGCCGCCTAGAAAAATGGGCTCAGATTCTGCCTGTACAGTACTGTACAGTGTTGTATGGACAATACAATAGCCCCTTCCTCGATTTCCATGCCCAGAAAAACTACCTCGAAAATCGTGCCCTTTGCTGTTGAATCTGCTCATCGAAAACAACGTTGTACTTGCCTTGAAAAGCGTGCTAAACAGTGTTGTACAATTTTTTTGTCTTGGGAAACGTGCCAATAAATGCTGCTGTAGGGAAATGCTGCCTTGGGAAATGTGCCCTCTTACTGTACGGATTTTCTGTGTAGCTATTGCTGCTCTCCCTCCGCTCAGAAATTTCTCCTTAGCTTTCTCTCCTCTATAATGTTGCAAGAAACGTCCCCCCCCCCCCCGGCTCCAAGCCCCGAAACGCATCTCGTACGAATCCGTATGGGATCCGCACCCCGACCCGTGGATCCGAATTTCGGAAACGTGGTTCGCAAAAAAAATTGCGATTCCTGGAAATCTAGATCCGTACGTCCGGATCCATGTGTCCGTATAGCGGATCCGCGAATCATACGGCGGATCGTCGTACGGAAGCACAGCGATTCTTGTACGGATCTGTATGGATTGCCAGCGGGTCCATATAGTGTCGTACGGATCCGACTAATGTAGGTCAGAAAAGCAATTTTTTTGATTTTTTTTTTTTTTTTTGTCTTTGGTTGGGTTAATAGGTGAGTTAGTGCTGAGTTAGAGATAGAATGAAAAAAATATAAGCTCTCTTTTACCTCCTTAAATGTTTCTTAGATGCTCCCTCATGGTAAGTTTAAATTCTTAAAGTAAAAGTGACATTCTCATTTATTTTTCATTTTCATCCTTCTACTTCAATTTTTAACATTACCATGAAATGACTCAGGGTATTTGAGAGTGGTTCCAGCCTGATCGGACTTCATATGGAGAAAACAGAATTTCATATCCTATTCAAAATTCAGCAGACTTTAACAATTTTCAGGAATTCAGGATCAATGGTATGGTGGCATGTCATTAGATTATATCATGTATGAGGGTATGTGATTAGCATTTAATCAAGAGCACCAAGCCCTATATGTACCCTAGTGTTGGTGGTGTTAATTGCTGAACTCCTTTGTCATGTCATTAGCAAAAAATTACATTTCAATCAAGTCAAAATAATCGATCAAGCATGTTAAGTTCTTTCTACCATATTTTAAGGCTTCCATTAGGGTTTGATCAAAATTGGGCAATTTTGACTAATGTCCCTAGATAATCAAGGTAGGGGCAAAGGCTAGACAAGAGGAGAAGAATCTAGATTATAGATGGTTGATGCATCTAAATGGTTGATGCTCAAATAATTAATCATTAATGTACAATGGATGTCATATCTATCGTGATTTATGTACAAATATGCATGCTTCCATATCTTCTACAATTAATTTGGTATTTTGGATATTTTTTTAATATAAATGCAAAAAAATAAAAATAAAAAATTATATATATAGTAGAGGCTTCCGAGACGCTTCGCTTCCTAGATTTTTTGGAAATGACGCTTCCGCGTCCCCGCTTAGTGCAACGTTGCTCCTCTCTCAATCTGCTCATGAAAGAATCAATGACCTTTTCCCTCCTTTTCCTCCTTTAACCTAACCCTAAGTGACTTTTGAGGAATCCCTAAATCCAATGGCTGAAATAGCTTTAGATCTAGGGCTGAGATTAAATGCTCATTTAAATCTCACTTTCTATTTTTTAATTCACCCCACTTTAATAAAGACCCACTTAGTCATTTATTTCCAAAGTCACTTTTCTTTTCTAATTTCACATTGACTTTATTAAAGTCACTTTAAAATTAGACTTTAGTAACTTTATCACTTAAAGTCACTTTTAAATTAGATTTGACCTTATAACTTTATAAAGTCACTTTAGGAGAAAAATTAAATTCTTTTGGACACTTTTCCCTAGGCCAAAGATCAAAGCCTTAGGGAACCACCTGTCCTCCGGTACCAAATTTCAACACTCCCTCTTACCGAGGAAGGTGTTCCTCACCACACCCATCTTGTCTCTCAAGTAGACATGCTTTCCCCGTGGTAAGGCTTTGGTAAGAATATCTGCAACCTGCTCATCAGTGGGAATATACTCAAGCTTCACAGCTCCTTTCTGAACATAGTCTCTGATGAAATGATATTTGATCCCGATATGCTTTGACCTGTCATGAAATACTGGATTCTCCATGAGTTTAATGCAACTCTGATTATCACAGTAAATCACTGAAGGTCTCAACGGCTGACCAAATAAGCCAAACAACATCTTGCGAAGCCATATGGCCTCACAACTAGCTAGACTGGCTGCCAAGTACTCTACTTTAGCTGAACTCAATGCTACTGACTACTGCTTTCGGCTAAACCACGACACCACTGCCGAACCCAACCCAAAACAACACCTTGAAGTGCTCTTCCTATCAGAAACACAACTTGCCCAATCAGAATCAGTGTAACCTGCCAATCTCACTCCATCTCTCTGCCTATAATCCAAACCATAATCCACTGTCCCCTGCAAGTATCGCAAAATGTATTTTGCAGCAACCCAGTGCACTCTCCTGGGCTCACACATGCACTAGCTCATCGTGTTGACTACAAAACATATATCTGGTCTAGTGTTGACCAAATACATTAAGGAACCAATCAATTGTCTATACAATGTGGGATCAACCAACTCGGAATCTGAAGCATGAAGCTTCTTCCAGTTGGTGATCATAGGTGTCGACATGGGTCTACAATCCTCCATGTGGAATCTGCTAAGGATGTCCACAATATACTTCCCTTGTCCTAGGAAGAAATGTCCCTCCTCCTGCCACACCTCCAAACCTAAAAAGTAATGCATCAAGCCAATGTCCTTCATCTTGGACTCCGACGCAAGATCTCTCTTGTAGCTCTCTATGAGTCTCTCTACACCCATAATGACCAAGTCATCCACATACAGCTCCAGAATGAGAGGTTCCTCACCTATCACAATAAAGTATAGGTTCGGATCTGTATCACTCTTTGTGAAACCCATCTCCTGCAAGTACGTATCAATCCTGGATTACCAAGCTCTAGGAGCTTGCTTCAAGCCATAAAGGGCCTTCTTCAGTCTACATACATGGGACTCCTTCCCATGCGCCTCAAAGCCCTATGGCTGCTCAATGTACACCTCCTCCTGTATGAAACCATTGAGAAATGCAGTCTTCACATCCATCTGGTGGATCTTCCAACCCATCTCTGCTACTATCAATATAATGGAGCGAATGGAAGTATATCAAGCCACGGGAGTGAAGGTCTCCTCATAATCAACTCCCTCTACCTGGGAGAACCCTCTAGCCACAAACCTTGCCTTGAATTTCTCAATGCTACCATCTGCAGCATGCTTTACCTTGTAAAGCCATCTGGAAGTGACCACGGATTTTCCTTCAAGCCTCGGCACCACCTCCCAAACATCATTCTTCATGATAGAAGAATACTCCTCCTGCATGGCCTCTCTCCAGACCTGTTGGCTAGCTACCTCCTCATAGCTATAAGGCTCAGAGTCAATGATGTTGGCAACCATTGCCATATAGCTACAGAACCGCTTAGATGGTCTGCTCTCTCTGACCGACCTCTTCGGCCCAGCAACAGATGTGGCCTCTCTCAAGGTATCCTGAAGCCACTTGGGCTTCCTCTTCCCTGAGCACACTTCTCCCACCGAAGAATGAAACTCCTCCTCCTCATCAGGAGCCTGAACTCCTGACTGTCTGTCTGATGTCCCCCTGCCTGAACCTAAACCTGTAGATGCTGAAGTACCATGTGAACCGTCCATCAGTGGACTCCCTAGTGAAATGCTCTGCGGACTGCTCTGCATGTTGCCCGAAGCACCACCCCTCTGACTCTGCGAGCCACTGCTCACTGTTGGACCTGACACCGTAATCGATGTACCTCTTGATCCTCCTAATCCCTGCCCATTGGATCCCTGTGCCTGACTCAGCTGCTCCTAAGGGTCTAGCTGATCCAGATACTCTAACTCCAGTGACCTCCTGAAAGCCCTGTCCTCCTTGAACTTCACATCCCGCCTGACAACAACTCTCCTCTGTGTGGGAATATAAATCTGAAAGGCTTTCGAGGTCTCACTATAGCCCACAAAGATACCCTTCTCTGCAGTGGGCTCTAGCTTGGTCCTCTTCTCCTTGGGTACATAGGAGTATGCAATACACCCAAAGATACGAAAGTGACCAACATCAGGCTTCTTCTCAGAAAAATCCTCCTCCTGAGTCACATGCCCCACGGCACGATGCGGACTCCTGTTCTGCAAATATACAACAGAGTTGCAGGCCTCTACCCACAAAAACAATGGTAACCCTTGATCATGTAGCATGGCTTTGGTAGCCCCTCTGATGGATCTGTTCTTCCTCTCCGCAACCCCGTTTTGCTGGGGGTTGTAAGGAACTATGAACTCCCTCCTAATGCCTTCCTCCGCACAATAGTCAACAAACTCACCAAGGGTGTACTCCCCTCCATTGTCTGACCTCAGGGACTTGATCTTTCGACCTGTCTGAGTCTCCAAAAGAGCTCTGAACTCCTGAAATTGCTTGAAGACCTCACTCTTGGTCTTCAAGAAATAAATCCAGGTCCTCCTGGAGTGATCATCAATGAATAAAACATAATACTCATATCCACTCAAGGAAACATGAGATATCCGACCGGTCACATCGGAATGAATCAAATCAAGTATCCCAGTCGATCTGCTGTCAATGCTGGGAAAAGGGTATTTGGCAAACTTGCCCATCGCAAATCCTCTGCATGTATCAATGTGATCAGTACTGAAATCTGGCACACCTGTAGTGATCTCCCGCAATTTCCTCAAGGCTCTATGATACATGTGCCCCATCTTGCGGTGCCAAATCTCTGTAATATCCCGAAGGGGAAATAAACAGTAATACAAAGCATACAACAAGATATAAAATGCTAGAAACAGATCATGAAGCAGATACACATGAAATAGAGAGAATGCTAAGCCATTTTATTATACTGAGAAATAGAAATGAGTACAAGAGGTGATCAGAATGATGGCACCTCGACTTGCACCAAGCAA
This sequence comes from Pinus albicaulis, assembly GCA_034641835.2. Classification (NCBI taxonomy): domain Eukaryota; kingdom Viridiplantae; phylum Streptophyta; class Pinopsida; order Pinales; family Pinaceae; genus Pinus; species Pinus albicaulis. The sequence goes on from CM076580.1 coordinate 611,508,501, forward strand.
GTGTAGGAATACTCTCAGAATATCAACGGAAATGGCTGCTCTCTGCTCTGCATCCCAGCTGCTGGAATACTGCCGTGTTGCTGCTACTGATGGAACAAAATGAGTATTTGGGGCTGCTCCCCTATTCGGAAAAATCTGATACTCTAGAATCGGCCTCTACTCACAATACCCAGAAAAGCCCAAAGAGTGTTTCTGGAATGGTCGACCCCCGAAAATGCCTCCCTTGAGGATCTAGGCTATCCTCCCAAGGGCCACGCTGGTGCTGAATGCAATCCTCCCAAAATATGGCCTCCCACTCTGTCAAATGTCTCCAATAGGCAAGGGCTGGCCCCTTGCTCAATCCTCTGAAATGACTCCTCCAAAATGGTGTCAATCCAGAGCTCCCCAAAGATGGACCGTGTCCTCCCTCTCAAGACTGCGCAGTCTCTAAATGCTCTGCTCCTCCACGAATGCAATCACCAATCGTCCTGCAAAATGCTCATGGAAATACCTCACCCGAGCAAGCACTCGAAGTCTCCTGGGGCTGAGGGTGGGATCTTCGAACGGAGACACCCGATGTACTGAACAGTACTGCAGACAAGCTAAACAGCCAGCCTGCTCCAAGTCAAAATGACTAGCTCAATATGCATAAACATGAATGACCAAATGAGGGGGCTCTCCTCCCTTTTATAACAATGGGCCTCTCTCTCCCTAGGCCCCACCATCTCCCACATGCTCCTTGGCCCACGTTATCCCTCTCATCTGCGTGAGGTAGGCCCCACGCTGCCCACGTGGTCTACGTCCCTCTCCTGCACTGTCCACTTGGCCACTAGGCCCCACTGCCTTAATTTCAATGTGGACTTTAGGAAAGTGCTTTATCCTAAGTGAGTTAATTAATATTTTACTCACTTTATTCATGCTCCAACTATAATAAGGCAAAATTGGTCAAAATTGATATTTCCAATTAGCTATCGCTAATTGGGAATATTACAGTCTCCCCCAGCAAAATGTTGCTTGACCCCAAGCAACTGTAGTGATGGATGCTGCAAGATCTTCTCTCTCCCAAGTGGCATCCTCATCCGACAAATTCTTCCACCTCACTAAGAATTCCCAGACTGTCCTGCTCCGCAACTGCCTCCCCCTGGTACAAATAATGGCCTCCGACTGTAGCACCAAATGCCCCTGATCATCCGTAGGCGGAAGCTCCCCTGTCACTGTCACCTGTTGTCCCAATGCCTTCTTCAGGCACGATACGTGAAAGATGTTATGTAATATCCCGTTTTGGGGATATCTCTAAAACAAGGCAAACTCCAACCAGAGATGGACTGGGAGGGCGTTTACCAGATATGCCGCCTCTTAAAAGAGGACGAAATCTGGAGACTACCTGGCCCTTTCCAGACTCTGTCTAGGAGTATGAGATAAACACACCAAGTGGTATAGAACTAGAATGCCCGAAAATATATAAAGATAACAGTGTAGCAGACATACAATAGCATAGAAAGAATGTACGACAAATCATCCATAAATATAGAGAGAGAATACTAAGCCATTTTATTAAACTGAGAAATATAATGAAGTACAATAGGTGATCAGAGTGACGACACCTAAACTTGCTCAAGGCAAGTGAAGAAATACTCTCAGAATACATAGGAAATGGCTACTCTCTGAACTGCGTCCCAGCTACTAGAAATCTGCCATGTAGCTGCTACTGCTGAAATGAACTGATGACTAGGGGATGTTCCCCTTGCCGGAATGAGCTGAAAATCTGGAATCCTCCTCTACTCACCAATCTCGGCAAAACCCAGAAACCATATCAGAAATGGCTGACCCCCGAAAAACACCCCCTTGGGGATTTACGTTGGCCTCCAAGGCTCTGCGTAGAGGCTGAATAGGAAAGAATAAAATACGGCCTGAAACTCCACCAAAATCCTCCCAAAGGCAAAGGCTGACCCTCTGCTCAATCTCTCGGCTCAAAACCCCTGCAAAAATCCCAATTCGGAGCTCCTCCTAGATGGACAGCGTCCTCCCTCTCAATGACTGCGTAGTCTCTCTGAATGCTCGGATCCGCAACCAAACAAAACACCAAACCTCCCACAAAATGCTGAAGAAACTACCTTGCCTGAGCAGGCACTCGAAGTCCCCCGGGGCTAAGGGCGAGATCTCCGATCGGAGACACTCAACGCACTAAACAGTGCTGCAGACAGGCTGAACAGCCAGCGTGCTCAAGAAGTCAAAACGACCAGCTCAATATCATCAACAACGAATGAATGAAATGAGGAGGCTCCTCCCTCTTTTATAACATTGGCCTTCCTACAAAACCCTAAGGCCTATCTCCTCAACGTAGCCTCCCTCTTGCCACGTGCTCATCCTCATCTGCGCAGTCTCTTTTAGAGCATACGTGGGCCCCCTCTCTACGTGGTGCTTGGCCCCCCTTGGCTCCCTTTAAGTCACAACGTTGTGCTACTAGGAAGTGTGTTTTATTCCACTAAGTGAGTTAGACCCTCTCCACTCACCTTTTTATTTATTAATAAACTATAGACGACAGAATTGAGAAAAATCGAATATTCCAATTAGCCACTGCTAATTAGGAATATTACATGTTATGAATCTTATTGCCCTGGCGCAGCTCCAACTCATAAGCAACCCGCCCAACCCTGCGTATCACCCTGTAAGGCCCATAAAAACGGGCCTTGAGCTTCTCAACTCCCTTCTGCTTCAGAGTCGACTGTCGGTATGGCTGCAAACATAGGTAGACCAAGTCCCCTACCTCAAACTGTCTCTCCACCCGGCCCTTGTCGGCATACAGCTTCTGCTGGTTCTGTGCTGTAGCCATGTTATCCTTGAGAGCTCGGAGGATGTCCTGACTCTCTTGGATCCAATTCTTGGCTCTCGGAGCCTTGCTGGCACCAAAAATCACATCAACAAAAGATAAAGCATGATAACCATATAATGCATAAAACGGACACATACCGATAGACATGTGATGTGTGTTGTTGTAGCAGTACTCTCCTAGGTGCAGCGACTTTAGCCATGCTCTCTGCTACCCACTGACATAGTTACGCAAGTAGCCCTCTAGCCATTTGTTAACTATCTCTATCTGCCCATCTATCTGTGGGTGGTAGCTAGTGCTCGGTGTCAACTCTGTCCCCACCAACCGGAAAAGCTCCTGCCAAAATCCGCCCATGAAGCGGCTATCCCTGTCACTGACAATGGTCTTGGGAAGACCATGTAACCTGAAGATGTCCCTGAAGAACAGCTCTGCCACCTGTGCTGTTGTATAATGTGCGGATATGGCAAAAAAATGTGCATATTTCGTCAGTCAATCAACGACGACAAATATACAGTCCTTGCCCTGCACCATGGGCAACCCTGTGATGAAGTCCATCGAAATACTCTCCCATTTCCCCTCTGGAATGGGAAGAGGCTGCAACAAACCTGCCGGATGGTTCATCTCCCCCTTGTTGCGCTGACAAACCTCGCACTCCCTGACATGCTAGAGTACGTCCTCCTTGAGGCCCTTCCATGAGAACCTCTCCCTGATGGCCCTGTAGGTTTTGGTGAACCCCTGGTGGCCAGACAATGGTGAATCGTGAGAAGCCTGCAATATCTTCTTCTTGAGCTGAGAGTCTTCAGTCAAGAAGATCTTGTCCCTGTAGAAGATGATCTCATCCATCACCCTATACCTATCATCTGTCACCTCTCCATCCAGAATCTCACAAGCAAACCTGTTCTTGGAGTACTCCACCTGTTGTTCACTATCCTCTCTTTATGAAAATCTCCATGAGCCAGCTGATTTAAATCATCATATTCCCTCGCCCTGTCTTGCAAAATCCATTAGCTGTCTATCGTTGCCCTCTCGCTGCTTTAAAATTGTATTGCTAGAATCCATATTTGAAATTATATTGGGCCCAGCCCCTTCTCCGCTAGCCCCGCGCCTTTTTCTCTCCATATGACCCGACGCCGTGACCGAAGCGTTTCCCCTACGGGGGCTTTACTCTATCCGTAGGGTCAAACCTTGGTGCCCCCGTAGTTGACTCCTCGGGATGGGTGAAGACTTAATCTAACGGCTGTCATTCACTACGGGGGGTTGCTCCAAAAGTCTCGTGTCCGTACACCTTGGCCCCCCGCAGTTCATCTCCGTCGTCCGATCAAAAACCAATCGACGGAGCAGAGCCGTGCTTACCGTGGTGGTCCCCGCGCCCGTATCCGTTGCGAAACCGGCGGTTTCATTCCGCACCACCATTGCTGAGAGGGCAGTATTCTCCGCGGGGCCAACGATTCCATAGATCGCATGACAAGTGTCCTCATGTACGATTCCCGAAACCGCCCATTTCGCACATTATTGTTCAGTCAAAGGTCGGGCAGCAGAATCATCGTCAGCCATCAGATCTCAAGTCCTCCATCCAACGGTGGCTATCCTCCGGAGCTGCACATGTTTTAACCCACGTCTATTGCATCCCTGGCCCACCATTTCATTGTCCTCCGATGCGTTAAAACCGTCGATCTCATCCAATGATCGTGTGGCCCATATCATCCGCTTGACCACCTGCTGACCGAGCCTCCCACCATGTCAGCGCTACACGTGTTCACCGTTTCATCCTCTGCTATGCATATATATATATTTTTCATTCATATATACATTTCATCGTTTTCCCCTAGTCAACCCATCCACCTCCACCATCGTCCCTCTATGTTTTCCGCCACCCTGCTTTTCTTTCATCATCCTCTCAGATCTGTGCAATTATCTCCATTAACCCCACCATGTCCGCCATCCCTGTGATTGGTTCTATTTAACGAGTTTTTGTTTTTGCAGGATTCCCATGGCTAAAATTATCATAATTCGTCATTGCCATTACAGAGGCCGAGAATGCGCGGCAGGACCATGTTTCAGGAGCAAAATTAGTGGAAAAGATCCGGGAGTCGCTATGATGTGACCACCATTAAAGGAAGTAAGGATTTCTGAATTTATAGAACCCTCCGCAGAAAATCAAAGGCGTATTTGGGTAGAAGTAGAACATTAATGTACAAACATGAAATATCAAAGGATGATCTAGAGACACAACGTCCTCGCATAAAAGGCCTTGATTTAAATTAAATATTGAAAGTGTGCAGCGTTCGGCAGCTAATGTTCTCAAGGCAATATTTCTGGCCGAGTTTCCTCTGTGAATCGTTAATGTTCAAGAAGAGTTACCATGCCTTGTTCCCGAAAGACGTTCTCCCCGTTGCATTTATTTCTGGAGGTAGATTACAAAGTACAGTTAATTATATTTAGTCATTCACAGTGTGGGTGCGAATGTTTTCCGCCATTTTATTCAAATCAGATGATTAAATGTATCACCTACCTCATTCTCTAGAGTTTTCTCCTTCTCCTATAAAAACTAGAAAGAAAGACATTGTAGAGGTTCCAGATTTCTATCAGCAAATGGTGTAGTGAAAGGCTTTTATATACATCTTGTAAATTTTATGTATGAAGGCTCAGAGCCCGTAGGGTTTCAGTGAGGAGGAGTTATAACTGTAATGAGGATTCTGGTTCAGGTCCTGCCAGTATGTTCCTTTTCTTATGTAATGTAATACAATATCCTTACTTTCATGCTATTGTCTTCTTGCATTGCTGTGTCTTGAATGCTATGTTCATCTTTCTACACATCTGTCCTAGTCATGTCTATACTTGGATTAGTCAAGCACTTTAAATAGCCCTAGTCATGATATACTGTTCCATGTTCATTTCATCCATATTTTCTGCTATATTAGTTACTTGAGGAGGGTGCTTTTAAAACGCCATTGTCATGCATGGATTCTTAGTTGGATAAGCCATATGTGGTTTTGTTGTGTATCTGGGTATCAGCCTCATGCTAACTAGTATCTTCTTCATGTTTCTTCACTGCATCCACTTTCTAATATTTGATTTCTGTGGCATATTATTTGAACTGGCCCTCTTTGCAGTAAGTTGTCTCTTAACTGTCTGATGCTTTTGTATTGGAATTTTGCATGCTGTTCCTACATTATTCTTATCTTTGTATAAGCTTCTGAGAGAGTTCGGTTCCATTTAAACTAATTTCCTTGTTTTGCAAGAGATAGTAAGAGAGCTTTTGGATTGACAACCCAAGCTATATTATGAGCTCCTTGCTATGTTAAGATGTCCTAGGCACTGGTCTATAGCAACTCTAGGCTGTCTCTAGGGTAGACAATAATTGTCGACAACACCACCAATAGTCGACCCCTCCAATCTGCGTCCAAACTCATCAGAGACAACGTGGTTTGTCTGCGTGAAAGTGCATCAGCCACCACGTTGTTCTTCCCTTTGACATACTCGATGTCAAAGTCGTAGGCCTGGATCTTGCTGACCCACTTCCGCTGCCTCTCCTGTAGCTACTTCTGCTCTAAGAAGAACCTGAGGTTGTTGCGGTCAGTCCTCACCCTGAACCTATTACCTACCAGGTACTGCCGAAATTTGGCCAATGCATGCATGATGGCCAGCATCTCCTTGTCGTATATGGCATACAACTGCTCATGTGGAAGGAGCTTCCGGCTCTCAAAAGCTATATGGTGGCCTCCCTGCATCAACATTGCACCGACCCCCTCTCTTGATGCGTCACACTCCAGAACGAATCGCTGCGTGAAGTCTGGCAATGCTAGCACTGGGCAGCTGCTCATCACCTCCTTGAGCCTGTCAAAGGCTCGCTGCATTGTATCTGTCCAACTGAATGCCCCCTTCTTCGTCAGATCTGTAACGGGTGCAACAAGCTGAGAGAAAATCTTGACGAACTTCCTGTAGTAGGTGCAGATACCCACAAACCCCCAAAGTTTCGTCACGTTTCTCGGCTCTGGCCAATCCCTGATGGCCCTGATCTTCTCCTCGTGGACCCTCACTCCGTCCACCCCTATGATGTGTCCCAAGTATAGCATCTCCGTCAATCCAAACTCACACTTAGAGAGCTTAGCATAAAACTGTTGCTCCTCCAAAATACGCAATACTGCCTCTATGTGCTGGAGATGCTCCTCCCATGTCCTGCTATATATCAATATGTCATCAAAGAAGACCAACACAAACTTCCTCAAGTGACTGCAGAAGATGTTGTTCTTACATGACTGGAAGGTGGCCGGTGCGTTGGTTAGCCCGAAGGGCATCACCAAGAACTCAAAATGGCCATAGTGGCACCTGAAAGCGGTCTTGGGAATGTTCTGTTCCCTCACGCGAATCTGATGGTACCCGAATCTCAAATCAATCTTTGAGAAGAACTGTGTCCCTCTCAACTCATCCATCAGCTCGTCAATCCAAGGGATAGGGTACCTGTTCTTCATGGTCTTCTTGTTCAGGGCCCTGTAATCAATGCACATCCTCAATGTGTCGTCCTTCTTCTTCACCAACACTACCGAAGAAGTGAAAGGACTGGTGCTAGGCCGAATGTATCCAAGAGCTAACAGCTCGAGGATAGCCCGCTCGATCTCGTCTCGATAGGCCTTGGGGTGCCTATAGGGTGTGGTAATGACGGCTTGTATGCCCTGCTCTAGCTCAATCGTATGCTCAAATCCCCGATCCGGTCGCTGTCCCGGTGGTATCTCCCCAAACACCGTGGCATACCTGTCAAGGATGGTCTGTATCTCTGGATGAACTGCCTGCCCAGTAGTCCCTGCCTCTGATGCATGCAGCTCTACGACCCACTCTATGTCTCCCTTCCAGAAGTCTGCCTCCATCCGGTGAACTGAAACGGTCTGGGATGGGTAAGTGTGCATGCCCCGTATCTTCTCATGCTTCCCTGTCTCCTTATCATCCCACTCCATCTCCAAGGCCTCCCAATCTGTGGTGACCTTCCCTAGAGTGATCAGCCACTGTACACCCAATACCACATTGGTATCTGGTATGTTAACCACGAAAAAGTGGCCAGTCACTGTGTAGGTGCCCATCATCACTGCCAGCTCTGGGACATATCTGGCACACTGCATAGTTTGATCTCCTGGGACCAACACTGAAAACCCATCGAAGCTCTTTGTCTGTATGCATCTCCACTCTACCATCTGTGCATTGATGAAGTTGTGGGTTGCCCCACTGTCCACTAGTACTGATACTCACTGCCCCCGTACTGTCCCTCGGAGGCACAGCGTCAGATACTTGGGAGCTCCTCGCAATGCTGCCAGGGTCCCTCCGGTAGGTGCAAACGCTGCACCTCCTGCTCCTGGTGGTGGAGGTGGCAACTGATCCTGCACTGCATGGCTGCCCCCTGCCTCCACGTCATCATACTCATCCTCTTCCTCGCTGCTCTCGGAGAAGACCTCGATAAAATGTGCTTTGCCAGCAGCACTTCTGTGTCCTAGTGCCCACGACTCCTGACAGGTGAAACACAACCTCTTCTTCTTCAACTCCCTCCTGGCATAATCATCCAACTGTCCTCTACCCTGATTCCCCTTTGGAGGCGGAATCTTCACATCCCTCCCCTTAGGCTGGAAAGCCTGTCTCTGGGGGTAAGGCGTCCTGGTCCTGGGTAAGGCATCCTGCAAGTTCCGAGTCCTGCCAACTGCGTCATGGAGTGTGGTTGGTCTAGTGGATCTGATCAATCCCCGAAGCGGCTCTGCTAGCCCCTCAATGAACATGTAAATCATCCGTGCCGCGGATAAATCTGGCACCATCATCGAAAGTCTCAGGAAATCTGAGATATATGTATCCGGACTCCCGGTCTGTTTGAGCCTCGTCAGCTCAACAAAGTGCTCCTCCGGATCCTTCCGAACAAACCTCTCTATCAACCTCCAGGTGAACTCGGCATATGTGGTCACTGTCGAATGCCCGAGTGTAATCATCTCATGGAACCACCAATCCTGGGCCTCGCCATCCAGATGCAGCGCTGCCACCTTAATGGCCTCCGTCTCCGACATCTGGTTGAGCTAGAAGTATATGTCTAGCTTCTCCACCCAAGCCTTTGCCGAACTGTTTGATGAGCCATCAAACATAGGCAAATGGAACCTACTCATCGTACGCTGAGTGTCTCCCTCGTGATAATGCCGGTGTACCTTGTGATCGTCGTGGGGTCTGCTGTCCCGCTGGAGCTGGACAAAATCTCGAAATGAAAGGGCATCCCTGAACTCCTGCCCATATGCCTGATACTCAGCAAAGTAATCACTCATGTGGCCAGGCTCCGGCTCCTGCTGTGCTCCTGCCCCTATGTCTGCAGCGAGAAAAGTGGGCATAGTGGAATGTGTGGGTGCATGTGATGCCATGTGCTGAGTGGCATCGTGCTCCTGCAAATGGTGGGATGTGCCTAATCCCTCACCAATCTAGAAACCCCTTGGGGTTTCACGTTGTCTAGCCTCTACAACAGTGAATCTTTGTCCCATCACCTCAATCTGTCTCGACAGATCCTGTACTGACTTGAGGAGAATTTCCCCAAACTTCTTCGCATCACTATCAACTGCCATCGGTTCCTCCTGCTCTGCGTCCACTACTGGAACGCAGTCACCCTCTCCATAGGTGATTTGCAACCTACGTTCTCGATCACGGTACTTCCTACCCCTGTAGCAAATATATGGCTTCTCTCCCAGTGTCATAAACAACTTGCTCCACAAGCTGAGCCAAGTCTATGAGCTCTGATACCACTGTAATATCCCGAAGGGGAAATAAACAATAATACAAAGCATACAACAAGATATAAAATGCTAGAAATAGATCATGAAGCAGATACACATGAAATAGAGAAAATGCTAAGCCATTTTATTATACTGAGAAATAGAAATGAGTACAAGAGGTGATCAGAACGATGGCACCTCGACTTGCACTAGGCAAGTGTAGGAATACTCTCAGAATATCAATGGAAATGGCTGCTCTCTGCTCTGCGTCCCAGCTACTGGAATACTACCGTGTCGCTACTACTGATGGAAAAAAATGACTATTTGGGGCTGCTCCCCTACTCGGAAAAATCTGATACTCTAGAATTGGCCTCTACTCACAATACCCAGAAAAGCCCAGAGAGCGTTTCTAGAATGGTCGACCCCCGAAAATGCCTCCCTTGAGGATCTATGCTATCCTCCCAAGGGCCACGCTAGTGCTGAATGCAATCCTCCCAAAATATGGCCTCCCACTCTGTCAAATGTCTCCAATAGGCGAGGGTTGGCCGCTTGCTCAATCCTCTGGCCTGAATCCTCCAAAATGGTGTCAACCCGGAGCTCCCCCAAGATGGACTGCGTCCTCCCTCTCAAGACTGTGCAGTCTCTAAATGCTCTGCCCCTCCACGAATGCAATCACCGATCCTCCTGCAAAATGCTCATGGAAATACCTCACTCGAGCAAGCACTCGAAGTCTCCTGGGGCTGATGGTGGGATCTCCGAACGGAGACACCCGATGTACTGAACAGTACTGTAGACAAGCTAAACAGCCAGCGTGCTCCAAGTCGAAATGACTAGCTCAATATGCATAAACATAAATGACCAAATGAGGGGGCTCTCCTCCCTTTTATAACGATGGGCCTCTCTCTCCCTAGGCCCCACCATCTCCCACGTGCTCCTTGGCCCACGCTGTCCTTCTCATCTGCGTGAGGTAGGTCCCACGTTGCCCATGTGGTCTGCATCCCTCTCTTGCACTGTCCACTTGGCCACTAGGCCCCACTCCCTTAATTTTGATGTGGAATTTAGGAAAGTGCTTTATCCTAAGTGAGTTAATTAATATTTTACTCACTTTATTCATGCTCCAACTATAATAAGGCAAAATTGGTCAAAATTAATATTTCTAATTAGCTATCGCTAATTGGGAATATTATGATCTCGCACAGCTCTGAACTGCTAGCTCTGCTGCCGGTACTACTGCTCAATGCCAAAAGGAGTTGAAATGCAAACTTGTACACCTTTGCATGGCGTACACCAATCACTCTAGCTGAATCAGCTGGAACGCCCCTAGGATATATAAGCACCTGTCCTCTCCTGAACAATATCTCATACCCTCTATCCTCCAATGCAAAGACGGATATGAGGTTCTTCCTCATCCCTGGCACATATAGAACATCTAACACCTTCAAGGGATGTTTGGGTTCCCTATCAAATGTCAATGTCCCCACACCGACTGCTCTAACAACACTGTCATCTTCGAGTACTACCTCTATATCAGTGCAACTCTCTGAAAGCTCCGAGAAGTACTCACGGACTCCTGTCATATGACGTGAAGCCCCTCTGTCAACATACCAGATACAGGGATCAGCGCAGTATTGATGCAGGGGGAACACCCTATAGCCTTTGAGAGTCGGAAGCTCCTTCCACATGAGAGGTTGTATTCCATATACGAAAAGGAGATGTTGGCCATTATGCATGCCTTGGCCAAATTCCGGCAGTATTTAGTGGGTAACAGGTTCAGGGTGAGGACTGATCACAACAGCGTCAGGTTCTTTTTGGAGCAGAAGCAGCTACAGGAGAGGCAGCAGAAGTGGATCAATAAGATCCAGGCATATGACTTTGACATTGAGTATGTCAAGGGTAAGAACAACGTGGTAGAAGATGCCCTTTCACGTAGACCAGCCACGTTGTCTCTTATGAGCTTGGATACAGATTGGAGGGCTCGACTTTTAGTAGAGTACTCCAAGGACATATTTGCATGTGAGGTTCTGGATGGATAGGTGGTGGATGATAGGTACAGGGTGGTCGATGAGATCATCTACTACAGGGACCGGATCTTCTTGACTGAGGAATCTCAGCTCAAGAAGAAGATACTTCAGGCATCACATGATTCACCATTGGCCGGCCATCAGGGGTTTACCAAAACCTACAGGGCCATTAGAGAGAGGTTCTCATGGAAGGGCCTCAAGAAGGACGTACTCTAGCACATCAGGGAGTGCGATGTTTGCCGGAGGAACAAGGGGGAGATGAGCTATCCCGCAGGATTAATGCAGCCTCTTCCCATTCCGGAGGGGAAATGGGAGAGTATATCGATGGACTTCATCACAGGGTTGCCCATGGTGCAGGGCAAGGATTGTATCTTTGTCGTCGTTGATCGACTGACAAAGTATGCGCATTTTTTCGCCATATCCGCGCACTACACAGCAGCACAGGTGGCTGAGCTGTTCTTCAGAGAGGTTTTCAGGCTACATGGTCTTCCTAAGACCATCATCAGTGACAGGGACAGCCGTTTCATGGGCGGATTTTGGCAGGAGCTTTTCCGGTTAGTGGGGACGGAGTTGACACCGAGTACCAGTTATCACCCACAGACGGATGGACAGACGGAGATAGTTAACAAGTGGCTGGAGGGCTACTTGTGTAACTATGTTAGTGGGCAGCAGCGAGCATGGCTGAAGTAGTTGGATCTGGCGGAGTACTGCTACAACACTACTCATGACATGTCCATTGGTATGTCAACATTCTATGCTTTGTATGGGTATCATTCTTTATCTTTTGCTATTGTGATTTTTGGTGCTAGAAAGGCTCCGAGAGCCAAGATTTGGATCCAAGAGAATTAGGATATACTCCGAGCTCTCAAGGACAATATGGCTACAGCACAAAACCAACAGAAGTTGTATGCTAACAGGGGTCGGATGGAGAGACAGTTTGAGGTAGGGGACTTGGTCTACCTACGATTGCAGCCATACGGACAGTCGTCATTGAAGCAGAAGGAAGCTGAGAAGCTCAAGCCCCGATTTTACGGGCCATACAGGGTGATACACAGGATTGGACAGGTTGCATATGAGTTGGAGCTGCCCCAAGGCAGCAAGATTCATAATGTTTTTCATGTATCATGCCTGAAAAAGGCACTGGGGCAGCAGGTGGCAGTGACAGATGAGCTACCACCCACGGATGATGAGGGGCATTTGGTGTTGGAGCCAGAGGCTATTATTGATACTAGGGAGAGGCAGCTACGGAGCAGGACGGTCCGGGAATTCTTGGTGAGGTGGAAGTATTTGCCGGATGAGGATGCCACTTGGGAGAGTGAGAAGATTTTGCAGCATCCATCACTTCAGTTGCTTGAGGACAAGCAACATTTTGATGGGGGAGACTGTAATATTCCTAATTAGCTATAGGTAATTGGAATATTCGATTTTGCTCAATTTTGATGTCTATAGTTTATTCATAAATAAAAAGGTGAGTAGAGGAGACAAAACTCACTTTAGAAATAAAGTTCACTCCCTAGTAGCACAAAGTTGTAACTTAAGAGAGCCAAGGGGGGCCAAGAGACCACGTAGAGAGGGGACCCACGTAGACACATGGAGGGACTGCGCAGGCCAAGAGGGAGCACGTGGCAACGTTGGAGGAGGTGAGCCTTAGGGTTGAGAGGGGCTCATGCTATATAGAGGGGAGAGCCTCCTCATTTTGATCATTCGTTGTTGATGATATTGAGCTGGTCTTTTTGACTTCTTGAGCACGCTGGCTGTTTAGCCTGTCTGCAGCACTGTTTAGTGCATTGAGTGTCTCCGATCGGAGATCTCGCCCTTAGCCCCGGGGGACTTCGAGTGCCTGCTCGGGCAAGGTAGTTTCTTCAGCATTTGTGGGAGGATTGGTGTTTGGGTTTTGTTGCGGAGCTGTGCATTCAAACACTGCGCAGTCATTGAGAGGGAGGACGCAGTCCATTCAGGAGGAGCTCCGGATTGAGTTTCTTGCAGGGGTTTTGAGCCTGAAGATTGAGCAGAGGATCAGCCTTAGCCTTTGCCTTTGGGAGGATTTTGGCGGAGTTTGAGGTCGTATTTTAGTTGTTCCTATTCAGCCTCTGCGCAGAGCCTTAGAGGGCAGCGTAATTCCCCAAGGGAATGATTTTCGGGGGTCAGCCATTTCAGATATGATTTCTGGGTTTTCTGTGGTTGGTGAGTAGAGATGGATTCCAGATTTTCAGCTCATTCCGGCGAGGGGATCAGCCCCAAGTCATCAGTTCATTTCAGCAGTAGCAGCTACATGGCAGTTTTCCAGCAGCGGGGACGCAGTTCAGAGAGCAGCCATTTCTTGATATTCTGAGAGTATTTCTTCACTTGCCTTGAGTAAGTCTAGGTGCCATCATTCTGATCACCTATTGTACTTGATTATATTTCTCAGTGTAATAAAATGGCTTAGCTTTCTCTCTCTATATTTCTGGATGATTTGCCATACATTCTGTCTATGCTATTGTATATCTGCTTTACTGTTATCTTTATGTATTTTTGGGCATTCTAGTTCTATAGCACTTGGCGTGTTTATCTCATACTCTTAGACAGAGTCTGGAAAGGGCCAGGTAGCCTCCAGATCTCACCCTCTTCTCAGAGGTGAAATATCTGGTAAACGCCCTCCCAGTCCATCTCTGGTTGGAGTTTGCTGGTGTTTTAGAGATATCCCTGAAACAGGATATTACACTATTGTAGTAAAGGTAATGTTTTCTGTGTGAAAAATCAGCTTGTTGTAATTTTTCTTCTTGTTGTCCCAAACTGCACTTTTCAACAAAATAGCTCTGATACCATGTAAAAAAATTTGTCCCCAACCCTGATTTTCAGTTTCTCCTTATTTCTCCCATAAAGTTAAATGCTCATTCCCATAGTCATACATTCAACAAGTTGGAAAAATAAATATTTTCTAAAAACACAAATTCTGGAAATTTCACAGTGCTAAAATGCAAAAATAAAAACTCAGAAAAATAAATCAGTCACACACAGAATTTTGACATACTGATATTTGGTCAATATGACCCTGGAAAAACCCCCTACAACTCTTGGGGAAAACCAATTCGAAAGCTCTCTTTATTTTTGAATATGCTTTTACAGTGAACAGCAAAACACAGTAAAAAATTACAGCAAATACAAAACCCACTTATCTCAATTTATGTGTCAACGTCCAACCTTGAAAATCATGCCAACAACAAATAGAAAATTACAGGAAAAAATACAGCAATAAATACTGTACTTTCCGCCTAGAAAAACATGCCCAAATTCTGCCTATACAGTACTGTACGGAACTGTACGGACAGTACAGCAGCCCCTTTCTCAATTTCCGTGCCCAGAAAAGTTGCCTCGAAAATCATGCCTTTACTGCTAAATCTGCTCCTCGAAAATAGCGTTGTACTTGCCTTGAAAAGCGTTCTAAACAGTGTTGTACGGATTCTCTATCTTGGGAAACATGCCAATAAATGTTGCTGTACGGAAATGCTGCGTTGGGAAATGTGCCCTCTTGCTATACGAATTTTTTGTGTAGCTATTGCTGCTCTCCCTCCATTCAGAAATTTCTCTTCAGCTTTCTCTCCTTCTCCCAATCTTCTCATGAAAGAATGAATGACCTTTTCCTCCTTTTCCTCCTTTAACCTAACCCTAAGTGACTTTTGGGGAATCCCTAAATCCAATGGCTGAAACAGATTTAGATCTAGGGCTGAGATTAAATGCTCATTTAAATCTCACTTTCTATTTTTTAATTCACCCCACTTTAATAAAGACCCACTTAGTTATTTATTTCCAAAGTCACTTTTCACTTTCTAATTTCACATTGACTTTATTAAAGTCACTTTAAAATTAGACTTAGTAACGTTATCACTTAAAGTCACTTTTAAATTAGATTTGACTTTATAGCTTTATAAAGTCACTTTAGGAGAAAAATTAAATTCTTTTGGACACTTTTCCCTAGGCCAAAGATCAAAGCCTTAGGGAACCACCTGTCCTCTGGTAACCAAATTTCAACATCCTATTAGTCCAAGTGTCCTTCCCTGCACTGCACTTAGGGATCCTTTGAGCACCTCCTTCCTGCCCTCCAACAATCTTGAGACACCCAATACCAATCGGTCCAATATGAAGCACCATCGATTAGCATCAAATCAACTTAAATACATCAGATACATAACTCTGGTTTTGTGCATACTATTCTAGCTTCACCCATTGGTTAGGGCACCCAACAGACCTATTATAGCATCCTTCCTTCCTTTATCTCCTGCTCTCATTCGTTGTGCACCTAGGCTAGTTTCCAGCCTAGAACTAGGCCTCACGAAGCCCTCCTTTGCCACAAAAACAGGGCTCGTCCCTTCTGCAATTACCCATAGACTTCAGCCTATCAAAACAGGGAGAAATACCTTCCAAAAACCCACGCACAAGCACCTAGATTTGTCCTCAAGGAATGTGACTTCCCTCTTGCAATCTTCGGACCTGCAATGGACATCAAAACAAACCTCATACAGTCCCTAGACTCCACGTCCTTTTCCTCTTCCTTGCTACGACTGCCTCAATGATGTATTACTATGAAATGATGCACTTTGGATTCTCCCTCAAGCCTTAATGTACACTCTTATTTATATGTTTCTTGTGTGGTGTGACATTAGCCCTTAAGGGCATTCCTCTACTAGGCCGATTTGTCACTTTTGCCATCATAACCACACTCTAACACATAAAAATTAATATATCTCTTTGTAGACCTCCGATCTTGATGATTTTTGCAACCCCTACTTCCTTTTAGGGTCCTCTATCATCTCCATAAGTCAAATCAATGAAACTCCTCATGGTTTTGGCCCCACATCTTTGGATACAAAACCCCAAGCTTGGGTTCTAAGCCCACGAAGCCACTTGTGGTGCTCCTTCCTCCAAAACCCTGAACCCTAGGGCTTGGAGTACCTCCCAAGATACCAAACCCAAAAGGGTGATATCTAGAGATGTCCACTATTAACCCTAGAAAACTCACCTGGTTCTTTAATACAAACTTGAAGATGATTCCAGGAAAGGTGCCCCACTATTAACCTTCTGAAAGCTTTGAAAAGAGGGAAGATCGATTTACCACAACTAAGTCCATAGCAATCATATATGACCTTGGTAAAGATCACACACCCTATGTCCACTAATTGATTCTCACCCAGCTTGATCCTCAATGATCAAGTGGGAGGACACCTGCATCCAACACTTAAGGGAGATCAATTTACCACAACCAAGTCCATGGCAGTCGCGTCTGACAATGGTAAAGATCACACACACCTAAGTCTCGGCACCCACTGACCAGATGGGTGGCAATCCCAACAAGCTTAGCCATCTCAACATGGCACTTAGTCAATAATGACACGAATATGACTTGCGGATAGGATGCATACTGGGGTATCTACTCAGCCAAGTACATGGCTCTAAGGGGTACCCTCACACATAGGAGCTATTTTTCTCATCCCCCCCATCAAGTCCATGGTTGATCGAAAGAGTGGGGGAAGAGCATATGCTCAATGCTCTTAATAAGCAGTGTTCCCTCTCAAGGAGGGATATATTCTCCTACACTCCACGCTGGTCTCTAAAGAATAAGAACTTTGCTTTGGGCAAAGGCTTGGTGAGAATGTCTGCAACCTGCTCATCTGTCGAGATATGTTGGAGCCTCACCACTCCTCTCTGTATCATATCTCCTTGCAAGGTCATACTCTCAAGTTCCTTAGTAAGAATTTTGAATCCATTTCATGCCATAGTTGATCTTGTGGCTGAAGGTTTTTCCCTTGGAGGAATCCCTTCTAGTCGGGCCATGATTTCAAAAAATTTCCTTGATTAGTGGCAGGGTTAATTTCGCTAATGGGTTCTAACCTCTTGCCCCGATCCACAAGCATCGGATGACTGACCTAAGAGGGTTTTCTTCTTGATCTCATCTTGCAACTTGACGCCTTAGACTTAGTAGAATACTAGCACTGATCTCCATATCCCTTCATCACCTTTTTTCTCGTTATTTCAAAAAACCCTAAAAAATCTCCAAAAAAATGTTTCATTAATGCTACTATTGACACCACCTTTTGCTCATTTTTCAAAACCTTTGTGATCCTAGTAGGGAATCTCCCCTTGAGTTGGACAAGAGCCAGCCTAAAGTGATTAGACAGGTTGCTAAGGTGATAATGGTTGACCTTCCCAAAAGGTTCTTGTTGGATTGTGCATTGTAGATTGGAGCCTTTATCACACATGTATAATTTAGGCAGTATAATGTGTTTGTTTCCTAGAATCCTTAGTACCACAGATCACAACTATAGTACCACAACTATGAGAGATTTGCAAGAAAATGAAAAAAAAATAAACAAGTGATAAGGTGTTACCTATATTTTGACATCCTTATAATAGTAAGAAAGGTGTCGATGGCCTGCAAATCACTTAACCAACCTACAAATTCACATCAAGACAAGTGTGAGGATAATTCTAGATAGGATAATGTTTGATGAAGCTAGAATCACAAACCTCCCCAAAAGCTTTGATGGAAAGCTTTAATATCAACCAATATGAGCATAGTTAAACAACAATGCAAACACTCACATACACAAGAAAGAAAAATTGTAAGTGTAAAAAAGATAGTGTCACAATTATACATGATGTACACTATAATTTTGTATATATATATATATATATATATATATAGAGAGAGAGAGAGAGAGAGAGAGAGAGAGAGATGAATACAAAATTGGTGGAAATTAATCATATTTGACCAAGTTGCCTATGAAATATTCACAATGAGGTAGGTGAAACACCACATGCAAAATACAAAAATGATAAAATACAAATATAATGCATATTTTGACTATTTCCACTAGGAACTAAGGACAAAGATTCATCAGGAAGATGTATGAATTCTTCATACAAACAACTATAGTCTTCCCAAGAATGCTACTTAATGTTTAGTTGTACTAGCTAAACTAAAGAATTCTACATAAACATCTCTTCAAGACTACCATTAATTCGAAAGTGTACACTTAAGCGAGCAATAATCTAAGGAAGGATGACATATCGCCTTAAACAAAGAAAGTATATTTGAAGAATGTATGTCATCAAACCCATCTTATGAAATTGTAAATCTTAAGGTTATTGACAAATAGAAATACAAATATTTTCTATTTACCAACAACCATCCTAAGACTTGGTATATTGAATTTATTTAACATAGAATATCATTCCCTAGACTTCTCTTTACAAGTAGATAACATCCTTATATAAGTTATAACACAAGAAGAGAGAAACTAAACAATTACCATTATTACAAGATAAGACATCTCTAGCCCAAGGGGTTAGCTCAACCAGTTGTTTCCAATGTTGTTGAGCATTTGGCTAGTTCTATCCCAGCGAGTACCTAGTTCAAATCCCCTTGGTTAAGGCTCGCTATTCTACACTAATAGGTTTACTAGAGATGCCATCCATGAATGTGGATTTTGTTAAATTTTAGATAACCATGGTATGTTCGATGCTTAATGCAGTTTACTTCAATCTTTCTTATAGACCCAATTCAAATTAGCAATCACATAAACATGAAAGTAAATGCTGATAGAACATAATAATAGATCGACAAAAGACAAGCCAATATAATAAATCAGAATTTGTAATTCTTCTTGTCCAGCAAAGATAGAGAGAAATGTTTGTTACAGCGGTTAACAGGATGCCCTAGCAAGCAAACCAGCTCTTCCAACCTCCCGGAGGTTCAGTCAAACACATACAAGATCAGCTTCCTTCAGTGTCACACACACCTCAAAAGTCATCTCCCAAAATAGTCAACACTACGGTCAACGGTGGTCAACGTTGCGGTCAAGGGGTTGCGGTCAAAGTCAAGTTCAGCCTCGATTTTTGTGCCCTCTAATGCGGCCTCCAAAAATCAAAATTTCTGCAGTCAAATCGAAGTCAAAGCTTGAGGGTTGACCCAAAGTCAACGCTGGTCAACATTGTCTAGAAAGCCCTAAAAACAGTCCGCAAATTTCCGGCATCTAGACTCACACGTGGGAGGGAAAGAAGCCTCTTCAAGGTTGTACAAACCAATCAGATGATGAGGATGTGTGTGATGAGATGATGATGAAATGAGCATCATCTCTCTCCAATTTATATCCATCAATGAGGGTGTGTGACACATCTCTTGGGGCTTGTGAGCCTACATTACAATTCTAGCCGACCTTGACAATTTGCACATGTGTGGAAAATAAATTCAAAATATAAGTTCTGCTCATCAAAACAAGATGATCTTTAGATCAATCTTGCACCTCTCCGAAATAGGAATCCAACAAAAATATCATCATCATCATATGAGCAATGCAAAATGGAGTTTGGACCTAGTTGCCCAAAATTAACAGGTTTGCATCCCCTAGGTTTTACTATGAGGTTTTTCTTGGAAAAAGAAATAAGACTTATGATCTCTATATTGCATATAGACATGTGTTCGTTCTAATTTTGATTTCCATGGTTACCACAAGACAACAGTAATTCAAAGTTCCCTTATGAGGTTATTTCTACTTCTGTGCTCAACAAGATGATTATTGATTTCTTTTAAAATTGCATAGAGATGCCTTATACACTCCCATATTGTGATTTCACACTTGAATGTAAATATTAATCCCAATGTTTGCTTCTAGTCACGTATGAAAATTATATTCTAATTAATTTAATTCAAGAGAAATAAAACCATACATAATTTCATAGCATACTATGTTATCTCTGAAATCACTGAAAATATCAAGAGGATATATTATTTGACAACAAGAAAATAACTTGTATTATAACAGTTTCCTTAATCCTATTACTGCAAGCCAAGTGATACACACACCCGATGAGCAACCCAGTAACTCCGCTCCCTCATTTCAATCAAAAGTGGAAAAGTTGGAGGAGCTTTACGTTCTAGAACACTCTTTTGTGTTCCTCTTGCACGAGCTTCATCATCCCCTAATGTGACCACTTGCACTCCCCCAACCTACAAAAGCAAGAAAGAAGACAAATTATCATTAAAGGACTAGATCAAAAATTTCACCTTTAGTGGCGAAAGACACTAAACACAACCATAATATTTATAAAAATATGATATGAATTATGAGACAACAACTTAGAAGCACTCTATGTTTTGTGTTTAATGACATTTTAATACACAATATTTATGGCCCTAGTTAGCAAAACTATTGTAAAAGCCAACTTAATATTATGAATCTTTAATATACTAAAGGACACCCTACATTAGGAAAACTAGTGCAAAGACCAAACTGACAAAAATAGCAGAAAGGCCTAATTGATAGAATTGCACAAGGACAAGAAGATCAATTTAGAACTATAGTGCAGCAAGGTTGGTTTCTCTCTAGCATTTTCCAGAATTTATATTCATGAATAGGACACACTTCCACACATTTTTGGGAAAGCATTTTCTTTGCATATATGAGCTCCCTTTGTTATCTAGTGAAACAACCTTCTTAACTTCAAATGGTTTTATTCAGATGTTTATATGACATGCCTAATCTCTACAAAGGATTTTTGTAAAGAATCATTAGAAACACATTTTCTTATTGAAGTGAGTTTTGACCAAAATTTATTTTTCCCTTATAATCTTCATAACAAGACTTTGTCCTTCTTTATTATAAATACGTGTGTGTAACATGCAATGTTATCGGAACATAACTGGTCATCGAACCGGAAAACCTTGTGGCCCAGGAACCAGTGCTTGTGGGCCGGGAACCGGTCGGAACCGGAAAAAAAAAACGATTTACCAAAAACACATAAAATATTCATATTTTAAAGGAAAAACAGATATATACATGCGCATCCATATGAATCCAAACCATTTATACACAAATATGCAAAAGTTCTCATTTATATAGCAAGTAATAGCGCATATAACCAAAATAGCACTTAGTGCAAAACATTGCTGAACCAAAAATGTTACTAACATCAAGAAGAGGGCTCTAAAAGGCCTTTATAGTCCAAAATAACATAATAGATCATAGTATTATACTACAGCCTACAATACTATAAGCTACAACTACAACAAATCAATGATCAAATCATCAATCATCATCCAATTCCTGATCTTCCTCCTCATCCTCATTTGAAAAATGAGCGGCATCCAAGTCTGCAATGGAATTATGGCTTGACTCCCCTGGCCCTGAAGCTACTACTAGTGCTTCTAATATATCTGCCTCTACATCCTGTGGAGGTGGGTCCAAGTCCAACCAAGAAAGGTCTTCATTGTCAAATGTTGGTGCTTGACTCTCCACAACCAATTTTGACTCTTGAAGTACTCAATTTGGACAAGGGAAAGTATATTTTTAAATTAAAGCCCACATGTGCATATTTGATTAGGTCAGCCCTAAAACAAATTGAACACCCTTGGAAGGCTATAAATACAAGTGATCTCAACCTCATTTGGACATGATCATGAGACATTCTTGTATTCTCTTCTTTGGTTTGGCTCGCACATGTTTGAGGCAAGCTCACGGAGATTGGTTGGAATAGGTCTAAAATTGCAGGGTCTGAAACTCGCATCTCTATTTTTAGGGTTTTGAGTCTCAGCTGCAGGCATGTTCTGGAAAATTTTCGACTATAGTCGTAGGCATGTCAAGGAAAAATTTCGACTGCAGCCACAAGCATGTCATGGAGAAATTTTGACCGAAGCCTTTCAACCACATGCATGACGCATCTTCCCTGCGACTGCAACCTAAGGTTGAATTTTTCAGTTGACCGAAGTTTTCACCTGTTGAACGCAGAGTTCGGCAGTTACTACAAACAATGATAGTGGACTACAAGTCCTTGAATCGGTTTTGGATTATTAGCATGGTTGGGTTCATCTTATGGATATTGTTTAGTTGATTTTGCTGGATAGTTGTATGGATGAAGATATGGATCATTGTACTCTCTTTTGCTGAATCATTCAATGACAATCTAATAAGAAGAAGAATTTGAAAGGGTTTCACCAATCCTGGTGTCTCTATGTGTGAATGCTTTTCTTCTATTGTTCCTTTATGTTCCATTGCATTGATGATGATATTGTTCTTTCTACATAGTTGCATATGTTGTTGAATAATGATGTAAATCTTAATAATGTTATGGGGTGAATTTAATATGGAAATAATGAAATGCAATTATCAAAGCAAAGAATAGTATAGCCCAAAGAAAAATTAACACCATGACTATAAATAAAAAGGCCAAAGTATATTAGAAGAGAACCACGAAAAGATCATATGTATTTGCAGTTGGAAATTGATTTGGATGTCTCACATCTCAGAAGGCATGCTCATTCTTTTGAAGATCTCAAAAAGCTAGCTCATATACCTTCGCTCTTTGTACCTGGAATAACTCTCTCACTACAGGAATCTCATATTATCGATGGCATGTGGCTCTGTATGTTCCTTTGCACTGTATCTATGGCATCATTACTTAGTGGCTTCTCTCGTTCTGGCATTGACATAATGGTATGCAACCTCACTGTGTCAGAAATAACTATTCTCTCTTTATGACATTGACATTGGTCTCGCTGTGCCATTGACATAATGGTATACGACCTCACTCTATCCAGAATAATTATTCTCCCGTTCTGGCATTGACATTGGTCTTGCTCTGACATTGGCATAATCTGCGATCTATATAATATGGTCTTTCTGCAAGATATATGACCCATTATTGCATATGGTATAATGTCAAGTATGTTGGCATCGAATTGATATAACTTCGTAAAGATATGTAACTGATACTGTGTATATATATGACTGCGATATAGTTGGCACTATAATAAAATGGCATCGTTCCATCACCATGTCTCTGTATATTATCTCGGCACTGTTATTGTTCTCAGCAATGGTATGGCATATCATTTGTATAGCATTACAGTTTCATAGCGACATGATATCTCTGCATTCCATAGTAATATGGCTTCCCTGTATTTCGCATACCTCAGTGATATGGCTCTCGCACTCCACAAGTGACATGGCATCTTTGGATTTCCTATCCACCACAGTGATATGGTATCTTTGAATTCTATAAACAGTGATCTCGTATAATGTGGCAGGGCTTCGACTACACATTTAATATTACAGTTGTTAATACATAGATGTATATATGGCGTCAATATATTCTTGCAAATGTTCTCTACATTTGCATGGCTTCATTATCTTCTTTGTTGTGATCACAGTTTATCACCGTTGTATTTATGGCATCATAGTGGCATGTATGGTATCACAGTTCTGGTATATGGCATCTCGACACAAGTGGCATCTATGCTTGATATTCTGTGGCATCTCCAAGAAATATGTCGATACCCATTCTCTAAGAGAAACCCTTATCATTATATATGTAGAGATGAGACAGTGTTGGTCTTGGTACTATACCAGTATTGGTATGATATATGTATGGCATCATTACAATCCAGAGGCAGTGATGATATTTAGTAAGACAGATTATTGATGACAGTATTGGGTAACAACATTAATGATGAATCTTGTTCACAAAGAAAGTTGTGAACAAGACATTTGTATAGGCCATGGGCAGCCTGTTGATATTTGTACCTTGTATCTCTCTGTTGAACTTTCAATGACAATCTAATAGAAAAAGAAGAATTTGGATGGGTTTTCTCCTTTGTAGGGTTTTTCCCTGGTCTCTAACCAAACACTGGTGTCTTTATTGGTGCATGCTTTTCTTTTGTTGTTCCTTTATGTCCCGATCCATTACTGATGTTAGTGTTCTTTCTACATAAATGCTAATGAAGTTATGATGTCATGGGGTGAATGTAATATGGAAGTTGAATAAATTGGTAAATGCAATTATCTAAAGCAAAGAACAATACAACCCTAAGAAAAAATTAACAAACAAGGCATACGAAAAGAGAGAATGAACCCTAATTTGTTTCTTCTTGTGTAGGAGAAAAGATATTCCACTTTCCTCGAATAGGAAAAGTGAATGGTTCAATAGCACTACAAGAGTCATCTTCTATTAGAAGTGGCACATATAATAGGTTGCCTTATGTTGAGACAACTTTTGTTGAGTATAGGCAAAAATTACACGGCATTGATCTATAATGGGGAGGTTTAAGAGACATCCATGTGATTCTATAACAAGATGTAGGACTGAATCTATACGCATAAAATGCAGGACTGAATCACTAGCTACTCCTAGGAACATTAGTACCTGTGATGTTCCTTTTTTTGGTGTTCTTTATGGCATGGTTGGGATGGACTCTCAAGGTTGGAGGCAGATAAGTCACAGGTGCAGGTTTATGTCATCAATGGGCCTAGGGGATTTTGGAGATGTT
This sequence comes from Pinus albicaulis, assembly GCA_034641835.2. NCBI lineage: Eukaryota > Viridiplantae > Streptophyta > Pinopsida > Pinales > Pinaceae > Pinus > Pinus albicaulis. The sequence continues at coordinate 611,533,356 of CM076580.1, forward strand.
TTATGGGGTCTGGAGGAGTTCACTTGCCATATTCCATCATCAAGGTTGATTCCGCACAACTTTCTTCTCGTTCCATTACATTCTAATAAATCCCGTAAAACGGGGATATTATTGTGCTTAACTCAATTAATTACGATTAAGGTGGCATTTCGAGATGAATACTTGGCGGAACACCTTACTGTAATAGCTCGTTGGAACCGGAACAAGAAGATATACAGGATGGGATGGTTAGGAGTGATTTTCAGTGGCCTAAGGAGGCATGGTGGCCAATTTACCATCTTCCCACATTAAAAAGATATTTTAATTAAAATAAATAGAGGTAAATGTGCTCAATGATTAAAATATAAATAAAATAGGAGGTTCTACAGGGGTCAATTAGATTTATAAAAAGAGGAGGATGTCATTAGAGGACATCTTGGATTTGATCTTTCTTCTTGTATGAGAGGTTTGACAACTTGATTATCTACTTCATTTGTAGCCCTAGGATGGGTGATTCAATGAGAATGGGTGAGTACACATCTCCCCTTGGTGAATTCATCCATAATTCACAAGAGAGCTTAGCAGTGACATTTATTTTTAGTTTTGGAGGGCCAACACAACATTGGAGTAAATTCTTGAGGCCATCTTCCCATCTCAGCTATGTTTGTTATATCAGCGTGTAAACCCCAGTTTATCTATTATAATGAAAGTTGAGGTTATTCCTGTTCATCTTCTTGTTATTTTGTTGTATTCTATTGATTATATTTTACATGGAAATTTTGTGTTAAATGAATGAGAATTTTTTATGGAGCATTTATTGAGCTAAATTCCGAGAAGTTGCAAAAACTTCAATTTGGGATATTACAGTACCTGAAAAAGGTTGCATGTTATGCCATCCTATATGCATATGATAAAATAATTGTTGCTAAAGTGCCCATGCGTTGTTGGTAGTGGGGAGACCAATCCTTTAAAAAGGAAATTGCATGGTTGGCTTTCTTACAAATCCATTAGATGGGGATGTGTCCATTACCTGTCTTAGCAGTAGAGGGATCAGTTCCAAATGATCTTCAACAATGCACCTTCCATCCATCATATTATTTCCCAGATCCAGGGTAGTAGTCAGAGACCTATTTAGAGTTTCTTTCTTTCAACCTTGGCTATTAAGAGTATCCCCCCCTAGAATCATACAACTGAACCCTTTGATGGTTCCAGATGTGAAAAATTCATCTATTGCGACAACTAGAAATTATTCTCCTAGCTTTAAATTTAATTATGCAATTTATTTTCTATGAAAAACAATGAATAAAATCACAACTATGATTTTCACCATAAAAATGCTATGGAAAACAAAAAACTGGAAACTGAGGAATTCTAGCGCACACAAGAATTTTGACACCATTGTTTTTGGACAATTGTCCCAGGAAAAACCCAACTTGGGAAACCGGTGCAGCAGATGAGGGTTTTATTATTTTTCTTCAGCAACAAATCTGAGTACAATAATTTGGATACTAAACTAGCAATCCAATCTGAGAGAATCACAAGAAAAGTATTTTGAGGATATTTCCTCACCCCATAGCTGATTTCAACTCCCGAAACTGACCCCTCAGCATTTTGTACTACCTTTTGTGTATTTCTTGTGCAAGCCTTACTACCGCTACCTCCGAAATCTCTTGAAATCTTCAGCTCTGCTTCTCTCTAGCTCTGGAACAGATTCACTGGTCCTCCTGATGAAAATCCCGAACACCAGCTACTGAATCGACTGCTCCCCCAACTCGATTGAACTATTAAATTGTTGTTGCCTGTTAAATTGTTGTTGTTTGTGCAATCCTTGCATAGTCCCTCTAGGAAAACTCCCACTCCCTCAATTTGACTCTTCCGACACTGGAAACCTCCACCGAAATACTCCCTCACTCCTCTACCACCTGCTACTCAATTTTTGGCTCAAATTCTCTTGTTCAATCATTTTGCTACTGGAAAAATCTATTTGCCTATCACTGAGTGTCAACACTGGTGTAGTCTCCATCTACCCATCGACTTCTTATAATATTCTTTTGAACCTCCAATGGCCCATATTATTTCTGAGTCGACCCGTGTGAATTTCTAGATGATTCACACCTTATCTCAATTAATACTGATTAATTTACCAGATTTCCAAAGTTTAGACTTAGGAAATATTTAAAAATAGGCTAAGAGTCTCATTGAGACACTTCTAGGTGGAATTTCCATAAACGATTAATGGGTTATGGAGATCTCATGAATTTTAGCCTCTCTATAAGGTTTCAAAACTAGAACACCTATGATGCTACAAAAACTAACACTCCATCTTAGCGAGGAAGGTGTTCTCCCTAGTGCTACACATACTGCCACAACACCTTGTTTCTGTGCCACCTATTGACCACTAGAGTGGCACCTGATGATAATGTGAAGACTCCATTCCCAAGGATGAACCAGAGGGAAATTGTACCATCAAATATCATTAATTAAACAGAGTTTTTAAACTCTACTTCTTCCTATCATTTTACTTCTTCAGTACTCAGATTCCACAGCCCTACGGGGATATTGTATAAATGTCATTATCATGATGAATAAAGCCATGTAACAGGCCTAGGGTGTTGGGACTCGATCAGTAAGCAACTACACCTTGGAGTACTTTTTTTACTTGGTTAATTATTCCTTCTTTTTAGCGGCGAATAATTTTCTAGGTTTTTTCACTCATTGCATTACCCCAAAGCTGGGGTGACGCCTTAAAGGTTGAGCCCCTAACGCATATTAGTGTCTAGAGTCAATGTATATTACCATGCTAGATCATCTCTGAAATTTCGCGGAATTTGTAACGGCCCATTCCCAGGTTATAAGCAAAATAATATTAGCATGTATATGATATACGCATGTGATAGTTACACATGCATATATCGCACACATCGCACTAGTATACGTACCTGCTAATATTTAAGATTTCCCTAAGTCCGAAAACAAACTGAAAACCACCTTATATTTTGTCCTCACCAAAATATGATAAAAACAAAAGACAAACATCAATTAAAAATATATATACATACATATCTATATGTATACAACTAAGTATATTTATATTTTGGACTCCTAAAAGAGCATAATTAAAATATGAAGTAATTAAGTAAATATAAATATCCAAAAATAAAAATTAAACTTAAAAGAATCATTAATTAAATTAAAAACACTTTGAATAAGACAACCATATATGACAATTATGACCATCAATTATTCGAATGACATTTCCATAAAGACAAATCAGACTCTCTTTATTTTAAATGACATTTCCATAAATGACACTCATTCCTTCATTAATGAAAATAAAATCTCGATGGACTTGTGGCGGTGGAAGTGATGTTAAGGCGATGGAGGAATACGATGGCGGTGGAGGGGATGGTTATTTAAACCACGAGACATGAAGAGGAGAGGGTCTTTTGTTCTTGCATGAAATTGGAGGTGATGATCACGGGAGTGTTTTATGAAATTATGCTTGAAGGGAATAAGTTGTTTTGATGAAATTGATAAACTGTGGAAGGGAGACTTACTATTCTCGGAATTCTGGACACGGGGGCAGAGAAGGCATCCTCTGGATTTAGGATTAAATCCTAAATTGATTGGGAGGAACATATTGGTTCTGAAATCTGTCCGCTCAGCTGGAGAGAAGGATCATAGTTCCAGCAATTATCAGCTTGTTCGGTTCATCCAACAATCATCGACTAAATTCTGGTTTGGATCTCACCATTTCCAAGTATTCCTCTTAGCATCAGCTAGTTATTGTGTTTCAGCATCAGCTAGTTATTGTGTTTGTGAACTTAGAATTAAGTTAAACCGTGAATCTGTCATTAGATTTTATGTTTAAATCCTCTTTAAATTTAATTTCTGCTTAAATTAAGGAATCAGATAAGTGTTTTATTTCAAATGATGAACAGAGACCCTACACATGGTATCAGAGCACTTGTTCAAACTCTCGGACCTGTTAGTTAAGATTTATGTTAAACCTGCTTGAGTCTTTTGAGTCTTCTGTCTTAACTATGGAAGATAATAGACAGATTTTAAGTTTAATCCCTGTGGCCAATAACATTAGTACCGAAGCTATCCCTGAGTATTTACAATCTACTTCAGCAACTGTGTTATAAGCCTCACACAGCCGCATACCATCCCAGAATAGTGTTTGAATACTTTGCCTGAAGAGATCTTGGTTAATCCTGTAGAGGTTGATCTTCAAATTGGTTTTAAATCCTCTACTTAAACTTCAATGTCCACACCTATGCAAAAGATTGGTTAACGAATTAAAACATCAAATATTCAGAAGTTTTCTGCTGCTTTCTATGTGATGTAAAGGTGCTGCCTCAAAGACCCTTTATGAATCACAATGCCAAAATGTTAATACTATCAAATTCACACAATAATATTCCAACATATTAATCAATTCCCTTAGCAGCTTTACATTCAAGTAGTCATCCATCATATGACATGGTCGAACCAGATTTTCTGCTCCTCCAACTCCTCTGTTTGCAACGACCATATATAATGGTACTATACATCACTACATTGGGGATGCATCCATGAAGCCGCATAACAGAAAGAAGCCCGAAACAGTCCTCCTTCCAGTGCTGCAATCAAAAGTTATTGTTGAGATTATTCCAAAATCGTCCTTTGGTCTGCGGCTTTTATCCCTTGTAGCTGCTTCAAATAGATCAAGGGGATTTCGTTTTTTTTTTACTCAATCAGAAGAACTCCCTCGTTTTAGTTTTATCTTCAGCCCATCACTGCAGAGCGTGACGAATGGGACTACCCATTGCATGCCCGCTGGAAGTCACATAGGGGTCTCCAACCTGAGTATTATACGCTGGAGTATTGGTATGCTTGGCACCAAGGCAATTTTATTTCATAGCGTGTTGTCCCTTAAGGCAAAGACGTGGCTTTTAGGAGAGTTTCTATGAGGTGTCGTTGTCTGGCTATGGTGTAGTATGACAAACTACGTTTATGAAACATGTCCTCGTTACAATCGGCTTTAACATAATGGGTCAAGTAGAGGTGCTATAAGCAACCACAGGGCTAGGCTTGTCGAACCTTGTTGGTGTGCTTCTACCCCACTGTTATGATGATTGAGTTGGTTCACCTCTCATGATCTGTGCCCCGTATGCATCCTACCCATTTGAGTCCCAGACTCATGGGAAGTACCTCTCATTTGGCCAGTGAGGTGGGAAAAGCTAGAGACTAGTAGAAAATACCAATGGACGCATCAGAGATTGTCATACTCTCTATCTAGGAGGCACGGTCCAACCACTTGATCTAGGATCAAGTATAGTGAGGTTTGGGACCTCCTACTGACTTCGGGTCAAATAAACCAACTTCGGGTTGGTAGGAGACTCTTTTTGAGTCCTATAGAGGTTTCGGACCTCTGGGTTGAATCTGTCAGCCGGGGATGATGTCTTTGTGACTGACCCACCTTTGTTCTGAAATAAAGAAGCCAGCAAAGCAAGTTACGACGGGATGATGCACGATGTTTGGATTGCACAGGTGGATGGAGTTCTCCCTAGTTGAGAGGGAGTGTTAATTTTGGACAACTAGGTCCAAACTCCATGTTGTGATTCTCAGATGAAGATTCCAATATTTTTATTGGACTCCTCTTTCAGAGAGGTGCAAGATCAATCTAAAGATCATCTTGATCAGATGAGCAGAACATTTATTTTGAATTTATTCAAAATATGTGCAGGTCGGCCTGAAGGTTTGAAGTCCCAGCAGTTGTGTCACACACCCTCATTGATGGATATAAATTAGTCAATGTTGGAGGACATTTTCACTCATCCATCACATCACATCCTCTCTCCTCATCTGATTGGTTCGAGCATCTTTTGGAGTCTCTTCCCTTCACACGTGGGAAATTTCTACAAGGAGAAATTTCTGTTTTCGACCTAGGGTTTCTACCATAGCATTGACTAGCGTTGACTTTTGTCAACACATCGTCAAACTTACGTGATTCTTGGCCAGAATTTTGATTTCCTCAATCCGCACTTTTTGGCATAAATCCCGGGGCTGGACATTGACTTTGACTTGGCTGCGTTGACTTTGCTGCTACTGTTGTTTGCGTTGACCATTGACTGTGACTGCGTTGAATTTCGTTGACTTTTGGGGTTGACTAATTTGGTTGTCCTAGAGGGTTGTGTGACACTTTTGGTTGGCTGACCATATTGAGACTTTGCAGGTTGAAGCATCCTGCTGACTACCGTAACGCACCAACACACTTATATATTTTGGCTTGTCTTCTGTCGATCTACTGGTAAGTTCTATCAACATTTTACTTTCTTGTTTATGTGATTGCTGATTGATATTGGGATAAAAATTAAAGTTGCACCAAGCATAGAACATCTACAAAAATTTACATCCCCTTTCTACATTTGGATCATCCTCCAAGTACATCTTCCGCTACTTGGAAGTTCTTTCGTATAGCAAGGACAAGGCCTCCCATATCTGCCTAGATGTGTCCTTGCCAACTATATGAGAGACTATATGTTTGAAATTTTCAAGAGGAAAATATTTCTGCAATACTTGGTTTATTTCTCCTACTTATGAGATAAGTTATTTATAGATGCTTTAGTAAATTCTAAAATAAACACATTTGCAAATCTTCACTATCGTTAAGAGCATAAAAACAGAAAGATAATTTACACAAGTAGCACAATAGAAACAACCACATGAACACAGTTATTTTTGGACAATTGTCCTCGAAAAAACCCAATGTGGGAAAACCGGTGCAGCATATGAGGGTTTTATATTTATCTTCAGAAACGGAAAGTACATTTACAGGAGTCTAATGGGCAAAGAAAAATTAGCAAACACCTGGCTGAATTTTCTAGACTTTCCAGACAAATTTCAGACCCTCGGGGTGACCTCCTTCACCCTCTGCGTTATCCAGCGTGAGAGCTCTGAGCAGTCCCTCTCTGGACTGCATGATTCTACGTGAAGGGGTTCTTGCTGTTGATCAGCTCACCCTTCCCTTCATCCTCCTGACTTCTACTTCCCGATTAATGGCTCCTCCCTCCTCCTTCTGCTTTTGCAACCCAGCCTCTACAAACTCACCCACTGAAATCGAATTCTCTTGCTTCAGAATCGATTTCCTTCGGGTTACTGAGAGTGTCCTTGGCTTGATTTCCAAATGGCCCTCAAGTCTCTTCTTATAGTCTTCCTGCTGACGAATCAACGACCAAGATTGTATCGTTAATCAATGGCTCAAATTAAAAGACGACTTGATCTTCGTTTTCTAGAAGATTCACACTCTGCTCTATTAATACCCTTTAATTATTTAATTTCCCTAAGTTTAAACTTAGGATCTACATTAAAATAATTAATTATTTTAATAAAGTCATATCCGTGTGGAATTCCCACAAACGATTTCTGAGTTCTCTAGATAACTGATGTCCAAGCCTCTCTATCAAAAATGAGACTTAGAACACTTTCCGATGCTATAGAAATCAACACTCCCTCTTAGCGAGGAAGGTGTCTCAGTAAGGTACCGTTGTACTGCTTTGACTCTACACCATCTGTTGCGCTGATAATGTCCTAGTTGCTGCCCCTCATCTCTGCACTACTACTTCCTGTACTGCTGCCCTGTCACTGCATCATCCATACTACAGCTCCCTCTTCTTTTGAAGACCACCTTTTGCTCTAATGGAAGGGGTTTTCGACCATCCCCATCTTCTCTCTGAAGTAAGTGAACTTGATCTTACTTAGAGCCTTTGTGAGGATATCTGCCACCTGTGCTCCTGTAGGAGTGTATCGCAACTGTACTGCTCCACTCTAGACATAGTCCCTGATAAAGTGACACCGAATGTCAATGTGTTTCGACCGGTCATGAAACACAGGATTTTCAGATAGCTTAATGCAACTCTGATTATCGCACATAATCCCAGTCAGTTCCATCCACTTCTTGAACAGGTTCAAGAGTAACTTGCGGAGCCATATGGCCTTGCACGACGCTGTGCTCGCTGCCATGTCCTTTGCCTCGGCTGAGCTCAGTGCTACGGACTTCTGTTTCCTGCTACACCAGGAGGTCATTCCTGATCCAAGACTGAAACAGTACCCACTGGTACTTTTCTGTTCTACTGTGCTTCCAGCCTAATCTGCATCTGTGAACCTACTCAACTAGACCTCATTACCCTTGGTGTACTTCAACCCATACTCGATTGTCCCTCTCAGGTATCTGAGAACACATTACACTACTGCCGAGTGAGCCCTCCTTGGTTCCACCATGAACTGAATGAGGGTATTCACAGCATAATGGATGTCTGGTCTTGTATTGACCAGATACATTAATGATCCGATGAGCTATCTATACAATGTTGGATCAGCCTCATCATCCTCCGATGTGTCTATCTTCTTCCAGTTAGTAATCATTGGCGTGGCCATGGATCTACAGTCTTCCATCTGAAATCTCTTCAGGATTTCTGTCGTGTATCTTCCTTGTCCTAGGAAGATTTCCCCTTTCTGCTGCCAGACTTCTAATCCAAGAAAATAATGCATCTGCCCCAGGTCCTTCATGTCGAATTCTGTTGCCAGATTCTCCTTGCAGTCTTTGATGAGCTTGGATGATCCAGTCAAAAATAGGTCATCCACATAAAGAACAAGAATGGGCAGCTCATCTCCTACTCTTAAGTAGTATAAGTAGGGATCTGCGTCATTCTTGACGAACGCCATCTTCTGCAAGTAGCGATCAATCTGACCATACCATGCACTGGGGGCTTGTTTTAAGTCATACAAGGCTTTCTTAAGTCTGCAAACATGAGTCTTCTGCTCATGTGTCTCGAAGCCCTTTGGCTGCTCTATGTACACTTCCTCCTCTATCACCACGTTCAAGAACACAGTCTTGACATCCATCTGGTGAATCTCCCATCCCATTTGCGCAGCCAGAGAGATGACGGATCTGATAGAAGTGTATCGCGCTACTGGAGCAAAAGTTTCTTCATAGTCAATGCCTTCCTTCTGGGCATACCCCTTGGCTACAAACCTTGCCTTGAACTTCTCTATGCTACCCTCTGCAACATATTTGATCTTGTAGATCCATCTGGATCCTACAACAAATCTGTCCTGTGGTCTAGGGAATACTTCCCAAACATCATTTGTCATGATGCAGCTATACTCCTCCACCATGGCATCCACCCATACCTGATGCTGAGCTGCTTCTCGAAAGGTAGAAGGTTCTCCAACCTGAGCTACCAGTGCCTGATATCTATCTGGTTGTTTCCTTATCCCCTTTCCTTCTCTAGGGGCTCCAACAAATTCTTCTGCATCCCTAAGAATTTGTTGGAGTTCTCTGCTCGATCTCCCATCGGTTGTGGGCGGTCTCACCTGTTCTTCCTCATGTTCTTTATCGGAGGAGCTTCCCTCGAAATAATTCTGCCTTGGAGAGGCACTGGACCTCTCCTCTAAAGGTTGTTGAGGCTGTACCACTGGATCTTCTTGAATCTGTGTATTTTTGGCCATCTCTCGAGATTTCCTGAAGGCTCTCTCCTCCACGAATTTTACATCCCTTCTTACCACGACTTTCCTGCTCTCTGGAATATAGATGCGATATGCCTTTGCATTCTCGCTATAGCCCATCAGGAAACCCTTCTCTGCAGTTTGATCCAACTTCTTCCTCTTTTCATCTGGAACGTGGCAGTACACTACGCTGCCGAATATCCTGATGTGGCTCACTTCTAGCTTGCTGCCTGTGAACACACTCTCAGGAGTTACCTTCCCCAAAGCTCTGTTGGGAACTCTGTTCTGAATATATACTGTTGTATTGCAGACCTCTGCCCATAAGAATTTGGGCATATCTTGGTCGTATAACATCGCCCTTGCAGCTTCTATTATGGTCTAATTCTTCCATTCTGCAACTCCATTTTGCTCTGGATTGTATGGAGTTGTCCTTTCTCTCTTGATGCCTTCCTGTGCACAGAAACTTGTGAAGTCTTTATCTATATATTCTCCACCGTTATCTGACCACAGCTTCTTGATCTTCTTTCCTGTAGAGTTCTCCACCAATGCTTTGAAATCTTTAAGCCGATCAAAGACTTCATCTTTGGTCTTCAAGAAATACATCCAAGTTTTCCTGGAATGATCATCAATGAAAGTGGAAAAATATTTTGCCCCACTGAGAGCAGTTGTGGACATTGGACCGCAAATGTCAGAGTGTATTAACTCTAATACACCTTTGGCTCTGTTGCTGCTTCTTGGAAATGTTGCCTTAGCGTACTTCCCTAGTACGCATCCTTGCAAACTTTGTCTTTCTTCGTGCTGAGTTCAGGAGCCCCTATGACAGTATTTTTGAGAATCCCCAAGGCTGCATCATGTAGATGCCCCTTCCTTCTGTGCCATAATTCATTCAGATCTTTGTCGTCTGTACTATCGATCAGGGCCACCGGAGATTCATGTTGGAGCTTATACAGCTTGTGACTCCTTACTCCAATTTGTGCCTTTTTGCTCCAGTTAGTGTGTTTGACATACACCTTATCTCGAATAAAGTATACGTCATAGCCCTTGTTCTGAAGTTGAGACACCGAGATTAAATTCATCCCCAACCCTGGTACATGCAGAACGTTCGTGGCTCCAATCTTGTTGCCATCCTCAGTCTAAAATGTTAGGTACCTCTCCCGATAGGGGTACATTTTGCCTTATTTCCCATAGTTATCTGGAAATTCATCTATTCTTCTTGGTAGCTCAAAAAACATTCTCGAACCCCTCGTCATATGAGCAAATGCTCTGCTGTCAATATAGCAAACACTTGAAGGTTGCGCTCGACACACAGACAAGATCCTCCTCTAGTCTGGATGCCAGCGCCTTCATGTCGTGTTCTCTCTGCATTTCTGCGTGCTCTGGAGGACTGCGTGAACCCTTCTGGATGATGGAACTTTGTTCCATGGTAGATTCTCCCTTCCTGTTTTTAGCCCTTTGCTCCGATACCATGTGAAATTTTCAAGAGGAAAATATTTCTGCAATACTTGGTTTATTTCTCCTACTTATGAGATAAATTATTTACAGATGCTTCAATAAATTCTGAAATAAACACATTTGCAAATCTTCACTATCGTTAAGAGCATTAGAACAGAAAGATAATTTACACAAGTAGCACAGTAGAAACAACCACATGAACACATTTAGTTTTGGACAATTGTACCCGGAAAAACCTAATGTGGGAAAACCAGTGCAGCAGATGAGGGTTTTATATTTATCTTCAGAAATGGAAAGTACATTTACAGGAGTTTGATGAGCAGAGAAAAATTAGCAAACACCTGGCTGAATTTTCTAGACCTTCCAGAGAAATTTCGGACCCTCGAGGCAACCTCCTTCACCCTCTGCGTCATCCAGTGTGAGAGCTCTGCGCAGTCCCTCTCTGGACAGCGTGATTATGCATGGAGGGGTTCTTGTTGCTGATCATCTCACCCTTCCCTTCATCCTCCTGACTTCTGCTTCTCGATAAATGGCTCCTCCCTCCTCCTTCTGCTTCTACAACCCAACCTCTACAAACTCACCCACTAAAATCGAATTCTCTTGCTTCAGAATCGATTTCCTTCGGGTACTAAGAGTGCCCTCGGCTTGATTTCCAAATGACCCTCAAGTCTCTTCTTATAGTCTTCCTGCTACCAAATCAACGGCCAAGATTATATCGTTAATCAATGGATCAGATTAAAAGATGACTTGATCTTCGTTTTCTAGAAGATTTACACTCTGCTCTATTAATACCCTTTAATTACTTAATTTCCATAAGTTTAAACTTAGGGTTTGCATCAAAATAATTAATTATTTTAATAAAGACATATCCGAGTGGAATTTCCACAAACGATTTCTGAGTTCTCTGGATAACTGATGTCCAAGCCTCTCTATCAAAAATGAGACTTAGAACACTTTTTGATGCTATAGAAATCAACAATATGATCCTCGACACCATCAAGGATTAGCCTCTTGGCCTTTGCCATATCGGACTTGGACTTTTTGTTCTGATCTGGATCTGTAGGTACAACAACCACGTTGTCCACAAACGCCTTGAGATCATATTCGTCCAAAAGGAATTTGATTCTTTCCTTCCAGATTACGTAGTTGGAGGAACCCTCCAATCAATCCTGATCTCCAAGTCTGTGAGATGTCGTCTCAACTAAAAACTATCGAACTGCTTCCTCTTTCTCCTTACTACATAGCTTCTAGGCTAGCTTACGCACTCCCTAATGTAGTTGGTAAGTCTGTTGTTCCTCTGCTGCCCAGCGAATGAGAAATGTTGAATTCCTCGGCAAGGAACTCACTGAGGAAGAATTCCCTCACTATGTACTTTTCTTCCTCTTTGATGCTTCTCTGCCTAGCAACTGCTTGTAGAAAATTGCGTCCCCTTGGCTATGTGTGAAGGCTTTGCGCTACTCCCTCTGCCTCGGCAAGATCTCGATCTGGAAGTCTTACCTCTCTGTCGACTCACTCAGAGAGAGACCACCTCGAAAATTCAGCACTTCTGGCTAGAACTGTGCAATCCCTCTGGGGATTCGATCCGCTGCTGCTGCAGCAATTCGGCCTTCACTTCAGTGTTAGATCTTCTCATCCTGTTTCACATCAAACGCTCTGATACCATGTGAAAATTCCTAGATCTAACAATCTCAGGAACCCTACTGCAACCAGCTAAATCTACTTCACCTACTTTGTAAATTACATTACATAGTTATTTCAAATTTCTTCATGAAATATTGAAGTAAATCACTGAAGCAGCCTACACTTAATTAAATATGATTCTAAAACAAGGAAACTGAGCAAAGAACAATACACACATAGGACACATTTATTTTGGACAAAAGTCCCCAGAAAATCCCAACGCGGGAAAATCGGTGCAGCAGATCTGAGGGTTTTATTATTAAGCAGTAACGGTTTTTGAATACTCCAACCTTCCAGGCTCCAACCTGTATTGTGCCAAGCACCGACTTGGTCTTTCCAAGGCTCCAACCTTGTCAATTTGAGGCACCAACCTCTAGGTCTCTAACCCTATCTCTGGTACAGGCTACGACCTAGTTTCTTGAGGACTCCAATCCTCTAGGGCTCCAACCCTATCTTCCAAAGCACCGACCTTGTCTCTATTGTTGAGATTTTGTGTATTTGGGGTAGCATCAGTTGTGCTCTAGTTCCCAAATTTTGTGGAGGGACTAGAGTACACTTGATCTACAAGACCCAGAAATTGATTTGGGAAATTTCATCTGGTTTAGGAGATATTAAATTAATTAATTATTTTAATGTATTTCCTAAGTTAAAACTTAGGGAACTAAAATAATTAAAGTGAATTTAATTAAATATGTGATGAAATTGTCTTAAGTCACACAAATCAAGCTTTCTTTTAATATTAGCCATTGATTCAAGATCTGATCATGGTCGCTGGTTTTTCAACGAGAAAAGTATAAAGGAAAGGCTTCGGGTCATTTGTAAAGATACACAGAGGCAGAGCACTGAAGCTAAGCTGAGATTCTAGGGCAGGGTTTGTTAAGAATTCTCAAAAGTATTTCAGCTACAAAGAGGGGAATTTTGGCCAAGGGGATGATCTAATCCCAAGGTCTAGAATACACAATAGGTAGAGACCAGCTCAAAGGATAGCACAGAGGAGAAAGAAAGCTACAGCAGCAAGGGCAAGGCAGCATGATTTTCAGAAGGAAACCCTCAAAGGGTTACACAAAGACCCTAAGGGGCAGCGTAGGGCCTATATCACCCAGTCTGGGGTAACACAAACCTTTCTAGAGCAGCACTGAGGGTCAGATGGGCTTCAGAGGCTAATGTAGAGCCTTCAAGGGCAACACTGGGGTTTTGAGGCCCTAATTTTGGCTGAGTTCTGTAAATCATGTTTGAGGGTGTGGATCAGTCATTATATTGGCCCTAGATCAACTAGTGAGTTGTAGATCTAGTATTTCTCTGTCGGGTATTCCAGATCTGGAACCCAGGATTGTTGTATTCAGAAAAATTCTTAAAAATAAAACCCTCCAACAGCCAGAGACCGGTTTTCTCGCATTGGGTTTTTCCGGGGACTATTTGTCCAGAAATAATTGTTTCACTTTGTCTATGTGTGCATGAACTTGTTCTAGATCTAGATTGGTGGATCTGTTATGTGTTTTGCTTCAATTTTAACTTGAATTTATTCAGTTAATAACTTGTCTAAGTAGGAGGAGCATAACCAGATTAACAATAAATATTTTCTGCATAAAGTGTAAGAATTCAAAAATTTCCACATCAATGAGGCTCCAACCTCTTGGGCTCCAACCCTCAACTTCAATTCGTCAAAATATGTTTGGTTATTCTTCACAGCTCCCAAAGTCTTCTTCAACGAGCCATGTCAATATTCAGCTATCCCCTCACTTAGTCTCCATGTCATGTTATCAATGACAACATTTTCTTTTTAGAAGGCGTCACCACTGCTCTTCATTGTACCCAAACAAAGATCTCCAAGGTTACTTCATGATGACTTCAGTGCATCATGGTCTTCAATGATGTCTCCAAGATTAGCTAAAGCTTCTTAACAAGATGTCTTTAATAAGCTGCACTAAGCCTGCTCTGAAAGCTTCTTTAATAGATCTGCACACCAACCTTCAAGGGGTCTTCAAATGCCTCTAAGATTCTTTACTATCCTGGGTCCAAGTCTGCTTCAGATAGTAACCCCCAATTTGCTTCCAAAGACTGCTACTATAATGACTACAACAAAGGTTGCTTTAATAAGGACTACTTCAATATCTCTGAGCCTTCAATAGTTCTTCAATAAGCTGCTAATGCACTTCAAATGTACAGTGATATAACCCTTCCTGTGAAACCCTTATTGTTGGAGAATGATGTATCTTTTAAAACTTTTTCTGCCAAACTTTCTTCAGCTTCGTTGAAGTCTAGTTTTTGTTGCAAGATCGAGCCTCTTCCACTGATTGTGTTAGGTGTGTAATATAAAACAATTCCTAACCGGACTGGAAGCCTTCAAAGTTGTAATGACTCTTGTTGGAATTATCCTAACATTTCCACTAAATTTCAGGGTTGTACTACAGATAGACTTAGTGTTAATTCGACCATCAGTGTAATCACTGCTACAGCTATCATCCTTTGCATGAATAAAATCTGAGCATATATCTATATTTCAGCAATAATATGATTAAACGAA
This sequence comes from Pinus albicaulis, assembly GCA_034641835.2. NCBI lineage: Eukaryota > Viridiplantae > Streptophyta > Pinopsida > Pinales > Pinaceae > Pinus > Pinus albicaulis. The sequence continues at coordinate 611,548,483 of CM076580.1, forward strand.
GATCAGGAGTGAAAACTTTAATCTTTCATAAGGAAGTAGTCTATACATAGAAAAATACCTGGAATAGAGCTGTTGACTTGATGGTGGTTCTCCTTGTGATGTTGTGACAGTTTACCGAAACAATCAAATCCTCCCAGCCAATCCAGGAACAATCCTAGACCAAGAGGATGTTTCCTCTGCCCACGTGCCCAGATTTCCAAGAACCCCGAGACTCCTTCCCAGACAGTTTATCTAACTCAAGCAGAATTCCTTTTCCTTTGTTCTCCCAAAACAAAAAAACGCTCCCCATTCTCCTCCATGTTTCATACTTAAATAATCTCCCCCACCGCCTCTTACCTCCCGAGGCCTTATCCTCATTAATGGTGATATTATATGTATTTATGGTGGTGAGATCTTTCCATTAATGTGGATTTAAATAATCTTCCCCTACCGCCTCTTTCCTCTTGAGGTCTTATCCACCTAAATGTTGGTATTACATGTTTTTATGGTGATGTGATCCACATTAATGTGGGTACGAATATATTTATGGAGGTGACTTATACGGTTGTCTTGTGTATGGAGTATGTGTCTTTACATTACTTAATGAATTAACTTTATTATGTCATTTTCCTTTATTAGTCCTTTTCACATAATTTTTACTTAGTTAATCTTAATATTAATCCGAAATCTTAATATTAAATCCCTCACTTATGAAATCTTGATATTAGTAGGTTGGGGTACTAGTGCGATGTGTGCGAGATAGGCAGGTGTAGCTATCAAATGCATATATCGTACACACGCTAATATTATTTTGTGTATAAATTGGGAATGGGTCATTACATACTTCCTCCCTTCAGAAAACTTCGTCCCGAAGTTTAGGGTTTTATATACTCATATCAATATTGTGTTTTTAGAGATTACTGTGATTGTAGAATGCTTGTATTTTTAGGATTGAATTTCCGTTTGAATAAGTATGTATCTGTAATTTAATTGTTACTTCCCATCTCATCCGAATCTCCAAACTATTCTAAAATCATCCTATCCTTCCTATTCTCTTCCACACCCATCCTATCCGTCCTCTACAGGAATATGCCATGGCATCAATTTTACTGATCCATTCATAGACCTTAAGGATATCAGTGTCGATTACGTCGACCTGACATGCTTGTAGGCATCCGGCAGTCATCATCACACGTATAAGGGAGCGTGACTCGCATAGTCCTCCCATGACTCCAGGTATTAGAGGATAAACAGTGGGCAACACCTCCATCCCTCCCAGTAGGACCAGGGTCAACACCCTATCATGGGATCTCAGGGAGTCTCAACTGTTTTTGGAAATTTGTCATCACATAGATTGTTTCGGTAATCTGTGTTCTGCATGGTAATCACTGGTATACAATCTACAATGTAAACACTCGCACACACATTACAGCATATGCATTTATATTGTTCATAACAAATTGTTACCCATATAACAATCTCTACACATTCCAAATACATTGCTATTTATGATATTGATCCTAGAACTTATATATCATACTTGGTTTAAAACATTGGTTCACATATGTATCAATATGTTCAATACAATTTCTCGTTTAGATACTGTTTCTGTTTAGTGCATACATGTTCCATCTATGATGCATTGTTTTAACCATTTTCAATCTGTATACCAATATGTTTCACTTTCATATTTAAAATGTAGTTACTCTTCTATTTCCTTTCCTTCAATCATATTTGAAATGTAATGAAATGAATTGTTAGATAGTTTCATCTATAACGTTTAATTTATGATTTCATATTCTTGCAATGTTAATTTAAATAACATATTGCATATCGGTATCCATGCACCAGTGAGTTTAAACAAACAACATATATCCTGTATGACTAGAGTGAAGTAGCATTCTATCTTTATGGGTATCCATGTATCAGCAAAGTAAACTCATCTTTACGTAATATTTCAAAAAAAGTTTCAAGTATCAAAATAAAGCAGTCATAAACATAAGAGGTTTTCAGTTCTCAAAATTTAGCATAAGCTGGGGTAATTCTGGCAGAAAGTCTCAGCATCCTCCCAAGTCGCTGATCCAGGACTATATTTGTCCCACTGGACTTTAACTTGGTCTATCCGGCGATTCCTGAGCTGTCAAACCCTACGTTCCAGAATACGTAATGGTTCGACCGTTAGGGTTCCCTTGTCCAATACCTACAGTTCCTTCCATTGAAGGTCGTGAGATTTATCAGCAATATAATGTCATAAGGCAGATACATAAAATACATTACGAATTTTGTGCAGGTGGGGTGGCAGTGCAAGACGATAAGCGACAGGTTCAACTTTTTCCAGGACTTCAAACGGTCCTATAAACCGGGGGGATAATTTTGTCCCCTTCCCAAACCGAATGGTACTCTTATTTGGTCTGATGCGGATGAAAACCTGATCTCCCACTACATAGCTTCTATCTGTCCTGTGAGTGTCAACATAACTTTTCTGTCTATCCTGAGCCTCTTTTAATCGTTGCCTAATCAGTTTTACCTAATCCTCCATCTCTTGGATCAAGTCTAGTCCGACGATTATTCGATCTTCTAACCTGTCCCAACTCAACGGCGTTCTGCAGGGTCTTCCGTATAAATCTTCAAATGGCAGCATCCCAATTGAATTGTGATAGCTATTGTTGTAAGCAAATTCTACCAAGGGTAAGTACTTTTCCCAACACAACTGTTGGTCCATAACATACATCCGTAGCATATCCTCGAGTACTTGATTTACCCTTTCTGTCTGTCCATCGGTCTCAGGATGTTATGTTGTACTTAAATTTAACTGAGTTCCCAAAGCCGACTGCATACAATTCCAGAACCTTGATGTGAACCGAGGATCTCTGTCGGATATGATTTTCTTAGGTACTCCATGAAATCTGATAAGTTCGTTTATGAATACCTGAGCTACATCAGCTACTTCATAAGTATCTCTTACTGGGATGAAATGGGCGCTTTTTGTTAATCTATCCACCACAACCAGAATGACATTATGCTTTTGTTGCGTAAGAGGCAGCCCAACGATAAAATCCATAGAAATTATCTCCCATTTGGTCATAGGGATGTCGTGAGGTTGTAAGAGATCTGCTGGGTGACGATGATCAGCTTTTACCTGCTGGCATTCAAGACACCTAGCGACAAGTTGGACAATGTCGTTTTTCATGCCTGACCAGAAGAAGAGTCTCTTAGTGTCAGCATACATCTTCTTTACCCCAGGATGTGCACAATACACTGCTCGGTGTGGTTCCTTCAAGATGGTGTTTCGGAGATCTCCACTATCTGGTATATACATCCTTCCGTGAAATCGTAGAATTCTGTCCTCTTCCAGATCATATCCTTCAAACTTAAATTCCTTCGAATGGTTGCTTTCGAGCCCCGACCTTACTTTTAAGTACCAACTATCTCTTACAAGGTGTTCAAGTACTTGGTCTCTCAAGTTCACCCTGATAGGTACGAGGGAGAATATTCGAGGTCTTCTACTTAAAGCATCTGCTACAACATTCTCCTTCCATTTTATATAGGAAATCACAAAATCGTATTCGCTTAGGAGTTCACTCCATCGTCTTTGTCTTGCATTTAAGTCTCTCTGGGTGAATAAATACTGCAAACTTTGGTGGTCACTTTTAAGCACAAAGTTTCTCCCTACCAAGTAGTGTCTCCACATCTTTAAAGCTAAAACCACCGCGGCTAACTCTAAATCATGCGTAGCATAAAGTTCTTCATGGGATTTTAATTTTCTTGAACCGTATGCTATTACGCCTCCTTCCTGTATTAATACTGCACCTAACCCTTGCTTAGATGCGTCGGTACACACAGTAAAATCTTTATCCATATCTGGTACTCGCAAAATTGGTGCACTAGTCAATAATCGTTTAAGTTCAGAAAAAGTTTTATCACATTCCTTAGTCCATTCATACTTAACACCCTTGCGCTGGAGGTTTGTGATTGTTTTTGCAATTTTGGAGAATCCCTCTACAAACCTTCGGTAGTAACCTGCTAAACCCATAAAACTACGCACTTCATGTGCATTCTTAGGTATCGGCCACTCCCTGATTGTATTTACCTTTTCAGGATCTACAGAGATTCCTTCGCCTGATATGATATGACCTAAGTAATGGATTTCCTTCTGAAAGAAAGCGCATTTGGATAATTTTTCATATAACTTGTGTTCTTTGAGACAAGATAACACTATCCAAAGATGCTCTTCATGCTTCTTCTCATTTTTAGAGTAAATGAGAATATCGCACCGGAAAACTTGTACAAATTTGTCGAGATATTTGCGGAGAACGCTATTCATAAGGTTCATGAAGAATGCAGGTGCATTGGTCAACCCAAATAGTACCATAATGAATTCATAATGCCCGAAACGAGTTCGGAATGCAGTCTTAGAAATATCGCTCTCTCTAATCCTGAGTTGATGATAACCCGATCGCAGATCGATCTTTGAAAATACTGTAGCTCCTTTCATTTGATCGAAAAGGTCGTCAATGCGAGGTATTGGATACCTATTCTTTACCGTGGCCCGGTTTAAATCTCGATAGTCCACACACAGTCGTAATGAACCATCTTTCTTCTTGACAAAGATTACAGGAGCACCCCATGGTGAAACACTGGGTCAAATGTGCCCTACATCTAACAGTGCTTTCAGCTGTATTTGCAATTCTTGAAGTTCCGAGGCAGTCATTCGGTAAGGAGCTTTAGATATAGGTTCCGTACCAGGTTTCAATTCAATGGTGAGGTCTAGCTCTCACCGAGGAGGCAGTCCAGGTAATTCCTTTGGAAAAACATCCGGAAATTCTAATAGAATCGGATACTGATCTAAGGAAGACCCTTTTTCTTTGCTTACCTCTTGAACTGCATACACTTGACAACCCTTCCTTAAGCACCGCTTCATTTGCATGGCTGAGATGAAATGCAAGGATACTTTTCTCTTAATACCTTGAATTTGGATTGTCTCTCCCACATCATTCAAGCAAAGTATTGTTTTCCCAGAACAGTCTACCCATGCTCGATGAGACTCTAACCAATCCATTCCTATCACCAGGTCGTAAGTTCCTAGGGCCGTGACATATACTTTTAGTTTGGTCAAACAGACTCCTAGATCAACTTTGCAATCCTCAACACTTAATTCTACCGATTGAAGGTCTCCTGAAGCCATTTCTACCTGTCTAAAATCGTCTTGTTTGCAGGCCGCCAACCCACATTTATTTAATGCATAAGATGAAATAAAACTATCGGTAGCTCCAGTGTCAAATAAGATTTTGAGTTTTATTTCGTTGATTGTATCTGAAGATTCCACTACTGTGGATTGATGTGCTGCTTGGTTGTTGTTGACGACAGCATGGATTCTATGATTGCTTTGGGCATCCGATGATGGTTCTTTTCTTGTTCACCGAGAGTTCTCCGGACAATCACGCCGAAGATGAGGTCCTCCACACCCCCAACAGTCCACCCGGGTTGATCCCTTTGAGTTTGACTGAGAATTTCCAGACCAAGAGTTCTGTCCCTTGGTGCCGCTTCCTCTCCCATTCCTTTCCCGATTACCAGTCCCTCGAGACCTCCAAGCACTGATGTTTGAAGACTCGAAAGCTATTGCATTTATGGTCCTGGGAGCTCCTGCCCCCGCTCCTCTTGGGGTAAACCTGTTACCATAAGGAGGTGGTCTCGAGTTATTTCCTCGGAAGAAATTTCGGGGAGTCCTTCCTGTAAATGCCTGCGGTATTGATTCAGCTGGCTTGAAATCCCTTTTAATCCCTAGATGTTCTTCTGCATAACGAGGACATTCAACCGCCTCTGCCACTGTCGGTGGCTTCCACATTCTTACCATGGCTCTGATCCGAGGATTTAATCCAAATACGAAATGCTCGGCCTGGAGTTCATCCGTGTCTAGATAAGGAACATATTTCACAAATTCCATGAACTTTATCTCGTATTCTTCCACAGTTTTACCACCTTGGGTTAGAGTATGGAAGGCTCCAACTTGCTGCTCTTGAAAGAAAGGTGATAAGTATTTCGCACGGAATTGGTCCACAAATAACTCCCAAGGAATGGTATTTGAAGTGAGATGCAGCTGTTTTTCCATATTTCCCCACCAAATCAGAGCATTCCCCCTGAGTTGGAATACAACGATCTTTGTTTTAGAAGTTGAAAAATATTCTCTTAATGCGAAGCCTCTGATCATCCCTTCCAACCATGCTTTTGCATGTTCCCAGCTCGTCCTCCAGAGAATTCCGGGAGTTTAATCTTTTGCAGTTCCCGCGAAATATCTTCTCTATGAGGCTTGTCATCATAATCTTTAGGTTTTTCTGAATGTCTTTCCTCTGGATGTCGTCGTTCCTCCTTGTCCCTGGTTGACTGTGACCCTTTTAATGTTTCCAAAATGGCTTCTAATGAGCTCATCATCGTAGTAAGATCGGGTGGAGCAACAGACGCGGACGTCGATCTTGATGGTGACGATGGCGATGGTGAAGGTGGAGGTGAAGGCGATACATTTCGCTGGCGTTGCCGCCTTTGGTACGTGTTAAACATGGTAATTTTTCCTGAAATACATAATAAATTCATGAGTGGGTAAGTTTTCAGACTAACAAAGTATAATTTTCGTAAGTTTTGAGCTGGCATATGGGTATAGTTCTTTTGCTATTTTACCTACAGGCAGGTCTTACTGGTACCGAGGTCAAGGAGGGTGGCAACGCGACCTCCTTGTCCTATGCAGGGTATTTTATGCGTACTAACTCTAGAGTGAAATGCAGGGGTTTTCATAGATCAGTGTTGGTTTGTAAAATTTGTCTAGAATGTTTAGTCCTAGATGCAGTTATAGAAGGGATTTATTGATTTTCAGCTATTTATGACTATAATTGATACTTGAATATTGATTTTCTTCACCCTTGACTCTCCCTATCTGCGTAAAATAAATGAGTAAAATGTCAATTATTTTGCATAAAACCAACTCTAAGATAATTTTTTTTTTTTTTAAATATAATACAGAGATATATATATATAATTTTGGTTTTTACAATATATTATAATTTCACACTATATATATATAATTTCGGCTTTTACAAATATACTATAACTTCACACTATATATAATTTATGGCTCACAAGTATATTATAATTTCACACTATATATACTTTCGGCTTTTACAAATATATTATATTTTCACACTATATATAATTTCTGCGTTACAATATATATATATATATATATATATATATATATATAATCGCATACGATATAAAATTCGGCTTTACAATTTATATTCATAATTTCATACTCATTCATATTCAGCTATAAAATTTCGGCTTTACCAATATTTATTTATAATTGCATACGATATAAAATTCCAGCTTTTAAATATATTAACGCATCGGTGGAGGCATAGGTATAGAGGGGGAGGTCACGAGTTCAAACCCGGACCTCGACCCCGTTATATGTATTTTAATCAAACGACCATTCAAAAAAAGAAACCATATGTCATTCGATCACCTTGCCAACGTAATTACGTGTCAGACCCGTTTTAAACCGTTTTAATGTGTATGCCCATACATTTGAATTTTAATATATGTGTGGATCGTGGTTTTTACGCGGCATAAGTAAAATAAGGGTAACAGTAGGATATTTAGCACAATCGGCCTGGCATGCGAGAGGTACAGGTACAGTTGGCATATATAGTTTTGGAGGGTCGGCGGTTCAAACCTCCGCCCGACCTCTCCGTCGAACCTCCGCTCTATACATTACATATTTGGCATACATTTATTATAATTACAACGTTGAAACCTTATGATAAGGTTTACCTTATCTATACTCCGACGGTCACATTAATATATCGCATATGGTGATATATCAATGGTTACAACAACATATCCCGTATCATATGGTGCCTCGAATATATGTTAATGCGACGGTTTCAAACTAAGGTTCCGGCAATGGATTAATATATGTGATGGTTTTGAATTATATATATGACGGTGTTTTTCAAACGATGGCACGGTGATGGCATTTTTAAACTATAGTTTAATTTATATTTATATTCCCGCGATCAGATGTACCAGAATATAATATGCAGTGTCAATCTGTGGCGTCGACGCTACAACAGGGTTCCTATACCCTATGCTTAGCGTGGCTTTACCTCCGCTACCCAACAAATTTTTAGAATTTTGACAGCGAATCCAAGTGTTTCCTCATATTTCCTCACCCAGGCACAGTCGGCCAGCGATGATAAATATCACGAAATGGATGTAGTGACGAGTCACTTATGTGAAGGATTGATTCGAATTGAGAGAGGTTGCGAACTTTTGATACTAAGGCTGATGGCAATAGAGGAGGTATTACAGATATTGGACTTGCAGTGGATTATGTCCAGCATAAAAAAAAAGAGAACCATAGCTCTTGCACATCAGGGAAATCTCCTTTTCCAGCTCTTGATGTTTTTGATGGAAAGCTGGGTAATTTTATGAGTGAAGATACAGTCTTTGAGGTCTTTTCATTAATATTTTGGACGTTGACCTTAATCCCTGTTGTTAAGTACGTTGTCATAGTTTTGAGTGCAAGCGACAATGGTGAAGGAGGAACATTTGCATTGTATTCATTTCTTTGTAGACATGCAAAGTTGAGTTTGATTCCAAATCAGCAAGCAGCTGATGAGGAAGTTTCTACATATCATAGGACATGGCAGCTAGCTCAGAATGCAGGAACCTCTCCTTTGAAGCGTTTTCTGGAAAAGCATAGAAGACTGCGCACAGGTTTACTGGTTGTGGGTTTAATAGGCACTTGCATGGTAACAGGTGATGGTGTTCTCATGCCTGCAATATCAGTTCTCTCATCAGTATCTGGGCTTCAAGTGCACACTACTAAGCTCCATGAAAGTGTGGTGGTTCTTGCCTGTATTATATTGATTGGCTTTTTGCTCTGCAGCATTTTGGCATGCATAGGGTGGTTTTTATATTTGCACCTATTGTGATTGCTTGGCTACTGTGCATCTGCGCAGTTGGCATATACAAAGTTGTTTATTGGAATCCTAGCATGTTACATGCCCTCTCTCCTTATTATGTCTACAAGTTTTTTTTTGAAATAATGGTAAAGATAAAAGGATTTCTCTCAAAAGTCACTGTAATGGTTCCAAGTCTATGTTAATTTAAAAACTGTCTCTTCTCTTAATAAGGTTTTCAGAGATCTAAAACCCTGAAGAATTTAGTAACTATGGGCCAGCTCAAAATTTCTTTAAGAGAAATCAATTTCTGAGAGCCTTGAATGAGCATAAGTTACACAGTGAACTACAAAGTCTCACAAATTTCTCACTAGATCTGCAAAACCTCGTTTCTGAGTAGAAAACTAGAGCACAAAATGTGGTATGCCAAATGGATCTACCTGTAGAACAGTCAACAATGTGTGTGGGGCTTGCTCCCTAATCGAAGGCCTGAATAACCCCACTTATTTATTTGATAATTTTCATGCTATAGACTGGAATTTTACAGAAATTGCAAGGCCTATTAGGTCGAAAAGGGTTTGAAACTAACCCTCTGATACCATATGTAATGACTCTTGTTGGAATTATCCTAACATTTCCACTAAATTTCAGAGTTGTGCTACAGATAGACTTAGTGTTAATTCGACCATCAGTGTAATCACTGCTGCAACTATAATCCTTTGCATGAATGAAATCTGAGCATATATCTATATTTCAGCAGTAATATGATTAAACGAAGATCAAGAGTGAAAACTTTAATCTTTCATAAGGAACTAGTCTATACATAGAAAAATACCTGGAATAGAGTTGTTGACTTGATGGTGGTTCTCCTTGTGATGCTGTGACAGTTTACCGAAACAATCAAATCCTCCCAGCCAATCCAAGAACAATCCTAGACCCAGAGGATGTCTCCTCTGCCCCCGTGCCCAGATTTCCAAGAACCCCGAGACTCCTTCCCAGACAGTTTATCTAACTCAAGCAGAATTCCTTTTCCTTTGTTCTCCCAAAACAAAAAAAGCCTCCCCATTCTCCTCCATGTTTCATACTTAAATAATCTCCCCCACCGCCTCTTACCTCCGGAGGCCTTATCCTCATTAATGGTGATATTATATGTATTTATGGTGGTGAGATCTTTTCATTAATGTGGATTTAAATAATCTTCCCCTACCGCCTCTTTCCTCTCGAGGTCTTATCCACCTAAATGTTGGTATTACATGTTTTTATGGTGATGTGATCCACATTAATGTGGGTACGAATATATTTATGGAGGTGACTTATATGGTCGTCTTATGTATGGAGTATGTGTCTTTACATTACTTAATGAATTAACTTTATTATGTCATTTTCCTTTATTAGTCCTTTTCACATCATTTTTACTTAGTTAATCTTAATCTTAATCCGAAATCTTAATATTAAATCCCTCACTTATGAAATCTTAATATTAGTAGGTAGGTGTACTAGTGCGATGTGTGCGAGATAGGCAAGTGTAGCTATCAAATGCATATATCGTACACACGCTAATATTATTTTGTGTATAAATTGGGAATGGGTCGTTACAAAAGTCCTCTCAAAGCAGCTTCAAGCATGTCCGAGCCTCTACATCAAAATCCTGTAGCTATTATTGAGCTTGTGCTTGTTGTCTTCCTCCACATATCCGAGATCTTCGTTGTTCCAAAATATATATATATATCTCAAGTTCGTTGTAAGTATATTGAGCGGTGTATTGCGATGAACCCAGGCAACAATATCATAAATGCATTCCTCAGAATATCGATTTCAATTAAAGTGATCACAAGTCCACTCTCCTTTTTATTGTTCACGAGATTTGAACTTTCACTATATTTTGTGTCTGAGCTACGTCTTCCCTTTTGTTCCCTGAACTGAATCCATTGAGCTGTATATTTTTCGAATTGATTTAAGCTGAATTAGTTAACCAAGTTGCATATCATTGTATATATGGTGAAGGAACAGGGGTTTTAAAACCGACTTGAATGTAAGCCGATTTGTGAAGCCGACCTGTTTACATCTAGCGTGGAGTTGACGGGTTTGGTTTTTAAATAATCGTGAACAAGTGAGCATTTCCGTAGAGACTCGAGAGTTGGTATGACAATGGAGTTTTTACGGTTAAATATTCAATAAATTTGGATGTCGTGAGGAGTGGGGGCCAAAGTATTAATATAATATGTATGTGATTGTCATATATAATTTTTGAACAATACATCGGGGATTAGAAAGGGAATTTTAATATGGTAATAGAATTTTTGACAGCCTTGAATTCAAAAAATAGTGTTATAGAATTAGGGATTTAATAGAGTTAGGGTTTAAGTTAGGTTTTTTTTGGCAAGATTATAGATTAGAATAGAAATGGGATTGTTGGGTTTAGGGATTAGGGCAAAGCGTTTCTTAAAAGGAAGGGCATCTAGTTTAGGACAAGGGCTAAGGTTTTCACTTTTAGGATTATTAACAACCATTAGGGTTTGCACTTAGGGTTTCCAAGCTTCTTACAAGTTAGGGAATACACATCATCTTCATTCTTAGGGGATTTGCCTAGGATTTGATAAGGCAACATCATGCATCACAAGAATATTTTCCATCTTCAACTATGCCAGATTGACATCAATGACAACCTTGATTAACAATCTCCCCCTTTGTCATTGATGGCAATATTCTTGCCCTTTGAACATTCTCTTCCCCTTTGACATCAATGGCAAACAAGATGCCCAAGTACTCCCCCTCTCAAGTTGCTTTTTTACTTCATGAATAGTAGTCCTTCATAAGTATGTTACTCCCCCTGTCATGGTGCTCTTCCTTTTGGAAATGTGGTCCATAAAAGATTGCATTTCTTCATGTGATGAACCAACTCCCCTTGCCTGCATAAACACCTCTAGCTCAAGAAAGATTGCTTGCTTTGTGATCTAATGGAAGACATATTCAACAACGGTCCATTGAATGAGAAGGGATTATGTTCTTCAATGGAGTTGCTTCTGAGAGATGATCTCTCAAAAGATGATTGTCCATGTATGACTCATCAAGGATTTCATAGGGTCCTATCATGGATAGCTTCTGCAAGAAAGCTCAAGAATCACAGACTCCCCCTAAATGTATGCATGGTCTCATTTTGGCAGAGTTTCATTATCAATCACTTGGAATATCAAGGATGACTTCATCAAGTCAACAACATGTGTTGTTGGTTGGAGTGTTCAAGAAACTTTCAGTTTTATTCCTTCTCCATACTTGTGTAACTTTCGTTTCTTGCTTGGTTGTCATGGTTCTAACTTGTGTAGGGACCTGTAATATACCTAATTAGCAATAGCTAATTGGAAATATTAATTTTTGACTACTTTACTTTAATAAAGTTAAGTTAGAAATAAAGTGGGTAAAAGGGACACTTAACTCACACTTAGGATAAAAAGCATTTCCTAAAGTCACTTGGAGACATGATTATTTGGCAGGGTGGGGCCTAGAGGACGAAGTGGCAGCGTGGAGGAGGTGTCAACGTGGGCCCAGGACAGCGCAGTGCTAGAGGGACAGTGTGGTTTTGGTGGGGCCTATGTGAGAGCAAGGCTCTCCAAGCATAAAAATGGAGAGAGGCTCCTCATTTGCTCGTTCTATTATGCATCTATGATATTTGTCTTTTGACATTGAGCACGCTTTTGCTGTTGAGCAAAGTCTGCAAGTGATGTTCAGCACATCGGGTGTCTGCGTGCAGAGATCCCAACCTCAGCCCCAGGGGACTTCGAGTGCCTACTCGGGTGAGGAGTTCTATCTTTGATTTTCCGGAGAGAGTTGTATCAACCACAGTTGGGATCATTCACTTGCTTGGACAGCGCAGTCAATGAGAGGGATCACGCAATGTTTGGAGGAGGAGGTTCCGGATTGAGGATTTGTCAGGGGATTCAGCCCGAGAGAGTTGGAAAGGGGTTAGCACTTCCCTATTCCATCATTTTGGTAGAGTTGGAGGCCAGCGTTTGCAGTAGATCATTCAGGGCCAGCGTTTATCACTGGGACAACGTCATACCTCAAGAGAGGTCATTTTCCGAGGTCATCCATTCCCAAAAAGCTTTTTGGGATTTTCTGGGTATTTGGTGGAGAGCCTATTCCCAAAGTTTCATAATTTTCTGAGGAGGGGAGCAGCCCCAAAGAGTTAGTCTATTCCAGCAGCAGCAGCAACACCAGCAGCTTTGGAGATCACGCAGTCATTGAGGGAGCAGCCATTCCATGATATAGTCTGAGAGTATTTCTACGCTTGCCTAGTGCAAGCCAAGGTGCCATCATTCAGATCACTTTTGTATTCATTTTATCTTTCAACACTCAATAAAATGGCTCAGCGTTCTCCATGTTTTGTCTTGTTCATATGATATCTCTCTAGTTGTTGTAGTTTCTTGTTTATGTGCTTTATATTGTTGTCTATTTCTACTCGGAATATTACAGTGGTATCAGAGCTCATATATTTGGCTCAGCCTGTGGAGCAGATTGTCTATGACACCAGCAGGAAAACCATACATCAATTACCGGGGAAGAAAGTATAAAGACCAAGAGCAGAGGCTAGAGGTCACTTTTGTGGAAGGTGATTGCGTTCCAGTAGTGGACGCAGAAGAGGAGGAACCGATGGCGGAGGAAAGAGATGTCGGGAAGGAGTTCGGTGAACTTCTCCTCAAGTCAATGCAGGAGTTGTCGAGACGGATATAAGAGATGGGGCAAAAGCTCACCGCAGAATCTAGACAACGTGAAACCCCAAGGGATTTCCATACCGGAGAGGGATCGAGCACATCCCATCACTTGTAGGAGCATGTCACAACGCAGCAGATGGCATCACATACACCCCCACGTTCCACGATGTCGACATTTCTTGCCACAAACACTGGGGCAGGAGCACAGCAGGAGCCGGAACCAGCTCACATGGGGAACTACTTTGCCGAGTATGAGTCCTACGGTTGAGAGTTCGGGGAGGCTCTCACATTCCATGAGTTCGTATAGTTCAAGAGGGACAGCAGACCTCGCAACCAGAACATGGGGAACATGCACTCATAGGATGGAGATGTACAACGCACTGTAGGCAGATTTTACCTGCCGACATTTGATGGATCCTCCAAGTGTTCGGCAAAGGCTTGGGTGGAGAAGTTGGATATCTATTTCCAACTCAATCAGATGGAAAAGGCAGAGGCCATCAAGGTGGCAGCGCTGCACCTGGAGGGTGAGGCCCATGATTGGTGGTTCCATGGGATGGCCATGCTGGGGAACTCAAGGGTGACAACATATGCTGAGCTTACACAAAGGCTGATAGAGCGGTTTGATCCGAGGGATCCAGAGGAGCACTTTATTGAGCTGACTAAGCTCAAGCAGACCGGGAATCCGGACGCATACATTTCTGAGTTTTGAGAGTCTCCGTGATGGTACCTGACTTGTCTTCAGCCAGGATGATCTACATGTTCATCGATGGATTGGTAGAGCCTCTTCGGGTGTTAGTTAGATCGACAAGGCCGGCTACACTTCATGATGTAGTTGGGAGGACTCGGAACTTGCAGGATACCCTACCCAGGACTAGAGCTCCTTTCCCCCAGAGACCAGCATTTCAGCCGACGGGGAAGGACACGAGGGTTCCGCCTCCAAAGGGGAACCAGAGCCGAGGGACTTTGGATGATGAGACCAGGAGAGATCTAAGGAGGAAGAAGCTATGCTTCACAGGCCAAGAGCCATGGGCACCAGGACATCATTGTGTCGCGGGAAAGGCACACTATATCGAGGTTTTCTCTGACAGTGACAAAGAAGAGGATGAGTACGAGGAGATGGAGGCAAGAGGCAGCAGTGCGGTACAAAGAGGAGATCATCCACCACCTCCACCACCAGGAGCGGGAGGTGCAGCATTTGCACCTACCGGGGTAGTCTTTGCTTCTTTGCAAGGGGTTCCCAAATACTTGACACTGCGTGTCCAAGGTATAGTGCAGGGACAACGTGTTTCAATATTAGTGGATAGTGGGGCTACTCACAATTTTATTGATGCACAGTTGGTAGAATGGACGAGCATACCGATAGAGAGCTTTGATGGGTTTTCAATACTAGTTCCAGGTGCAAAACCATGCAGTGTGCTAGGTATGTGCCAACCTTGGCAGTGACTATGGGGACTTACACTCTGATAGATCATTTCTTCGTGGTGGAAATTCCGGACACCAACGTGATACTGGGAGCGCAGTGGTTGATCACGCTGGGGAAGGTCACCACAGATTAGGATACCTTGGAGATGGAGTGGACTGACAAGAAGACCGAGAAGCACGAGATGATTCAAGGCATGCACACTTACCCGCCACAGACAGTTTCAGCACACTGAATGGAGGCAGATTTCCAGAAGGGAGACATAGAGTGGGCAGTGGAGTTGTGTGCTTCGGAGGAAGGGTCTACAAGGCAAGCCGTACACCTAGATGTGAAGTCCATCTTAGACAGATATGCCACGGTTTTGGAAATATACCACCAGGGCAGCCACCAGATCGGGGATTTGAGCACACCATTGAGCTAGAGCAGGGCATCCAGGCGGTGATCACTACGCCCTATAGGCATCCTAATCTCTACCAGGATGAGATTGAGAGGGCCATTCATGAGCTCTTAGCGCTGGGGCACATCCGTCCTAGCACTAGCCCATTTGCTTCTTTTGTTGTACTGGGGAAGAAGAAGGATGGCACACTGAGGATGTGCATTGACTATCGGGCTCTCAACAAAAAGACCATGAAGAACCGATACCCCACTCCATGGATAGATGAGTTGATGGATGAGTTGAGGGGATCGAAGTTCTTTTTGAAGATTGATTTGAGATCTGGGTACCACTAGATTCGCATGAGGGACCAAGATGTTCCCAAGACCGCTTTCAGATGTTATTACGGTCACTTTGATTCCTTGGTGATTCCCTTTGGGCTAACCAATGCTCCAGGCACTTTCCAGTCATGCATGAATCACATCTTCCGCAGTCACTTGAGGAAGTTTGTGTTAGTGTTTTCCGATGACATCTTGATTTACAGCAGGACATGGGAGGAGCACCTACAGCATATGGAGGTTGTATTGCGCATATTGAAGGAGCAGCATTTTTATGCCAAGCTCTCCAAATGCGAGTTTGGGCTGATAGAGATGCTCTATTTGGGACATATCATAGGTGTGGACGGAGTGAGGGTCCACGAGGAGAAGATCAGGGTCATTAGGGATCAGCCAGAGCCAAGGAATGTGACGGAGCTTCAGGGGTTTGTGGGCATCTGCACCTACTACCGGAAGTTCGTCAAGGGGTTTTCCCAACTTGCTGCACCCCTTACAGACCTTACCAAAAAGGGGGCATTCAGTTGGACTGACACAACGCAGAGGGCTTCCGACAGGCTCAAGGAGGTGATGAGCAACTGTCCAGTTTTGGCATTGCCAGATTTCACACAGGCCTTTGTCCTAGAGTGCGATGCATCAGGGGAGGGGATAGGCGCAGTCTTGATGCAGGGAGGCCACCCCATAGCTTTCGAGAGCCGAAAGCTATTGCCACATGAGAGGTTGTATGCTATATACGACAAGGAGATGTTGGCCATCATGCATGCACTAGCCAAATTTCGACAATACCTAGTGGGGAACAGGTTCAAAGTGAGGACTGACCACAACAGCCTCTGATTCTTTCTGGAGCAGAAGCAGTTGCAGGAGAGGCAACAAAAGTGGGTTACCAAGATCTAGGCATATGATTTCGACATCAAGTATGTCAAGGGGAAAAACGACGTAGTGGCTGATGCACTTTCACGTAGACCGGCAGCGTTGTCCTTGATGAGCTTAGATACGAACTGGAGGGCTTTATTGTTGGTAGAGTACTCCAAGGACCATTTTTCCTGTGAGGTATTGGACGGACAGGTTACAGATGACAGGTACAGGGTGATGGATGAGGTGATATACTTCAGGGACAGGATCTTCTTCACTGGGAGCTCCCAGCTCAAGGAGAAGATATTGCACGCCTCACATGACTCGCCATTATCAGGCCACCAGGGGTTCACCAAGACCTATAGGGCCATCAGAGAGAGGTTCTCATGGAAGGGCCTCAAGGAGGACGTACTCCGACATGTCAGGGAGTGCGAAGTATGTCAGCGTAATAAGGGGGAGACGAACCATCCGGCAGGTTTACTTCAGCCTCTTCCCATACCAAAGGAGAAATGGGAGAGCATTTCGATGGATTTCATCATAGGGCTGTCCACTATACAAGGCAAGGATTGCATATTTGTAGTCGTTAACTGGCTGACAAAGTATGCACACTTCTTCGCTATATCAGCACAATACACTGCAGCACGGATAGTGAAGTTGTTCTTCAGGGATATTTTCAGATTGCATGGTCTTCCAAAGACCATTGTCAGTGACAAGGATAGTCGCTTCATGGGCGGGTTTTGGCAGGAGCTTTTCCGTTTGGTGGGTACCGAGTTAACCTCGAGCACCAGTTATCACCCACAGACGGATGGGCAAACATAGATAGTGAACAAGTGGCTGGAAGGCTACTTGCGAAACTATGTCACCGGGCAGCAAAAGGCATGATTACAATGGTTGCACTTGGGGGAGTACTGTTATAACACCAGTTTCCATATGTCTATCGGTATGTCTCCATTTTATGCTTTATATGGGTATCATGCTTTATCTTTTGCTAACGTGATGTTTGGTGCTAGCAAGGCCCCCAGGGCCAAGGACTAGATCCAAGACAGTCAGGATATACTCCGGGCTCTTAAGGATAACTTAGCTACAGCGCAGAATCAACAGAAGTTGTATGCCGACAGGGGATAGGTTGAGAGGCAATTTGAGGTAGGGGATTTGGTCTACCTACGATTGCAACCATATCGACAATCCACACTGAAACAAAAGGGGGCCGAGAAGCAGCAGCACTAGCATTTCGGAGATCACGCAGTCATTGAGGGAGCAGCCATTCCATGATATAGTCTGAGAGTATTTCTATGCTTGCCTAGTGCAAGCCAAGGTGCCATCATTCTAATCACCTTTGTATTCATTTTGTCTTTCAGCACTTAATAAAATGGCTAAGCGTTCTCCATGTTTTGTCTTGTTCATATGATATCTCTCTAGTTGTTGTAGTTTCTTGTTTATGTGCTTTATATTGCTGTCTATTCCTACTCGGAATATTACAGGACCCAAGTCAAGTTACAATCATGTGCCATATGTCCAATGTTATGGCAATTGAAGTACTCCATCTTGTTCATGAATGAGAAATCATGACTTATTTTTGCAAAAGTGCTTCTAGAAGATTGATGGGGACCATTATATTTGTCTTTGTGATATGCCCTACAATCTTTTGCCATGAGCCCAAAGTTTGTACAAGAATAGCAATAACCAAGAAATATACTTTGGTACGTGGGAGATGAAGAGTTCCTCGAAGTACTTCTGAAGTCTTTTAGCCTTGGGATTCTTTGATGATATTCATTGCCTTTTGTATTCTTGACACCATCTGTAAATCTCCTTGGAGTAGGGTTTCTTCTAATGCCATCTTGACTCTTGCCTTTCTTAGAACTCGGAGTATCATTTCTTCTTGGCTTCCTCACATCCTTGTTGTTTGAAGCATTATCATTCTTGCTTGAGGGTTCACCTGCATAGCCAAGACTTGATTTATCAAGGGGGGATCTTTGATGACTTAAGATGTCATCTAGGGTTTGGGAACTCTTCAAGTTCTTATTCAGCAAGTCAACTTCCTTTTTAAGAGAGACAATTTCTCCTTTCAATATTTCACAATCTTCATCTTTCATGACTAGTTGCTTCTTCATTTCTTCCATCATCCTTGTTGCTTCGTGTGCTTCGATTTTAAGGGAGATGATATTTGATTTCATTATGAATATCTCTTCATTCTCCTTTGCTAGACTGCTCTCCATTTCTTCTTTTATTCTTGTAGCTTCACATGTTTCGGCCTTGAGAAGATTGATGTTTGATTTTAATCCGAAGGTTTCTTCATCATTTTCTTCTAGTTGAGATTTATGAGAGGAGACCTCTTCCTTGTATTGACAAATATCTGCTTCAAGATCGTTCAAGCTCTTAAGTCTTTGATCAAGGTGGCTTGACAAAGTTTCTTCCCTTTTCTTTGCCCTATCCAATTGATTTGTCATAGATATGACTTCTTCATGATGCTTTCTTTTGTTTCGATGAAATTCCTCTTTAAGTTTGGCGAGCTCCTCATCTCTTTCTTGTATTTGAAGCTTGACAAAGTCATCTTCCTTCCTTGTCTTGTCTTGGTTACCATCTTGCGCTTTCTTCTTAAGTTCCTCATTTTCCTTTTTCAAACTGTTAATCTCTTCCATGGAAGCCATAAGTTTATTCAAGAGATCTTCTTCAAAGTCTTCTTTGTTCTCTTCATCTTCTCGGTCTTCTTTAGCCTTTTTGTCATCTCTCTAATCTTCAGCTTCCTTGATGGATTCTCGACTTCTTTCTTATTTTCCATCATCTTCTTGACTAGAGATCATTGTCAACACTCCTTTTGAGTGAAGATCATGAAGTTTGTCCCATATGACTTTTGTTGACGAACATTTTTCAAAATCGGGCTTCATAGAAATTGGTAACCCATTCAAAATTGCCTTCATCGCTCTTGTATTGTACTCCTTGGATTCTTCGTCCATTGTGTCATTAGTAAACACTGATTGCCAAATTCAATTCCTTGAGTCTTCAAGAAATTCCTCATTCTTGCCTCCCATATATCAAAATTTCCATTCAACAATGGAGCCTTCGCAAATTGATTGACTTCAATTTCGATGGTTGAGGAAGACACATCTTTAGGAGGATTGGAGACTTTCTTCCTTGGCTTTGCCATTTGTGTTCTAATGATCAACCTTCAAGCTGTGAGGCTTTGAGTGAACGTACTGGCTTTGATACCAATTGTTGGAAATACTAAGAGGGGGGTGTGTTGACCACACTTTGTCAACGACCCCATAGCAGTACACCCCGATTTTTTCAAATGGGACTTATCATGTTCGAGGCTCGTGTCATCCAGATTTCATCGCCGATCGACAATTTTTATAATGATGTAAACCCATTCTGCATTTTATGATGTAAATGATCTAAGTAAGACCGTCAATGTATGTAACAACCTAGGTAAGCCTAGTATGTTGTTGATGATCTCTATCCTATGAGGTTTTTTGTCTCACTGATTCACGAAAGTGATCGACAGAGTTTTTCCCTCCAGCCTCACCCCAAAGCTGGGGTGGATTTTGTCATCAGCATGCTAAGTGAGTCCTAGTGTTCTATCGAGTCCTTGTAAAAGTAGTTTGAACTACTTGGTCTACTAGATCATATGTTGAGTCGCAGAACTGGGTATTTATTTGAGGGTCTATACGAATGGGTTTTCCTCCTTCATGTATGTAAATGTATTATCTCATGTAAAAGAGGGTTGGAAAAATAATTATAATCCCCTCTTAGTCAATTAATTAAATTTTCTGGTCAATTAATTAATAAAATCCTAAACCAGAAATTTAATTAATTTAGGGTCCTAAATTAGGATTAAATCTTTAAAGGCAAAATTTGTGGGTCCTTGGAAAATGATTTTGACAACCCCAGGCCAAGGGAATATTGAGAATTTTAAGAAATATTGGACCCTTGGGCCTTGGTGGTTAAGTCAAGGTCAAAATTTTGGGGTAATTAACTCAAAAATAATATTTTTGAGTTAATTGAAATTGAATTAAATGATAAATTCGTTTTTTCCCCAAAATTTTAATTTCAACGCTCCGGATTAAAAGATAATTAAATCTTTTGGACGGTTGAGATTATTTTGACGAGGATCATCCAAACTAGCCGTTAGAGATCTTGTCCTATAAATTTAGAGGTCTTTCTCATTCTTAAATCATCCGATCTCAGGATCGTGCACTTGCTCTTAGAAGCTCTTGTAAACTTTTTGAGGAATAAAGCATAAATACTTTGGGGTTACAAATGTGGATGTTCCTTCTCAGATCTATGTGGTGAATTGTCTCTAAACTCGGCTACTTTGTTTCTTGTATTTTATGGTTGATGGCCTTCATGGATTAATCTGCATATAGGTATCTTATGCAGTTTTCTGGGTTTATAAAATAACATTCTGATTTTTCTGCAAAGGTCTCGTGTTGTTTTCTTAAATCTCTATCGATCTAAGATCCAGATCTAAGTGTGCAGGGAATTTTTCCTTAAGATTGGGCGTCTGGGGAAGTCTTCGGTTGGACTGGCCGACTCCCAATAAACATAAATCTGATAAGCTCTTTATTTGTTAAATTCCAGGTCTATCTTACGATTTTTGTGATTTTGCAGGGTTTCAAAGGCTTGTGCCTCTCACTAAAACTTTAAATCTCTGAAAATTGTGCTAAAACGGATTTAAATCTGACCATGAGGGTTTTAAATTTGTAAACTAGTTGTAAATTTGTAAAAAAAAATTTAGGATTGTGAGGGTTTAATCATTTCTTAATGTGTATCTTCAGATCTGACTGGTTATTGCAGGTTACAGGTTCAAATCGGAATTTTTTTTTTTTTTTTTTTTAGATCTAAGGCAGATCTAGCCTCCAAAGGCCAGATCTAGCCTCAGAACCCCCACTGTGGGCAAATCTGGGCGTTATTGGTTTCAAGAAGCTTTAAAAAATCTAAATTTTGGAACAATTTGAAGTTGCTGGACGTTTTTTTTTATTTGAACTGGGTTCACATCTTCCTTGCTGCTATCAGCATCCCCCTCAGATCCATCTATATGCTTTCCGTCCTCCCTTTCTGCATCTTCAAAATCGAGCTTCTGCCCATCGATCCACTCGAGTCTACCGTCCCATTCATTCTCTGTTCTGCATTCTGTCCTTACGCTTCTCCATACCATCAACCAATAAATCTGCATCGATTTCCCACATCTCTGCATGACCTCGTCCTCATTTATTCGCTGCTCCTTCACTCAATCCATTTTTCTCACGCTTTTGTCCCCTCGCGTCCAAGTCTGCATGCTCTGCGTTGTCACTCGTTTCCTACATCGTCTCAATCGCCGTCCAGCCTCTGCCCATTCGGTCACTGCCCTCAGCTCTCCGTCCAAGCTACAATCTTTATGCCGTCGATGCTCCTGTCGTTCACCTGCAACTCAAACAATCAACAACGCACGCATAAAACTTCAAAACCCCTTACGATTTGTTTCAACGCGGATTCATTTTTTTTTATTTTGTATATAGTTCACGGTTTAGATTTTCATTTTAAATTTTTTTTAGAGTTTTTCTAATGATTAGAGTTAGGGTGTAATTTCG
The DNA here is from genome assembly GCA_034641835.2 of Pinus albicaulis. Classification (NCBI taxonomy): domain Eukaryota; kingdom Viridiplantae; phylum Streptophyta; class Pinopsida; order Pinales; family Pinaceae; genus Pinus; species Pinus albicaulis. The sequence continues at coordinate 611,570,669 of CM076580.1, forward strand.
AATCCGATTTTTAACTTTTTTTTAGAGCGTCAGTTTGGACATAGATTTCAATTTTTTGTGGTGTTAGTTTTAGCTTAAGGTTAATTTTTGTTTTCGTTTAGTTTAGATGTAATTTTAAATAGATTTTTGTTTTAAATTTGTTTTATTTTAGATATAGATTAGATTTAATTTAGTTTAGTCTAATTTTGTAATATTCCTAATTAGCACCGCTAATTGGAATATTTTATTTTTGTATAGTTTTGCCGACTATAGTTAATTAATAAATAAAAGTGAGAAAAGGGGTCTAACTCACTTAAATAAAATAAAGTGTTTCCCTAGTAGAGGCAACGTTGTAACTTAAAGGGGAGAGCCTTGGGGGTCCACACACACATGAGAGAGGCCTCACGTAAACTCCTAAGGTAACTGTGCAGGTCAAGGAGGAACTCAAGGACGCAGTTAGGGTTTTGAGGGAGCTAGCACTATAAAAGGTGGGGGTTTCACTCCATTTGGCATTGTTGATATGATATTGATATTGAGAGCTAGACTTCTGTCTACTTCAGCACGTCGGTTGTTTAGTCAGTCTGCAGCACTGTTTAGTGCAAACTGAGTGTCTCCGGTCGGAGATCTCACCCTTGGCTCCGGGGGACTTCGAGTGCCTGCTCGAGCAAGGTTTTTCCTTCAGTTTCAGTTGATGATTTGCAGTGGATTTTTGGGTGGACGTTGCAGAGGAGTTGGTCTCTTGGAGTGACTGCGCAGTCCAGGAGAGAGGACGCAGTTTCAGCAGGGAGGACGCAGTCTTTGTTGAGCAGCGTTGTTGTGTGGTGACTTGGCAGTGGTTTCAGCGTTTTTCAGCCTCGAGGAGGTTGCCATTTCAGCCGGAGGTTTTGCAGGAGGATTCAGGCCCTTTCCTCAGCGTGTTTCTTGAGCTTCTGCGCTGTTCCTGGAGGCACAGCGTTTTTGTAGGAGGAGGGTTTCTGGGGGTGATTTTCAGAGGTGGTCCGTTTGGTATATGGTTTCTGGGTTTTGTCTGGAGCAGCGAGTATAGGTGATCTGTAGATTTTTAGCTCATTCTGGCAAGGGGATCAGCCCCTAGCTTCAGTTCATTCCAGCAGCAGCAGTTTACGGCAGTTTCTTCCAGCAGCTGGGATGCAGTTTCTGTAGCAGCCATTTCCTATTTTTCTGAGAGGATTCTTCACTTGCCTTGAGCAAGGATAGGTGCATTTATTCTGATTATCCATTGTATCTCATTATATTCTCAGATTAATAAAATGGCTTAGCACTTCCGGCATTTTTATGTCTATTTGTTCCATATTCTAGTTCCGGCATTTTGTTCTATATAGCTGCTTGTTGTTTTGCTGTGTATTACTGTTTATTTCCCATTGGGGATATTACAAATTTTAACTTTAGTTTTAGATTTTAAATTTTAATTTATTCTTAGTTTAGTTTTAACTTAGATTTAGATTTTTTAATTCAAAAAATAATAAAAAATATAAAAATTTTAAAATCCTAAAAAAATTTAGAAAATACAAAACTTAAAAATTTTTCGAATTTTCTATGGTCAACTAAGCCTTAAAATTTTTATCTAAGTTTGACTGTGGATCATTTTGATTTTCGAGCTGCGTTATAATTGGAATATTTTTATTTTCGGAAATCTTTCAAGTATCTGGCATTCTCATAATATTGTTATTCACGGTTGTGGCATTCTCAAGAAAATATCATTGTGATCAATCGTGGTTTAATAAGCAGCAGTTAAGCGTTACTTACTTGTTTATAATTGCATAACGAGATTTTGTTTGACTCCATAAGGCACTGGTCTTAAACGTAATATCTAATCTAGATCTGTGGAATCTCGTTCATTTTATAAGTATTTGATGTTTTAGCTGTGTCTCCTGGATTTGTCATCCTCATTTCTAAAAGGGTCTACCTCCCTTTGCCTGCAAGGAGACAGCTTAAATAGAGAGATTGGGGATAAAAGTGACAACCCCCAATCTGAGCCGTTGTCGCGGTGCCTGGACAATTTGTGCGACAACATTTTTTGGCACCATTATCGGGGATAGAGTTTTTCTGTCCTTGGTCTTAACGACATTTTATAATCTTCTGATCTTTCATTGCCATTCATTAGCCTGTCGCAAGGGATCACATTTTCTTGCGTCTTTCATCCCTTCATATTTTCATCGTCTTATCTTTCGTCATATCACTAATCATTTCATCATCGTATTTTTAGCACCTGGACATTTCGGTTGGCTTCTTGTTTGGGTGGCGACTCCACTTATTCATCTTTTTATTCCCAGACAAGAATCCCCCCCTGATATCCATCTGCTATCTCTCGATTATTTCTTCTGTTTTAGAATTAGTTTCATGTTCAAGTGGCGACTCCAATTCTTTCATTTCTTACAAGAGTTCCTGCTAAGAAGTTCGCTTCTTGAGGACCTTTTGACTATTCTTGAACACGGATCTATTTCTAAAATCTTAAAAACGATATCATGGATATTTTTGCCCGGTGTAATTTTGCTAATATTCAGGGCTATCCCCATGATCTCCCTCAAATGGATAAATTACCTATATTTCAAGGAAATGATGCAGTTAGTGTTAAATTTCATTTGTTTGCTTTCACTCACTGGTGGAATAGATTTGCAGTTGCAAATAATAATTTCGATGATGTAAAGATGAAAACTTTTGTTCTTACTTTTGGTGAGGATGTTGCTGAATGGTTTATGGAAAAACCTGATAATTCATTCAATACTTTTGAATCCATTGTAACTGCTTTTAAGGAAAAGTATGGTGATAAAAGGGAAGATCGGCATTTGGTAAGAGAGATCAGTACCATAAAAAAGAAAGAAAATGAAACGACTGAAGAATTTAACAGGAGATTTAATGGTATTCTTAGAGAAATATCTCAAACTCATAAACCTCCTGATGGATCTCTTCTGAATTTTTACATTGATGCTTTTGATTCTGATACTTCATATGAGTTAAGGCGGGCTAAAACTGCAAATTATAAGGCTTGTCAATTTTTAGCTGAGGAGATTGAAAAAGATAAGAAAGCATCTGGAATGTCCGAAACTCTAGATTTTGAGAGGTCTGTGACAGATTCTAAGGAAAAAGAAATTGAAAAAGATGATGATGACCCTATGAAAAGGTTAATGCAAAAGCTTGAAAGCATGGAGCTTAATCAAGCGAAATTAATCTCTGACCATGCTAAGGAAATAAGTATCTTACAGGCTAAGTTGGTTCAAATGGAAAGGGCTCAAACGCAGAATTCCCAACCTAGAAATAATAATGCTTTGCAGAAAAGAGGCCTATCTTATGAGCAGACACCGACAAATCAACTTGAGTTCGCAAATCTTGTGGATGAAGTTCCTCCTTATTGTAGAGCTTGTAATGATCTTCATGAAGAGGCTACTTGCCCCATTGTCAAAAGGATCATAGCTAGTAGAATGGCAAGGTCAAGTCATCAAATTAATGTTGTTGGTAAGGACTATCACATGCATATAGAAGATCATGAAAGACAGGTTAAGGAATCAGCTCAGATGATTAAGGATGTGCAACCCAATCATATGCAAATAATTCAAAGCATGGAAAACAGATCAAAGATCATGGAATTTAATCACTCCAATAAGATAACTTCCATGGAAGCAAGTCATGCACAGGAAATAAATGTCATGGAAAACAGGTTAAAGATAATGGAAGTTAATCATTCTAATCAGATGTCCATCATGGAAGCCAGACACACCCAGGAAATGACTGCCATAAAGGAAAATCACTTGTTGGAAATAAAAAATATGGAGGCAAATCAGACGAAATTAATAGTAAGGCATGCCAGGGAGATGAGTTCCATACAAAATAAATTGGAAAAAATGGAGGATATACAAAAGTTTCAGCCGAAATTTGATTATGAAGATTCATCAACAGATCATAAGACTTTTTGTCTGCTAAAGCCATTCCCGTCTCATCACATGGAGGATTTAACTATGGTTTCAAAGGATGTTCAGAAGGACCAAGCTTATGTATCACCATTGACAGAGTATATCCAGAATAATATTGGTCACGCTCCAGGTTCTTCAGATATTTTGTACAAACATCTTCAAGATGAGGACAAGAAATCTACAGTGGTCTCACTGCTGACATCACAACCCACTCAGAAGAAGAGAAAGCAGAAAAAAAGAAGTGGTTTGATTCGTCTGATGGTCGAGAGCAGCTTGACATTTGGATAAGACAAAGTCCTACATTATGCAAGATTGGACATGGCACATCTGAAAAGCAGCCTACAGACTTGCCTGAAAGCAGGCAAATGCTCAGCTTGCACTATATTGAGCACATCTGATGCCACAGGGCATCCTCTGTATTGTATTTCTAACTCTACTCCTTGTTATTTCAGCATTTCATTTTGCAATTAGAGTAGATTTACTTTTCATGTTAAATAGAATAATAAATAAAAGAAGAGCTTCTATTTTTCATGAGCTTAATGTTATATGATGATATTTGGATGGACGCTACTTATGTAATATTGTGTGTTGCTTGGATGCAGATTCTGGATTCTCACATTCCTTCAATGAAGCAACGTGTCCCCAAGTAGAGCCAGATGTTGACCACACTTTGTCAACGACCCCATAGCAGTACACCCCCATTTTTTCAAATGGGACTTATCATGTTCGAGGCTCGTGTCATCCAGATTTCATCGCCGATCGGCAGTTTTTATAATGATGTAAACCCATTCTGCATTTTATGATGTAAATGATCTAAGTAAGACCGTCAATGTATGTAACAACCTAGGTAAGCCTAGTATGTTGTTGATGATCTCTATCCTAGGAGGTTTTTTGTCTCACTGATTCACGAAAGTGATCGGCAGAGTTTTTCCCTCCAGCCTCACCCCAAAGCTAGGGTGGATTTTGTCATCAGCATGCTAAGTGAGTCCTAGTGTTTTTTATCGAGTCCTTGTAAAAGTAGTTTCAACTACTTGGTCTACTAGATCATGTTTTGTAATATTCCTAATTAGCACCGCTAATTGGAATATTTGATTTTTGTATAGTTTTGCCGCCTATAGTTAATTAATAAATAAAAGTGAGAAAAGGGGGGATAACTCACTTAAATAAGATAAAGTGTTTCCCTAGTAGATGCAACGTTATAACTTAAGGGGGAGCCTTGGGGGTCCACACCATGTATGAGAGGAGGCCCACGTAGCCTCTAGAAGCTTCTGCGTAGGCCCATGAGGAGCACGTGGGAGAGAGAGGGACCACGTAGGGTTTTGAGGAGGGCCAGCGTTATAAAAGGAGGGAGAGCTATCTCATTTGGGCATTATTGATATTGTTGATGATATTGAGCTAGACTTCTGTCTACTTGAGCACGCTCGCTGTTTAGTCGGTCTGCAGCACTGTTTAGTGCGACTGAGTGTCTCCGGTCGGAGATCTCACCCTTGGCCCCGGGGGACTTCGAGTGCCTGCTCGGGCAAGGTTTTTCTTCAGTCTTTAGCAGGAGATTTGCAGGTGTTTTGTTGGGAGTTTTGCCGAGGAGCTGAGCTTCATTGGGTGACTGCGCAGTCCTTGGAGGGAGGACGCAGTTTGAGTTGGAGCTGTTCAGTGGTAGAGATTTCTACAGGAGATTCAGGCCTATTCCGGTGTGGAGGTTCAGCGTTTATCATTTGGTGAGTTTCCTGAGGAGTTGTGGCCCCATTTCAGTCTATTTCAGTTGGTGTCTGCGCTGGTCCTGGAGGGACAGCGTTTTTCTAGGAGGAGGGTTTCTAGGGTGATTTTCGGATGTGGTCCATTTTGTATATGGTTTCTGGGTTTTGTCCGGGGTGGTGAGTTCAGGTGGTCTGCCGATTTTCAGCTCATTATGGCAAGGGGATCAGCCCCTAGCTTCAGTTCATTCCCGTAGCAACAGTTTACAGCAGTTCCTTCTAGCAGCTGGGATGCAGTTTCTTGTAGCAGCCATTTCCTGTTTTTCTGAGAGGGTTCTTCACTTGCCTTGAGCAAGGATAGGTGCATTTATTCTGATTATCCATTGTACCTCATTATATTCTCAGATTAATAAAATGGCTTAGCATTTCCGGCATTTTTATGTGTATTTTCTTTATGTTCTATTTCCGGCATTTTCTATATTGTCGTATGCTTGTATTGCTGTCTATTTCCCATTCGGGATATTACAGTGGTATCAGAGCATAATTTTGGCTCAGCCTGTGGTCTATGACTTCGGGAAAGAGATCATACAGAGGTTTGCTGGAATTTTGGAGAGCAATAGAGGTGCAGTACCAAAAACGAAATTGGAAAAAGGGCCAAAATATAAAGGGTCAAATTGTGAAGGTTGGAATTAGAAGAAACGTTTTCTGGGTTCTTCTGGGTTTTGGGCAAGGATCACCTTCCCAAATTCCTGGAATTTTCTGAGTAGTTTTCAGTGGGTAAATCGGAGGTCGAAGTTAAGCAGCAGTATGGTTTTGCAGCAGCCGTGCAGTTTCTGAGGAGCCTGTAGACACATAGCAGAAAGAGCCGATGGTAGGTGATGATGATGAGAGGAGATTTAGAGAGGCGCTCCAACACATGCAGGATGTGTCACAGAGACTCACTGCGCTAGAGGTTAGGCAGTGGGAAACCCCAAGGGGTTTTCAGATTGGTGAGGGATCAGGCACATCCCACCATTTGCCGGAGCATGATGCCACTCAACATATGGCATCACATACACCCACACGTCCTACCATGCCCACTTTTCTGGATGAAGACATAGGGGCAGGAGCACAGCGAGAGCCGGAGCCGGGCCACTTGGGAGACTATTTTGCAGAGTACCAGGCATACGGGCAGGAGTTCATGGAGGCTCTCTCGTTCAGAGACTTTGTTCAGCTCCAGCGTGATAGTAGACCTCACAACTTTCACAGAGGGAGCAGGCGCTCACATTATGGGGGCTTACAGCGCACAGTGGACAGATTCCATCTACCGACATTTGACGGGTCATCCAGGCGCTCAGGAAAAGCTTGGGTGGACAAGTTGGATACCTTTTTCCAGCTTGACCGAGTATCGGAGAGGGAAACCATTAAAATGGTTACCTTGCACTTGGAGGATGAGGGAACACAGGGTTGCAGGGAGTCCGAGGGTACACCTCGTGTGACACAGGATTCACCCTCATTGGAGACCTCCTCGGTCGTGTCGGTTGATGTGGTAGTGGAGAAGGTAGAGCCTACCCCAATAGAGCCATCCATTGAGGTGATGACCGGAGTCGCGTCCGAGTCTTCGAGTGGTAGCAGCACACAGATGGGTACAATGTCAGGAGATGTATCCACCTTCGATGAGGCACTAGCAGGTACAGAGGTATTGGATGATGGTCGCAGACAGCGGTATCATCGGCTTCGGACGGACCTTCGAGTTTTGAGAGAGAAGGCCACATCAGTACAGGAGGCCATTTTGTTGCAGGACCAGGAGCTGGAGGGTATGAGAGTGACTTGTGCCAAGTCGGCGGCCAAGTTGGTCCGCATTGGGGAATGATTGGATTCCCTGATGGTACAATCAGAGGGCACGTTGGAGCGTCATATCATTCCCCTTCAGGGATGCATGGATGGGACTAGCAGTGTTGTTGAGTCATCTCTTCCCGTTGGAGAGAGAGAGGCAGAGCCACCTAGTCAGATCTCATATGTTGACTTGGATGGCGGTATGAGACGATCAGAGTTGCACAGGGTACAACATCCACATGTTGAGGTTGGATGGCGAGAGATTCTGATTTGGTACTCGGTGGAGCGGGCTATGGAGATAGTGAAGGATCCGAGTGTAGCTCAGCAGGATTTTCTATGCATGGGGAATACAGGAACCCCAGATTGGCATTGGGATCCAGGTGGGATCACCTATCGTTTCCCAGGCAGGTCGGCTGACTATGTCTTGGAGAGTACAGTTGGCCTAGTAGTAGAGCATGTGCAGTTTCGGTCAGCTCCAGTGGCCAACCAGTTTATGGGCAGACTCCCTAGGTTGTCTTGGCATGAAATTCATACACGGGATCACGGGGTGGTCAGCACACCTTGGCAGGAGCTTGTCGGAGGAAGTGGCATTGGTAGGCCACCAGATGGCACCTTGTATGGGGCCAAGGATTCTTCACCTTTGTGTGGGGCACAGAGGACGCAGCGGAGCCGAGCAGTGGTGGTAACGCTACTGACCCATAGGGAGAGTCACTTCTCGGACCCCTCGAGGAGGATTTGCAGTGATGATCCATTTGTCGGCGGGTATAGTGATGCGACGGTGGACATGACGATACCGATTGGTGGTAGTCCGATATGTAGAGGCACAGCTCTAGGACATCACATCCATGCATGTGTGGGAGCCTCTAGCAGTGATCAGTGGACTACTGGTGGACATGGAGCTACATGGTGGTGTACCGTAGTGTGTGGGACTGCATTGTGGAGTAGGAATGCCCTACATCACATTGAGAGCACGCGGGGAGTGACAGATTCCTGGACACAGTCAGGGCACGAGACGGTACAGGGTGGTACAGCAGTAGCATGGGGTATCCAGCAGTATTCAGGGGTATGCCTTAGTGTGCAGTGGCATGTTGAGGAGTACATGGATGACCGGTGGCTTGCGAGGGCGTACGGCGCGGCACGGCAGGGTCTTAGAGTATTGCATCCAGGGAGACTCACAGACAGGGACGCTGGGCTTACCTTTGGGGGTATTTCACCCAGGATCGATGAGGAGACAGAGGAGCGATACTTGATGGTATCTGTGGGGACTCACACATCCGACACTCTTCTACATCACTCATGGGCACAACTGAATTTGTTGTTGTCCTTTGGCACTTTGGGCATGAGCAGCAGGGTCCGTGAGGCACACCCAAGATATTTGGATGGCCCTCAGCACACTAGGCGAGAGACTTCTCAGCAGTGGCACTGGGTCAGTACACTAGTTGACAGCCACAGTTTAGGGGATGAGATGATCCTTTGCAATGGTGGCACATTAGTCATTGTTGAGCCTACGCTTGGGGAGCAGGTCATGAGGGAGACATGCATCATTTTTCCCTCGGGGCATGTTGAGATCATGCATGAGCAGAGGATATTGGGTTCAGCAGAGGTAGCATCCCAGCATGCGTCTGGACTCCAGACATTGTATCGACACTTCATCGAGAGGGTGGATGGCATATTCAATGCAGATGAGGTGGCGGAGGTAGAACAGGAGGGCATTCCTTCTGTATGCCAGGGTGAGGACTCTCTTTCATATGAGTCAATAGGATCAGTTGAGGTTGCTTCTGTGGAGCAAGAGCAGTTATGCAGGTATGATGACGGTAGATTGCAGCCGTATTACAGTGTGCAGGGTGAGCAGTCAGGGGACTGTATAGGAGATACTCTGGGTGATGAGTCACTTGTGACGCTTCAGCTAGAGCAGCACATGATGGAGCCTGAGTCAGCAGAGGAGGATACTATGGACATCAGGCATGACATTTCCTTAGGTGAGGTCCAGATGGGTGCCCACATTGAGTCTATGATGGATATGTGGCTAGCATTGGGGTCATCCTTTGAGGTGGAGCAGTCAGATGCACAGACACCGAGTACCCTGACAGTAGCTACAGATCCATATCCTCTGGAGATGTTGGAGGTAGATGTGATAGTTTGGCAGTGGGAGATGATTACGGGTTGGCGGCAACCTTCCAGGCATGTTCCACATGCAGTTGTTGTTGCTACATCAGATGCTTCCTCCAGGATGGATTGGCAGGAGATCATGAGTTGGTACCCTCTTGATGGTACGGTACTCTTCGTAGGGAGCACAGCGGAGCAGGGGCCCTTGGACATAGTAGATGTTACAGATCCCAGTTGGCAGGAGGGCACCGATTCTCATTACTTCAGGACTCCTTCCCAATGTCAGGGGAGCAGGATCAGCATGGGATTGAGTCAGGACGTGGATTGGAGAGGGGTGATGAGTTGGTATGCGGTTGGAGAGGCAGCATATGCAGTTACAGGTACATCACAGCAGGAGCCCGAGAGCATGGATGCTTATTGGTGGTCTTCACCTCTTAGAGCATTAGTCATAGCCAGAGGCAGTGCACAGTCCGAGCCGTGGGACTTGGGCGATTATTGGCCACGGTGGCGATGGGATCTGGGAGGATTATTGGTTGGCTGGTACTGTGAGAGGTCACTTTGGGATCCTGGCATTGAGATATCCCTTCGTATCAGGGTGATGCAGAGGTCTGAGAGGTTTCAGTGGGACCCAGGCACATTTTGCAGTATCGGTAGGGAGCATCAGCTAGAGAGTAGGCTTGTTCAAGCGTTGCTTGAGGACAAGCAATTTTTGCCGGATGAGGATGCCACTTGGGAGAGCGAGAAGACATTGCAGCATCCATCACTTCAGTTGCTTGAGGACAAGCAACGTTTTGCCGGGGGAGACTGTAATATTCCTAATTAGCACCGCTAATTGGAATATTTGATTTTGTATAGTTTTGCCGACTATAGTTAATTAATAAATAAAAGTGAGAAAAGGGGTCTAACTCACTTAAATAAAATAAAGTGTTTCCCTAGTAGATGCAACGTTATAACTTAAGGGGGAGCCTTGGGGGTCCACACCACGTATGAGAGGAGGCTCACGTAGCCTCTAGAAGCTTCTGTGCAGGCCCATGAGGAGCACGTGGGAGAGAGAGGAACCACGTAGGGTTTTGAGGAGGGCCAACATTATAAAAGGAGGGAGAGCTATCTTATTTGGGCATTATTGATATTGTTGATGATATTGAGCTAGACTTCTGTCTACTTGAGCACGTTGGCTGTTTAGTCGGTCTGCAGCACTGTTTAGTGCGACTGAGTGTCTCCGGTCGGAGATCTCACCCTTGGCCCCGGGGGACTTCGAGTGCCTGCTCGGGCAAGGTTTTTTTTCAGTCTTTAGCAGGAGATTTGCGGGTGTTTTGTTGGGAGTTTTGCTGAGGAGCTGAGCTTCATTGGGTGACTGCGCAGTCCTTGGAGGGAGGACGCAGTTTGAGTTGGAGCTGTTCAGTGGTAGAGATTTCTGCAGGAGATTCAGGCCTATTCCGGTGTGGAGGTTCAACGTTTATCATTTGGTGAGTTTCCTGAGGAGTTGTGGCCCCATTTCAGTCTATTTCAGTTGGTGTCTGCGCAGTTCTTGGAGGGACAACGTTTTTTTAGGAGGAGGGTTTCTGGGGGTGATTTTCGGAGGTGGTCCGTTTTGTATATGGTTTCTGGGTTTTGTCCGGGGTGGTGAGTTCAGGTGGTCTGCCGATTTTCAGCTCATTCCGGCAAGGGGATCAACCCCTAGCTTCAGTTCATTCCAGCAGCAGCAGTTTACGGCAGTTTCTTCCAGCAGCTGGGACGCAGTTTCTTGTAGCAGCCATTTCCTGTTTTTCTGAGAGGGTCCTTCACTTGCCTTGTGCAAGGATAGGTGCATTTATTCTGATTATCCATTGTATCTCATTATATTCTCGGATTAATAAAATGGCTTAGCATTCCCGGCATTTTCATCTGTATTTGCTTTATGTTCTATTTCCGGCATTTTCTATATTGTCGTATGCTTGTATTGCTGTCTATTTCCCATTCGGGATATTTATGTTGAGTCGCAGAATTGGGTATTTATTTGATTACAACATCTGAATGGTGTCCCTTCATGTATGTAAATGTGTTATCAGGGTCTTCGAAAGTTGGAAAAATAATTATAATCCCTCTTAGTCAATTAATTAAATTTTCTGGTCAATTAATTAGTAAAATCCTAAACCAGAAATTTAATTAATTTAGGGTCCTAAATTAGGATTAAATCTTTAAAGGCAAAATTTGTGGGTCCTTGGAAAATGATTTTGAAAGCCCCAGGCCAAGGGAATATTGAAAATTTTAAGAAATATTGGACCCTTGGGCCTTGGTGGTTAAGTCAAGGTCAAAATTTTGGGGTAATTAACTCAAAAATAATATTTTTGAGTTAATTAAAATTGAATTAAATGATAAATTCGTTTTTTCCTCAAAATTTTAATTTCAACGCTCCGGATTAAAAGATAATTAAATCTTTTGGACGGTTGAGATTATTTTGACGAGGATCATCCAAACTAGCCGTTAGAGATCTTGTCCTATAAATTTAGAGGTCTTTCTCATTCTTGAGTCATTCGATCTCAGAATCATGTACTGGTCTTGGAAGCTCTTGTGATTTTTTCTTGGTGAATAAAGCAAAAAGACTTTGGGGTTACAAATCTGGATGTTCCTTCTCAGATCTATGTGGTGAATTCTCTCTAAACTCTGCTACTTGGTTTCTTGCATTTTATGGTTGATGGCCTTCATGGATTAATCTGCATATAGGTATCTTATGTAGTTTTCTGGGTTTATAAAATAGCATTCTAATTTTTCTGCAAAGATCTCATGTTGTTTTCTTAAATCTCTATCGATCTAAGATCCAGATCTAAGTGTGCAGGGAATTTTTCCTTAAAATTGGGCGTCTGGGAAAGTCTTCGGATGGACCAGCCGACTCCCAATAAACATAAATCTGATAAGCTCTTTATTTGTTAAATTCCAGGTCTATCTTACGATTTTTGTAATTTTGCAGGGTTTCAAAGGCTTGGTCCTCTCACTAAAACATTAAATCTCTGAAAATTGTGCTAAAACGGATTTAAATCTGACCATGAGGGTTTTAAATTTGTAAACTAGTTGTAAATTTGTAAAAAAAAAATTTAGGATTGTGAGGGTTTAATCATTTCTTAATGTGTATCTTCAGATCTGACTGATTATTGCAGGTTACAGGTTCAAATCGGAAATTTTATTTTATTTTTTTTTAAATCTAAGGCAGATCTAGCCTCCAAAGGCCAGATCTGGCCTCAGAACCCCCACTGTGGGCAAATCTGGGCGTTATTGGTTTCAAGAAGCTTTAAAAAATCTAAATTTTGGAACAATTTGAAGTTGTTGGACGTTTTTTTTTATTTGAACTGGGTTCACATCTTCCTTGTTGTTGTCAGCATCCCCCTCTGATCCATTTGTATGCTTGCCGTCCTCCCTTTCTGCATCTTCAAAATCGAGCTTCTGCCCATCGATCCACTCGAGTCTACCGTCCCATTCATTCTCTGTTCTGCATTCCGTCCTTACGCTTCTCCATACCGTCAACCAATAAATCTGCATCGATTTCCCACATCTCTGCATGACCTCGTCCTCATTTGTTCGCTGCTCCTTCACTCAATCCGTTTTTCTCACGCTTTTGTCCCCTCGCGTCCAAGTCTGCATGCTCTGCGTTGTCACCCGTTTCCTACATCGTCTCAATCGCCGTCCAGCCTCTGCCCATTCGGTCACTGCCCTCAGCTCTCCGTCCAAGCTTCAATCTTTACGCCGTCGATGCTCCTGTCGTTCACCTGCAACTCAAACAATCAACAACGCACGCATAAAACTTCAAAACCCCTTACGATTTGTTTCAACGCGGATTCATTTTTTTTTATTTTGTATATAGTTCACGGTTTAGATTTTCGTTTTAAATTTTTTTTAGAGTTTTTCTAATGATTAGAGTTAGGGTGTAATTTCGAATCCGATTTTTAACTTTTTTTTAGAGCGTCAGTTTGGACATAGATTTCAATTTTTTGTGGTGTTAGTTTTAGCTTAAGGTTAATTTTTGTTTTCGTTTAGTTTAGATGTAATTTTAAATAGATTTTTGTTTTAAATTTGTTTTATTTTAGATATAGATTAGATTTAATTTAGTTTAGTCTAATTTTAACTTTAGTTTTAGATTTTAAATTTTAATTTATTCTTAGTTTAGTTTTAACTTAGATTTAGATTTTTTAATTCAAAAAATAATAAAAAATATAAAAATTTTAAAATCCTAAAAAATTTAGAAAATACAAAACTTAAAAAAAATTTCGAATTTTCTATGGTCAACTGAGCCTTAAAATTTTTATCTAAGTTTGACTGTGGATCATTTTGATTTTCGAGCTGCGTTATAATTGGAATATTTTTATTTTCGGAAATCTTTCAAGTATCTGGCATTCTCATAATATTGTTATTCATGGTTGTGGCATTCTTAAGAAAATATCATTGTGATCAATCGTGGTTTAATAAGCAGCAGTTAAGCGTTACTTACTTGTTTATAATTGCATAACGGGATTCTGTTTGACTCCATAAGGCACTGGTCTTAAACGTAATATCTAATCTAGATCTGTGGAATCTCGTTCATTTTATAAGTATTTGATGTTTTAGCTGTGTCTCCTGGATTTGTCATCCTCATTTCTAAAAGGGTCTACCTCCCTTTGCCTACAGGAGATAGCTTAAATAAAGAGATTGGGGATAAAGGTGACAGCCCCCAATCTGAGCCGTTGTCGCGGTGCCTGGACAATTTGTGCGACAACAGGGTGAATCAGTATTTCTTTTCAATTGTTAATTTTACCAGTCAGATCACTTAGATTTAGAACACAAAATGAACAATGATGAAATAGATATTTTTATTAATTTCTTCTTTACAATAAGTAAAGTACAATAATGATATAGGGCTCCGATCCTAGATGAAGACTCTAATCTTCCAGGCTCCAACCTGTATTGTGCCAAGCACCGACTTGGTCTTTCCAAGGCTCCAACCTTGTCAATTTGAGGCACCAACCTCTAGGGATCCAACCCTATCTCTGGTACAGGCTGTGACCTGGTTTCTTGAGGACTCCAATCCTCTAGGGCTCCAACCCTATCTTCCAAGGCACCGACCTTGTCTCTATGAGGCTCCAACCTCTTGGGCTCCAACCCTCAACTTCACTTCATCAAAATATGTTTGGTTATTCTTCATGGCTCTCAAAGTCTTCTTCGACGAGCCATGTCAATATTCAGCTATCCCCTCACTTAGTCTCCATGTCACGTTATCAATGACAACCTTTTCTTTTTAGAAGGTGTCACCACTGCTCTTCATTGTACCCAAACAAAGATCTCCAAGGTTACTTCATGATGACTTCAGTGCATCATGGTCTTCAATGATGTCTCCAAGATCAGCTAAAGCTTCTTAACAAGATGTCTTTAATAAGCTGCACTAAGCCAGCTCTGAAAGCTTCTTTAGTAGATCTGCACACCAACCTTCAAGGGGTCTTCAAATGCCTCCAAGATTCTTTACTATCCTGGGTCCAAGTTTGCTTCAGATAGTAACCCTCAATCTGCTTCCAAAGACTGCTACTGTAATGGCTACAACAAAGGTTTCTTTAATAAGGACTGCTTCAATATGTCTAAGCCTTCAATAGTTCTTCAATAAGTTGCCAATGCACTTCAGATGTACAGTGATATAAGCCTTCCTGTGAAACCCTTATTGTTGGAGAATGATGTATCTTTTAAAATTTTTTGTGCCAAACTTTCTTCAACTTCGTTGAAATCTGGTTTTTGTTGCAAGATCGAGCCTCTTCCACTGATTGTGTTAGGTCTGTAATAAAAAATAATTCCTAACAGGACTGTAAGCCTTCAATGATTATGACGCAGAGAACTGGGAGACTTTGCAACAAATATTGATGATATGATTCAAGTTTGAGTCCACAGGTCCGAGAGAACAATATACCATAGGTCTCTAAAGTAACCCGAGTCACTGTCCAACCGAAACTACAATAGCACAGGTCTGCCCAACCCGCAGATCTGAGGACGATCTAAATCTTTCTGCAATAAATTAGGTCCGAGTTGTTCTGAGCTATACCAAGTCCGAGTCAAAGCAGCTTCAAGCAGGTCCGAGCCTCTACATCCTGTAGCTATTATTGAGCTTGTGCTTGTTGTCTTCCTCCACGGATTCGAGATCTTCATTGTTTCAAAAATTATATATATCTCAGGTTCGTTGTAAGTATATTGAGCGGTGTATTGCGATGAACCCAGCCAACAATCTCAGTAATGCTTTCCTCGGAATATCGATTTCAATTAAAGTGATCACAGGTTCGCTCTTCTTTTTATTGTTTAGGAGATTTGAACTTTCACTATATTTTGTGTTAGGTCTGCATCTTCCTTTTTGTTCCCTGAACTGAATTCACTGACTTGTATATTTTTCGAATTGATTTAAGCTGAATCCGTTAACCAAGTTGCATATCATTGTATATATGGTGAAGGAACAGGTGTTTTAAAACCGACTTGAATGTAAGCCGATTTGTGAAGCCGACCTGTTTACGTCTAGCGTGGAGTTGACGGGTTTGGTTTTGAAATAATCGTGAACAAGTGAGCATTTCCGTAGTATCTCGAGAGTTGGTATTACAGTGGAGTTTTTACGGTTAAATATTTGATAAATCTGGATGTCGTGAGGAGTGGGGGCCAAAGTCTTATTATAATATGTATGTGATTGTCATATATAATTTTTGAACAATACATCGGGGATTAGTAAGGGAATTTTCATATGGTAATAGAATTTTTGACAACCTTGACTTCTAAAAATACTTTTATAGAATTAGGGATTTAATAGAGTTAGGGTTTAAGTTAGGTTTTTTTTTGGGCAAGATTATAGATTACAATAGAAATGGGATTGTTGGGTTTAGGGATTACGGCAAAGTGTTTCTTAAAAGGAAGGGCATCTAGTTTAGGAGAAGGGTTAAGGTTTTCACTTTTAGGATGATTAACAACCATTAGGGTTTGCACTTGGGGTTTCCAAGCTTCTTACAAGTTAGGGAATACACATCATCTTCATGCTTAGGGGATTTGCCTAGGGTTTGATAGGGCAACATCATGCATCACAAGAATATTTACCATCTTCAACTATGCCATATTGACATCAATGACAACTTTGATTAACAGGGCGGAGGTTCCCTAATGTCTATACAACCAACTTAAGTTGGAGATTAATTTTTAGAGATGCAAGTCTAATTTAGTATGCAAAGTGAAATGCCTAAATGTGGGTGAAATGCTTCCAATGAGATATGTTAATGAAAATGTGCTTCCGATAGAAATATAACAATGATATTTGTGATCAATATTTGCGCTTAGCCCAATATGACATAAACTAGCAATGATGCTCCATAAAACATGTATCAACAACTCAAATGGAAATACTAAAATGGAAACTAGACAAAAGAAAGTTAACCATTCAAGAAGATTTCCTCCTAAATGAGGAGGTGGGATACCATGGAGAATTCTCAAGCTCCCTCAACAAAACATATTTTTATTATTAAAAGTGAGGCCCTCTTATAGAAATGAGGGGCTTGGGAAGAGCTTACAATATGCGCTTTAAACTTACTCTTTCCCAAATTTACAAGTGTAATATTTTAAATATTTACTTGTGAGATGTTACAAAGTAAAGGCCTAAAGCCTTGAGGTAATTGGTGGTTACAATTCCTCAAAAGAATGAGGCTTTAGAAGAAGAGGTGAAGTGATAAGGAGGAATTTGGACTTGAGGTTCCAAATGGAAAAGTGTTCCTTAGCTTATGCTTTAGCTCCCTTTCTTCAAACTTGGATTGCCTCCAAGAACGCCTATAGGCAAGCAAACAAAAGAGTTAGCATGCAAAAGAAATAGTGTTGAAATATGTGAGAGGAAATCACATGCATGAGAAGGAAAAAGTTCGAAACTCAATGCAAGTATAAAATACACTTCATATTACAAATTCTCTCACTAAGATCAGCTTGAAAGAGTTGATTTAATGAGTGAGAGTTAGGATTTAAATCCAACAATTAGCCTCAAATGCTAGATAAAATCAATATGTGCACAAATGAGAGAAAAAAATATATGATTTTTTAGAGATGGAAAAGAAGCAAAGGGCTCATGAAACCCCCTTTTAAATAAATCTCTTGACATCTTATGAGATTGTTGGCTTGAACAACTTGTGGGATCTTTGATATCCTTGGAGCTGACTTATTCCAACCGAAGAAGTCTTCACACTCCAATAGACTTGGCAACTTGTCCTTTGAACACACAAATCTCTACAAACCAATTGTTAATGCAAAAGAAACTTGGCATATAGAGGCCACGTTGTGCTTGTCATTCAACCAAAACTAACAAGCTACAACAAGAGCACAAAATATACCAAGTCCAAAGGAGATCTAAGATAGCTACAAATCTCCCCTCCCTAGACAATAGTGCCCTCACGCAAATGCACAAAAAAAAACAACTAGATTGCAATGTAAAATCAAATGAATAACAACATCAAATGAAACAAGTATACCTCATCAACCAAAGAATGCACCACAAGAGAAGCTAGTAACCCCAAAGACTTTCCTTTATTTAGCTCAATAACAATTTCGACATAGCAGCAAATAAGCACAAGCTTCAAAACCATGATCACAATGAGAGCCCAAGGCTCAATTTATACAAAAACTGGAGAATATCTCAATGAGGACCCTGATGACAAGTGGAGAGGTGAAGATAATCCCAATGCAAAAAACGAATTTTCAAGTGGCTTTAGATTGTTGTAGAACACATGTAGGTGGCAGCCTTATCTCGTTGACTGTCCATCGAATGTCTTCGAATCTGATGTGCGTATTCCTAACTGTTGGTCAAGTGTAGACCTATTTGTAGACTGTTGTAGACAAACTCCCTCAAAAATGTGTGTTGGTTGCCACCTCTATCAAACTGTTGTTCATACTCTTTGTAGACTGTCGTGTGACTGTTGCGTGACTGCGTGGAAGCTGACAGGAGTAATCAGTGTTTGAGAAAATCAAATTTGCATGGAGATGGAGTGGAGCTGTTACGTACAAGTGGTAGAGTTATCTCCTATCATCAAACAGTCCTCAAATCAGCTATTGCGTGTGCTAAATTTGTTGCGTTGACACTTTTACTGGGCCAGCATAGAGTTGATTTGGCATGTGCTTGAAATTCTGATTTGGCATATGCATATCTCCCTTTGAATGCCTTATGCGTAGACAAGAAATGTGAGTGGGGGCCATTCCCTACTTATTTTATTAAAGTTCCAACTTTAATATCCATCACAATGTATTAAATCAATGATCCAACCTTTCACCATACGTAATATCTTAAATGTTGCCTCGTTGACTTACGTTTGACTTGGACCACTAACTCATTGTGATGAAGTGGCTGTCATGTCACACATTTTGTCCCCCTTTCAACTTTTAAAATGTACCACATATTTCTGATATGTTGAATTATTAAATTATTACAATTTACCATTACCCATACGATGTGCCTCATGATATCAACGTGGAACCTTTTTGACTTTCTCATTTGGCACTTGACTTTGACTTTGGTTGTACCTTATGTGGTGGGCCCCACATGGCTGCCACATCATCTTTGACCTTCCCTGGAATTGCCACATCACTTGGTTGACTTATTTTGACTTTGGAAAATTTTATGAATTTTTCCGATTATTCAATTTTTTTGAATTTTTCCTCATTTTTTCCACTAACATTAGAAAAATTGGATTTTCAGGGAGTATAAGCCGCTTTTTGACCCTCAAAGTGGGTCCAAGGATAATGTTGGGTCTCTAAGAATGATTTTCGAGTAGTCACACGCCCTAGACATTTCCTAAGGCCACTTATTTACATCATTACATAGAAATTAATTAAACATCTCGTTTTGCGGGAAATTTTTAATTATTAAAAAATCCTACTTAGACCTAGTCAAATTCCACGTAATTGCAGAGATGACCTAGCATGGTAATATACATTGACTCTAGACACTAAGATGCGTTAGGGGCTCAACCCTCAAGTTGTCACCCGGGCTTTGGTGTAATGCAATGAGTGAAAAAACCTAGAAAATTACTCACCGCTAAAAAGTAGGAATAATTAACCAAGTAAAAAAAACACTCCAAGGTGTACTCGCTCACTGATCGAGTCCCAACATCCTAGGCCTGTTACATGGCTTTATTCATCATGTTAGTGACATTTATACAATATCCCCGTAGGGCTGCGGACTTTGAGGATTGAAGAAGAAAATGATAAGAAGAAGTAGAGTTTAAAAACTCTGTTGAACTGATGATATCTAATGGTACAAGTGTCCTTTGGTTCATCCTTGGGCATGGAGTATTCACATAATCATCAGGTGCCACTCCAGTGGTCAATAGGACATATTCATCCAATTGTAGACTCTGGCAATCAATAGCATAGGTATATCAGTCACAAAAACATGCATCAAACTATCAATCACACGACATCCAAACCAATGTGGAAAAAGTCGAAGTCGGGATTAAATCGGCAAGGGTCCAAAAGCTGAAAAACTCGATAAAGTCGGGAGTTTTTTGAAAAAGTCGGCAAAACTAAAAAAATACAAAAATATTCATTTTTGGAAAAAATCCTGATTTTTTCAAAAAAAAATTAAAAAATTATTAAAGAAACTACCTCACTCAAGATTTTTTCGAAAAAGTCGGCAAAAAATCGGGACTTCGAGGAATAAATCGTGACTTTTTTAGGGATGAAAAAGTCGGCAAAAAGTCGGCCGATAAAGTCGGCTCCAGGAAAAATTCGGGACTTTTTGCCGACTTTTTCCACACTGATCCAAACTGTTCTCGACTAATTTCCACGTAACACAAGTTTTGACGACTCTTCAACACTAATTCAGACTTGATTACATGGTTGCACTGACCAATTGTGCCAACGAGTCAAGCCACAAACTGACTTGCTTCCTCAAGGATCTCGATCCACTTTTGATTCGCCACGATACCCCAGATAGTCTCTCTTCTCAACAATGATATTTTTTGGGCTTCCTTGCGACCATGATGCATCAGCGGCTGGTATCGAGCAGTTTTGGCCCTCCCTTTAGCACCATGGCCACATAGTATCAATCTCTCTTCCTCGTATTCTTTGGGCAGTCATGTGCTTTCCAACTCACTATCCTCTGTAGCAACATGAGAGAACAACTCAACATGTCAAACATGTCGAATTTTGATCCTGCATACTCCTACAGCAATGAAAGTGGTTGATTCTCCTCTTAGACGCTCAGGGACCTACGTTAATAAGCCCGATCCACTCAAGACATTATTTGACTTGTGAAATAATGTGCTCGTCTATTGGAATCACGCCCTGAAGAGTTTAAGACAAGTCCAACTAAAGTTGCACCCAGCTGCCTGAGATTTTTCTCCATGAGCTCAGAAAAATACACCCCTAATGCCAATATTCTTCAAGATTAGTCGCAAGGTGGCGTTCACTGTTACATATGGGCCGAATGGCTGCACATTCACTCAAATCGCTCGAAAAAGGGAACTCGCACCCAACCTTTGACGTAGAGAAATTATATTTAGCCTATAGATTCGGATCTGACTAATCTATCATTTGTGTTTTAGGAGAAAACACAAATTTGGCTGCTAAAAGAAGAAACTTGATCCACCAATAAAGAACTCGCCCTTCGGTAAGATGGTAATTAGCTGATAAAATCCTCAGTCTGGCAGGATGCACAGCTCTAATACCACTGTAATATCCCAAACAGGATATTTTGTAGAAATCTAATTGAACCAAAATTAATCCATAAAAATTTCCATTTATTTTAACAGAACATTGCCATGTAAAAATATAACCAATAGCATACGGCAAAATAACAACAAAATGAATAGGAACAATCTCAACTTTTATTATAATAGAAACCAGGGTTTACATGTTGATACAAAAAATAGTAGAGATGGGAAATTGGCCTTAAGAATCTGCTCCAATGCTATGTTGGCCTCCAAACTGAACTAAACTGCACTGCTAAGCTCTCTTGTGAATTCTGGATGAATGCACCAAGGGAAGGTGGGTACTCGCCCAACCTCACTGAATCACCCGAGGGTTTCCTTCCTGAGGCTACAAATGAAATAGAGAATCGGGTTCTCAAACCTCTCATACAAGAAGAAAATCAAATCCAAGATGTCCCCCAATAGCCTCCTCCTCTTTTTATAGATATGATGGACCTCTCTAGAACCTCCTATTTTATTATTATTTTAATCTTTGAGCACATATCCCTCTTTTTAATTCAATTAAAATATCTTTTTAATGTGGGAAAATGGTAAATTGGCCACTATGCCTCCTCAGACTACTGAAACTCACTTCTAGCCATCTCATCTTGTAGATCTTCTCGTTCCGGTTCCAATGAGCTAATACACTAAGGTGTTTTGTCAAGTATTCCTCCCAGAATGCCACCTTAAGTGTAATTAATTTAGTCAGGCCCATTAATAAACTCTATTTTTTAAAAGTTGTCGGAATGCACCGAAATGAAAGGCAAACTGTGCAGATGATGGAATATACCAAGTGAATGTCATTGGACGTCATAGAAACTCCTCAAAACCCCTCCAAAAGCCCCTGGGCCCACTGATAGAGTAAACCAGCTCCTATGACCTAGCTGCCTTCAAACCTAGAAGTCCATCTTGACCATGCCGTAAGGGAAACCAGAAAAAGGAACATGACAAAATTACCAGATGTCTACAACAGCAGTGCAATCATTTAACAAGAATGGAACATCATATAATCGGTGTATTACAAGTAATATACCGGAGGGACAAGATACAAGAACTAGAATTAGCAACAAAGTAAAGAATCCAAGTGGCATGAACAGAAGAATAAGTAGGCTGGCTTACAATCCTAATGGCATGGAGAGAAGAATAAGTTTTCTTGCTTATTGGTTTAAAAGTCCAAATTTAGGGAAAACCATGTACAGACTTCTTAAAATGATGTACTGATATATGCTTTCACTTGAAAAAGGTTCCAACATTCTCGGGATAAACAAATCAAATCCTAAAAGACCAAACTGTGCCCAGGCTAGTAGACAAGTCAATCAAGGTGGTCACTAAATGGTTAACATAATGACAGCATTATCAATATCTCCAATACCATTGCTGTCAAAGTTATATGCCTCAGCTAACAAGAACATCAGACTACACACAAGGTTGTTCCATTTTCAGGAACTTTCTCAAACTCAAAATCAGGATCATATACTTATTCATTCAGTCTTCACAGGGCTAGTAGATCCATCTTGGATGTTTAGTAGGCCTGGGAGCTAGGGTGAAAAACAAACTATTTCTTCACTGATGACTAAAGCAATTTAGTAACATTTAATATGATTATACTTGGATGACAAAACAGTATGAGATGAAAAAAATAACAGAAACATTATGAATGCATTATGGAATGCTCAATAAAGTTACTCCAAAGCTAGGTGAGCTTCAAAGTTAACTCTTCTATATTTTTTCACGAAAAGAGGATTAAAGAATGTCCATTAATGGAATCTTCAAAATTGTATGGAAACTAACTTTGAAAGGAATTGGAATGCACAAGCTTCACCTTCCATCATCTGGAACACATTAAAAATAAACTGAGAAAACATGTTGCATTATAACACTAACTAGCTGAAATATATCACCTCATATTCAACTTAGCGTTTTATTGAAAACTGCACAACTGACACAGAAATTATGCAAATGGGCTGTCTACTGCAAGAAAACCTTCAAATGACATAAAGAGTCGAATAATAATAGAGAAAAACAAACCAGATCACAAAGTATGGGATTCTTTATTAGATTCTCCAATCTTTCACCATGTGCTGTGCCAACCAACATCACTCCTCTCTCTGCAATAGTACGACAAGCAAGAGCCTCTGCTTCAGTGCCAATCTCATCAACAATGACCACCTCTGGCATATGGTTCTCAACAGCTTCAACCATAACTTTATGCTGTAATGATGGTTCTGGGACTTGCATCCTCCGTGCACCCCCTATTGCAGGATGAGGAATGTCCCCATCCCCTCCAATTTCATTACTAGTATCCACAATAACCTGTTGCAATTTTGATATTTGATTTGTGCAGCTAGCAACAAAACATAAAGAAAATAGTATAAGAATGTCTCTAATAAGTAAACAAGTTGTTATGACATACCACTCTTTTATGCAATTCATCTGCTAGAACTCGAGCTATTTCACGCATGACAGTGGTCTTTCCCACACCAGGCCTAACAAGTCATAGAGAAAACATTTAGAAAAAAAATAATCCATGTTTTTGATGAAATAAATATCATTGGAAAAAACTTTAAAAAAATATGTTTCTTAAACTGCACCAATCTACCTGCCTAGAAATAAGATGCTTTCTCCATAAGGTAAAAGATCACGGACCATGTCAACATGACCAGTCACTGCACGGCCAACTCTACAAGTCAAGCCAACAATAACCCCCTTCCTGCTCCGTACTGCAGATATTCTGTGAAGAGTACCTTCAATGCCTGCTCGATTGTCACCCCCAAACTCACCAACAGCAGCCTGGGCCGCCTCCAATTCCTGCCTTGAAATCTGTTCATGCAAATGTTAAATTGAAATTTGACTAGTTGATAATACTAACTTTTTTAGACTCACAATGTCTAAAACAAGTTACAATCACAAGCATAGCAATTAGACGTTTGTGCATGATTTTCTGTTGAACATAATGATCATTTAGGAAAATTTTTCCATTTCAATCTCTCAATGGTGTTGTTGACACCTTAGGGGTAACTACTTCTGGATCCACCCTTTTAGGTTCTTAGTGTTCCAACTTGCATGAGCTGTCTTGCTTATGCCATCCACACTCAGACTTGTTTCATCCACTTCTCCTTCATACATATGATGATCTCACCACACATTAGTTCTTGATTCTTTCAGATGCCTCAGCTATGGTATATCAACTCCTATCTCTTACACCTTCGATAACACATGCACTTATAGATGGTACACCATATGTTTCCACACACATGGTGCTCTGCTCTCTTGGTTTAGCATGTTACTTTAGTTGTTGTTCTATGATTCCATGTATGGGTTTCTTACTTAGACATAATGTTATTTCTTATCCAAGTTGTGAACGTGGTTGGCATCAGTGTATCTAATAATGTATCATAACACTCTTAAATTTTGTCCTTTTGTGTTAGGGGATACCATGGTGGGTCATAGTTTGCTTCGAGGTAAGTGCCATCACCTCTGAGTCAAGATGTACCACTAGAGAACTAGGTGGAATGTAGTGTACTTACATCCCAACCATACTTGACACTTTTCATCTTTCCCTTTCACTTCCATTCCATCCATCAAATTTCCCTGCTCATGATCAACTTATCATAAGTCATTCGTCAAGGTCCTAAGCAAATTAAAGAAGACCCATGTGTAAGAGCTTTCAAAGTTGAAAAAAGTGAAAGCGCTTGAGGTATTTGCAGCATAAAAAGTTAAAAGCCAAAAAATAATAATGCTAGAGCTATGGCACCTCATTAGAAAGCCCTTACTCCTAAGTCCTATATTTAACAATGCATACTCACAGAAAAAAGCGTGAGTTTTTGAAGCATCTTTTGGTGTTCTAGTCTCAAACTTTGTGGAGAGGCTAAAACACATGAGATCTCCAAAACCCATAAATAGTTTTTGGAAATTCCACCTAGAAACAGCTCAATTAATTTAATTAGTCGATAATTAAAAATGTCTAAGTCTAACTTAGGGAAATCAATTAATTAATAGGTATTAATTGAGAAAGGTGAGAATTCTCTAGAAACTAACATGGGTCAACTCAGAGATGATCTATGTTGTTGATGAGGACTTAATCATGGTCATTGGTTCCCCAACGAGAGATTATAAGAGGAGGTCGATGGGATAGATGGCACAGTGAAGATACTCAATGATCAAGGTAGTATGATTCTCCAGTAGCAGGTGATTCAGTAGTGAGATCGAGTAGAAGGTGGCAGAGGGGCAAATTTTCAAAGGACTTTCCAGTTCTGGAAGAGTCAAGAGAGGAGGTCGTATTATTTCTCCAGGAGGTTGCACAGGGGTTGCACAGAGCCTCAAGAGGGAAGTTTTATTTAGCTGAGCAGGAGGAGGATTCAGTTACCAGAGTCCAGGATAATTTTCCTGTGGGATGGACGATTTCTTTCCAAAGTAGTAGCAATCAGTCAGAGGTAGATTTGAGGCAGGATTGGGCTGAGAGTTTGAGGGCCTGCACAAGGGTGACACAGGAGCTGTGTAGAGGAGGCCAAGTTTTCTAGTTCAAGTGGCAAGACTGAGCCAGGATTGCTTGAGGAGGGTAAATTCCCTCAGATATTTTTGCCAATATTTCTCGCAGAGAGGATCGCCAGTTTGGGAACCATTTTATTGTATTCAGAATTCCTACTGTTACTTAATAATAAAACCCTCATCTGCTTCATCGGTTTTCCCGGATTGGGTTTTTCTGGGGACAATTGTCCAAAAATAACGGTGTTAATTTGTGTGTGTGATTGATCTAAATTTCTCAGTTCCACATATTTTATTTCCACGACATAATTTTTATTTATGAAGAATTGCAGTGTGAATTATTCGTTCTTTACCATAGTAAATAAACTGCTTAATAATTAACCAGTTAGAAGAATAATTTCCAATAGCTGCATTTCAAGGAATTTTCACATGGTATCAGAGCCATTTTGTTCAAATCAGTAGGTTAGAGATAAAGAGGGAGAAATTTTTTGTTCAAAGGGAACAATACAATTTCTCTAGGGTTTGCGCAAGGCCTAGCCAGGCAGTGCAAATAGCAAAGCAGAAGTTTGATTTCCAATTGCAGAGTAGCAAGAAAAGTTCGAATTGATCAAAGCATAGCTCTAGCAGGTAGAGGTAGAGCCAGAAAGTAATTCCAGAGAGCAACGCAATAGAATCATCCAACATATTCAAGCAGAAGAGGAAGAGGAAGAGAAATTGCACACACATAGGGAATTTCTCTTAGAAGGTTTCTAGTTTCAGAAATCAAAAAAGTTCCAGTTGCAGTAGGTAGTAGTAGCAGGCATATTTTCTCACTCCACGTAGGAGTGCTAGTAGCAATGCTAGCAGTCGAGCAGCTGAAAGAGGGATATTTTCGTCCTAGGTCGAGTTTTTGCGGTGATGGCTTCAACAAGACTCCGAGATTGTAATATCCCAAACGGGATATTTGACTAATTTTGTAGAAATCTAACTCAACCAAATTTCTTCATAAAATTACCATTCATTTAACTGAACATTACCATGTAAAAATATATTCAATAAAATATGGCAAAATAACAACACGATGGACAGGAACAATATCATCTTTTATTATAATAGATAAATTGGGTTACATGCATATACAAGAAAAATAGCTAAGATGAAACATTGGCCTCCAAGATAATCTACTGCACTGCACCGGCCCTCCAAACTAAACTGAAATGCCACTGCTAAGCTCTCTTGTGAATTCTGGATGAATTCACCAAGAGGAGATGTGTACTTGCCCAATCTCTCTAAGCCACTTGAGGTTTTCCATCCTGGGGCTACAAATGACGTAGAGAATTGGGTTCTAAAACCTCTCATACAAGAAGAATATCAAATCCAAGATGTCCTCTAGTGGCCTCCTCCACCTCTTTTTATAGATCCGACGGACCCCTCTAGAACCTCCTATTTTATTATTATTTTGATCATTGACCACATTTCCCTCTTTTAATTTCAATTAAAATATCTTTTTAACATGGGAAAATGGTAAATTGGCCACCATGCCACCTCAGGCCACTAAAACTCACTTCTAACTATCCCATCCTATAGATCTTGTTCCATTTCCAACGAGCTATTTCAATAATGTGTTCTGTCAAGTATTCCTCCCAGAATGCCACCTTAATCGTAAATAATTGATTCAAGCCCATTAATAACTCTGTTTTTTTCAAGTTGTCAAAATGCAGCGGAACAAAATGCTGTAATATCCCGTTTCGGGGATATCTCTAAAACACGGATAACTCCAACCAGAGATGGACTGGGAGGGCATTTACAGGGTATTCCGCCTCTGGAAGAGGACGAGATCCAGAGGCTACCTGGCCCTTTCCAGACTCTGTCTAAGAGTGAAAGATAAACACACCAAGTGGTATAGAACTAGAATGCTCAGAAATATAAGTAAATAACAGTGCAGTAGACATATAATAACAGAGAAAGAAATTACGGCAACTCATCCAGAAAGCATAGAGAGGAAATGTTGAGCCATTTTATTAATCTGAGAAATATAATGAAGTACAATAGGTGATCAGAGTGATGGCACCTAATCTTGCTCAAGGCAAGTGAAGAAACACTCTCAGAAAATACAGGAAATGGCTGCTCTATGAACTGCGTCCCAGCTGCTGGAAAACTGCCGTGTAGCCGCTACTGCTGGAATGGAATGAAGACTAGAGGTTGATCCCCTTGCCGGAATGAGCTGAAAATCTTCAAAACTCCTCTTCTCACCAACTTGGACAAAACCCAGAAACCATATCAAAAATGGCCAACGCCCGAAAATCACTAGAAAATGCTTCCTCAAGGAATTACGCTGGCCTCCAAGGCTCTGCGCAGAGGCTAAATGGAAATAGCTGAAACACCGCCTCAAACTCCGCCAAAATCCTCCTGTAGGCAAAGGCTGACCCTCTGCTCAAAATCTCGGCTGAATCTCCTGCAGAAACCCCGATCCGGAGCACCTCCAAAAAGGGACTACGTCCTCTCTCCCAGTGACTGCGCAGTCTCTATAAGCTCCCGCTCTGCAACAAACCCAAACAACAAAACTACTCACAAAATACTGAAGAACTAACCTTGCCCGAGCAGGCACTCGAAGTCCCCCGGGGCTAAGGGCGAGATCTCCGACCGGAGACACTCAATGCACTAAACAGTGTTGCAGACAGGCTAAACAGCCAGCGTGCTCAAGAAGACAAACGTCTCACTCAAAATCATCAACTCCAGAATGAATCAAATGAGGAGGCTCCTCCATCTTTTATAGCGTTGGTTTCCCTCCGAAACCCCAACGTAGCCTCTCTCTCCTCACGTGCTCATCCTCATCTGCACTGAAGCTTCTAGAGTGTACGTGGACCCCCTCCTCTACGTGGTGTTTGGCCCCGCTTGGCTCCCCTTAAGTCATAACGCTGTGCTACTAGGAGGACGTTTTATTTCACTTAAGTGAATTAGACCCTCTCGACTCACTTTTTATTTATTTACAAACTATAGACGACAAAACTATACAAAATCGAATATTCCAATTAGTTATCGCTAATTAGGAATATTACAGTCTCCCTCGGCAAAATGTTGCTTGTCCTCAAGCAACTGAAGTGATGGATGCTGCAAAATCTTCTCGCTCTCCCAAGTGGCATCCTCATCCGGCAAATTCTTCCACCTCACCAAGAATTCCCGGACCGTCCTGCTCCGTAACCCCCTCTCTCTGGTATCAATAATGGCCTCTGGCTGCAATACCAAGTGCCCCTCATCATTTGTAGGTGGTAGCTCCTCTGTCACTGTCACCTGCTGCCCCAGCGCCTTCTTCAGGCATGATACATGGAAAATGTTGTGGATCTTGCTGCCTTGGGGCAGCTCCAACTCATATGCAACCTGCCCAATCCTGCGTATCACCCTGTATGGCCCATAAAAGCGAGGCTTGAGCTTCTCAGCTCCCTTCTGCTTCAGCGATGACTGTCGGTATGGCTGTAACCGTAGGTAGACCAAGTCCCCTACCTCAAATTGTCTCTCCACTCGACCTCTATCGGCATACAGCTTCTGCTGGTTCTATGTTGTACCCATATTGTCCTTAAGAGCTCGGAGGATGTCCTAACTCTCTTGGATCCAAATCTTGGCTCTATGAGCCTTGCTAGCACCGAACATCACATCAGAAAAAGATAAAGGATGGTACCCATACAAAGCATAAAATGGTGACATACCAATAGACATGTGATGTGTCGAGTTGTAGCAGTACTCCCCCAAATGCAACCATCTCAACCATGCTCGCTACTGCCCACTAACATAGTTACGCAAGTAGCCCTCCAGCCACTTGTTAACTATCTCCGTCTGTCCATCCGTCTGTGGGTGATAACTGGTACTCGGTGTCAACTCCGTCCCCACCAGTCGGAAAAGCTCCTGCCAAAATCCGCCCATGAAGCGGCTGTCCCTGTCACTAATGATGGTCTTAGGAAGACCATGCAGCCTGAAAACCTCTCTGAAGAACAGCTCGGCCACCTGTGCTGTTGTGTAATGCGCGGATATGGCGAAAAAGTGCGCATACTTCGTCAGCTGGTCAACAACGACAAAGATACAATCCTTGCCCTGCACCATGGGCAACCCTGTGATGAAGTCCATCGATATGCTCTTCCATTTCCCCTTCGAAATGGGTAGAGGCTGCAACAATCCTGCGGGATGGCTCATCTCCCCCTTGTTCCTCTGACAAACATCGCACTCCCTGATGTGCTGGAGTACGTCCTCCTTGAGGCCCTTCCATGAGAACCTCTCTCTAATGGCCCTGTAGGTTTTGGTAAACCCCTGATGGCCTGCCAATGGAGAATCATGTGACACCTGGAGTATCTTCTTCTTGAACTGAGACCCCTCAGTCAAAAAGATCCTGTCCCTGTAATAGATGATCTCATCAACCACCTTGTACCTGTCATCCGCTACCTGTCCATCCAGCACCTCACATGCAAATCTGTCCTTGGAGTACTCCACTAAAAGTCGAGCCCTCCAATCTATATCCAAGCTCATAAGAGATAACGTGACTGGTCTATGTGAAAGGGCATCTGCTACCACGTTATTCTTACCCTTGACATACTCAATGTCAAAGTCATATGCTGGGATCTTACTGATCCACTT
This sequence comes from Pinus albicaulis, assembly GCA_034641835.2. Classification (NCBI taxonomy): domain Eukaryota; kingdom Viridiplantae; phylum Streptophyta; class Pinopsida; order Pinales; family Pinaceae; genus Pinus; species Pinus albicaulis. The sequence goes on from CM076580.1 coordinate 611,600,954, forward strand.
CTGCTGCCTCTCCTGTAGCTGCTTCTGCTCCAAAAAGAACCTGAGGCTGTTGTGGTCAATCCTCACCCTGAACCTGTTCCCTACCAAATACTGTCAGAATTTGGCCAAGGCATGCATGATGGCCAACATCTCCTTGTCGTATATAGAATACAACCTCTCATGCGGAAGGAGCTTCCGGCTCTCAAAGGCTATAGGGTGTCCCCCCTGCATCAATACTGCGCCGATCCCCTCTCCCGACGCATCACACTCCAAGACAAATGGCTGCGTAAAATCCGGCAATGCAAGCACGGGGCAGCTACTCATCACCTCCTTGAGCCTATCAAAGGCTCGCTACACTATATCTGACCAACTGAATGCCCCCTTCTTCGTCAAATCTGTAAGGGGTGCAGCAAGTTGTGAGAAGCCTCTGACGAACTTCCTGTAATAGGTACATATCCCAATGAATCCTCGAAGTTCCGTCACGTTCCTTGGCTCCAGCCAATCTCTAATGGCTCTAATCTTCTCCTCATGGACCCTCACTCCGTCCACTCCAATAATGTGACCCAAATACAACATCTCCGTCATCCCAAACTCACACTTGGAGAGCTTAGCATAGAACTGTTGCTCTTCCAAGATGCGTAGTACTGCCTCTATATGCTGGAGATGCTCCTCCCAAGTCCTGCTATATATGAGTATGTCATCGAAGAAAACCAATACAAACTTCCTCAGATGACTACGGAAGATATGGTTCATGCAAGACTGAAAGGTGGCTGGTGCATTGGTCAGCGCAAAAGGCATAACCAAAAACTCAAAGTGCCCATAATGACACCTGAAGGCGGTGTTGGGAATGTCCTGTTCCCTCACGCGAATCTGGTGGTACCCTGATCTCAAATCAATCTTCGAGAAGAACTTAGCTCCTCTCAGCTCATCCATCAACTCATCCATCCTGGGTATAGGGTACCTGTTCTTTAGAGTCTTCTTGTTCAGGGCGCTGTAGTCAATGCACATCCTCAAGGTGTTGTCCTTCTTCTTCACCAGCACTACAGAAGAAGCAAACGGACTCGTGCACGGTCTGATGTGTCCAAGAGCCAACAACTCCTGGATGGCCCGCTCAATCTCATCCCGATAGGCTTTGGGATGCCTATAGGGGGTAGTGATCACCGCCTGAATCCCCTGCTCAAGCTCAATGGTGTGCTCAAACCCTCGATCTGGTGGCCGACCTGGTGGTATATCCCCAAACACTACCTCATGCCTATCAAGGATAGCCTATATATCTGGATGAACTACCCGATCGGTGGTCTCTGCCTCTGATGCCAGCAGCTCAACCGCCCACTCTTTGTCTCTCTTCCAGAAGTCTGCCTCCATCCGGTGTGCCGAAACTGTCTGAGGTGGGTAAGTATGCATCCCGCGGATCTTCTCATGCTTCCCGGTCTTCTTGTCATCCCACTCCATCTCTAAGGCCTCCCAATCCGTGGTGACCTTCCCCAGAGTAATCAACCACTGAACACCCAATACCACATTGGTATCTGGTATGTTGACCATGAAAAAGTGATCGGTCACGGTGTAGGTACCCATCGTCACTGCCAACTCCGAAACATACCGGGCACACTGCATCGTCTGGGCTCCTGGGACCAAGACTGAAAACCCGTCAAAGCTCTCGGTCGGTACATCCCTCCGCTCGACCAACTGTGCATCAATGAAGTTGTGGGTCGCCCCACTGTCAACCAACACTGACACTCGTTGGCCACGTGCTGTCCCTCGTACGCGCAACGTCAAATACTTAGGAACACCTCGCAAAGCTGCAAGGGCCCCTCCTGTGGGTGCAAAAGCTGCACCTCCTGTCCCTGGAGGTGGAGGCGGCAACTGATCCTAGGCCCTCTGTCTATCTCCTACCTCCTCATCATCCTCCTCATCCTCTTCCCCGCTATCATCGGAGAAGACCTCAATGAAGTGTGCTTTGCCAGCAGCACACCTATGCCTTGGTGCCCACAGCTCCTGACAAGTGAAGCACAATTGCTTCTTCCTCAACTCCCTCCTGGCATCATCATCTATCTGTGCCCGTCCTGGATTCCCCTTTGGAGGAGGAACCCTCACATCCTTCCCCTTGGGCTAGAAACGCTATCTCTGGGGGTAAGGTGTCCGCATCCTGGGCAATGCATCTTGTAAGTCTCTGGTCCTGCTGATAGCATCCTGGAGTGTAGCTGGTCTAGTAGATCTGACTAGACCTCGAAGTGGCTCGGCCAATCCCTCCACAAACATATAGATCATCCGTGTCGTGGATAGATCTGGCACCATCACCGAAACCCTCAAGAAATCTGCAATGTAAGTCTCTGGGCTCCCTGTTTGCTTGAGCCTTGTCAGCTCAACAAAATGTTGTTCCGGATCCCTCCGGTCAAAACGCTCCATCAATCTCCTGGTAAACTCAGCATATGTCGTCACTGTAGAGTGTCCGAGTGTAACCATCCCATGGAACCACCAATCCTGGGCCTCACCATCCAAATGTAAGTCGCCACCTTGATGACCTCCGTCTCCGACATCTGGTTAAGCTGGAAATAGATGTCCAGCTTCTCCACCCAAGACTTTGCCGAACTGTTTGATGATCCATCAAACGTAGGCAAATGGAATCTGCTAGAGGCACGGTGGGAATCTCCATCATGATAATGTCGGTGCCCTCTATGATGGTCACAGGCCGCTGGAGCTGCACAAATTCTCGGAATGTAAGAGCATCCCTGAACACTTGCCTGTAGGCCTAATACTCTGCAAAATACTCATCTAAGTGTCCAGGCTCTGCCTCCTACTAGGCTCCTGCCCCTGTATCTACCCCTAGGAAAGTGGGCATGGTAGAGCAGGTAGGTGCACGTGAAGCCATCCGCTGAGGAGTATCATGCTGAGCAGCACCTTGCTCTGGCAAATGGTGGGATGTACCTGATCCCTCTCCGACCTGGAAAACCCGAGGGGTCTCACGCTGTTTAGCCTCTACAGCGGTGCACCTCTGACCCATCACCTCAACCTGTCTGGCTAACTCCTGCACTGATTTGAGGAGCTGCTCCGCAAATCTCTTCCCATCCTCGTCTGCCATCGGAATCCCCAACTTTGAATATAACGCAGGTGTCCTCTGTTCTGCGTCTGTCACAGGCTCCTCCTGTTCTTTGTTCACCACTCGAACACGGTCTCCGTACTTCTTGCTATAGCAAATAGATGGTCTTTTCCCCAGTGTCATAGACGACTAGCTCCACAGGTTGAGCCAGAACTATGCTCTGATACCACTGTATTATCCTGTTTCGGGGATATCTCTAAAACACGGCAAAACTCCAACCAGAGATAGACTGGGAGGGCATTTATTGGATATTCTGCCTCTGAAAAGTGGACGAGATCCTGAGGCTACCTGGCCCTTTCCAGACTCTGTCTAAGAGTGAAGAGTAAACACACCAAGTGGTATAGAACTAGAATGCTCAAAAATATAAATAAATAACAGTGCAACAGACATATAATAACAGAGAAAGAAATTACGGCAACTCATCCAGAAAACATAGAGAGAAAATGCTGAGCCATTTTATTAATTTGAGAAATATAATGAAGTACAGTAGGTGATCAGAGTGATGGCACCTAATCTTGCTCAAGGCAAGTGAAGAAACACTCCCAGAAAATACAGGAAATCGCTGCTCTATGAACTACGTCCCAGCTGCTGGAAAACTGCCGTGTAGCTGCTACTGCTGGAATGGACTGAAGACTAGGGGCTGATCCTCTTGCCGGAATGCACTGAAAATCTACAAACCTCCTCTCCTCACCAACCCGAACAAAACCCAGAAACCATATCAAAAACAGCCAACCCCTGATAATCACCCGGAAATGCCTCCTCGGGGAATTACGCTAGCCTCCAAGGCTCTGCGCAGAGGCCAAATGGAAATAGCTGAAACACTGCCTCAAACTCTGCCAAAATCCTCCTGTGGGCAAAGGCTGACCCTCTACTCAAAATCTCGGCTGAAACTCCTGCAGAAACCCCAATCCGGAGCACCTCCAAAAGGGACTGCGTCCTCTCTCCCAGTGACTGCGCAGTCTCTATAAGCACCAGCTCCGCAACAAACCCAAACAACAAAACTACTCACAAAATACTAAAGAACTAACCTCTCCGACCGAAGACACTCAATGCACTAAACAGTGCTGCAGACAGGCTAAACAGCCAACGTGCTCAAGAAGACAAACGTCTCACTCAAAATTATCAACTCCAGAATGAATCAAATGAGGAGGCTCCTCCATCTTTTATAGCGTTGGTTTCCCTCCAAAACCCCAACGTAGCCTCTCTCTCCTCACGTGCTCATCCTCATCTGCGCTGAAGCTTCTAGAGTGTACGTGGACCCCCTCCTCTACGTGGTGTTTGGCCCCCCTTGGCTCCCCTTAAGTCGTAACGTTGTGCTACTAGGAGGACATTTTATTTCACTTAAGTGAGTTAGACCCTCTCGACTCACTTTTTATTTATTTACAAACTATAGATGGCAAAACTATACAAAATCGAATATTCCAATTAGCTATCGCTAATTAGGAATATTACAAAGGCAAATTGTTCAGATGATGGAATATACCAAGCAAATGCCATCGGACATCATAAAAACTTGTCAAAACCCCTCCAAAAGCCCTTAGGCCCACTAATAGAGTAAACCAACTCCTATGACCCTGGGAGTCCATCCTAACCGTGCCGTAAGGGAAACCAAAAAAAAGGAACATGAAAAATCCTCCCGCCCCCAGATTACTTCCCCTCAAGAAATCCATATTTGTCGATTAACCTGGTGATCCAGTGCAACTGAGAATCAATATGTGGATCCCATACAAACCACTGGGTGATACCATACCTTTGTGCCACCCATCCAAGAACATATCCCTTAATGCTTTGATCCCAAACTAAACTCTGACTCGTCCTGCCATCAACAGATCCTCCTGGATCCCAATGCCACCATGGCCAATCGTCAACACCTCTATCCCATGGCTCTAGTTGTGCTTTGTCTCCATCTATAGTTGTTGATCCCTCAATAGAATACCTACCCATCACCTCTATCCAGTCTAACCCCTGACTCATTCCAATGCCAATCCCACTCTGTTGATGTTGGACTAGTGCTACTGGAATACTGATGAATTGTCAATCCACATCCCACTGCCCGCTGAAGCATGCATTAACCCTCTCATCTAAGGTCTCATGTTGTATCGTGCCCCGTGTTACCACTCAAACCAGCAGGGGACCTAAAAGGGACTCCTAAGACGGCAAATGCTAGGTCAAGGGCAACAATCGAGACTTAACCCATTATCACCACAGCTAAGACTCCCTGCTCTCTACGAATTTTCACCGATGGGAGGAGACCCGGTAATTAGGAAGTCACTTATAAAGGAAGGATCAACAAATAGATGTGAAGTGAGCTTAAAGACCCTTTCCCTATGGTAGGATTAAGGATGGAGCTTGCTTGCTCTTTAAGCAAGGTACAAGACTTTCTAGGGAAAGGAGGTGAGGATTTAAGGGTTAGTTAAGGGAATATGACTTGAAAAGGAGTTTCCCAATCTCTAAAATTCTTATAGAACTTGGATACTCGAATTTCCATTGATGAATTGTCTTTGATGAGAAATGGGACCACATGGGGCCAAGTGGACCCATCCCAAGTTAAGGGGAGGGAGTCTTGCAACCAATGATATTCTTCACCTGACTAAGGCAAGGGGAAAGGATCAAACAAGAATTTTCACCTAAAGATGTCAAATTGATCCTATGAGGTACTAGCCTTGGGAACACTAGGGAAAATTTTGATCCTAGACCTAGGGCTTGGGATATCTCGCAATCCCACAATCGGAATCTCTTCAAATTCAAAGGAGACATTAAGGACACACCAGCGCAGTAGGGCCTAGGAGATCGAAATTTTTCTAGAGCTAAATTTCCAGGAAATTGATGCCCTAGGTGACCCAGCGTGGCTAGACCTAGAAAAGGGAGGAAAAGGTGAAAGAATATGGTTTAAATGACCACCCCTTCATGGTTCGGTGCTTAGTTCCTCTTGGGGATATGGAGTCAGTGAGAATTATGAAGATGAACTTTGTTTCTTGTTCAAGGAGGCTCTCAAAGTCGACTCCGTCCAATGTTAAGGGAAAGAGAAGAAAAGTGACCTTAAAAGCATTTATACTTCGTTACAAATGGAAGAGGCTTAATGAGATAACTCAATCTCTAGGACAATTCATTTCATAAAACATAGTCCATACATGGAGATAAGCTAAATAGAAACATAATTCCACATTGATGTCATAAATGCATGCAACAATTAGCCCTAAAATAGCGAAAATCTCATATCTGATGTATGCAGCAAAATGAAAGAAAATAGCGTTAAAATTGCACTTACATGTAAGAGAATATATCTAACCATCAACACAACTGCAATATAAGAAGCTCCAAGATAAGAAGAACCCAATCCATACATCAAAATTTATCCATTCTCCAAAAATACCCACCAAGGAAAAAGTGTGAAGTTCTCTAAGGAGAGTATGATCCCAATCCATGTGATGATCTAAAATGAATCCATCCAACTCCTATTTATACACTCATTAGGAGTTTGAATTACCTAATGGGCATACATTAGCCCATAAAAATAAAATAATGTGCAAATTAACTAAGTTTTGGTGACAAGCCCACCAAGCTAGCTCACAAATAAAATAATAAGTCTCTCAAGAGGTCAAATAAGAATCTATGCATGTTGTAGGGCCCTCCAAGAGGCCTGATGAGGTCCATAAGTGCCATAATGATGAATAGGATCCTCAAAAGTGATGGACAAGGCGGTGGCCCCTTGTTCTCCAAACAATAAACCTGTGGTGCTCCCACTAGGTGTGGGGGCACACCAATGATGTCATGTGTCACCATATAAGACGAAGATGCCTGTAGACCATCTATAAGGGCTCAGATGATGGAATGAATGTTGACATGTCATCGTATAAGTCCTAGGACACCTGCCAAGTGTGTGGTGCACCTGTGGGGCCAGCTGGGCATAGTGTACGAAATGCATCTTCCTCGTCCAAAATCTCTAGCAATCTTTGAACATCTCTGGGGATCCATGGAGTGTTGTCTACTGTTGTGGAGGCCCATGGCTCTCTACACACACCCTATATGTGCCAATGTAGCCCTTTGGAAGGTTAGGACCCCATATAGGGAAACGAAACCCAAATGGACACCATCTGCAATCCTGCATGAGATCCACTACATCCCCTAGCCTTCTAGTACAACAAGTAATTAAAGTAAATGGGTAAAAGAGCTTACAAACCATGGACAACAACAAGTGGACAGTTCATAATGGCATGCCCTTCCATAGTGGGTTTTGGCGTGTGCTAATGTCTCCAAGCTTCAAAGGGAGCTAGCCAAGTACCGTATTAGATGGTTTCTACCTTTAGAGGGGATAGTATGTCCAAGGTACATCCCTCAAATGGTGGTGACATGTGATAAAGAGGTGAAATGGAATAGGGAATGATAGGGGCAATCTTGGGCCACATATCGGGGCACAAGGGCAGCCTGTAATATCCCAAATCAGGAATAGACAGTAATACTAAGCACAATAGACTAAAAACTACAACAAAGAAAAACACGCCATTAAAACACATAAATTGGAACCAAAAACAACTGCTAAGCCATTTTACTAATTTTCTTGGAATGAGTATTGTTGACCACTGGAGTGGAACCTGATTATTATGTGAAGACTCCATGCCCAATGATGAACCAGAGGACACTTGTGCCATCAAATATCATCAAATATCATCAGTTCAACAGAGTTTTTAAACTCTACTTCTTCTTCTTATCACTTTCTTCTTCAGTCCTCAGATTTCGCAGCTCTACGGGGATATTGTATAAATGTCACTAGCATGATGAATAAAGCCATGTAACAGGCCTAGGATGTTGGGACTCGATCAGCAAGCGAGTACACCTTGGAGTGTTTTTTTTACTTTGTTAATTATTCCTTCTTTTTAGCGGCAAATAATTTTCTAGGTTTTTTCACTCATTGCATTACCCCAAAGCCGGGGTGACGGCTTGAAGGTTGAGCCCCTAATGCATCTTAGTGTCTAGATTCAATGTATATTACCATGCTAGGTCATCTCTGAAATTTCGCGGATTTGACTAGGTCTAAGTAAGATTTTTTAATAATTAAAAATTTCCCACAAAACGGGAATTTTTAATTAATTTCTATGTAATGATGTAAATAAGTGGTCTTCGAAAATGTCTAGGGTGTGTGACTACTTGAAAATCATCCTCAGAGGCCAGACGTTATCCTCGGACCCACTTTGAGGGTCAAAAAACGACTTATGGTCCCTCAAAGACTAATTTTTCTAATGTCAATGGCAAAAATGAGGAAAAAATTCAAAAAAATGAAAATTTGGAAAATTTTAGAAATTTTTCCAAAGTCAAAAAAAGTCAAATTTTGACGTGGAAATTATGTGGAGAAGCAAAAGATGATGTGGCAGCCATGGGGGCCCATCAGATAAGGTACAACTCAAGTCAAAGTCAAGTGCCAAACGAGAAAGTCAAAGAGGCCCAAGTAGAAATTCACGAGGCAACGTATGGCTAAAGTTCAACTTTGATTTTATTTAAAATCATGTCATAAAATTAAGTTATAAAGTATCAGTGGATGGGGTGGACCCCGCCTTATTCCTTATGTGTGCATAAGTAGGGAAATTTGCACATGTCAAATTAAAAGGCACACATTGGACTGATCTACGCATACAATTCAATGCAACAGCAAAGCATCTCAGCGTATGGCATGGACTTGATCAAGATTATTAGAGAGTATCTCTCCACTTAACTCCACACATGTACGTAGCTCTAATTCATTACAACAAGCATCCAACTCATACAACAGATTGCATAGTCACCCACAGCTCCACGCAGCCAATAAAAGTTCAACACAGGTGTCAAAGAAATCAACGTATGGAATGAAGGAATCAGTTAAGATTTGACTGTGAATATTGTGGAGTTTGTCTCCACATTTTACACATGTTACACTGCCCATCTACTTCATGATCCACACACAACAGATCAACCTCTACGCTGGCAGCGATACACGGATTTGATTGGCAGCGTTGGTATTTGGCTGTAGAGGTGTCAAATCACAAGTTTTAGTTAGAGATTTGTACATGGGACAGCGTTGATTTAAGTGGAGGTTCACAACAATTAACGCACAAGTAAGTCTACACTTGACCAACAGCTAGGAATATGCATATCAGATTTGAAAATATTCGATGGACAGTCAAGGAGTCAAGGCTGCCACCTACAGCAGTCTACAAACAGTGATCTCCAACACTCTCTGCACTTGGACAGTTCTTACAGCCACTTGAAAATTCGTTTTTTCTTTGAAATATTCTCCAGTTTTTGTATAAATTGAGCCTTGGGCTCTCATTGTAATCATGGTTTTTTGAAACTTGTGCTTATTTTTACTATGCCGAAATCGTTATTGAGCTAAATAAAGGAATGTCTTTGGGGTTACTAGCTTCTCTTGTGGTGCATTCTTTGGTTAATGAGGTATACCTGTTTCATTTGATTTTGTTATTCATTTGATTTTACATTGCAATCTAGTTGGTTTTATTTGTGCATTTGCCTGAGGGCACTATTGTCTAAGGAGGGGAGATTTGTCGCTATCTCAGATCTCCTTTGGGCTTGGTATATTTTGTGCTCTTGTTGTAGATTGTTATTTTCGGTTGGATGACAAGCTCAACGTGGCCTCTATATGCCAAGTTTCTTTTGCACTAACAATTGGGTTGCAGAGATTTATGTGTTCAAATGAAAGGTTGCCAAGTCTATTGGAGTGTGAAGACTTCTTCGGTTGGAATAAGTCACCTCCAAGGATATCAAAGATCCCACAAGTTGTTCAAGCCAACAATCTCATAAGACATCAAGAGATTTATTTAAAAGGGGGTTTCATGAGCTCTTTGCTTCTTTTCCATCTCTAAAAAATCATATATTTTATTCCCTCATTTGTGCACATATTGATTTTATCTAGCATTTGAGGCTAAGTTGTTGGATTTAAATCCTAACTCTCACTCATTAAATCAGCTCTTTCAAGTTGATCTTAGTGAGATAATTTGTAATATAAAGTGTATTTTATACTTGCATTGAGTTTCTAACTTTTTCCTTCTCATGCATGTGATTTCCTCTCACATATTTCAGCACTATTTCTTTTGCATGCTAACTCTTTTGCTTGCTTGCCTATAGGTGCTCTTGGAAGCAAATCCAAGTTTGAAGAAAGGGAGCTAAAGCATAAGCTAAGGAACACTTTTCCATTTGGAATCTCAAGTCCAAGTTGCTCCTTATCACTTCACCTCTTCTTCTAAAGCCTCATTCTTTTGAGGAATTGCAACCACCATTCACCTCAAGGCTTTAAGCCTTTACTTTGTAACATCTCACAAGTAAATCTTTAAAATCTTACACTTGTAACTTTGGGAAAGAGTAAGTTTAAAGCGCATATTGTAAGCTCTTCCCAAGCCCCTCATTTCTATAAGAGGGCCTCACTTTCAATAATAAAGAGTTGACTTTTCTTGAGGGAGCTTGGGAAGTTTTTCCCATGGTATCTCACGTACTCATTTAGAGAGAGGAAATCTTTTTGAGTGGTTAACTTTCTTTTGTCTAGTTTTTAATTTGCTCAACTAATTTACTTGCATTCATCATTCTGTTTGCTAATCTAATCTAGTTGCATGTGAATAACTCATATTTTCATTTCATTAATTTCTTAGATCGCATAGTCCTTTAATTTCCTAATTTTCAATCTCATTTGCCATCACTTGCATTTTGTTATCTATTTCTCATTTGGTTAAATTTCACAATATACTACAAGTAAAGAAGCATAGCACTTTCAATTTATGGCAACTTGAGTTATTGTTCTAACTATGAAGCATATTTAATTGAAGCATCTCCATCTTTTACATAGCACTTGCAAACTTACTTTCATATCATATTAGGCATTCTAATTTAGTTGCATAATTAAAATTAACCTCCAAGCATAAGCTTGGTTGATAGAAATCATAAGAAAAAGGCTTTCTTGGAAAAAATTTCCATTTGGTACGAAGTAAGGTAAAAGTGTGTGACCCTGTAGTTATGAAGGTGGCTTGTCCCCTTGTAGGAATGAAGGCACATGCTGGCTTGTAAGACTCAGGGGACAGGTATCGTTAATGACACCTTTGTGCCCTCTGTAAAAATTTATGAATCTTACACTTTATGCAAAAATTATTTATGTTAATCTGGTTATGCTCCTCCTACTTAGACAAGTAATTAACTGAATAAATTAAAGTTAAAGTCGAAGCAAAACACATAACAGATCTCCACCAATCCAGATCTAGAACAAGTTCATGCACACATAGACAAAGTGACACAGTTATTTTTGGACAAATAGTCCCCGGAAAAACCCAATGCGGGAAATCCGGTCTCTGGCTGCTGGAGGGTCTTATTATTAAGAATATTTCTGAATACACAAATCTGGGTTCCAGATCTGGAAAACACAACAGAGAAAACACTAGATCTACAGCTCACTGGCTGATCTAGGGCCAAAATAATGACTGATCCACACCCTCAAACGAGATTTACAGAACTCAGCCAAGATTAGGGCCTAAAAACCCCAGCACTGGCCCTGAAAGCCTTTGCGTCAGCCTCTGAAGCTCCTCAAATCCTCAGCGCTACTCCGAAAGAGACTGCGTTACCCCAGACTGGGTGACGCAGTCACTACACTACCCCTGAAGGGTCTCTGTGTAACCCCTGAGGGTTTCCTGCTAAAAATCACGTTGTCCTTGGAGGGACTGCGTTGTCCTTGTTGCTGCTCCTGCTGCCTTCTTCTGCGTTGTCCTTGAGCTGATCTTTGCCTCTTATGTATTCTAGACCACAGGATCAGATCATCCCCTTGGCCTAAATTCCCCTCTCTGCAGCTGAAACACTTCTGAGAATTCTTAGCAAACCCACCTTAGAATCTCAGCTTAGCTTCAGTTCTCTGCCTCTGTGTGTCTTTACAAATGACCCCAAGCTTTTCCTTTTATACTTTTCTCGTTGACAAATCAACAGCCATGATCAGATCTTGAGTCAATGGCTAAGATTAAAAAAAAGCTTGATCCGTGCGACTTAAGACAATTTCATCACATGTTTAATTAAATTCACTTTAATTTAAAATCTCCTAAACCAGATGAAATTTCCCAAATCAATTTCTGGGTCTTGTAGATCAAGTGTATTCTTGTCCCTCCACAAAATTTGGGAGCTAGAGCACAACTGATACTACCCCAAATACACAAAATCTCAACACTCCCTATTAGCATCAAGGGTGTGCTCTAGCAATACATCACACTATGCCTTACATGACTTTGAGTACTGGTTCTATGCTGCTAAAGCTTGGCTTGCTGCTACTCAACTCTGCACTACTGCTGCTATTCTGTACTGCTGCCCATGACTCTGCCACTACCACTACAACCTCTGTATTGCAGCTTCCTCTCAAAATGTTGCATCTATGCTGCTCATAGCACTGCCACTGCTGATCTGCTACACTGCAACTTCAGTTGTTGAGAGAAACAACTGAATCTCCTACCCAATCTTTGACAAACTAGTCAAATGCACTGCATCCTCATCACTGAAGCTCCATAGGTTACCGATCTGTGCTAGCATCTGAAGAATAATGCATAGCTACAATTCTGCACTGCGTAAGTAGACTCCCTCTGCACTAATGAAGTCACATCAGCCCCTTGTGCTGAAATCTCTCATGTTGCTACTGCACTGCGTTGTCCCTCTGAAGACTTCTATGCTGCTGTAGCTCTGCACTGCGTAAGCAGCTCTGCTCTACACTGTTGAAGTCACATCAGCCCCTGCGCTGCTACTGCTTCTACGTTGTTGCTGCTCTGCTCTGCGGTGCTCCTTCCAATGTTTAGATCTGCCTCTGCTTCATTTCTGATGTGTGCACCCACTGCTCCACTTGTCCTACTACTGTCTTAAGGCTGTCGTCGCTCGCTTGTGATCCAAGAGATGAGCTGCTCAAGGATCCCGCCATCTTCTATGTAGCTCCTCTACATGTCCATGCCACCCCACCTCTGTGGTTCATGAGCACTCATGGCCACGTCATCTTCGGCCATTTGCTCAACAAATCTGTCGGAGCTCCTCCTCTCTATACTAGAGATCTGGATCTAGGATCCTTTACGAACTGGGCACCCTCTGCTCCCTCTGACAACTGATTTCCCTCCTTGGAAATCTACCAAATCAACTATGATTCAACTTCTACTTTGATCCTCTGATAAAAAACTGCAAGTTTCCTTTGGTTAGAAACTCTCTGAGAAGTTGATCTTCTCTCGCTCTTTGTCACTTGTGCTAAGGCTAAAAATCTGAAAACTTCAGAATTTTAACCCCACCAACTCTTCTGAATTTCTGCAGCTTTTCTGCAGTCTTTTCTGGATCTGACAGATTCAGATCTGAATCACACTGGCTGGCTTCAGACCAAACCAACGTTGTTTCTGAGCTGCCTCTGCGCAGTAATTGCGTGGGCTTGCTAGGACACAGCATTGTACAGCGTCACCCTTCCCTCTGCGTGAATCTGCCTCTGAAAATTGCATTGTCCCTTTAGATCTACGTTTATGCTGTTTTTCCAGCTGCTTTCTGCAGCTAGATCCTTCAGACTCTCTTGCTGGTGACCCTCCTAGATCTACAATTGCTCCGATACCATGTAGAAATTTCTGAATCTTACACTTTATGCAGAAAGTATTACTGTTAATCTGGTTATGTTCCTCCTACTTAGACAAGTTATTAACTGAATAAATTCAAGTTAAAGTCGAAGCAAAAAACATAACAGATCTCTACCAATCCAGATCTAGAACAAGTTCATGCACACATAAACAAAGTGACACAGTTATTTCTGGACAAATAGTCCCCGAAAAAACCCAATGCGAGAAAACTGGTCTCTGGCTGCTGGAGGGTCTTATTATTAAGAATATTTCTGAATACATAAATCTGGGTTCCAGATCTGGAAAACCCGATAGAGAAAACACTAGATCTACAGCTCACTGGCTAATCTAGGGCCAAAATAATGACTGGTCCACACCCTCAAACGGGATTTACAAAACTCAGCCAAGATTAGGGCCTAGAAACCCCAGCGCTGCCCTGAAAGCCTCTGCGTCAGACTCTGAAGCCCCTCAAACCCTCAACGCTACTCCGGAAGAGACTTTGTTACCCCAGACTAGGTGAAGCAGTCACTATGCTGCCCCTGAAGGGTCTCTGCGTAACCCTGAGGGTTTCCTGCTGAAAATCACGTTGTCCTTGGAGGGACTGCGTTGTCCTTGTTGCTGCTGCTGCTGCCTTCTTCTGCGTTGTCCTTAAGCTGATCTCTACCTCTTATGTATTCTAGACCCCGGGATCAGATCATCCCCTTGGCCTAAATTCCCCTCTCTGCAGCTGAAACACTTTTGAGAATTCTTAGCAAACCCGCCCTAGAATCTCAGCTTAGCTTCAATTCTCTGCCTCTGTGTGTCTTTACAAATGACCCCAAGCTTTTCCTTTATACTTTTCTCGTTGACAAATCAACGACCATGATCAGATCTTGAGTCAATGGCTAAGATTAAAAGAAAGCTTGATCCGTGTGACTTAAGACAATTTCATCACATGTTTAATTAAATTTACTTTAATTATTTAAGTTCCCTATGTTTTAACTTAGGAAATACATTAAAATAATTAATTAATTTAATATCTTTTAAACCAGATGAAATTTCCCAAATCAATTTCTGGGTCTTATAGATCAAGTATACTTTAGTCCCTCTACAAAATTTGAGAGCTAGAGCACAACTGATGCTACCCCAAATACACAAAATCTCAACACCCTCGCCCCCTTTTTCTTACAGTCACCCCAATTTTTACCCCTTGGTAAGAGCACAAGAGAAGGACTTCTCACCTAGATTAGGCATTTTAAATTAAAAGTAACTAAGATTAATTGCATCCAAATCTAGTATAATTGCATCTCATGCTTTGATTCGGAAATCTATTTATCTTGAAAGCATTTTACTTCATTCAAGAAAATACATTTTCATTTCAAAGCGCAATACTCTAGAGGCAGTGGGCACTGGTTTCTCATATGTTTCATGCTTATCTTATGTATTGATGGTTATTTCTCATATCACGTTTTTGCTTGTAAATCTGAAGAAGTATTATATTTAACTTTAACAGCTCTCCTAGAAAACTCACATCTTTAACTTCGTTTTCCTTTAGGGACCACCCCCCATAGCTAACCTAAGAGATAGCTTAATCAGAGAGAGTTGGGAATAAGTGACAGCCCCTTCTCTGAGTTCCTTGCCACCAACCACACTTAGTGGGGTGAAGGCTTTTCCCACTAACTAGTAGGTAGGTGTAGGTGGCAAGCGATAACAAGTACAACAATGGTGCTGAAAGAATTGCACCTAGGCCTGCTCAAAGCAGGCTGAAGAAAAACTCAAACACAAGTTGAATCTCCCCTCAAAATTGGCTCTGTGTGGCTATGTCTCTGCGCTGCCTAGCCCAGAAATGTTGTTGTTGGCTGACTTCAAGTTGTTGGATAGGTTGTTTCCCTTGCTCAGAAAATTCCAGGAATTGGGCACCAAACTCTACTCATCAAACCCACAAAAACTCGGAAACGGTTTGTTGAAAGCTCGACCCCGGAAATTGGCCCTCTTGGGCTTAGCTCTATCAACTGCTGGGGAAATCGAACCACTAGAAGGAATTGTTGGAAAATTCTTCTGGAACGCTGCAATAATCCCTGATAGGAGGTGACTAGCCTCCCCTCCAAATCTCCTGTTGTGAATTCCCTTCTCTCCAACCTCCCAAAACCAACTCCTCTCTGCACAGCGTCATCCCCTACGCAGTCTCCTACTCCTCTACACAGTCCAGAAATGGCCACGCTTCCTCCTAATGCTGCTGATGAAAAACCTCCTCACAAGGTGTGGAACTCCTCTCCTGAGCGGGCACTCGAAGTCCCCCAAGGTAGAGTTTGAGATCTATGCTTGAAGATCTCGTGTGCTAAACAACACTACAGACTTGGCTCTTCAGCTCAAGCATGCTCAGTCAAAATGACAAAAAGAAATTAGATGAATGAATGAGAAATGAGAGCTCACTCCCTCCTTTTGTCAATTGAGGCTCAACGTATTCCTTGGGCACCACCTTCGCCTGCGTTGCATCTCCTTGAGCCACTCACACGTTGCCTCTCTCCAACCAATCTTGTGTTACCTTCTTCGTGCCTCCTCCACGCTACGACCTAGGGACAACTCGATCCCACCACTAGAGCCGCAATTTTTCCTTATGCACTTTAGGAAGTGCCTTTATTTTCGCAAAATATTATTTGTGGGTCCCCTGCCCACTTTATTCCTTTTCAACATTAGGAAAGAAAAAATTAATCAAAATTAATATTCCAATTAGCTTAACTGCTAATTTTAAATATTCCAATTAGCTTAACTGAGTGTCTTCTCTGGTGTATTTTCCAAATGACCCTCAAGCTTTCTTAAATAATTTTCTAGTTGACATTCAACGACCCAAATTAGAAGCTAATCGATGGCTGAGAGCATTTTGACTTGATCCTCATATTCTTCTAGAAGTTACACCCACAGTTTAGATTAATAGCCATTAATTATTTTAATTTCCTAAGTATAAACTTATTTAAAATAATTAATTTATCAAATAAAACTCTCTGGATGGAATTTCCCGAAACAATTTATGGGTTATCTGGAATACATGTATCTAAGCCTCTCCACAAAATTTGAGACTTAGAGCACATCTGATGCTACCACAAATCAACATACAGGAGTTGTTGGCTTTGGGCCATGTTGTCGCCCAAAGTGTACACCTAAGGCGCAACGCTCAGAGTAGGGGTTATCACCTATTCCCTAGTCACTTCGTTTAAGATCTCTCCTAGGCAAGCTAAGGGGGGTAGTCCCTAAAGGATGAATAATGAAGAAAAACTTGTTGTAACAACAATTCTAGGAGATCTAATGGCAAGGCAATTATTATTAGTGTAACTTGATTATTAATTAAAGCAAGCACAAATATTTATGAGCAATGTATATAAGGTAGATTCAAATAAGATCAATAAGGAAAACATAAGATGTATAAGATGATAGACCAGTGCCTTAAATCAAAATGCTCAAATATAAATCAAGATACTTGGAGATAAATGGATCATTCAAGTTACAATAACAAAAATGTTGCAAGACAAGGTTAGTATAAGAAATGGTACAATATTGATATATGAAAAGAAAAGTAAAACTTGCACGTTGAATAAAAACTTGTACTGCACTTCAAAGAGATGCTCAAATAAAATATGACAATATCAAAGGACAATTGAGTGATGAGTTTAATATGACAAGTACAAGAGCAGTAATGTAATATTGCAATTAAAGATAAGATGCTCACAAACTAACAATATGCCAGATGAGAGAAAGTTACATAGATGAATGTAAACTAAACTAGGTGAGATGCAAGATCTTGGTTAATTTTAATTAAATGTCAAGTCTAGGTGAAGGTCTTCTCCTCAATTGTTTTGAAGCAAATCTTAAACAAGGTTATAGAAAGAACTACTGGGGGAGGCTAAGGCCTCATTAAGCATAGCTACCCAGGAGTTCTAACGACCTAAGTGTCTTCATTCCTACAAGGGATTGCCCACAAGAGAACTGTAAGGTTACTCATTTTAACTGTTTAGTAAGGGTCAAGCTTCTCAAATTGGATATGGAGAAGGTGATCCTAACTTTCTATCAACCAAGCTTATGCTTGGAGGTAACTTTAAGGATGAAATCTAGATCTAAATGCAAAAGAAAATGTTAAACAAATGCCCCAAATGAGATCAACCACAATGCTTCAAAAGTGAAATGCTTTAAATGTATCAATAACAAAATACAATTTCACTTTCAATTTATCAAATTAGGATATGTGTTTTAGAGTATTAATATGATACCAAATAAACAATTATGGATTTCTTAATAAAGCATAAGTAAATGAGATCAAATGAAAATTAGTAATAAGATCTTAATCAAGTGCTTCAATGAGATTAATTACAACAAAATGCTCCAAAATGTGAAATGTTTTTAAAATTTATCAATAGCAAATACCATTCCACTTATATGACTAGAATAGTTCTCAGAACTTTGAGCACAATTTATTATAATAAGATTAGCTTATGACAATAATTAATGAAGTAAAATGAAAAATTACTCAGTGAAACAATGCAAATTGGATCTATCACAAAATAGATCATTTTTTAATGGAGATACCAATTAGAAAATTATATCAAATTATTAATGTGCAAATTAAATTAAATAGCTAATAAACTACCATATAATTAGATCAAGGTAAAAAAAAAGTGGTTCAAAGGCTATTAGCAAATGATATGAAATCTAAATCCAACATTTGTGAAAATTCATTTACCTCGAATCCTATTGCAACAACTGATGTTAATTCTTCTAATTGTTTAATTAAACAAACACATTACTTGTAGTTTCCTAAGGCAAATATCGAATTAAATACACTGCAACCTTCACAAATAAAATATTGCAGAAGAAATAAAAATGTTGGAATAAAGAGATGCACACACACAAAATAAACTGTCATTTTTTGACATTGTCCTCGGAAAAACCCAACTCGGGAAAACCGGTTCAATAGTTGAGGGTTTTGATATTTTGCAATAGTGAAAATCTGAGTACAAACTATGGATGCCCAAACTGGTAATCCAAACAAAGATAAACTGGCAAAAATAACTAGTGAGGAAAATTCCTCACACCACAGGCTATCCGACACTGACCACAGCTCGAATTGAGTTGCTCCCAACTACCTCTGCGCAGTCATTGCGTCACCCCTCACTGTCTTGTCAGTTGTTGTCTAGAAAATTAATTCTCCCGGCCCTAGAACCTCTCTCTAGCTTCTGGCTCTGAGTCTCGACTTCTCCCCAGCAAAACGAAATTTGCCACTAGAGGGCACTGCGCCTCCTCTGCGCTGCCTCATTGTAGCACTCTCTACCTCTCTGCAAAAGTACTCGCCGGATATGGAAATCTTCCTCCAGCTTCACTATCTCTGCCCCTCTCTCACTGTTGTGATCTCACTGAATCACTTCCAGCAACACGCAGTTGCTACTCTGGAAATCGATTTCTCAGCAAAATCGAATGCTCAACTGATTTGGTGTATCTTCTCCAAGACCCATCAACTTCTTATAATCCTTCATTGAGACTTCAACGGCCACGAGTAAATCTTAATTGATGGCTAGGATTAACTAGAAATCGAGGCATGTACTTTTCTAGAACATTCTCACCATGACTTAATTAATTATGATTAATTAATCATATTCCCTAAGTGTAGACTTAGGAAATATTAAAAATTGACTAATAAATCTAATTAAATTGTCTCTAGGTGGAATTTCCATAAACGATTTCTGGGTTTTCGAGAATACATGTATTCTAGCCTCTCTACCAAATCTCGTGGCTAGAACACATCCAATGCTACAAAAAATAACACTCCCTCTTAGCAAGGAAAGTGTTCTAGTGTTGCAACCCACTGAAACAACACCCTATCTCTGCATCACCTCCTGTCACACTGCTGATGTCTGGCTACTGTTGCCAACCAACCACTGCGCAACTCTGATATGCGATGCATCTGTGCTGTTGTTGACCCTGCTGAACTGTTGCCAATCACTGCATCTGCACTGCAACTTTGTTGTTGCTGCTACTGCAACATTTGCAACTCCCTCTCATTTGTTGTTGCTACAACTGGGAACTATCCAACCAAAATACTGAACCATCTATGTTCAGTATGATGCATCTATCACCCAAGTCCTGACTGCTACTAGTCTTTGCACTGCCACTGAAGCCTCTTCATTGTTGTTGACTCTGCACTGCTGCCAACTCTGCACTACGTTGCCCAGTATTTGACCACTACTAGCCACTGCATCTGTCACTTTGACATCTGACTGCACCAACTGCTACTGGTCCATCCTGCTACTGCATATTATGGGCTCAAGTAGCAAGGTATTGATTCAAGAGGTGGACCTCCTCAAGAATCCTACCCAACCTGTAGCACTCTGGGGCTACAAAACCAAGTCACCCCACCTCACTCTTAGAGGGATGTCTGCAAACATGGTGAAATCTTCCTCCAACCTAGAGGACAGCCTATCAATCTCAACAGAAGTTGCCTGCTGGTCTTGCTTCTCCTCCTTATCCTTCTTCCTGAGAGGACACTAAGTGTTGTAGTGGCTTAGCTCACCACACCTAAAGCACTTGACCTTCGACATGTCCTTCTTCCTACGTTGCACCGTTTGTCCCTGACTGGGACCCTTCGATGCGAGGGCCACATTCTCCTCTTACTTTACCTCCTTCAATCCACTGTTGCTATTGCCACCACTGATGTGGCTATTCATCAGATCTCACCTCAACTCCTCCTGCTGCAAGTTTGCCCACATTTTTTCCCATCTTCGCAATGTTTCTCTGCCCAAAATGCTTTGGAAAAACACTTACCACTCCTCGAAAACACTGTTGAGGACTACTCGTACAAGCTTTGTAGCTTGAGGCGTTGACCCTGCAGCTACCAGCTCATCTCAAATCAGTTTAATTCTGGTAAGGAAGTGGTCTATGCGCTCCGCTTTCTACATGCGGGTACATCTCATCTTCTCTTTTAAGTACATATTCCGCTGCTCAGAAGATCCCTGGTATAGCATGGAAAGAGAGTCCCACATCTCTTTTGTTGTACCCAAAGCCGCTATGTGAGATACCACATGATCCTAAACTCCATCGATGATCAATCTCTTTGCCTTCACCATCTCCTTCTTATAGGCCTTCAGCTGATCTGGGACTATGGGGACAATTACTACGTTATCAATAAATGCTTTGAGATCGTACTCATCCAAAAGGAAGGAAATCCTTTCCTTCTAGATCACATAGTTGGAGGCTTCGTCCAACCTATCTTGATCTCGCAGCCCGGTTGTTGCCATCTCAACAAAATATATCGAAAACCTCCTCTTCTCTTCTGCTCAGCTGCTGCTACGTTCTACGCACTCCCTGTTGGAGTGAGTAACTCTACTCACAATGATTGCTGATCTGTAAGGGAAATTGAACTTCTAAGACTAGAAGTTCCCTGAGGAAAATTTTCCCTTAGTGAGTGCTCTTTCTTCCACCCGACACTATTTTTCTCTAGCAAACTACTACAAAATAACTGCGTCCAGCTAGAGATCGGCTCTGCAAGAAAAAATATGGTTGCTCCCTCTGCCTCTAGTAATCCTCAATCTGGAGAAATCAGATTTCTCTGTCTCTCTCTTAGAGAAATCGATTTTCCTCAAGAAATTGACCCTCTTGGCCAAGGAACTGCGTGCCTTTGGGGATTTCGAACTATTACTCACGCAAAGCAGCGAACCTCCTTCTCTTTTTCTGCAACTGAGCTCTCTGGCTTACAATCTGCGATCTGATACTGTGTGAAAAATTGGTTACCCTGAATCCTATTGCAGCAATTGATGTTAATTCTTCTAATTGTTTAATTAAACAAACAATTTACTTGCAGTTTCCTACGACAAATATCGAGTTAAATACACTGCAACCTTCACAAATAAATACTGCGGAAGAAATAGATGCACACACACAAAACACACCGTTATTTTTGGACAATCTCCCCGGAAAACCCAACTCGAGAAAACCAGTGCAGCAGCTGAGGGTTTTGATATTATGTAATAGTGAAAATCATAGTACAAACTATGGATTCCCAAACTTGTAATCCAACTAGAGATAAACTAGCAAAAATAACTAGTGAGGAAAATTCCTCACTCCACAAGCTATCCAACACTGACCTCAGCTCGAATTGAGTTGCTCTCAACTGCCTCTGCGCAATCACTGGGTCACCCTACGCAGTCACTGCGTCCCTCCAGCTCATAATTGCGCCACCTCTCACTGTCTTGTCAGCTACTGTCTAGGAAACAAATTCTCCCGACTTCTGGAACCTTTCTCCAGCTTCTGGCTTTGGGTCTCAACTTCTCCCTACCAAAACAGAATTACGCTGCCTCACTCTGGCACTCTCTGCCTCTCTGCAAATGTACTCGTCGAATCTGGAAATCTTCCTTTGGCTTCACTATCTCTGCCCCTCTCTCACTGTTTTGATCTCGTTGAATCACTTCCAGCAACACACAACTGTTACTCTGGAAATCGATTTCTCAGCAAAATCGAATGCTCAACTAATTTGGTGTATCTTCTCCAAGCCCCATCGACTTCTTCTTATAATCCTCCATTGAGACTTCAACGACCACGATTAAATCTTAATCGATGGCTAGAATTAACTAGAAATCGATCCATGTACTTTTCTAGAACATTCTCACCATGACTTAATTAATTCTGATTGATTAATCATATTCCCTAAGTTTAGACTTGGGAAATATTAAAACATGACTAATAAATCTAATTAAGTCGTCTCTAGGTGGAATTTCCAGAAACGATTTTTGGGTTTTGGAGAATACATGTATTCTAGCCTCTACCAAATCTCGTGGATAGAACACACTCGATGCTATAAAAACTAACAACATTCAGACGCTATGAATTAATAAATGCAAAATGAAAAAGTTAGTAATGAGGCCAAATTACTAGGTTAGCAAGTTAGTAGAAACCCCCCTACCAAATTAGAGGGTGGAATACCATGGGAATTAATCCCAAGCTCCCCTAAGGAATTTTTATTTTATTTTATTAAAGTTACAAAGAGAACCCCCTTTATACAAATGTGAGGGTTCAAAAACCTTGAGGGGGACTTACAAATGAAATTTTAAATACCCCTTCCTCAAAGTAGCAATGAGGGATAAAATTTTAATTATTAAAAGATTTTTTAATATGAAAAAATTTCCCCAGTAAAGAAATCGTACTTCCTTCAACAATTTCACCTCCCCTTCTCAAATTTATGCTCAAAATTTTAGCCAATTCAAGGGAGGAAAAGTTTACCCACAAAAGATAGAAATAAACCCTTTGTTGCTCACGGCTTTAACCAAAATAATTTCAATTTTGTTGCAGGTAATGTCCAAGAATGATTTTTTTCTTTTTTCTTTTTCTTCAGGCTCAAAATTGAAGACGACTCCCCAAAGAGACCTATTTTGCTCAAAGGAAATTCAATCTGCTAGGAAAAGGGAGGAAGGCTCCAAGATTTAATTCGATTTCAAAGAAAATGCAAATGGCCTCTTTAAAAAATTAGATTCGACTTCAAAAAAAAAGGAAAACAACTTTTAAAAACCCTATTCAAACCTGAAAAATCCACTTCTTACAAAATCAGATCAATATGAGACCTTCATGACCTAAAACCAAAGTCAAATCTCCTACAAGAACCAAGTCATTTCTCCTTACAGTCAATCTCTTCATATGTAATATTCCTCCACCTACAACTATCCCTCTAGATCGATTTTCTCTTGCCGAACTTCAGCCATTGAGAAAATCGATTTACTTGGGCAACTGAGTATCTGCACTGGTGAGTTTTCCAAATGACCCTCAAGCTTTCCTTTATAGTCTTCTCGTTGAGATATCAATAGCCGAGATTAGATCTCTAATCAATGGCTAAGATTATAACTTGACTCGATCCATGTTCTCTGGAAGATTCACACTCTGTTTTATTAATACCCTTTAATTATTTAATTTCCCTAAGTTTAGACTTAGGTCTTCATTAAAATAATTAATTATTTTAATAAAACATATTCCGAGTGGAATTTTCACAAATGATTTATGGGTTCTTTGGAATACATGTGCTTAAGCCTCTCCACAAATTTTGAGACAGAGAGCACTTCTGATGCTACCAAAAATAAAGACTCCCTCTTAGTGAGGAAAGTGCTCTAACAACATGCCTGCTGCATACTTCTCTGACCCTAAAGCATCTTTTATGTGGTTGATGTCTGACAAGTTGTCCACCAACCCCTGCGTTGTTGCTGCAATTGTGTTGCTACCCTTGACACTGCCACTGCCACTGTTGCATTCGTACTACAGCTCCCTCTCAAGCGCTACCTCATCTGTGTTTGCTATTGAAACTGATTTTCAATCATACCCATCTTCTCCCTGACTTGAACAACTTTGTTCTCCATAGGGCCTTGGTGAGAATGTCTACTACCTGATCTCCTGTGGGAATATACTGCAACTGTACTGCCCCCCACTGAACACAGTCTCTGATAAAATGACACCCGATGTCGATGTGCTTTGACTGATCATGAAAAACAGGATTCTTAGAGAGCTTAATGCAACTCTGATTATCACATAGAATGTTGGTCGCCTCCATCTTCCTTCTGAATAAATTCACGAGCAATTTTCGAAGCCATATGGCCTCACACGAAATTGTGGTAGCAGGCATATATTCAGCTTCAGTTGTGCACACTTTGCTATGGACTTTTGCTTCCTACTGCTCCAGGAGGTCATTCCTGATCTAATATTGAAACAGTACCCTGTAGTACTTTTCTAGTCTACTGAACTTCCTACCCAATCTGCATCTGTGAATCCACGCAGTCTGATATCATCGCCTTGGGTTTATCTTAATCCATATCCGACTGTTCCTCGCACATATTAGAGAACGTGCTCAGCAGTTGCCCAATGCGCCGTCTTTCGTTCTACCATGAACTGACTAAGGGAATTAACAGTGTAGCAAATGTCGGGCCTGGTGTTGACCAAATACATGAGAGACCCTGTAAGCTACCTGTACAAGGTGGGGTCCATTTCTTTATCTTGAGATGCATCTATTTTCTTCCAATTGGTAATCATTGGAGTAGCCATGGGTCTACAGTCCTGCATTCTAAATCTCTTTAGAATTTGTGTAGTGTATCTTCCTTGCCCAAGGAAGATTTCTCCCTTCTGTTGCCAAACTTCTAATTCCAAAAAATAGTGCATCAACTCCAAATCCTTCATTTCGAATTCTTCTGCAAGGTTCTTCTTGCAGTCTTTGATGAGCCTAGATGATCCTGTCAAAAACAAATCATCTACATACAAAACGAAAATCAGAGGTTCATTCTTTGTTGTGGGATAGTAAAGATTGGGATCAACGTCACTCTTTAACAAATACCATCTGTTGCAAGTAACCATCTATTCGACCATGTTGATTTTTTGGTAGCATCAGATGTGCTCTAGTTCCGAAATATTGTGGAGGGGCTAGAACACATGAGATCTCTAAGACCCAGAAATCGTTTGGAGAAATTCCAAGGAGTGAAAGTTATTCAAATAATTAATTATTTTTAATGGAGCCTAAGTTAAAACTTAGGGAATTAAAATAATTGAAGTGAATTAATTTAAACATGTGGGTGAGAAGCTTCTAAGTGACGAGGATCAAGTCTAATTTAATCTTAGTCGTTGATTAAGGATTAGATCACGATTTTTTATTTCTCAACAAGAAACGTATAAAGGAAGGATTGAGGGTCAGTTGGAGAACACACACAGTGAATCAAGAGATCGAATTCTTCTGACGAAGCAATGCTTGGACGAAGATAAGATATAAGTGATTTAGTTGCAGCGAGGGGCAAAAGGAGTGATTGGTCGGAGGACCAAGAGTACATAGTAGAGCAAGGGCAGCAGAGACAATAGAGGAAGCAGCGCAGCCACCAGGAGAGGTGACGCAATCCCCAGAGAGGGTGACGCAAGCCCATGCAGGGGCAACGCAAAGCATCCGAGAGACAATCCATATTGACTTGAAGATTGAGGTTTCTGAGCCGGGAGGGCTGAAACTCGATTTTTTGAGAGGTCGATCAACGCAGAGAAGGGGTCACGCAGTCCTCAACCAGACCCACACAGGCCTACGCATCTACTGCGCAGAGACAACTGGGGTTTCACTAGTTTATGATCCAGATTAGCTGGGACTTGCAGTGCAAGGCAAAACTCACTATTTTATCTATATTCCGAGGATTTTCTCTGTTGGGTGAGCTAGATTTTGGCACCCTAGTTGTACTCAGAATATTGTTGCTTAGTAATACAAACCCTCAGATCTGTTGCACCAGTTTTCCCGCATTGGGTTTTTCTGGGGACAATTGTCCAAAAATAAGTGTGTCCTTTGTGTGATTGCTTCATTTATTTTTCAGTTCTTGATCTGTATATTGGTGTAGGTTGTAGTCTATTTACATTAATATTTTAACTGAAGTATTCAGAAAAAATAACTTGTTAATATAAACACAAGTAGGTAATGTAAATCAGTTTTTCTGCAATAGGATTTTCGGTTTAGATTTAGAAATTTTCACATGGTATTAGATCGATTGCAAATCAAGAAGGACTGAAGCCATCAACAAAAGGACAAAGAAGAATTTTGTTGCAGGAAAGCAGTTGTCCCGAGTGTCAGCATTGAACTAGAAAGGCAGAGGAAGGGTGATGCAGTCACCAAAGGGGCTCATACAGAGCCTGCGTCAGCCTGCTAAGGTGACGTTGTAGCTACAGGAGGCAGCGCAGTGGTGGTTGGGCCAGCGCAGAGGGTATTGAGCCTCATTTATACGGTTGTCTTGGCTAGAAGAGCAGTACGATTTCTATCTGGAGTTGTTGGTGGGGCATTGTTTCTGTTGGTGCAAAACAATGTCTCGTGGGGCAGAAGGAAGGTAGAGGGAAGCAGTTCCTCAGAAGCTTTCTTGCCAAGAAGTCTAGATCTAGTGCTGAGCAACAACAAAGCAAGATCAGAGAGGAGTGTTTCGACATCTGTTAGCAGAAGGATTTCTGTGAAGGAAATATAATCTCAGAGGGAGCTTGTTCCTTAGAGGGTTTCTAGCGCCAAGAAATCCAGATCCGAGTTTTGTCGGGGCAGCAGCGGAAGAGGGAGAAAGGAACCTGTTCGACACTTAATTGAGCAAAGATGGTCGTGAATGGACTAAGGGATTAGGACAAGTTGGATGGAGCATCCAACTTTATCATCTGGAAGGTCAGGATCCTGGCAGTTTTGGATGAACATCACATCAAGGATCATGCCTTGAACACTATTGTTGTTCTGGTTGATGTTGATCCTCTCAAGAAGTACGAGGAGGCTCGGGCAAAAGCAAAACACATGATCATGGACGGAATCAAGGATCATCTGATCCCACATATTGCTAAAAAGAACACAGCAAGAGAAATGTGGGAGGCCTTGACCACTATGTACCAGGGATCTTCCATTCAGTGGAAGATGTTGCTTGAGAACTAGCTGAGATTATTCAAATGGAGAAGGGAGAAGAGATCGACCCCTTCCTCATTAGATTGCAAGGGATCCAAGATCAGCTAACTTCCGTAGGGGCTACACCAGATGTTGGTCTTATGGTCAAGACAGCCCTGAATGCAGTCACTGAAGACTAGGAGACCTTTGTCCAAGGCATTTTGGGTAGGGCAGCTCTTCCAAGCTGGGAAGAGATGTGGGCAGCTCTTCGACAAGAAGAACTCAGACGGTGGACCAAGGCGAGAAGCAACAGCAAAGGGATCAAAGTCAAGAAGGAGGAAGAGGAAGGTGCGGCTCTCGCATCTAAGGGATAGAACACATGAGATCTCCAAGACCCAGAAATCATTTGGAGAAATTCCACCCGGAGTGAAAGTTATTCAAATAATTAATTATTTTCAATGGAGCCTAAGTTAAAACTTAGGGAATTAAAATAATTAAAGTGAATCTATTTAAACATGTGGGTGAGAAGCTTCTAAGTGACGAGGATCAAGTATAATTTAATCTTAGTCGTTGATTAAGTATTAGATCACGACTGTTGATTTCTCAACAAGAAAAACATAAAGGAAGGCTTGAGGGTTAGTTGGAGAACACACACAGTGAATCAAGAGATCGAATTCTTCTAAAGAAAAAGTGCTCGGACAAAGATAAGATCTAAGTGATTCAGTTGCAGCGAGGAGCGGAAGCAATGATTGGTCGGAGGACCAAGAGTACATAATAGAGCAAGGGCATCAGAGACATCAGAGGAAGCAGCGCAGCCACCAGGAGAGGTGACGCAGGCCCACACAGGGACAGCACAGAGCATCCGAGAGATAGTCCAGATTGAGCTGAAGATCGGGGTTCCGAGAGGGCTAAAACTCGATTTTCTGAGAGGAAGATCAACGCGGAGAAGGGGTGACACAGTCCTCAGCGAGACCCACGCAGGCCTACACATCTACAGCGCATAGGCAGCTGGGGTTTCACTAGTTTCTAATCCGGATCAGCCGAGACTTGCAATGTGAGGCAAAACTCACTATTTTATCCGTCTACCGAGGATTTTCTCTGTTGGGTGAGCCGGATTTTGGAACCCTAGTTGTATTCAAAATACTATTGCTTAATAATACAGACCCTTAAATTTGCTGCACCAGTTTCCCGCATTGGGTTTTTCAGGGGACAATTGTCCAAAAATAAGTGTGTCCTTTGTATGATTGCTTCATTTATTTTTCAGTTCTTGATCCGTATATTGGTGTAGGTTGCAGTGTTTTTACATTAATATTTTTACTGAAGTATTCAGAAAAAATAACTTGTTAATATAAACACAAGTAGATAATGTAAATCAGTTTTTCTGCAGTAGGATTTCTGATTTAGATTTAGAAAATTTCATAGACCATACCGTGCTCTAGGTGTCTGTCTAATCCCATACAAGGCTTTCTTCAGCTTGCATACATGAGATTTCTTCTCATGTGTTTCGAAGCATTCTGGTTGTTCGATGTAAACCTCTTCTTCTATGACCCCATTCAAGAATTCAGTCTTGACATCCATCTGGTGAATTTCCCATCCCATCTGGACAACAAGGGATATAATGGATCCGATAGAGGTATATCTAGCTACAGGGGGTGAAGGTTTCTTCGTAGTTTATCCCTTCCTTCTGAGCACATCCCTTAGCCATGAACTTGGCCTTGTACTTCTCTACACTGCCATCTACAGCATACTTGATCTTGTAGATCCACCTGGAACCTACAACTGATCTGTCCTGTGGTCTAGGTACGACTTCCCAGACATCATTTGTCATGATAGAGTTGTACTCCTCTACCACGGCATCCACCCAAACTTGATGTTGTACAGCCTCCTAAAAGGTAGAGGGTTCTTCAACCTGTGCTACCAATGCTTGGTATCTGTCAGGTTGTCTAAGCTACCTTTCCCTGATTCAAGGAGCCCCAACAAACTCCTTTGCATCCCTAAGCGTCTGTTGTACTTCTATGTTAATTCTGCCATTTCTTCTTCTGCGTGGCTCAATCATTTCTTCTTCCTGTTGTCCCATTTGCTGCGAGCTATCTGGATTTTCTTCTCTTGAAAAAATACTAGTACTAGTCACAGTGCTAGACCCTGTTGGCTATCCATCTACTGGATCTTCTCCTAGCTGCCACTGGACAAGAGGTACATCCTCAAACTGATCTTCAGTAGGCATTCCTCGGGATTTTCTGAAGGCTCGATCCTCCATGAATTTCACATCCCTCCTTACTACAACTTTCCTACTACCCAAAATGTAGATTTTGTATGCCTTATATGTCTCGCTATATCCTACAAAATACCCTTTCTCAGCAGTTAGATCTAGTTGTGTTCGTTTCTAACATGGAACGTGACAATATGCCACACTCCCAAAAATCCAGAAGTGACTTACCTCCAGCTTCATCCCTGTGAAGACACTCTCGGAAGTTGTCTTGCCCAAAGCTCTGTGTGGGGTCCTATTCTGGATATATACCGTTGTGATGCATGCTGCTGCCTATAGAAATCTAGGCAGATCCTGGTCATACAGCATTGCCTTTGTTGCCCAACAATAGTCCTGTTCTTTCTTTCTACAACTCCATTCTGCTCCGGATTATAAGGAGCGGTCCATTCTCTCCTGATGCCCTCCCTTGCGCAGAAATCTGTGAATTCTTTATCAGTATATTCCCCACCATTATCTGAATGCAATACTTTGATTTTCTTCCCGGTCAGGTTTTCTACCAGAGCTTTAAATTCCCTAAACCGATCAAAGACCTCATCCTTGGTCTTTAAGAAGTAAACCCAAGTCTTCTTGGAATGGTCATCAATGAAGGTGATAAAGTACTTACCTCCACCAAGAGCAGTAGTGGACATTGGTTGGCAGATACCTGAGTGTATTAGTCCCAATACACTTTTCGCCCTATTGTTGCTTCTAGAATATGTTGCTTTAGCGTACTTCCCTAGTACGCACCCTATGCACACATCATCGTGTTTGGTGCTAAGGACTGGAACTCCAGTAACAATTTCTCTGAGCATTCTCAGAGCTCCATGGTGTAGATGCCCCATTTTCCTGTGCCATAGCTCATTTAGATCTGATTCGCCACTTAGATTGCTACCTACCAGAGCCATAAGAGACTCGAGCTGCAACTTGTAGAGTCTGTTGCTTCCAATTCTACTCTGTGTCTTCTTCTTCCAGTTTGGATGCTTGACATAGACTTTCCTTCTGATAAAGTAAACATCATATCCCTTGTCCTACAACTGAGACACTAAAAATAAATTCATTCCCATACTTGGCACATGCAGCACATTTGTGGCTCAGAGACTATCTCCTGCTTTTGTCTGAAATGCTACGGTCCCTTTTCCTACAGGGGGGACACATTGTCTTGTTTTTGAAAAGAGAATCCATACAGGTGAAATAGATTTCAAGAGAAAGGAATAACCTGTTTCCCATAACATTGTCTTGTTTCCCATAGTAATTTGGAAGTCCATCCTTTCCTCTTAATAGTTGGAGAAATGGTCCCTTTCTCCATTCATATGGTGTAATGAATAAAATATTGTAATAATGATTAATTAGTTAATTAGTAATTAGGTTGAAAGGCCATGTCTGATGAGACATGACCTTTCGTGAAGAGGCACCTGCCTAGGTATATAAGCAGGCCTCATTTGTAAATCTCATATCATTTTTCATACAATTTATATATAATAATATTTGTATCCTCATGAATATTTTCATATTTCAAGTCTTCTGGAATATTTAACTTGAGAAGGAACTTTGTTCGCTTCATTTGGTATCAGAGCAGTTCGATCTTCTGGCCGCTCATCGCTGCACAGAGCTACGCTCCTCGGTCCAGGCCTTTGGCCATCAAAAATTCTCCAACATTGTTGTCGTCGAAGCATTTCGCTACCAATCTTGGAGTTTCTCCATTTTCACTAGTAGGCCTTTGGCCAAAATTAAAAATTTGAAGAAATTTCACCAGTAGGCCTTTGGCCAGAATTAAAAATTTGAAGAAATTTCACCAGTAGGCCTTTGGCCAAAATTAAAAATTTGAAGAAAAAAAAGGGAAATTTTTGAAAAAAAAAGAAGTAAAAGCAATATATATATAGTCAAAAAAAAAAAAAAATATATATATATATATATATATATATATAAAAGTAAAAAAAAGAGATATATATAAAGTAGTACATATACATACATACCAAGACAATTTTAAAATAAAAAGGAAAGAAAGAAGGAAGAGTAAATAAGGTTATTTTGATTATTTTTTAAGTGGTTTACAAGCTCATGGTTTTAGAAGCCCATTGTAATTGCCATTGGTATTTGCAAGGTAAAATAAGAACAAAAGCGAAAAAAATCTCTGTGTGAATGGTAAGTTTACTTTTACGTAGAGAACATTAACCGAGTCAAATACACATGGACATATATTTTATAGGTGAATATAGGTGAATAGCCACGTTTCACTAGGGTTGTAACTTTTCAAAATAAAAAACAAAAAGAGTTAAAAAAAAAATTATAAATAAAAATAAATAAATAAAACTAAAATTTACTTAGTCAAAAAATTCATCACTAAAGGAAGACTATATTTAAGGTTATATAAAGGAAGTAATTTAAAAAAAAAAACGAAAGAAAAAATATTATTAAGGATTTCTTAAAATATTAAGGAATCATTATTAAAGCTAGAAGGTAAATAAAATGAAAGAGAGGTTATTAAAGGTTTAAGTATTGGAAAAGTGGAGAAGGAGATAAATCATTATATTCTAAAGATTTTATTTAAAAAGGGAATATATACATATATAAAAGAATTTGAGCCTCTTTTAAAAGAGAATATTAGTGAATGATTCATTACCAAAGATTGAAGGAATAATAGTAAAGGATATTGGAAAGAATAATTAAGCTTGAGGGTTTATTAAAGGGAAATAATAATATTTTATTATAAATATTATGAAGGGTCACCCTTAAAAACCCCGAAGTTATCTGACAAAATGGCATCCAAAACAGAACTAAAAGAGGGAAGATTTCCAAAAAATTATAGTATGTGTGTCGATGAGCTAATTGAAATCAAAGGGTCACTTGCGGGAAAAGAGGTTCTCATATCTATCGATTTTACTCGAAAGAATAATTATGTTAGTACCGAATGTGCTAACCAATTAGTGATCCCTGAATCAAATATAACTGAAGCAAATTCATTTAACACAAGTGAAAAACAATACAACATAGAGAATTTACACCTAAGTATTGGGGAGTATTCCTTTGTCTCGCAATTCGCCGTTAAAAACTTATTTTCCAATAATAGTGATATAGTTCTGGATTCACTCTGGATGGAATCACTAGGGTCATTCATCCTTAATACGAAAAAGAAGTTTTTGAAATTCTCCTACAAAAAGAAGAAAATAACGATGCAAGACATTAACTTGAAGCCAAATTTCGTGACGCCTGAAGACGTACAAGAAATTTCGAAAGTAATTTTCCAAGAAGGTAAAAAGGTCATACAAAATATGTAGAAGGAAATTGATAAAATCACAACTAACAAGAATGAAGAAGTTGCTCGCCTCAAGGACCACAACAATAAATTACTAATGCAAATTAAGAAGTTGAAGAAAGACAAGAAATCGTTGGAAAACAAGGTGCAACAACTTGTCGAAAATGAAGCATCGAAATCTCCAAATATAGAAGTTCAAGTTGAAGAAAAAACGAACATTGATACAATAAATGTCACAATTCAAGAAGAAGACAAGCAAGTTGCAGAAAATACAAACTTAGATGTTGCAGTTCAGACGAGGAACAGTCTAAGTGAAGGTTATGTAACCAACTCAATAACATCCTCACCATAAGAAAATAAAAAAAGTCAAACCAAAAGAGTTCCCTATCGACATCCAAATCACGGGAGCAGACAACTCGACCAAGCTATGTATTCAGAAGAGAACCAAGCTAATGTTCCGAAGAATACTAATGTCGGTGCAATCCACTCAGGTGATAACAAGTCGTCACAAGTTCCCAGTGATTGCAAGAGTCCACAGAAGATTGATTTAGGATGGTCTAATCCATTCTCAGTGCAACAGTTTTGTTTGTCACTTAGAGGATCATATCAACTTGTATCGACAAGGATGACTACCCCGAGACAAGAACATGTTCGTAACAGGAAAATAAATCAAAGCCTTTCATCAACAAGCTTTGAGGACAAAGCTTTTTGAAGAGGAAGGCAATTTAATGAATAAAATATTGTAATAACGATTAATTAGTTAATTAGTAATTAGGTTGAAAGGCCATGTCTAATGAGACATGACCTTTCGTGAAGAGGCACCTGCCTAGGTATATAAGCAGGCCTCATTTGTAAATCTCATATCATTCTTCATACAGTTTATATATAATAATATTTGTATCCTCATGGATATTTTCATATTTCAAGTCTTCTGGAATATTTAACTTGAGAAGGAACTTTGTTCGCTTCATATGGGTTGAAGCCCCGCTATCAATATACCAATCATCTGATGATGCAGAGCTAGATAAACACGCACATTCCTTTTCCAGCCTTGAGGCCAAATCTGAAATAATGCTATCTTCCATCTTCTTCGTGCTTTTCCTTTTTCCCAACAGCTTGGGTAGAAGGAATGCGTAAGCCCTCAGGAGTACGATTTGCTGCTAGAGCAGCACCACGAGATCCCTTTAGCATAGATCCTCCTACTATCTTGCCCAATATTTCTCTGATACCATGTGAAAATTTCAATTGGAAATCATACTGCAATATCTGATATTATTTCTCCTACTTATTATTCAGAAATAAGTTATTTACGGAAATCTCTTCAGTAAATATTGAAACAAATTCAAATGTAGACTTCACCATACAATTACTCAGCAAAATACAAGGTACAAGATTGACACAAATTTTTGGACAATTGTCCCCGGAAAAACCCAATGCGGGAAAACCGGTGCAGCAGATGAGGGTTTCTATTATTCTTCAGCAAAAATCTGCTTGTACAATTTACAATCAGCAATAATGAAGAGAAATTCTCTATGATAACACTGAAGAAATTTCTCACAAATTTCCCGGTGAGAAATGACCCCAGAAGAACCCTCCTTGGCCTCCTACGTCACCATTATGCTGGCTCTGCGTGGGCACTCTGCAGAACTGTGTCACCCTTCTGCGTTGTTCCCTTCCTGCCTCTGCGTTGTCTCTTCCTATCACTGCATCACCTTTCTACGTTGTTCTCTTCCTGCCTCTACGTTGTCTCTTCCTATCACTGCATCACCTTTCTTACACCCCGGATTGATGTTGAACCCTCTCTATTTCTCCTCCACCTACAACTCTCCCTTTGGATTGATTTTCTCTTACCGAACTTTAACCACAGAGAAAATTGATTTACTTGGGTAATTGAGTATTTGCACTGGTGTGTTTTCCAAATGACCCTCAAGCCTTCCTTTATAGTCTTCTCAATGAGATATCAATGGCCGAGATTAGCTCTTTAATCAACGGCTAAGATTATAACTTGACTTGATCCATGTTCTCTAGCAGATTCACACTCTGTTTTATTAATACCCTTTAATTATTTAATTTCCCTAAATTTAGACTTAGGGTCTTCATTAAAATAATTAATAATTTTAATAAAATATATTCTGAGTGGAATTTTCACATACGATTTCTGGGTTCTCTGGAATACATGTTCCTAAGCCTTTCCACAAATTTTGAGACTTAGAGCACTTCTGATGCTACCAAAAATCAACAGCTTGTCCTCAAGCAACTGCAATGATGGGTGCTGCAGGATCTTCTCCCCTTCCCAAGTGGCATCCTCATCTGGTAAGTTCCTCCATCGAATCAAAAATTCTTTGACCAACCGGTTCCTCAGCTGCCTTTCCCTAGTGTCCAAAATGGCCTCTGGTTGTAGCACCAAGTGCCCCTCATCATCCATCGGGGATAACTCAGTGGTTGTTGTTACTTGTTGTCCCAAGGCCTTCTTTAGGCATGATACATGAAAATATTGTGCATCCGGCTCCCCGGGGATAGCTCTAGCTCGTCTGCTACCTCCCCCACTCTCCGAGTGACTCTATATGGACCATAGAAGCGAGGCTTAAGCTTCTCAGCCCCCTTTTGCTTCAGCGTGGACTGTTTGTATGGTTGGAGGCAGAGATACACTAAGTCCCCAAATTCAAATTGTCTCTCCACGCAACCTCGGTCGACATAGATCTTCAGTTAGTTTTGTGTTGTCCTCAAATTGTCCTTGAAAGCCCTCAATATGTCTTGGTTCTCTTGGATCCAATCCTTGGCCCGTGGGGCCTTGCTGTCTCCAAACATGACATCAACAAATGTCGAAGCATCATAACTGTACAAAGTACGAAATGGAGACATACCTATCGACATGTGGAAGGTGGTGTTGTAGCAATATTCTCCCATGTGTAGCCACCGCAACCAGGCTCTTTGTTGCCCCATAACATAGTTACACAAGTAGTCCTCCAGCCACTTGTTAACTATCTATGTTCGGCCATCCATTTGGGGAAGGTAGCTCGTACTAAGAGTGAGCTCCGTACCCACCAACCAGAATAGCTCCTGCCAAAAACCGCCCATGAAACGGTTGTCCCGGTCACTGACAATGGTCTTGGGAAGACCATGCAATCGAAATATCTCCCTGAAGAACAACTCGACCACCTGCGAGGCCGTGTACTTGGCTGAGTTCGCGAAGAAGTGAGCATAATTCGTCAAGCGATCAACAACCACGTAAATACAGTCTTTGACCTGCACCATGGGCAACCCAGTGATGAAATCCATCGAGATGCTTTCCCATTTCCCCTCATGGATGGGAAGAGGCTGCAGCAACCCTGCTGAATGTGACAACTCCCCCTTCTTCCTCTGGAACACCTCACACTCCTGGATGTGCTGCAGAACATCATCCTTGAGGCCATTCCATGAGAACCTCTCTCTGATGGCCTTGTATGTTTTGTTGAACCCCTGATGTTGATTTATGGTAGCATCGGATGTGCTCTAGCCTTGTAATTTTGTATATAGGCTAAGATACATGTATTCCATAAAACCCAGAAATGGTTTTGGAAAATTCCACTTAGAGATGATTTAATTAAATTAATTAATCATTTTTTAATGTTTTCTTAAGTCTAAACTTAGGGAATTTGATTAATTAAAGTGTATTAATTAAATCAAGTATGAATCTTCTAGATAAAGTCATGGATCACCTCCAAGTTAATCTTAGCCCTTGATTATGTTTTAATCTTGGCCATTGACAAGTCAATGGAAGATTATAAGAAGGAGGGTGAGGGGCCTATGGAAAACACACTTGACACTTGAGCCATTGAGCATTTTCAAATTTTTGTGAGAAGACACAGCTTTTGATCAAGAAAAAATCACTAGGGTTAGGTTTGCTAAGTGATTTGATTCAGTGATCAGATCTGGAGAGGGGCAGAAGCAGAGATTGGTCAAGAGGGCCAAGAATACATTTCAAAGAAAGGTAGCATCAATGCAAGAGAGAGACAATGTAGTTTCTGGCTAGGGTGACACAGTTACTGCAGAGAATCACGCAGAGCCATCACAGTGTCTCTTGGAGTCAGTCCGGAGAAAGATAGAGGCTAGGGTTCTAAGCCAGGAGGGCCAAGATCCAGCTTTAGATCCGCCTGATCAGCTACAGGAAGGGGTGACGCAGTCCCTCTAGCTTGCCTACGCATGCTTACGCAGATCTAGCGTAAGCAATCATGCAGAGGCAATGAGGGCTTCATCAGCGCTGGTTTTTATTAGCCAGAGTGAGGTATTTCAATGTAATGAAATAATTATCAAATAATAGGAGAAGTAATTCAGATTGGTTGCAGTAGGAATCCAGATCTAGGATTTTTCACATGGTATCAGAGCTTATTTAAGCTGAAGTGCAAGAGAAACGAAGAGAACCATTAGACCAGCACTTTAGAGTCTAGGATCTGTGTAAACAGCAACAAAACCTCCCAGAAAATTACGTTGTCCAGACCAGGAGGGCATTCCAGTGCAGAAAAGGCTCCCTCTGAGAGAGTTGACAGAGGGGTAAGTTTTTTCAGTTGCAGAAGAGGCAGCGTAGCAGAGCAGCGTAGTTGAAGGATGCAGTTACTGCACAGCAGTAAGAGCTGGTGCATAAGCGTCAGAAAATTCTGAAAAACACAGTTGGGTATTCCTTGATCTCAGAGGGTTTCTTACTCAAAGAAACACATTTTTTCCCGTGCAACAGCAGAAGAAGTGATCTACTCCACAAGGAGTGCGTAATTCAAGCTGAGCAAAGCGTTAGAACAAGGCATCGACAATTGAGGAGATGGCCAGCAACGGACTGCGTGACCAACATAGATTGGAGGGTGCCTCCAACTATGTTATCTAGAAATCAAGGATAGAATTTCTCCTTGATGAACGCGATCTGAAAGCCCTCATAGACAGCGCAGTTGTAGAACCTCTTGATGCAGCACACCTAAGGCAGTTCAAGAAGAATATGGCTAGAGCCAAGAGAGTGATCCTAGATGGAATGAAGGATCACATTGTACCTCACATAGCAGCCAAAAACACTACTAGAGAAATGTGGGTAGGGCTAGAAAGGTTGTACCAAGGATCTTCCGAGCAGCGGAAGATGTACCTTGAAGAGAAGATGCGGAATATCAGGATGAAGAAGGGAGAGTGTTTTGACTCCTCCTTGTCTCAGATTCAAGAGAACCGAGATCAACTGTCTGCAATAGGATTTGCTCCTAAAGACTCAGAGCTAGTAAGGCTCACGCTAAACTCTGTTTCAGAAGATTATCAAGTCTTCGTCCAAAGTATATTGGGCAGAGAAAGGCTTCCAAGATGGGAAGCAATGTGGGTAGCATTACAGCAAGAGGAGTTGAGGAGAGATCTCCTAAAAATCCACTTGGAGGATGGCAGTGGCAGGTCAAAGGTCAAGAAGGAGGAAGAAGATAGCATTGCCCTTGCATCAAAAGGGCAACAGAAGCAGAAGAAGAAAGATCTATCCAAGATCAAGTGCTTCCGGTGTGAAGAAATGGGGCATTATGCCACACAATGTCCTCTTAAGAAAAAGGATAAAGAGAAGAAGGAAGATCCACATGCAGGAGCTGCCAAGATTGAGGCAGAGAAAGATTGTGCTATGTTAGCTCATATTCCAAAAGGAGAAAAGTGGGTTGATTTGGATTTGTAGATCCAGAATCTACAAGTAGGAGGGATCCTTGAGTATTTCCGAAACTCTTGGATCACATGTGAGCTACTGTAATATTCCCAATTAGCCTTGCTAATTGGAATATTTCATTTTTGCTTTATTTTGCCGCTTTAGCTAGAAATAATAAATAAAGTGAGAAATAAGAAGGGTCACCTCACTTTAGTCACCTCACTTTATAAATAAAGTGTTCTTTTCCTAGTAGATTGACGTTATAACTTAGAGAGGGGGCCTTGGGGGTCCACATGAGTATGATGGGGGAGGCATCAGGCTGACCCAAGGTAAACTGCGCAGGTCAAAGGAGAGTTAAGTTTTGGAGGGAGTTTGGCATTATAAAAGGAGAGGTTCTCACCTCATTTGGGCATCCATGATTTGATATTATTATTGAGGAAACTGAACTTGTGCCTTGACACGCTAGGTTGTTTAGTCGATCCTGTGACTTTGGGCATTTGAGTACAGCAAAGTCATCTCCCGTTAGGAGATGCCTTAGCCTCGGGGGACTTCGAGGTGCACCCTTTTGGTAAGGTTATTTACGGTTTCACCCTTAGCTTCGGGGGACTTCGAGTGCCGCCCTAGTAAGGTTGTGTTACGGTACTTTTCGGTTTCGATGACGCGGCGGTTTAAGTACGGTTTGGAGAAGGAAAAAGCCCTCTTGTGGGCACACGCGGTTCGGAGAGGAGAGGACGGGCGTTTCGGGGAGGAGAGAGGACGATGATCGACCCTAGGAAAGTGAGGGGCAGTTTGTTCCGGGGAAGGAGAAACGCGATCCCGGTCCCGAGCGAGAAAACGGCGGCGTCGAGAGGAGGAAGGACGCCGGATGGGTCTTGGGTGAGGACGGCCACATCCCGATTACGAAGGAGATGCGGATACGAAGAGCACATTGATAGATCCAGCCTTGGAGAGGGTAGATCTGAGCAGATATTTGCAGATCTAGTTTTGTATGGTGCAGATCTGAAGGTATAACACTAGATCCAGCTTGGGAGATTGCAGATCTGAGGAGATATTGGCAGATCTAGCCTAGATCTGAAGAGATAATATCAGATCCAGCCTTGGAGGCTGCAGATCTGAAGAGATATTGTCAGATCCAGCATAGATCTGAAGGGTTGATAGCAGATCTGACCTAGGAGGACGCAGATCAGGAGGGATAGGACGCAGATCTGGTTTGGAGGCTTCAGATCCAGCAGTTCTGAGCATTCAGGAGGCAGATCCACCAGGTAGGACGCTGATCTGAGGAGCAGGCTTGTGTGAGATGGGCTCAACAGCGTTTTCTAGCATTCAGTAGCTGATCCATCTATCTGGAGGTTTGGGTGATTGATGCTTCATCTGTTTCTGCGCTGTCACTAGCAGAGACAGCGTTTTCCATTGGTGAGGGTTTGGAGTTCGAGATCAGCTATTTCCCAGTCTTCAGCTCATAGTACCAGCGCAGTCTTCAGAGCAGCTAGGATGCTGTCTTTGTTGCAGCCATTATTTGTCTGAGAGGGTCTCCACTTGCCTAGGGCAAGGATAGGTGCACTTACTCTGATTTTCTTGTACTCCTCTCTATGTACTTTCAGATTAATAAAATGGCTCAGTTTTATGGCATCCTATGTGTAATTGTTCAGTGATCTGGTTCAGCATTGTATTTTCGATATCTGTCTGGCAAATTTCTGTTTATTACTGGTTACTTCCCTTTGGGGATATTCAGTGGTATCAGAGCATAGATCTGGCTCAGCCTGTGGTGCTAGCAATCTATGACGCCCGGGGATAACCCCTACATTTACCAGAGAGAGCACAGAAGAGCAGAGAATAGGGGGAAATTTCCCTTCGGGGGAAGTGACTCTGATCAGGAATCACCTGGTACAGATCCGGAAACAGAACAACATAATCCAATGGCAGAGGATGATGTGAGGTTTAAAGAGGCGGTCCTCCGTCACATGCAGGAGACTTCTCAGAGGCTTTCCGCCATAGAGATCAGTCAGAGAGAGCTTCCGAGGGTTCTCCAGGTGGGAGAAGGATCGGGCATGTCTCGCTACATACCAGACGCTATCCCCATTGTAACAGCGCAGAAACAGACACGACCCACCATGCCTACCTTTCCGGTAGAGGAAGAGGGGTCAACAGCACCAAGAGATGGGGGTCCAGCTCAACATGCGGCCATTTTTGCAGACTGACAGGGCCTAGGACAGGCGTTCATGGATGCTTTCCTTTGAAGGCTTTGCATGCAAGGAGGATCCATCAAAAGTTTATCGCCATCTTTTACGTAATATCCCCAAAGGGAAGCAGGTAATAAACGGGAATATGCCGGACGGATATAGAAAATACAATGCGCCGAACCGGATCATGGAACCGATGCACATAAATGCCGGCCCGAGCCATTTGTTAATCGAAGGGGGTGGGGAGGGTGGGGAAAAATCGGAGAATAAGTCAACACAACATCACCGCCTGGGCAGTGGAGGCCTCTTGACCGGATAATGGTGCAACGGAACGAACGTCCTGACACGAGCAGAGGCTACTCTGACGAAGGCTGGGCCTGCTGGAACTATGAACTGAAAACTGATATCAAACCCTCACCAATGAAAACGCTGTCTCTGCTAGTGATAGCGCTGAAACAGATGTGGTGCTGGTCACCAAACTCTACAGATGATAAGCTCAGCTCCTCAAGGCCAAAAACGCTGTCAAGCCCTGCTCACATGAACCTGCTCCCTGAATCAGCGTCCTCCCAAATGGATCAGCGTCCTATATGCTCAGATCTGCTGGATCTGCAGCCTGCAATCTAGATCTGTGTCCTGTCCTCCCAGATCTGCGTCCTCCTATATCAGATCTACTGCTCTCTCCTCAGATCTATGCTAGATTTGACAATATCTCTTCAGATCTGCAACCTCCAAGGCTGGATCTGATGTTATCTCTTCAGATCTAAGATGGATCTGCCAATATCTCCTCAGATCTGCAATCTCCCAAGCTGGATCTAATGCTATCTCTCCAGATCTGCCACCTACAGAACCAGATCTGCAAATATCTTCTCAGATCTACAATCTCCAAGGCTGGATCTATCAGTGTACATTCAGATCTGCGTCCTCCTCTTCCTGCTGGAACATCTTCCTCACTCTCAGGCTGATCTGCGTCCTTCCTCCTCCTGGAACAGCGTTTTCCTTGCTCTGAACTGGACTGCGTCCTCCCTGGAACAACGTCCTCCTTCTAAGGTTGAATCTGCGTCCTCTTTCCCTTGGAACAGCGTCCCTTCTTCTCAAAACTGCGCAGCCACAAGAAGGGCTTCTTCCTCTCCAATCCTGCACCAGAAACTGCTACCACTTGCCACTGAAACTGAAAGGTGTTACTCAGAAAATAACCTTACTAGGGCGGGCACTCGAAGTCCCCCGAAGCTAAGGGTGAAACCAGAAATAACCTTACCAGGGCAGGCACTCGAAGTCCCCAGAGGCTAAGGGTGAGATCTCCGACCGGAGACACTCGGTTGCACTAAACAGTGCTGCAGACCGACTAAACAACCGGCGTGCTGAAGCAGACAGAAGTCTAGCTCTCAATATCAATATAGAATAATGCATGTCCAAATGAGGTGAGAACCCCTCCTTTTATAATGCCAAACTCCCTCCAAAACTTAACTGCGTCCTTACTCTCCTTTGACCTGCGCAGTTAACCTTGGGTCAGCCTGATGCCTTCCCATCATACTCATGTGGACCCCCAAGGCCCCCTCTCTAAGTTATAACGTCAATCAACTAGGAAAAGAACACTTTATTTATAAAGTGAGGTGACCCCTCTTATTTCTCACTTTATTTATTATTTCTAGCTAAAGCGGCAAAATAAAGCAAAAATGAAATATTCCAATTAGCAAAGCTAATTGGGAATATTACATTTTCCTCAAGCTCCTTGTTGTTCACGCTCAAGCTTATGGGTTGCGAAATAAAATCAAATGTTAGATCGAAATAAACAAGATCCAAAGTACAAATTAATATACAAAGACTCTAGCCGAAGAAATGGGAGCAAACCCCCATTCTTGCCCAGTCTACAAAACGCTCTTAAAGTAGCAAATATGACTTTAAAACGCTCTACAAAGGGAAATTTTTAGATTTTAAAGTTTGAAGTAGATGATCAAGTAGCTAGAAAATGAAAAAAAACTTCCTCTTGGTCTTCCTTTGATGAAAGGCTTGGGGTTGAAAATAGCTGAGTCTTGGATCATTTTGAATCTAGGAGTGAGTTGGTCTATGTGAGACTTCTCCCACACCCGGATGGATTTCCTGCACACAATACAAATAGATCTTCCCTACACACTTGAACAAATATCAGTTTGCAAAAGGACTAGAGCATCATAATGAATAAGATAAACCAAACATTCCTCCGAAAATGACTTGGCAAGCTTATTTCTAGAATACTACTCTAAATCAATGATGCATGCAAGATAGCTTGCATGTATCAATCCAAGCTAGATGGAAAATATAAACTAATATTGATCAAACATGTAAACGAATTCAAACACAATAGCAATAGTATGGAAAGAAATCACCTCATAACACCAAGAGAACATCCGCTAAATAGCCCCAAAGTCTTGATTTTATTGATATGCAAAAAATGGCAAAGTTTCCTCAAGCCCAATAGCTCATAATATGATATAATACAATAGCCCATGACTTTGTATTATATAGAGATTCGGGAGAAATTCCCAAGGACGAATGCATGTGAGAAGTGAACTTGGAGCAAATCCCAAGTAAAGGTAAGCCAAGTTCCATATGGAGAAGACTGAGACACCCAGAGCAAAATCGAATTTCTTTGTGCACAAGGGAAATCGAATTCCCATATGATCCACTGAACTCATCCATAAGCCAAACGGAGTCCCGTGCTACACCAAGTCCACCACTGCAAACTTGAACCAACTAAAACCATACCTATAGATGACCCCAGTGATCTTCTGCTTAGGTCCCTGAGAACTGCGTGTTTCCTGTGCAGTCTAAGCTCAAGGAATAGCGTAAATCCTCTGAGTGAAGTGTTGAGTGTTGTCACACTCCAGATAGCTCGTGAGAAGAGGTCCCCACTTGGTCTTTAGTCAACTGATCCTGTAGAATATTCATTTTCTGCTCAACTGCTTTTAATAAATTCGATTTTCCTTGTGTGTAACTGCCGCTTTATCTCTAGAAAATTCGATTTTAAATAAATAAATGATAAATTAATGATGTGGTGTGCTCAGTCATCCTCCACATGTTCGTTGACTCAACTCTTTGACTTAGAATAATTTCCAAGTCATTTCCACGTCATTTTGTCACATGGAATAATTTATTTCTCTCTATTTTATTTAATTCTAGCCTAATTAAATGCCACAATTTCCACTAAATTTAGGAAATGTGGATTTAGAGAGTCCAAAACTCATTATTAACCCTTCAAAGTGTGTCATAGTATAATGTTGAGGATGAGAGGTGTAATTTTGACTAATCATACCCCATACAACTTCTCTAGACAACACATATTACAATCTAATTACAATTTTTATTGCAATTTTTGACCTGCAGGAAATCTAAAAAATTAAAAAATCACTACCTAGACCTAACCAAATTCCACGAAATTTTGTGTGTGATCTAGCATGGAAATATACATTGACTCTAGACACTAAGATGTGTTAGGGGATCAACCTTAAAGCCGTCACTCCGGCTTTGGGGTAATGTAATGAGTGAAAAAACCTAGAAAATTATTCGCAGCTAAAAAGAAGGAATAATTAACCAAGTAAAAATAACACTCCAAGGTGTACTCGCTTGTTGATCGAGTCCCAACATCCTAGGCCTGTTACAGACTCAATACTGACTCAAATTCATCATTACTAGCATCACTTAATACAATTCCCCGTAGGACATGGAATATGG
Source organism: Pinus albicaulis (assembly GCA_034641835.2). NCBI lineage: Eukaryota > Viridiplantae > Streptophyta > Pinopsida > Pinales > Pinaceae > Pinus > Pinus albicaulis. The sequence continues at coordinate 611,644,979 of CM076580.1, forward strand.
GTACTAGAGAAAGATGATGAGAAATAGAAGTAGAGTTCAAAAACTCTATTGAACTGATGATATCTGATGGTACAAATATCTTCTAGTTCATCCTTGGGCATGGAGTCTTCTCATTATCATTAGGTTCCACTCCAGTGGTCAACAGGCTCCACTATCAATATACCAGACATCAAAAGAAGCAGTGCTTGATATGCAAGCAAATTATTCTTCAAGTCTAGATGCCAAAACAGAGACATTGTGATCCATCTGTTTTGTCATGCTTCTTTCCCTTCCTGGAGAACTACGTGAACCCTTCTGCATTGCTGCTGCAACAGTAGACTTCCATTCACTAGTCGATTCTCCCTTCCTGTTACTCATCTCTGGCTCTGATATAATGTGAAATTTTCAATCTGAAAACTATACAGTTGCAGTCATAGATTTATTCCTCCTACTTATTATTCCAATAATTTATTTTCAGAAATCTTCTGGCAAATATCGAAATAAATACTATTTCCACATTCACAAATACATATGTAGAGAAACGAACAATAAAGGACATAAGCACAAGAATCAATCACATGTACATGGTTATTTTTGGACAATTGTCCCCGGAAAAAACCGATGTGGGAAAACCGGTGCAGTGGATGAGGGTTTTATTAATTCTTCAGCAAATGATTTCTTTACAAGGAAAAATACTAGAAGATAAAATCTGAAACACCTGAGACAGAAATCTCGGCTCCTTCCGACAAATCTGATAGCCTGATCAACCTCTACTATCTCCGGTGCATGTCTGTGTGTTTCTCTGCGCAGTCCCAGCACTAGACTGCGTAAGTCTGCTCAGAGTCTGCGTGGGTTCTCTGCGCTACAACCGAAAGATGCCTCCAATGGCCCACTCCTTCCCTCTATCCTTGACCTCAATCACTTTTGACTCCCTCCTCCTTCTGCTTCTGCCAAAACTTCGCCCTACAACTCTCCCACTGAAATCGAATTCTCTTACTTCAGAATCGATCTCCTTTGGGTACTGAGTGTATGCCCGGCTTGTTTTCCAAATGACCCTCAAGCCTTCTTTTATAATCTTCTCGTTGGAGAATCAACAGCCCAGATTAGATGTTTAAACAATGGCTAAGATTAAAACTGGACTTGATCTTTGTTTTCTAGAAGATTCACACTCTGACTTATTAATACCCTTTAATTATTTCATTTTTCTAAGTTTAGACTTAGGGTCTTCATTAAAATAATTACTTATTTTAATAAGTCATGAACCGGGTGGAATTTCCACAAACGGTTTCTGGGTTCTTTGGAATACTATCATCCAAACCTCCTTGCAAAGTTTGAAACTTGGAACACTTTCTGATGCTACAAAAATCAACATGACCCTTGCATGCCTCCAAGACCTTGTCAGTGCTTCTTCCTTGACTCCTTAAGCTTATCCTTCTTTTCTGCACCGTTCTGCACTAGCCTTAGAGAACTCGGTCTCTAGTCCTTGGTAACTCATTTTATTTCTTGACTCTACCTTATATCCTTCTCGGATTTTTCTTATCTTGCTTTATACCCAAGACAATGGTACATACTTCTACACCAATACTTCAAATGCAGCCCTAGACCGAACTTATAACAGACCTTCTTCACATTGTATAAATATCCCTTTTCTTGCACTGTATACTTCGCTGAGCAGCACCTACCTTATTTCGCACTTCACTGTAATTTTGTCCTTCCTTCACACCATAGCACAGTCCTGCAATCCTTCTTTGCTTCCTTACTGATCTGTCTACCAAACAACAGTCCTAACTTCACTTTATTACAGTCCTGAAACTCCGCATTTATTACAGCTCCTTGTCTGCACTTCTTCCTTCAACTCTATCCGAAAAACTCAAACCAAATCCAAATTTTGTTCCTTCTATTTCTGCGCAGTCCAGTGGGCTATTTATAGTGGTCAGCCCCTATAATTACCCGACCTGACAGTGAGTAGTTGTGACTGTTCATTGATCCGACTTGAGTAGGGGTTTATGAGCCAACTTGTAAAGGATGTCTTCCAGCGTTTTGTAGGTTGTCTTGAAGAGCATATTTATCACGAATTATTCTGGTGTTTAGTACCATTTTTGAGACATATTTTTGAGCTTCTTAGACAAGGTCTTTGAGGCATACTTCATTGACTTGACTCTTCATATACATGACTCTTAATTAATACATTTATGACAAGATAAAAAATCCCTAGAAGACATCAAGAAGAAGTCTTTTGACCTATAATAAAAACCTTGCTCATGAAACCCATGAAGCAAGCATAAAAAATACATTTTATTATCTTTGTCTTCATTACATAAATACATAATTACATAGTCAATATGAAGAACAAACCTAGTTACACTTTCCAACAGATCTGACAAGTAAAATCTCCTCCCTTGGGCAGGCACTCAAAGTCCCCCGAAGCAGAGGTTGACGTTCCTGCCCGGAAACACTCAGTTGCTGAACAGCAATGGCAGACTTGGCACTTGCTCAAGCGTGCTATGCCAAAAGACAAAGTCAGAAGATGATAGATGAATGACAAAATGAGGCTGCTCCATTCCTTTTTGTCCAATGCAGCCCAATGTCTTTTGGGCCCCACCATGAGCTGTGCTGCCTCCTCTTGAGCCAATGGCTGCACTGTTCCACATGGGCTGCACAGTCCTCTCTCATTGGACCCACAATCCACTAAGGCAGTAATTTTTCCTAAAGGCTAGTGGTAATCTGCCTATAGTTTCTAATGTCATATTTGTGGGTCCCCAAGACCACATTATTTCAGCCAAAACTTTAGCATAATACAAGTTGAGAAAAAATTAATATTCTAATTAGCAGTTAGCTAATTAGGAATATTACATCATACAAAGCTCGGTCACTAAAGGAACCTTCTACAACTACCTTTAGGGTCTCAGCCCTCTGCAATCTTCCTGCAATTTTGATATCTTTCAGGGACTCAACCTTCTAAAGGTCTCCTGCAACTGTCTCAGTCCTCTAAAGGTCTCCTGCAACTTTGGTCTAACAGAAACTATATAGCTTGGTTTCCTCTTTGTAGTAGAGGCTTTTCGTTCTCCTCTTATTACCCTTTTTTTTTACTTCAGATCGGACCTCAGAATGTTGTGTCAAATGGGAAGAAGTCACGGCCCATATATACCTTTCAAACAGCCCTCGTCAAGGCCGACTAGATCAGGATGGAGGCCGACTTGGTTCTTGGAGCTCCTCCTGACTTACGGACAAGAAAATAAATTCTTTAACATACCCAAATGGGTCTAACAAATGACATTTACTTTCTTTGACTTATGAACATAATGACAAGTCCTAGAAGCATGAAGAACATGCTTAACCTAGGTGACCAAATGAAATAAGCATGAAACCCATGCTTGAATTTAACAATTTTTCGTTTCTTCTTTACATCATATATACATAATGACATGAGTACAAAGACAGTTATAAAGACCGAACCTAGTTACTTTTCCAACAAAGTGCAGCGGGGCAGGAGATTTGAAGAATCCCTTTGAATTAGTCTCAAATTTCAATGTAACCTTGAATCGTGAGGAAGAAGCAGCCAGGAAACAATGCATCTGCACATTTTGACTTTTCCCCTCCGACTACAAGAAGCAAAAGGCCCAAGAAACCCGCGAATTATTGATTGATTTTTTCTCCATACATCTGTGTAACCAATTTGCAAACCAGTGCTCTTGTGGATTTGGACAAGAAAAGAAAGAAGAAAGTAAGAAGTCAATGTTACACCACATTCTCCCTCTTATTTTTGAAGGGAGGATTGGTGCTTTGGTTATTGTAATCTCAATAATATCTTCTGTATGGGTAAACTTGCAGCCTCTTCTCAATATGATAAAAAGACATTACTGTTAAATATATTCATTACACATGAAATGTTGTTTACAAAAAGAAGTTGGTTCCAAGTGCAACCACAACAGTCACTAGCTACGAAAGCCTTGAATTCACCGAAATCTAAAGCAAAATTGTCATAACTACCGTATCTATCAAAAAAACTCACCATCTTCCAAGAGTACAAAATTGAAAAATACCAACCTGTCGATACAACCCTCAACATAGGAAGCAATGATATCATAAAAACTAAACACTGTGCTAACCTTCACAGATTGAGTGTCACACAATCATTGAACAGAATTGGCCCAATAGCAACCAAAACAACTCATTCCCTAATAGATGTACATATAATCCAAAAGGAATGATAGTTAGACATCCTTTGCAACTAAATAAAAGAAACAAAAATTAGATTCATATCTATGTAAAGAAAGATGTAATAATATAGTTGTGCAGATACCTTTACGCAAAAGAGGTCACTAAATATTTGGACTTTAACAAATGTAAAAATCGACTTCAGTAGTCAAGAATCTCTGAATGCATGCGATTCTTTATAACTATTATTAATATATCTTTCTATATTAGAATTTAGATCCACATAGGGTCAATAAATCAATCCCTTATAAACAGAACCAAAGCAAGTTGAACGCCCATTTTATGCTACACACATGGTGTACACACTACACACAATGTTATGTCTCCAAGAAATATGGACCCATCAGAATTAAAATGATGAAAAATAGTAATCAAAAAATGCCTATTTTATAATAGACTACAATAGTTCATCTTGGTTAGGTAAATTGTTACTGTATTGTTGGGCATGATGTACTTTGGGACATTATTTTCATTAATTGACAATATAGCACTCAAATACCACGGTTCACACTAGTTACCTCTTTATTCCGCAAAAACTCTCCACCGCCATCACCAAGGAAGCGAGCTTCCGGGCGCCGACCTAGATCTAAAACTACCTACATGAACAACATATTAATCCCCAAAATAGAATGAGATGTAAATTTGTTTTTGACAGGAAAAAACACAGACTTCAAAACATGAATATGTCAAGCATATATGACAATGCCACTTAGAATCCCTATCTCTATACTTGTTTAGTAATTGAGTATGCATACCAAACTAAGTTCTCTATGACATAAAAGGAAAATCCATGAACAGAAAGTAATGCATAAAAGTAAATGTGATCTCTTAGCCTCTCTCAGTTTGATTTGCAATAAGAAGGGGTAATAAACAAATATTTAATATCAACATAAATACTGTAAAAGGAATCCAATAATGTAGGCTACAAATTTGAATTGAGAATGCTCTGCATGAAAAATAAACGCATCCTAATATGCAATATGAATCAATGATCTTATTGCATACCAAAGCACTTCCAAAACACACAGGAAATCAAACAATGGGCATGGAGTGTGTCTACTGATGTGATATGGAATCTTTATTTCTCTGAAAACTTGTTTGGCATATACTGAAAAAATGGCTCATAAAATTTGTACATCAAAAGAAGCTTGTGTCACAAAAAAAATTCATGTGTGGCATCCCTAAAGAAAACATGATTTGTCATCTTCTTTGAATGCAAACTAACCAAAGAAGGGAGTGAGGATAAGATTTAATGTCAACAAAATGAATATGTAATACAAATTCCAAGAATATAGGCTCTAAATTTGGATACAAAACATATTTCCAATTGTGTATCTATCTTTAATTAATGATAAAATAACTTTTTTTGGAAACAAGAATTTATGTATATCAATACATAAAGTAATCTAGTGTGTTTCCACACCTTTCAGTGGCCTAAAAAGGCACTTTGGCTTGCAGTTATTCTGCAATTTTTTTTTGTTTTTCCAGGTCTGAAAAGTGTAGGACTGTAATATCCCAAATTGAAATTTACAGCAAATAACAGATACATGAACTAAGCTACAACAAATAAAATTTACAACACATGCACCAATCAAGAAAACACAAGAAATAGGGCGAATAATTGAGCAATTTTATTAATGTGAAGAACTAAGTACATCGGATGAAAAGAAAGATAGAACCTGGGCTTGCTACTGCAAGCTATGCAAAACCCATGTATAGTTGTTAGGTATGACGGCCCCCTCCGACTCTAGAACCTCCATCACCATAGAGCACCCTCTCGGATCTCCCATTCATCTGCAACCCCATCACCTATTGCATCATGTCCATCATGAGCTGTCCTTGCCTCAACATCTGCTGATTGGTCCTCAGCAACTCCTCTAAGACCTAGTTTTGGCCCACTTGCCTGGGTTGCTCATTGTCCTCTTATTTGTCCATACGGCCCCTGATATTTTCCACCTCAGTGTCTGAAAATGGGTCAGGGTCTCCTTCTCAACCTCGACCCCTACCTCTGCCTCTTCCACGGCCCCTCTGGAAAACAATCCCTGATACCTTGGTGGCAACACCTGCTCTTGTTCCCCACGTTGGCCAGGAACATGCTCTGATAGCACTGTAATACTCCTAACGGAAAATTAACAGTGATAATCAAGCATATGCAACACATTCAACGCAATAAAAATTTACACAAATCATATAACCAGAAATGGACCTGAATACGCCAAAACGGGCCAATCTTATTATATATCTGAAGGAGTACAATATGGATTGGAATGAGTGCAGCTGGGCTTGCTTAGAGCAAGCTACAAACCCCAGCTGAATGAGTATCAACTGCCCAATTGATGCAGAAGACTCCCCTACAAATTTCTGCGCTGGCCCTTAGAGAAGTGCACTGTTGGCTGACTTGGAACCCCTGTTTGACCCCTCAAATATGCCCAAAAAAAATTTCCAAATTACTTTTGAGGTCCTTTCCCAAAAACCATAAAAAACCTGAAAGGTTTTTCCCTAGTTTTGAAGCTCCAAATTTAACCCCCAAATGTTTGGCCCTCCTCCACTGCAAGAAAAATGTCACTTGAAATAGATGGAGTGTTTTCTACTCCTCAAAAGGCTACGAACTCCCCTCAAATCCTCTCCAATCAAATCCCAAACAATCCCAACTCCTCAATCCTTCTCACCAACCTCCCCATAATCAGCTCTGTTGACCACTGGAGTGGCACCTGATGATAATGTGAAGACTCCATGCCCAAGGATGAACCAGAAGACACTTGTGCCAGTAGATATCATCAGATATCATCATGTTCAACAGAGTTTTTAAACTCTACTTCTTCTTCTCATCATTTTCTTCTTCAGTCTTCAGATTCCGCAGCCCTTCGGGGATATTGTATAAATGTCACTAGCATGATGAATAAAGCCTTGTAACAGGCCTAGGATGTCGGGACTCGATCAGCAAGCGAGTACACCTTGGAGTGTTTTTTTTACTTGGTTAATTATTCCTTCTTTTTAGCGGCGAATAATTTTCTAGGTTTTTCACTCATTGCATTACCCCAAAGCCGGGGTGACGGCTTGAAGGTTGAGCCCCTAACGCATCTTAGTGTCTAGAGTCGATGTATATTACCATGCTAGGTCATCTCTGAAATTTCGCGGAATTTGACTAAGTCTAAGTAGGATTTTTTAATAATTAAAAATTTCCCGCAAAATGGGATTTTTTAATTAATTTCTATGAAATGATGTAATTAAGTGGCCTTAGGAAATGTCTGGGGCGTGTGACCAGTCGAAATTCATCCTCAGAGACCCAGCATTATCCTAGGACCCACTTTGAGGGTCAAAAAACGACTTATGGTCCCTAAAAAACCGATTTTCCTAGTGTCAGTGGAAAAAATGAGAAAAAATTCAAAAAAATTCATAATTGGAAAAATTTGGAAAATTTTCCAAAGTCAAAATAAGTCAAATTTTGACATGGAAATTATGTGGAGAGGTAAAAGGTGATGTGGCACCTATGTGGGGCCCACCACATAAGGTGCAACTCAAGTCAAAGTCAAATGCCAAGTCGATGGTAGTGAAATTGTTTCACGATGAAGTCATGAAGTATTGAGTATGGCCAAAGTTTCAACGTTTCATTTAATTGAAAGTTATAAAGGTGCAAAGGCAAAGTTAGTGAAAGGGAGTGGACCCCACTCACTTTCCATAATATATGGATTAAAACAAATTAAAATGCACATGCCAAAACAAAAGCTCTATGTACAGCCAACGAAAGGAATGGTGCACATGTTAAAGGTGTACACGCTGGCCAGTTTTAACATAACACATCAGCATTATATTTGAGGAGATAAATACGCTGCCATATGAACAGAGGGAGCCGCATTTCAACAACACGTAGTCAACAACGTCCATGCAGCAACAGTGTTACGTGGAATTCGTGGGCAGTTTTACACAGCAGTTAGAGGTGCCAGCAAGGCATAACACGCAGATCTGTGGGACAGATTAGAAGATCCAATCAACGCATAAATTAAGGAGTATGTCTCCACCAAACTAGACTTCCTGTAGCACTTGTACGCTGTCCCCTTCAACAGATTACGCACAACAGATTTTCCTTTATGCTGGCAGCTCCTACACGCAGTTGGTTGGCAGTATTTGGTTCAAATTAATAGAGGTGGCAGCCAGGAGATATATGCATCAGATTCAGAGGAGATTTGCACAGCCAGTCTTCACCACCTACAGCAGTTTACAATAGTCACCTACAGCAGTTGTTTCCACTTGGACAGTTCTTATGCCACTTGTGCAAATTCGTTTTACATTGGGATTATCTCCATTGCTACACTTGTCATTTGATTTTTTCATTGGGATTTGCTCCCATAGTTCTATTTAAATGAGCCTTGGGCTCTCATTGTAACAGTGGATTTTTGAAGCTTGTGCTTATTGTTATTATGCCGAAATTGTTATTGAGCTGAATAAAGAAAAGTCTGTGGGGTTACTAGCTTCTCTTGTGGTGCATTCTTTGGTTGATGAGGTATACTTGTTTCATTTGATATTGTTATTTATCGCAATCTAGTTGTTTTTCTTTGCATTTTCCTGAAGGCACTATTGTCTAGGGAGGGGAGATTTGTAGCTATCTCAGATCTCCCTTGGACTTGGTATGTTTTGCGCTCTTGTTGTAGCTTGTTATTTTCGATGAAATGACAAGCTCAACGTGGCCTCTATATGCCAAGTTTCTTTTGCACTAACAATTGGTTTGCAGAAATTGGTGTGTTCAAAGGACGGGTTGCCAAGTCCATTGGAGTGTGAAGACTTTTTTTTCGATTCGAATAAGTCAGCTCCAAGGATATCAGAGGTCTCATAAGTTGTTCAAGCCAACAATCTCATAAGACATCAAGAGATTTATCTAAAAGGGGGTTTCATGAGCCTTTTGCTTCTATTCCATCTCTAAAAAAAAAATCTCATGTATTTCTTCTCTCATTTGTGCACATATCTATTTTATCTAGCATTTGAGGCTAAGTTGTTGGGTTTAAAGCCTAATTCTCACTCACTAAATCAACTTTTTTCAAGCTGTTCTTAGTGAGGGAATTTGTAACATAAAGTGTATTTTATACTTGCATTGAGTTTCTAACTATTTCTTTGGCATTCTAACTCTTTTGCTTGTTTGCCTATAGGTGTGCTTGGAAGCAATCTAAGTTTTGAAGAAAGGGAGCTAAAGCTTAGGCTAAGGAACACTCTTCTGTTTGGAACCTCAAATCCAAGTTCCGCCTTATCACTTCACCTCTACTTCTAAAGCCTCATTCTTTTGAGGAGTTGTAACCGCCATTCACCTCGAGGCTTTAAGCCTTTACTTTGTAAACATCTCACAAGTAATTTTATTTTTTATTTTTTAAATCTTACACTTGTAACTTTGGGAAAGAGCAAATTTAAAACGGATATTGTAAGCTCTTCCCAATCCCCTCATTTCTATAAGAGGGCCTCACTTTCATTAATAAAGAGCTGACTTTTCTTGAGGGAGCTTGGGAAGTTTTTCCCATGGTATCTCGCCTACTCACTTAGAGGGAGTAAATCCTCTTGAGTGGTTAACTTTCTTTTTCTTTTTCTTTTTTCTCAACCAAATCACTTGCATTCATCATTTCATTTGCTAATCTAATTTAGTTGCATGTGAGTAACTCATATTTTCATTTCATTAATTGTTTAGATCACATAGTCCTCTAAATTTCCTAATTTGCAATCTCATTTGCCATCACTTACTTATGTTTTGTGATCTATTTCTCATTGGATAAGTTTCACAATATACTACAAGTAAAGAAGCATAATACTTTCAATTTATGGCAACTTGAGTTATTGCTCTAACTACAAAGCATATTTAACTGAATCATCTCCATCTTTTACATAGCACTTGCAAACTCATTTCCATATTAGGCATTTCACTTTGCATGCTAGACTCGCGTCTCTAAAAATTAACCTCCAACTTAAGTTGGTTGTATAGACATTAGGGACCCTCCACCCCTATGGACTCCTCATTGTGAGATCCGAATTTCGGGCGAGGGTGAGGTTGGGGACAGGAGTTCAATTGTAACATTGCTTTAGAACTAATTAATAAAATAAACCAAGAGCACTATCTCATCACATTTACTTGCAAAGTTCCCAAATTTTCTTTTGCTATCTTGACGGTTTAAAGATTCACGTGCAAATATTATCTCAAGAAGCATTTTGATGCAAGCATTTTTCAAATTTCTTAAATTTTGCAACAAGTTTAATTCTATGGTATTTGGAAATTTGCTTCTACATGCAATTTCAGTGCATGTTGTCATTTTAATGATCATTATGCTTATGGATAATTGATATATCTCGTTTCATTGGCAAATACCATTATTTGGTGTTGCAAATTTAATTGCATATTGTGATCTTGGTCTAACACTTCCTTTGTGGGATTATTGTCATTATATCTTGATTTTTATTTTTGAGCAAGCATTTGTTATCTACTTTAAAGCATTGGTCTATATTTTGAACACGTCATTGAATATTGCTCATATACTTATATGCTTGTTTACATATTGGAAATCAAGTCATCTTTGATAAGTAATTCCTTCTAATCAATTCTCCTAGAAATCTCACATCTTTAACTTAGTTTTCCTTTTAGGGACCACCCCCCTTAGCTAACCTAGGAGATAGCTTAAACGGAGAGAGTTGGGAATAGGTGACAGCCCCTTCTCTGAGTTCCTTGCCACCAACCACACCTGTGGGGTTGAAGGCTTTTCCCACTAACTGTAGGTAGGTGTAGGCGGCAAGCGATTAACATTTTTTAGGCGCCGTTGCCGGGGACAAGTCTTCTTGTACCTGGGAAAACGACTAACTTTTAGTTTTGGCATATTTGAATTTTAGATTTAGATTCTTGCTCAAGTGGCGACTCCACTCAATCCTAATTTTGCAAGAGTTTCTACTAGGAGAAATTCAAGTGGTTTAGTTAGCCCCTCTCCTGATCCTGAAAGGGTTTTTAGAGAGAGGTTAAATAGACTTTCTCATAGTAGAGCTCTTGCTAGTCTTGGGCAAGAGGCTATTTCTGACATTCATTTGTTGTTTCAAGGACAAGTTGAGCCTAACATCATGAATGATCTTTTTGCTCCTTGTAACTTTAATAACATTAATGGCTATCCTCACAATATCCCTGACAAGGCTATTGAAAAGTTGCCTTCTTTTCAAGGTAACAATGCCATTAGCGCTACATCACATGTGAAGAACTTTAATGTTTGCATCTTTAAGTGGTGTAACGTTGCTAACTATGAGGATGTAAAGATGAGGCTTTTTGTTCTCTCTTTAGAAGAGGATGCTCTTGATTGGTTCACTGAGCAACCTGCAAACTCGTATGATTCTTTACAAGCGATTGTTAATGCTTTCATGGGAAAGTATGGAGAGAGAAGAGAGAATAGTCATTTGATTAATGCCATTAGCACCATGAAGAAGAATGAAAATGAAACCATGGAGGAGTTTAACAAGAGATTCAATGAATTGGTTAAAAGCATGCCCGCAACTGTTAAACCTCCGGATGAATTTCTCTTATGCTCATATTTAGATGCTTTTGGTGTGGATACCGCTTATGAATTGAGGAGGAAGGAACCTACAACTTTGGGTATAGCTCAAGCGGAAGCCTTGAAAATGGAGAGGGCTAGAAAGCAATCAGGAAAATCTGAGATTCCTGGTTACACTAGAGGGCCATCGAAATCAAATGATTCCAAAGGCAAAGGTAAGGAAGAGCCTACCCATGATCCTATTAAGGAGTTAACCCATCTCATCAAGACTATGGAAGCGAATCACACGAATCAAATGAATGCTATCCAAAATCGGTTGGTGGCCATGGAAAAGAATCAGGCGGGGAGATTCCCAAATCGAGGAAATGATAGATGGCAGAAGAGGGGTCCCCCTAATGAACATAGGCCACCAAATCCGCTTGAGTCTACTAACTTAGTTGATGATTCAATGCCTTATTGTAGACCATGTGATGACTTACATGATGAACTCACTTGTCCTTACACAAAAAGGATCTTAGATGGTGAAATGGCTGGAACAAGTGAACAAATCAATGTAGTTGGAAAAGAGCATCATTTGTCCTTGGATAATTGGATGGGAGTTATGGAAAATAGTCAAAAGATAAGTCAGAAGTCCCCATCCTCCTATAGTGTGAATAATTTTGAAGAGTTGGATAGGATTACTGAGTTGTATGGAGAGAAGCCTTCATCAAATCAAATTTTAGAGATAGCCAAGGATAAAGAAAGGGCAAGAAACAAGGACAGAAATCAAAATGCCCATAAAACTTTCACTCCACCTACATCTAAGTTAAATATCGATTTGGGAGGATGGATAAATAATGCAAAGATTTTGGTACCTGTGACTGAAATCATGAAGATTCCCTCCCAAAGATATAAGTTGTTGAAAGCCATTGATGCCCCTAATGGAAAAGAAATGTCAAATTTTTCTAAAGATAGATATGAGGATGCCCTTATCACTTTGCAAAGTAGTGATATGTGTAGAGATAACAGAGACCATCAGCCATTTTTCATCACTATGTTGGTCAATGGAATGCTTTTGCACAATTGTATGTTTGATTCTGGGGCATCATCGTGTGTCATGACTAAGAAAGTCATGAATCAGTTAAACCTGAGGGTTTCTAGACCTTACCACAACATTTGTGCTATGGATTCGAAAATCATTGAGGTTTGTGGTTTGATAAAGGATCTTCAAGTCCACTTGGCAGTTCATCCTGATATTATGATCACCATGGATATTGTGGTAATTGATGTACCTGATGCATGGGGGATGTTATTGTCTAGAAAGTGGGGAGCTGATATAGGTGGTAGTTTGCAAATGGATTTAAGTTATGCTACCATTCCTAATAGTGAGGGCATCATGGTTAGGTTGGATAGGGAATTGGAGAGAAAGTTTCACGTGGAAAATCCCAAGGAGCCTCATAATGAAATTGTGTATGAATCTGATGACTTGGGAAACTATGCTATCTTGGCTAATTCTATTGCTCCTTTGGAGAAGGAGGTGGAAAGTAAGAAGGATTGGGTGTGGCACATGAATTTTGATGGTGCCCATTCAAGGTTTGGTAAGGGTGCCGGAATTGTCTTTACCTCCCCCCTTCGTCATATATTCAAGTTTGCCTTTAGGTTGGAATTTGATGCAACTAACAATGTAGCGGAGTATGAAGCTTTGTTGTTAGGTCTAGAGTTGGCAAAAGACTTGAACATTAAGATGCTTAGTATCAGGGGGGATTCTGATCTAGTCATTCTTCAAACAAAGAATAAATTTGCATGTAAGAATGATAGATTAAAGAAGTATCGAAATGCTGTCTGGGATAGCATGGAATATTTTGACGCATTAGATCTTCAAGCGATTCCGAGAGAAGGAAATAAACAGGCTGATGAGTTGGCTGTTGCTGCATCTACCTTACAGCTTGGAGAGAACTTGATGGATGATAAGGTCAAGATGGAGGTTATTTTTAGACCATCGGTTCCTGATAATGTTGAGCATTGGCAAATCTTTAATGAAGAAAACCAAGTGATTCGTTTTTTAAATAATATGGAAGAATTCTCTGGTTTCAAGGTTGGCTACAAGGAAGAGGGTTGTGAATATGAGGAGTGTAATGTTGTGTCAAATCCCACTCCTAGGGATCGTATAGCCATGGAACAAATGTTTGACAGACATGATGTTGTAAAGAGAAAAGAGGATAAGAAAATTGACCCAGGGGAATTTATTGAAGTAAACATTGGTACCCCTCATGACCCAAAGATTATCAAAATAGGGAAGGGCACCACCGAGGAGGAAAGGAAAAAATTAATAAATTTACTTCAAGAATATAGGGATGTTTTGGCCTTTTCATATGAGGAGTTAAAAGGTTATAGGGAGGATGTTATGGAGCATACAATCCCACTTAAGGATGAAAATGCCAAACCCTTCAGGCAAAAACTTAGGCAAATAAATCCTAAGTTAGCCCCCTTGGTGCAAAAGGAGTTGCAAAAGATGCTTCAAGCTGGAATTATAGCTCACACTAGGCATTCCACATGGTGCTCAAACTTGGTTATTGTGAGAAAAAGAATGGATCAATCAGGCTATGTGTAGATTTTCGAAATCTTAATTTAGCTTGTAAAAAGGATAATTACCCTTTACCCAATATGGAAACATTGTTGCAAAGGGTAACAGGGTCTGGAATGATGTCTTTGTTAGATGGATTTTCAGGATATAACCAAGTCACGGTGAAGAAAGAAGACAGGCATAAGACAACATTCACCACACCCTGGGGTACTTTTGAGTATTTAAGGATGCCTTTTGGATTGACAAATGCTAGAGCAACTTTTCAAAGGGCTATGGACTATGCCTTTAAGGGTCTAATTGGGAAATTCATTGAGATTTATCAAGATGACTTAACTGTCTTTTCTAAAAATGGAATTTCTCATATTAGCCATTTAAGGCAGATATTTGACAGGTGCAGAGAGTATGGGATATCTTTAAATCCTGCTAAATCTATTTTTGGAGTGACTGAAGGGAAGTTGCTTGGTCACATCATCTCGAAGGATGGAATCAAGATTGACCCTGAGAGAGTTGAGGCAATTCAAAAGATTCCGCTGCCTCACAATATCAAAACCCTTCAATCCTTCTTAGGAAAGATCAATTTCCTCCGGCGGTTCATTCCAAATTATGCTGAAATTGCTAAACCCATTCAAACCCTTTTAAAGAAAGATGTTAAGTTTGTCTGGGGAAAAGAGGGGAGAATAGGTTTTCAGGAAATTAAGGATTCTATTGGTAAGGCACTTGTTCTAGTGAGCCCTGATTATTCGAAGGATTTTTTGATTTTCTCTTTCGCATCTGAAGATACTATTGCTGGAGTATTGCTGCAAAAGAACAATGAAGGGTATGAACAACCTATTGCTTTCATGAGTAGATCACTTCAAGGTTCTGAGCTGACGTATAGCACCTTGGAAAAGCAGGCTTATGCCTTAGTCAAGTCCCTTAAGCAATTTAGAGTTTATGTGGGGTATTCAAGAATAATCGCATATGTCCCTCACTCTGCAGTAAAGGATATCTTAACTCAAGCTGATTGCTTAGGAACTCGAGCTAGATGGGTCTCCAAAATTCAAGAATACGATCTAGATATTAGACCTACCAAGCTGGTAAAAGGCCAAGGATTGGCTAAGATCTTGACTGAGGGGAATGAAAAAGCGTTAGGAATGATTTGTCAAAATGATCTGGAATTAACTTCATCAGAACTTCAAAGATTGACTCAACTAGAATGGTATAAAGACATTATCTATTACTTGCAAAATTTGTCATGTCCTGACCATTTAGTTGGCCATAAAAGAAGAGCGTTAAGGCTTAGAGCAACTAAGTATTGCATTATGAAGGATGGTCTGGGTTGGAGAAATCCGGAGGGGGTAATACTTAGATGTGTTGATGAAGCTGAGGCCAAAATGCTTCTATCTGAGTTTCATTCAGGATTTTGTAGAGGACATTATGCTGCTAAGACTACTACCCATAAAATCTTGAGAGCTGGTTATTTTTGGCCTTCTATTTTTGGGGATGTGCACAAGTATGTTAGAGGTTGCCAAGCTTGTCAACTTTTCACTGGGAAGCAAAAGTTAGCTTCTTTGCCTCTTCAGCCTGTGCTCGTGGAAGCTCCCTTTCAACGTTGGGGGGTTGACTTTATAGGGAAGTTTAATGAAAATTCTAGTAATGGCTACTCGTGGATTTTAACTGCCACTGATTATTTTACTAAATGGGTAGAAGCCATCCCTACAAGACACGCCACCGACAAAGTAGTGATGGATTTTCTTGAAGATAGGATTATCACTCGTTTTGGTGTCCCTGCTAAAATTACAACAGATAATGCCAAGGCTTTTAGCTCTACCGAATTCTCATCTTTCTGCTTTAAGTATGGCATTGTCTTATCCCATTCATCAAACTACTATCCTCAGGGTAATGGTCTAGCCGAGTCTAGCAATAAAAATTTGATAACCATAATCAAGAAGATAGTAGGGGATAATAAGAGAGCATGGGATAGCAAAATTAAATATGCTTTATGGGCTGATAGGATTACAAAGAAGAGTTCTACTGGAAAGAGTCCCTTTGAACTAGTATATGGCTTGGACGTTACCCTGCCCGTGCATTTGAGACTCCCAGCTTACCAATTGCTACAAAGTTTTACATCTGATAAGGATGTTGTGCAACATAGGATTGATCAAATTGTAGAATTGGATGAAACTAGGAGAAGAGCCTTTGAAAATTGTTGTAAAAATCAATCTAAGGTAAAAAGAAATTTTGATAAATCATCTAGGAATAGAGTTTTTTCTAACGGTGATATGGTTTTACTTTGGGATCGCAGGAATGAAAAGACAGGTAATCATGGTAAGTTTGACAGTTTATGGCTTGGACCGTATATCATCAGAGAAGCAGCGGGACAAAATTCCTACCATTTGAGCACCTTGGACGGAGAATCACTAGAGTTACCTGTGAATGGCCAACTGCTCAAGATGTTCCACAAAGAAAACATTTGATGCCATAGGGCATCCTTTTATATCATATTTCTAACTTTATCCCTTGTCAATTTTGTTTAAATAGATTTCTTTCTTGAATAAATTGTTATTTCATGCTCTTAGAATAAAATTTCCATTTATGTACTTGATTTTATTTGATGTTATTTTGAATGGATACTACTAATATATATCTTTGGTCGGTGGATGCAGATTCCAGGTTCTTGCACACTATCACTTCATATCTAGCACCCATCCCCATATGGAGCCAAATGTTGACCACTGGAGTGGCACCTGATGATAATGTGAAGACTCCATGCCCAAGGATGAACCAGAAGACACTTGTGCCAGTAGATATCATCAGATATCATCATGTTCAACAGAGTTTTTAAACTCTACTTCTTCTTCTCATCATTTTCTTCTTCAGTCTTCAGATTCCGCAGCCCTTCGAGGATATTGTATAAATGTCACTAGCATGATGAATAAAGCCTTGTAACAGGCCTAGGATGTCGGGACTCGATCAGCAAGCGAGTACACCTTGGAGTGTTTTTTTTACTTGGTTAATTATTCCTTCTTTTTAGTGGCGAATAATTTTCTAGGTTTTTTCACTCATTGCATTACCCCAAAGCCGAGGTGACGGCTTGAAGGTTGAGCCCCTAACGCATCTTAGTGTCTAGAGTCGATGTATATTACCATGCTAGGTCATCTCTGAAATTTCGCAGAATTTGACTAGGTCTAAGTAGGATTTTTTAATAATTAAAAAGTTCCCGCAAAATGGGATTTTTTAATTAATTTCTATGTAATGATGTAAGTAAGTGGCCTTAGGAAATGTCTGGGGCATGTGACTACTTGAAATTCATCCTCAGAGACCCACCATTATTCTAGGACCCACTTTGGGGGTCAAAAAACGACTTATACTCCCTCACAATCCAATTTGTCTAAGGTGAGTGGCAAAAATGAGGAAAAAATTCAAAAAAATTCAATAATTGGAAAAATTCAGAAAATTTTCCAAAGTCAAAATGAGTAAAATTTTGACATGTCAGATTCAGTGAAGGTCAAAGATGATTTGGAAACTATGTGGGGCCCACCACATAAGGTACAACTGAAATCAAAGTCAAGTGCCAAATGACCAAGTCAAATTGGTCCCACATTGAGATCACAAGAAAAAAGAATCACGTAATGCCTAAAGTTCAATAGTTTGACATGTTGAAAATATGTGGTACACATTAAAAGTTAATGGGGGACAAAAAGAATGACATGGCAACCATTTTGGAGGTCAAACTATTTCCAAGTCAGCAGTCAACAAAAGAAGTTCACCTATGGCACACTCAGCAGTCAAAATCAGTTTTCGATTTGATTAGAGATATGGTTAAGTTTGATAGTCGAAGTAAAGGGAGATAATGGGGGACAAAATAGCCACATGGGACAGATCTTGTCCCCCTCCATTCCATGCACACCAAAGACATATGCATCCACTCAGAGAATAAAGCATTATATTTGAGGAGATAAATACGCTGCCATATGAACAGAGGGAGCCGCATTTCAACAACACGTAGTCAACAACGTCCATGCAGCAACAGTGTTACGTGGAATTCGTGGGCAGTTTTACACAGCAGTTAGAGGTGCCAGCAAGGCATAACACGCAGATCTGTGGGACAGATTAGAAGATCCAATCAACGCATAAATTAAGGAGTATGTCTCCACCAATCTGGACTTCCTGTAGCACTTGTACGCTGTCCCCTTCAACAGATTACGCACAACAGATTTTTCTTTATGCTGGCAGCTCCTACACGCAGTTGGTTGGCAGTATTTGGTTCAAATTAATAGAGGTGGCAGCCAGGAGATATATGCATCAGATTCAGAGGAGATTTGCACAGCCAGTCTTCACCACCTACAGCAGTTTACAACAGTCACCTACAGCAGTTGGTTCCACTTGGACAGTTCTTATGCCACTTGTGCAAATTCGTTTTACATTGGGATTATCTCCATTGCTACACTTGTCATTTGATTTTTTCATTGGGATTTGCTCCCATAGTTCTATTTAAATGAGCCTTGGGCTCTCATTGTAACAGTGGATTTTTTGAAGCTTGTGCTTATTGTTATTATGCCGAAATTGTTATTGAGCTGAATAAAGAAAAGTCTTTGGGGTTACTAGCTTCTCTTGTGGTGCATTCTTTGGTTGATGAGGTATACTTGTTTCATTTGATATTGTTATTTATCGCAATCTAGTTGTTTTTCTTCGCATTTGCCTGAAGGCACTATTGTCTAGGGAGGGGAGATTTGTAGCTATCTCAGATCTCCTTTGGACTTGGTATGTTTTGCGCTCTTGTTGTAGCTTGTTAATTTCGATGAAATGACAAGCTCAACGTGGCCTCTATATGCCAAGTTTCTTTTGCACTAACAATTGGTTTGCAGAAATTGGTGTGTTCAAAGGACAGGTTGCCAAGTCCATTGGAGTGTGAAGACTTTTTTCGATTCGAATAAGTCAGCTCCAAGGATATCAGAGGTCTCATAAGTTATTCAAGCCAACAATCTCATAAGACATCAAGAGATTTATCTAAAAGGGGGTTTCGTGAGCCTTTTGCTTCTATTCCATCTCTAAAAAAAATCTCATATATTTCTTCTCTCATTTGTGCACATATCTATTTTATCTAGCATTTGAGGCTAAGTTGTTGGGTTTAAATCCTAATTCTCACTCACTAAATCAACTCTTTCAAGCTGTTCTTAGTGAGGGAATTTGTAACATAAAGTGTATTTTATATTGCATTGAGTTTCTAACTATTTCTTTGGCATTCTAACTCTTTTGCTTGTTTGCCTATAGGTGTGCTTGGAAGCAATCTAAGTTTTGAAGAAAGGGAGCTAAAGCTTAGGCTAAGGAACACTCTTCCGTTTGGAACCTCAAATCCAAGTTCCGCCTTATCACTTCCCCTCTACTTCTAAAGCCTCATTCTTTTGAGGAGTTGTAACCGCCATTCACCTCAAGGCTTTAAGCCTTTACTTTGTAAACATCTCACAAGTAATTTTATTTATTTTTTAAATCTTACACTTGTAACTTTGGGAAAGAGCAAATTTAAAACGGATATTGTAAGCTCTTCCCAATCCCCTCATTTCTATAAGAGGGCCTCACTTTCATTAATAAAGAGCTGACTTTTCTTGAGGGAGCTTGGGAAGTTTTTCCCATGGTATCTCACCTACTCATTTAGAGGGAGTAAATCCTCTTGAGTGGTTAACTTTCTTTCCTTTTTTTTATTTTCTCAACTAAATCACTTGCATTCATCATTTCATTTGCTAATCTAATTTAGTTGCATGTGAGTAACTCATATTTTCATTTCATTAATTGCTTAGATCACATAGTCTTTTAAATTTCCTAGTTTGCAATCTCATTTGCCATCACTTACTTATGTTTTGTGATCTATTTCTCATTTGGATAAGTTTCACAATATACTACAAGTAAAGAAGCATAACACTTTCAATTTATGGCAACTTGAGTTATTGTTCTAACTATGAAGCATATTTAATTGAATCATCTCCATCTTTTACATAGCACTTGCAAACTCACTTTCATATCATTTAGGCATTTCACTTTTCATACTAGACTTGCATTTCTAAAATTTAGCTCCAACTTAAGTTGGTTGAATAGATGTTTTAAGGACCCTCTACCTCTATGGACTCCTCATTGTGAGATCCAAATATTTGGGCGAGGGTGAGGTCTAAGGATTAGAGTTCAATTGTAACCTTGCTTTAGAACTAATTAATAAAATAAACCAAGAGCACTATCTCATCACATTTACTTGCAAAATTCCCAAATTTTTTGCTATCTTGATGGTTTAAAGATTCACATGCAAATATTATCTCAAGAAGCACTTTGGATGCAAGCATTTTAATTCCTTAAATTTTGCAACAAGCTTAATTCTATGGTACTTGGAAATTTGCTTCTACATACTACTTCATTGCATGTTGTCATTTTAATGATCATTATGCTTATGGATAATTGATATATCTCGTTTCATTGGCAAATACCCTTATTTGGTGTTGCAAATTTAATTGCATATTGTGATATTGGTCTAACACTTCCTTTGTGGGATTATTGTCATTATATCTTGATTTTTATTTTTTGAGCAAGCATTTGTTATCTACTTTAAAGCACTGGTCTATATTTTGAACACGTCATTGAATATTGCTCATATACTTATATGCTTGTTTACATATTGGAAATCAAGTCATCTTTGATAAGTAATTCCTTCTAATCAATTCTCCTAGAAATCTCACATCTTTAACTTAGTTTTCCTTTAGGGACCACCCCCCTTAGCTAACCTAGGAGATAGCTTAAACGGAGAGAGTTGAGAATAGGTGACAGCCCCTTCTCTGAGTTCCTTGCCACCAACCACACCTGTGGGGTTGAAGGCTTTTCCCACTAACTGTAGGTAGGTGTAGGCGGCAAGCGATTAACAAGCTCCACAACCACCTAAGCAGTCCTGCGTCAAATGACACAGGCCCAATCACACAATTACGTTTTGCTGAGAAAGGCACCTTCTGCTCCTGAAAATTCCCTCCTTCCATGTAATATCCCGATTTGGGAATATCTCTAAAACACGGCAAACTCCAACCAGAGATGGACTGGGAGGGCATTTACCGGATATTCCGCCTCTGAAAGAGGACGAGATCCGGAGGCTACCTGGCCCTTTCCAGACTCTGTCTAAGAGTGAAAGATAAACATACCAAGTGGTATAGAACTAGAATGCTCAAGAATATATAAAAATAACAGTGCAGCAGACATATAATAGCATAGAAAGAAAATACGGCAACTCATCCAGAAACATAGAGAGGAAATGCTAAGCCATTTTATTAATCTGAGAAATATAATGGAGTACAATAGGTGATCAAAGTGATGGCACCTAATCTTGCTCAAGGCAAGTGAAGAAATACTCTCAGAATATACAGGAAATGGCTGCTCTCTGAACTGCGTCCCAGCTGCCGGAAAACTGCCATGTAGCTGCTACTGCTGGAATGAACTGAAGACTAGGGGCTGATCCCCTTGCCGGAATGAGCTAAAAATCTGCAATCCTCCTCTACTCACCAATCCCGACAAAACCCAGAAACCATATCAAAAATGGTCGACCCTTGAAAATCACCAGGAAACACCCCCTTGGGGAATTACGCTGGCCTCCAAGGCTCTGCGCAGAGGCTAAATGGGAATGACTGAAACACCATCTCAAACTCCACCAAAATCCTCCCACAGGCAAAGGTTGATCCTCTGCTCAAAATCTCGGCTGAATCTCCTGCAAGAATCCCGATCCGGAGCACCTCCAAAATGGACTGCGTCCTCTCTCCCAGTGACTGCGTAGTCTCTATGAAAGCCCAGCTCCGCAGCAAACCCAAACAACAAAACCTCTCACAAAATACTGAAGAAATAACCTTGCCCGAGCAGGCACTCGAAGTCCCCTGGGTCTAAGGGCGAGATCTTCGACCGGAGACACTCAATGCACTAAACAGTGCTGCAAACAGGCTAAACAGTCAGTGTGCTCAAGAAGACAAAACGTCTAGCTCAATATCATCAACAACAGAATGAATCAAATGAGAAGGCTCCTCCTTCTTTTATAATGTTGGCCTTCCTCCAATCCCAAGGCCATCTCCTCAACGTAGCCTCCATCTCTTGCCACGTGTCCAATCTCTCCTACGCAGAAGCTTCTAGAGCTAACGTAGGCCCCCTCTCTACGTGGTGCTTGGCCCCCTTGGCTCCCCCTTAAGTCACAACGTTGTGCTACTAGGAGGGTGTTTTATTTCACTTAAGTGAGTTAGACCCTCTCCACTCACTTTTTATTTATTTACAAACTATAGACGGCAAAACTAAAAAAAATCGAATATTCCAATTAGCTGTCGCTAATTAGGAATATTACATTCCACCAAGAATTTGTGTAAGAAAATAGCCCAACAACAATATAGCTCTTCCATCCGGCACCACACCACTCCAAGCACTGCGTGGTTCTTCTCTACGTCCCACTGATGCCAGAAATTCGTGCTAACTGTGTGGTATCTTCCCACCCTCCAGAGATGAGTGAAATTGCCTCCTTAGGGTGGCACTAGAAGTACACCGAAGAAAGGTTGAACCTCCTCCTTGGGAAACTCTTGTGCTCAACAGCACTATGTAACTCAGCTAAACATCTAGAGCAACACTTAGAATTCAAATGACCAAAAAGCCCCAAACGATGATGACTTCCTCTTATTTTTACTTGTTGATCCCTTTCCTCATGTGGGCCCCTCCAACAAGCAATTCGAACTCCCTCCTTAGCTATTCGAATTTCTCCTTCAAGGGATGCATATTTTGTGACAAAATGGCACCCACATTCCACTAAGGAAAAGATTCTGACCCCTTTTTCCTAAGTATTTCCCAAAAATGACAAAATTGGCAAAATTGTGATTCTACTTAGCAGAATATTTAGGAAGGGACATTACATTCCCCCCCTCCCAAATGTTGCTTGTTGTAATGACCCAACTCGAGTTATAGGGAACATAGAAATATTAGCATGCATATGATAGCTACATATGCATGTATCGCGTGTATTGCACTAGTATATGCTCTAATCAATTATGAAAAGTCTCAGTGTATGGTAATGAGTGAATTATTGAAGTATTGAATAAATACCTAACTCACCAGAATATAATGAATGTATTGTGAGGTAAAAGTTATACCTACCACTATCATAATATAACTAATATATTGTTCAAAGGAAAGTAAAAGCATTGACTTATGCAAATAAAAGATGATATTTGATAAAATCCAAGATATTTACTAAATGATGATATTTAATAATAAATCCAAGATATTTTAGGAATCCAAGATATTTATTGAATAATAATATTTTAATATAAATCTAAGATATTATTAAAAGAGGATATTTTAATAAATATCTTGAAAGGAGATTTGTGTATAAAAGGAGAAGGGGGGGAGAACTTGATGGGCTTGGGTGAGTGAGGTGGGAAAACTGACCTAGATGCTGTCAGAGGATTTCTAACTGTGGAAGACAAGAGTAGTGAGTTCTAACAGAGCCATAGAGTGATCTTGATTGTTATTGGAGTTTTGGGCACGGGGCCCAGAAGACTTGTCTTCTAGATCTGGGGATCAGAGAGGTTGATCCTAGATAGGCTGGGAGGAAAATGGCAGTTTGGTAACGGGAACGGGAGCTATGACGGGTCAGGAACATCTTCAAACACGGTTCCAAGTAAGTATTCAATAGTGAATTGATATATCCTACTTCAAAAAGTTCATTCTGGATTGTGTAGTATCAATTTTGTTAATGATTGTTAATTGTGAAAATTTAGGGTCTTTACACTTGTCCCCAAGCAACTGCAAAGCTAGATGTCGTAAGATCTGCTCACCCTCCTAAGTGGCATCCCCGTCCGCCAGAGCTTTCCATTGACCAAGTGCTCTCGGATGACCCTATTCCTCAACCTCCTCTCCCTTGTCTCTAGTATGGTCTTTGGTGTCTATACTAAGTGCCCCTCATCATCCAACAGGGGCAACTCGGTAGTCGTTGTAACTTGTTGTCCCAATGCCTTTTTCACGCATGAGACATGGAGAACATTGTGAATCTGACTCTCTGAAGGTAGCTCCAACTCATAGGCTACCTCCCCGAACCTCCTAGTCACCCTTTATGGCCCATAAAAGTGTGGTCGAAGTTTTTCTGCACCCTTCAGCTTTAGCGAAGACTGTCCGTAGGGTTGCAAGCATAGGTAGACCATGTCGCCCACCTCAAACTGCCTCTCCACAATGTGCCTATTGTTGAGATTTTGTGTATTTGGAGTAGCATCAATTGTACTCTAGGTCCCAAACTTTGAGGAAGGACTAGAGTTCACTTGATCTACAAGACCCAGAAATGGATTTGGGAAATTTCATCTGGCTTAGGAGATATTAAATTAATTAATTATTTTAATGTATTTCCTAAGTTAAAACTTAGGGAACTTAAATAATTAAAGTGAATTTAATTAAACATGTGATGAAATTGTCTTAAGTCACATGGATCAAGCTTTCTTTTAATCTTAGCCATTTATTAAATATTTAATTTTGGTCGTTGATTTGTCAACGAGAAAAGTATAAAGGAAAGGCTTGGGGTCAATTGTAAAGACACACAGACGCAGAGCACTGAAGCTAAGTTGAGATTCTAGGGCAGGGTTTGCTAAGAATACTGAGAAGTGTTTCAGCTGCAAAGAGGGGAATTTAGACCAAGGAGATGATCTGATCCCAGGGTCTAGAATACACAAGAGGCAGAGATCAGCTCAAGGACAACGCAGAGGAAGGCAGCAACAAGGACAGCGTGATTTTCAGCAGGAAACCCTTAGGGGTTGCACAGAGACCCTTCAGGGGCTGCGTAGTGACTGCGTCACCCAGTCTAGGGTAACGCAGTCCCTTCCGAAGCAGCACTGAGGGTCTGGAGGACTTCAGAGGCTGACGCAGAGCCTTTCAGGGACAGCGCTGGAGTTTCTAGGCCCTAATCTTGGCTGAGTTCTGTAATTCCCGTTTGAGGGTGTCAATCAGTCATTATTTTGGCCCTAGATCAGCCAGTGAGTTGTAGATCTAGCATTATCTTTGTGGGGTTTTCTAGATCTGGAACCCAGATTTGTGTATTAAGAAATATTCTTAATAATAGAACCCTCCAGCAGCCAAAGACCGATTTTCCCACATTGGGTTTT
Organism: Pinus albicaulis; assembly: GCA_034641835.2. NCBI lineage: Eukaryota > Viridiplantae > Streptophyta > Pinopsida > Pinales > Pinaceae > Pinus > Pinus albicaulis. The sequence continues at coordinate 611,670,358 of CM076580.1, forward strand.
TCCGGGGACTATTTGTCCAGAAATAACTATGTCACTTTGTCAATGTGTGCATGTGCTTATTCTAGATCTGAATTGGTAGAGATTTGTTATGTGTTTTGCTTCGATGTTAACTTGAATTTATTCAGTTAATAACTTATCTAAGTAGGAGGAGCTTAACCGGATTAACAGTAATAATTTATGCATAAGATATAAGATTCAGAAATTTCTACACCTGTTAGCACATATCTTTTGTTGATTCGGTGCCACCTACAAATTCTCCTTGAGAGCCCGGAGGATCTCCTGGCTCTCTCGAACCCAATCCTATGCCCTTGGGGCCCTACTATCTACAAATATCATATCAGGAAAAGAAAGTGCATCATATCCATATAGTGCTCGATATGGGGACATACCAATCGACATGTGATAAGTGGTTTTGTAGCAGAATTCTCCTAGATGAAGCCACTTCATCCATGCTCTTCGTTTTCCCGTCACATAGTTGCATAGGTACCCTTCCAGCCACTTGTTCACGGTCTCGACCTGCCCATCTGTCTGTGGGTGGTAGCTAGTGTTGGGTGTAAACTCGGTCCCCACCAACCGAAACAATTCTTGCCAGAAAGCCCCCCTGAACCTGTTGTCCCTGTCACTAACTATGTTCTTTGGGAGACCATGTAGCCGAAACATGTTAATTTTGGGCAACTAGGTCCAAACTCGATGTTGCACCATTCATATGATGATGATTATATTTTTGTTGGATTCCTCTTTCAGAGAGGTGCAATATTGATCAAAGATCATCTTGTTTGGATGAGCAATGTTGTCGCACAGATTGTCCAAGCACCGCGACAATGGCTCAGATTGGGTGCTGTCACCCTTATCCCCAATCTCTTTATTTAAGCTGTCTCCTTGCAAGCTAAGGGAGGTAGACCCTATTAGAAATGAAGAGGAAAAATCCAGAAGACACAGCTAAAACACCAAATACTTGATAAAATTAACAGGATTTCACAGATCTAAATTATATTTCACGTTTAAGACCAGTGCCTTATGGAGTCAAACAAAATCCCGTTATGCAATTATAAAAAAGTAAGTAACGATTAACTGCTGCTTATTAAAACACGATTGGTCACAATGATATTTAATTGAAAAGCACCACAACCGTGAAGCAATAAGATGAAAATGCCAGAATTTAAGATGTTTCAATTAATTTCACTTCAGCAAATCCCAAAAATTTTGTATAGTCACACTTAGGATAAAATCTTAAAAGCTCATTTGACTATAAAAGAGATTTTTTATAATTTTTTATTTTTTATCTTAAAACAAAAATTAAACTAATTCTAAAGAAAAACTAAAATTAAAATCTAACTACACAAAAAAATTAAATCTAACTAAACTAAAATAAAATTAAACTAAACTACAACTGAACCTAAACACTAAACTATAAATAAAATCGAACTAAATCCTTGGACAGCAGACCTGGAAGATTTATGCTACGCTCATGTGTTTTGCAGCTTGCAGGTTGACGTCAAACAAGGGATCAACGGTAATGAGGAGCCAGCAGAGAATGAATGCAGAGGCCAGGGTCCAGGATTGAGAGGCAGAAAGAGAAGGTCGACGGTGTGGAGGACAACGCTGAGGGATGGAGCTAACGACAGAGGTGAGGATGGCAGCAGAGTATGAATGCAAGGTCAAAGCTTCGATAGTAAGGGGAGAAAAGGGCTGCAGATAGTTTTGAAGGAGGGCCGAATTGCAAATCGGTGAATGGAGAAGCTAGGGCAGCGTTTAAATGAGGACGAGGACACGCAGGTTTGGACGGCAAGGGGAGACAGCTAAGCAAAAGAGAGGGACAGCAGAGAGAAAGGAAAAGCGAATGCAGAGAAGGATGAGGGCGGATCGATAGGTAGCGTTTTTTGCAAAGGGGAGAATAATTTTAGTGAACCCAGTACATTCAAATTTCTCTTTCCAAATTAAAATAATCTCCTTGCAAACACAAATTTATATCGCTCCTTAAAAATATCGACCAACTTTTGCCCACAGTAGCAGTTTGAGGCTAGATCTGCCTCAAATCTTAAAAAAAAAAATCCGATTTAAACTCACACCCTGCAAGAAACCAACCAGATCTGAAGATATACACACCAAAAAACGATTAAACCCTTACAGTCTAAAAAAAATACAAATTTACAAACTAGTTTACAGATTTAAAACCCTCATAGTCAGATTTGAATCCATTTTAGCACAATTTTCAGAAATTTAAAATTTTTAGAAGAGGCACAAGCCTTAGAAAACCCTGCAAAACCACCAATTTCATAAGATAGATTTGGAGTTTAACAAATAATGAGCTTTTCAGATTTATGTTTATTGAGAATCCGCTGGTCCAACCGAAGACTTCCCCAGACGCTCAATCTTAAAAAAAAAATTTCCCTGCACACTTTGATCTGAACCTTAGATCGATAGAGATTTAAGAAAATAACATGAGACCTTTTCAGAAAAATCAGAATGTCATTTTATAAACCCAAAAAACTGCACAAGATACCTGTATGCAGATTAATCCATGAAGGCCATCAACCATAAAATGCAAAAAACAAAGTAGCAAAGTTTAGAGATAATTCACCACATAGATCTGAGAAGGAACATCAAGATTTGTAACCCCAAAGTCTTTATGCTTTATTTATCAAAGAAAATTCACAAGAGCTTCCAAAACCAGTACACGATTCTGAGATAGGATGACTCAAGACTAACAAAGACCTCTAAATTTATAGGACAAAATCTCCAACGGCTAGTTTGGATGATCCTTGTCAAAATAATCTCAACCGTCCAAAAGATTTAATAATCTTTTAATCCGGAGCGTTGAAATTAAAATTTTGGGAAAAAAACGAATTTATCATTTAATTCAATTTTAATTAACTCAAAAATATTATTTTTGAGTTAATTACCCCAAAATTTTGACTTTGACTTAACCACCAAGGCCCAAAGGTCCAAATTTTTTTAAAATTCTCAATATTCCCTTGGCCTGGGGCTTTCAAAATCATTTTCCAAGGACCCACAAATTTTGCCTTTAAAGATTTAATCCTAACTTAGGACCCTAAATTAATTAAATTTCTGGTTTAAGATTTTTTTAATTAATTGACCAGAAAATTTAATTAATTGACTGAGAGGGGATTATAATTATTTTTCCAACCCTCTTTTACATGAGATAATACATTTACATACATGAAGGGGGAATACCCATTCGTATAGACCCTCAAATAAATACCCAATTCTGCGACTCAAAACAATATCTAGTAGACCAAGTAACTCAAGCTACTTTTACAAGGACTCGATAGAAAACACTAGGACTCACTTAGCATGTTGATGACAAAATCCACCCTAGCTTTGGGGTGAGGCTGGAGGGAAAAACTCTGTCGATCACTTACGTGAATCAGTGAGACAAAAAACCTCCTAAAATAGAAATCATCAACAACATACTAGGCTTACCTAGGTTGTTACATACATTAATGGTCTTACTTAGATCATTTACATCATTACATGCAAAATGGGTTTACATCATTTATAAAAATGTCGACTGTCGATGAAATCTGAATGGCGCGACCACGTCGAACATGATGAATCCCATTTGAAAAAATGGGGGTGGACTACTATGGGGTCGTTGACAAAGTGTGTTCAACATCTGGCTCTACTTGGGGACACGTTGCTTCATTGAAGGAATGTGAGAATCCAGAATCTGCATCTAAGCAACACACAATATTACATAAGTAGCGTCCATCCAAATATCATCATATAACATTAAGCTCATGAAAAATAGAAGCTCTTCTTTTATTTATTATTCTACTTAAGTTTTAACATGAAAAGTAAATCTACTCTAACTGCAAAATGAAATGTTGAAATAACAAGGTGTAAGGTTAGAGATACAATACAGAGGATGCCCTGTGGCATCAGATGTGCTCAATATAGTGCACGCTGAGCATTTGCCTGCTTTCAGGGAAGTCTGTGGGCTGCTTTTCAGATGTGCCATGCCCAATCTTGCTAATTGTAGGACTCTGTCTTATCCGAATGTCAAGCTGCTCTCGACCATCAGACGAATCAAACCGCTTACTTCTTCCTTTCTTCTTTTTTCTCTTCGTCTGAGTGAGCTGTGATGTCAGCAATGAGACTACTGTAGATTTCTTCTCCTTATCTTGAAAATGCTTGTATAAAACATCTGATGATCCTGGAATGTGACTAATCTTATTCTGAATATACTCTGTTAAAGGTGACACATAAGCTTGGTCTTTCTCAACGTCCTTTGTAGCCATAGTTAATTCTTCCTTAATGGGCAAAGTGACCTCCGTGTGATGAGATGGAAATTGCTTCAGCAAACTGGGAGGCCTATAATCTGTCTTGGGTTGGAAATTATGCATGTGTGATCTTTCCATTTTTTCCAACTTCTTTTGAATATCAGACATCTGATTAGAATGATTAACTTCCATCATCTTTAATCTGTTTTCCATGACATTTATTTCCTGTGCATGACTTTCCTCAATCGTCAACAATTTGCGTTCCATGTTTCTTGTTTCTTCATCATTATCTGCTTTCATGGCCATGAAGATATTTTGCATACAGTGCATTTCTTTCTCATGATTTGTTTCCATGATCGTCATTTCCTTGATATGTTTTTCTTCTAAGGCCAATAACTTGCTCTGTATAGAACCAATTTCCCTGGCATGATCCGCTATTATTTTTTCTTGATTAAGTTCCATATTCTTAATGATTTGAGCTTGATTTAGCTGTATATCCTTAACCATCTGAATCAATTCACTAACAAGATGCTTATCGTTGTCGAGACTGATTTGACAACTTGTTTCTGTTTCACCACTATCATGGGTTTGTGCTATTGTGGTACAAGTGGATTCGTCCTGAGAATTGTCTGGAAAACTCCTTCTGATAGTTGAATCTTCTACAAGATCAATTTCATTATTTTTCATAATACTGGAAACACAAGGCGAGTCATTTTGTTTTATATATTTATCTGTAAAAGCATTGACGATGTCTTGTAAACAATACTCTTCAGGACAATTTCGAAACCAATCGATAGCATCACCTTTTAAGGAATAGTCAAAGACACATATCCTGACATCTTCATGATTATATTGTGAGGGACGACAATATTTATGTATAAAAAGGGTGACCGTCCTTAGATGTAATAGAGCAGTGCCTGGATCATCACCTGAGAAAAAAGGCAATTTTAAAGTGGCCTCTTCCGGCATGTCATGAGAGGTGTCACCCATGATGACCTGCTTAAAATTTAAGAAATAGATCCGTGTTCAAGAATAGTCAAAAGGTCCTTAAGAAGCGAACTTCTTAGCAGGAACTCTTGTAAGAAATGAAAGAATTGGAGTCCCCACTTGAACATGAAACTAATTCTGAAAATAGAAGGAAATAATTGAGAATAACATATGGATATCAAGGGGGGATTCTTGTCTAGGAGTAAATAGATGAATAAGTGGAGTCGCCACCCAAACAAGAAGCCAACCGAAATGTCCAGGTGCTTAAGATACGATGATGAAATGATTAGTGATATGACGAAAGATAAGACGATGAAAATATGAAGGGATGAAAAGACGCCAGAAAATATGATTCCTTGTGACAGGCTAATGAATGGCGAAAGAAGATTTGAAGATTAAAAAAAAAAGTCGTTAAGAGAAAGGACAAAAAAACTCTATCCCCAGCAACGGCGCCAAAAAATGTTGTCGCACAGATTGTTCAGGCACCGCGACAACGGCTCAGATTGGGGGTTGTCACCCTTATCCCCAATCTCTCTATTTAAGTTGTCTCCTTGCAAGCTAAGGGAGGTAGACCCTATTAGAAATGAAGAGGAAAAATCCAGGAGACACAGCTAAAACACCAAATACTTGATAAAATTAATAGGATTTCACAGATCTAAATTAGATTTCACGTTTAAAACCAGTGCCTTATGGAGTCAAACAAAATCCCGTTATGCAATTATAAACAAGTAAGTGACGATTAACTGCTACTTATTAAAACACGATTGGTCACAATGATATTTAATTGAAAAGCACCACAACCATGAAGCAATAAGATGAAAATACCAGAATTTAAGATGTTTCGATTAATTTCACTTCAACAAATCCCAAAATTTTTGTATAGTCACACTTAGGATAAAATCTTAAAAGCTCATTTGACTATAAAAGAGAATTTTTATAATTTTTTTATTTTTTATCTTAAAACAAAAATTAAACTAATTCTAAAGAAAAACTAAAATTAAAATCTAACTATACAAAAAAATGAAATCTAACTAAACTAAAATAAAATTAAACTAAACTACAACTGAACCTAAACACTAAACTATAACTAAAATCGAACTAAATCCTTAAAAAAAAAAAAAAATGAAATTAAAATTTTAATTAAAATCTATGCTAACAAAAACTACACAACTAAAAAAGAACTCGACTATTCAAATCTAAATTAAAACTAAATGTTAGAATCAAATCTTAAAATTATAACTATGCTATCATAAAATCAAAAATAAAAAAAATCAAATGAAATCTTAAAACTAACCTAACCTATAACTAATCTAAAACAAGTCGAATCCGCACAAAAATTAAACGTGTGTTTTATGATTTTGATACTGTAAATGCGTTTATGCTTTGATGCAGGTCAATGGACGGGAGGAGGCACGACAACAGAAGAAGAGGAGACGGGGTCGACGGAAGGTGCAGACTTGGACGGCGGACCTGAAAGATTTATGCTACGCTCATGTGTTTTGCAGCTTGCAGGTTGACGTCAAACAAGGGAACGACGGTAATGAGGAGCCAGCAGAGAATGAATGCAGATGGAGGGCCAAGGTCCAGGATTGACGGGCAGAAAGAGAAGGTCAACGGCGTGGAGGACAGAGATGAGGGACGGAGCTAACGGCAGAGGTGAGGACGACAACAGAGTATGAATGCGGGGTCGAAGCTTTGATAGTACGGGGAGAAAAGGGTTGCGGATAGTTTTGAAGGAGGGCCGACTTGCAAATCGGTGAATGGAGAAGCTAGGGCAGCGTTTAAATGAGGACGAGGACACGCAGGTTTGGACGGCAAGGGGAGACAACTATGCAAAAGAGAGGGACGGCAGAGAGAAAGGAAAAGCGAATGCAGAGAAGGATGAGGGCGGATCGATAGGTGGCATTTTTTGAAAAGGGGAGAATAATTTTAGTGAACCCAGTACATTCAAATTTCTCTTTCCAAATTAAAAGAATCTCCTTGCAAACACAGATTTATATCGCTCCTTAAAAATATCGCCCAGACTTTGCCCACAGTAGCAGTTTGAGTCTAGATCCGGCCTTTGAAGGCTAGATCTAGGCCGGATCTAGCCTCAGATCTTAAAAAAAAAATCCGATTTAAACTCACAACCTGCAAGAAACCAGCCAGATCTGAAGATATACACACCAAAAAACGATTAAACCCTTACAGTCTAAAAAAAATACAAATTTACGAACTAGTTTACAAATTTAAAACCCTCATGGTCAGATTTGAATCCATTTTAGCACAATTTTCAGAGATTTAAAATTTTTAGGAGAGGCACAAGCCTTAGAAAACCCTGCAAAACCACCAATTTCGTAAGATAGATTTGGAGTTTAACAAATAATGAGATTTTCAGATTTATGTTTATTGAGAGTCGACTGGTCCAACCGAAGACTTCCCCAGACGCTCAATCTTAAAAAAAAAAAATATTCCCTGCACACTTATATCTGAACCTTAGATCGATAGAGATTTAAGAAAATAACATGAGACTTTTTCAGAAAAATCAGAATGTCATTTTATAATCCCAGAAAACTGCACAAGATACCTGTATGCAGATTAATCCATGAAGGCCATCAACCATAAAATGCAAGAAACAAAGTAGCAGAGTTTAGAGATAATTCACCACATAGATCTGAGAAGGAACATCAAGATTTGTAACTCCAAAGTCTTTATGCTTTATTCATCAAAGAAAATTCACAAGAGCTTTCAAGACCAGTACACGATTCTGAGATCGGATGACTCAAAACTGACAAAGACCTCTAAATTTATAGGACAAAATCTCCAATGGCTAGTTTGGATGATCCTTGTCAAAATAATCTCAACCGTCCAAAAAATTGAATCATCTTTTAATCCGGAGCGTTGAAATTAAAATTTTGGGGAAAAAACGAATTTATCATTTAATTCAATTTTAATTAACTCAAAAATATTATTTTTGAGTTAATTACCCCAAAATTTTGACTTTGACTTAACCACCAAGGCCCAAAGGTCCAATTTTTTTAAAAATTCTCAATATTCCCTTGGCCTGGGGCTTTCAAAATCATTTTCCAAAGACCCACAAATTTTGCCTTTAAAAATTTAATCCTAACTTAGGACCCTAAATTAATTAAATTTCTGGTTTAAGATTTTTTAAATTAATTGACCAGAAAATTTATTTAATTGACTGAGAGGGGATTATAATTATTTTTCCAACCCTCTTTTACATGAGATAATACATTTATATACATGAAGGGAGAATACCCATTAGTATAGACCCTCAAATAAATACCCAATTTTGCGACTCAAAACAAGATCTAGTAGACCAAGTAGCTCAAACTACTTTTACAAGGACTCGATAGAAAAAACTAGGACTCACTTAGCATGCTGATGACAAAATCCACCCTAGCTTTGGGGTGAAGCTGGAGGGAAAAACTCTGCCGATCACTTACGTGAATCAGTGAGACAAAAAACCTCCTAGGATAGAAATCATCAACAACATACTAGACTTACCTAGGTTGTTACATACATTAACGGTCTTACTTAGATCATTTACATCATTACATGCAGAATGGGTTTACATCATTTATAAAAATGTCGATTGTCGATGAAATCTTAATGGCGCGACCACGTCGAACATGACGAATCCCATTTGAAAAAATGGGGGTGTACTGCTATGGGGTCGTTGACAAAGTGTGGTCAACAAGCAGAACATATATTTGATTTTATTTTCCACACATGTGCATGGTCGGCCAGATTTGTAATGTAGGCTCACAAGCCCTACAAATGTGTCACACACCCTCATTTATGGATATAAATTGGAGAGAGACGATATCCATTTCATCATCAACTCAACACACACATTCATCTTCTGATCTGGTTGGTTCGTACAGCCTAGGAGAGGCTTCCCTCCTTCACACGTGTGAATCTGAACCTGAAGAAGCTGTTGCAATTTTCGGACTCTTTTTAGGGTTTCTGGACAACATTGACTTTTGGTCAACGCTTGGACTTTGACTGCATTTTTTGGGCAAAAATTCCAATTTTTGAAGGTCGTACAGCTGGGCACAAAAATCTAGGTTGAACGTTGACTTTGATCGAAGCCCCTTTGACTACAGCATTGACTTTTGCGTTGACTAGTTTGGGTTGACTTGTGTTGACTTTTGGAGTTGTCTTTGAGGTGTGTGTGTGACACTTATGGAAGGCTAATTTGGCTATTGGAGAAGTTGGTTTGACCAACTCAAGACTTTGTTGGCTGGGGCATCCTGTTGACTGTTGTAACAAACATTTATCTATTCATTTGCTGGACAAAGAGAATTACATATTCTGATACATTATTTGGCTTGTCTTCTGTTGATCTATTATTATGTTCTATCAACATTTTACTTATATGTTTACATGATTGCTAAATTGAATCGGGCCTACAAGAAATATTGAAGTAAAACTGCGTTAAGCATAGAACATACCATGGTTATCTAAATTTAACATGGTATCAGAGTTGAGGTGAAGACAAAGGCCAAGATAGTGTGAAAAGCAATCACCGAAGAAGAAATCCTATCAAGGATCAATGGCCTCCACATACAAGGGTTTCAAGTCTGATGATAAGTTGACTAACAAGTCTGATTATCATGCATGGAAGATGTCCTTGGATTTGGCTTTGGAAGACCAAGATGTCATGGACTATGTGCAAGGGAAGATCCATGAGCCTCCATCAAATGCATCAGCTACCACAAAGACGAAGTATAGAAAAGGGGAAATCAAAGCGAAGATGATTATCAGATATTCCATTCATAAGCACTTGGTTGCTTACATCTCCGAGCTGGGCACATCTAAAGAGATGTATGATAAGCTGGTTAGCATATTCAGGGCTAGCAATGCTAATCAAGTGCTTTTCTTCAAGAACAAGTTGACGAATATCAAGAAGGGAAAAGATGAATCCATCCAATCATATTTTATGAGGCTCACAGAAATCAGGAATAATCTCCTTGGCATAGGAGAAGAAGTAGTTGATCGAGAGCTTGTCCTCATTTCTCTTGGAGGACTTCCCTGAGACTGATATGTATTTAATACTACAACTTTTAATAATAATGTGATTCCTGATTTTGATGAATTGTTGACGAGATGCACTCAAGAGGAAACAAGAATGATGGAGAGAGATCATCCCTCTAATGGAAATGGAGGTGACCCTACTTCCTTCGCCGCTCATGCTAAGAAGAAGAACTATGGTGGCTCGAGAAATCAAAACCATGGAAAAGCGGGGCCCAAAGGAAGGAAGGGAAGATGTTACACTTGTAACAAGACTGGTCACTATGCAAGGGAGTGCCCCAATAGAAGGGACTCTCCTAGGGATGATGACAACAACAACTTCAGCGGGAATGGCAATCAAAGGAAATGGGCAACCTTTCAAGAGGTCAAGAAATTCCAGGTACGATGAATCTAATGTTGTTGATAATAAGAAAAATGAATATATTCTTGTATTTTCCCTCTCTGCTGCATCTCCTCCCGACACCCTGGATGTCTGGTTGATTGATAGTGGTGCTTCAAGGTAACTCACTGGTTATAAAGAAGCCCTCTCTGATTTGATTGAGAAGGATACTAATTTATAAGTTATCCTTGGAGATAATGCCACCTATCCCGTGAAAGGGACAGGGATTGTGACCCTTCATCCATCTCAAGGTCAAGTCCTCCGCTTACAAGATGTGTCTTACGTACCTGATTTGAAGAAGAACCTTGTGTCTATTTTGGCAATGGAAGACAAAGGATTCAAGCGGGCATTCGTTGATGGAAAGGTACGCATCTGGAAGAAGAACTTCAAAGAAGCTCTTACTATTGGTTTTAGAGTTGATACACTCTACCAGGTTGGAGGAAGTCCGTTGGGGACTATGTCATGTGATACAACTCTTCAAACTGAGTTATGGCACTGGAGGTTTGCAAACCTTCATTACAAATCCCTTCCCGAAGCAAGGAAGGTGGTGACAGGGATGCCCGAGTTTAAAGATGATCATGAAGGTATATGTCAGGGTTGTGCCGAAGGGAAGCACACAAGAGAACCATTCTCCTCAAGTGTCACAAAGAAATCTGATATCTTTCAATTGATAAATTCTGATTTATCTAGTATGTTGCCCGTAACATCCTTGGGAGGATGTTCCTATTACATGACTTTTATAAATGACTTCTCTCGCAAGACCTGGATACATTTCTTGAAGAAGAAGGACGAAGCATTCAAATGGTTTTGTATCTTCAAGGCCCTTGTGGAAAATCAAACCGGGAAGAAAATCAAAATTTTGAGGACCAATAATGGGACCGAATATGAGTCAAATGAGTTCAATGACTTTTGCAGAGAAGCTGGCATTAAGAGGGAGACCACAATTGTGTATACTCCTGAGCAAAATGGTGTTGTTGAAAGAAAGAACAGGACCATTGTGGAAGTTGCCCATGCCATGCTATATGACCGAGGTCTTCCGAATTTTCTATGGGGAGAAGCTACGAACACTATTGTGTACATTCAAAATAAATGCCCGCATTCCATTTTGGACTCCAAAACTCCCGAAGAAGTCTTCTCTGGTAAGAAGCCTGATGTCTCCCACTTTAGAGTTTTCAGAAGTCCTGTTTATTTTCATGTGCCAAAACAAAAGAGAAGCAAGTTGGATGCTTCTGGAAAGAAGGGAATGTTTGTGGGTGTTTATTTTGGGCAACTAGGTCCAAACTCTATGTTGTGATGCTCAGATGACGATGCCAATATTTTTATTGGATTCCTCTTTCGGAGAAGTGCATGATCGATCTAAAGATCATCTTGATCGGATGAGCAGAGCATGTATTTGAATTTATTCCACATGTGCAAGGTCGGCCTATTTTATCCAACATGCATTAGAGATGTGTCACACACCCCCACAGATGCCTATGTATTGGAGAGACTTGGAATTCATTTTACACAAACATTTTTGTGGAGGCATTTTCTTCTCTCTTGGATGGCGATCGAGCTGCGTTCTTGGTTTTGCATTTAGGGTTTCTCAGTGCAGCGTCTTCATGTAGTGTTCTTGATAAATCATCTTGGGGTTGTGTGACACATGTGGGTGGTTGACCTTATGAAGACTTTGTTGGTTGAAGCATCCCGCTGATCGTCGTAACGCCACCATTCTTTATCTCTGTTTTTGGCTTGTCTTCCATCGATCTATTGGTGTGTTCTATCTGCATCTTACTTTCATTGTGCCCTAGAAGGTCAAAGTATATTTGCATCTAAGAATAGAACATCTTCAGAATTTAACATGGTATCGGAGCTAGGAGAAGGCAACGCCCACCTTATCTAGGGCAGCGAGATGTGTGTTATTCAAAGGGCAAATAAGGGTGTCGTAAACTACAGCAAGGTTGTGTGGTAGGCCGCAGGCCATACCACCATAGCAAGAGATAGCGTGGGCAATCTGTGGGGCTGCTTAGTGCCCTAATCTTCAGCGTAGAGTAAACCATTGACTCTATGACAGATAGGGATCGAAACTCTTCATTCATTTCACTACGAACAATATTTTAGGTAGAACCCTCAGAAGGTGCATTCAAAATCGAACCCATGACAGGTTGTGAGGGCTGACATATCTGTGGTCGGTGATTCAAAAAGAGTTCTGCCGATTTTGTGTGCTCTAGTCTTATACGGTTGCGTGCTTGGAGAAGAATCAATGGTGTATGCCTACATTTCCTGCCACATTGCTAATGCCTGCGTGAATCTTTAAAAGCTGAGACCAACTTTCTTGAAATAAGCCAGCTTGTGACTGAGTTTTGTGAACTAGATCAGGTGACGATGATTGTGGCGTGTTATGTATTGCTTGTGCGTTGAGCTGTTGGAGCCATCGATCAATCATCACAGTACCAGCACCGACAGTGGACAACTCGTTCAATATAAATATATAAGTCTCGTAGTTGTTGACTGTGATATGATGATGTATGAATTGTCTTCGACACCTATTCAAATTATTAACGCGTAGAGCAACGATGACTTTTTTTCCATCAAATATTATTAACGCATACAGCGGTGATGTATCGGGCGGCATTGGACGTGGCGGCAGAGAGGCGAAAAAGGAAGAGGAAGCTGCGAATCGATCCACCTTTGAATGCACTGCAGTGTAACCGGGATTATGCCCGGCAGCAGGCGTAGAGAAACCCTAAGCTCCCAGAGTCGATAATCGTGCTAGTGGGGGACAGAGTGAGCCTCCACGACCGCACCCAAACCCTGTGCAGGGCAGGCAAACTGCAAGAGGCGATAGAAGGCATGAAGGCAGCCATGTTTTTCAGGTTTCGCCCACTGTTTTCACCTACAACTCCGTCCTCGGCGCCCTCCACCGAGCAGGTGAACACGCTGATGTGGTTTCCCTGTTCAATTTCGTGAAGCAATCTGGTGTTATTCCCAATCTTGTCACATACAGTATAGTTTTGAGTACCCATTGCAAAAAACTAGACATCGATGCCATATATGAAGTTGAAATGACACCCCTTAATGTGACATTCAATCATTTAATAAAGTTCCATATTTAGTGAGCCAATCTTTTGATTGGGGGTTCTTTTCAATGCGAGGGAGATTCAAAAGGCATTGGACGTTTTCGACTTCATTCCGGAGAAGCTCGAGCGTACTGTCATGTCGTATAATGCTGTGAAGCCGGTCAATTGCAGGAAGCCCTCCAGTATCTAGACAAGTTGCCGGAAAATGATTTGAGCCCCAATGCAGCCTCATATGCCATTCTCATGAGTGGATACATTACTCAGGGAAAATTACAGAAGGCTGAGAAGCTCTTTAGATCCATGGCTGAGAAGGATTGCATTCCAGTTGCTTGTGCGTATAACACGCTGTTGAATGCCTACTTCAAAGAAGGTATGTTTGTGTAATATCTCGTTTCGGGGATATCTCTAAAACACGGTGTTGACCACACTTTGTCAACTACCCCATAACAGTACACCCCCATTTTTTCAAATGGGATTCGTCATGTTCGACGTGGTTGCGCCATTCAGATTCCATCATCAATCAACAGTCGACAGTTTTGCAAATGATGTAAACCCATTCTGCATGTTATGATGTAAATGATCTAAGTAAGACCGTCAATGTATGTAACAACCTAGGTAAGCCTAGTATGTTGTTGATGATCTCTATCCTAGGAGGTTTTTTGTCTCACTGATTCACGTAAGTGATCGACAGAATTTTTCCCTCCAGCCTCACCCCAAAACTAGGGTGGATTTTATCATCAGCATACTAAGTGAGTCTTAGTGTTCTATCGAATCTGTAAAAGTAGTTTCAACTACTTGGTCTACTAGATCATGTTTTGAGTCGCATACTTGGGTATTTATTTGAGGGTCTATACAAATGGGTATTTCCCCTTCATGAATATAAATGTATTATCTCATGTAAAAGAGGGTTGGAAAAATAATTATAATCCCCTCCTAGTCAATTAATTAAATTTTCTGGTCAATTAATTAAAAAAATCTTAAACCAGAAATTTAATTAATTTAGGGTCCTAAGGATTAAATCTTTAAAGGCAAAATTTGTGGGTCCTTGGAAAATGATTTTGGAAGCCCCAGGCCAAGGGAATATTGAGAATCTTAAGAAATTTTGGACCTTTGGGCCTTGGTAGTTAAGTCAGGGTCAAAATTTTGGGGTAATTAACTCCAAAATAATATTTTTGAGTTAATTAAAATTGAATTAAATGATAAATTCGTTTTTTCCCCAAAATTTTAATTTCAACACTCCGGATTAAAAGATAGTTAAATCTTTTGGACGGTTGAGATTATTTTGACGAGGATCATCCAAACTAGCCGTTAGAGATTTTGTCCTATAAATTTAGAGGTCTTTGTCATTCTTGAGTCATCCGATCTCAGGATCGTGCACTTGTTCTTAGAAGCTCTTGTAAATTTTTTGAGTAATAAAGCATAAAGACTTTGGGGTTACAAATTTTGATGTTCCTTCTCGAATCTATGTGGTGAATTGTCTCTAAACTCTGCTAATTTGTTTCGGCATTTTAAGGTTGATGGCCTTCATGGATTAATCTGCATACAGGTATCTTGTGCAGTTTTCTGGATTCATAAAATAACATTTTGATTTTTCTAAAGGATCTCATGTTGTTTTCTTAAATCTCTATCGATCTAAGGTTCAGAGCTAAGTGTGTAGGGAATTTTTTTTTAAGATTGAGCATCGGGGGAAGTCTTCAGTTGGACCAGCCGACTCTCAATAAGCATAAATCTGATAAGCTCTTTATTTGTTAAATTCCAAGTCTATCTTACGAGATTTGTGATTTTGCAGGGTTTCAAAGGCTGGTGTCTCTCACTAAAATTTTAAATCTTTAAAAAATTGTGCTAAAATGGATTTCAGATCTGACCATGAGGGTTTTAAATCTGTAAACTAGTTTGTATATTTGTAAATTTTTCAAGACTGTAAGGGTTTAATCGTTTCTTGGTGTGTGTATCTTCAGATCTCGCTAGTTTTTTGCAGGTTCAGTGTTTTAATCAGAATTTTTTTTTTTAAAGATCTAAGGCAGATCTAGCCTCCAAAGGCCAGATCTGGCCTCAAACTGCTACTGTGGACAAATCTGGACGTTATTGATTCAAAGAAATTTTGAAAGTCTGAGTTTTGAAAAGAAATTTATATTTGGGACGTTGTACTGGGTTTTTCACTGCATATTTTTGCCGCTGTCGTCTGCATTGATTCCTCATCTGTACCCATCATCCCATATTCTCTGCGTTGACTATCAATCCATCTGCAAATTATCAACATTTCTTCACGCCTTCTCTTTTCTCTTTTCTTTCATTCGACCAGTCTTCATACCTGCATTCTGCAGCGTTGAACTCATTCGAAATCCCTCAAATCTTCACGCTGCATCAATACGCTTCAGTCATCCGTTCAGCTCCTTGTTTCATCATTTTTCCTATCGACTTCCAATCCTTACCTTCGCATGCCATTCTGCCTTCTCCGCAAGCTGCAACCATTTTCCACGACGTCTTACCTTTCGTTCAGCCCTCGACTACCTGCAAACCCATCACTTCCTTGTTGCCGTCAATTTGTCCGACTTTATCATTCTACTCTTCCTCCGTTTGAGCTACACCTTCACGCGTCATCCTTAGCTCCATTGTCCGTCGACCTGCAGACTACAAAAATACAAGCGCACACAATAAAAAGAAAACATCAAACGTGTATATGCGCAAACCTTAGCTCGGACTTTAGCTTTCATTTAGATTTCGATTTTGACTTTAATTTGTTGGATAGGTTCTAGTTTAAGTTTTTATAAATTTGATTTAGAATTTAGTTGCGTTTTGTTTAGTTTTTTGTTTATTTATTTTTAGTTTTAAGTTGATAGCGTTAGTTCAGTGATTAATTTAAATTCGATTTTGTTTGTTTTAATTCTAACTTAGATTTAAATTTGATTTGTTTAGATGTTAGATTTAGTTAGCTTTAGATTTTAATTTAGTTTCATCTTTGTTTAGTTTTAGATTTACGATTTTAGATTTTATTTTATTTTAATCTTAGTTTAATTCTAATTTAGTTCCATTTAGTTTAATCTTAATTCTAGTTGTATTTAGATTTAGATCTTGATTTAGATTTAAAAAATAAAAATAAAAATATAATAAAAAAATATAAACAAAATTTCAAATTTTCTATAGTCAAATACACTAATTTTTTTTTTTAATCTAAAGTTTGATTGTGGATCATTTTAATTTTTGAACTGGGTTACATTGGAACATCATAAATCTGGAAATATTGCAAATGTCTGGCATTGTCATCTTGTGATAATATTGTTGTGGGTTTAAGATATTTTAATGCATGGTTGTGGTGTTTTTCAATTAAATATCATTGTGATCAATCGTGTTTTGATAAGCAGCAGTTAATCGTCACTTACTTGTTTATAAATTGCATAACGGAATTCTGTTTGACTCCATAAGGCACTAGTCTTAAATGTGAAATCTAATTTAGATCTGTGGAATCTCGTTCATTTTATCAAGTATTTGATGTTTTCGCTGTGTCTCCTGGATTTGTCATCCTCATTTATAACAGGTTCTACCTCCCTTAGCTTGCTTGGAGACAGCGTAAATAGAGAGATTGGGGATAAGAGTGACAACCCCCAATCTGAGCCGTTGTCGCGGTGCCTTGACAATCTGTGCGACAACACACGGCAAACTCCAACCAGAGATGGACTGGGAGGGCATTTACCGGATTTTTCACCTCTGAAAAGAGGACGAGATCCGGAGGCTACCTAGCCCTTTCCAGACTTTGTCTAAGAGTGAAAGATAAACGCACCAAGTGGTATAGAACTAGAATGCTCAAGAATATATAAAAATAACAGTGCAGCAGACATATAATAGCATAGAAAGGAAATACGACAATCATCCAGAAACATAGAGAGGAAATGCTAAGCCATTTTATTAATCTGAGAAATATAATGAAGTACAATAGGTGATCAGAGTGATGGCACCTAATCTTGCTCAAGGCAAGTGAAGAAATACTCTCAGAATATACAGTAAATGGCTGCTCTCTGAACTGCGTCCCAGCTGCTGGAAAACTGTCGTGTAGTTGCTACTGCTGGAATGAACTAAAGACTAGGGGTTGATCCCCTTGCTGGAATGAGCTGAAAATCTGCAAACCTCCTCTACTCACCAATCCTGACAAAACCCAGAAACCATATCAAAAATGGCCAACCCCCGAAAACCACCAGAAAATACCTCCTCAGGGAATTACGCTGCACTCCAAGGCTCTGCGCAGAGGCTAAATGAGAATAGCTGAAACACTGCCTCAAACTCCCCCAAAATCCTCCTACCGGCAAAGGCTGATCCTCTGCTCAAAATCTCGGCTCAATCTCCTGCAGAAATCCCGATCTGGAGCACCTCCAAAATGGACTGCGTCCTCTCTACCAATGACTGCGCAGTCTCTATGAAAGCCCAGCTCCGCAGCAAACTCAAACAACAAAACCTCTCACAAAATACTGAAGAAATAACCTTGCCCGAGCAGGCACGCGAAGTCCCCCGGGGCTAAGGGCGAGATCTCCGACCGGAGACACTCAATGCACTAAACAGTGCTGCAGACAGGCTAAACAGCCAACGTGCTCAAGAAGACAAACGTCTAGCTCAATATCATCAACTCCAGAATGAATCAAATGAGAAGGCTCCTCCATATTTTATAACGTTGGTTTCCCTCCAAAACCCCAACGTAGCCTCTCTCTCCTCCACGTGTTCATCCTTATCTGCGCAGTAGCTTCTAGAGTGTACGTGGGCCCCCCTTCTCTACGTGGTGTTTGGCCCCCTTGGCTCCCTCTTAAGTCACAACGTTGTGCTACTAGGAAGGTGTTTTATTCCATCTAAGTGAGTTAGACCCTCTCCACTCACTTTTTATTTATTTATAAACTATAGACGACAAAACTAAACAAAATCGAATATTCCAATTAGAATCGAATATTCCAATTAGCTGTCGCTAATTAGGAATATTACAGTCTCCCCCGGCAAAATGCTGCTTGTCCTCAAGCAACTGAAGTGATGGATGCTGCAAAATCTTCTAGCTCTCCCAAGTGGCATCCTCATCCGGCAAATTCTTCCACCTCACCAAGAATTCCCAGACTGTCCTGCTCCGTAACTGCCTCTCCCTAGTATCAATAATGGCCTCTGGCTGCAACACTAAGTGCCCCTCATCATCCGTAGGTGGTAGCTCCTCTGTCACTGTCACCTGTTGCCCCAGCGCCTTCTTTAGGCATGATACATGGAAAACATTGTGGATCTTGCTGCCTTGGGGCAGCTCCAACTCATATGCAACCTGCCCAATCCTGCGTATCACCCTGTATGGCCCGTAAAAGCGAGGCTTGAGCTTTTCAGCGCCCTTCTGCTTCAGTGATGACTGTCGGTATGGCTACAATCGTAGGTAGACCAAGTCCCCAACCTCAAACTGTCTCTCCACCCGACCTCTGTCGGCATACAGCGTCTGCTGGTTCTGTTTTGTAGCCATATTGTCCTTGAGAGCTCGGAAGATGTCCTGACTCTCTTGGATCCAAATCTTGGCTCTAGGAGCCTTGCTAGTACCGAACATCACATCAACAAAAGATAAGGAATGGTACCCATACAAAGCATAAAACGGTGACATACCAATGGACATGTGATGTGTCGTGTTGTAACAGTACTCCCCCAAATGCAACCATCTCAACCATGCTCGTTGCTGCCCACTAACAGAGTTACACAAGTAGCCCTCCAGCCACTTGTTAACTATCTCCGTCTGTCCATCCGTCTATGGGTGATAACTGGTACTCGGTGTCAACTCCGTCCCCACCAGTCGGAAAAGCTCCTGCCAAAATCCGCCCATGAAACGGTTGTTCCTGTCACTGATGATGGTCTTAGGAAGACCATGCAGCCTGAAAACCTCTTTGAAGAACAGCTTGGCCACTTGTGCTGATGTGTAATGCGCGGATATGGCGAAAAAGTGCGCATACTTTGTCAGCCGATCAACGACGACAAAGATACAATCCTTGCCCTGTACCATGGGCAACCCTGTGATGAAATCCATTGATATGCTCTCCCATTTCCCCTTCGGAATGGGAAGAGGCTGCAACAATCCTGCGGGATGGCTCGTCTCCCCCTTGTTCCTCTGACAAACATCGCACTCCCTGATGTGCTGGAGTACGTCCTCCTTGAGGCCCTTCCATGAGAACCTCTCTCTAATGGCCCTGTAGGTTTTGGTAAACCCCTGATGGCCTGCCAATGGAGAATCATGTGATGCCTGGAGTATCATCTTCTTAAGCTGAGACCCCTCAGTCAAGAAGATCATGTTCCTATAATAGATGATCTCATCAACCACCCTGTACCTGTCATCCACCACCTGTCCATCCAGCACCTCACATGCGAATCTATCCTTGGAGTATTCCACTAAAATTTGAACCCTCCAATCTGTATCCAAGCTCATAAGAGATAACGTGGCTGGTCTACGTGAAAGGGCATCAACTACCACGTTATTCTTACCCTTGACATACTCAATGTCAAAGTCATATGCTTGGATCTTACTGATCCACTTCTGCTGCCTCTCCTGTAGCTGCTTCTACTCCAAAAAGAACCGGAGGCTGTTGTGATCAGTCCTCACCCTGAACCTGTTCCCTACTAAATACTACCGGAATTTGGCCAAGGCATGCATGATGGCCAACATCTCTTTGTCGTATATAGAATAACCCCTCTCGTGCGGAAGGAGCTTCCGACTGTCAAAGGCTATAGGGTGTCCCCCCTGCATCAATATTGTGCCAATCCCCTCTCCCGATGCATCACACTCCAAGACAAATGGCTGCGTAAAATCTGGCAATGCAAGCACTGGGCAGCTACTCATCACCTCCTTGAGCCTATCAAAGGCTCGCTGCGCTATATCAGACCAACTGAATGCCCCCTTCTTCGTCAAATCTGTAAGGGGTGCAGCAAGCTATGAGAAACCTCTGACGAACTTCCTGTAATAAGTACATATCCCAATGAACCCTCGAAGTTCCGTCACGTTCCTCGGCTCCGACCAATCCCTGATGGCTCTAATCTTCTCCTCATGGACCCTCACTCCGTCCACTCCAATAATGTGACCCAAATACAACATCTCCATCATCCCAAACTCACACTTGGAGAGCTTAGCATAGAACTGTTGCTCTTCCAAGATGCGTAGTACTGCCTCTATATGCTGGAGATGCTCCTCCCAAGTCCTGCTATATATGAGTATGTCATCGAAGAAGACCAATACAAACTTCCTCAGATGACTGCGGAAGATATGGTTCATGCAAGACTGAAAAGTGGCTGGTGCATTGGTCAGCCCAAAAGGCATAACCAAAAACTCAAAGTGCCCGTAATGACACCTGAAGGCGGTCTTGGGAATGTCCTGTTCCCTCACGCGAATCTGATGGTACCTTGATCTCAAATCAATCTTCAAGAAGAACTTGGCTCCTCTCAGCTCATCCATCAACTCATCGATCCTGGGTATAGGATACCTATTCTTCAGGGTCTTCTTATTCAGGGCCCTATAATCAATGCACATCCTCAGGGTGCCGTCCTTCTTCTTCACCAACACTACGGAAGAAGCAAACGGACTCGTGCTCGGTCTGATGTGCCCAAGAGCCAGCAACTCCTGGATGGCCCGCTCAATCTCATCCCGATAGGATTTGGGATGCCTATAGGGGGTAGTGATCACTGCCTGGATACCCTGCTCAAGCTCAATGGTGTGCTCAAACCCTCGGTCCGGTGGCCGACCTGGTGGTATATCCCCAAACACTACATCATGCCTGTCAAGGATGGCCTGTATATCCGGATGAACTGCTCGACTGGGGGTCTCTGCCTCTGATGCCCGCAACTCAACCGCCCACTCTATGTCTCCCTTCCGGAAGTCCGCCTCCATCCGATGTGTCAAAACTGTCTGAGGTGGGTAAGTGTGCATCCCGCGGATCTTCTCATGCTTCCCGGTCTTCTTGTCATCCCACTCCATCTCTAAGGCCTCCCAATCCGTGGTGACCTTCCCCAGAGTAATCAACCACAGAACACCTAATACCACATTGGTATCTGGTATGTTGACCACGAAAAAGTGATCGGTCACGGTGTAGGTGCCCATCGTCACTACCAACTCTGGAACATACCGGGCACACTGCATCTTCTGGGCTCCTGGGACCAAGACTGAAAATCCGTCAAAACTCTCGGTCGGTATACCCCTCCGGTCGACCATCTGTGCATCAATGAAGTTGTGGGTTGCCCCACTGTCAACCAAAACTGACACTCGTTGGCCACGTACTGTCCCTCGTACGCGCAGCTTCAAATACTTGGGAACTCCTCGCAAGGCTGCAAGGGTCCCTCCTGTGGGCGCAAAAGCTGCACCTCGTGTCCCTGGAGGTGGAGGTGGCAATTGATCCTGGGTCGTCTGACTATCTCCTGCCTCCTAATCCTCCTCATCTTCTTCCCCGCTATCATCGAAGAAGACCTCAATGAAGTGTGCTTTGCCAGCAGCACACCTATGCCCTGGTGCCCACGGCTCCTGACAAGTGAAGCACAGTCGCTTCTTCCTCAGCTCCCTCCTGGCATCATCATCTATCTGTGCCCGTCTCAGATTCCCCTTTGGAGGAGGAATCCTCACATCCTTCCCCTTGGGCTGGAAACCCTGTCTCTAGGGGTAAGGTGTCTGAGTCCTGGGCAATGCATTCTGTAAGTCTCGGGTCCTGCTGATAGCGTCCGGAAGTGTCGCTGGTCTGGTAGACCTGACTAGACCCCGAAGTGGCTCTGCTAACCCCTCTACAAACATATAGATCATCCGAGCTGCGGATAGATCTGGCACCATCACTGAAACCTTCAAGAAATCCGCAATGTAGGTCTCGGGGCTCCCAGTCTGCTTGAGCCTCGTCAGCTCAACAAAGTGTTGTTCCGGATCCCTCCGGTCAAACCGCTCCATCAACCTCCTGGTAAACTCGGCATATGTAGTCACTGTGGAATGTCCGAGTGTAACCATCCCATGGAACCACCAATCTTGGGCCTCACCATCCAAATGTAACGTGGCCACCTTGATGGCCTCTGTCTCTGACATCTGGTTAAGCTAGAAATAGATGTCTAGATTCTCCACCCAAGACTTTGCCAAATTGTTTGATGACCCATCAAACGTAGGCAAATGAAATCTGCTAGAGGCACGGTGGGAATCTCCATCATGATAATGCCAGTGCCCTCTATGATGGTCGCGGGGTCTACTGTCCTGCTGGAGCTGCACAAAATCTCTGAACGTGAGAGCATCCCTGAACTCTTGCCCGTAGGCCTGATACTCTGCAAAATACTCGCCTATGTGTCCAGGCTCTGCCTCCTGCTGGGCTCCTGCCCCTGTGTCTGCTCCCAAGAAAGTGGGCATGGTAGAGCGAGTAGGTGCACGTGAAGCCATCGACTGAGGAGTATCACGCTGAGCAGCACCTTGCTCCGGCAAATGATGGGATGTACCTGATCCCTCTCCTACCTGGAAAACCCGCGGAGTCTCACGCTGTCTAGCCTCTAAAGCGGTGAATCTCTGACCCATCACCTCAACCTGTTTAGCTAATTCCTGCACTGATTTGAGGAGCTAGTCCGCAAATCTCTTCCCGTCCTCATCTGCCATCGGAGTCCCCAACTCTGAATTTAACACAGGCTCCCCCTGTTCTGCGTCTGTCACAGGCTCCTCCTGCTCTGCGTCTGTCACAGGCTCCTCCTGTTCTGTGTCCACCACCCGAACACAGTCTCCCTCTCCGTAGGTGTTCTCCAACCTATGCTCACAGTCTCTGTACTTCCTGCCTCTGTAACAAATATATGGTCTTTTTCCCGGTGTCATAGACCACAAGCTGAGCCAGAACTATGCTCTGATACCACTGTACTATCCCGATTCGAGAATATCGCTAAAACACGGCAAACTCCAACCAGAGATGGACTGGGAGGGCATTTACCGGATATTCTGCCTCTGAAAGAGGACGAGATCCGGAGGCTACCTGGCCCTTTCTAGACTCTATCTAAGAGTAAAAGATAAACACACCAAGTGGTATAGAACTAGAATGCTCAAGAATATATAAAAATAACAGTGCAGCAGACATATAATAACATAGAAAGAAAATACGGCAACTCATCCAGAAACATAGAGAGGAAATGCTAAGCCATTTTATTAATCTGAGAAATATAATGGAGTACAATAGGTGATCAGAGTGATGGCACCTAATCTTGCTCAAGGCAAGTGAAGAAATACTTTCAGAATATATAGGAAATGGCTGCTCTCTGAACTGCGTCCCAGCTGCCGGAAAACTGCCGTGTAGCTGCTACTGCTGGAATGAACTGAAGACTAGGGGATGATCCCCTTGCCGAAATGAGCTGAAAATCTGCAATCCTCCTCTACTCACCAATCCCGACAAAACCCAGAAACCATATCAAAAATGGTCAACCCCCGAAAATCACCAGAAAACACCCCCTTGGTGAATTACGCTGGCCTCCAAGGCTCTGCGCAGAGGCTAAATGGGAATGACTGAAACACCGCCTCAAACTCCACCAAAATCCTCCCACAGGCAAAGGCTGATCCTCTACTCAAAATCTCGGCTGAATCTCCTGCAGAAATCCCAATCCGGAGCGCCTCCAAAATGGACTGCATCCTCTCTCCCAGTGACTGCGCAGTCTCTATGAAAGCCCAGCTCCGCAGCAAACCCAAACAACAAAACCTCTCACAAAATACTGAAGAAATAACCTTGCCCGAGCAGGCACTCGAAGTCCCCCGGGGCTAAGGGCGAGATCTCCGACCGGAGACACTCAATGCACTAAACAGTGTTGTTGACAGGCTAAACAGCCAACGTGCTCAAGAAGACAAACGCTAGCTCAATATCATCAACTCCAGAATGAATCAAATGAGAAGGCTCCTCCATCTTTTATAACGTTGGTTTCCCTCCAAAACCCCAACGTAGCCTCTCTCCTCCACGTGCTCATCCTTATCTGCGCAGTAGCTTCTAGAGTGTACGTGGGCCCCCCTTCTCTATGTGGTGTTTGGCCCCCTTGGCTCCCTCTTAAGTCACAATGTTGTGCTACTAGGAAGGTGTTTAATTCCATCTAAGTGAGTTAGACCCTCTCCACTCACTTTTTATTTATTTATAAACTATAGACAGCAAAACTGAACAAAATCGAATATTCCAATTAGCTGTCGCTAATTAGGAATATTACAGTTTGCGGAAGCTGAAAATTTATCCAAGGAAATGGTGACTGAGCACAGAAAACTTGAACAGAAGTCGGATTGCAGCAGTGTGGTGAATTGTCTCATATTGAAGCTCAGATCACCTTAAGAAAGTAACAAGTGTGAAAGGCTCCTATCAAGCTCGGATAGCAGACTTCAGACTTCAGACCAGTGGTAAACCTGTAGGAGGCTGAACAGTCTTCTAAATTGACTCGGACAGACCTGCAAGAAGCTCCTTCTAGTTCAGACCTGTGAAGAAGCTCAATTTAGAGCTCGAACCTGTGATTATCAATTGTGGAGAATCGGAATGTGGCTTGGCATTGCAGAACTATGGAGGACTGTTTAAAGGGCAAGAGGCCTAGTGTAAGGCCCTCTCTTCAAGCTGCAGATGCAGCATTACGTGGAGCTTTCTAATCTGAAATTGGGTGCTGAAGTGATGTGTTAAGGAGGGTTTGGATGGAGTGTTTTGTAGCCACTTCAATGGTGTAAAGGGGACTCGGTAAAGGCAGCTTGTTGAAGTCCCATGTACAGTCATTTGAGGAGTGATTTTATTTGTTCTTGCTGTGTAGGAAGATATGGGCAGTGACATATGGCAAAATCCATATAATCCTGATCAGTGATATCTTTAGAGGCATATGAAAAATCATATCTTCCGTTCTGTCAGGCAGTGATGAATATGATGGTGATATGTATGAAAATGACAAAATATGGTAGTATATGGTTATGATTCGTGTATGGCCTTAACAGTGGGAGAATAAATTTCAAAGCCCTCTCCAAGTTGGTGTCTAGGATGCCCGAATTCTAAAAATAATCATTTGTCAAGGTTGCAACAAAGGAAATTTTAGGTGAATTTTCTTCAAGTGCCACAAAGACATCTGATACACTCTGACTTATCTGATATGCCACTTGTGAAATCCTTGAGAGGATGTTCTTATAGATGTCTTCCCCCAAGAGGAGCTGGCATTAAGAGAGAGACCACAACCGTATATGCTCCTGAGCTAATATCGTTGCTGGAAGAAAGAAGAGAAGACCCTCATGGCTCAGAGACATATGGCTCCAAAGGGGTACCAAAGGTATCTAGTTGCCATGAGTACAATATGAGCCTGGATCATTTGAAGAAACCGTTAAGCATCAAGTCTGGAAGGATGTTATATACAAAGAATACGAGCCCATTATGAAGGATGATGTCTGGGATAAGTATGCTATACACAAAGAATATGAGCCCATTATGAAGGATGATGTCTGGGATATGGTCCCGAGACCGGAGGACAAAGTTGTTGTCACCTCGATATGGCTCTATAAGATCAAGCATGGATCTGACGGGAGTGCTGAAAAGTATAAGGCAAGATGTGTTGCCTGAGACTTCTCTCTAGGAAGGCATTGATTATGATTGCACCTGTGATATATTATTATCCTTGCTGCTACGCAAGGATGGAATCTTCATCAGATGGATGTGAAGACCGCCTTTCTGCATGGTGAGATAAAGGAATAGGTGTATGTAGAGCAACCTCTGGGGTTCGAAGACCAAAATCAAGACACCAATGTTTGCAAGTTGAAGAAAGCCCTCTATGGGTTGAAGCTAGCCCCCAGGGCTTGGTACGAGAGAATAGATAGCTACTTGATGAAGCTGGGCTTCACTCGTAGTAATGTTGATCTGAACCTTTATTTCAAGGTTGATAGAGAAAAAGCCTCTCATTCTGGTTCTCTATGTGGACGATCTCTTCCTGACAGATGTTGACCCTCTCATTCATCAATGGAAGAGGGAGCTCGCTTCCGATAAAGGACCCAGGACTAATAAATTACTTCCTAGGCCTGAAAGTCTGGCAGAGACCTGGCAAGATTTTCCTCTCTCAAGGAAAATGTATTGTGAAGCTGCGGAAAAATTTGGAATGATGGACTGTAAGTCCGTGTCCACATCGATGGAGCTCAACTTTAAGAAGTTGAGTGAAAGCGCTACTAGGACTATGGTAGCAAATCCTACTGAGTATCGTTAACTCGTAGGGGCCCTGATGTTCTTAGGGAACATCCATCCGAACATATGTTGTGCAGTGAACACTTTGAGTCAACACATGGTTGATCCTCATAACATTCACTGGGTTGGTGCCAAGAATCTCTTGAGATATCTCTGGGGCATGATAGATCGTGGG
Organism: Pinus albicaulis; assembly: GCA_034641835.2. NCBI lineage: Eukaryota > Viridiplantae > Streptophyta > Pinopsida > Pinales > Pinaceae > Pinus > Pinus albicaulis. The sequence continues at coordinate 611,697,384 of CM076580.1, forward strand.
CTGAGATACAATGTCGGGAGTTTGAGACTTCGTGGATATACTGATGCCGATTGGGCTGGCAATGTGGTGGATTGCAAGAGCACATCTGGATGCGGCGTCACACTTGGGTCTGCTTCAAGCAGGAAGCAGAAGTCGGTAGCTTTTGAGCACCGCTGAGGCCGAATATATTGCAGCATATATGGTTTGTTGTGAAGCCACTTGGGTGCGAAAGCTGTTCAGTGAATTGTTCGAACATGTGCTAGATGCCAAAACTTATCCTTTGTGATAACCAGAGGGGGATTTGTTTGTCAGAGAATCCCGTGTTCCACGATCAATCCAAGCATGTTGATGTCTGGTACCACTTATCTGGGATATGGTACAGCGAGGCGTCGTAAGGCTTGATCATATAGGAACTGATGAGTAGGTCGCGGATATTCTCACAGAGCCCTTGGGGAAGGTCATGTTCCTAAACCTTCCGTGAGGATCTTGGAATCGTGGGACGACCCTATTTGGAGGGTCTTGTTGGATGATGAGCTTTGGGCTAGGCTTGCCAAACCTTGTTGGTGTGCTTCCGCCCCACCATGATGATATTGAGTTGGTTTACCTCTCTTTGATCTGTGCCCCGTATGCATCCTACCCATGGAGTTTCGGACTCATGGGAAGTACCTCTCATTTGGCCAATGAGGTAGGAAATGTGAATAGAGACCATAGCAAGACCGATGGACGCATCGGAGATTGTTGTACTCTCTATGTCTAGGATGGCACGTGTCCAACCACTTGATCTGGGATCAAGTCTAGCGAGGTTTCCGACCTCCAACTGAGTTCGGGTCAGTGAAACTAACTTCGGGTTAGTATATGACTCTCTCGAGTCCAAGAGAGGTTTCGGACCTCCAACTGACTTCGAGTCAGTGAAACTAACTTCGGGTTAGTATATGACTCTTCGAGTCCAAGAGAGGTTTCGGACCTCCAACTGACTTCAGGTTAGTGAAACCAACTTCGGGTTGGTGTGTGACTCCTTTGAGTTCTATAAAGGTTTCGAACCTCTAAGCTGACTTCGGGTTAGCTGTGAGTGATGTCTTTGTGACTCACCTTTTGTTTTGAAATAAAGAAGCCAGCGAAGCAAGTTACGACGGGATGACGCACGATGTTTGGATGGCACTGGTGGATAGAGTTCTCCCTAGTTGAGAGGGAATGTTAATTTTGCGCAACTAGGTCCCAACTCCATGTTGTGATGTTGAGATGACGATGCCAATATTTTTATTTGATTCCTCTTTCGGAGAGGTGCATGATCGATCTAAAGATCATCTTGATCGAAAGAGCAGAACATGTATTTTGAATTTATTCCACATGTGCAAGGTCGACCTGTTTTATCCCACATGCATTAGAGATGTGTCACACACCCCAACAAATGCCTCTATATTGGAGAGACTTGGAGTTAATTTTACACACACACTTTTGTGGAGGCATTTTCTTCTCTCTTGGATGGTGATGGAGCTGCGTTCTTGGTTCTGCGTTTAGGGTTTTTTGGTGCAGCGTCTTCATGGAGTATTCTTGATGAATCGTCTTGGGGTTGTGTGACATATGTGGGTGGCTGACCTTATGAAGACTTCGCTGGATGAAGCATCCTGCTGATCGTCATAATGCCACCATTCTTTATCTTTGTTTTTGGCTTGTCTTCCATCGATCTATTGGTATGTTCTATCTGCATCTTACTTTCATTGTGCCCTATAAAGTCAAAGTATATTTACATCTAAGCATAGAACATCTTCAGAATTTAAAAGTGGGCTACAGTGAAATTTCGAAGGAATATAGAATCTATGTGCCTGGTCAAAGAGAGGTGGGGAAATGCCACGATGTCACCTTCGATGAAGATGCTGCCCTCAAGAAAGTAAGAAATCTTCCTAGTTCAACGGAAGAAAAAGAAGAAGAAGAAGAAGCACGGAAGCAGAAAGAGCCAAAGGATGAACCTATGTCCGATGTTGAAGAACCAGTGGATCCTATTGATCCACCTCCTTCAAATAAGAGGATACCCTCATGGCTCAAGTACACTCTCGAAGATACCGAGAGACACGCTGCCCCAAGGGGGACATTCCGTGAAAGCAAGAAGCCGAATAGGTACCAAGGGTATCTAGCAGCCATGAGTACAATTGTACAATCTGAGCCTGGATCATTTGAAGAAGTCGTAAAGCATCAAGTTTGGAAGGATGCTATGCACGAAGAATATGAGTCCATTATGAAGAATGATGTCTGGGAAGTGGTCCCGAGACCAGAGGACAAATCTATTGTCACCTCGAAATGGCTCTTCAAGATCAAGCATGGAGCCAATGGAAGTGCTGAATAGTAGAAGGCAAGATTTTTTGCCCGAGGCTTCTCTCAAAAAGAAGGCATAGATTATGATGATATATTTGCACCTGTGGCCCGCTATACCACCATTCGATCTATCATTGCCCTTGCTACAATGCAAGGATGGAGTCTCCATCAGATGGATGTGAAGACTGCCTTTCTACATGGTTCAATAAAGGAAGAGGTTTATGTGAAGCAACCTCTGGGGTTCGAAGTCCAAGATAGAGACACCTATGTATGCAGGTCGAAGCAGTGTTGCGAACATCTCGATAACATCCCAATTATATCTCGAAATTACGATTTTTTGGCCAAGCCGATGTTTGCCGATTTTTAAAGATATTTTTATGGTATCCTAATTTTGGCGATGTTTGCCGACTTTTTACCGATATTTTCCCTATTTTTACGATTTTTTGGTTTTCTGGACCCTTGTCGATTTTATCCCGATGACGATGTTCGCAACATTGGGTTGAAGAAAGCCCTCTATGGGTTGAAGCAAGCCCGCAGGGCTTGGTATGAGAGGATAGATAGCTACTTGATGAAGTTGCGCTTCACTCGAAGTGATGTTGATCCAAACCTTTATTTTAAAGTTGATAAAAAAAGGCCTCTCATTCTGGTTCTCTATGTGGACGATCTCTTCCTGACAGGTGCTGACCCTCTCATTCATCAATGTAAGAGGGAGCTAGCTTCCGAGTTTGAGATGAAATAACTAGGACTAATGCACTACTACCTAGGCTTGGAGGTCTCGCAAAGGCTAGGCAAGATTTACTGTCTCAAGGAAAATATGTCATGAAGCTACTAGAGAGATTTGGTATGGTGGACTGTAAGTCTGTGTCAACAACAATGGAACTCAACTTTAAGAAGTTGTGTGGAAACGCTGCTGGGCCCGAGCTGGGAAATCCCACCAAGTATCGACAACTCGTAGGGGCCCTAATGTTCTTAGTGAACTCCCGTCCAGACGTATGTTTTGCAGTGAACACTTTGAGTCAACATACGGTTGACCCTCATCACATTCACTGGATTGGTGCCAAGAATCTATTAGGATATCTTCTGGGCACAATCAACCATGGGTCGAGATACACTGCCACGAGTTTGAGACTCCATGGATATATTGATGTCGATTGGGCTGGCAATGTGGTGGATCGCAAGAGCACATCTGGATGTTGCTTCACCTTGGGTTCTGCTTCGATATCTTGGATGAGCAGGAAGCAGAAGTCGGTGGCTTTGAGCACCGCTGAGGCCGAATACATTACAACGAGTATGGCCTGTTGTGAAGTTGTTTGGCTGAGAAAGCTCTTCAATGAGTTGTTTGGACATGTGTTAAATACCACTGTTATCCTTTGTGATAACCAGAGTGGGATTCGTCTTTCTAAGAATCTTGTGTTCCACGATCAATCTAAGCATATTGATATTAGGTACCACTTTGTCCGGGACATGGTACAGCGAGATGCCGTAAGGCTCGATCACATAGGAACTGATGAGCAGGTCGCAGATATTCTCACGAAGCCCCTGGGGAAGGTCAAGTTCCTAACCTTCCGTGAGAAGCTTGGAATCATGGAAAGACCCTACTGTGAGGGTCCTGCTTGAGTTGGACAATGAGCTCTAGGAGCTCCAAGGGGCTTAGGGATAGCTTCTTGGAGCTATAAGCACACACGGGGCTAGGCTTGCTGAACCTTGTTGTGCTTCTGCCCCACCGTTATGATGTTTGAGTTGGTTCACCATCTCTTTCATGTATGCCCCACATGCATCCTACCCATGGAGTTTCGAACTCATGGAAGTACCTCTCATTTGGCCAATGAGGTGGGAAATGTGGATAGAGACCATAGCAAGACCGATGGACGCATCTGAGATTGTCGTACTCTCTATGTCTAGGATGGGTTGTGTCCAACACCTCGATCTGGGATCAAGTCTAATGAGGTTATTACCTCTAAACTGACTTTGGTTTAGTATGTGACTCTTTTTGAGTCTATTGAGGTTTTATCCTCTAGCCTGACTTCGGGTTAGCGAAGTGTGATGTCTTTGTGACTCACTCTCGATTGTTTTCCCTTGAGTCGGCAAAGCATGTTAGAGCAGGATGACGCAGGAACACATGATGATGATGATGATAGTACACGATGGTACTCATCACTGGATGGCACAGGTGGACAGATGGAGTTTTCCCTAGTTGAGAGGGAGTGTTAATTTTGGGCAACTAGGTCCAAACTCCATGTTGCACTGTTCATATGATGATGATTATATTTTTGTTGGATTCCTCTTTCGGAGAGGTGCAAGATTGATCTAAAGATCATCTTGTTTGGATGAGCAGAACATATATTTGGTTTTATTTTCCACACATTTGCATGGTCAGCCATATTCGTAATGTAGGCTCACAAGCCCTACAGATGTGTCACACACCCTCATTGATGGATATAAATTGGAGAGAGATGATGTCCATTTCATCATCAACTCCACACACACATTCATCTTGTGATCTAATTGGTTCGTACAGCCTAGGAAAGGCTTCCCTCCTTCACACGTGTAAATCTGAACCTTAAGAAGTTGTTGCAATTTTTGGATTGCTTTTAGGGTTTCTAGACAGCGTTGACCAGCGTTGACTGCGTTTTTTTGTCATAAATTCTGATTTTTGAAGGTCGTACAATTGGGCACAAAAATCAAGGTTGAACATTGACTTTGACCAAAGCCCCTTTGACTGTAGCATTGAATTTTGTGTTGACCAATTTGGGTTGACTTGCGTTGACCTTTGGAGCTGTCCTTGGGGTGTGTGTCTAACACTTGTGGAAGGCTGATTTGGCTATTGGAGAAGTTGGTTTGACCAACTTAAGACTTCGCTGGCTAGGGCATCTTGTTGATTGTTGTAACAAACATTTATCTATTCATTTGCTGGACAAGGAGAATTACATATTCTGATACATTATTTGGCTTGTCTTCTGTAGATCTATTATTATGTTCTATCGGCATTTTACTTTCATGTTTATGTGATTGCTAAATTGAATCGGGCCTATAAGAAAGATTGAAGTAAAACTGCATTAAGCATAGAACATACCAAGGTTATCTAAATTTAATAGAACACCTCCCTAAAGAACAACTCGGCCACCTGAGAGGATGAAGATCTCGATGGGATGGAAAATAAATGAACAAACTTGGTCAATCGGTCGACCACAAGATAGATATAATCTCGCTCCTGTGCCATCGTAAGCCCCATGATGAAGTCCATGGACACACTCTCCCACTTCCTCTCTGGAATGGGGAGTGGTTGTAGTAATCCTGCGGGGTGTGATAACTCCACCTTGTTCCTCTGACAGACCACGCACTCCTGTATATGCCTCAATACATCCCCTTTGAGTCCCTACCGAGATAACAGCTCCCAGATGACACGATATGTCTTGAGGAACCCCAGGTGACCTGCTAGAGGTCAATCATGAGTTGCCTGCATAATCTTCTCCTTGAGTTGAGAATCTGGCACTAAGTATATCTAGTTCTTGTAATATATCACATCATCCATCACCCTGAACCTGTCATCCCCGTGTATGCCATCCAATATCTCACAAGCCTGCTTGTCCTTGGAGTACTCACCCAAAATTTGAGCCTTCCAATCATGAGTAACAACCATCAAAAATAGTTTTGCGGGCCTCCAAGAAAGTGCATCTGCTACTATGTTGTGCTTGCCCTTAACGTACATAATCCCTTGTATGCCTGGAGCTTACTCACCCACTTTTGTTGTCTCTACTATAATGTATGCTGGTCTAGGAAAAATCGAAGACTGTTGTGGTCAGTGTTCACCTTGAACCCAAAAACTGAGCAAGCGTTCAGTGGATGCACCTCGGTGCTGAAGATCTGATTGCTGCTAGTCCCACGCTACCCTTTAAAGCCACTGCGCTATTGAAGCTACTGCATTGTACCTCTACGCACCGTTGCTTCCCTGAATTGCGCTGCTAACCATTGCATCTGTCACTCCATCACTCCTTGACTCCCACGAAAACTCCTCCATCCCGCTACTATTGATCATGGGCTAACGTAGCAAGGTAATGATCCATGAGGTGGGTTTCTAAAGGATCCTGCCCAACTGAAGTTCAAGGTGAACTACAGCTCCATGTCACCCCATCTCCCTCCTAGAGATGCATGGGCACTCATAGCGTACTCATCCTCATCGATCTCATAGTGGGAGGCTCCCTCCAATCGTTCCAGATCGCGAATCCCATGAGCTGCCATGGTCGTCAAGAATGTCGAATATGCTCCTCTTCTTCCACCTCTACGCAGCACTGGATAGGCTTACGCACTCCTTGTGGAGCTCGTAGATCTAATGCCCGAATCTGCTCCTCAGATTTTGGAAAAACTTAAATTCCCCGGCAAGGAACTTCCTGAGAGAGAATTCCCTCACTGTGTGCTCTTCTTCTTTGTCTGACGCTTCTCTGCCTAACAACTGCTTGCAGAAAAAATGCGTCCCTTTGGCTCTATGTGAAGGCTCTACGTTGCTACCTCTGCCTCAACAAGATCTCGATCTGGAAGTCTTACCTCTTTGTCAACTCACAGAGAGAGAGACCATCTCGAAAATTCAGCCCTTCTGGCTAGAACTGCGCAATCCCTCCAGGGATTCGATCTGTTGTTGCTGCAGCAATTCAGCCTTCGCTTCAGTGCTAGATCTTCTCTTCCTGTTTCAGATCAAACTTTTCTCTGATACCATGTGAAAATTCCTAGATCTAAATGATCTCCATAATCCTACTCCAACCAGTTGAATTTACTTCTCCCTTTTGTAAATTACATTACAGAATTATTTTAGATTTCTTCATGAAATATTCAAGAAAATTACTGAAGCAGCCTACACTTAATTACTTATGATTCTGAAACAAGGAAACTGAGCAAAAAATATATACACATAAGACACCATTATTTTTGGATGGAAGTCCCCGGAAAAACCCAATGCAGGAAAACCGGTGCAGCAGATCTGAGGGTTTTATTTTATTAAGCAATAGCAAATTCTGAATACATCTCTGAATACCACAAAGGTAATTTAGTTACAGAGAGAGAAATACTGGCAGAAATATTGTGAGTTTTACCTCACTCAATCACTGAAAAAAATCCCGGTTGATCCGGTCACTAGATGAAATGCCCCTAGCAGGCCCTGCGCTGCCTTTGTGCAGTCCCTGCATCAACCTCTCTAGGCATTGCAACACCCAGCTAGGTGATCTATCTGCAGCCTGGAATCACTGCTCTCAGCCTCCTGGTCTCACACCCCAGTTCCTGACTTCTAAAACTGATTCTTCTGCAAAATCTCGGACTCTCTCTCACCCTCTGTGCAACATCTACGTGGCCCTCCGTCAGCCTCTGCGTGAGAGCTGCTAGATCACTCTCTGCCTCTCTCTGCTAATGATTCTCCGGTTGAGAAAATCTCTCTCCAGAAGCTATCCCAACCCTGCTGCCACCATCGTGCCTCTCCCACGCAACCACCTAGGACGCTGCCTCCATTCGATGGCTGGTCACATGGACCCCACTAAAGCCGCAATATTTCCTTAGGAACTATAGGGAAAGTGATTTTTGCTGCTTAGCTATTATTTGTGGGTCCCTTACCCACTTTATTCCTACCCAACATTAGAAAAAGCAAAATTAGCCAAAACTTAATATTCCAATTAGCTGACTGCCAATTTGGAATATTACAGTGCTCCCCGCCAAAATGTTGTTTGTCCTCAAGCCACTGCAAAGATGGGTGTCGAAGAATCTTCTCCCCCTCCCAAGTGGCATCCTCATCTGGAAGGTTTCTCCATCTGATTAGGTACTCCTTCACCACCTTGCTCCTCAAGTGCCTCTCCCTGGTGTCCAATATGGCCTTAGGCTATAGCACTAAATGTCCCTCATCATCTATAGGAGGGAGCTCAGTAGCTGCTGTCACCTGCTATCCCAAAGCCTTCTTCAAGCATGACACATGGAAGATATTATGGATCTGGCTCCCTTGTGGCAACTCCAGCTCATATGCCACCTCTCCAACCTGCCGAACAACCTCGTACGGCCCATAGAAGTGAGGTTTCAGCTTCTCAGCTCCCTTCTGCTTCAGCGTAGACTGCCTGGATGGCTGAAGTCTAAGGTACACCAATTCCTCCACCTTAAAATGCCTCTCCACGTGGCCCCAATCTGCATACATCTTTTACTGATTTTGTGCGGTCCTCAAGTTGTCCTTGAGATCCCTGTGGATGTCCTAACTCTCCTAGATCCAGTCTTTGGCCCTAGGGGCCTTATTTGCCGCAAACATAGCATCAGCAAACGTCAATGCATCATAACCATATAAAACATGAAGAGGGGACATACCAATGGACATATGGTAAGTGGTATTGTAGCAGTACTCCCCTAAGTGTAGCCAACGCATCCAGGCCTTCTGCTGCCCTATAACATAGTTTCGCAAGTAGCCTTCCAACCACATGTTCACTATCTCTGTCTGCCCTTCGGTCTGCGGATGGTAACTCGTGTTGGGTGTGAACTCTGTGCCCACCAGTTGAAACAGCTCCTGCCAAAATCCTCCCATGAATCTGTTGCCCTGGTGGCTAACTATGGTCTTGGGGAGACCATGTAACTGGAAAATTTCTCTGAAGAAAAACTCAGAGACCTATGAAGCTGTGTACCGAGTGGAAATAGCGAAGAAGTGTGCATACTTCGTCAACCGATCAACTACGACGATGATGCAGTCCTTGCCCTCCATCATGGGCAGCCCCATGATGAAGTCCATCGAAATGCTCTTCCACTTCCCCTCCGGAATGGGAAGCGGGTGCAACAACCCGGCTGGATGGTTCAACTCCCCCTTATTCCTCTGACAGACTACGCACTCTTGGACAAGTCGGAGTATGTCCTCCTAGTGAAAATTTCTTAATCTAAGAAACCCTACAGTTAATTCTCGATTTACTTCTCCTTCTTGATTAATTACACAAGTTATTAATCTGAATATTCAAAATAACAGCGAAGTAAATACAAATAACAGCCTACACATATAGATCATTTACTGAATAGCACGCTCATATGACAAAGTGACACACAGATTTTTCGGACAAATGTCCCCGGAAAAACCCAATGCAGGAAAACCAGTGCAGCTAGCTCTAGAGAGTTTTATTATTAAGCAGATTCTGAATACAAAAATTTATGGGCACCAGACATGGTTGGCCCTACAGAGAAAATCACGGCAACAATACCTTTCACTCGGAGAGAAAATATGGCTGATTCACACCCTCAAATGGGATTTACAGAATTCGAGCCCTTTCTGGCCCACCAAAAACCCCAGCGCTACTCCTTAGCCCTCTGCGTCAACCTTCCTAGCCTGCGTCAACCTCTGCGCTGCTCTGGAAGGGCCTGCGTCACCCCTAAAAAGCTTACGCTGTCCCTGCGCTGCCCTGACTAGGCTTGCGTCAGACCTGCGTGGTTCCTGTTGCCCCTGCTGGATTGTGTGGCTCTGGAATGCCTCTGCGCTGCCTGATATGTTGCCTCTCTACTGCTGTTGTACTCTTGGTCTGGGATAAGATCATCCCCTTGCCAATATTGCACCTCGCTACACTACAAACTCCTCCTGAAATTCTTAGCAAACCACGCCCTATAATTTCAGCTTAGCTTTAGTGCTTCGCCAATGTGTGTGTTCTCCAACTGACCCCAAGCCCTTCTCTTATACTTTTCTCGTTGAAACATCAACGGCCGTGATCCAATCTCTAATCGATGGCTAAAATTAGAAGGTGCGTGATCCACGTCAAGTCATTCTCATCACATGTTTAATTTAATCCACTTTAATCTTTTAATTTTCCTAAGTTAGACTTAGGGTCCTTAATTAAAAAGATTAATTATTTGAATATCTTTTAAACCTGATGGAATTCTTCCAAACGCTTTCTGGGCCTTGGAGATCTCATGTACTCCAACTCCTCCACAAAATTTGGGAGCTAGAGCACATCCGATGCTACCCCAAAATCTCAACACTACTTGAGGCCCTTCCAGGTGAACCTCTCTTTGATGGCTCTATAGGTCTTAGTGAACCCCTCGTGCCCTGGCAATGGAGAATCATGTGTTGCATGCAAGATCTTCTCCCTCAATTGAGAGTTGGTCATCAAAAAGATCCGATCTCGATAATAGATGACCTTGTCCATCACCCAATACCGGTCATCTGTCACCTAGCCATCCAATACCTCACATGAAAATTGATCCTTCAAGTACTCCACCAATAACTGCGCCTTCCAATCTGCATCTATGCTCATCAGGGAGAGGGACGCTGGTCTCCAGGACAAGGCATCAACAACCACATTGTTCTTCTCTTTGACATACTCAATGTCAAAGTTATAAGCTTGGATCTTACTTGCCCACTTTTGTTGTCTCTCCTACAACTGTTTCTGATCTAGGAAGTACCGCAAGCTATTGTGATCGGTCTTGACCTTCAACCAGTTCCCCACTAGGTATTGTCTGAAGTTGGCCAAGGCATGCATGATGGCCAACATTTCCTTATCATATATGGGGTAGTGCCTCTCATGAGGCAAGAGCTTTCGGCTCTCGAAAGCGATGGGGTGTTTGTCCTGCATCAGCATGGCCCCAACTCCTCCTCCGTGCATCGCACTACAAGTAAAAGGGCTTGGTAAAATCAAGGAGTGCAAGTATTGGGCAGCTACTCATCTCACCTGTTTGAGGCGGTCAAAAGCCTCTTACGTTGTGGGAGTCCAAGTGAATGCTCCCTTCCGGGTCAAGTTTGTGAGGGGTGCAGCTAACTAAGAGAAACCCTTCACAAACTTCCGATAATAAGTACGGATGCCCACAAAGCCTCTCAGCTCCGTGACATTCTTGGCCTCCGGCCAATCCCTGATGGCCCTAATCTTCTCCTCATGCACCCACACACCATCCTCACCTATGATGTGGCCCAAGTATAGCATCTCTGTCAAACCGAACTTGCACTTGGACAGCTTAGCGTAAAATTTCTGCTCCTCCAAAATATGCAGCACTGACTCCACATGCTGCAAGTGCTTCTCCCATATCCGGCTATATATCAGAATGTCGTCAAAAAAGACTAGCACGAACTTCCGTAGTTGGCCCCAAAAATTGTGGTTCACGCATGACTGGAAGGTGGCTAGAGCATTGGTTAAGCCCAAAGGGCATCACCAAAAACTCAAAGTGCCCATAATGGCACCTGAACGCCGTCTTCAGGACATCCTTGTCCCTCACACGAATCTGGTGGTACCCCGATCTCAAATCTATCTTGGAGAAGAACTTAGCTCCCCTCAACTCATCCATCAAATCGTCTATCCGCGGGATGGTGTAGCGGTTCTTCATTGTCTTTTTGTTCAGGGCCCTGTAATCAATACACATTCTAAGCGTCCCATCTTTCTTCTTCAACAAAACAATCGAAGAAGCGAAAGGACTAGAGCTAGGCCTGATGTGCACCAAAGTCAAGAGCTCATGGATAGCTCTCTCAATCTCGTCACGATAGGCCTTGGGTGCCTATATGGAGTAGAGATCACGGCCTAAATGTCGGGCTCCAACTCGATAGTGTGCTCAAACCCCTATTAGGTGGTTGTCCTAGTGGAATGTCCCCGAAGACCATGGAATAACGGTCTAGGAGGGCTTGGATATCAGGGTGCGTGGGTTGGCCTGAAACACCTGCATCCGAAATCCTCAACTCAACTGCCCACTCTATGTCTCCCCGCCGAAAATCTGCTTCCATCCTATGCGCAGAAACTGTCTGAGGGGGGTATGTATGCATGCCCCTGACATCACCTGTTTCCCACTCTTCTTATCCACAAACTCCATCTCCAGTGTCTGCCAATCGGTAATGACCCTACCAAGGGTGATGAGCCATTGGACCACCAACACCATGTTGGTGTTCGGAATATCGACCACAAAAAATGGTTTGTCAAGGAGTATGTCCCCATGGTCACCATCAAAGCTGGAACATAGCACATGCACTGCATGGTCTTGGCCCCTGGAACTAGCACAGAAAACCCATCAAAGCTCTTCGTCTGTATGCCCTTTCTTTCCACCATCTGGGCATCGATGAAGTTGTGCGTAGCCCCGCTGTCTACTAGCACCGAGGTATGTTGTCCCTGAACTGTCCCCTAGACCCTCAGCGTTAAGTTCTTGGGTACCCCTCGCAAAGATGCAAGGACCCCTCCGGTAGGTGCAAACGTTGATCCTCCTGCTACTGGAGGAGGTGGTGGTGCAGGATTCTCCTCTGGTGCTCTTGTGTCGGTATCTCCTCCCACCTCAATGTTTTTCCCTAGTCACTAGACCTAACTCTCAATGTCTTATATTTGTGCTTGGTTGTCTTCATATGATCCTTAAGTTTATGTTCTATCTACAATTGTTGATCTTTGTGAAAAAGAAATTTGCGTTCTAAGTAATTGTAAGAGCATAGTACATTCAATTTTCTGCAAAGTACATTCAACTTTCTGCAAAGTACATTCAATTCCATTCAGTTTTCTGCAAAATGCATTCGATTTTCTACAAGTACACTCAGTTTTCTGCATAGAACTTTCAAGTTTTTGCAAAGAATTTTTTAATTTCTGCATAGAACTTTCAGATTTTAACACATACCAAGAAGGTTACAAGTCCATATCAAATTTGACTCGGTTGACCTTGACCATACTTAGTAATATGATAGAAGAAATAAAATATATGCTTAACTATAATCACAAATACCATAATGATACATATGAATGGGTCATGGCCATATGTACAGATTAGACCAATAATGCCAACACACAATTCAGTTCACCTTCTTATTCCATTCACCTATGGTGTATTTGTTTAAAGAACATTATCAACTTCACTAGCAGGACCATCTTATGCTTCAATAATTCTTGTCCAGCAGCCTTCCCAACCAATAACTTCAGTACAACCAACTACATCACATGTGTACTGTCTCTTCTATGAATGTCAGCCGTCTTTTTGCACATTAAAGATGCATAATGCTAACTCTTATCTTATAGAAGTTCTAGTTCAGAACGTAACAGCAATAAAAGAGCCCTCACGTATTTTGATGAACTCAGTCTAAAACAGCCTGTATAAGAAACACATGGTATAAATCGAAGACTTTCTGATTTCACAATGAGAGTTATGATTCATAATGTTTGTTGTGCCCTACACTGCCTTTTTATCGACACATAAATTGTTCCTTCGTGATCTTTTATCTTGAGTTCAAATTCAGGACAAATGGAAGTCTTCTTTGCATTGAAAAAGGTAATTACTCGTGTTTTCATATTTAACAATAAGCTCTCTTCCTGAAAAGCCAAATCAGAATATCAATTACCTCTCAAATTTTCCTACCTATAGATGTTGTTTAACCTTGAAGCAACTTCAACCTGCATTTATAGCTGAGATTTATCTCCCAATCAGACCCAAAATTACATCATAATTAGGTGCTGAGGACCATTGCAGTTTTCTCTACAAACCTTGCAATAATACTGTGTCCTGTTGGTTGGCTATCATTTGCTATCTGCAGTTAAGAGTTTGCCTCCATGAATATGCATCATATGAATATAACAAATTTAAGTGAGTTACAAGACATACCTCCAAGAGTTCATCTCTGCGTGATTGCTTCAGCAGATTCTCACACAAATCCTTTGGTAAAATCTGCAGCCAGTAAAAACTGCCAAAGATGAAGATAATTCATAATCCCAGAAAATAAAGGTCATAAATCAAAATTAATGACGAATACATAGCAACCCCACTAGTTAGGAAACCTGGTGAACCTTACAACAGTTTTAAATATGCTCATAGCAAACTTTGCACTCCATATGAACATCGGAAAATGAATTAAAATAGAACATTTTGCATTGAGCATGCATGACAGCAATGCAATAGAGAGAGACCTACTTTCAACTCTCAACCAATCAAATGCTCAAGTGTCGTATATAATTAAGCTGATTTAGCAAACATAAACAAACTTAAACTGTATTTGTTACCACAGAAACCCTTACTGTGATAAAATCCTAAATCATAAGTACGACTTTGGAGGAACTAAGAGGGGCTACCCACTGTCACCACAATACCTACCTATCTCACTTTAGGCCAGCTCTCCTCCAGCAGAAGGGTGGTTTCCCTAGGAAAATGTATAATTAAAAGTAGATGGATGGGTGGAACAATACTAGTGCCTATCCATTGGGAAAGTGGAATCAAAGGATAAAACTAGGAGGGTTGTTTTCTTATGATACAAGGACAGTACGAGGTCGATATAAAGTTTAAACAAGCAACAATTACCCTTACTTTGCTGTCTGTTAATGCAGAAAATTAATCTGAGATACCCTCAAAGGAAGACCTCTAAACAGGCATAAGGGTGTGCCTATAAAATGGAGAATGCAGATTTGCAGCAAATTCAAATTAAGCAGAATGACGCACAATTAAGATTTCCAGCCATTAGCACAAAGATAATCAAAGGGGAAACAACCCACAATTAATTACTTCTAAAGAGGAATAATGTTGGCTAGAATTTAGCCCTGCTTGACATATTTGTTGGAAGAAATTTCAAGCATTCAGATTGAGTAAATTTATCTCCAAATCATTATGCCTCACAAGGAAAACCCTTAGCCTTCATTCTCTTCAAAAAGATGTTCACATAAGCTCCCAAGGGGAATCTCCCCAAATTCAACCATACCTCACAATGGAAAGACCAAATCCTTATATAGATTTGAGCTCAATCATATTTACAAGAAAATATTGACTAGTGCAATCTAAATCCAGTTTATTCTTCAAGAAAAAGTTAAAACACACTAGAAAAAGACTAAATCATTACATAATAGACTCTCCAAGGATAAATACCTTCATAAAGTAGTAAAATAGTGTGGCTACAATAAATGGAGTGATGCATATTCTTCTTTGTGTACAATCCTCCATGCAAGATGTCACTTGCATTCTTCTTGATTGGAACACTCTACAAGAATGATCATCAACACCACATCCAATAAAACATCGATACATGCAGGTCAAAAAGAAGTGGACACTCTCCAAGAGAAATAGTTATTCTTTTTGAGATGGTGAAAAGGCCAAGTGTCAATCACCTATAAGTGACTGCAATCCAAGGAATCTTTTAACTAATAAATAATGTAAAAAATAATCCTTGGAGTAGATAAAAGTGAAAATTCGGATGCCCTGCATCCTACTGCAGCAACTGATAATATTTCTTCTATTTGTTAAAAAATTAAAATAAACAAATTATTTGCAGTTATCTACGGCAAATATCGAAACATATACGCTGCAGCCTTCACAAATCAAATACTGCGGAAAATAAATGCAAGGAAAATACTAGCACACACATAAACACATTGACACGATTATTTTTGGACAATTGTCACCGGAAAAACCCAATGTGGGAAAACCGGTGCAGCAAATGAGGGTTTCTTTATTATTTCTTCAGCAATAATTCATGTACAAGATACCGGATAGCAAAACTAGAGGAAGAAACACTAAGAAAAACTTATTGATGAATTTCTCTCACACCACAACATTTTCCGGACCTCGAAGAGGACCTTTTGTCCTTACACTGGCCTCACTGCGACATCCTCTGTGCAGTGCCCAATGAACTGCGTCCCTCCTCTGTGCTACCCTTTCCAGAATTCATCATGTACTCTCGGACTACTGCTGATGCCCTCTCTCTCTCACCTGCAACTCACCCTCTGACTCAATTTTCTCTTGCCGAACTTCAGCCACTGAGAAAATCGATCTGCGTGGGCAACTGAGTATCTGCAATGGTGTGTTCTCCAAGTGCCCATCGAGTTTCTTCTTATAATCTCTCGTTGAGGTATCAACAACCAAGATTAGATCTTAATCAATGGCTCAGATTATCTAGGACTCCATCCATGCTTTTATCTAGAAGATTCGCACCCGATTTAATTAATACCCTTTAATTATTCTCATTTCCTAAGTTTAGACTTAGGAATACATTAAAAATAATTAATTATTTTAATTAAATCATCTCTAGGTTGAATTTCTCCAAACAATTTATGGGTCTTGGAGAATGCATGTGTCTTAGCCTGTCTGCAAAATCTCGAGGGTAGAGCACATCCGATGCTACAAAAATCAACACTCCCTCTTTGCGAGGAATGTGCTCTAGTGCTGCAACCTACTGAAGCATCACTCTGACCCTGTATCACCTCCTACTAGACTGCTGATGTTTGGGCTCACTGCCCACCAACCACTGCATAGCTCTAATTTTACGTTGCATCTATACTGCTACTGACCTTGCATATTGTTGCCAACCACTGCATCTGCACTGCAACTCCCTCTCATCTGTTGTTGTTGCAACCAGAGATCAGCTCAAGGGCAGTGCAAAAGAAGGCAGCAGCAGCAGTAGCAAGGCAAGTGCAGCCCCTCCAAGGACAGTGTGATTTTCAGAAGGAAACCCTCAAGGGTTACGCATAGACCCTTTAGGGGCAGCGTAGTGACTACGTCACCCAAACTGGGGTAACGTAGTCCCTTCCGGAGCAGCGTTGAGGGTTTGGAGAACTTTAGAGGCTGACGCAGAGCCTTTCAAGGGCTTCAAAGGCTGACACAGAGTCTTTCAGGGGCAGAGTTGGGGTTTCTAGGCCCTAATCTTGGCTAAGTTTTGTAAATCCCATTTGAGGATGTGGATCAGTCATTATTTTGGCCCTATATCAGCCAGTGAGCTGTAGATCTAGTATTTTCTCTGTTGGGTTTTCCAGATCTGGAACCCAGATTTGTGTATTCAGAAATATTCTTAATAATAGAACCCTCCAGCAGCCAAAGACCGGTTTTCCCGCATTGTGTTTTTTCGGGGACTATTTGTCCAGAAATAACTGTGTCACTTTGTCAATGCGTGCATGTGCTTATTCTAGATCTGGATTGGTAGAGATCTGTTATGTGTTTTGCTTCGATTTTAACTTGAATTTATTCAGTTAATAACTTGTCTAAGTAGGAGGAGCATAACCAGATTAACAGTAATAATTTTTGCATAAAGTATAAGATTCAGAAATTTCTACATGGAAGCAGAGCAATTGCAGATCTAGGAGGGTCACCAGCAGAAGAATCTAAAGGATCTAGCTGCAAAAAGCAGCTGGAAAAGTAGCAGAAACGCAGATCTGAAGGGACAACGCACTTTTCAGGAGCAGATACACACAGAGGGAAGGGTGACGCTATCCAGCGTTGTGTCCTAGCAAGCCCACGCAATTACTGCGCAGAAGCAGCTCAGAAACAGTGTGATTCAAATCTGAATCTGTCAGATCTGGAAAAGACTGCAGAAATTCAGAAGAGCTGGTTGGGTTAAAATTCTGAAGTCTTCAGATTTTTAGCCTTAGCACAAGTGACAAAGAGTAGGAGGAGATCAGCTTCTCAGAAAGTTTCTTTCCAAAGGAAACTTACAGTTTGGTTATAGGATCAAAGAAGAAGTTGAATCATAGTCGATTTGGTAGATTTCCAAGGAGGAAAATCAGTTGTCAGAGGGAGCAGAGGGTGCCTAGTTTGTAAAGGAACCTAGATCCAGATCTCTAGTATAGAGAGGAGGAGCTCCGACAGATTTGTTGAGCAAATGGCCGAAGATGATGTGGCCATAAGTGCTCATGAACCATGGAGGTGGGGTGACATGGACATGTAGAGGAGCTACATAGAAGGAGGTGGGATCCTTGAGCAACTCATCTTTTGGATCACATGCGAGCTACGGCAACCTTAAGGCAGTAGCGGGACAAGTGGAGCAATGGGTGCATAGATCACAGTTGAAGCAGAGGCAGAGGCAGATCTGAAGTTTGGAAGGCGCAACGCAGAGCAAAGTAGCAAAAGCATAGAAGCAGTAGCAGTGCAGAGGCTGAGGTGACTTCAGCAGCGCAGAGCAGTGCTTACGTAGTGTAGAGCTGCAGCAGCACAGAAAGCTTCGGAGGGACAGCGCAGTGCAGCAACAGCATGATAGATTTCAGCACAAGGAGCTGATGTGACTTCAGTAGTGCAGAGGGAGTCTGATTACGCAGGCAGAGCTATAGCTATGCATCATTCTTTAGATGCCAGCACAGATCTGTAACCTATGGAGCTTCAGTGATGAGGATGCAGCCTATCTAACTTGTTTGTCAAAGATTGGGCAGGAGATTCAGCTGTTTCTCTCAACAACTGAAGTTGTAGTGCAGCAAATCATCAGTGACAGTGCTATGAGCAGCACAGATGCAGCATATTGAGAGGGAGTTGCAATACAGAAGTTGCAGTGGCAATGGCAGAGTCATGGGCAGCAGTACAGAATGGCAGCAGCAGTGCAGAGTTGAGTGGCAGCAGGCCAAGCTTCAACAGCACAGAACCAATGCCCAAAATCATGTAATGCATAGTGTGATGTATTGCTAGAGCACACCTTTGATTCTAAGAGGGAGTGTTGAGATTTTGTGTATTTTGGGTATTTGCCTCTAAGTCCCAAATTTTGAAGAAGGACTAGAGTACACATGATCTACAAGACCCATAAATGGATTTGGGAAACTTCATCTACTTAGGAGATATTAAATTAATTAATTATTTTAAGTGTATTTCCTAAGTTAAAACTTAGGGGACTTAAATAATTAAAGTAAATTTAATTAAACATGTGATGAAATTGTCTTAAGTCACATGGATCAAGCTTTCTTTTAATCTTAGCCATTTATTAAAGATTTTGTAATATCCCCAAAGGGAGATAACCAGTAATAAACAGAAATACACCAAACAGATATAGAAAATACAATGCTGAACCAGATCATGGAACAATTACACATAGAATGCCAGAAAACTGAGCCATTTTATTAATCTGAAAGTACATAGAGAGGAGTACAAGAAAATCAGAATGAGGGCACCTATCCTTGCTCAAGGCAAGTGAAGAATCCTCTCGGAAAATAGGAAATGGCTACTACAGAAACTGCATCCCAGCTGCTGGAAGAAACTGCCGTAAACTGCTGCTGCTGGAGTGAACTGAAGCTAGGGGCTGATCCCCTTGCCGGAATGAGCTAAAAATCTACAGATCACATATACTCGCTGCTCCGGACAAAACCCAGAAACCGTGAAGCAAATGAACCACCTCCGAAAATCGCCCCCAGAAACCCTCCTCCTACAAAAACGCTGTGCCTTCAGGAACAGCTCAGAAGCTCAAGAAATATGCTGGCAAAAGGGCCGGATCTACCCACAAATCCTCCAGATGAGATGACCAACTCCTCAAGGCTGAAAACACTGAAAAATGCTGCCAGAACCCCACATAAAGACCCTACTCATCAGATCTGCGTCCTCCCTGACTGGATCTGCGTCCTCTCTGCCCAGATCTGCTGGATCTGAGTCATACAAGGCTGGATCTGCTACTATCTCTCCAGATCCGCGTCCCACAAGGCTAGATCTGCTGCTAGCTCTTCAGATCTATGCTAGATCTGCCAATATCTCCTCAGATCTGCAACCTCAAAGGCTGGATCTGATGTTATCTCTTCAGATCTAGGCTGGATCTGCCAATATCTCCTCGTACGACCCCCCCAAGTCAGATCTAGTGCTACCCCCGCATTCGCAACCTACGTAACCGCATCCGCAAATATCCGCCGTACTCCACAACTTCCAAGGCTGATCTAATACCGTGCCTTCGGGGACCGCGTCCTTCCTTTCCCATCGAAATGTGCCGTCCTCACTCCAAATCGATCCGCGCCCTTCCCGCCGCTCGAAACCGCGCCCCTACTAGATTCGCGGGGCAGCCTACCAGAGGGCTTCTTCCCTCCGACTTCCACTCAAACGTTTACCTAAAACTCAAAGATAGAACCTGTAAATTAACTCACAAAGGGTAATTCGAAGTCCCCCGAAGCTAAGGGTGAAACCAGAAATAACCTTACCAGGGCAGGCACTCGAAGTCCCCCGAGGTTAAGGGTGAGATCTCCGACCGGAGACACTCGTGCACTAAACAGTGCTGCAGACCGACTAAACAACCGGCGTGCTGAAGCAGACAAAAGTCTAGCTCTCAATATCAATATCAAAATATGCATACCCAAATGAGGTGAGAACCCCTCCTTTTATAATGCCAAACTCCCTCCAAAACTTAACTCTCCTTTGACCTGCGCAGTTTACCTTGGGTTAGCCTGATGCCTCCCCCCATCATACTCATGTGGACCCCCAAGGCCCCCTCTCTTAAGTTACAACGTCAATCTACTAGGAAAAGAACACTTTATTATAAAGTAAGGTGACTAAAGTGAGGTGACCCCTCTTATTTCTCACTTTATTTATTATTTCCAACTAAAGCGGCAAAATTAAACAAAAATGAAATATTCCAATTAGCAAGGCTAATTGGGAATATTGGCGTATTTAATCTTGGTCGTTGATTTGTCAACGAGAAAAGTATAAAGGAAAGGCTTGGGGTCATTTGTAAAGACACATAGAGGCAGAGCACTGAAGCTAAGCTAAGATTCTAGGGCAGGGTTTGCTAAGAATACTCGGAAGTGTTTCAGCTGCAGAGAGGGGAATTTAGGCCAAGGGGATGATCTGATCCCGGGGTCTAGAATACACAAGAAGCAGAGATCAACTCAAGGACAACGCAGAAGAAGGAAACAGCAGCAGCAAGGACAGCGCAATCCCTCCAAGTACAACATGATTTTTAGCAGGAAACCCTCAGGGGTTACGCAGAGACCCTTCAGGGGCAGCGTAGTGACTGCGTCACCCAGTCTGGGGTAACGCATTCCCTTCCGGAGCAACACTGAGAGTTTGGAGGACTTCAGAGGCTGACGCAGAGCCTTTCAGGGGCAGCGCTGGGGTTTCTAGGCCCTAATCTTGGCTGAGTTCTATAAATCCCGTTTGAGGGTGTGGATCAATCATTATTTTGGCCCTAGATCAGCCACTGAGCTGTAGATCTAGTATTTTCTCTGTCGGGTTTTCCAAATCTGGAACCCAGATTTATCTATTCAGAAATATTCTTAATAATAGAACCCTCCAGCAGCTAGAGACCAGTTTTCCCGCATTGGGTTTTTCCAGGGACTATTTGTCCAGAAATAACTGTGTCACTTTGTCAATTTGTGCATGTGCTTATTCTAGATCTGGATTAGTAGAGATTTGTTATGTGTTTTGCTTCGATTTTAACTAGAATTTATTCAATTAATAACTTGTCTAAGTAGGAGGAGCATCACTGGATTAACAGTAACAATTTCTGCATAAAGTATAAGATTTAGAAATTTCTACATGAATCTTGAGATCGAATTCTTCTAACAGAGCAGTGCTCGGACGAAGATCAGATCTAAGTGATTCAATGCAGGAAGACGTCCAGCAAAGCCAGTCAGGCTAACGTAGAGCCAGTCAAGGCTACGCAGAGGCTGCGCAGAGGTTCAGAGGGTTTCTGAGATTCAGCTATCGAATCAAATCCAGAAGCCGGAAGCTGAGGTGTGAGATCGGGAGGCCCATATCTGTGATTCCAGGAGTCAGGTCGATCTGTTGCTGGGGTGACGCAGTGCCTAGAGGAGGTGACATAGGGCCTACGCAGTTACTGCGCAGAGACCTCCAGAGGCAGCTTTTCCAGTGACCGGATCAGCCGGATTTTCTAGTGATTGTGTGAGGTAAAACTCACAATTTCTTCTTGTCAGTATTTATCTCTGTAACTGAATGACCCTTGGAGGTATTCATCGCCGTATTCAGAAATAGCTACTGCTTAATAATACAAACCCTCAGATCTGCTGCACCGATTTTCCCGCATTGGATTTTTCCGGGGACTTGTGTCCAAAAATAATTGTGTCCTATGTGTGATTGATTTATTGCTCAGTTTCCTTGTTTCAGAATCATATTTATTCAGTGTAGGTTGCTTCAGTAGTTACTTCAACAATTCAGATCTGAATTAATTATGTAAATGTAATTTACTTAATAGGAGAAGTACACTCAGTTGATCCAGTAGGGTTCCTTAGATTGTCAGATCTAGGAATTTTCACATCAACCCCATATCCTTCATGTCGAATTCTGCTTCAAGGTTTCTTTTGCAATCCTTTATGAGCCCTAATGATCCTATTAAAAACAGATCATCAACATACAAAACCAGAATAAGAGGCTCATTCTCCACCATTAGATAGTAGATATTGGGATCTGCATCACTCTTGATGAATCCCAACTGCTGCAAATAACTCTCAATTCAACCATACCATGCTCTGGGTGCTTGCTTGAGGCCGTATAGGGCTTTCTTCAACCTGCATACATGAGTGCACTTCTCATGAGTCTCAAAGCATTCAGGTTGCTCGATATACACCTCTTCTTCTATCACCTCATTCAAGAATGTTGTCTTGACGTCCATTTGGTGAATTTCCCATCCCATCTGCTGCTAGGGATATAACGATTTGACAGAGCTATATTTGGCAACTAGGGCGAAGGTCTCCTCATAGTCTATCCCTTCCTTTTGTGCATACCCTTTTGCCACGAATCTAGCCTTGTACTTCTCTACATTGTCATCTGCAGCGTACTTGATCTTGTAGATCCATCTTGAACCTACAACTGATCTATCCTCTGGTCTAGGAACTACTTCCCAGACATCATTAGTCATGATAGAATTGTACCCTTCTACCATGGCATCCACCCACACCTGATGTTGTACAGCTTCCTGAAAACTGGAGGGTTCTTCAACCTGGGCTACCAAGTCTTGGTATCTGCCAAGTTGTCTACGTTGCCTTTTGTCGGTTCTAGGAGCTTCGACAAACTCCTTTGTGTCCCTCAAGATCTGACATACTTCCCTACTGGTTCTACCACTGGTAGTGGGAGGCTCAATCAGTTCCTCCTCATGTTATTGTTGTTTTGTCTGCTGAGAACTACCTGGATCTCCTACTCCTGAGGAAATACTGGTACCGATCACTATACTCGATCCCTATGACTATCCTCCTGCTTGTCCTACCTGTTTTCCCTGCTATTGTTGGACTAATGGAACATCTACTAACTAAACACCTACAGGCATCTCTCAAGATCTTCTAAAAGCTATATCTTCCATGAACTTTGCATCTTGCCTTACTACAATCTTCCTGCTGCTAGGAATGTAGATCATGTATGCCTTTGAGGTCTTGCTATATCCTACAAGGTACCCCTTATCTGCAGTCTAATCATACTTACTGCGCTTCTCATATGGAATGTTGCAATAAACCACACTCCCGAATATCCTCAGATGACTTACTTCTGACTTTTTCCCTGTGAAGACCCCTTCTGGCATTTTCTTCCCCAATGCTCTTTGAGGGGTTCTGTTTTGAATGTACACCATTGTGTTGCATGCCTCTACCCATAAAAATCTAGGCAAGTCCTGGTCATATAACATAGCCTTTGCTGCCCCAACGATTGTTCTATTTTTCTGCTCCGCTACTCCATTCTGTTGTGGATTATATGGAGTTGTCCACTCTCTTTTGATACCCTCCCTTGCACAGAAATCCGTGAAATCTGTATCCATGTATTCTCCACCATTATTTGAGCGTAGTACCTTGATATTTTTCCCTGTCATGTTTTCTACGAGAGCCTTGAACTCTCTGAACCGATCAAAAACTTCATCCTCTGTCTTTAAGAAATAGATCCAGGTTTTCCTAGAGTGGTCATCAATTAAGGTGACAAAATACTCACCACCACTAAGAGCTCTGGTGGACATATGGCCACAAATATTTGAATGTATCAATCCCAACACGCCATTTGCTCTACTGTCACTTCTGGAAACGTTGTCTTTGCGTACTTCCCAAGTATGCATCCTCTGCATACATCATCGTGCTCGGTGTTGAGAACTAGAACTCCTATTACAATCTCTTTGAGCATTTTAAGTGCTCCATGGTGTAAGTGTCCCATCCTCCTGTGCCATAGTTCGTTCAGCTCCTTCCCACTGTTATTCTCATTGCCTATTAGTGTCATTGGAGAATCGATCTGCAATATAATTTGTTGCTTCGAGCTTCAATCTTTCTCACCTTCTTCCAGTTGGGGTGCTTGACAAACACCTTTCCTACGAAGTATACATCCTACCCCTTGTCCTACAACTGGGATACTGAAATTAGGTTCATACCCAATCCTAGCACATGCAACACATTAGTGGCACTAGTGTTGGTTCCTGCTTCCGTCTCAAAATCTATGGTGCCTCTCCCTATTGGAGTACACTTGCTTTTGTTGCCCATAGCGACCTGGAAGTCCATCTGCTCCTCTTGTTAGCTAGAGATATACTATCGTACTCCAGTCATGTGAGCTGAAGCTCCACTATCAATATACTAGGCACCAACTGATGTCGAACCTGACAAACATGCAAACTCTTCTTCCAACCTAGAAGATAATTCTAAGGTATCTTGACTATCCATGATTTTCTGTGCTATTTTCCTTTCCTCCCTAACGTTGATTTGCAACTGAAAAATACTATGTCCTAGCTGGAAATTTGCTCTGCAAAAGAAATATGGTTGCTCCCTCTGCCTCTGACAACCTTCAATCAGGAAATTTAATTCTCTATCGACTCACCCAGAGAAGTAAATTTTCCACGAAATTTTGCCTGCCTGACCAATGGACTGCGCAGCCTACTGGGGTTTCGAGCAGCTACTCACGCAGTGCTACGATGCTCCTTTTTCCCTTTTGTACTTGAGCTCTCCTGCTTCTTATCTGTGCTCTGATACCATGTGAAAATTCGATTGCCCCGAATCCTACTGCAACAACTGATAATTTTTCTTCAATTTGTTAAAAAATTACTTAAACAGATTATTTGCAATTATCTACGGCAAATATCGAAATACATACACTTCAGCCTTCACAAATCAAATACTGTGGAAAATAAATGCAAGGAAAATACTAGCACACGTAGAAACACATTGACACGGTTATTTTTGGACAATTGTCCCCGAAAAAACCCAATGTGGGAAAACCAGTGCAGCAGATGAGGATTTCTTTATTATTTCTTCAGCAATAATTCATGTACAAGATACTGGATAGCAAAAATAGAGGAAGAAATGTTGATTTGTGTAGCATCGGATGTGCTCTACGTCTCAAATTTGGCAGGGAGACTTAGACACATGTAATCCAGAGAACCCAGAAACCATTTGTGAAAATTCCACTCAGAATGAGTTTTATTAAAATAATTAATTATTTTTGAAGGGACCCTAAGTCTAAAACTTAGGAAAATAAAATAATTACAGGGTATTAATAAAACAGAGTGTGAATGTTCTAGAAAAGGAGGAGATCAAGTCAAAAGATAATCTTAACCGTTAATTAGAGATTTAATCTCAGTCGTTTAAGTTTCAACGAGAATATTATAAGGACTTGAAGGGTCATTTGGAAAACACACCGAGACAGAGAAAGGATCAAGAGATCGAATTCCTGAAGTGAGCAGTGCTTAGAGGAAAGATCGATCTAGAGATTCTACGCAGAGAGGGGCAGTAATTCCAGTTGGAAAGTCTATTCCTGAGTCGTAGAATATATAGCAGGGATGACAGAAAGCAGTATCAGCAGAGCCAGCGTAGCAGAGCCATGCAGAGGGAGCGCTGCAACTTTGAGGAGGTTCGTTATTTAGCTGAGGATTAGTCAAATCCAGTGCCAGAGAGTCGGGGTGTGAGACTGGAAAGGACTAGAGGGTCAGATCCAGCCAGCAAAAGAGCCAGAACGCAAAAGCCACGCAGTCCCAACGCAAAGTGACGCAGAGGCAGCATACTGACTGCGCAGAGGTTATGGAGGGCTTGCCATCCAGGGTTTTGGCCAGTTGGGCTTCCAGTGTCAGTGTGTGAGGTAATCTCACCAGCGTTCCTATTAGTCAGATTCTCTGTGCAGATAGCCAGCAAGGTATCCAGTTTGTATTCAAAAAATTATTACATAATATATATATTATAAACCCTCAGTTGCTACATCGGTTTTCCCACATTGGGTTTTTCCGGGGACATTAGTCCAAAAATAACAGTGTCAAATGTGTCTATGATTTTCTACTGCTCAAATCTTGTTTCCACACTTGTTTTTCTTCCACAGTTTTATTTGTGAAGGATGTAGTGAATGGATTTCGATATTTTCTTGTAGAACACAGTAAATAATTTGTTAAGTAAATAACAACTAGGAGAATTTCCATCAGTTGCTACAGTAGGATTCCAAGTAACACGAATTTTCACATGGTATCAAAGCTTGTTTAGGCTGAGTGCAGGAGGAGCAAGAGAGCAGATCCAATAGATCCAGCATTGAAGCAGAAGTCGGAGATCAAAGAGTTGTGTAAGCAGCAGATTGATTTCCCAGTGAAGTGCGCAGTCCAAGCCAGGAAGGTTAGATCAGCAAGGAAAATCTCTCTGAGTGAGCCGACAAAGAGGTAGTATTTTTCCAATTTGCAGTTTGCCAGATGCAGAGGGAGCAGTGCAACATATCTGCACAGATCAGTAGCTAGAGGGATGTAGTTTTCTGCGTAGTAGTGATTGCTAGTGCAGAAAGCGTCAGAATAGAGATCTGGAGACACTTTAGGGGAATTTTCTTCCTCAGGGAATTCCTAGCCGGGGAATTCTATTTTTCAAGATCTGAGCAGCAGTATTGGGTGGCAGATCTACCATCTCCCGCAGGGAGTGCATAGGCCAGGCCAGAGTTGCGTAGAGGAGAGAGAGGGAGCTAGTTTGACAACTTTTTTCAGTCAGCAGAGATCGCAGGAAGTGGACTGAAAGATCAAGATCGATTGGAGGGAGTCTCCAACTCTGTAATCTGGCATGCAAGGATCAAATGCCTGTTGGAGGAGCATGATCTCAAACTCTTCATTGAAGGTGTGGTGGTTGTTCTAGTAGATTCAGATACTCTGAAGGAATACAAGAAGGATATGGCTAAGGCAAAGCACCTGATCCTCGAAGGAGTGAGGGATCTTGTCGTGTGTCATATAGCTAGCAAAGCGACAGCTAGAGAAATGTGACAGACCTTGGAGAAGCTATATCAAGGATCTTTTGAACAGCGGAAGATGTATCTGGAAGAGAAGATGCGGACTACTAGGATGCAGAAAGGTGAGCGCATCGATCCGTTCTTAGTTAGACTTCAAGAGAACCGAGATCGGCTGGCAGTTGTGGGATCAGCTCCTCAAGCCATAGAGATGGTCAGATTGGCCCTCAACTCAGTGTCTGAAGACTATCAAGTCTTTTTCCAGAGCATCCAGGGAAGAGAGAATTTGTCGGATTGGAAGTCATTGTGGGCAGCTCTTCAGCAGGAAGTGATGAGGAGGGACTTACTCAAGTGTCAACTTGAGGGCAGCAGCAGCAGTGGGAGGAAGACGAAGGAAGAGGAGGATAATGTGGCTTTTGCATCAAAGGGGCAGCAGGAGCAACGCAGGAGGAAGAAGGACCTTTCCAAGGTCAAATGCTTCCAATGTGACGAGATGGGACATTATGTCACAATGTCCTCTCAAGAAGAGAGACAAAGACGAGAAGCATGATCCATAAGTCACACCTGCCAGGATCATTGAGGAGGAATTCGCCATGATTTCCCATATATCTCCAGGAGGGAGGTGGGGTGATTTGGAGTTGTAGACCCAGAGAGCTACAGGTTGGGAAGGATTCTTGAGGAGTCCACCTTTCGAATCAATACCTTGCTACTGGAGCCCAAATCAGATGTAGAAGGATGGACGAGTGCCAGTTGGTGCAGAGGAGTGCAGAACTAACAGTGCAGCGGTTAGCAGCGCAAAGCAGAGTTGGCAGCAATGCAGTGAGGCATAGCGCAGAGTCGGCAGCAGCGCAACAGCTTCATAGGGTCAGCGCAAAGGCTAGCAGCAATCAAATCTTTAGTACCGAGATGCATCATGTTGAACACTTGTTCATTTTTGGATGTTTTTCTGTTGCAATAAGCAACAGCGTTGCAGTTGGCAGTGGCAGGGTCAGCAGCAACACAAATGCAAAATTTGAGAGGGATTGGAGTATGGATGCAGTGTTGACAGTGGCAGTGTTAGCAGCAGTACAAATGCATCGTTTGCATAGAGTTGGTGGGCAGCAATGTCAGACATCAACAGCGCAGAGGGAGACGTTGCAGAATCATAGAAATACTCAGCAAGGGGTATTGCAAGAGCACATTCCTCGATAAGAGTGAGTGTTGATTTGGGAAGCATCGAATGCGATCTAAGTCTCAAATTTGGCAGGGAGACTTAAACACATGTATTCCAGAGAACCTAGAAACCGTTTGTGAAAATTCCATTCAAAATGAGTTTTATTAAAATAATTAATTATTTTAAAGGGACTCTGAGTCTAAAACTTAGGAAAATAAAATAATTAAAGGGTATTAATAATACAGAGTGTGAATGTTCTAGAAAGGCGGAGATCAAGTCAAAAGTTAATCTTAGCCATTGATTAGAGATTTAATCTAAGTCGTTGAAGTTTCAACGAGAAGATTATAAGGACTTTAAGGGCCATTTGGAAAACACACCAAGATGGAGAAAGGATCAAAAGATCGAATTTCTGAAATGAGTAATGCTCAGAGGAAAGATCGATCTAGAGATTCTACGCAGAGAGGGAGGAGGGAGGTGGGGTGATTTGGAGTTGTAGACCCAGAGAGCTACAAGTTGGGCAGGATCCTTGACGAGTCCACCTTTTGGATCAATACCTTGCTACCGGAGCCCAAAGCAGATGTAGAAGGATGGACGAATGCCAGTTGGTGCAGAGGAGTGTAGAATTGACAGTGCAATTGGTTAGCAGTGCAGTGAGGCATAGCGCAGAGTCAGCAGCAGCGCAGCAGCTTCATAGGGTCAGCACAAAGGCTAGCAGCAGTCAAATCTTCAGTACCGAGATGCATCATGTTGAACACTTGTTCAGTTTTGGATGTTTTTTTGTTGCAATAAGAAACAACGTTGCAGTGCAGTGGCAGTTGGCAGTGGCAGGGTCAGCGGCAGCACAGATGCAAAATTTGAGAGGGAGTTGGAGTACGGATGCAATGTTGACAGTGGCAGTGTTAGTGGCAATACAGATGCAGCGTTTGAGTAGAGTTGGTGGGCAGCAATGTCAAACATCAACAGCACAGAGGGAGATGTTGCAGAATCATAGCAGTACTCAACAAGGGGTATTGCAAGAGCACATTCCTCGCTAAGAGGGAGTGTTGACTTGGGTAGCATCGAATGCGCTCTAAGTCTCAAATTTGGCAGGGAGACTTAGACACATGTATTCCAGAGAACCTAGAAACCGTTTGTGAAAATTCCACTCAGAATGAGCTTTATTAAAATAATTAATTATTTTTAAAGGGACTCTAAGTCTAAAACTTAGGAAAATAAATAATTAAAGGGTATTAATAAAACAAAGTGTGAATGTTCTAGAAAGGCGGAGATCAAGTCAAAAGTTAATCTTAGCCATTGATTAGAGATTTAATCTCGGTTGTTGAAGTTTCAACGAGAAAATTATAAGGACTTTAAGGGTCATTTGGAAAACACACCGAGACGGAGAAAGGATCAAAAGATCGAATTTCTGAAATGAGTAATGCTCAAAGGAAAGATCAATCTAGAGATTCTACGCAGAGAGGGGCAGTAATTCCAGTTGGAAAGTCTATTCCTGAGCCGGAGAATAAACAACAGAGAAGACAGAAAGCAGTATCAGTAGAGGCAACGCAGAACCATCGCAGAGCCACGCAGAGCCAGAACTACAGCCTTGAGGAGGTTCGTTATTCAGCTGATGATTAGTTAGATCCAGTGCCGGAGAGCCGGGGTGTGAGGCCGGAAGGGGCCAAAGGGTCAGATCCAGCCAGCAGAAGAGCCAGAACGCAGAAGCCACGCAGTCCCCACACAGAGTGATGCAGAGACTACACAGAGGTTGTGGAGGGCTTTCCATCCGAGGTTTTGGCCAGTTGGGCTTCTAGTGTCAGTGTGTGAGGTAATTGTGGAAATTTCAATCTAGAAATATACAGTTGTAGTGATAGATTTATTTCTCTTACTTATTACTTCGATAAGTTATTCACAGAATTCTATCCGTAAATTTCGAAATAAATACTACTGCAACATTCACAATTACATATGCAGATTAAGGAACAGCAAGGAACATAAGCATAAGAAACAATCACATGTACACACTTATTTTTGGACAATTGTCCCCGGAAAAACCCAATGTGGGAAAACCCGTGCAGCAGATGAGGGTTTTATTATTATTCTTCAGCAAATAAATATTTACAAGGAATACACTGGCAGATATATTCAGAAAACACCTGAGACAAAATTCCTAGACCCTCCCGAAAATTTCTGACACCTGGAAGAGCCTCTAACTCTCTCGGCGTTTGTCTGCGTGCTTCTCTGCGCAGTCCCTGCGCTCGACTGCGTCACTTTGCTTAAGTTCACTACGCTGCCTTCTATGGCCCTCTGCGTCCCTCTGTCCTCGTGCTCAGTCACTGCTGACTCCCTCTTCTCCTTCTGCCTCTGCAACTCTCCCTCTGAAATCGAATTCTATTCCTTCAGAATCGATCTCCTTCAGGTATTGAGTATATGCCTGGCTTGCTTTCCAAATGACCCTCAACTCTTCTTTTATAATCTTCTCGTTGATGAATCAATGGCCCAGATTAGAAGTCTAATCAATGGCTAAGATTAAAACTTGACTTGATCTACGTTCTCTAGAAGATTCACACTCTGTCTTATTAATACCCATTAATTGTTTAATTTCCCTAAGTTTAGACTTAGGGTCTCCATTAAAATAATTAATTATTTTAATAAGACATGAACCGAGTGGAATTTCCACAAACAGTTTCTGGGTTCTTTGTAATACTGATGTCCAAGCCTCCTCACAAATTTTGAGACTTGGAACACTTTTCGATGCTACAAAAATCAACACTCCCTCTTAGCGAGGAAGGTGTTCTAGCAATATGCTTGTTGCATACTGCTCTGCTTTGAAACATCCTCTGCGTTGTTGATCTCTGGATGTTGACCCTCATCTGCTGCATTGTTGCCTTCTGTACTACTGTTCATGACCCTGCCACTGTCACTGCTTCATCTGTACTGCAGCTCCCTCTGAATCCTGATTCATTCATGATACTGAAATGGATTCTTGATCATCCCCATCTTCTCTCTGAAATAGACAAACTTGGTCTTTCCCAGAACCTTCGTGAGGATATCTGCCACTTGTTCTCCTGTTGGAGTGTACTGTAATTGTACAGCTCCTCGTTGGACACAGTCTCTGATGAAGTAACACTTGATGTCAATGTGCTTCGACCGATCATGAAACACAGTATTTTCAAAGAGCTTGATGCAACTCTGATTATCACATAGAATACTGGTCGATTCCATCTTCTCCTTCAATAAGTTCACAAGAAGTTTCCGAAGCCATATGGCCTCACACGAAGCTGTGCTAGCTGCCATATATTCAGCCTCTACTGAGCTCAACGCCACGGATTTATGTTTCTCGCTGCACCAAGAGGTCATCCCTGATCCAAGACTGGAACAGTACCCACTGGTACTCTTTCGCTCTACTGGACTCCCTGCCCAATCTGCGTCAGTGAACCCACTCAACCTGATGTCATTGCCATGAGTGTACTTCATTCCAAGCTCGATTGTTTCCTTGAAGATACCTGAGAACATGTTTGGTTGCTGCCCAATGAGCCCTCTTAGGTTCCACCGTGAATTGACTGAGGGTATTGACAGCATAACAGATGTCTGGCCTAGTGTTCACCAGATACATTAGAGATCCTATGAGTTGCCTATATAATGTAGGATCAGCCTCATCATCTTCGGACGTGTCGATTTTCTTCCAGTTGGTGATCATTGGAGTCGTCATGGGTCTACAGTCCTCCATCCAAAATCTTTTCAAAATTTCTGTAGTATATCTTCCTTGACCAAGGAAGATCTCCCCCTTATGCTACCAAACTTCCAACCCCAGAAAATAGTGCATCAGCCCTAGATCCTTCATGTCAAATTCTGTAGCCAAATTCTCCTTAGAGTCCTTGATGAACCTCAATGACCCTGTCAGAAATAAATCATTTACATATAGAACTAGTATCAGGGGCTCACTCCCTACCCTTAGATAGTAGAGATTGGAATCTGCGTCACTCTTGACAAATCCCATCTTCTGCAAGTAGTTGTCAATTCGACCATACCAAGCTCTAGGGGCTTGCTTTAGTCCATACAAGGCTTTCTTAAGCCTGCACACATGAGTCTTTTGTTCATGCGTCTCGAAGCCCTCTGGTTGTTCAATGTACACTTCCTCTTCTATCACCCCATTTAGGAACGCAGTCTTAACATCCATCTGGTGAATCTCCCATCCCATATGCGCAGCAAGGGATATCACGGATCTAATGGAAGTATATCTGGCTATTGGGGCGAAGGTTTCTTCATAATCTATCCCTTCCTTCTGAGCATACCCCTTAGCCACAAACCTGGCTTTAAATTTCTCGATGCTGCCATCTGCAACATACTTGATCTTGTAGATCTACCTTGAACCTACAACTGATCTGTCCTGAGGTCTCGGAACCACTTCCCAGACAGCATTCGTCATGATGGAACTATACTCTTCCACCATCGCATCTACCCATACCTGGTGTTGAGCTGCTTCTCGGAAACTAGAAGGTTCCCCAACCTATGCAACCAAGGCTTGGTACCTCTCAGGTTATTTGTGTTGTCTCTTCACATCTCAGGGGGCTCCGACAAAGTCCTCTGCGTCCCTCAGAATTTTTCGTAGTTCCCTTCTCGTTCTCCCACTAGTAGTGGGTGGATCTACCTACTCTCCTTCCTGCAAGTCCTCGAGAGAAGTGTCCCTTGGA
The DNA here is from genome assembly GCA_034641835.2 of Pinus albicaulis. Taxonomy (NCBI): domain Eukaryota; kingdom Viridiplantae; phylum Streptophyta; class Pinopsida; order Pinales; family Pinaceae; genus Pinus; species Pinus albicaulis. The sequence continues at coordinate 611,730,237 of CM076580.1, forward strand.
TCCCCATGCCTTGGAGAGGCAATCGTATTAGCTGTTGAGATTTTGTGTATTTGGGTTAGCATCAGTTGTGCTCTAGCTCCCAAATTTTGAGGAAGGACCACAGTACACTTGATCTACAAGACCCAGAAATGGATTTGGGAAATTTCATCTGGTTTAGGAGATATTAAATTAATTAATTATTTTAATGTATTTCCTAAGTTAAAACTTAGGGAACTTAAATAATTAAAGAGAATTTAATTAAACATGTGATGAAATTGTCTAAAGTCACACAGATCAAGCTTTATTTTAATCTTAGTTGTTGATTCAAGATCTGATCATGGCCGTTCGTTTCCCAACGAGAAAAGTATAAAGGAAAGGCTTGGGGTCATTTGTAAAGACACACAGAGGCAGAGCACTGAACCTAAGTTGAGATTCTAGGGCGGGTTTGCTAAGAATTCTCAGAAGTGTTTCATCTGCAGAGAGGGGAATTTAGGCCAAGGGGATGATTTGATCGCAGGGTCTAGAATCAGCAAGAGGCAGAGATCAGCTCAGAGAGACAGCGCAGAGAAGAAGAAGAGCAGTAGCAGGAAGGGTAACAATTGTGCTACGCAAGTGTTGTGTAGTCCCTCAAGGACAGCATGATTATCAGCTGGAAGCCCTCAGGGGTTACGCAGAGACCCGAAGGGGCAGCGTAAGGCCTGCGTCACCCAGTTTGGGGTAATACAACCCTTTCCTGAGCAGCGCTGAGGGACGCAGAGGCTTTAGGGACAGCGCTGGGGTTTCTAGGCCCTAATTTTGGCTGAGTCTTGTAAATCTCGTTTGAGGGTTTGGATTAGTCATTATTTTGGCTTCAGAACAGCTAGTGAGCTATAGATCTATTGATTCTCTGTCGGGTTTTCCAGATCTGGAACCCAGATTTGTTGTATTCAAAAAATTCTTAATAATAAAACCCTCCAACAGCCAGAAGACCAGTTTTCCGCATTGGGTTTTTTCCGAGGACTGTTTGTCCAGAAAATATCTATGTCACTTTTTCTATGTGTGCATGTACTTGTTCTAGATCTGAACTGGTGACTATTTGTTATGTGTTTTGCTTCGATTTTAAGTTGAATTTATTCAGTTAATAACTTATCTAAGTAGGAGGAGCATAACCAGATTAACAATAAAAATTTCTGCATAAGTGTTAGATTCAAAAATTTTCACATTATCTTCCGCAGGTCGTTGTGGTTGAACCAGCAGATCCTCCTCAGACTGCGTAGCAGAAGGCATCTCTCAAGATCTCCTGAAGGCCCTCTCCTCCATGAATTTCACATCCCTTTGCACTACAACTTTCCTGCTCTCCGAAATGTAAATGCGGTAAGCCTTTGCATTCTCTCTGTATCCTTCCAGATACCCCTTTTTCGCAATCATGTCCAACTTCTTCCTCTTTTCATTGGGCACATGACAATATGTCGTACTACCAAAGATCCTAAGGTGGCTCACTTCAGGCTTGCTGCCAGTGAAGACACTTTCTGGCGTGATCTTTCCCAATGCGTTGTGAGGAATCCTGTTTTGAACGTAGACAGTTGTATTACAAGCTTCAGACCACAGAAATTTGGGCATGTCTTGATCATACAGCATTTCCCTTGCAGCCTCGACAATAGTTCTATTTTTTCTTTCTGCCACACCATTCTGCTCTGAATTATATGGAGTCATCAACTCTCTTCTAATACCTTCCCTTGCGCAGAACCCTATGAATTCCTTATCAATGTACTCTCCACCATTGCCTGAACGCAACACCTTGATCTGCTTTCCTGTCAGATTCTCTACCAGAACTTTAAACTCTTTGAAACAACTAAAGAATTCGTCCTTGGTCTTCAGAAAGTAAATCCAGGTCTTCCTAGAATGGTCATCAATAAAGGTGACGAAATATTCGACACCACTAAGAACTCTAGTGGACATTGGTCCGCAGATATCTAAGTGTATAGAACCCAATACACTCTTAGCCCTATTGCTGCTTCTCTGACACGCCACCTTGGCATACTTTCCCAACACGCACCCTCTGCAGACATCGTCTCGCGTGGTGCTCAGTTCCAGAACTCCTGTGACTATTTTCTTGAGAATCCTTAATTCTCCATGATGCAAATGTCTCATTCTTCTACGCCATAGTCCATTCAAGTCCTCCTCATCAGTGCTGCCTATTAGTGCCATTGGAGATTCGAGCTTGAACTTATAAAGTTTGTTGCTCCTTACTTCGATTTGTGCTTTCTTCTTCCAACTTGGTTGTTTGACGTAAACTCTGTTGCCAACGTAGTAAACGTCGTAACATTTGTTTTGAAGTTGAGACACTGAGAGTAAGTTCATCCCCAACCCAGGCACATGCAGCACATTAGTGGCCCGAAGCTTATTTCCAGCCTCTGTTTGAAATACTACGGTACCTCTTCCAATAGGGGTACATTTTGCTTTATTACCCATGGTAATTTTAAAGTTCATCAGCTCTTCTCGATTGTTGGAAAAACATTCCCGCACTCTCGTCATATGAGCAGAAGCCCCACTATCAATGTACCAAACTTCAGGGGAAGTCGTGCTTGACACACAAGCAAACTCTTCTTCCAGTCTAGATGACAGAACATAAACATCGTGATCCATTTGTTCTTCCATGCTTCTCTTCCTTTCTGGAGAACTGCATGAACCCTTCCAAGCTGCCACAGCAATGTCAGATTTCTGTTCACTTGTCAGTTCTCCGCTCCTATTACTCATCTCTGGCTCTGATACCATGTAAAAATTTCAATCTAGAAAAATACAGTTGCAATAATAGATTTATTTCCCCTACTTATTACTCTGATAAGTTATTCACAGTATTCTATCAATAAATTTCGAAATAAATACTACTGCAACATTCACAATTACATATGCAGAGAAAGGAACAGTAAGGAACATAAGCATAAGAAACAATCACATGTGCACACTTATTTTTGGACAATTGTCCCCCGAAAAACCCAATGTGGGAAAATCGGTGCAGCAGATGAGGGCTTTATTATTATTCTTCAGCAAATGAATCTTTACAAGGAATACACTGGCAGATATATTCAGAAAACACTTGAGAAAAAATTCTCGAACCCTCCCAAAAATTTCTGTCACCTGGAAGAGCCTCTGACTCCCTCTGCATCTGTCTGCGTTCCATAGTATTAAAAACCGGCCGAGTCAAACAGGCCGGTCAGATCCCTGGTCGGTCAAAACCAATCCAAAAACCCGGTTTGTACCCTTATTTCACCCATTTTTCTAGTCAAACCGGTGCTGACCAGCCGGTTAAGGACGGAACCGGCCGGTTTATGGATAAATTGGCCGGTCAGCTGCCAAGGCCGCAAAAGGGACCCACGCAAGGTTTTTTGCCCGTTTAGGGTTGTTTTGGAGGGAAGAGGAGGGTTGTTTCCCTCCAAAAACACCCTCTCCAATCCTTTATAAGCAGGGGCAGCCTCTCATTTGTCTCACACCATCTCATTTGGAGATTTTGTGTGTTTGATTGAGAGCTTGGAGAGTGTTGATTTTTTGCTGGAGTAGTGGAACAGCATAGAGTTAGAGGCTTGCCGCTTGAGCTAAGTAGTAGCCATCATGCCTCCAAAAGGCAAGGATACTGCATGGGCTCATTGTGATATGATTGATGGCAAAATGATTTGCAAATATTGCCAAAAATCTATTGCAAGAGGGGGTATTTACAGGTTCAAGCAACACTTGGCTGGGATAGGAGGCCATGTAAAGCCATGTGGAGCACCAAATGAAGTAATGGGACATATTAGGGCAAAATACCTTCAGAAGTTTGAGACTCAAGTCACTAAACCAATAGAGAAGTTTGTGACTGGAGCAGTTGCAAAGTTTGGCAGTCAAGAGTCGGGAGACTCAAGTTCAACCAACTGAGTTTGAACTTTGATCATGATTAGAAGTTTCAAACTTTCAAGTGATAATGTTGATCATTAATTAGAATTTAGTAATATCATATATGTAGATTTGTACTGTACTATGTAGGCCAATGGCCTCAGTGTTCATAGCTTGTAGCATTGTTTTTGGACTTTATGGGTCATTTTGAGCCTCATTGCTTATGTATTTTTTCGATGATATGTATTGCACTCAGTGCCATTTTGATATATTCACCTTTACATGGTATATAAATGAGCAAACTTTGCATATTTTGTCTCTATTGGCTTGGAATCATGGTTGCAAATTTTAAAAATAGTTTTTTTTATTAAAAAACAATTATTTAATGTATTTTTTTTAAAACCGGTTCGTTTAGACCTAACCAGTACTAGTTAGACCGGTTCCGGTCTAGTTACCGGTTCATTAGGTCCACCGATCCAGTCAATGGTTCCGATTTTTAATACTATGTTGGGTGCTTCTCTGCGCAGTCCCTGCGCTGGACTGCGTCACTCTGCGTGGGTTCACTACGCTGCCTTCTGTGGCCCTCTGTGTCCCTCTATCCTCGTGCTCAGTCACTACTGACTCCCTCTTCTCCTTCTGCCTCTGCAACTCTCCCTCTGAAATTGAATTCTATTCCTTCAAAATCGATCTCCTTCAGGTACTAAGTGTATGCTCAGCTTGCTTTCCAAATGACCCTCAAGCCTTCTTTTATAATCTTCTCGTTGATGAATTAACGGCCTAGATTAGAAGTCTAATCAATGGCTAGGATTAAAACTTGACTTGATCTTCATTCTCTAGAAGATTCACACTTTGTCTTATTAATACCTATTAATTATTTAATTTCCCTAAATTTAGACTTAGGGTCTCCATTGAAATAATTAATTATTTTAATAAGACATGAACCGAGTGGAATTTCCACAAACAGTTTCTGGGTTCTTTGGAATACTGATGTCCAAGCCCCCTCACAAACTTTGAGACTTGGAACACTTTCCAATGCTACAAAAATCAACAGTAATCTCACCAAATTTCCTATCCGTCAGATTCTCTGTGAGGATAGCCAGCAAGGCATCCAGTTTGTATTCAAAAAATTACTGCATAATATATAAACCCTCAGTTGTTGGGCCGATTTTCCCGCATTGGGTTTTTCCGGGGACATTAGTCCAAAAATAACGGTGTCAAATGTGTCTATGATTTTCGATTGCTCAGATCTTGTTTCCACACTTGTTTTTCTTCCGCAGTTTTATTTGTGAAGGTTGTAGTGAATGGATTTCGATATTTGCTTGTAGAACACAGTAAATAATTTGTTAAGTAAATAACAAATAGAAGACTTTCCATCAGTTGCTAGAGTAGGATTTCAGGTAATACGAATTTTCACAAGAAACACTGAGAAAACTTTACTGATGAATTTCTCTCACTCCACGGTGTTTTCCTAACCCCGAAGAGGACCTTCCGTCCTTACGCTGGCCTCACTGCAGCATCCTTTGTGCAGTGCCTAATGAAATGCGTTCGTCCTCTGCGCTGCCCTTTCCAGAATTCTTCCTGTACTCTCATACTACTGCTAATGCCCTCTCTCTCTCACCTACAACTCACCCTCTGACTCAATTTTCTATTGCCAAACTTCAACCACTGAGAAAATCGATCTGCTTGGGCAACTAAGTATCTACACTGGTGTGTTCTCCAAGTGCCCATCAAGTTTCTTCTTATAATCTCTCGTTGAGGTATCAACGGCCAAGATTAGATCCTAATCAATGGCTCAGATTATCTAGGACTCGATCCACGCCTTTATCTAGAATATTCGCATCCGATTTAATTAATACCATTTAATTATTCTCATTTCCTAAGTTTAGACTTAGGAATACATTAAAAATAGTTCATTATCTTAATTAAATCATCTCCGGGTTGTTAAGAAATTAGGGCTTCTATTAAAATTTCTCTTTCATGATAATTACTTGTGATTTCGTTATGCTTCTTTCACTTAGATCTTATCTTCATTAGATTATTACTTTCTTCATCAAGTCAATTATCAAAGGTACAAGAGACACAAAATTTAGGCTAGCAAGCCATGGCCAAAACCTCTCCCTCTTGGAGAGTAAAACCCGAAAGTAATTCTTCTTATGGATCTTCAAATGACGAGTACCATAACCATGACACAGACCCTTGACACTAGTATGCCTCCAACACCTTTGTCACTGCTCTTCTCGGCTTCTCATGTTGATCCCTTTTTTCTGCACTGCTCTACACCAACACTAGGAAACTCAGTTCCTAGCTCTAAACAGTGAACTCCTTCTCTGTCTTCCTTTGATCTAGCCTCGGCCTCCTAGAGACCTCTCCTCGGCCTTCTACACTTGATGCCCAAGACTGAGAACTTCTTGCTATAACAATCCTCCTTCACGTTGTAAGTGCACTCGTCCTTTTTCTGATGTATCTGAGATGTGGTGATCCAATTCTGAGACCTGATTTGCTTCTCCTTGTTGAGATTTTGTGTATTTGGGGTAGCATCAGTGCTAAAATATGAAGATGTTCTATGTTAGATGCAAATTTACTTTAATCTTCTAGGGCCCAAATAACAATCACATGAAAGTAAGATGCTGATAGAACATACCGATAGATCGATGGAAGACAAGCCAATAAAAACAGAGATGAAGAATGGTGGCGTTATGGCGATCAGCAAGATGCTTCAACCAGCAAAGACTTCATAAGGTCAGCCTCCCACATGTGTCACACAACCCCAAGACATCTCATCAAGAATGCTCCACCAAGACACTGCACCAAGAAGCCCTAAACGCAGAATCGAGAATGTTGCTCCATCACCATCCAAGAAAGAAGAAAATGCCTCCACAAAAATGTGTGTATCAAATCAACTCCAAGTCTCTCCAATATATAGGCATCTTTGGGGGTGTGTGACACATCTCTTATGCATGTGGGATAAATCAAGTCGATCTTGCACATGTGGAATTAATTCAAAATACATGTTCATCTCATCCGATCAAGATGATATTTAGATCGAACTTGCACCTCTTCGAAAGAAGAATCCAATAAAAATATTGGCATCGTCATCTGAGCATCACAACATGGAGTTTGGACCTAGTTGCCCAAAATTAACACTCCCTCTCAACTAGGGAGAACTCCATCCACCAGTGCCATCCAAACATCGTGCGTCATCCCGCCGTAACTTGCTTCGTTGGCTTCTTTATTTCAAACCAAAGGTGAGTCACAAACACATCACTCCCGACTAACCCGAAGTCAGCTCAAAGGTTTGAAACCTCTATAGGAATCAAAGGAGTCACATACCAACCCGAAGTTGGTTTAACTGACCCAAAGTCAGTTGGTGGTCTGAAACCTCACTAGACTTGATCCTAGATCAAGTGGTTGGACTCATGCCATCCTAGACATAGAGAGTACGGCAATCTTCGATGCGTCCATCGGTCTTGCTATGGTCTCTATTCACATTTCCTACCTCATTGGCCAAATGAGAGGTACTTCCCATGAATTTGAAACTCCATGGGTAGGATGCATACGGGGCACAAATCAAAGAGAGGTAAACCAACTCAATATCATCACGGTGGGGTGAAAGCATACCAACAAAGTTCAGCAAGCCTAGCCCTATGGTTGCTTATAGCACCAAGAAGCTATCCCCAAAGCCCCCTCGGAGCTCCTAGAGCTCATCATCCAACAGGACCCTCCAAATAGGGTCGTTCCATGGTTCCAAGATTCTCACGAAAGGTTAGGAACATGACCTTCCCCAAGGGCTCTGTGAGAATATCCGCGACCTACTCATCAGTTCCTATATGATCGAGCCTTACGACGCCTCGCTATACCATATCCCAAATAAAATGGTACCAAACATCAACATGCTTGGATTGATCGGGGAACATGGGATTCTCTGACAAACAAATCCCCCTCTGGTTATCACAAAGGATAACGGTGGCATCTAGCACATACTCAAACAACTCACTGAAGAGCTTTCGCAACCAAGTGGCTTCACAACAGGCCATACATGCTGTAATGTATTCGGCCTCAGCGGTGCTCAAAGCTACCAACTTTTGCTTCCTGCTCGAAGCAGACCCAAGTGTGAAGCAGCATCCAAAAGTGCTCTTGCGATCCACTACACTGCCAACCCAATCGGCATCAGTATATCCACAGAGTCTCAAACCCCCGACAGTGTATCTTAGCCCATGGTCTACCGTGCCCCAGATATATATCAAGAGTTTCTTGGCACCAACCCAGTGAATGTTATGAGAATCAACCATGTTTTGACTCAAAGTGTTCACTGCACAAAATATGTCTGGACAGATGTTCCCTAATAACAACAGGGCCCCTACGAGTTGTCGATACTCGGTAGGATTTGCTAGCACACGCCCAGCTGAGTTCCATCAGTGTCGACACGGACTTACAATTCATCATAACAAAACTTTCCAGCAGCTTCACAATATATTTTCCTTGAGGGAGGAAAATCTTGCCAGGTCTCTGCCAGACCTCCAGGCGTAGGAAGTAATGCATTAGTCCAAGGTCCTTCATCTTGAACTCTGAATCGATCTCCCTCTTACATTGATGAATGAGAGGGTCTGTTGACCACACTTTGTCAACAACCCCATAGCAGTACACCCCCATTTTTTCAAATGGGATTCATCATGTTCGACGTGGTCGCGCCATTCAGATTCCATCATCTGTTGACAGTTTTATGAATAATGTAAACCCATTCTGCATGTTTATGATGTAAATGATCTAAGTAAGACCGTCATGTATGTAACAACCTAGGTAAGCCTAGTATGTTGGTGACGATTTCTATCCTAGGAGGTTTTTTGTCTCACTGATTTACTTGTGTTTTTCGACACAAGTGATCGGCAGAGTTTTCCCCTCTAGCCTCACCCCAAAGCTAGGGTGGATTTTGTCATCAGCATGCTAAGTGAGTCCTAGTGTTTTCTATCGAGTCCTTGTAAAAGTAGTTTGGGAATAATCCTAGCTATTTGGCTAGATTATTTTATTACAAGCTACTTGGTCTACTAGATCATGTTTTGAGTCGCAGAATTGGGTACCTATTTGCGGGTCTATACGAATGGGTATTCCCCCTTCATGTGTCTAAATGTATTTATCTTATGTAAAGAGAGTTGGAAAAAATAATTAAATCCCCTCTCAGTCAATTAATTAAATTTTGTCTATATTATTTTCGAATAGATGGCTGCCGCTAGGGTTTCGTTTGGCTCTGCCGCCGCCTTCATCGAAAACACAGTTCCTGTGCCTACTTCTCCTGGCCCTGCCGCCTCCACCTTCAATGGCGATTGCACTGTAGATGGCAGTACTTTTTGGGTCTTCAGCACTTCGAAAACACGCCTGAAGGCAGCGTCCTGTGGAACCCGACGCGGGCTCCCTTCTCCCTGCCTCTTCGCGGAGGTTTTCAGCAGGAAGTGGTTGGAAATTACAGCAAACAACTGCCCTGTTGAAAAAGCATATGCAGACCAAGAGGGGGCTCATGTCGCTTACCCCTACTGCCTTTTTGGCGAACTCCGGTTCTGGATTGGAGGAGATCCCCTCACACTCGGTTTTTTGATGCAGAGAAACGTGGCTGTCCACTCTAGTAAAAACGCCCTATGCTGCCCAGACTTTTTTCCCGCGACAGAGACCCTGGACGCACTCCAAGAGTTGTCCTCTCTCGATTTTCTCCAAACAGGCAGCGAGGCAGGGGTTTGTCTGATGCACATGATCTTTCGGCCCTTCTACAGATCTGCAGCCCCATCCTTTGCAGCAGATCTGGGCTAGAGTGATAGCTTCCATCTGCAGAAGCTTTTTCCTCCCCCACCGCCTCCGGCTCGTCAGGAGATCGAAGACCCAAAAGAATCCGGCATTGTGTCAATCCAGAAAGCTTTTGAAACTTTCTCTGCCCCCTTTCAGGTTCAAATCTCACAGCTCTCAGGCAAGACCATACTGCAATGGGTACACCCTTCTGATCTGGTGCAGAATCTCAAGGTAAACCTGGAACGCCGATTCGGGATTCCTTCTGCCCTACAGAGACTTCTTTTTCAAGGTAAACAACTCGATGATCGTCTTCCCCTCTCTTCAAACTGCATTATAAACAACAGCTCTTTAGTGTTTTCCCTTCGTTTGAGAGGTGGCGTTGCAGGACAATCTTCTTCTACTCCTCCCTTCTCCTACAAAGATGCAGTACACTTTGAGATTCCCATTTCCCCGGAGGCTCCCAAACCCAAGCCTTTTCTGGTTGACAAGTTAGAGGAGGTTCCCTCTGTTGAGATCTCCCACCCTGGCCTCGCAGATGACCTTCAAAAATTTGCTGAAAGGGCCATCATTTGTAGATTCAATGGGCTTTGGCCGCGCTCTAAGGTCCTCTATGACTGGATCCACGACAACTGGACTCACCATTGCAAGGTCAGCTTCTGCTCAAAAGGATATTTTATAGTTCTGTTCGACAATCCTAAGCACTATGAACAGGCCTTAGAAGAAGGTCCTTGGTTTATGGGTACAGCTGGACTCTTCTTAACTCCATGGTTCCCTAATTTTGACCCAGCAACTGCAGTCATCGCCAAAATGCCTGTCTGGATCAGACTTCCAAACTTACCAGCTCACCTGTGGCATATAGCTGTCTATAGGAGCATAGGCAACACCTTGGGCCGCTTTTTAATGGGGGATTCCTGGCAGGAACATCAAGGTCTCTACACATATGCCAGAATATGTGTGGAGCTAGATCTAAGCAAGGGACTGCCAGATCAAATCAATCTCAAGACCAATGACTTTGTTTGGACTCAGATCCTGGATTACGAGAACACTGCCTTCCGCTGCCGCCACTGTCACCTAACAGGGCACCTGCAGAATTCTTGCCCATCGATCACTGCTAAAACGAAAAAGGACAACATTGCCAAGGCCAAACCCAAGCGTTGGGCCCCTTGTTCTCCGCCGCCAGCAGTTAGCTCTGATTCTTCAAGCTCGAAAGATGAGGGGAGCGATGTAGAGCCGGACCAGGCGACTCAGACGATGGATCCGTCCACTGATACTCCTGCGCACACCACTGTCACAGCATTCACCCAGAAACGCGTCCATGAGACCTTCTCTTCTGAATCAGATAAGGAGATCCCCCTGTTGGAGAATCCCAGTCTTCAAGTTGTTTTAGCTCATACTCCCCAGGATGGCTGGATAAAAGTCAATAAAAAGAAAGGGAAAAAACATCGTGTTGAGACTTCTGCCCATGTGGGGTAAAAGTCAGTCTTTTGCTCTCAAGTTACTTGTTGTAGCTCCATGTTTGGTTCATTCCTTCTCCGGGACTGAGGTTGATAGTTTCATCATTTCCGGTCGGCCGGTTTCTTGTCTCTCTTGATTGTACTATATTTTACTCAATAGAAATAGATTAATTTTACTGAGAATAAAAAAAAAAATTTAATTAATTAATTAAATTTTCTGGTCAAATTAAATAAAAAATCTTAAGCGAGAAATTTAATTAATTTTAGGTCCTAGGTGAGTATAAAATCCTTCAAAGGCAAAATTTGTTGGTCCCTAAAAAATGAATTTTTAAAGGCCCCAAACCAAAGGAATATTGAGAATTTTAAGAAATTTTGGACCCTTGGGCCTAGGTGGTTAAGTCGAAGTCAAAATTTTGAGGTAATTAACTCAAAAATAGTATTTTTGAGTTAATTAAAATGGATTTAAATAATAAATTCGTTTTTTCCTCAACTTTGTAATTTCGACAGTCCAGATTAAAAGATAATCAAATATTTTCGACGATCGAAATTATTTTGACATGGATCAATCGAACTAGCCATTGGAAATTTTGTCTTATAAATTAGAGGTCTTGATGTAACATTTGCATCCGATCTTTGGATCGTGCACTTGTTCTTGGAAGCTCTTGTGATTCCTTTTGATGAATAAAGCATAAAGACTTTGGGGTTACAAACTTTGGTGTTCCTTTTCCAGATCTATGTGGTGATTCATTTCTAAACTCTGCTACTTTGTTTGACATTTTTATGGTTGATAGCCTTCATGGATTAATCTGCATACAGGTATCTTGTGCAGTTTTCTGGGTTCATAAAATGACATTTTTTATTTAACGGAAAGACTAGTTATCTATTTTTCTGAAAGATCTCATGTTATTTTCTTAAATCTCTATCAATCTAAAGTTCAGATCTAAGTGTGCAGGGAATTTTTTATTTTTAAAGGTTTGAGCGTCTGGGGAAGTCTTCAGTTGGACCAGTCGACTCTCAGATTTCGTAAATCTGAAAAAGCCCATTGTTTTTAATTTTTCAAAGCTATCTTACGAAATTGTGGTTTTGCAAAGTCTTCTAGGACTTGTGCCTCTCTTTAAAAAATTTCTATCTTCAAAATTGTGCTGAAATGGGTTTAACTCTAGCCATGAGGGCCTCAGATTTGTATATGAGCTTGTAAATTTGTATTTCTTCTCTAGGCTGTAAGGGTTTAAAAAAAAAAATTTGTGCATATAATTTTGGATCTGTTCTAGTTTTGCAGGTTGCAGGGTTTTCTCAGAATTTTTTTTTTTAAGATCTGAGCCAGATCTAACCCCCGAGGGCAAGATCTGGCCTCAGAATCGCTTCTGTGGGAAAATTTGAATATTACAAGATTAAAGGAGCATCGAAGATCAAAGTTTGACGGAAGAATTTTAAGTTTGCTGGACATTTTAAACATGTACTGGGTTTTCTTCACAGGCTCTGTCCATCCTTTCTCTTCTGCCCTCGTCCTCCTTTACGCTGTTGTCCGTCTTCATCCTCTGCACCTGCCTCTCCCTTGCCCATCCATCCTTCAGCTCCTACGCTCTCCTACAAACGAAACCCACCTCTCCAGCCTTCACTTTCTCTACCGTCGACTTTGCCCTCCGCTTTCACATCTTTCACTCCTACGTAGCCACTGGAGCCCACTTTCTCTTGTCGTTGTCCAGAGCTTAGCCACTGCCATTTGATCCTAAGCCGACCTTCCATCCTCACGCTGAACAGCTCCTCCCTTGTCGTCGTGCTCCTTCCCTTTCCTTGTTCGTCGTTTGCTACTTTCCCTGCCGTCTGCAGCTCCATCTTCTCTGCCGTTAACCCTTCCTCTTCAGCTGTCGAGCATCCCCTTAGCCATTTCCACCGTCGTGTTTCCTTCCGACCTGCAAAACAAATAACGCATGCCATAAAACTCGAGCCTTACGTAATGCGTTTAATATTTTGATGTGGATTCAATTTTTTTGATAGCGTTAGTATGTAGTTTTGTTAAATTTAGATTTTAAATTTTTTAAATTGTAAATGCGATTTTTTTAGTTAGCGTTTAGTTTAGGTGATATTTTTTTAAATTCAATTTTTAACTTTAGGTTTTAATGTTTCATTTTTTCTTTTTTTTAGTTTTTTAGATAGTGTTAAGTTTAGGTGTTAGTTTTTTTTAGTTTAAATCGATTTTTGTTGCATTAACTTTAGTTTCATTTAGTAGATTTTAATTTTGTTTAGATTTTAAATTCTAATCTTTAGACTTTAATTGTTTTAGTTTTAATTTAGTTAGTCGTAGTTTTTTTTAGATTTTAGATTTTAATTTTAATGTGTGGCTGTAGTTTTAGTTAGGTTTTAATTTAGTTTAGATTTTAACCTTAGTTCATTTGTACATATAGATTTTGTTTAAAATAATAAAAAATTCTAAAAATTCTAAATCCTATAGTCAAATGAGCTTTCAATTTTCTATCTGAAATTTGACTATATACATTTTAATTTTTGGATTGGGTTAATTTGAACATTATAAATTCAGAAATATTGCAAAGATCTGGCATTTAAAATTTGATGGTACCCTCATGGTAATATATTTTGTTTCAAATTTAAATCGTTGATTTGAAGTTTAATGCTTCGCTGTGGTTGATGATTTTTGAGCTATATTTAATTGTGGTTTTAAGTTGCTTGAAACTGGTATATAATTGTTTAAGTTCACTTTGGAAATATTTCAAGTAACGATAAATCGCATATCTTTATCAAGGATGGTTAATGCATAATTGTGAGGGTGTTTCATCAAATATAATTGTGGTCAATCTATTTTTCATAGCAGCAGTTACATATCAGATACTTGACTTTAATTTCATAACGGGATATTTTGACTCCATAAGGCACTAGTTTTAAAGTTCTGAATCTAAATTGGATCTGTAAAATCTCGTAAATCTTAACAGGTATTTGGTTATATAGTTGTGTCTCCTGAATTGGTTAGTCTCCAACCAGTTTTCCTCCTTCATTTTAGTCAGGGTCTACCTCCTTTAGCCTGCAAGGAGATGGCTTAGATAGAGAGATTGGGGATCAGGGTGACAGCGCCCGATCTGAGCCGTTGTCACGGTGCCTAGACATTCTGTGCGACAATAGGGTCAACATTACTTCGAGTGAAGCCCAGCTTCATCAAGTAGCTATCTATCCTCTCATACCAAGCCCTGGGGGCTTGCTTCAACCCATAGAGGGTTTTCTTCAAATGATTCAGGCTCGTATTGTACTCATGGCTGCTAGATACCCTTGGTACCTATTCGGCTTCTTGCTTTACACGGAATGTTTCCCTTTTAGGGCCATATGTCTCTCGGCATTCTTGATAGAATCTCGGAGCCATGAGGGTCTTCTCTCCGTTCTTACAGCAACGGCATTTGCTCAAGAGCATATACGGTTGAGGTCTCCCTCTTAATGCCAGCTCCTCTGCAAAAGTCATTGAACTCATATGACTCACATTTGGTGCTATTAGTATACATCACTATCATCTTCATTATAGCCATACTGCCATACAATACTGAAGATATCAAACTTCATGGTCATATATATTTTTCCATGTGCCACTGAAGATACGACAGATCAAGTTCATATAGACTCTGCCATATACAGTGAGGTCATATATACTTTTCCATATTTCACCGTTCTAAGGCTCATCGACCAACCATTGATATTATCCTTAGGTTTCCTTAAACAGCATTCAAAGACAAACAAGATTTCCATGTAAGAATCAATTTTACATACCTCTTCTTTTGTCTGCCTTCTTACAGTAGATTTCCAAAGCACTGTAAGTATTAACTCAGCAAGTTTTCCCAGCACCTCTTTCACTTGAAACAACCTTCACAGATATGTTTTGATCCTAAAACAGTGCCTCAACAAATCCATTGTCACTTGCAGCTCCTCGACCTCCAACACAGACCTCTCAGCGCTGTAGGTTAGGGCAGAAAACAACCCTAAATATGCCCACGCTATCACTTGCTGTGGTGGTATGGCCTGCGGCCTACCACACAGCCTTGTTGTATTGTTCAATCTTCTCAATTCATTTATTGTGTTGTGAGAGGTGTCAAATATCCCATTGTTCAACAATCAAAGATATGATGCTTATGAAACCAATTTGGCCCCTTCCGAGTTTTGTCAAACATTTCATGTGCAAACTGTTGTGGCTGTAAGTTCATTTGATTTGGGTTTGAATTTGCAAATACAGCAGCACAAATAAAATACCATAGTTTAAACCCAGAATTTAATCAATCAGTTGGAGTGACAGTCACCATGAGACCACTGAAATTTATTAATGCAGCCCATGTTCAACTCAGAAATAATGCCCAACAATTCCTTTGCATATCCTAGTGATAAACTCTTTGCTCACAACACAACACGCAGGCATCAACAACATAATCTGCTCAGCAACAACCCATTAACAGTGGCTCACACACATACACAATGGCAACAATATAACTCCCTTCTCATCTCTTGGGAGCTTAACTTCAAAATACCAGAAATTTAGCTCCAACAAAGTTGACAAGTCTTTAGATTTGGATTCCAATCTAATAATGAATACAGTTGAGATGGCCCCACACGAATCTGCCCGTACCTTTGTAGCACGAAATTCTGAACACAGGGATCAACTTTAGCTTAATCTTTCTTAATAAAATTAAGACAAGCCAATCTGAAGAATTGCACAGGTCGGCTTAATTTATTATCACAAGAATGTATATATACATAGTACATACTGTCAATTATCCCGAGTGACTATACTTATATCTCCAGCAAATTCTAGATAAAGGAGGTCCTCAAGATATATAGCACTTAGATGTGTTGATTCCATTTATTGTATTGTTAGATCAAAAATGTACTTTAGATAATCTTAAAGAGCAGTTAATCAATATATGCGGCCTGACCATAAATCGACTTAGAGTCTTTGTATCAAGATATACCCCAGTGTCCCCGTGTGTAGTCTATATCGGGATCAACAAATGCTCCATTTTACCAGACTTTTAATGCTTAGGAATAAAGCTAGATCTTACATTTTAAAAATCACCTCTTTCATTGGTAAATGGGAGGATCATCCTCTGATGGACAGACATCATCAAAACATTACATCTCCCTCTGAAACCTTTCTTTAGGAGATCATCAAGCCTTTTCCAGTCTGCACTCCATCTTTAAGATGAGACTTTATCATGTTGCAAGGAGGTGTTGTGACAACAAGTCTTTATGAATACTTTTGAAGGTGAAACTGTAAAACCATCCTTGCTGATAAACTGCTGCATAGATACCTACTGCAGCCTGCCAAAATAATGGGATGTTGGAGTTAATTATGAATCAATACCTTTGATGCCATTCAATACAACAACTGCAATCTTCTTTCTTGTGGAAAGGAGGGTCACTATACTTTTGTTTTGTGGGCAATAATTATAAAGCAGGTGCTAATGAAACTGATACATATTCAAAAGTCTGCAAAGTAAACATTCTTACTACCATCCTGTTAAAATCTACACCACCATGTGCTCCTGAAACCTCTGATTGACATGGTTATATCCATAGTTATCAAAACCGGCTGGTCAGCTCCTCCTCCGGTCAGAACCGGCCATGCAACCGGGTTTAGAGGAGGGCTTCACCAATTTTGGGCGGTTAACCAGACCTAACCGGACATAAACCGGCCACCTAACCGGCCGAGGCAGAGGTTCCCTTGTGACGAGTTATGTGGATGTAGCAAAGGTTAGAGGCAGAGATTTGAAGGGCCTACTCCTACAAATCATACAGGGATATTGCACAAGAAGTAAAGCAACATATTGAAGTCTATTCATTGCCTTGGAAGTTGGAACTTGGAAGTCAGGTTCCCCTATTTTCTCATATCTTTAGCCTATGCCATTAAATGATAATATGACTGTATTTTCCAGCATGTTGTTAATGCAATGTATATTCATGGTTTATGCTAATTTTTGAGTAAATACTGTATAAGAGTTGTTGGATTGACATCTGCTTACATATTCCTGTCTCTATATGTTTATATTCGAAACAAATAGAAGAAAATTACACCTATAGCAGTGTGCTAACAAACTGTATGCCAGAAACTCTCACTGAAGACTTCATTAAAACTCAATCATTAGTTGGAAAATTTAAGGTACTCGCAGGGGTGGTATCTTACCCAAGTTGCATGTGCCTCGATTTGGGTAATTTTTGTTAATGTGGTGTGCTTTTTCCTTTGCAGGGCTTGCATCTCATACCCAAGTGGATTGCTTTCCACTTGAGAAGCTTCCTCCTTACACTGATGTGGCTTTTCTCTCATAGCTAGACCCTATTTAATTTAAACACCAAATTGGATTCCGATGCATCTATTATTTCTCTCTTCTTATGCTTGATACTGGGCTGTAATAGCATGACAACTACATTTTGATATATTCACCCCTGCATGGTATATAAATGAGCAAACTTTGCATATTTTGTCTCTATTGGCTTGGAATCATGGTTGCAAATCTTAAAAATAGTTTTTTTTATTAAAAAATAATTATTTAATGTATTTTTTTTAAAACCGGTTCATTGAGATCTGACCGCTACCGGTTAGACCGGTTCCGGTTCGAAACCCGGTTCATTAGGTGCACCGGTCCGGTCACAGGTTCTGGTTTTAATAACTATGGTTATATCATATGCATATGCCAGTTTCCCACCGATGCTTCCATTCCAATGTTTGAAAATTGTGGGTGGCCATTCAAGCCAGTCCATTTACATTTCCACTCTGCTTGTGGGATTGGGCAGCAGAGGTCGTGGACATCTTCCTATTTGACTCACACATTTGTAAGCTATTTGGAAAACCCATTGACCACAGTCCTGATGCATCCACAATTTTACCCTCTTGGTCCTGAAACTGTTTTCTTGAAAGCTTTGGCTGTTGGCCATCTTCCAGGATACTATTTGTTAATGAACCACAGAATTTTTGCACTTCCCCCACAGGTTGAAAACTTGAGAAAATAGTGAGTCGTGCCTAAGTGGCGGCATCCAATTTTCTGAAACCAACCTTCTTTGACAGCCCATACCTTCTGCTTTGACATCATCCAGTTTTGATCCCCATGCAACCATCTTTTGACCACTCTCCATCTCACTGTCACCCAAAGATCCACCCAAGGTAGATCTGCCCAAACTGATCCAAAACAGATCCTCTAAACTAGGATCCAACACTTGCAAACATTTATTAAAACACGTACCTCTGTCCATTGTTTGAAAGCTACTCCACCGCTGGAAACTAGGGCATCATGACAGTCCCCTTTTTAGCCCTTATTTCTACCCAGAATTTCCCCTAAAGACTGCAGTTTTCCTTTAGGGAAGGGATCTCCCTCCACGCTGCAATGTATAGGCAGTTTCTAGCCCTAAACATGGACTATTCTTCCTGTTATGACAGCAGCTCCCTTTCAGCCCTTCAAACAGTCTGCGGCAACCTATTTTGAGGGTTGTCTCACCTCAAACGAGCCCTCAAACAGACCTCACCTCCTGCGGCCCTCCAGCAAGGTACTGCAGTTGTCCTTCAGCAATTCGGTGCTCCTTAAATGACATCAAAACAGGCCCTCTCACCCACGTTGGTCCAGACTTCCTTGCTGCGGCCTAGAACAGAAAATACCTCTCTCCACCTAGCTCTTATGAGGCAAGTGTTGCAAACAATGGATCTTTCCCAATAGATCGGTCATTGCTCTCAACATAAGTTGGGCTTTGTCTTCACCTTAGCTCTGATACAATGTTAAAATCTGAAGATGTTCTATGTTAGATGCAAATTTACTTTAATCTTCTAGGGCCCAAATAACAATCACATGAAAGTAAGATGCTGATAGAACATACCGATAGATTGATGGAAGACAAGCCAATAAAAACAGAGATGAATAATGGTGGCGTTACGGCGATCAGCGGGATGCTTCACCCAGCAAAGACTTCATAAGGTCAGCCTCCCACATGTGTCACACAACCCCAAGACGTCTCATCAAGAATGCTCCACCAAGATGCTGCACCAAGAAGCCCTATACGCAGAATCGAGAATGCTGCTCCATCACCATCCAAGAAAGAAGAAAATGCCTCCACAAAAATGTGTGTATCAAATGAACTCCAAGTCTCTCCAATATATAGGCATCTGTGGGGGTGCGTGACACATCTCTTATGCATGTGAGATAAATCAGGCCGACCTTGCACATGTGGAATAAATTCAAAATACATGTTCTGCTCATCCGATCAAGATGATCTTAAGATCGATCTTGCACCTCTCCGAAAGAGGAATCCAATAAAAATATTGGCATCGTCATCTGAGCATCACAACATGGAGTTTGGACCTAGTTGCCCAAAATTAACAATTAGTTGTGCTCTAGGTCCCAAATTTTGTGGAGGGACTAGAGTACACTTGATTTACAAGACCCAGAAATGGATTTGAGAAATTTCAAGTTGTGTTTAAGTTATTTAAATAATTAATTATTTTTAATGGATTTCCTAAGTCTAACTTAAGAAAATAAAATAATTAAAGTGAATTAATTAACACGTGCTGAAATTGTCTTAAGTCACATGGATCAAGCAGTCTTTTAATCTCAGCCATTGATGGATGATTTAATCTCGGTCGTTGAAGGGTTCAACGAAAAAGTATAAGAGAAAGGCTTGAGGGTCAGTTGAAGACACACAATTTCTGTAGAACTGAGGAATAGATCTGGAATTCTAGGGCGGGTTTGCTAAGAATTTCCAGTGGAATTTTCCTGCAATGAGGGGTAGTATTGGCCAAGGGAATATTCTGATTCCAGGGCCAAGAGACAGGAAGAGGCAAGAGGAGCAACCACAAGGTCAACGCAGAGAGGCTTCAGAGCCACGCAGAGCAGCAGGGAAAGTGCAGAGACAGCACAGAGGCAGCTAGGGCCACGCTAGGCTGACGTTGGCCAAGCAAAGGCAGCGCAGGGGTAGCATAGACCTTCCTAGGGTGATGCAGGCCCTCCAAGAGCCACGCAGAGGCTGATGCAGTCCCTCCAAGGCGACGTTAGGGCTTCAGAAGTAGCACTGAGTGTTTCTAGGGTCAGATCTGGGCTGAGTCCTGTAAATCCCGTTTGAGGGTGTGGATTAGTCAGATATTTTGCACTAGATCTTCAGGTTAGCTGCAAATTTTATATCTTTTATTCTCTGTCGGGTTTTGCAAGGTTGGAACCCAGATTTGTTGTACACAAAACTACTTAATAATAAAACCCTCATATCTATTGAACCAGTTTTCCCGCTTCAGGTTTTTCCGGGGACTTATGTCCAAAAATCCATGTGTCACTTTAATGCATGATTGAGTTATTCAGTAAATGATCTGCATGTGTAGGCTGTAGTTGTGTTTATTTTCGGTATTTTGTGAATCTCATTTCTGAAAATAACTTTTACTAATTAAATCAAGTAGGAGGAAATAAACCTATACACTGCAGTAGAATTTTCACATGGTATCAGAGCGATAGCAGATCAAGCTGAATCTCCAGCAAATCAGCTGAAAAAATATTTTTTCTGCAGGGTGGCAGAAGAAGCAGAAGATCCGGAAAGGGCATCTTGACAACAAGGGAAAGCAGATCCAGGAGACAATGTTGAAGCTGCAAAAGGCCTATAGGTTTACGCAGACCCTTCCCAGGGCAACATAAGGACTGCATCACCTAGTCTGGGGTACGCAGTCCACTTCTGAGTAGCGCTGGGACTGCGCTGGGCAAGCCAAGAGGACGTTGTCCAATCACTTCTCTTGTTTCAGAAATTTTTGTCAAGATCCGAAAGCAGTGTTTCACATCTTCAACGGTGCTGGTGGGGTAGAGATTCTGCAGGTGCAGAATTGTGCCTAGCTAAGGCAACAAAGGCGAGAGGAAGACAGTCATTCAGTAGATCTTAGCCAAACAGATCTGAGATTTGATCAGGAGAATCGGAGAACACTGTCCGTCTGAGTTTTGGTAGAATATTTCCAGAAGGGAAGTCAGATTTAAGCAAGAAGCAGTTACTAGAGGGGTTCTAGTCACCAAGAAACCCAGAACTAGAGGGAGAAGTATTGTTTTCTTCAGATATGAGCAAAGATGGCTCGATATGGGCTGAGGGATCAAGACAGATTGGACGGCATGTCCTATCTAGAAGGCCAGAATCCTCTCAATTCTGGATGAGTATGGTCTCAAAGATCATGCAGAGAGGACACTTGTTGTACCAACCAATGCAGATCCACTCAAGAAGTATTAAGAAAATCAAGCGCGGACGAAGCGTTTGATCATAGATGGAGTCAATGACCACGTGATTCCTCATATTGTTGGTAAGAACACAGCACATGACATGTGGTCAGCCTTGGAAGTGATGTACCAAGGAGGCTCTGTGCAAAGAAGAATGCTTCTTGAGAATCAGATGTGTATGTTACAAATGATGAAGGGTGAAGAGATAGATCCATTCCTCTTCAGACTTCAAGCTATCCATGACCAGTTGATTGGCATGGGTGCTAATCCAGATGAAGGGCTCCTAATGAGGACGACCTTGAATGTTGTCTCTGAAGAATGAGAAACGTTTGTCTAGAGCATTCTGGGAAGGGCAGTGTTACCATCATGGGTAGATATGTGGGCTATTCTCCGCCAAGAGAAGATTAGGAGGATCACCAAGAAATAGTCTATCAGTGGAGGAAGTGGGTTAGCCAGAGTGAAGAAAGAAGAGGAGGAGGATGCAGCCCTTGCATGAAGGGAAAAGAAGCAAGGGAAGAAGAAGAAGGACCTCTCCAAGGTCTGGTGCTTTAACTATGGTGATCTTGGTCATTTCACCAGCAATTGTCCTAAGAAGAAGGACAAAGGAGCTTCTGATTCCAAGGTTCCAGCAACAAATGAAGATGGCTTTGATGATGATGCAGCCATGAGTGCTTATGCACCTCGAGAGAAGAGGTGGGGTGCCATGGATATATAGAGTATCCAGATTGTATGGCAGGATCCTTGAGTCATCCCTACTCTTGGATCACATACGAGGTACGGGAGCCTTAAGACGGTAGTGGGATGAGTCGAGAGATGGTTGCAGATGACCACATTGAAGAGCAAGGAGGAGTTGTAGAGCTTAAGAGGGAGCAGCGTGATGCAGAGGCAGCTGCAGCGTGGAGGTAGCAGCGCAAAGAGGCTGATGGGACTTCAGCAACGCAGAGAAGCTGGGCTCACGCAGTGCAGAGTTGCAGCATGATAGTGTCTCCAGTGGGACAGGGTGATTCAATATCCATGGAGCTTCAGCGGTAGAGGACAACTTGACTTGTCTGTCAAACAGTTGGGCTGAGTTATTCAGTTGCTTACTTCTCAGCAATTGAGTTGCAGTGCAGCAGTTAGCAGTGGCAGTGCTATGGGCAGCATGATGCAGCAATTTGAGAGGGAGATGCAGTACAAATGTGGCAGTGTCAGTGGCAGTGGCATGGGCCATAGTATAGAGAGAAGTAGTGCAGTAGATGGAGGGCAGTAGGCCAAGCATCAACAGCAAAAACCAAGTACTAAAGAACTTATGATACATGGTGTGATGTATTGCTAGAGTACACTTTTGATGCTAAGAGGGAGTGTTGAGATTTTGTGTATTTGGGGTAGCATCAGTTGTGCTCTAGGTCCCACATTTTGTGGAGGGACTAGAGTACACTTGATCTACAAGACCCAAAAATGGATTTGAGAAATTTCAAGTTGTGTTCAATTTATTCAAATAATTAATTATTTTTAATGGATTTGCTAAGTTTAACTTAAGAAAATAAAATAATTAAAGTGAATTAATTAACACGTGCTGAAATTGTCTTAAGTCACATGGATCAAGTAATCTTTTAATCCCAGTCGTTGTGTAATATCCCGGATGGGATATTTTAACTAAAAATGCAAAAATAGACTTGAGCAGCAAAATAAATGGAAATAAACACACAGCCACCAATATAACACAATGGATGTCAATAAAATCACTGAGCCATTTTATTAATCCATGGTAAAAAGTACATCAACATAAAAGAACAACGGAACCTGAGCTTGCCAAGCAAGCAGAGCAAAACCTAGAAAGATCTCTCGCCCAACTAATGAATGACACTGGCAATGATGTAGATGGCTCGGCAAGAAGACTACTGCAAAGTGGCTACGGCAAAAGCTGTCACTGAACCCACTGAAGCACCTGTTGAAGATCTGAATGATCCTCACTCCAATGTCTCTGAAGCTCTGCGAAACTTCTGGATGAAGTCTCCTCAAAGAGAGTTGGGTTTCCGTCCAACACTCACAAATCACCCAAGGGTTTCCGTCCTGGGGCTACAAATGAAGTAGAGAACCACGTCTCAAACCTCTCATACAAGAAAATGATATGATCCCAAAGATATCCCTCAATGGCCTCCTCCCTTTCTTTTATAGATCTCTTGGAGCCTTCTAGAGCATTATTTTATTATTATTTTATTCATGGTGCACTTTTCCCTCTTATTAAAATATTCCTTTTTAATGCAAGAAAGAGTAAATCGGCTACCATGTCTCCCCTGGTCACTGAAACTCATGTCCAACTGTCCCATCATGAAGGTATCCTCGTCCCGGTTCCAATGAGCTATTACACTAAGGTGTTTTGTCATGTATTCCTCCCAGAATGCCACCGTGAGCATAATTAGCTGAGTTAAGCCCATAAATAACTCAAATTTCCGAAAGTTGTTGGAATGCACCGAAACGAAAGCCAAACTACTCGGATGATGGAATATATCAAGGGAATTCCACCCGAACACATAGAAACTCCTCAAAACTCCTCCAAAAAGCCCCTAGGCCCGCTGATGACACCAACCTGTACCTGTGAGTCGTGACCGGTCTGCTCCTAACTCTGGAAGTCCATCCTAGCCCTGTCATAGGTGACACCAAAAAGGGGAATATTACAGACCTTCCGCCCCAAGATTGCTTGCCCTCAAGCAATCGAAATATGTGGGCCACTCTGTTGGCCCGCCGCAACTGAGACCCAATGCCCAGATCCCATACAAACCTCTGGGTGCTGCTATGCACCTATGTCAAACCACTCGGAATAGACCCCTCAATGTCGGGATCCCAAACTGATCTCTCACTGTACCAGCCAACAAACAATCCTCCCGGATCCCAATGCCACCATGGCCAATCATCGCCCCAAGTCCCACGGCTCGGACTGCACACTGCCTCTGGCTATAACTAATGCTCTAAGAGGTGAAGACCATGACTCCTGCTACGCCGTTTCTATGATTGTGTAAGCTATCCCATCAACTGTATACCAACTCATCACCTCTCTCCAATCCAAGTCCTGACTCAATCCCATGCTGATCCTGCGCTCCTGAAGTCGGGATGGAGTGCTGAAGAAATGTTGACCTGTGCCCCACTGCCAGCTGGAATCTGTAACATCTGCTATGTCTAAGGGCCCCTGCTCTGTTGTGCTCCCTACGAAGACAATCGTACCATCAAGAGGGTACCGGCGCATGATCTCCCGCCAATCTATCATGGAGGAAGAATCCAATGTAGTGTCAACCGCATACGAAACAAGCCTAGAGAGTTGTCGCCAGCTCATAATCAACTCACGCTGCTCTGTCCCATCTGCCAACAAAAGATGCCTGTAGAAGAAAGCCCCTCTCTCTATAATGGGCCAAAGTGGGCAAGATATGTTGCAAGCCCATCGATGTACTCCTGGAGAGTGCTACTCCTTGAGGGTACCACAGCTCTGCTGACTGCATGTGCACCTATATGCACCTCATCTATGTGTCGGCCCACAGAAGGATGCTCCACCATCTCCAACAGCTCCTACTCCTAATCAGGAGTGTCATGCTCCTGTTGTCTACTAGCCCCCTGCAGAACTGTTGGAGAGGTAAATCCCCTCTGCGGACAGAGGCGATCCCTGCTAGCCCAAATCGGGTCTAGCAACAACCGAGTCATGCTAAGACGCAGGTTCCTAATTGCAAAAGACCAAGATGCAACAAAAGGCCTACCTTAAGTCCTACGCTGTTGTCGCTTGCAGAGAAGATGGCGCTTCCGTCCCTCGCTTTGGCAGATCACAATTCTCCGGCCTAGGACGTTCGAACACCTGCACGTACACAAAGAAACAACAACACACAAGCGTAAAACCTAATACATGCAACTATGTATTAGTCAGAGAAGATACAACTCATAACACAAGACATGAACATATGAGTGGAACCATAATCGAAGTCGTTTATTATTAATTAGAACAAAGAAAGATACAACCTGAGCTCTGACACTGGATCTTCCTTTAGCGGGTCAACAGCAGAGTACGTCTCGATAAAGCTCGTCGGGAATCGGACAAGTCTCTCTCTCTTCGGCTATCTGACGATAATCTCCTTACTATGATTCAGCTCTATTCAGGCTAGCTTGCAAAGGGAAAATGACAAGCTTATATAGATGGTGGAAGGGGAGTTGGGATCCCTACAATGGTGGGATTGGCCCTATCCTCAAGGAAGCTTCCATGATAGATGGAAAACCACTTCCCCTGCATGGAGATTCGGAGCCAAACCTCCCAACTCATTTTAGAGACTCGTTCAGGAGTTGGTTGGAATCAAACTTCCGCCATTTATTTTTAAAAAACAATCCTTATCAAGCCTGGCGCGAGTAATACACTAGGACAGATCGCCAGTTGGCGCACCCTCTTTGGTGGATTTCCCCCATTGGCGCGAGGGCTGAACTGACTGGTCGCGCCAAGGCCAAAAGGTCGATTTTTAGGGCTTTTCACAGGAAATTGTCTTCAAGGGAATGATTGTCCTTGTCAAGGGGGATGCCATGAAAGTGGTTTCAGGTCATGTCACTGCTCACAGGTCACGGAATAGGCCCTCCAATGTGCGTGATGGGGGATTGCAGGGATGGTGACAAATTACTGTGTAACAGATGCCCCCTAAAGCATGAGGCCCGAGAGAGAGGTGAAATGCTTTACGAGAACGTGTCCAACTAAAAACACTGCCGTCGGAAAACTTGCGTAGACAAGTACAACTGATATCTCAAATACATGATATATGTGGTATGAGCACAGCCATCCATAATAGAGTGTACAATAATCAAGATCCGAGGCATGGACGCAGCCATCTAGTGAGGATCGATAAAAAGACTCAAGTATGGTCGCAGCCATCCAATCAATGAGTTATGTAACCAATCATAATAATCCACAAAATCGCAGCCTGGATTCTAACAGACAAAATCCAGGGTCTTGCGCTCCATCTCGACCTAAACAGAGTACAAGTTCTAGCATGTGAATAAGTGAGCTGAAGTCGAACATGCAAGAACATTGTCTGATTACCAGCCAATGATGAAAGCTGTTAACAGACGCGAGAGGAACCACCAATAATGACAATGGCCCTCAAGGTACTGTAGGTACAATCCACGGAATGTGAACAGTGAGCTGGCGTCGAACACCTGCATAATCATCCGATCGAAGGTCAATGATGAAAACCTTGTGTCGAATGCGAAGAACCTGCCATTGAGGCATGCAGGCTCCAAGGTACCGGAAGGGAGTCTCTAGATCAGCTTCCTGGATAATGAGTTGAAGTCGACAAAAAGTGACCTTGATCGAAGGTGGGCCATAGTGTTTCTCACATCATCGACGTGAGACAGAGGAATATAATGTTTGTGAATCAGGATCAGATGAGAATCAAAGGAAGGTTGAAACTGCAGAGGTCAACTTCTCTTGAACATATCAGCGGTACGACAATGGATTTGGCAGTATTTGACATCAAAAGATCAGAGGTCATGATGACGAGGCAAAGAGCAGATGAGAGGTCAAAAGGGATTACCCAAACCCACGAGGCAAGCAGAAAACAAGATGAGATGTCCCCAACCCGACACGAATGCAGACAAGTGCCATGTTCAAGAGCGACATACTGCCGACACGACGACGATACTAGTTCCATTTTTCCCCACCATTTCTAGCGAGTACCCCAATTATTTTTGAAAACAAGCTTGAAGGGGATAGCATATGCTTGTGATATAAGTTCGTCCTTCGGACGAATCCATCCTAGTACATTTAACGAGCCCTAGGAAGGAGGAACTCAAATATCGTCATTACGACTGAATCCGATGTCATCAGGGTTTAACAAGTCTAACAAAGGAAGAACTCAGCATCTTTTCATGTTTAGAGAGTTTGAAAAGACAACAAAAAAGTAAACTCCAACAGTCCCTTTTTGTAAATAGTTCCTCAGATCCGAAAAGGTAGAAAATTGTGTCTGAGAAAGCCTCCTAGTCGCGATAGGCTAGGGTATTCATTTTTCGAAAATAATCTATCCCAGCCCGAAAAAGGGGTAAACGTATACTGGGTAGATGTCGTTTCGCAGCCACTTTAACGAGATCAAAATGACAAGCGACTCGGCAATCTTTTCATGTTTAGAGAGTCAGAAAAGAGCTGAAAGATGACTCCAGAAATGACTTTTTCATGTTTTTACCGAGTCCGAAAAAGTATAAAATACAACTCGTATCATCGTCCAAGCTGCATAAAAACCTGTTGCTGCACATGAAAGCGAGCGTAAAATCCATTTTTCGACAAAATATAGCCAAATATTTGGAAAAATTACTTTCAAAACCTAATTTTGACTATGAAAAGTTATAAATATACCAAAAATAGTAAAACATATTCACTTTTACTTTTTACCTCTTTTGGAGAGCAACAGTGAGTTTTTGCTATGCAAACTTGCAGCGGCGATTGTGATCAATCCAATACATCATTCCGGTTCTCATTCGTTCCAGGTAAGAGGCGCTCCCCTTAGCTTTGTTTTGATTCATTTTTTGTAGATTTACATTGTGTCTTTGATCCCTGGGGGAACCCTTTGCAAAATTAGGGCTCGCCCAATTGGCGCGGGTATCAGGCACGGACCCGCGCCAATTGGCTCCTTTTTGCAAAGGGGTCGCGCCAATGGCACAACTCAAATTTCCGCCTCAATTTATCAAAACATGAACCAATCAGATGAATTTTTGAGTGTTGCAAAGATCTAATAAGGTGTTTTTGACCATGTTGGTGCAAATACCCAGCCACAATGGTGATCGAGTGGAAGGAAAGAGAGCATGGTGAAGAGGATGAAATGGCCATGCAAAATGAAGCTTGCATGACTGCCCTCCGAAACTGTGGTCTCAAAAAGTTCTTCCTCGCACCATGTTTGAAAGCACAACCTGAGCTATTGCAATATTTGATTAGCATTTGGGACGAGAACGAAGAAGTGTTCAGGCTCCGAGACCAAGTGCTAGAACTTGAGGTCTCTGATGTTTATTTCATAATCGGATTGTCCTGCAGAGGCCCAATGCCAATCATGACAGGCAGTAGACCTTCTAGTGAAAAAATGGATATGCTAAGGGTGAGAGTGTGCCCAGGGGCACGGACAGGATTGGGCAGTGGGAAGGTAGATATCCACACAGTCCGCGATCTAGCACTCCGAGTAGTGCTCCACACCATTACACGGGCTGCGGGGTCGCAGGCACCGCATGAGGCAACCAAAGCACAACTCCTACTAGCATCTGAATGCATGAACCCTACACTTTTTGATTGGGCCACTGCCGTGACAACAAACATCAAACGGCAGCTGACGAAATGCAAGAAGGCCAAACTGAAACAGTTTGGGTATGGTTCCATCCTGGTGTCGTTCATTCTTGAACGATTACCAATTTTCCAGGGCCAAGGGGCGATAGTCGCCGAGCCATCATCGAGGGAGCCGAGGGTGGCTCGATGGGCAACACTCAAGCCCAAATCAGGAGGGGGCCAGCAAATGTCCTGGAGGCCCAAGTTTTTTGTATGGCTATGGCGACAGCTAATCGTCGTTGAGGACTGGCCCTATGCTGGTACCAACTTCACGGGAGACCCAGATCTTCCACTCCCGGAGGGGGATGACTGGGACGAGGAGCTGGGCAAGGCTCTTTTTTATTTTTATGTATTTATGAATTTTTTTTATACATGCATATTCTAACAAACAGTTCTATATGTATGCAGATGTTGGCCCAGAGAGGTCCGCCGAAATGTCACCCATTGCACGGAGGACCCCTCTCACACACGATCCTCAAGCTGAGGGTGGCGAAGGGAGTGAGCTAGTCCAGAACCTGGAGTGTATCGCCCGGGGGATCCCGACTTACGCACAGCTAGCAGACGTCCCGATGGCTTACCAGAGACACACTGTGGGGGTGCCTAGTCTCCTCCACCGATTACTGAGGCGATTTGTGCGTGCGGTGACATGCTACCACGAGCACCACGCTGATTAGTCATCTAGGGCTTTTATATGCATATTTTTGAGAGACATGTTGTCTCCGGCTATTATTAAAACAGACATGTATATTTTTTGATTTAATGTGATGTACACAAACTGCAAACTATTCGACGTATATATATATATATATATATTTCTGGATGGATCTTTTTACATGTGATGATGTTTTTACAAGTTGTGAAAATGTCTATCTAAAACCAAATTAGCTACTGCATCTGTTAACGCATTCATGTGTCTGGGTATGTGTTGATATGTAATGTAATCAAAATTTCTTTCCAGTAAACGAATACGTAGATACAGACGTAAAATGGATGGGTTTCTAACTGAATAATGACCATTAAGTTGTAGTACTACAAGCTGTGAGTCTAGATACACAAGTAATGCACAAATACCGAGGTTAACAGCCTCGTTCAACAATTCCAAAACGGCACTATACTCCGCGACATTATTTGTGGTAGGCCCTAGACAAACACCTTGCAAATTAATCAACTTACCAGCAGGATTGTAGATTACCCAGGCTGCTGAAGACAGATTCCTGGTACTGCGGGAGGCACCATCCGCGAAACCAACAAAAGGAGTTATAGACATCTGCACAATCAGGAAGACCCAATCAGCAGAAAGACGCTTACAAAGCACACCACACCACACATGCACAAAAAATGAAAACACTCACTTATGTATACACACACCACACAAGAATAACTCAAGCGTAGTACTTTTTGAGGTACAGCCCATTTCTAGGCTGCGCCAGAGGAACTCCTTCGTATTCGATAAGCTCATAGGCCCCATTTTTTAATACTCGTTTAACTATATAGGGCCCATGCCACATGGGCTGGAATTTGCCTGCTCCAAGTTTATCATGTGCTTGGTCATATAGGAGGACGAGGTCCACTTCAATGAAATAATGTAGAGAAACCGATTGATCGAAGTGGGCTTTGACCCGCTTTTTCTGTGCCTCAATAACCAAGGCAGCCAAGCGGCGGGTTTCATCCAGTCGTTCCAAATACAAGAGACGTTCTTCCTCCAGAGAAGTGTCAGGCAATAGTTCCACAGCCAACTTCAGGGAAGGAATTTCGCATTCAACCGGGAGAGTCGCTTCCAGACCATACACTAGTTGGAAAGGTGTGAATCCGGTTGCGCTCTTTACAGACGTTTGATAAGCCCAGAGAGCTAAGAACAATTGGAGATGCCAGTTGGATTTGTGGATACCAATCGTTTGTTGAAGCATCGTGACCAAAACCTTGTTCACAGCCTCACCCTGGCCATTCGCCTGGGGGTAGTATGGCATTGAGCTATCATGGCGTAAGCCCAACTTTGATGTCAGCTCAGCCATCATGTAATCCCGAAAATGAGTGCCATGATCGGTGACAATGGCTCGAGGGACTCCAAAACGTGTAATAACATGGTTGAAAAGGAATTGGGCAGCTGTCTTACCGTCGGCAGCTAATGTAGGCATCGCTTCGGCCCACTTAATGAAGTAGTCCACGGCAACGATTATATAAGCATGCCCCCCGGCCGAGTGAGGGTTACATGTCATAAAATCTACGCCCCATTTAGCAAAAGGGCCGACGGTAATGACAGGATGCAAGGGTAGGGGTGGCGCGTGCATCTTGCGCTGGAAGACCTGGCACGCATGACATTTCCGGACTGCAACAATACAGTCTTTGAATATAGACGGCCAGAAGTAACCCGCACGCAAAATCTTCTGGGCGGTGGCATATCCGGACATGTGACCGCCACAGGCGCCACTGTGACAGTCATTCAAGACTCTCTCAGCCTCGTCCAGGGTCAAGCACCGACGGAGCACAGAATCAACTCTGACACGGTACAAGGTATCTCCTACAATGCGGTATGGTTGAGATTGATGCCGAATCCGTCGTCAAGCATCTTTTGTCAAGACTCAATTCAGACCGGAACGTGGATGTTTGAAGATACACGATAATGTCACCGTACCATGGGTCACGAGTGCTGATAAGAAAGAGTGTTTCATCCGGGATATGATCCTCGGATTGGGATGGAACAGAGTCTGTCGAGAGAGAGAAAATAAGATCAGCAAAAAACAATGATTTCGTCGATTTAGCAGTGGTGAATTCTAAATCGAACTCCTGAAGGATTACAATCCACTTGGAGTACTTGCCCCCCCGCAATTGTCGAGACAAGATATATGTCATGGGGTTGCAGTCAAAAAGCACGGTTACAGTATGCAACAGGATGTAATGGCGGAATCGCTGAACGGCCTGAACCGCAGCAAGCGCCAACTTTTCGACGTAAGCATAACGTGTTTCCGTGTCGAGAAGATTCTGAGATAGATAATAAACTACGTGTTCATTTCCATCGTCGTCATCCTGTACTAAAACCATAGCTATCGTGCTAAACGCAGCGGCCAAATAAAGGGTGAAATCACAATGATAGTTGGGAGGACGTCTCAGCGGAGCGTTAACGAGCAACATTTTAAGCTTATCAAAAGATCGCTGGGCAATCTCATCCCAATGGAAGGGAACGTCCTGTTTCAAAAGTCGCGTAAAGCCCTTGGCCACTTCCGCATAGTTCGGAATAAAGTGCCGTAAGAAGTTAGCTTTCCCCTGCAGACTCTGCAGTTGATGTAACGAGGAAGGGGATGGGAGGTTAACGATGGCCTCGACCTTGAGAGGGTCAAGGCAAATTCCGTCTTTGGAGACGATGAATCCCAAAAGACGGCCAGAATCCACGCAGAAGATGCACTTATGAGGATTGAGCCTAATATTGTAGCGTCTGCAATGGAGGAAATCTGGCGAAGGTGTTCAGGATGGTCCTCACGCCGAGCTGAATGGGCTGGAAAATCGTCCAAATATGGCTGAACAATATGACGTATGTCGTGGAAAGCATAGGACATAGCACGCTGGAAGGTGGCCCCAGCGTTTCTTAAACCGAACAGAGCTTTTTGTAAGCGAAGGTACCCCACGGACAGATAAAGGCAGTCTTATGTTGATCAACGGGTAAAATATTGATTTGATTGTACCCAGAGAAGCCGTCCATAAGGGAATAAATCTCACTCCCTGCGCATTCATCAATGATCTGATCTATAAAGGGAGTGGGGTAATTGTCCTTAGGACAGGCCCGATTGATGTCTCGGTAATCAACACAGACCCATATAGTGCCCTGCTTCTTATCTACAGGGACAATATTTGAAACCCATTCTGTGAGGGGAATTGGATAGATAAAGCCCGCGTTAAGAAGTTTTTCAACTTCTGCCTTTATAGCTGCGGCTTTTCGGGGATGCACTAGGCGTAGGCGTTGACGCACGGGTTTCGCACCTGGATAGGTAGGAATCTCGTGCACGACTATGCTGGGATCAATCCCAGGTATCTCTTCATAGGACCACGCGAAAACATCTCTGAATTCGCGAAAAAGGTTCGTATAAACTTGTATCTCTTCGACAGAACAAGTCACTCCCACATGAATATTCTCGACTATCCCCGGGTTGACGGAGATGTCGATCGGCATGGTTTGAGTGATATTACTCAGGTTTCCCTCCGAAAGAACCTCGTGAGTCAATATCGGTGTTTGAAGAGGCAGAGTGGGAACCTGAGATGCTAAGCGCTCTAGACAATCAGACATTGCCCCCAGGCCAGGCATGAACGAGGAACGATGATGTCCATCGCTCCACGGCAGATCTTCAAGAGACATGGTTTCAACAATAGCTTCATTGGAAGGGAAAACTTCTCTTAAAGGGTCAGGCGAATCTGCATCGCCGAGCCAAGGGGATTGAGAATATATATCCAGAGCCATGCTCGAAGGAGCATGTTCAGGAGGAGGAGGATCAGATGCAGCAACGATTTCGCAATAATTAATCTCAACTGGAGTTAACGGCATTGATTCTCCGAAAGAGGTCACCTGTTCAAGCGAAGGGATGATCCAAGGGTCATTTGACCTAGAGATCATGTTAACTTGAACGGTGTGCGATGGTGGCGCGGGAAAAATACCCATGAGGACGGGGTCCTTGAAAAGACTGGGTCCTACACTATCGGGGAGATTGGGAATTTGATCCACGTAAGGAACGTTGTTCTCAAAGGATGAGGTGAAGAAAGACAACTGATCCACAGTGATGATTTTGCCCTCGTCAGGGAACTTCAAAAGCCGAAAGAGGGTGGACGGAACGCATAGCATGGCGTGAGTCCAACTGCGACCAAGAAGAAGATTGTAGTTGAGCTTGGCGTCAACCACTTCTACTTCTACGTTGATTGTCTTTCCCTGTAACGTGATTGGAAAACTCTCGAAAACACCCAGGGGTTTTGATTCCCGACAATCAAATGCCTCTAGGGCATTGGGAGACGATGTAAGAGCTAGAGAGCCAATGGCCTTCCAGCAGGCGGATGACATAACACAGGTGGAAGCACCTTCGTCGACAACAGCTATGTGGATGTTGAGGCCGTTGGTCCCAACTTGGATAACAAGAGCGATTTGATGTGGAAGTCGGGGGACAAAATTTTCTAGGTCGAAGGTGAGAGAGATTAGAATCGGCGGGATCGATTCCACCGATTGCGGACAACAGAGCTTTCCATTGCGATGGGCAACTTTGAAGCACTTCCAATGAAGACATTGCAGAAGGCGCCTATGCCAAATCCTCAACAATACTGTAGTGCTGAGCAGCACGGGTGTTTGGGTTGTAGGAAGATTTTCGCAGAACACCTTTAGAAGGTGGCCTCACAACAGGTTCAGCGCTAGGCTTCTCAATTTCTGAAGGACCAGAGACAAGTGGGGGAGGTGGGCCATCCACGACTTCCTTTCCAGCTGCCTGGCGTGATCCAGCATAATCCTTCAAACGCGTAGCAATTGAGACAGGTACAGCACCATTCATCATAAAGACCTGGGACCCAAATGGTACAGATGGTGAAGGTCGCTCAACCATCTGGGTCTGCTGAGACGAGAATGGTTCTTTGAGAACTGCCAGAGTCCCTTTGGAGCCTTTCAGAATTTGACTAACTTCAGATCGTCGGGGACAATCTTTGGTATAATGGTCTCCTTCACAGATAAGGTAGGGGTACTTCGGTTTGCGTTGGGAACCGTCGTCAACATGAGGTTTAGAAGACTCTGGTTTCGGGGCATCGGGTTTGGATTTTCCTTTGCCCTTCTTCTTTCCTTTGGAGGCCTTTTCCATAGGATTAGCCTGAACGACGTTGACTTCCGCAGTTTTACCAGAATCTAGAGGGGCGAGAAGAGCAGAATTATTGGAAGAATTGGACTTCTGCTTCCCATTTGAGCATTTCCAAGAATTTTGAGAAACGGAACCAATAACACCGTCCACTGCTGGGGTAGGTGGTGCTTTAGAGGTCCCCGGCCGCAGAGCATCAGTTAAAATATCATAAAGCGTGCCGAACTAAGAGTACACCAGATCAAGGTACTGGGCACGCGCGATGGCTTGTTCTTCGGTCACACATGCCCCCATAGCAATATCTTGAGCGATCTTGTTAACGAAGGAGGTTGTGAACCAATGAGTTAGTAGTTGATCAGGTATATCAAACTTGATCAATCTACGACGATGTCGCCACTCATGAATATGATCAGATATGTGGGTGGCTTTATCCTGCTTCAAAGAAGTCAGGAGATGCATCCCGGCTTCATAACGAACCGGTAACTGGAAGTGTGTCAGAAAAGCCATAGCTAACGTATTGAAGTCTTGAAAGATGCCGCGAGGTGATTCTATATACCACTTAGCGGCAACACCGGTAAGAGTGCGCTGGAAGAGACGAAGGCGAATTGAATCATCCACCCAAGAGTTCAACGAACACCACAGATGGTAGGTCATTACATGAGCTTGGGGGTCCTCTCCAGCTTTACCTTCAAACTTAGGACAGTCACCAGGCACCTTGGTTGGAACCGGAGGCCAATAAGGATTGTGAAGGATCGGATCATTGGTCAATTTAGAAACTTCCAGCAATTCCAACGTAGCAAGGAACGGCAATTGAGGATTGAAAGACATACCGGGCCCTCAATAAGGACCTGTACCTGTACTCCACCCTGGTTGAGCATAACCTTGCCCCCATTGGTTTTGTCCCGGAGGATTCTGACCATAGGGGGTATAGTCTGTATAATTAGTTTGATACGGTTGTTGATAACCAGTGTACGGGGGTTGATAATCGGGGTATGGACCCTGATTATATGTCGGCCCCGTTTGAGCAGTATATGGATTTCACTGCTGAGTATAGGTATAGCCTGGTTGTTGAAGGTAATAATTAGAACCTTGGGGCGGGTTGTAAACCGGTCGAGATTGACCTTGAAGATAATAACCGCCTTGGGGTTGAGTGGGCTGCTGATAAGTGGGGCCCTGCTGAGCCTGATAAGTAGGGCGCACCGACGGATTCGGTTGCGGCATCGAGTAAATCGGCTATTGAGCAGGGTTGACAAGATGTGCAAGCTGGCCTGGTTGAACAGGTTGACCCGACTGAACGGGTTGTCCTGGTTGAACAGGTTGACCCGGGTGAACAAGTTGTGCTGGTTGAACAGGCTGACCTAGCTGAAGAGGGACACCAGGCTGCCTCAGATGAGCCGGTTGGCCTGGTGGCGGGATAGGGCCAGGTTGTGCCTGATAACCAGTTTGACCTGTAACAGGACCATAAGAGGGCCCTAGCTGTGCAACATTCGAACCAGTAGGAAACTGAGGTTGCAGAGGTTGCACCATAGGTTGAGAGGGTTGGATTTGCCCCCTAGGACCGTACAACGGCCCCGGCTGGTACCCCGGCTGACCTGCGAGTCCTTGAGGTTGCCCTGGTGGAACCACAAGGTGAGGCTGTATAGGTTGACCTTGAGGGTTGTAGGACTGTCCTTGCGGACCGTATAACAACCCCTATTGGCCCGAAGGTTGGCCCTATAAGGGTTGTCCTTGCGGGTCATAAAGATAACCAGGTTGGCCCTGGAAGGGTTGTCCTTGCAGGTTGGAAGGTTGCCCAGCCTTGGCAGACAGAAAACCTTGAACATACTAGTAAGCCTTTGGAGCAGGAAAACGTAGAGGGTTTCCCTGCTCATCGTACTGATATGTAAAAATGTAGACGAGTGTCCCATCCTATGCATAATGCGAAAAATAAGGACGGTTGGGATCTTGGGAGGATTGACCAACCTCGGAGTTCGATTGCTGTAGCGACAACCGATACTCCTCCGGAGAGATGTTCTCTGGAATAGCAGATGCTATGTAGACGTCTTCGGGAAGTGACGCAGTCCTTACGGACTGAGTAGTAACAGCAGGTGTAGATGCGGCCACACAGACAGTAGGCCTAACAGGTACTGATGTGACCTGAGGAGATGACGTGAGGGGTGTCCTTGGGGACATCCCTAACGAAGGAATAACTGGCCTCGTAGACGGAGTTGATACTCCCATAGAGGCGACAGCAGTCATAAAATGACTTAAGGATCTATACCCTGCTGGAAGCGAACGACTAGGCGAAGACATGACAGATAACTCCGGGTTGTCTTCTGGGAACAACTGGTAATCTTCACCAGATGTGGGGATTTCCTCACTAGGAGAAGGATTGGATGAGCCCATATCTGACCCTGCCACTAGATCTTCTAGAAGACGGCGAGGACTAGGAGGAATAACAGCAGCTAGAAAAGGCGAATCCGATGTAAGAGGAGGGAAATACTCCCCTACTCCAAATCCAAACCAAGCGTTGGATAAGGGCCAATTGCACTCAACTGGTCCTCCAAAGGGAAGCTCAGACAGAACCGGTTCCCCGTCGGGAAACTCGAAGACAATGGGCTGCTGAGGTTCAGCAGAGGATTGAGAGACCTCTGATGAATCGTCTGTGTAAGGACTACCAATAGACGAAACTGAGGGTTCTGCCACTGTGACAGTAATGACAAGAGGAAGAGATCAAACAAAAACACACGGGCTAAAAAAACCAAGGCACACAATCAAATGGCCAACAAGAAAACTCTAAAAGGGTGTGTGATCGCAGGTGATTTATTTTACCACATTGAAACTTAGAAACTTCACCGTTTCATGTTTTAAGAGTCGAGAAACGGATGAAAGGTGACTCTATCTCTTTCAATTTTGAAACAAGCGTGAAAGGGCAAGCGCTTGATGATTCTTTCAAATTTAATGAGTCAGAAAAGATCAAAATGACTACTCTGGAACTCTAGGCAAAGGGTGTACCAGATATCCGTGAACTGCAATATACACCTTGGTTTCAAAATGAAAGAGAAATCAACCAAGGACTTGACGTACATGCAGGCAATCTCCCCGAATGCTGTGTCTGGTGTATCACGGATATAAGGCGGCAGACTCGACTTCCTACGGATAAAGGATAGCAACCTAGTGGGGTCTCCCTTTATATACGCGACGGTACGGGGAGCACAAGTTCGTGCTAGCGCTGTCTAAAGCCAAGAGGCGAACAACAGCTACTAGGTTTAACGATGCCGGAACACGTCACTAGCCTAGACCTCTAAATAATTCATTAATGTTTCAACGTTGCCTTAAGGTAAATTGAATAAATTTTAGTGTTGATCTTCAATTATGTTTCAATTTCCAGGCCCTACCGAATGTTATGCTTCAAAATCCTCTAAATGCACACTACATGCCACAATGTATCACTTTGTTCGATGAATAGCTAACTACGGGAAGGTTGAGAGCTTTCAAACAATAACAAAATGATCACAAAACAACCACTAGTGTCTCTAATGCAGGCTAACGAAAACTAAAAGCTTTTCTTTCAGAGTTATAAATCACTAATAACACAGAAAAGTTCTCAATTTACATTAACTAATCAAAAGCAAAAGAGATTTTTTGTATTTTCAATGTTAAAGAGCAAAGTGCACTAAACGAGATGAAAACTAATGAAAAGGACAATTTGAGAAGTGATAGCAAAAGAGCAAAGATAAGCAAGTTCACTCAATGCCAAACACACAATCAAACCTCAAATTGATGAAGAAATCCTTCAATCAAAGAGGAATCCCAAAGACTCAAATGAACCGTGTAATCTAGGCCCAAAACGAGACAAAGCGAAATTCGAATGAGAAAGAGACCAATCACTCAAATAACACAACAAAACAATGGAAAACCACCAAACGAATGCAGAGAAGCAACAATGAAATTGACTGATCAAACTAGAACCAAAAACTCGCACAGGAGGCTCAACACACTATAGCACCTAGATGCCCTAGGGCTAGAATGTAAAACCGATAGTAGAGGGCAAACAATCGGAGGATGAAGGTCACACACAGTCAACCAAGGCTCCAGAACACTCAGGCAGTCGAAAAAATGACACCAAAACCACAAATCAAGCTCAGAAAGCTCAAAAATGAGCAAACCCTAGCACCACACAGGATTGGCGCGACTGTCAGGCTGCAACTAGCGCCAGACAGGATTGGCGCGGGGGCTAAACTGGCAACAAGCGCCAGCTGGCGCAACTGTCAGGGCAAAAACCGCGCCAGTCGAGTTTACTAATGCAAAAAATAAAAAAGAGCAAGCAGGGAGCAGATCAGGGATGGTGAGGCTAAACAAAAGTTTAACACTAGAAAAGAGCGAACCAAAAGAGCTGATCAAGCAGGCAAAGACCAAAATCAACCGAAAAGACAAGACAAACTCCAATCAATGTCTCCCCAGCAGAGTCGCCAGTTTGTTGGAGAGGTAAATCCCCTCTGCGGACAGAGGCAATCCCTACTAGCCCAGATCGGGTCTAGCAACAACCGAGTCACGCTAAGACGCAGGTTCCTAATTGCAAAAGACCAAGATGCGACAAGAGGCCTACCTTAAGTCCTACGCTGTTGTCGCATGCAGAGAAGATGGCGCTTCCGTCCCTCGCTTTGGTAGATCACAATTCTCCCACCTAGGACGTTCGAACATCTGCACGTACACGAAGAAACAACAACACACAAGCGTAAAACCTAATACATGCAACTATGTATCAGTCAGAGAAAATACAACTCATAACACAAGACATGAACATATGAGTGGAACCATAATCGAAGTCATTTATTATTAATCAAAACAAAGAAAGATACAACCTGAGCTCTGACGCTGGATCTTCCTTCGGCGAGTCAACAGCGGAGTACGTCTCGATAAAGCTCGTCGGGAATGGGACAAGTCTCTCTCTCTTCGATTGTCTGACGATAATCTCCTTACTATGATTCAGCTCTATTCAGTCTAGCTTGCAAAGAGAAAATGACAAGCTTATATAGATGGTGGAAGGGGACTTGGGATCCCTACAATGGTGGGATTGGCCCTATCCTCAAGGAAGCTTCCATGATAGGTGGAAAACCACTTCCCCTACATGGAGATTCGAAGCCAAACCTCCCAACTCATTTTAGAGACTCGTTCAGGAGTTGGTTGGAATCTAATTTCCACCATTTATTTGTAAAAAACAATCCTTATTAAGCCTGGCACGAGTAATACACTGGGACAGAGCGCCAGTTGGCGCACCCTCTTTAGTGGATTTCCCCCATTGGCGCGAGGGCTGAACTGGCTGGTCGCGCCAAGGCCAAAAGGTCTATTTTTAGGGCTTTTCACAGGAAATTGTCTTTAGGGGAATGATTGTCCTTGTCAAGGGGGATGCCATGAAAGTGGTTTCAGGTCATGTCACTGCTCACAGGTCACGGAATAGGCCCTCCAATGTGCGGGATGGGGGATTGCAGGGACGGTGACAAATTACTGTGTAACAAGAACTATCCCATCAACCTCCAACATCTCTAGAGGATATGGATCTGCAACTGTTGTCACCGTGCTTGGTGTCTGCGCATATGACTGCTCCTCCTCAATGGTTGACCCCAAAGTTAGCCGTATATCCATCACACTCGATGTGAGCCTCCATCTGGCTCTCCCCCAAGGGAATATCATGCATGATGTGCATAGTATCCTCCTCTGCTGACTCGGGCTCCATCATATGTTGCTCTAGCTGAATCGTCACAAGTGACTCATCACCTAGAGTCTCTCCCATAGAGTCCCCTGACTGCTCACCCTGCACAATGGAATACAGCTCCGGCCTACTATCATCATCTCTACATGACTACTCTCGCTCCCTAGAAGCATCATCATCTGATTCCATGGACTCATCTAAAGAAGAGTCCTCACCCTAGCATACAGAAGGAATGCCCTTCTGTTCTGCCTCTGCCACATCAGCTGCATCACTCAAGCATGAGTGATCAGGCCCCCAAGGTTCTTTGCAAATGAAGCAAAGTCCCTTCCTCCTCAACTCGTTCTTGCTGCCTGATCCACCAAATTGGAGTAGCTCCTCCCTAGTCAACACTCTCCTGAAACACCCAATGTTTTGCTCAACCAAACTCTCAGCCAGTTTATAAGCAACAGGTGAAGCCAATTGTTCTCTCCTCCAAATGGTCAACAACCTGGTCTGTAGCATCCTGCAAATGTCATCATTGTTACCCATGACTCCAACCATGATTTCTAAGATCTTCATCCTCTTCTCAATGGCAAGAACCCAGGTGTTATGTAGATCCTGAAGATTCTCTTCTATTAGTTGGAGAACTTTCTGCATAATGTCATCATTATAAGGAAGCATAGGTGAAGTTATTCTGATAATCTCACTGAGACAAGAAGCTACTATAAGTCTGACTCCTTCACAAGGATGCTCCAAGAATCTTGAATGAATTAAAGCAAGCATTGTTGGTTTGAGTGCCCAATTTAGGACCCTCAAATCTAATTGGCTCACTTTAGGAAGATGTGATTCTAGCTTCTCCAAATTAAGGAAAGTTTTTGCGGTCATCTTTAGGTCCTTCAAATCAGATCCAAGTGCAAAGAGCCAATTCCCTACCTCAAACTCTTTTTGCAAATCCCTTATCTGCTCTAGCTGTAGGATGGCATGTATCCCCTTTGAAAAGGGTTTGTTGTTTGGTTTTTCTCTTTGATCCAAAGAAGCATTGCAGCTCCAAGCACCTTGTGCAAGTGATTTTCAAACTGTAGCTGGTACTGAATTCTTTCTAAGTCACTAAAGTTTTTTCTAATATTTTTGCACAAATTGGGCTCTAGCAAAATCATTTTTTCACAACAATATGAATTCATCCTAGCAAAGCAATCTAAAAAATCTCAGGTGAGAAAAACGTTACCCCAGATGCAAGGAAATGATCTCTCCTCAAGCTCTGCGCCGACTCTGGAAATTCTGCAACTGCTGCTCTAAGACTACATTGTTGCCTGACTTTAGCCTCTGATTTACCCACTGAAAACTGCTCAGAAAATTCTAGGAATTTGGGAAGGTGATCCTTGCCCAAAACCCAGAAAAACCCAGAAAGGATTCCCTCTAATTCCAACCTTCAAAATATGACCCTTTGTAGTTTGGCCCTCTTCCAATTTCGTTTTCTGGCACTGCAGCTACTATTGTCAATCACTGCTCTCCAAAATTCTTGCCAACCTCCTCAAATGGCTCTCTTATCAATTTCCCAACACCCCACTTCTAAAATCCCACCAATGCAGCTCCCACAAATGAGCCTCCTCCAATGACTGCGTAGGCCCTTCTAACCAAAATAGCTGCAAATGAAAACTAGAAACCCGCAGGCTGATCCAAGATTGAAGCTCTGATACCACTGTAATATCCCGGATGGGATATTTTAACTAAAAATGCAAAAATAGACTTGAGCAACAAAATAAATGGAAATAAACACACAGCCACCAATATAACACAATGGATGCCGATAAAATCACTGAACCATTTTATTAATCCATGGTAAAAAGTACATCAACATAAAGGAACAGCAGAACTTGAGCTTGCCAAGCAAGCGGAGCAAAACCCAGAAAGATCTCTGGCCCAACTAATGAATGACACTGGCAATGATGTAGATGGCTCGGCAAGAAGACTACTGCAAAGCGACTACGGCAAAAGCTGTCACTAAACCCACTGAAGCACCTGTTGAAGATCTGAATGATCCTCACTCCAATGTCTCTGAAGCTCTGCGAAAATTCTGGATGAAGTCTCCTCAAAGAGAGTTGGGTTTCCGTCCAACACTCACAAATCACCCGAGGGTTTCTGTCCTAGGGCTACAGATGAAGTAGAGAACCACGTCTCAAACCTCTCATACAAGAAAATGATATGATCCCAAAAATATCCCTCAATGGCCTCCTCCCTTTCTTTTATAGATCTCTTGGAGCCTTCTAGAGCATTATTTTATTATTATTTTATTCATGGTGCATTTTTCCCTCTTATTAAAATATTCCTTTTTAATGCAGAAAAGAGTAAATCCGCTACCATGTCTCCCCTGGTCACTGAAACTCATGTCCAACTGTCCCATCATGGAGGTATCCTCGTCCCGGTTCCAATAAGCTATTACACTAAGGTGTTTGTCATGTATTCCTCCCAGAATGTCACCGTGAGCATAATTAACCGAGTTAAGCCCATAAATAACCCAAATTTCCGAAAGTTGTCGGAATGCACCAGAACAAAAGCCAAACTGCTCAGATGATGGAATATATCAAGCGAATGCCACCCGAACACATAGAAACTCCTCAAAACTCCTCCAAAAAGCCCCTGGGCCCGCTGATGACACCAACCTGTACCTGTGACCGGTCTGCTCCTAACTCTGGAAGTCCATCCTAGCCCTGTCATAGGTGACACCAAAAAAGGGAATATTACACGTTGATGGATGATTTAATCTCGTCAGTTGAAGGGTTCAACGAAAAATTCTAAGAGAAAGGCTTGAGGGTCATTTGAAGACACACAATTTCTGTAGAACTGAGGAATAGATCTGGAATTCTAGGGCGGGTTTGCGAAGAATTTTCAGTGGAATTTTCTTGCAGTGAGGGGTAGTATTGGCCAAGGGAATGTTCTGATTCCAGGGCCAAGAGACAGCAAGAGGCAAGAGGAGCAGCCACAAGGTCAGTGCAGAGAGGCTTCAGAGCCACGTAGAGCAGCAGGGACAGCGCAGAGGCAACTAGGGCCACGCTTTGCTGACGCTGGCCAAGTAAAGGCAGCGCAGGGCAGCGTAGACCCTCCTAGGGTGACACAAGCCCTCCTAGAGCCACGCAAAGGCTGACACAGTCCCTCCAGGGCAACGTTGGGGCTTCAGAAGCAACGTTGAGGGTTTCTAGGGTCAGATCCGGGCTGAGACCTATAAATCTCGTTTGAGTGTGTGGATTAGTCAGATATTTGGCACTAGATCTTCGGTTAGCTGCGGATTTTATATCTTTTATTCTCTGTCAGGTTTTCCAAGGTTGGAACCCAGATTTGTTGTACTCATAACTACTTAATAATAAAACCCTCATATCTGTTGAACCGGTTTTTCCGCTTTGGGTTTTTCTGGGGACTTACGTCCAAAAATCCATGTGTCACTTTGTTGCATGAGTGAGTTATTCAGTAAATGATCTGCATGTGTAGGTTGTAGTTGTGTTTATTTTCGGTATTTTCTGAATCTCATTTCTGAAAATAACTTGTACTAATTAAATCAAGGAGGAGAAAATAAACCAATACACTGCCGCAGAATTTTCACACTCCTTAGTACTCCTTACAGTCTTCCTTTCTTTGCCGCCAAGTCACCCTTATCCGCACTATATAATAGTTCAATTTCTTACTATGGTAGCCCTCGGCCTACCTTAAATCTGCAGAGTAGTAACAAACCCTTAAACAAAGATGATGACCGACCCTTCTATTATCCAATCACAGAATACTTCCTCGCTTAGATCTCTTCCCTTCTCGCACTAGACTTTGCACCAATTGTAGTCTTGTACTTCGCATCCTCATCACAGAACTTGACTGAGATTTTTGTGTCCAAAAGAGGCCACAGTCCCTCTATATATAGGGATTGTCTCTAGCTATTAGGCCGACATGAAGATAGGTGTGTAGGTCGACTTCTTCAAGGAGATTTTTTCATCATATTTGATGTAGACTTTGTGGAGCATATTGACAAGGTCTTGAGGCATACATTTACATCAATAATTGTCCTTTACAAGTGGAACAACACTTCATATACATGACTCTAAATTATATCTTTATGACAAGATGACAAACCCCTAAAGACATCAAGAAGAAGTCTTTGACCTATAGTAAAACTCCTCGCTCATGAAACCCATGAAGCAAGCATTACAAAATACATTTTATTATCTTTGTCTTCTTCATTACATAAATTCTAATTACTTAGTCATTATGAAGACCGAACCTAGTTACACTTTCCAACACGAGTGGAATTTCTCCAAACGATTTCTGGGTCTTGGAGAATGCATGTGTCTTAGCCTCTCTGCAAAATCTTGAGGCTAGAGCACATCTGATGCTACAAAAATCAACACTACACCCTTGAATATTGTGCAAGGAAGTTTTTAGTACCCCAGTTGACCTAGACAAAACAATATAAAATA
This sequence comes from Pinus albicaulis, assembly GCA_034641835.2. Classification (NCBI taxonomy): domain Eukaryota; kingdom Viridiplantae; phylum Streptophyta; class Pinopsida; order Pinales; family Pinaceae; genus Pinus; species Pinus albicaulis. The sequence goes on from CM076580.1 coordinate 611,774,737, forward strand.
ATCCTTACAAAATGTACCAAGGTAGTTATTCCTCTTGGATCCAGGACCATCAAACTTAAAATAATCCTCAAAATAGTTGAAACACCCTAGAGAAATGTGCCCAAAGGTAGATATATCATCACTACATGTGTCAAACAATCATATCTCCTCAAAATATAACAATGAAACAACCTTGGAATATGAATTGCCTTCCTTTGATGCCACCCTTTTCTTTTTCTACCCTAGGTATGTCTCAAAATAGGTAGGAGGATGAATATAACGAAGTAGAATAGGCCTATCTATCACCTACAACCCTTCTAGGTCAAGCTCTCCTCCTTTTTCACTAGGTCTTTTGCTTGAAATCTGAAATAACTTCCATGTGCCAAGTTCCCATGCCAAGCACTCTCCAAGAAGGCTAAGAAACTCATCAAAGAAAGGCAACCTAAAGGTAAGGACAACACATATGAATCCTGGTGTGAAACCACCATAGCTACATGGGTATCATTCTCAAGAGTTGAAGAACCTGCATCTGGCATTTCCTTGCTCTGGAAGATTGGGAGTTCATACAAAACACCATATTTTGTTGTGAGCTTCTTTGGGAGCTTGGGAGCTTTTCGAGAATCGCTTTGGCAGCTCTCATCCTTTTGGGAGATTGTATGAGCTCTCTATCGAGTTAGGAGCTTCCATAGGCTCCTTGACATGTAAATAGCTTCTACAAGCTCCCACCCATGTGGAGCCCAAAGTCAGTATAAATGTGCCAAAAATCAATTGAATGATTATTGTTTCTCATGTCAAGAAATCACCAAAAATTAAAAAAATTAGTTGAATATATCAACCATGTCATTTCAAAACTTTCAAGGTTATATAGATTAAGGGGGTTCATGCCTCTTAGCTCTTAGATCTATTTACACTCAAAATATAAGTTTCCAATATACTTAAGTGTATAAACAAGGATCTTTCTATGCTAGTACTAAGATATTGAACAACATGAATCCATGTCTCAAATGTTTATAGCTAGCTTACATTATTCCTATTGATTGATATAGTCATTTAGAGCCATAAACAACATCAAACTCAAAATACCAAAGACTTTGAAAGTTCGATATTAGTTGAAACTTGAAACAATCAAGTTCATTCACATGAGAAAAAAGCAATGGCTACAATGTAAAAAATGCATAGGCAACCAAAAACTAACCACCCTTGGGAGCAATAACAAAGATTGAATTGGAACAAGGAATTAGTAAAAGATTGCATCTCATGTTTTATTGAAACTATCAGTGCTTCGTACATCTCTAGATATGCAAATTTCTTGTACAAACTTATATAATGGAATGAAGTTGTAGGTAAAATTTACAACGCATACCATGTCTCTACAGTAATTCATACTTAGTAAAGAGTTGAGTTCAGGTCACACAAGCCCAATTTATATATAACATGTTGATTTTTGGTAGCTCGGAAGGTATTTCACATTGGAAAAGCCCTTGGGGCTTTCTAGTTTGGTTAATGGTATTTGCACCCAAGGTGTGGTTGTAATATCCTCAATTTTTTGAACATGGGAGTTGCTAAAGGATTTTTCTGAATTTTAGTAATATTAATTTCAAAGGGGAAATTACTATTTTATTAAAATGGAGGCAAAAGTCACTTAGTGGAAAATGGCCCCCACCAATCAAATAATATTAAAAAGGAGTCTAGAAGCATGAGGAGAAATTATAAGAGGAGGATGGACTCATTTTGTGGATTATCTTTTGACTATTACTAATATTAATTTCAAAGGGGAAATTACTATTTTATTAAAATGGAGGCAAAAGTCACTTAGTGGAAAATGGCCCCCACCAATCAAATAATATTAAAAAGGAGTCTAGAAGCATGAGGAGAAATTATAAAAGGAGAATGGACTCATTTTGTGGATTATCTTTTGACTATTACAATTTAAATTCCATCTCTTGGAGTTGTTGAGCACAAGAAGAGAAGTGTTGTTTAGCACAGGGATTTTAAATGAAATCCCACCCTCATTTCGGAGAACTTCAAGTGTCTCCCTAGTGTCTTGGGAGTCCAATTCACGCCTCCCTGGCGCTACATTACAGGAGTTTACCTAGTTATACGCACTTCCTGGGCGCAGAGGCAATTCATAGAGCACAAATTTTTTCAGTTGGAGTGAGTTGGGAGATTCGACAATTTGCAGAGAGTTTTCCTATCTTGAGACCTAGTTTTGGTAGTGTTTTGTAGGGCACAAGTTGTGTCCATTTGTTGGGCCGAATTTCTCCATTATGGCAGTGCGCAGAGCTCACTGGAGAAAGATTGCGCAGGGTAGAGGAAAACTAATTTTTAGAGTAGATTGGTTGGAGGAGAAAGGTAGTTTTCGGAGGGGATTTTGTATGGAGTTTCAATGGAACTTCTATGGAGGATTTGGGGAGTTTCTATAGAATTATTTAACAGTCGTGTGTGTAGCTAGCCAGACGACCACTCACACTATTTGGTGGGCTCTCTCGTCACTTGAAATCTGTCCAAACCCTGTCTAGGTTTTGTGGGTATTTGGAGAGGAGTCTATGGCTATGATTTCAGAGTGATTCGGGCAGTATTCAGGACGGAAATCCACTTTCTTTCAACAATACATTTTACTAGTCAACGGATAATTTGAATCACCTTGTTGGTTTCCTAGAGAGTTGGTTTGGGGCCAAACCCTTCCTGGGTTTTGTTGGCCTTGTTGAGAAAAGGCACCAACTCCAATTTCAAAGAAAATTGAGCACATATAAGGGCCAATTTCCTATTTATTTTTAACAGCAGAGGTTGTGAATTTTCTAGGTCAACAGAGAGATTTTTGGTGGAGTCATTCTATCACTTGGGCATCACAATTTCAACCTGGGTCTTGCCTAGCTTGTTGTAGCAAGCCCAAGTTCTTGTTTCCCTACTCATATTTACTATGTTCCACTCATAATTAATAAATGGCTTAGACATTTGGTGCATTTTCTCTAGAATTTTTGTAAGGACCTTAACATTCTGAATTTAACAATCATTAACAGAATTTATACTACACAATCCAGAGTGGGATTTTTGAAGCAGAGTATATATCAATTGACTATTTAATACTTACCTGGAACCGTGTTTGAAGATGTTCCTGGTCCGCCATGGCTCCAGCTCCCGTTACCAAACCACCCTTTTCCTCCCAGACTATATGAGGTCAACCTCTCCGTTCCCTAGATCCAGAAGACAAATCTTCTGGCCCCCATGCCCAAAACTCCAATAGCAATCAAGATCACTCCATGACTCTGTTGGAACTCACTGCTCATGTCTCCTACAGTTAGAACTCCTCTGATAGCATCCGGGTCAATTTTCCACTTCACTACCCATCAAGTGCCCCCCCCCTCTCCTTTTGTACACAAACTCCTTTCAAGATATTTATTAAAATATTATTATTTAATAAATATCTTGGATTTCTAAAATATCTTAGTTTTATTAAAATATTATCATTTAATAAATATCTTGGATTTCTAAAATATCTTAGTTTTATTAAAATATTATCATTTAATAAATATCTTGGATTTCTAAAATATCTTCGATTTATTAAAATATTATCATTTAATAAATATCTTGGATTTATTAAAATATCATCATTTATTTGCATAAGTCAATGCTTTTAATTTTCCTTCAACAAAGTATTAGTTTATATTATGATAGTGGTAGGTATAACTTTTACCTTACAATACATTCATTATATTTTGGTGAGTTAGGTATTTACCCAATACTTCAATAATTCACTCATTACTCTACAATGAGTTTTTTCATGATTGATTAGTGCATGTACTAGTGCAGTTCACGTGATACATGCATATGTAGCTATCATATGCAGGTCTCATATGCATACTAATATTTCTATGTTCCCTATAACTCAAGTTGGATCATTACAATTTTGATTTTTTGTGCATGTGTTGAATTTCCTAGTTGTTGTTATAGTGCATGTTCTGTTATTCACTTGATATTTCCAATTAGGAATATTACAGTGGTATCAGAGCATGATCTTAGCCAGCTGTGGGGAAGCTAGCAAGATCATGAAGGTGTTGGGCATGTATGCACAGTGACGAGTGAAACCATAGACAAACCCATGGCTCAAGGAAGATTCAATATGCAGGAATTCTGGAGTGGAATCCGTTGGAACAATAAGAGGTTGGCACAATTGAAGAAGGTGATAAACTAGATCCATCCTCATCCTTACAACAAATACACTAGAAGTGCGCAGGCCATGGGGGTGCAACCATTCACACCATGTGGGGAAAGTCGACAGAATCAGGGCACCAGACCTCCTCAAAAGGAGTGGACTGGATAGGAGCAATTAGAGGGTGAGACCAGGGACGCTTCTACTAGTGGAGATCTAGATTTAGATATCAAGAGCCTAAGGAGGAGGTTGAGCATGAGGCAAAGGATAGGCAAGAGTGTGAGGAGCATGTAGATATACCCAATAAGATGCAGGAGTCACCCTTGTTGGAGATCCTCTTGCTATCTCCGATTGACACCTTAGTGGAGATAATAGAGCATACACTCAGAGGGCCATCAAGTTTCCAAACGATGCCCATCCACCCACCCACCCATAGTAGACTGATGAGGTGCTTGGAGATATATCCGTTGTTGACGAGGTGCCAGAAGACACAGAGTGGTCCAGAGTTGTGACTACCTTTACAGATGATAGTTGCCCATAGCAATTTCATTATTTCCAGACGGGCCTTGTAGCATTGAAAAAGAAGGCCACAACCATACGAGAGGCCCTTTTGTAGCAGAACGAGGCACTGGAGGGCATCAAAGCAGTTTGTTAGTGAAAATCACAGTGTGAATTATTTGATATTTGTCGTAGCAAAATGCAAATAAATAATTAAATAAAATTAACAATTAGGAAAATAATTTCCAGTTGTTGTGATAGATGAAATTTTCACATGGTATCAAAGCGTAAGTGATCAGTCAAGAAGCTCAGAGGCGAAGAGGAAAATTTTTGCTCAAAGGGATCAGCAGACCGGAATTTTCAAAGGCAGCGCTATTCATTGCCAACCAGGCCGAGTTGCTTGGGGAAGTTCGATTTTTCAGTGCAGTGAGGCAGAAAAAATTGACTTTCCAATTTGAGTGATTCCAACAAGAAGAGGGAGAAACACAGATCTTCGCTGAGCAGATTTTTGGTTGGACGTAGAGGGTTTTGCAACAGTTTGCTAGAGCAAAGCCAGCATTGGGTGGAAGAGAAAAGTACACACACAACAGAGGAAAAAAATTCCTCAGGGAACTTCAAGTCTCAAAAGTTTGATTTTTCCAGGCAGATTGGCAGTAGCAACTAGCAGATCTACGCATTCTAGAAAGGAGTGTGAGTAGTAGTAGAGCAGCAGCCATGTAGAGGGAAAGAGGGAGTTTTCAACAGTTTTTGAGATGGCCACTGTAGGGCTTAGAGATCAGGATAGGTTGGACAGATCATCCAACTACGACATCTAGAAGGCTATGATACCATTCTTTCTAGATGAATATGGCCTAAAAGCCTACATTGATAATGTAGTGGCAGTTCCTCAGGATGCGGATCAGCTGAAGGAATATAAGAAGGAGATGGCGTGGGCGAAGCAATTTATCCTTGATGGAGTCTGGGACCATTTAGTCTCACAATAGTTGGCAAAGATACTGCCAAAGGGATGTGGGATGCTCTCTCCACGTTATACCAGGGTACTTCCGAGCAGCGGAAGATGTTCCTAGAAGAGAAGCTAAGATGCATCAGGATGCAGAAGGGGTAAGGCATAGATCCTGTTGCACTCAAATTGTCAAAGTTCCAGGGAAGCGGAAGTGCCTATTTTTTTCAACAAAGATCGGATCACCTACCAGCATTATATGTGTCATGGTCTCCCATTGTGCAAGTTTTATGATGTAAATGATCCTAGTATGACCTTGAGTCTATGTAACAACCTCGGTAAGTCTATGATTTTGGTGACAAATTTCATCCTAGAAGGTTTTTTAACCTCGCTGATTACCTGTGTTTCTAAACACGGTTAATCAGAAGAATTTTTCCCCTCCATCTTAAACCCTCAAAGCTAGAGTGAAATTTATTGCCAATGTCTTAGATGAGTCCTAGTGTTTTAGTCGAGTCTAATGTAAAAGTGGTTTGGGAATAATTTAAGCTAGTTGGCTTAATTATTTTATTACAAATCACTTGGTCTACTAGATCATAATGTGTCGCAGAAAGGTTGAGGGTCTAAGCCTAATGTGTATTCTTTTTTTTAGTCAAAAATGTAAAATATTATGTAAATGAGAGTTGGAAAATTAATTAAATCTCCTCATGTATAAATTAATTAATTTTTCTGGCAAAATAAAATAAAATCCTAAGCCAGAAAATTAATTAATTAGAGTCAAGTTGATTTGTCTTAGGAAAATTAATTCTCCAAGTGGAAAAATTCGTGGGCTTTAAAGAAATCAATTTTTAAAGGTCCTCCACCAAGGGAATATTGTATATTTCAAGAAAAATTGGACCCTTAGGCCTTGGTGGTTAAGTCAGTCAAATTTTTGAGGAAATCAGCTCAAAATAACTAATTTTGAGTGAATTAATGTGGAGTTAAATGATGAATTCGAAATTTCCTCAAAAATAAAAAATCAAGAACCAAGATTAAAAAATCTTGAAGTGTTTATCAACGGCCAAGATTATTTTGACAAGGATCAAAGAAACTAGCCATTATTTTTCCACTTGGAGGATTTATCTATAAATTAGAGTCATTTGAGTCTCTAGTCATCTTAATCTCTAGCTAGAATTGTTGTTGAAGCATTTTGTAAATTATTGTCCTGCTGGGAACTATTTTTTCTACTATGATAAAAGACTTTGGGGTGCAAATCGAGATGTTCTTGTTTGTTGAGTTGAAGTATGTATTGACTACGGGCTTCCTATATGGTGCTTTATGATTATTATTTTCAGATAATACATAGTGTTTGCAGGTACTCAATCCTTGGTCTCCAAGTTCACAGACTGTGGGCAAGGGTCATCTTGCTTGGTTTCCTAGTTTTATATGGTGGGCTAAATCTTCGCTAGGGCTATAATGAGCAGTAATTTTTCTGAAACGTTTTAGCCATTCTTTCAAGGAAAAATATTATAAAAACTATTTTCTCAAAATCTATTTAAAAACCCATATACAATTTGTAAAATAATTTTGTAGTTTTAATTGTAAATTATTTTTCTAACTTGGGTTGGGGTTTTTTAGATCTATTTTGTATATATTTGGGGTTTGGGTGTTTTTATTTTCATTTTTGCAAGTTGGATCAATGGGTCAAGTGAGAGAAGAGCTAGATCTAGGCCCTTTAGACCCTTGAGGGTAAGATCCAGTCTCTAAACAATTTTGCAGGGACATTTACTGAAGATTTGACGGCAAAATTCTGATATGGAAGAGAAAAAAAAAAATTTGAGACAAAGGTTTTTAGTTCTTGGCCTCCTCTTTCCATTTCAACCCCCGATCTATTATCCTAGCCCTTTTATCTCCGCAAATTCACCTCCCCTAGCCTTGATCTCCATTTCTTGGTCTCTTTTGCCCCAAAATTGACCTGAAACCCTAATCTGAAGTTTTAAGGCTAAATACTTGGCAGTTTCGCAGGCTTAAGTTCTCAAAATTCTTATTTTTCAAGCGGCAACATGATCCCAAAGTTTCAAAGATTTTCAACGGTGGGATCTTCAAGGCCTTGTGCCTAGGGTTTGACCTCTAAACCCTTGTTTTCTGCATTTTTATTACAGCAATCAAATTACTAATAATTAGCCCTAAAATCACAAACTAAATGGTCAACGTCATTTAATATTGCAAAATCTTCATTTTCACAAATTTTGGCCTCTTGGGAATTTGGTTTTGGCACAGATCTAACATTTAAGCTTTCTGGATTTTTCTACATAAATGAAATTTTCTACAGATCTAAAATTTCTGAATCAAATTCTTAATAAAGGCCAAAAACTGAAATTTTCTATTACCGGAAAAATTTTCAATTTTTGGAAATATTGGGGATCATCTTAAGATTGATTAGTTTGTTGATTTGTGGTTAACTCACTGCTATAATAAACATATCAGTTCTGACAATTGCTGAATCAAACTCTCTAAAAGCCCTAAAATTGAAATTTTTAAGTTCTGGTGCATTTGGCAATTCTTGAAAATATTGGTCATCTGAATTTGGTATTATCAGTTTGTTGATCTATGATTACTTACTGTTGTAATTAATATTTCAGATCTGAAATTTTGCTGAAGAATACATCTTAAGTAGCTAACATAGCTTATTTTCTAAGTAAATCAAGTTGTTTGGTAATTGGGCATATTTTTTGTGATATTAGGCAAGCATAAGCATTGTTAATTTAGCATTTCCAACGTCTCTTCTTATCCTGCTCTTTTTCAAGAAAGTGTTGGTGTGAGATAATCAGTCCTCTTCTCACTCACATTAACCTCATCCTCAATATTTCAGATTTTATCGCCAACTGGAAATCCTCTTCCTCATACTTTCAAAAACAAAGGCTTGCTGAAGCGCTTCTAGACAAACCTTCCAACATTTTTATGCTGGCACTTATGGCTGGCAAGGAACAAATTCACCTTTCAAAATAAAAAGCCTGACAGCAGGAATATCATGGCTAAAACTTGGAGCTTGATGACAGAATCTATTCTTTCAAAGGGTAACAACAAAATGGATATCAAATCTCTGCAAATTGAAGAGAGACAGTGGTTGGGCTTTGCAATAGACCAAATCCCTCTATCTACCCCTCTACAAAAAAAATGTCAACCAAGTTAGATGGAAGATTCGCTTCAAAAATCAGCATTTCAAAGATTGGATTGACTCCCAAACGAGGCCATGCTTGTTTTTTGATGGGGCATCAAAATCTAATCCCGGTCGTGCTAGAGCTGAGGGTATCATCATTGATTGTAGCAGCATTGAAATCTCTTCCTTTGAGTGGGGTTTGGGTCAAGCCTTAAACAATAGAGCTGAGGCTTATGGCCTTCTGCTAGGAGTTCAAATTCTAAGAGAGCTCAAAATCACAAATCCAATAATAATTGGTGATTCTGCAATCCTCATTCAGCAAATGATCAAAAAGGCGATCCCCTCCAATGCGAGCCTCGGTCAAATAATTTCCTGAAATCAAAATCGCACGAGTCTGGGTGAGACTTCTTATTATCATGTATTAAGGGAGAACAATGGAAGAGCTGATGAGATGGCAAATAACGCATGTCTCAGACATCAAAGAGAATCATGAGTCAATAGGCAAATCACAGTCAGATATATCCCATGATTCTTTGCTTTTCCCCCCTCTCAATCTGCTCTACGCTTTATAGTCTAATCCTAATCTTCCAAGATTTTATGCTTATCTCCTCGAATCCCTTATTTCCGTCTTCTGATCTATTCATGATTGTTTACTTCCGGCCTCATAGGAAGCCCATGTCTCTCTGGTGCCCCTTCCCTCCCTTTTTTTCTCCCCCTGCTTCCTATGCTTTCCACTTTCTTTTCTCCTCCTGCCTTTTTTCTCTGGCTGCGCTCTCCCCTCTGACCTGCTGAGTTCCTCTTCCCGATCCCCTTGCCTCCCTCTCCTTCCTTTCTCTCCTGCGCATCCCTTAGCGCTCTTCCTTGACCCCCCTCTATCTTCCCATTCTTCTGAGCCCTTCACTGTTCTCATCCTCAGCTTCCTCGCACCGCTGGACTTCCTTATTTGTCCTCATTGCATTGCTGTCTATGAAGCGCTGGATCAGGCAAAGAATACGTTCAAGCAATGGCAGGTCCGGTTTTCATCTGTCCTTGGCTACCTCTTCTATATAACAGATCAATTCAAAGAACAGCTTGATATGGCGGAGGAAAAAAGATCAATGAGGGAGCAAATTCCATTGAACAAAACAGTATGTCTCAGCAGTGGGAGCATCGGTCGATCTGTCCAGAATTATGATTTGGTCGATTATCCTCTGCAAACATCATTACCCAATCTCCTGACATTTCTTTCCAGAAAATTCAGTCAATCTACCAATGGGAGAATCGGCCAATCTATCAAGAGTTATTAGCTATGAATAGCATATTTTTGTTTCTCCTTAAGCAGTTTGTTAGGGACTATAAGATCAATGTGGTAGGCAAATCAAGTAATCTTCGGTTGTATGTAAAAGGAGGAAAGCAATACTTTTGGAGATCAGTTCAGATCTCTAGTAAAACTGCTATGTATCAAGGCTCCTGCCTTTTCTTTTTGGAATTAATATAACACAACCGACCTTGTTAAAAAAAAAAAGGAGGTTTTAGGTATAACTTTCCCAAGTTTTAGAGGGTAAACATTCTGGATTCGAGCAGGTTGTTTCTGCTTCTTGTTCTTGATTGTATGAATACTTGGGCTATACAGAAAGGAAGAGTGGTTCTGTCTTTGAGGATGAAAGGGTGTCAGCAAATTCGTTGAGGTGGAGAAAGGCTATGAATAGTAATGTATTATTTTGGTAGGCCTTTTACCTGCTGTGTTTCCATTATAGGTCTACCGGGAGGCATCTCCAGCTGATAGTATGGCAATATTCGCTGACACCGTCTTTTGTCTCTTTCATGTTGTCTGGGGCCAGCACTATTTAAACCGGTGGATCGTTTCAGACAAGCAAGGTGCTCACGGTTTTGCAGATCAAATTTTCTTGGGCTCTCAGTGGGAGGCTTGGCAATCTGTGATACAAGTAACGTCAGTGTAATGGCATACCTCTTTGTCTAGCAGTGAGAAAGACATGGGTTCTCTTCCATTTATATGTGGGTTACGGCAGCCTCTGACAGCACAGTAAAGGGAGCTTTTCTAGTGCTCTTTAGTTTGTGATTTATGACCTACTATAGACACAGTTCCAGCCGTCCCTATTTGACTTCTGGTGGTAACGTTTCTTTAAATCTATTGTATTTAAGGTTCTATGGACTATTTGTTGTGTTGTCAGGTCTGCATCAAGTTTTTGCATGCCGTTTTCCATGCTTTCCCTTTGTTATAGAGCATTACAATGTAAATAAATGAATACGGTCATCTAATGAATCCATGGACCTTGTTTTTGGCAAGTGTTGTCCCTGCATTTTGTAATTACAGTGGGCCCTGCTCAAAAGGTATTAAATTATGTTTGTTCACTGATGATTGAGTATATTCAGAGGATCTCAAGCGTCATCTGTATTATATTCAGTCATGTCTGCAAGAGTTATCTGCAGTGATTCAGGGTATGATATAAATATTTGTTAGAATTGTTGCATTTTTACTAAGCCTAGGAAGGGCATAAACTACCTCAGCCGTGTAATTGTCTGTGTAACAGGTTTAAACTTTGACATCCAGAGACATGTCTCTGCCCCTGTGATATAGTAAGTAAATAAATGAAGATATTGCAGCATTTCAAGTAAACATGTGCCATTGAAGTGAATAAATGGCGACTAAATAAGTTGGTGACCTGTAAAAGCGCAGAGAGATCGTCCTGTACCACCACTGCTCCATCCTCCCTTGTTGTTGCTGCTTGTTGGGAAGCTGTTCCATTCTGATTAGAATGGCAATGGCAAGAAGAAAGCCTCAGACGAACATTTTTCATTTGGTTGTCATTCTTATTCTTTGATAGGCAAGCTTTGTGTCTACACGATTTATTCTTTGATAGGCAAGCTTTGTGTCTACACGATTTGAATGAGACAGAAAATCCATGTATCAGTGTCTGGTGGATTTGAAACGCGGCTGTGGAAGACATGGATGAAAAACAATTGATACACGTATTGGTTCACTTAAAAGCCATTTTAATGTACATTCGAAAGCCTTGAAGACCAGCGAGTGGCCATAAGTTTTAATGATCCGTAGTTTCAGATTTTCCTCAACTTCCCGGCTGATTCCAATAAAACGCAATGCTTCGTTGCTCTTAATTTCACCGAACGTGCCACAATTTGGGATAGTTGAGCTTGGGTGCAGACTAGGTAATCTCGTTATTGTGGAGTTTGAACTTGTTTGTGGTTTACTTTGGTGTCGGGCATTGTATGTACTGATAAGATTTTATCTAAAATACAAGGTACATCATAATGTGCTGAGTTTAATGGTGTGATTATGATAAAATTGCGCTGTTCCACGTGGATATTGTACCATCTTTTTACTTTTTGAGCATGTATATATTATTTGCTCCTCAAAGTTTAGATAAACCAGATTCAATCTTGTTCCATAATTTTGATTGTGTAATTTGGACATGGTATGTATTTTTTATATCTCATGCATTTGGCAAGGTGTGTTGCATGCAAAAATGTAGTAATTGATATTTATTATTCATATACTTGAATAAGAGATTAATTCAATATCTTATATGATAAGAAGATTTTTCTTTTTGATGTTATTATAGGTAATGAATGCGAACTCTAAAAGTTAATCTAATTGCACAAGCTAACTGCATTCGCAAACAAAAATGTAAGATTAAAATAAATTGTCATAAAGGTCTACGCATTTACTAAGCTTGATATTACAATCATATTATATTAAAGATACATCCTTAATTTTTCACAATGCTCATTTTTGCATACAAACAAAACACCTATGACAAATAGTCTATTCCTTAAACTTCTTCTCGTGTTGCTAAAATTCATTAATGCCACGAGTATTCTTACTTATTCAAACCCCTTGACATTTGGCATCAAATCACCTAAATCCCAACCCTCTTCCTTCTTCGACCAACAAATGAAGTCCTCTTCAACATGTCCTTGGCATCTAATGGAAACACTCACAATGATTTTCACTACCTTCTTCACTTTGAGGTCTGGCATTCCTCCTGAGCCTTTTTGAAGAAAAAATCTCTTATCTCCCACTCGATTACAATCGAATGCCTTTCTATTTATCTCAAATCCAACTAAACCTCCATCTTCCTTCATCAATATATAAAGCTTTCCTTCATTTATTTATTAACATTCTAACCAACTTAATTGTCTTAATTCAATGGTCCATCTCCAACAACTCTTGGCTTGTTCACACGATCATGTATTTATCCTTTAGATTTCCCATGCCCAACCTTCCATATTCTTTGATGTGCACCATGTTTTTTTTCCAATGTGTATGACTCTTTGTACCAATCACTCCATTTGCATCTATGCACTCACCTATGTCATTACTTCTTCTGCATTTTCTTCACTCATCATTTTTGTGTGTACCCAATCAAGCATACATCACAATGCTCTTACATCAAACTCTCCTTGTTGAAATGTCTTTACTCGATGCGCAAACTACTCATTGCATGCTTAACAACCTTCTTTCCTTTCGCATAACCTCTTACTCTTTGGTTTTAAGATTCATGTACTTGGGGTGGCAGGAGGGGGAGGGATTTGTGAATTTCTCTTAACCTTATAAATCTTATTTTTAATTCTCGATTTACTTCTCCTACTTTATTAAATCCACAAGTTATTAATCTGAATATTCAGAATTAACATCAAACTAAATACATATAACAGCCTATACATAGAGGTCAATGACTGAATAACATGCTAATAGACAAAGTGACACACAGATTTTCTGGAAAAATGTCCCCAGAAAAACCCAATGCGGGAAAATCGGTGCAGCTGGCTATGGATGGTTTTCATTATTATGCATAATCTAATTACAACAATCTTGGGCACCAAAATTGGTTCACCCGACAGAGAAATAAAATGGTAGCAATACCTTTATCCTCAGAGACAGAAAAATATGGTTGATTCACACCCTCAAACGGGATTTACAGAACTTAGCCCTTTCTGGCCCTCTGGAAACCCCAACGCTGCTCTGAAGCCCTCTGCGTCAGCCTCTCCGCTGCTCAGGAAGGGCCTGCGTCACCCCTGAAGGGCTTATGCTACCCCTGCACTGCCCTGACTAGGCCTGCGTCAGCCCTGTGTGGCTCCTGCTGCCTCTGCATTGCCCTTGTTGAGCTCTAGTTGCACTGCATAGCAGCTGACTACCTTTGCACTGGTATGGAATGTTGCTTCTCTGCCCTCGTTGTACTTTTGGCCTAGGATCAAACCATCCCCCTTGCCAATACTTCCCCTCGCCGCAACTGAAACACTTCTGAAATTATTAGCAAACCACGCCTTAGAATCTTAGCTTAGGTTCAATGCTCTGCCAATGTTTGTGTTCTCCAACTAACCCCAAGCCCTTCTCATATACTTTTCTCATTGAAACATCAACAGTCGTGATCCAATCTCTAATCGACGACTAAGATTAGAAGTTGCTTGATCCGCGTCACTTAAGTCATTCTCATCACATGTTTAATTTAATTAAATTTAACATTTTAATTTTCCTAAGTTAGATTTAGAGTCCTTAATTAAAAATATTAATTAACTAAATATCTCTTAAACCATATGGAATTATTCAAAACGCTTTCTGAGTCTTGGAGATCTCATGTACTCCAGCTCCTCCACAAAATTTGGGAGCTAGAGTACGTCTGATTCTACCCCAAAATCTCAACACTCCCTCTTAGCGAGGAATGTGCTCTAGCACTATACTTCACCCTGAAGTATTGCTCTAATCTCTGGCATCGGTCTCCGTGCTTATGCTTGAACTGTTGCATGGCCACCCCTCATAACTGCGTTGTTGCAATTCTCTATACTGTTATCCATGACTCTGACACCGTCACTGCTACATACGTACTTGCAGCTCCCTCTCAAATTTATGCATCGTGCTACCAACTTTTGCACTGCAACTCAGTTGCTGAGAGTAAGCAATTGAAGGACACCTGCCACATGACAGACAAGTCAGTCGGGTTGCAACTCATCATTGAAGCTCCATAGGTTGCTGCTCTGCGTTGTCCTCCTGAAGCCACTGCATTGCTGCAGCTATTCATTGCATAAGCAAGCCTCCTTTGCGTTTCTATTGCATTTGCACTACATTGCTCCCTCTCCGCCGTATCAGCCTCTACCTTTGCTTCATCTATGGTCTTTGCACCCATTTCTCCAGTCATTCCTTGCTACTGTCTTAAGGCTTCTGTAGCACGGATGTGATCCAAGAGTTTGGCTACTCAAGGATCTCACCAGCACTTTGTAGCTACTCTATTGTTCAATATCGCCCCACCTTTGTGGTTCATGAGCGCTCATGGCTACGTCATTGTCGAAGCCATCATCTGCTACCACAACCTTGGAACTAGAAGCTTCCTTGTACTTCTTCCTTTGAGGATAATTGCTGGAGAAGTGTCCAAGTTCACCATATTGGAAACATTTGATCTTAGATAGATCATGCTTCTTTTTCCCTTGTTGCTTCTTAGATGTCAGGGCTGCATCTTCCTCTTCCTCCTTCTTCACATTGCTCGATCTGGTGCTCGTCTGCCTCTTAGTTATTCGGCATATCTCCTCTTGTCAAAGGATAGCCCACATATCATACCAGTTTGGAAGGTCCACTCTACCCAAAATTCTTTAGACAAATGTTTCCCAGTCTTGTGTGACTGCATTTAGAGCATTCTTCACCATGACATAATCCTCCACCTGGACCCCCATGGTAGTTAGTTGATCCCGGATCGATTGCAACCTGAAGAGGAAAGGATCGATTTCCTCTCCCTTGAACATCATAAATAACCTCAATTGGTTCTCGAGAAGCATCTTTCTTTGGATAGATTTCCCTTGATACAGTGTGGCTAAAACTTTCCACATCTTATTAGCCGTATTCTTCTTGGTTATGTGTGGTACCACATGATATTTAGCCTCATCCATGATGAAGCGCTTGGCATGTGTCGCTACTTCATTATGCTTTTCCAAGAGAAGAGCATATGTTGGTGTAGCCAAGACTTTTTCTACATGATCCCTCAAGTCGTATGCCTCCAGGACTATCAGGATTTTGGCCTTCTAGATATAAAAGTTTGACAAGTCGTCCAACCTCTCCTGATCACATAGTCCGTGTGGCGCCATCTGCTCATAAATCTACCAGAACAGATCTTCCTTTCCCCACTTCTGCTTCTAGAAACTCGGATATAGGGTCCTTGGAGAGAAAGTCACCCTCTGCTCTTTCTGACAATTAACTTCCTCCTTGGAAATTTTCTGAACACAATGAATCATCTCCCTTCGATTACCCTATGATCGATCCTCAGATTTCTTTTGGCAATGAAATCTGTTGAGAAGTTGTTCTACTCCCGCTCTTTGTCAACTTAGCTTAGGCACGATTCTGCACCGGCATAATCTCCACCCCACCAACAACTACTGAAGATTTGAAGCCTTACTTCCGGAACACGGCAAATATGCACAACACTCGAAACTGGACTACGTCACCCTGTCTAGCCTCTGCGTGAGCAGACTGGCTCAGTGCAGCCCGCTCCTGCGTCCCTCTGGAAGGCACTGCGTTGTCTCTGCATCACCTAGATGGGACTGCGCTGCGCTCTGCATGGATCTTGCTACCTCTGTGTCCTTCTAGTTCTGTGTTGCCCTCTCTGGATTCTCTACAACACAAATTTCTTCAGTCGATTTGCTGGAGATCCAGCTTGATCTGCAATCGCTCTAATACCATGTGAAAATTTCTTAACCTAAGAAATATTGTTGTTAATTCTCGATTTACTTCTCCTACTTGATTAAATCCACAAGTTATTAATTTGAATATTCAGAATTAACATCAAAGTAAATACATATAACAACCTACACATATATATCAATGACTGAATAACATTCTCATAGACAAAGTGACACACATATTTTCTAGACAAATGTACCCGGAAAAAACCCAATACGGGAAAACTAGTGCAGCTAGCTCTGGAGGGTTTTCATTATTATGCAGAATCTAAGTACAACAATCATGGGCACCAAAAATGGTTCACCTAACAAAGAAATAAAATGGTAGTAATACCTTTATCCTCAGAGACAGAAAAATATGGTTGATTCACACCCTCAAACGAGATTTACAGAACTCAGCCCTTTCTAGCCCTCTGGAAACCCCAACTCTTCTCCAAATCCTTCTGCGTTAGTCTGACTAGTATGCATCATCCTCTGCGCTGCTCAGGAAGGGCCTGTGTCACCCCTGAAGGGCTTACGCTTCCCTGACTGGGTCTGCATCACCCCTACATGGCTCCTGTTGCCACTACGTTGCCCCTGTTGGGCTCTGGCTGGATTGCGTAGCGCCTGACTGCCTCTGCGCTAGTCTAGAATGCTACTTCTATGCCCTCGTTGTACTCTTGGCATGGGATCAAACCATCCCCCTCTCCAATATTTCCCCTCGCTGCAACTGAAACACTGAAATTCTTAGCAAACCACGCCCTAGAATCTCAGCTTAGCTTCAGTGCTCCATCAATGTGTGTGTTCTCCAACCGACCCCAAGCCCTTCTCTTATTCTTTTCTCATTGAAACATCAACGGTCATTATCTAATCTCCAATCGACGGCTAAGATTAGAAGTTGTTTGATCTACGTCACTTAAGTCATTCTCATCACATGTTTAATTTAATTAACTTTAATCTTTTAATTTTCCTAAGTTAGGCTTAGGGTCCTTAATTAGAAATATTAATTAATTAAATACCTTTTAAACCGGATGGAATTATTCAAAATTCTTTTTGGTCTTGGAGATCTAATTTACTCCAACTCCTCCACAAAATTTGGGAGCTAGAGCACTTCCGATGCTACCCCAAAATCTCAACAGGATTATCATAAATCCTGATGGAAACATTGAAGATAGGTATGCCTGGAGTATAGGCCAGAAAACTAACAACCAAGCTAAGGCTTGAGGACTTTTCTTTGGCATGAACTTATCGATCAACAAAGGTATAAAGAGGATCCAAATCTTAGGAGACTCCATGATTATAATAAACCACATCTGAAATAACACCCTTGCTAATAACACTGTGCTAAACCATGTCATAAAGAGAAATCAAAGTTTGATCCCTCTTCTGGAGGAAGTGAAATTCTACCACATCCTAAGGGGAAACAACAAAGAGGCAGATGAGCAAGCTAATGTGGCTTAAAAAATTAAAGAAGAAGCTACGAAGGTGAATGGGATTGAAGGCCACCTATACATTCCTTAAACATGATCCAGAATCCTAAGGCAAAGAAATATTCCAGTCACACAAATGGGAATATGGACAGTCCCTTTGGTCCGTTGAATAGGTTTAATTGTCCTATAATCCATGTTTCCTTGCTATCTTTGGATCCCTCCTGCCACCCCCCCCTCTCCTTGGCCCTCTCCCCCTTCCCCTCCCCTTGGAATTTTGGTCCTTCCCTTGGTATCCTCGTAGGCTCCCCTCCCTTCTCCCTATCCCCTTTTTTCCCCTCATTCCCCCTCCCCTCTCCCTTTCCCTCATTCACCCCTCACCCCTCTCCCTTTCCTTCTTTCCCCCTCCCCCCTTCCCCACCTTTACTCCTCCATGTTGGCTCGTCATTCTCCCTCTCCCATCCTTCAACAAGTGGCCATCCCTCGCCCGTCCCTTGAATTTATTTATTTTGGCTAGTCTTGTCGATCTTAATTGCACTTGCCTCTCCCTCGGCTCTTGTGGAAAGCCATATATTGAACTCAATCGAGTTAGTGGCGTTATGCAGCTCGACAGCCTGCCACTTGGTCACTGCATAATCCTGGGCATGTGGTTTTTCTTCCCCTCGCTCAATTCTGATTACAATCATCGGCAATTTGGTACCTAGTTCGTGGGATTGGGGAAGTCGTGGGGGAAGCATTTACTCCTCGGGCCCTGGAACAAGCAGAATAATCGTGGGAATATGGTGGTGATGGAGTCCAGTGAATCAGATCGATTTAAGGAAATGATGGATCAACATTGGGATTCCAGTACCACAGGTACCATGACGTCACCTCTCTTTCACAAGAGTACTGTTGATGGATATTTAAGGAATAACGGTTTGTGTATCTTCAGAAAGCCCAAATTCAGGGTAATGGAGGTTGTCTCGGTGTTGCCCTTGTGTTTGCGGCAAAGAATCAAGAGGAACGGTATCGGTCTGAGAAAGGGAAGGGTTGGTTGATCGAAATCATGATTGGGGGAAAAAAATTTTCAAAGATTCAAAGTGCTCAGAATCGCACCAAACTAGAACGATCGGGTCGACCCCATCATCAGGAATCCAGTGCAATTCGTTTCACTCAAAACAGACTCTGTATGTGAAAGTTAGAGCTTGTTGGTCGTTGTGCCAAACAAACAAATTTTTTAAAAGGGGGTCAAACAGGGTCAAAGGCCAAAAAATTGGGTATTTCTATGGCCCAATGACAGGATTACAAGTGTCTAAGTGTGGTTGGTTGTGATTTGTTGCAATTTAATTGGTTTTTCATGAACCAATGGGGAGCTAACATGTGGTTAGCCCGGAGGCCGCCACATGCCCCCCCCCCCCAAAAAAAAGGCCGAATGTTGGGTTAATTGTAAAGTCGATTTTTTTTTATCGTATGGTCAAATTTGAATTTTACTATATGGTGGTCGAATTGTATTTTGGAGCAAAAATTTTTGGCGTAGGTCTAGGTCAAACCCGCGACCTCCCCCACACAACTCATATTGCTTACCACTACATCTGCACCAAGGAACTTAACCCTTATGGCAACTGAAATGTATTTGAAGTTTGTAAAGGATTTGGGCGGGGGTTTAAAGGGCCAACCCTTGGTCCACGAGACCACGCCCCAAAAAAAAAAGTGGGGCTTAATACTAATGGCTCGTATTAAAGTTTAAACATGGATTATTAACCCATAATCCCAAATTAGCGCTAATCCGAATTTTAAAACGGATTTTTGTTAATCAGGCTTAGCGCGCTAATTAATGCCCCTAAACCCGCACTTAAAAATTAGTTAATCCATAGTTAAATTAGCAGAAATTTGGTGGAGTCCAACATTTTCGGTGGAGCTCCAATTTTGGCGGGCTTAACTGGAGATGTTCCAGTTTTAGTGGAGTTTTTCTAGGAAATATTGAGGAAGCCATATCTTTGGTATATTTCAACCAATTTTGGCTCAAGAAGAGTCATTCCTAGATGATTTGGATGCTATGAGCATGATGGTGCAGGTTGCAGAGGTGTTGGATCACTTATGTAAGTGATTTTTCCACTTTGAATATTAAAGAAACCCAGGGCCACCAGGAGAGGAGGACATGCCTAGATCAGCTGAAGACCGTTTGAAGAGTTTGTAGAGTCTATTTTGAGGTTTTTTGGTCTTCTAAATCCAATGGAGCAGGTTGCAAAAACATTGGAGCACTATAGGTTCATGTAATCATATAATTGACCATTAATCCAAAGAGGGCTTAGCCAGTTGAAGCAGGTCCATGGAGATGTAGCCTAGGAGGGGTGAGCTCCGTTATCAGCTATTGTGTAATGTGTTTGTTGTGTGTTATTTCTCTGCAATTTACTTGATGTACATGCGCTTTTAACAACTAATTAACTCATGAATTTATCATTAAAAAACATCAAACTTGACACATAAACACCTCACATAACTAGCTAATTTGAGACGGTCCTAAACACATTTATTTAACTGTTGAGGGAGCTAGCACAACAAAACTAGTTTGCCCATATTCAGATCAAGTTGGTATCAGAGCACAATTTAGTTGATTTTAGCCAAGGTTAGCTAGAAGAATTAGGTATTTGTTGTGTATTGTGCAAGGATAATTTAACTATGTGCTAATTTATGTGTGTGAAGAGAAGGTCAAATTGAGAGCTCAGTTCTCAAATCACAACAAAGAAGCTTTGTATGCATTGCAAGTGTGATGGCAGCGTCATCAAGAATTGTTACTAGTCAGTCTTCCTTAGCAAAACTCTTTGATAAAGAGATGTTGCAGAAGCTCTACATCATGAATGATATGGTGCAAGAGATGTATGAAGATAAGAGGGAGAGCATTATACTTAGAGTGGTTTATTTCCATGAAGGAGGAGAAGCAAGAGCTTCTTGAAATGATGCATAAGATAGATACTCAACTCCATATTGCAAAGGAAGCCCTAGCAAAGATGCATGAGATGGAGACTCGGCTCCATGATGCCAAGGAAACCTTATCCAAGCATGTGCTTGAACAAGAGGTATGCAATTCAATTTTATCTTCAATTTCCTCTCAAGATGAATGTGTCAGTTCTTTTGAAAGACACAGTAGAGGAATAGGGTCCAAATTATTGATGAAAATGGGATATGAAGGTAAAGGGTTAGGAAAACATGCACAAGGCATAGTGGAGCCAATTGTTGTTGAGGAAAGGCCTAAGTGTTTGGGTCTTGGTTATGGACAACATGATGGAGAATGCTCCAAATCTAAGGATGCACATGAAGGTGTTCCAAGAAGGACATTCCTTACATGCTCATTACCTCAAGCTTGTGAAGATTGTTTTCATGAAGAATGCAAAAGTTTTACACCCACTTTGAAAGAAGGTGCTCTTAAGCATGCAGCTAATGAGAATGGAAAACAAGAGGATGCTCAAATCTCTAAATTCATCGAAGCCATTGTTGGTTTTCCGAAGAGAGCCACTACCTCATCAAATTCACCTCCCTAAGAAGGCAACAAAGGTGAATGTGCAATGTATAAATCTGCCATTAATCAAGTTGCTTTTGATTATAATAAACATGGAAAATTCTCACATAAGATTTGGAGAAAGTTTGCATGTTCCTTTTGTGGTTTGAATAACCATAATGTTTCGAGGTGTTGGAAGAAGATATCCATGCATAGGAAAATTTTAAAGCAAAGGAGGCAGAAAGCCAAACGTCCATTGGACAAAGAAAACCATGTTGAAAAGAAGATGCAATTGTTTTGCACTCATTGTCATAAGCAGGGTCATCTTGTAGACAAGTGTTGTACTTTGTATCCAATAAGTCATCTACGACATTTGAAGAAGGTAGAAATAGATCTTGACAAGAATGGAAAAGAGGATCCCATAATCAATTCAGGATGATTCACATGATGAAGTGCAGCTAAAAGAAGCGCCATTGAAATGGTTTGGTAAGAGATGGTTAGATTTCTTATCCAATTAAGGCCCTGCATGTCTTTTGATGATTGATACATTTCTTTGCCAATTTAATGCATGTTGCATGTTTACGCCAAGAAGGTGTTTGAAAGGGAGAAGAATTGTCAAGTTATTGTAAAAAGCATGTGCAATACTTTAGTTTGACTTGAGAGTCAGTTGTTTGAAGAGGCATGTGTTTTCAACTTGTGTTTGGTCGATGGTTTGTACACCGATATGTAAGAGTACATGGCGATGTTCACATGATGTGACATTTGTTGCTTTGAAGGAGCAAAAGGAAGAGGTCTTCAAGCTATGTTTTTTGCATGATGTGTTTTTCAAGATTAATGTTTTTGCTTGTGACAAGATGTCGCAGGATTTTGGAAGGTCCACTCTTGAGTGAGAGGCTCATGATTAGCTTTCATTCTCAAATCATGACATGAGCAACATGTTAAACTAGAAGATGATGGAATTAAGAAGCAAAAAGTGGACAAGATGCCAAAAAGTTTGCAGCCATTGTAGACCATTTGATGTGTTGACGCCAAGAAGTGAAAGAGATGGAAAATGCATTCTTCCAGTTGTGGAATTTGGAAACATGGAGGTAAAAAGAATGGTAATTTATTTTCTTGTTATTACTTATGTTGGAACTCATTGTTGTATTTCACTTAAATGGGCTTAACTTGGGAAAGTGGATTCCAAGGAGAAGCTTTCATCAAATGCATGTTTGCGCAAATGAGGAACATGATTCTCAGTGGGAAGGCCATTAGACAATTTTCCAAGCACCAAGAGATCACTTTGGTACATCAAGGTGTTTTATGACTCAGCAACCAACCAACAAGTGTTGTATTGGGTCAACAACAAAAGGAGTACATAGGTTGAAGCGCCAAGCCATTTGCAAGGCAAGGCATGTCAGTGAACCCAAGTGGTTGTCATGGAGATTTTTCTGAGTAGAATCAAGATGATAGAACTTGGGAAAGAGAATATTATTCAACTCTTATCATATAAGCAACTTTTGTGGGTCCAAAAGCCTGCCAGTGGGAAGGAGTGATCAAAATCTTGATTGGGGGCAAGAATTTTCCAAAAATTCAAAGTGCTCAGAATCACACCAAACTAGAATTACTAGATCAGGCCTGTCGCCAGGAATCCAGTGCAATTTGTTTCACTCAAAACAGACTCTGTATGTGAAAGTTAGAGCATGTTGATCGTCGAGCCAAACAGGCGAATTTAAAAAAAAAGGTCAAACAGGGTCAAAGGCCAAAAATTTGGATATTTCTCCGACCCAATGATAGGATGAAAAGTGTTGAAGTGTGGTTGGTTGTGACTTGTTTTAATTTAATTTGTTTTTGATGAACCAATGGGGAGCTGACACGTGGCTAGCCCGGAGGTCGCCACGTGCCCCCCCCGCCCCCCCTCCAAAGGTCGAATGTTGGGTTAAGTGTAAGGGTTTTTTTTTTTTTTTTTATAAATTAAATCATATGGTCAAATTCGTATTTTATTATATGGTGGTCAAATTATAATTTGGAGCAAAATTTTTGGGTGGAGGTCAAGGTCGAACCCCCGTCCTCCCCCACACAACTCACTGCATCCACACCAAAGAACTTAACCCATATGGCAACCGAAAAGTATTTGAAGTTTGTAAAGGATTTTGGCAGGGGTTTAAAAGGCCAGCCCCGAGGGGCCAGCTCTTGGTCCACGGGACCACGCCCCAAAACTAAAGGCGGGGCTTTTTACTAATGGCGTGTATTAAAGTTTAAACATGGATAATTAACCTATAGTTCCAGATTAGCACTAATCCAAATTTTAAAACAAATTTTTGTTAACCGCGCTTAGTGCTAATTAATGCACCTAAACCTGCACTTAACAATTAGTTAATCCGCAGTTAACTTGGTGGAAAGTTGGCGGAGTCTGCCATTTTCGGCGAAACTCCAATTTTGGCAAGCTTAACTGGAGATGTTCCAGTTTTAGTGGAGTTTTTCTAGGAAATATTGAGGAAGCCATAAATTTGGCATATTTTGACCAATTTTGCCTCAAGAAGAGTCATTCCTAGATGATTTTGATGCTATTAGCATTATTTTTCAGGTTGCAGAGGTGTTGGAGCACTTATGTAAGTGATTTTCCCACTTTGAATATTAAAGAAACCCAGGGCCACGAGGAGAGGAGGTCATGCCTGGATTAGCTAAAGACCATTTATAGAGTTTCAAGAGTCTATTTTGAGCTTTTGGGTCTTCTGAATCCAATGGAGCAGGTTGAAAATCCATTGGAGCACTTTAGGTTCATGCAATCAAAGAATTGACCATTAATCCAAAGAGGGCCTAGCTAGTTGAAGCAAGTCCATGGAGATGTAGCCTAGGAGGGGTGAACTCCGTTATCAGCTATTGTGTAATGTTTTTGTTGTGTGTTATTTATCTGCAATTTACTTGTTGTACATGTGTTTTTAACAACTAATTAACTCATGATTTTTTCATTAAAAAACACAAAACTTGACACATTAACCCCTCACATAACTAGCTAATTTGAGACGATCCTAAACATATTTATTTAATTGTTGAGGGAGCTAGCACAACATAACTAGTCTGCCCATATTCAGATCATTGGTGAGCCAAAGGGCTAGCTGGTGGTGCTCTTGGGGTCTTGGCTTCTTGGAGGCCTTTGGGTTCTCTCGGCAGATACTAGAACCTGGGGAATTAGTGTGCAAGGTCTGAGTTTTAGTCTGTCTGTGGGGTTTGAGGCAGTTTCAAATTGCCTTTGCACTAGCCTGGGTGTCAGTGTTTTTTATTTCTGGAGTTTCAGGGCTTATAGGAATTTAGGTATTATTTGGGCTCCAATAATTGTGATTTTTGAAGTAGTGAATTACCTGTTTGTGGATTTTGTGAGCCTGGTGACTTTCCTGTGTACTAGTTCCTTTGTTTACTTTGTGTACTTATGTTGTTTCGGGTCTCTTTGTAGGTCAAGGGGTTTGGGTTTCCTGGAGTCTATGTCTGGGTCTAAGTATCCTGTGATTGACATGATGAGCGGGAATGTGAGTTATTCTTATGAGAGTATTGGTTCGAGCTCTTGGGGCCTTCGCGGGCCCAGTACCGGAAGTGGAAGTGCCAACTGGACTCATGGTTCTAGGAGCAGCAAATCGAATTGTGATACTTGGAACATGGAGAATTCTGAAATGGAATTACAATGCTACAGATGTGCGTGCACCAGCACCACAAGGATGCTATCGAGATCAAGGAACGACAACTAGAAGAAAAGGAGAAAATTTGAAGGCTTGAAGACGAGGTGGAAGACCTCAGACTAGAAATAGAAGGGCTGAAATTCAAACTTGTAGACAACAACAAGAAGGAGGAGGAGGAGGTGCCAAATTCGTTGGAAATCAATTCCCCAGCCCCAATGGAAGAATAATCTACTCTGGCACCTACAAATTTTGTTTTATGTCTAAACACACTTTTATATATCTGTTACAGCAGTTTTTTGAGGTCTATAGTAGTTATGATTAAGAGAGGGTTACCATGATTGGTTACCCATCCCATATGGTAGGGTTGAGGATGGGTTGTAGTAGGAAGATTAAGTTTAGAAACCAATGTTTGGGTTACAAGATTATGTTTCCATCCATCATTAATAATCAATTGGGCTACGTGATGTTTGATTTGGTAGGTATGTCAAAAGAGAGGGGAAGTAGTAGGTGTTGAAGAGGTAGGATTTATTGTGAGATTAGTATTGGGAGTGTAAGGGTGATCTAGTGCAAGGGAATTTGATTCTAGGGTGAATAATTATTGGTGCAGGGAAATAGTAAAGTATTAGCCTATTTATGAACTTTCAAGGTGCAAAAATATGTGATGTCAAGTGAGGTGGAAAGTGTGGAATATAGTGTTGCATGGGGGAAAAGAGGGGGTGCAGGGGTAAGGGTAGAAGGCATTAGTTTTTAAAGAGACTAGAAGGGATACTTGGAGGAATTTATCCTTTCCACAAAAAGGCATGCTTGAAATCTTCATTAAGAGTGATGCTTGTAAACAATAGAAAACTATGTCATACAAAAGAGAATAAACCAATAAAATTTCATAATAATTACTTCTTCAAAGTCAATGATCTAGAGCTAAAGTTGAAGATTGGAAAAGATCTTAATGAATTGTTGCACTTTCTACCCAAATGGTTGTTTCTATTGCAACTAGTGTACAAGGATATCCTCACGATACGTAGGAGGATCGAAACAACCACAAAAAAAAAATGCGAATGCAATCCAGGGAACATAGACATGTTCATTTAATTCAACCACTAAAGTGAAGCTAATTTATGATTTTGTTCCAATTTATAGAGTCTAGATATACTGATGCCAATAGTTGAGTGTTAAACCTTTTAGATTTTTCATTGCATATGTTAATTTCTTGGCTTCAATAAGTGTTGGATGGGTGGCTGTAAATATTGTTGTCATTGATGTCAAAGGTAGGGAGAGACTATAGATGTCCAGAATAAATATTACAAGATGAAGATTGTTAGAAATATTGTTTGGATACCTAGTTTTTTTTATATCCAGTTTGGATACCCTGTAGTTGAAGGTATTTTTACTCTAAATACCTAGCTCAAATGAGAGATTGAGGATATGTGGTTGAAAATTTTATTTTGAGCCCTTTACCATGGTATATGGAACTCCCTCTAACTCCATAGGACTGAGGAGATATGAAATATTCTCTTAGGTCAACCTAGCTAGAAGTTATAGGTCTACCCAACCAATTTTACAAGTCAGCCCCATAAGTGAACATAGAAACATTAAAAATAAAGGATAGATGAGTGCTTTTGAATATAATCCAAGCAATAAGATATCTGAGCTGCACTAGAGAAGTTGGAGAATACTCTTGGGGTTTTAAAGGTGGAGTAAAGATGTGATTTGTGGAGTGAATGAGTCATCTTGGCATTTTTCTCTATAAATTTTATTCTTGTATGTTTCAAGTAGTGAAATTTTGAGGACATGGAGGAGAGATCTTCATGTATTTGTGAAAATACATTGGTTTTTTATACTTTATGAGATATTACCTATGGAATTTAGGATTTATTAATGGTATTGAAATCAAATCTAAACAAGTTTGTCATTTTCACTACAACTTATTTTCTCAGAAGTTTTAGAGATTGAATTTTTTAGAGACCTATGGAGACATATAGCAATACCTCACGTGAAAGAATCATAGTTTGGTTTGCTATCATTTTGGAGATATGGCTTGTGGAATTTAAGATTTATGAATGATTTTGAAATCAATTTCAAACAGGTCAACTTGGAACGTTTGTTGTAACTTCTTTTTTGGGACATTCTAAACTCTAAAATTTTCAAATATCTTAGGAGACATACATAAATGCCTCAAATAAAAAATTTAGAAACATATTTGTAAAATTGGATATGTGGCATAGTGTACAAGTTCATTCTTGGGAAGAGGCTGAAAATAACAAGTTTTAGGAGAAGAAACCCTAGTAAGGAAAAATCAACAAGCATATTTTACGAAGGTAGAAGCAGCTAATAAACCTTGTGAAGACAAAATTAGCAAGCATACACAATGAAGTAGGTTAGTGCCTCCAAATATTTGCAATAGTGGGGATTGGTGTCTCCAATAGATTGGTGGTTACAAATATTTACAACAGTGGATATTGATGTCTCTAGTATCTTGGTGCCTATAGATATATGCAATAATGGGGATTGGTGTCTCCAATAAGTTGGTTCTTACTCATAAAAAGAATTTTTATGGTTTTATCCTGAAAGATTTTCCACATCAATCTTGTGTTCCATGTGTTGTAGCTGATAGATCTCATATGTGATTGTTTTATTGTTGTTCATGAATGTTTAAATAAGTAAAAAATGTCTTATATTGATGGAGATTGTTGGAAATATTTTTTGTATGCCTATTTTTTTATTATATATATATATATATATATCTATATATATGTATGTGTGTGTGTGTTTTCTTTTGGAATGTCAGGTTTGGATACCCTATAGTTGAAGGCCTTTTTACTCTAAATGCCTATCTAAAATGGGAGAATAGGATATATGGTTGAGAATTTTATTTTGAGGCCTTTCACGTGGTATATGGAACTCCCTCTAGCTCCGTAGGAATGAGGAGATATGAAGGATTTTTTTAGGTCAACCTAGCCATAAAGTATAGGTCAACCCAACTAGTTTTACAAGTCGACCCCATAGGTGAATGTAGAAACATTATAAATAAAGGATATATGAGTGCATTTGAATATAATCCAAGCAAGAAGAGATATAAGGCGTGCAAGAGAAGTCAGGGAATACTCTTGGGGTTTTAAAGGTGGAGAACAAATGTGATTTTTGGAGTGAGTGATTCATCTTTGCATTTTCGCTATAAATTTTCTTCTTGGATGTTTCAAGCAGAAAATTTTTTAGGACATGGAGTACAGATCTTCATGTACACGTGATAAAAATTCTATGGGTTGGTTTGCTATAATTCATGAGATATGCCTTATGGAAGTTGGGATTTATAAATGGTCCTGAAACCAATTTTAAACAAGTCAGTTTGGAATTTTCACTACAACTTATTTTCTAGGAAGTTTTAGACTGTGAAATTTTTAGAGACCTATGGAGACATATACTAGTACCTTAGATAAAAAATTCATACTTTTCTTTGCTATCATTTTGGATATATTCCTTATGGAAGTTAAGATTTATGAATGATCCCGAAATCAATTTCAAACATGTTAGCATGGAAATTTTGTTGTGACTTATTTTTGGGACTTTATAGACTCTATTTTTTTTAGATATCTTAGGAGACATGTATAAGTGCCTCAAGTAAAAAATTTAGAATTAGTTTTGTAAAATTGGATATGTACCATAATGTACAAGTTCATTCTTGGGAAGATACCAAAAATAACAAATTTTGGGAGAAGAAAACCTCGTAAAGGAAAACACAACAAGCAAAACTAATGAAGGTAGAAGTAGCTAACATTAAAGCTAGTAAAGGTAGAAGTAGTAAGCAAACTCAGTGAAGTAGGTTATTACCTACAAATATTTGCAGCAGTGGGGATTGATGTATCCAATAGGTTGGTGCATACATATATTTACAACAATTGGAATAGGTGTCACTAGTAGCTTGGTTCCTACAAATATTTGTATCCGTGGGGATTGGTGTCTCCAATAGGTTGGTGTCTTTTGGGTAATTTAATTGTGAGTTAAATTAATTTCATTAAAATGTTAATCCAATTTTGTACACTTACGAATTACACTACACTATATGTGCTAGGTGTTTAACTTTTCATTTTTAATGTTTAGGAGGGTTTTATTATATTGGAAAACAATAAATTATTAAAAGATGCAACACTTATTCTAAGAAGTGCAATGAAATCCTACTAATGTGATGAATTATAAGCAAGGCATGCACACATTTAGTGAAAAAATTAACCACTCCAATTCTACGAAAGCAATAAATTTCTATTCTAGGAAAGCAATGAAATGGTTTATACTATGAAAAATTTCAAATTCTATTATATGAAGAGTAAAAACATTGCATTATCTGAAAGATTTGAAATATTAATTTAAAGAAGATAAAGAAATTTTATTCTACAAAAGCAATCAACCTCTGATTTATGGAAGATAAACGCATATTATATTCTATGGAAAATAAAAGACAGGTTATACTATCAAATGTAAAGGTAGACTATATTTAATTGCAAGAAATTGACAGAATAACAAAGGAAGAAAGTAAATGGAAATAATTGGGTGTGCGTATGCAAACTTAGAAATCATTCTTTTTTGAAACCATGATGCATCTATTATGTTGTGCAAGAACTTTTAACCTATATATAAATCTAAGACTAATAATGATTGCAAAAATGAAGAGCTAGTAGAAAAAAGAAATGGAAAATGTTTTGTAGTTTTTGAGGCTCTATTCAAGAGTTTGATGTCTTCAAGAAACAACTGAAACAAGTGAGTGAAATCCTATAAAGTGTAATGGTAAGAAACAGGGCATAAAAATAGAGTATTGAAATCAACGAAAGATAAAATAAAAAGAAATTAAATCACACACATATGCAATAGGGGGCCTTCCTACTTAAGCATGGTATCTAGACTACTGAGAAACTCGGTGATCAAGTATGAACTCTTCCCATTAAGGCACAATCATTACAGTAGGTAAATTCTATTAATAGAACAATGTGTAAATAATCAATAATGCCAACATTAACGAACAAAAATAACAATATCTGGATGATTTCTTTGTTTCTCAGTGAAGCATCTATATAATGTTTTTACAATAACAACCTTGATAAAATGAATGTTATAAACTAGATCGGTGAATGAAAACTTGGTCTTTAAATTCTATTGAAACTCTAATTTCTATGATTTATTATCAAGGAAACGAATCATAGAAATGTTTAACATTAGACACATCATCATTTTATTGATCTTTCATTCCTTGAAGATTTATCATGCTCCTTTGATTTTTTGATCTGGTGCCAAGTATTCTAAAGGTACGGTTCATGCACCATCTCACAATTACCCAAAGGTTTGACTTCGCCATTGCGATCGACTGGTGAACTTCTGGTTGCGCCCAATAGGTGGAAAACCGTGTAGGCATGATTTGGTAACTAACCATATGCTCGTGTTGATGTGTCCTCCATGGGGTATACCTGAACCTCAGAATCAACTATAGAATATTGATAAGGCTGCAGAATGTGTTAATTTATGTAACTCATGCAAATTGAGACAAATTTATAAAGTAAAACTCATAGAATGAAGAAAATATTGGACTTTTACCTTATTGCATCTCATGTAGCTCTTGATGGCTAATTATTCAAAGTACAATAGTGATTTAGTGTAAGTATGAGTGAGTTATAAGGAAAATGGGTGAAAATACAGGTAATAAGCTGTCAAAAAGGATGTTATTTCTTTTATTCAACAATTCCCCCATGCTTAGGGTGTTGCATGTTCGCATGCATGTAGCAAAAATTCAAAATTTATGACAATATGAACTTCAAAGAACAATATCAAAGGCTTGGA
Source organism: Pinus albicaulis (assembly GCA_034641835.2). NCBI lineage: Eukaryota > Viridiplantae > Streptophyta > Pinopsida > Pinales > Pinaceae > Pinus > Pinus albicaulis. The sequence goes on from CM076580.1 coordinate 611,805,477, forward strand.
TTAGGATATCCAAGTTACTCTGAGCATCTTTCCTCTTCATAACAATTAACAATCTAGGAGTTTTCATTAGCATCCTCACTTTTAATCCTTTGACTTTATGCTGAAGCATTTTGTTGACCCTCTTGAGTTTTAGGTTCTTATGATGCCAATAATACATGTGTTTAAGTATTCTATAATTTTTTTCTTGGAGCATCTTGTTTTCTCCTTTTACATGTCTTTCTAGTACTTCTAGTTCAACTACCTCTTCTTTCAATGCATTAAAAATGTCTTTTTTTTTCCACCGATAATGGAACATTATCACATTGTACTGGACTATTTGATACTCGAAAATAATTGAATGTATACCTAAAGAGGAGAGAAATTTATTTTACCTTATCTTCAAGTGCTTATTTCTCCAGGGCATCAAAATATTCATATGCTTGTTGTTGAATTTTATCAATCTTTGGAATCTTACTTCAAATACTAATTCCGACTCTAGCTCTTGGATCTCTACAACCTTTGGTGAAAGAATATTGTTTTCCTTCATCATGCTCCTCATGATTATTCTATATTTATTTTCATGCCCTGGTTCTTTTCTTCTCTGCGAATTTTTCCTTTTGACACTCTTCTTCTCAGGTTTATAGAAAACAATGGTGCTCAACTTATTCACTTTTTAATATTTCTTAACTACTTTGGCCATGTTTGGTTCATTTTTCTTTTGTTCCTTGACACTTTTCTTCCTCTTAGGTAGCCCTTTTGATGGTTTTGATAGGATAATTGGAAAATTTGAAATTTCTTCTACTTCACACATGTTTTGATTTTCATTCAATGGACCCTCTAGTATGGTGATTTCCTTTGTCTCTGTAATTATAATAGCCTATGCCTCTAGAACTTATTGTGTTTATTTTTTTGTGTTTTCACTTTGAGGGTTATGTTTTGGTGAAACCCTATCCCTTCTCATCTTTCTTCTTGGAACTATTTCTTCCTCTAACACTTCAATAAAATGATTTTTGACTATAAAATATCTCCATTTTTCCTTCCTAGCTTTCAACTTTTCTTGAACAAGAACTTTTACCAGCTTGAAATGCTATATGACTCTATCAATGTTGTTGGAGTTCCTCTAGATGTTTAAGGCCATTTTTATCAGGCTATTGAGCAAATAGTAAGACATATTTAATTCCTCCCCCTTTTGAAAATGCATTAACAATTGACATGTTAGAATAAGGTAATTCCACACCTGCCTTCACAGGTAATGAATTTTTGCAAGATAAACAACAAATTTCACCATTTTCTCTTAAATTCAGATACAAGAATACCTTTTCTCCATGTCGTCACATCCATATTAATATTTTTCAGTAGGGATTTCCATGACTCATCTCTAAGCTTTTGGCACTTGAACCAATTCTTGTCGGTTCTCAGAAGTCTTGTGAATTCGACTACGAATGATTTCATTATCTTCAACTTGATGTCCCCTATTTTGGCCTCAACTCCATCAAATTCCCTCGCAAATTCCCCAGTGACTTCGATATCATGTCCCTCAAATTTCTCAAAGAAATTCAACCAATATTCCTTCCTTAACTATATTTTGGCCCTTGGGTATGTAGCTAAAAGCTTCACTTCTTCAGGCTCATGGTGAATTATGACACCCATTGCAATTTTAAAAGTCTACACCTTAGAATTGCTCGTTTAGTATTTGTTACACGGAAGGTCGAGAATGGATCGAATAGTTGGAAGAAATGGTCAAGAAGGGTGGTGGAATATTATGGTGGTGAATGTTATCAAACAAGGATAGCATTGTATGGTGGTAGAAAATTTCATTAGGACTTCCCTATTCATATAATAATTACACATAATCGCTTCAAGTAAGACTTGAAAATTTTGAGATTTTATGTTTCAAGTTTGTGCTCTTTGAATAGGATAGGGATTTTAGGATGTTACGAAATGAGGTGGAATTTGCATTTGTTATGCCATCACTAGGATTTGAGGCTTCTTATAAGCCTATTTGAGCTTTTATTAAAAAATATAAAACAATTCATATATCTGAAAGTATAGAGTTTTGACTCTAGTAAATTGACTAATTGTGCATTGTGTTACATGTCTAGTTACCTCAAATCTAACGCCTTTGAAATTTGATATTTTGTTGGACTGAAGACCAGGCTTCTCTATTGCTTGGAATTGATCATCTATGGAATGTCTTGTTGGCTACATAATGTTATAAATTTTGAAAATATGCTTTAAAATGATTCAAAACAACTTTTTGATGTCGATGTTGTTGGAAAAGACTTATTGAAAGAGAAACAAAGTCTTAAAACCAATTAGTTTGAAGTGAAAAAAATAATTGCAAAAATAAAAGAGAATTCCAAGTTGCCAAGAATCTTGGTTTTCAACTAGGATTTATTGCATAGTTATGCCATCAATGCTAATTTTCATAACTATACATTTTATTTTTAATTTTTTTCTTTCTTTTTGAATAATATGGAAAATAAATCCAATGGAATTAGTTGGTGGAGGAGAATGATCCCCTTTACCACCAATTTCAACTTAGAATTTTTCTTCAAACTTTGAACAAATTCTTCTCTTGGCAAGGGATTATGATATAGTTTTAATGTATGCCAATTAACAAGAAAAATAATCCCTTATTCATTAGTGGTTTTGATTCCTACTTCTCCATTGTCAAAAACATCTTCAATCTCATAAGGTCCTAACCAATGTGTTTGGAATTTCCCTTGAAAATCTTTAAATTTTGAGTCAAAGAGAAGATCCCAATCACTTGGTTTGAACTTTTTGACCTTTATAAAATTGTCATGCCATCTTATCCTCTATTGTTGAATTATAATTATCCTTTGAATGGAATATTGTTTAATATTTTCTAATTCATTTAGTTGTTTCATTCTTTTCTTTTAGGATTCAGAGAGATATAGCCCCAATTTTGTTGTGGTATTGTATATCTCCACTCATAATTAAATAGGAAGTAAAACTTTCTTTCCATAAAAAGCTCATAAGGAGTATGTCCAGTGGTGTTTCTCGACGTGGTCCGGTATGACCAACGTGCTTATGGAAGTTTATTTTCCCAATCTCTCCTATATATATGCACATTCATGGTCAATATGGCTTAAATAACTTTATTTGTGTATTCCACTTATTCATTAGATTATGGATGATATGGAGTGGATTTACGATGCCTAATTTTGTATTGCTCCATGATCTTCTAAACAATCTTGGATGTAAATCGTGCACCCTAATCTATTGAAATTTCTCTTGGTACACCAAAACGAGTGAAAAAATGTAACAACAACATTTTCGATAGAAAAAATTAGTGGTTTAGCCTCTACCCATTTAGTAACATAATCAGTGCAAACAAGAATGTACCTATTTTACTTGGATGGAGGATTAACAGGTTCGATAAAATCTAGATCCCATTTCTCAAAAGGTTCTATTATAACCTATGGTTGTAGATGCATTTCATCGGATTGGACAGGTTTCCCCATCACATCTCTTGACATATTTTGTGGCATCCTTAAAAAGAGAACGCCAATAATATCCCAAAATAAATATTTTGTATGTAGTTCGCTTATCTATAAAATTTCCTCCACAATGTTCATCATGATATGCTTTAAGTATCTCAGGTACCTCATCGTCTCGAATGCATCTTCTAGTGATGAAATTTTCTCCTATTCGATATAGTTCTCCTTCTATCCAAGAATAAGGTGCATTGGATTTGATAACTCTTTGTCTTTCTTTTGTTGGTAGTTGAGGAGGAAATTTCTTGTAACCAAATAATTAGCGATATCTGCAGACCAAAGATATTTAGTAGATATTGCAAAAATATGTTCATGGGAAAAATTATCTACTACAAGTATTATAATATTATCATTTTGCATCCTAGAAATGAAATCAACAACTGTGTTTTACTTTCTTGGGCTATCAAAAGTGGTAATATTAAATTATTATAGTAATAAGAACCATTGAGTACTTTTACCACTAGTTATTGGTTTATTCATAAGATATCTAATAGAGGAATGATCGGTGTGAATAAAAGTATCATATCAAGTACCGTAATGTCTAAAATTTTTGATAACATGAACTGACAATAACTCCTTTTCTGTGGTTGCGTAATTCAACTCTACACGAGTTAAATTTTTGCTTGTATAGTATATTGCATAAGGAGTTAGGCATTTGTGTCCCAATACAAACCCTAAAGTTGTATTTGAGACATCAATATAAATATGAAATGGAAGGGGCAAATTTGTCTGTCTTAAGATAGGCGCCTTATAAATTTTCTGTTTCAATTCAAAATCTTTTTGATAATTAAAATTCTAATGAAATTTAAAATATTTGGTGAGTATTTTAAAAATTGGTGAAGCAATTTTTGTGAAGCTTTTTATAAACCTTCTATAATATCTTGTGAATCCAAGAAAACTTCTTACATACTTTTGACATTAAAATGCCAAAATTTTGGATATGAATTTAACCTTTGTTGAATCCACCTTAATCCAAACACCTGAAACATGATGTTCCAAAACAATATTTTCATTAAAAATCATAAAAAAAATTCATTATTCAATGAAAGATTAGTTTCTTGACTCTTAAAAAAAAAATTTCTAGTATTTTTAAAGCTTCTTCAAAAGTATCCCCATAAGTAGTAAAATCATCACTATATACCTCTACACAATCATGGATCAAGTCAGAAAAAATGCTCAATACTGCCCTTTGAAATGTAGCGAGTACATTACATAATCCAAAAGGAAGTACTATATTAGAATGCATACCCCATGGACATGTGAAAGTTGTGTTATCTTGATCCTAAAGTGATATTATAATTTGATTACATCCATTGAATCCATCAAGAATTTTTTCTTTCTTTCCTCCTAACGTATCTAGAACTTAATCAATGAAAGGTAATGGGAAATGATCTTTTAAAGTTGCGCTTTATTCAATTCTTTGTAATCGATACAAACTCTCCACTTTCCATTTTTATTTGGCACAATAACCAATGGTGAAACCCATTGGTTATCTAAAGTTGGATAAATAAAGTTTACATTAAACAAATTATGCAATTCTTCTTTAACAATTTCCCTCATATTAGGATTCATCCTTCTCTGAAGTTGTCTTACAAGTTTGACATTCTCTTGTATATATGATGCATGCAAGTATTTGGATTGATTCCTTTCATGTTTGTGTATTCCAATGCTAATGCAAAGGAACGTAATTGCAACATCTTAAATAATTTTCTTTTTGAAATTCATCTAGGTTATTATTGATATTTAATATTTTTCCTGGAATAATTTCTAGAAGAGTATTGCCAAAATTTTCTATTGAATTTAATGAGAGCTTGAATTTTTGTGATGAAAATTCTTTAATACTAAAATTTTCTTGAAAACTTTGATCTAATATATGCACACAATAATTTTGTTGAAAATATTGAGAAAAATCACAATTATTCATAAGCTTCATTAATTGATTTTCCTCATCATTCTGTGATATAGTTAAAATTGGCTAAATATATTCATAATCTTCATCAACATATTCAATCCAATCTTCATTTTCCAATTCAGTTATTCCTCTTGTTGGTGTATACAATGTAAAATTTTTCATTGAATTGTCATTAGAAATAATCATGTCACCAGATCTACAAGTAATAAATGCATTGGTAGTGGCTAACCATGACATACTTAGTATCAATGGATGACCTCCTAAATTGGTCTTTAAAGTTAATATCATGAAATCAACTAGATACTCCCATGAAACTAGGGATACGAGTACATCTTCTAATATAGCCTCTAGCTTAATAGCAGACCCTTCGGCTAAATATAATATAAAAGTAGTATATTTAAGATTAGTTAATCTTAATTCATCCATAGTACTTTTGTCATCACATTTAATGTTGCACCTAAGTCAATTAATGTGTTTTGGATTTCAGCATTATTGATGTGGATTTTTACAATCAGACTCCTTGGATCTAAGTATTTTTCAATTGTACTTTTTCCCATCATAAGTTCTACAATTTTTCCAATGAGTTGCACTTTTTGTATTTTTTTATTTTTCTACCAATTTTGTTAATACACAATTCCTTTATTGTTTTTGCAAGGATTGGAATACCCTTTATTGCTTGAATTAAATGGATTTTAATTCAAACATTCTTAAACTCATACAACATGTCATAATTTTGTAAAATCAATTGTTTCTATACAACTCTATCTATTTGTAATATTTATAGAAAAGGGAGGTTTTGTAAGGATATAAAGCGTTACACAGCCAGAGGAGTAGTAGGAGTTAGTATTATTTCATTTTCATCTATTTGGTTAGGAATTTATTCCTTTTGAGGAGTCTCCTCCTCTTCATGACTTTCATCATCTTTATGTTCTTTAATGGCAACATGAGGCTTCTTGGTCCGGATGGATCTAGAAATAGAAGTGACCTTGAAAATAGCTAAAAAATCAAAGTCATTAGATGGAAGTGAAACTAGGACAATATCGTAGTGCTCTTCACCTGATTCCAACGGTGTGAATGACACTCAAATACGAGTTCACATGCTCAAGGCATAGCTGGTCAAAGTTATGGTCAAACTTGGCCAAGTGGCAGTCTTAACGAGGCAACAAATTGGCAGAATCCTGGCGCATGGAATCCGGCCACCAAAACAGGCGAATTTTTCACCTACTTAATTTGTCTAGTGACCGTTATTTTTCGGCAGGAAAAATCGAACGACCTAGTCTTAAAAAAATATAAAATATAAAATATAAAAAAATGGGTCGCGAGTTGCCACCCCCACCACCCCAACAACAATATATATTATATATAGTTCATGGGTGGGTGGGCCTCCCCTGGCAGACCCGCCCAACCCCATCATATCCATATATTAAATATCAAAAAAATACAAAAGGGTTGCGGCTGCGAGTGACCCGGGCCTCATAATAACATGTCATAATTTGGTAAAATCAATTGTTCTATACAAATCTATCTATTTGTAATCTTTCTAGAAAAGGAGGGTTTTGTAAGGATATAAATGGTTACACAACCAAAGGAGTAGTAGGATTTAGTATTATTTCATTGCCATCTATTTGGTTAGGAATTTATTCCTTTTGAGGAGTCTCCTCCTCTTCATGAATTTCGTCCTCTTTATTTTCTTTAATGACAACATGAGGCTTTTTGATCCGGATGGATTCAGAAATAGAAGTGACCTTGAAAATAGTTGAAAAATCAAATTCATCAGATGGAAGTGAAACTATGATAATATCGTAGTGCTCGTCACTTGATTCCAACGGTGTGAATCACACTCAAATCCGAGTTCACATGCTTAAGTTATAGTTGGTCAAAATTCTGGTCAAACTTGGTCAAGTGGCAATATTAACAAGGCAAAAAATTGGCAGACTCCCGACACACGAAATCTAGCCGCCGAAATGGGAAAATTTGTCACCTACTTAATTTGTCCAGTGACTGTTATTTTTCGGCAGGAAAAATCGAACGACCTAGTTTAAAAAAAATTGAAAAAAAATAGAAAAAAATGGGTCGCGGGTCGCCACCCCCACCACCCCAACAACAATATATATTATATATAGTTCATAGGTGGGTGGGCCTCCCCTGGTAGACCCGCCCAACCCCATCGGATCCACATATTAAATATCAAAACAATACAAAAGGGTTGCGGCCGCGGGTGACTCGGGCCTCGCCCAACGACTATACTCCATTTGTTAACACCATCGGGTCTGGCAAGGCTTGAACCTATCCAAAAAACCTGCTTGATCGGCCCCCCGAGCACCCCCCAACCAAATACATTCAAACAATTATCGTGGCATAACCATATACCATAGTTGGTTGGGCGGGGGTTTGAACCGACGACCTCTCCCACTAACTTAAGCCTTGTTTCCAACAGGCCAAACGACCCACATTAAAAGTAACACCGCCACATATTATTTAAAAAATGTCATTTTCCATTCGGCCAGGCCCGACAATGGAGAGCGATGTGAAACTAAGAGCAACAAGGCGCGGTGGAACCCTGAGCGAGAGACTCTACAAGATGCTGAAAATATTCCCTTAGAGGGTCATAGGTGCCATTGTCAGAATTTAACAAATTTATAGTTGATTTTGAACTATTTCATGCCATTAATCCATCCACGTAGTTTGTTTCTCTAGCCAATATTTCCATTTTTAAGCCATCATTCGAATTGGAGGTATAAGGATCATTTTTTTAAAGTTTCTTATAAATGATTTCTTTGATGCTGCTTAATGAAAGAAGGCCTCTCCACTTTTGAGCAGGGCCGAAGACGTAGCCCACATTGGGTGAACTCCATAATCAAATCATTTTGTCTTTGATCACATGTTTGATTATGATTTCTGCTTATTTTCATGTGGTTTAAGTTACTTTGTTAATATTCTCTTTTATATGGTTTAAGTTTGGTATTAGAGTAGGTCTTCTCGATGCGAATTGCATGAGTGAATTCTAACCAAGAATAAGCTCCAAAAAGGTGAAGGAAAACTTAAATCCTTTGATCCTGAAGCAGGGTGTGTACCATGAAGATGGAACATGGCAGATGAGGATGCACAAGAAGAAGAAGAGCGAAATTATTGCAATATCTTCTTCAACATGTCATAAAAAGTTGACAAGTTGTTTGCAGAATATGAGAATACAATCAAGCATGAGAAGAAAGAGACTGAGGATCATGCATCGATACACCATGAAGGTGGAGGAGGAGAATCTCCTCCCTCTTCATCCACCAATTAAATTTCTTCTTCTTCTTCCTCTTCTCATCTTTCTAACAGGCATCATAGACATACATCTAAGAAACCATTTTTTAAGCTAGATGTAAAGTTTGATTTGCCCACATATAATGGAGAATGTAATGCAGAGAAACTTAACAATTGAATTAGACTGATTGAGGTTTATTTCCTGACTCAACAGATCGAGGAGTATGAGGCAAAGATCCAGTTATCATCCCTTCGGCTGAGTGGCACCGCTCTTGCTTGGTCGGAGAGCATGTTGCAGAAAGGCAACAAAAACTTGGGTAATATCCTTTCTTCTTGGTCCAATTTTTTTTCTACATTAAAAGATCAATTTTATCCATTGGGTTATTGACAAAAGGATTTAATGGAATGGAAATATTTAAGACAAGGAAAAGGTAAAAATGTACAAAGCTTCATAGAAGAGTTTAGGAAACAAGATTTGAATTTGAAAATTCCACTTGATTCACCTGAAACTGTAACAAAGTATATTGGTGTTTTACATAGTTACATTAGACATTCTTTGTTATTATTTAAGGCCACGATGATGAATATTGTTGGAAGTTGCATCTGGAGTTGAAACCAAAGAGATTTGGTGGAAAGGACAAGCAAAAGACGGTGGCAACCATGCAGCAGGACCTTGGAACCAATTCTGATGATGAGACACAGATCACAACAATAGGCATACGAGGTAACCATTCTCTTCATGAAAATGGAAGTTTGTAAGTTGCAAGTACAATTTCTTTGAATGAGACTCTTTTTAATGAACGAAAAACGACTTAATTGTTCCACATTAGAGTCGTAATGAAGCATACTAAAGTGGAAACCTTGTTTGATCCAAGCTCATAAGTAAATTTGATTTCATAATCCTTGGTTAAGAAATTGGGATTAGAAACCAAGCCTCATCTGGACCTTACCCTCTTGGTTGGGTGCGTGATAAAGAAAAAATGCATGTAACCAAGCAGTGTAAGGCTAGATTTGTGATCACGTCCAAACTAGTAGATGAGGTTTATATTGATGTTGTACCTTTGGATATCTGTGGCATGGTATTGGGGATTTCGTATTTGTATGATAGGAAAGAAAATTTCTTTCACCATGAAAACAATTATGATTTCACTAAAGATGAGGTGGAATACATTGTTAGAGCTCATCCTGCCAAAATCAGTGCCAAATTTTTAAGTGCAGGTGAGATGAAGAGGTTGGTTAATTCCAGCAAAGGGTGCATGCTCATGGTTGTGAGAGAAAAATATGCGGAGACATTTGATGCTTTCCAAGGTTGTGATCCCACTCATAAAAAGGAATTGTGCGAATTTTTTTCTAATTATGATGGGATTTTCAGGAACCAAGTGGGTATCCTCTAAAGCGTGAGATCCAAAATGAGATTCAATTGTAGTAGGATGCTCCTTTACCCAACATTGGTATGTACAAGTTGCCAACCATTGAGATGGAGAAGATAAAGAATCAGGTATAATAATTGTTGAACCAAGGGGTCATAATACCAAGCTCTTCTCCATGTGGTTCACCTATCGTGTTGGTGCCGAAAAAGGATGGCACATGGAGGATGTACATAGAATACAGGGAACTCAACAAAATAAAGGTGAAGAATCGGTACCCTCTCCCTCACATTGATGATTTATTAGATCAATTGAAAAATGTTGTATATTTCACAAAACTAGACTTTCACATTAGCTATCATTAGGTGAGGATTGCAAAACAAGATGTATGGAAGACTGCATTCAAGATGAAACATAGGTTTTTTGAATGGTTGGTGATGCCATTTGTTACACCATTTTTTGGTCATCTAACCTATTATCATTAGATGGACCCAAGTACACCATGTAAGACCAATTTTACCCTAAGTAAAGTTGCTTTCACTATGTGAAATAACTTAGTAAAACACCTTTATTAAGTTGTTTATGGTCTAAACAGGAAACCCCAAAAGGAAATAATAAACAAATCTATATTTGTTTATATTTCCTCAAGGAATAATTAGTTAAACATCAATTTAATTATTATTCCTGGTCATATTTAACTCAAAACAAGGAAATCAATTAAATAAATCCTTATTTATTTGATTATTTCCTAGGAATAAGTTATTTAATCCTTATTTAAATAATATTCCTAGTTAAATTTGACTAAATCATTTATAAATAATTAAATAAATAATTATTTATTTAATTATATTTCCACCATTTCCTTAAAATAATAAATAAAACATTTATTTATTTATTATTTATAAATAAAGGATTTGATCCAAGTCAAAAATCATTTTCCCTCCAACAAATATAATAAAATATTCCTAAAAGGTGGTTCTAGAATTTGGTTAATAATATTTTATTCATGCACCAAGTTCTAGACTACCCTAATATTTTGTTATAAATAGAAGGGTTTTCCCATTCATTTGTCACCTTTTGTTGCCTATTAGATCACTCTGGATCTATACTCTTGGTTTGACTTTGAGCCATTATCATTGTCACATTCTCCATTATTTGCTTTGTGAGCTCCCTTTGAGTTCTATGTTTGTCTGGGTTTTCTACACCAACAAGAGAGAGAAATTCTAGATCTGAAGTGCTGAGGACTTTCAAGAACCCATCCCATTGAGGAGAATTGGAAACACCTTTCTTGTTTTCCTCTCAGGTGCCCCTTTAATATAAAAATTCTTTCAAAAATATTGTTCTTGTCTTGTCTATTGGATGCATGGAGCAAAATCTTATTTTTACTGCTTAATGTCTTTTTATGCATAGATCTGGATTTGTGTAGCTCTGTCTTGATCAACTAACTGCAGATTTGAAGATATTGACAGCCATAATTGATGTTAGGGCTATTTTCTATGCGTAGCTAAAGTGGTCTTTTTCCGACAAAAGATTCATACTAACACCATTCAAACTATGCAATGCTCCGACCACATTCATGAGGGTGATGAATGAAATTTTCAGGCCTTTTCTTGATGACTTTGTACTTGTGTATCTTGATGACATTCTTGTTTATAGTAGGACATGGGATGATCATGTGTGTCATGTTAAAAAAGTACTTGATGTTTTGAAAAATGAAAATTTGTATGTCAAAATATCGAAGTGTGAATTTGGTAAGACCTCTTTGGTTTACTTGGGTCACATTTTCGGTGGTGGAAAACTAAAAATATATCCTTTTAAATTTGATGTGATTGTAAAGAGGCCTAAACCCACCAATGTTATAGAGTTGCTTAGATTTTTGGGTGCAATACAATACTGGAGAAGGTTCATTGCTAAATTATATGTCATTGCATCCCCTTTACATGCATTAACGAGTGTGAAGCAAACCTTTCAGTGGGGAGGAAAGAAAAAAAATCCTTTGATACACTGAAAGAGAAGATCAGCACTGCACCAGTTTTGGCCTTACCAAACCTCCAACAGCCTTTTGAGATCGAGACAGATGCCGACGGATACGCCATGGGAGAAATATTAATGCAACACAGGAAACATGTATGCTACCATTCAAAGACATTCACCCAAGCTGTTGTGAACTATCACACATATGACAAGGAGTTGTATGACTTGGTTCAAAGAGTGAAGAAGTGGAAACACTATTTGATCGGAAAGAAGACCATCATTCATGCAGATCACCAGCCCTTGCAGTACCTTCAGTTAGAGATCATGCTTCAACAATCATGTCATTTCAGATAGATGGGACTCCTCTAGAAATTTCACTTGGTAATAAAATAAAAGAAGGGAACCAACAACAAAGTGGCATATATGATTTCTCGCCCTTCTATTTCTGCATCTATAGTTTTTCAAAATGATTCTTTATATTTTGAAAGTTATGTTGAACAATATATTGATGATGATGATTTTAAGGAGATTTATGCAAAACTGACACATGGATCACAAGTCGAAAATGATCACTTGTAGGGGAGATTGTTATACCACCTTGGAAAACTTTGTATTCCCATGAATGAAAGGATGCATGTAACCAGAGAGGCACATACCTCTCTTATGTCAGGTCATTTTGGTGTAGAAAATACTTTGTGTTATTTACAGAGGTTTTTTTTTTGCCTCACATGAAAAACATTGTGACTCAATATGTAAAGGGATGTGTCTTGTGTTTAGTTTGCAAGCCCTCTATTAGAAAATTAGGGCTCTATAAAACACTCATTGTTCTGATTCGTCAATGGGAAAGTGTGTCAATGCATTTTGTAGGCAGTTTTCCTTTGTCTAGGAGAGGTCATGACTATTTGTATGTCATTGTGGATCAATTTAGAAAAATGTGTGTGTTAATGCCTTGTAAAAAGTAGGTCACTGCATAGCAGACTATTCATCTCTTCTTCCAATTTGCATGGGTCCATTTTGGGCTGCCCACATCCATTATGTATGATCAAGACTCTCGCTTTCTTGGATAGTTTTGGACGATTTTGTGGAGAATTATGGACACCAAGTTGAAGAGGAGCACGACATTTCTTCCACAGACTGATGGATAAACAAAGGTTTTCAACCGCACAATGATACACTTACTCCGAGGCTATTGTGGCAAACATCCCAAGTTGTGGGATGAGAAAATTCCTTATGTACAACATGCATATAACCAGGCAATGCATTCATCCACTCAAAGCTCACCATTCCAGACATGCTTTGATTATTTTGCAAAGGATCCCTTAGAAATGGTCTTTGGGAGATGAAGGTTCCAGTGGTCAAGATGACAGGGACAAAGCACAAAATTTCATTTACCAGATATAGATGATTCACTAGGTAGTGCGGGAGTATTTGGAGAAAAGTCAAGCTCAATACAAAGCTCAACATGACAAGCACCGATTCGATCACCAATTCTAGGTTGGAGACAAAGTATGGCTCCACATCAGCAAAGAAAAAATGAAAGGGGAAGGAAATAAGTTGAGACCAATCCAATATGACCCATTCACCATACTAGATAAGGTTGAAGATAATGATTTTTGTCTTTATTTTCCAACATACATGCAAATGTACTCAGTGGTAGGGGTGTATTCCAATTATTTTGAGGTTGTTCTACATAAGATTGAAATTGTGAATTGGGATCTTTCATAATACCTGGTTGGAAAGGGTTGCCAAGGTCTTGTAGGAGCAACAAAGCAATTTTTTTATGGTGTTTGGCTTTCTCAATTGTCTTCTTGGTAAATATCCTTCAACCTCGGTAGTGATGGGAAATATTTTGTAGCATATTATTTTACAAAAATAATACAAATTTCAATATTATCAAGTGGACATTATCTTAATGCATGTTTATTTTTACATCTAGGGCAGAATATAGAAAAAACAACATTCTCAACTTTTTGCTTGTTTTTCATTCTTAACATATCAATTTGTTCACTAAGATTACCAGGAATGTTTGTTTTAAAACTATCAATAAAATTTCCAAGTTTATCTTGACTTACCGATCCTGTTGCATATTTACTTGTGTTATGGTTGGATCCGTAGGACTTATGCCATACTTTGTCTTTCCTCTTGATATGTGTTTGAAAAACTCACAAATTTTTTCAAATGATAATTGAGACACATCTCCCTTACCCATTTGGTTAATTAGACCAATCCATTCATCCCTTATAGCTCTAAGTAAGAGAGTTTTCAATGTATCAAATACTTGATCATGCAATTTTTCTCGCTTAACATTAGATACAAATCTCTCTACCAAATATTAAGGCTCTGATATCATTTTTGAGTCATTTTAAATATTTCCTCTTTAATATCATGATGTATGCAATAAATTTATATTTTTCTAAAAACAATATTCTCATTTCATCCCATGATATTATCAAATTAGTACCTAGAGCCATGAGCCATTTAAGAGATTCAATTTTTAGTGTGGATAGAAGAAGTTTCAACCTTTGATCATCAAGTAAATAATCATAAGATCTACATAATACTTCAATTTAAAAGAGAAAAGTTTATGGGTCTTTTGTTCTCATACCATGGAAGTTAGGAAGGTCTGATGGTGAGATGATTTTCATACTAACATTGGTTTTAGTATATTCAATGGGGAATCCATAAGGATCCTCTTCATGGTCATCAACTCCATCATTTCCTCTTCCTCTACCTTCACCTCTTTTGCCTCTTCCAGCATCAAGCGGGGGTCTTCTTCCTCCTATATTACCTCCAAGTGGTGGTTGTTCTCATCCTCGTCCTCATCCTATTACTATTTCATGTCAATTTGGAGGAAATATTTCTCCTTCACCTTCCGCCATTGAGCCTTATGAATTGAGGTAATAAGATTATTCAATTGGATTTTCCTCTTCTGATTATTGTACTAATGGTTCTCCAAACAAAGTTCCTTATTCTTCTTCTTCCTCTTCAGTAGGCACTTTTAATTGTTGTCCAAAGAGTTGTTCGCATATTTAAGAGAGAAAGATAATTGCTTCAAAAGGAGATACATTTTCCTCTACTACTGATTTAGTAGAATAATTTGGTTTTTCTCTAGTTTTAATCTCAGTGCTTTGTACCTCAGGAAGTCTCCTTCTATCTCTGAATGATGGAATTTTTGAGATGTGTAACAACTCTGTTAAAAATCCATGCAAAAAAATATATAATACCACGGTGGATGGGACACGTATTCCAAATTGAATTTTGGGAAAAACATCCTAGCGGGTGTTCATTCGGTTTATTATGGCCAAAGGAAATTAGCAAAGGCTTAGGCAAAAGATTCGGAAATCCAAAAGGCATTAATTGGCATTTATTTACGAAAATAATGGAAAATAGGAGAAAAGGAAGGTGAAAGGTCACAAGTTGCATGTGAGGAGGAAATTGAAGCAAAATAATGGAAAATGAAGTAAATAGAGGCCTAATTGATAAAAAGGCTTCTGAGGATCAGTTGGAAAGATTTGTTGGTTCAAGCTTTGGCTAGTGTATTTTTGGATCTCTCTTATTATTCTATCTCTCTCTCATACACTTGGATATTTTGATTTTTCATGGAGCACTCTTGGAGAGTGTGGATACTTGGTGATTTGGAGCAAGAATGCAAAGGAAGAGCAAGAAACCACAAGAGTACATCAGGATCAACATCTACAACATATTCTGAGTGCAGGTACCGAGTTGCATGCATGTTTTCCTCACTAGTTTTGAGATGCATGGTCTATGCATGTGGATTTTCCTAGCCTTGCCATTTCTTGGATAGCCATGGTGTTATGGGTTTATTTCCATTGATTGTTTTCTGGTTGGTTCTCATGATTCCTTTAGCTATTGGGTTGAGGTATTAGTTCCTGGAGCCTTGGTTGGACAAGCACTCTGGAGCCCGACGGACAGTTGTTGGATTGAGTTACTAGTCTTAGAGACTTGGTTGGACAAATGCTCTAGAGCCCTAGGTGGGTTGAGTTACTAGTCTTGGAGCCTTGGTTGGAAAAACACTATGGATCCTAGAAACAACTGGGGTTGATTTATTAGTCCTGGAGCCTTGGTTGGAACAAACACTTTGGAGCTCTAGAGCAGCTTCGGTGGAGACCAATCCGTGATGGTTAGTGATGTCCGACCATGAGGTGGAATCACTGATTTTGGGTTGATACGATTTGGTATCTGGAGCCCTGGTTTGGTGTTGATTGATGTATTTGATAAAGTCCCACATTCGTGCTTGGAATATGGCATGGGGGTGATTGGATGAAGTGATACTTGGCTCAGCCAATCTATGGTTAGGTGGAACATGGAAGTCCCATCTCCAGTTGGTTTTTACATTCATTAATGAGTAGATAATTCCTCTAGTATTCGGTATGCAAATGTATTGGTTTATGTATGGATTTATTCGTTGTTGTATCCATTGTATTTCTATTGTTATTATGCTGGTTATAAGCATGTATTCGATTAGTGATGATGTACGGATCTATCTATGTTTTTAACTGTAAATGAATACACAATGTATCTATGGTCAAATAGAATATATTGTAGCTTATGATGTAGGGGATAAATGCTTCTTATCTATTCTTAGATAAGTAAGAAACCCCTGTGTTTAAATTTTTTGTTTATACCTGTAGATGTAATGTTTGTGACATGTTTGAAGAAATGCATGTCATGGCTAGGAGGGGTCTAAATGAGTTCCTGATGATGTGATTGCTTCCATACCTTTTTTTAATGTTTTTCATCATCCCCTACAGTTTCATGAAGTTCTGGGCAGTGACCTAGGCTCTGGGGATAAAAAGGTCGCACAAATCCTGGATTTGCAGGCACATAACTGACTTTTTGGGGCCTTGGCTATGACCTTGCCTTGGCATGCCCACATATATAGGCTTCTAGCCACCCTCTTACCATTACATGCCTACGACTAAGGCTCAAAAGTGTCAAAAATCATTTCCCCCTCAGGGTTGAGGGATCTAGGAGGTTGGGTTACCTCCTAGAGGTTGTTGTGTAAGGTCTATTTGTCAGGTTTCTGTCGGTTCCACTTCCTTAAGGTCATCTAGGAGGTTTAATCTCATTTTAGAAGCCTCTCATCGCATGTTTACCCTGGTTGGCCAGTTACTTGGGTAGATGTGGGAAGAGGGTGTTACAGAGTGGTATCAGAGCATGGTTCAACCCTTGTACTAGATGGCTAGTGTGTTTATCATGCATTTATGTTGGTTGTATATTGTTTAGTATGCTTGTGGTCTATATGTGTTTGTTGCATCCATGTTGTATTTGCCATGGTGGCAGTGGTTTCACCATGGAAGTGCAGATGGTGTTGTTTTCGACAGGTTTTCATGAGTGTATGATTGGTTATGTGTTGCTGACGCTTATGTATAGTCCGTGCACTCTTGCTTACATGTTGCTACATGTAGTGTATGCAATGATTGTTTATGATAGGTCACATAATTTTCATGATTGTGTGTTGTCTGTGTATGCTTGCTTATGTGATGCTATATGTGGGACATGCATTGGTCGTTCATGACTTTTTATATATGTCAAGTGGGTGCATATGGTCAATTTTGCATTGGTTTGGTGAAGGTTGTTGTGAATAAGGTCATTGTATGGAATTAGGTCATCATGATAATATTGGCATGTTATGATGCTAATGTGTTGGCTAAGATAGAGCAGGTGGTACAGACAATCAAAGTGAAGTTGCAGCATTTGACCTTGAGGCCAAAGCAGATCGTCATACAAGTGTGCATGTTTGGCATGCATGTATGTGATTCATGGTGATTGTAAGCATTAGGGTTACTTATATTTTTGTAATTCCATTGTTATTTTGGTTACATGTATGGTAAATGCTAGTTGATCAACGTAGTCATATGCATTATGGTTATGAGTATTCCTTTCATTCTATTGATGTTACGATTGCATACATGATAGTTTATGGTTTTCAATCTCCTGTGGTTATTGTTTCTTTAAGAGCTCTCTAGATTATCCACGATGATATACAACATTCGTCGATGTTTCAAATCCCAATGGGGATCTGTTGGAAATATTTTCATTGATGGCAAAGGAGTAGAAAGGAGCATCACCATAATTATCATTAAGGACAAAGGAGCAAATCAGGATTAGCAGGAGTATAATGGAGCTATAAGGAAAAGAAGGCAAAAGTACAGTGGATGAGAAGAGAATAGGAAGAGGAGCAACAAAGTGCCAAAGGAGAAGCATTAGAGGCAAAGGAGTAAGGCAGAGGAGCAACAAAGAGACATGGATCAACACCAGAATTATCATTAAGGAAAAGGAGTAGAGAGGAGCAGTAAAAAGTCAAGGAGTAGCATTAGAATATTTTTCAAGGAGCAAAGGCAGCAAAGGCAACAAGTTTGGGTCGAGTCATGCATGAGTGGGTAGAGTCGTGAATGTGCTAAGACAAGTAATGAACGCGTTCAACTAGTGGAGAAAGTCGTGAACGCCCGGGCATAGTCGGGCTAGTTTGTGTTCAGAATAATGCACAAAGAAGCATGAAACACGTGCAGTTCTGCAGGCAGAGTCAGGTAAATTTCCAGAAAAAAACATGGTTAGAATAGTGTTTGGTGGGGATATCGTAAATCACAATCGCAACAAAATTCCTGATCTCATATCACAAATCGCAGTGGAAGGAGTATCACAAAACAGTAGAGGCACAAAAATTTAAAAATTCAAAGTGTGTGAGATGATGTGGCAATATGACATGGAAGTGACGTGGCGATGACGTGGGATGATGATGTGGAGATGACGTGGACCTGGCCCGCATATCGCACATCGCAAGCTCAGGAGGATAAGCACTCAAGAATCATGTTATAATTTCGAAGTGCGAAATGCAATAAGAGTATCATATGCGATAAGCTTCAAAGCTAAAATCTAAAGGATTTAAATTTCGGCTGTGGGACCCAATCGCATATCGCACATCACAAGCTCAGAAGGGATAACACTCATGAATCACATTGAAACACCGAAATGCGAAGTGCGATAAGAGCCCGAACGCGATACCTCTCATATTTTAAATACTAAAGTTTTTAAAGTCCGGCGTGGGACCCATTCACATATTGCAAATCGCAAGATCAGAAAGGTGAAGATCATAAGAACAAGGTTGAATCGCCGAAATGTGAAATGTGATATGAGAAAGGACGCGATGTATTTTCAAAGGTAAATTCTAATATATTTCAGGTCCGGGGTTAGGTTTATTTCCTTAAGAAATTGCATCGGGAGAATGAAAGGCATCTATAACATATAATACATAGGATTGCCGAAATGCAATAAGAGTACCAGATGCAATGTTGTTTCAAAGAAAAATTCTAAAGGATTTCAAATCTGGATTTATAAGGTTTCCCTTTGAGAAATCACATCGGGGTTTGGAAGAGCTATGCATAACAAGAAACACATGAGAACACCGAAGTGCGAAGTGCTATAATGAAGCCTACGCGATGCAGGTCAATGTTGAAGCCTAAAGGAGTATGGGTTTTCCCTTTGTTAAATCGCATCAGAGAGCAAAGGAGGATTATAACGTAAAACAAAGGAAACCCCAAAATGAGATAAGTGACCGGATGCGATATCGTACAGAGGTAGATATTAATATATTTCAAATCTAGGTTTAATGTAGTTACACTTATTTACAAAGAAGTAAAGCTGAATGGAGAGGAAAGACTCGGGCGAGTGACCTGATACTCGTGCAAGGTTACTGTGACCGTTTAATAGCAAATTTTGAACGCAGTAGAAGGAGACTCGGGTAAGTGACATGACACAGAGCAAAGGAGCAAGTGAAGGCTGAATGATGCGAGCACGAGCAGAAGAGGTAGAGTCAGGAAAAATGAGCATATAGTGGCACTATTGGAAAAGCAACAGTTGGGTCAAGTCGGGCCAAAAAGACAGTTATGCAAAACTGTGTTGAATGTAACAATAGAAACAGAAAAGACTCTGACAATAGCAGAAAAGACAAATGCATAGTGAGAAAAGAGATGAGAGGGCTGAGTGAGTATTGTTATAAATGTAAATGTAATAATTATTTTTTTATTGTTTGTGATCCAAAGGCAAGTCTCTATAGGCATAGGAAAAACTCCATGAGTTCTGTAATGATTATTTCTGATGTCATAACCTAAACTGAAGAATGAGGAATCTAATGGGTGGAAGGCATAGGGTCAGGCCCGTTCACATCGTATTCCCTGTAGAATGAAAATAGTCAGGGAGTTATCTGTATAAGAGATGTAATATTAGTGTGGATAGAAAGGTTAGAAAGTTGTAGAATGGAAGAGAACAAAAGAATGTAAGAGAGTTTCAGAAGGGAAGAGAGCAAAAGAATCAAAGAGATCTGATAGAGATGTTGTGCACATCAAGAGCTGATATGAAAAATATATGAGGGTTGAAGAGGCAGCAGTGGAGAAGAAGTATAAAAGAGATGATATCCAGGTAAATCGGCATTTTAGTTTCATGCCGAGTGAGGGGATTGTAGTCTCCTTTCAAGTTGTATCTTGATAAATTTACAGTTGGAGATGGGTGAGGTAGAAGGCTCCTGTAGGTTGTAGCCTGCAGAAAATATTTGGGATTTTGTAATATCCCAAAATGGAATGATGCATTGATACACAAACACAATAATTGTAACACAGAAAATGTACATGTAAGTTTATGATCAACACAGATATAGACAGAATGGTTGAGCCATTTTATTCCATAGGAGATGATTTATTTACAACAGTGTACAAATAGAGGTACTTTAGCCAAATAAGTGGCCTAGAATGGCCTTGCAAACATGCTACAACAAGCATTGCGTAACTGGAGAGTTGCAGGAAGCAATACTGTGTTGTCACTTTGGCTGATGATGTACATATAGCTGCTAAAAGTGGAAATTCATATCTATGGAGCTCAGGAGCTCTGATGATGCCAAAATTCAAGATGTGGGCTCTATGATGGCAACCCAAGATAACCCATAAAGGAAATTTCCAGATCTATGAGTTTGGAATTTTACCCTCTTGGGGTTTGATCCCTGGTTTGCTGGTTTATGTAGATCTAAAGCTAGATCTGATCATATGATGGCTACAATATGATGTAAAACCATATCTAATCTTGAAGGGTTGATCCCTTCATTAGATCTCCAAGCTAGAAGCTTGAGATCTTGTCTCTTCTTCCTCCTCCTCAAAATGCAGCAACTGAATATGCCGCTGCTGGGAAAAATGCATTGTCAAAGAGGGAGATAATAAATGCTTGATTAAATGTGATGAAATAAGCTCCAGTATGATGGAAAAAATTATGGAAATGTGAGGGGATGATCCCTCACAGGTTTCCTAGCTAAAATGCTAGAAACTTCCTTCCTCCTCTGGATCTACAATGATGGATTGCGCAATCCTTAATGGGACTGCTACTGATAGGAGGTGAATAATGTTTGGCTTGATGCTAGATCTGAAATGAAGCTCCAGGAATTCTGATCTTGAAGCTCAAGGTGACAATAATAATCATTCATCGGTTCTCCAACTGAAATATTGAAGACAACCTCCTCCTCCCAAACTGATATTAAAAAATAACACGATTTTTGGATACGAATGTTCTGCAGAGAGTCGGAAAACTATGGCACCAATGCCTAATGATGAAATATAAGCTCATAATACCTTCCCAAAGTAGGCACACAAGTCCCCCATGGGTAAGGGTGGGATTCCCACTCGGGAACACCCTATGCTAAACAACACTGCAGACTTAGATAAACAGGATAATAGTGCATGGAATGTCAAAAGACAACTCCAAATCTAAATACATCATCAAATCATAAACTAAAAGCCTCCATCCAATGTTGCCTTCATCTTCCTTATATACAAAGTGAGCCTTCCCAATCCCTAACCCACCTCTAAACTGTGTAGTTCATGTGGACATAATCCTCCATGGATGACTGCGTTGTATCTCCAAGTCCTCCATCATGTCTACATGCAATGTGCACCCTCTCTATCATGTGTGCATTAAATGCACTACTTCCTCCATTACTTCATCATGATGCTCCATGATATTACATTAGATTCCCTCCATGATCTCAGTTGACTGCTTCAACCTCTATGATCTATCTCATTAATAAGACATGATCTCCACTCCCTTCACATTAGTAGCTGCTCTACTACTCCATTATGTAGATCTGTGTTTAATTAATCCACATTCACACATCAAAAGTGGATCTTATTCATATTTGAGGATTATGGGACCCTCCACCCTTTTATTTACTTAATTAAATAAGAAAGTTAAGAAATATAATATTCCAATTATCTTGTGAAAAATTGGGAATAATACAGTCCTTCCCAGCAAAATGTTGCTTGTCCTCAAGAAACTGTAAAAGTAGATGCAAAGCCATCTATTCCCCTCCAAATGGCATCCACATAAGGAAGGCCTCCTCCATTTGTTGCAATGTGTTATGCATGTTTGGCTCCAAAGTTGTCTCTTACAAATGCACATAATGACCTCCAACTGTGTAGTTAGATGTCCTTCTTTCTCCAAGAAGTACCAAGTGACAACCATAAGCTTCCCAACATCATCATCAATGCATGAGATACATAATATAAAGTGGTTATTTTCACAAAGGAGAAGCTCCATCTAACAAAACATCTCTTCATCCCATGCTTTTTGAAGTAGATTGAGCATTGACATGCCCTCAGCCTTAGCCTTGTTGGCCTTGTTGGATCCAAGCATCATTCCAACATTATGAAAATAAATAAATATAGACATATGGGTAGAAAAAGATGTCAAACCATATTTTCCCAATAGTAACCACCAGAGTAGGGCCTCTTGCTGCCATCCTCCATCTCCACCATGCAAGATGGACAAGCCAAGCTCCCCCAAAAGCAACCAAAGAAACAAGAGATCTTGCTGCCTTCTCACCTCCTCATGTGAATCATGGAGTAAAAACATACTGATAGACATGTGGAATGTCACATCAACCCAATACAAGCAAACATCATCAATACACATCATGAGAGCACCATGCCAAGTTTTACACAATACAAAACACATAGACATAGGAGATGTCATGTGATGGCCAAACTCTCTTAGCAATAACCAAAGTAAACATGCCTCTTTTGTTGCATTCTATCATTGATACACAAGGCATGAGTCAAAGAAATATGAGCTATTGGGTGGTAACCATACTCACCTAAGAGCAGCCAACGCATCCGTGCCTCGTTCTTCATTACATGAGTGTTATTCAAGGCATGGATCAAAGAAATAGGAGCCTTTGGGTAGTAGTCAAACACACCCAAGAGCAACCAGTGTAACCAAGCTTCTTGCTGGCCCATGTCATATATCTGCAAGTGGTCATGCAACCCCTTGCTTATAATCCTCACCCACTCATCCCAATGTGGATGATGAATGATGGTATACATAAACATGGTATCCTCCCTTTGTAGAATACCATCCTCCTCAAAATGATGAAGAACTTTGCACTCCATGATATGTTGAAGTGCACCTCCAATGAGACCTCTCCAGGAGATATTTTTTCTCATCAATGGCCCTCCAAAACCAATAAGAATCTGAATCTGCTGCAGGTATAAGTTTTTCTTTGAGTTGTGAGATGCTCATTAAGAAAGATTCATCTTGAAAGGGGAAAAGTTTACCCATATCGAGATGTCTACCATCTATCATCTTCTTCTCCATTGCTTCATGAATGAAGCTACCATTTGACTGCTCCCATAAGGAATGGGTCCTCTTCCTCTCACTGCTGCTCATTAATAGCGTTGTAGATCTGCAAGATAAAACATGTGTTGTCTCAAAGCAAGGCACAATGTTGAAGTCATAGCCAACCATTGTAAATAGGATCATGCTCATCCCATCTTCTGGAACTCTACACTTCAACTCAAAGGGTTGAATGTAGCTCAAAATTGATGAACTAGGATAGTTTTTCATCTCCTCCTTAATCAACTCAAGGGTCCTCTGCATAGTGATATGTTGTTGTTCCAAATCAGCATTTTTTCTAATCCTTGGTCATGCAATGGACCTGATGGCATGTCCCCATAAGTTTCAATAAGAGGTACCGAAACAATATGAGATGAAAGTGCATGCATACATTAGATCAACTGATGTGTGGGAACCTCTTGCAAGACCTCAAGAGTTCCTCCAACCGGTACAATGGTCTCTCCAACTACTGGTAAGAGTGATGGATGCTCTTCTACAAGTGTACCAGCGCTGGTATCTGTCTCCTCCTCATCATGCATCTCATGAGTAATGCATGGGGCTCCAAATGTCAAGAACTCAATACCATCTTGAAAAGATGCAGGTGATCCTCCTCTTGATGTAAGCACATCTACAGTTGGTGGTGGTAGATGTTCCTCCTCCTGAGTGATAATGAGGACATATTCTTTTGAATCTTCATGCACTATCTCCTTGATGACAGGAGATGTCACTATGTAAGATGTCTCCAGTTTCTTTCTACCATATCTCTTCTTCAATATTTGAATAAAATCTGCATAAGCAGACACTTTCATATGGGACAAGTGACTGAACCACCAATCTCTTGCTTCACCTTCAAGGTGTAGCACTGCAAACTCCACAACCTCTCTTTCTGATATAGGATACTTTAGAAAGAATGTAGATAATTATTCCCTCCAATCCCTAAACGTGCTTGTGGAAGATCCATCAAATGTAGGCAAGAAGAATCTATGCCTCTTTCTTCTATTGTTGCTTCTCGATTTCCTCTCTTCTTTGAGTTGCAAAAACTGTTGGAGAGATAGATTCTCCTTTAATGCCCTTGGATGTGACTCATATTCAAACATATATTTACTTAGGATCTCATGCCCCAAGCCTTCATCATATTTAGACCAATTCTCTTTCTCAAATAAAGTGGATCTAGTGGAATAATGTGAAGCTCCTTGCTTCTCCGGTCTTCTTTGTTGCTGATAAGAAGTAGTGGGACCTGCTTCATCTTGAAACCTTCTTGAGGTTCCCCTTTGCCTTTCTCCTCTTGTTTCATTGATATCTTTGGAGAGATCCTTCATAGCTCTAAATAAATATAAGGCAAAACTTAATCCCTCCTTAGTATATCTCTACTATCTTCTTTTCTTATGTTGTCAATAATGTCCACAAGCTGAGCCAAAGATCATGCTCTGATACCACTGTAATATCCCAAAATGGAATAATGCATTGATACACAAACACAATATTTGTAACACAGAAAATGTACATGTAAGTTTATGATCAACACAGATATAAACAGAATAGCTGAGTCATTTTATTCCATAGGAAATTATTCAATTACAAAAATGTACAAATAGAGGTACTCTAGCCAAAGAAGTGGCCTAGAATGACCCTGCAAACATGCTACAACAAGCATTGCGTAATTGGAGAGCTGCAGGAAGCAATACTGCGTTGTCCCTTTTGCTGATGATGTACATATAGCTGATGAAAAGGGAAATTCAGATCTATGGAGCTCGGGAGCTCTGATGAATGCAGATATATGGAGCTCGGGAGCTTTGATGATGCCAAGATTCAATATCTGGGCTCAATGATGGCAACCTAAGATAACCCAGAAAAGAAATTTCCAGATATATGAGTTTGGAATTTTACCCTCTTGGGGTTTGATCCCTGGTCTGATGGGTTATGTAGATCTGAAGCTAGATTTGATCATATGATGGCTGCAATATAATGTACAACTAGATCTAAGCTTGAAGGGTTGATCCCTTTTGCAGATCTCCAAGCTAGAAGCTTGAGATGTTGTCTATTCTTCCTCCTTCTCAAAATGCAGCAACTGAATATGCAACTACTGGGAAAAATGTGTTGTGCAAGAGGGAGAGAATCAATGCCTGCTAAAATGTGCTGCAATAAGCTCTAGGCTGATGGAAACAGTGATGGCAAGGTGAGGGGGTGATCCCTCATAGGATTCCTAGCTGAAAGGCTAGAAAATTCTTTCCTCCTCTGGATCTACAATGATGGACTGCGCAATCCTTGATGGGACTGCTACTAATAGGAGGTGAATAAGGTTTGGCCTAATGCCAGATCTGAAATGAGGCTCTGGGAATGCTTTTCTTGAAGCTCAAGGTGACAGAAATAATCCTTCACTGGTTCTCCAGCTGAAATACCAAAGACAACCTCCTCCTCCCAAACTGATCTTCAGAAATAACGCAATTTCTGAAGATGGATGAGTATGTAGAGAGTTGGAACACTATGGCACCAATGCCTGATGATGAAATAGTAGCTCATAATACCTTCCCATAGTAGGCACACAAGAACCTCGTGGGTAAGGGTGGGATTCCTGCTCGGGAACACCCTATGCTAAAAAACACTGCAGACTTAGATAAACAGCATAAGAGTGCATGGAATGTCAAATGACAACTCCAGATCTAAACAGATCATCAAATCATAAACTAAAAGCCTCCCTCCAATTTTCCCTTAATCTTCCTTATATTTAAAGTGAGCCTTCCCAAGCCCTGGCCCACCTTTAAACTGCACTGTTCATGTGGACATAATCCTCCATGGTTGACTGCGCTATCTCTCCAAGTCCTCCATCATGTCTACATGCAATGTGCACCCTCTCCATCATGTGTGCATTAAATGAACTACTTCCTCCATTACTTCATCATGAATGCTCTATGATCTTACATTAGATTCCCTCCATAATCTTAGTTGATTGTTTTAACCTCTATTATCTATCTCATTAATGAGACATGATCTCCACTCCTTTCACATTAGTAGCTGCTCCACTACTCCATTATGTAGATCTATGTTTAATTAATCCACATTCACACATCAAAAAGTGGATCTTATTCATCTTTGAGGATTATGGGCCCCTCTGATCCAGGTGGATATCGTTGGCCACCCACCTATTCCATTTGGACCCGCGCCAAAAATTCTTGCAACTTTTCACATTCAACACAACTTACTATTTTTAGCAGGTTTTCGGGTCCTGCACTCCCAGAGCCATTTTGGGGCCTTAATGATCTAGGTGGATATTGGTGGCCACCCAACTATTCGATTTGAACCCCCACCATTATTTCTTTTAGTTTTTAAGTTGCAGCACAACTTACTATTTTTAGCAGTTTTTCGGGTCCTAAGCTTCTGGAGTCGTTTTGAGGCCCTAAATGAAGTTTTTTGGGAAAACCAGGAGCAACATGGGTCCCTGGATTGATGTTCCTCACATCAAAATTTTTAATC
Source organism: Pinus albicaulis (assembly GCA_034641835.2). Classification (NCBI taxonomy): domain Eukaryota; kingdom Viridiplantae; phylum Streptophyta; class Pinopsida; order Pinales; family Pinaceae; genus Pinus; species Pinus albicaulis. Next base: position 611,832,620 of record CM076580.1, read on the forward strand.
CTCATATAGATATTTCTAATGAGGTATGATACACGTCAAACAGAGATTGTATGTCGAAGTTATGTCCCCGAGAAGTTGAAACACCAATTTACCCAAACGGGGCCCATAGTTTTGGCGCTTCATCTCCTAGGGTTAGGTTTTTAAACATTTAGAGTTCTCCATTGTTTCTCAATAATAAATAGGCCCTCAAGCCTCATTGTAACATAGTTCAGAGATCTGTAGCTACCACATCTCTTCTTAGAGATACGCTACCAGCACCATAGCTATTTTTATTTCCATTATGTCTGTAAGCATAATTTAGTCATTTGATTTAAATAAAATGAAGTATTGTTTCTGTTGAATATCTGTGTTTATGTATATTTTTGTATTTTATTGCGTTCTTGAATAAATCTGGATCAGTGGTATCAGAGGGGTCTGCTCTTTCTCTTTTTTTCTTTGCATGTCCCCAACGCGGTCAGGGTATAAGGAGTTAGGGCTCGATCTGGTTGAACCCTTGCAAGATCAGCCTCGCAAACCCCAACGACCTCCCATGGCAGAATGAAATAAAGACGAGGGAGTAGGAGATCCTATCAAAATATTGCTCAAGGAGGCCCTCGAGAAACAAAGGAATGCGATGATGGATAACTTTGCTCAGATGCTTCAACGACTGCCCACCTATGGCGCATCTGCATCCAACAGCCACTCTGGAGGCACCACTCCCTTCAAGGTATAAGTAAATTTGACATTCCTGTATTTTAAGGCCAGATAGATGGAAATGCCATAGATAGATGGTTGAATTTGTTGGAAGGGTATTTCTCGGTCCATGATTTCTCCGACCGAGAAAAGATTATTTTTGCACTCCTCAAAGCCGCTCCCCATGTCAAAGACTGGTGGGAAACCTACTGTGAGCAAGAGGATGAAGGGGAACCCTATCTGTTCTTGGCCACACCCACTTGGAATTCATTTCTAGATGGCATCAAGGAACAATATTACCCCATGGAGAGCTATGAGGACAAATAGATCCAATGGAGCACGTTGCGACAACAAAGGGATCAAGATGTGCAAGAACTGACGAATTTGTTCCATACCCTACGCACAAAGTTGGGTATTTAAGATTCAGAGAGATATTTGGTGCTCAAGTACTGCAGCTTTCTGCACAAACACATTAAAGAGGAAATGGAGTTCCTCGACATTACATTGCTTGGCACGACATATCGCTATGCCGCCAAGATCGAGCAGAAATTTAAGCAGAAGAAGCGAGACTTTGGATCTGCAAATTCGAACCCAGGGAAAGGTGCCCCCGAACCGCAGAACAAGGGGAAAGGCCAAAGCAGGGCGACTCAGAACAACACCACAATTCCAAATAAGGACACAGGGAAGTGGTGTGAATTTCATAACAGCTCCACTCATAGCACAAACAAGTGTCGGGCTAAACAGTCGTTGGTGGCCGAACTAAAAGCACTCGAATCAGATGAATTTCTGATCGTGAGTTAGAACCAAACAAAGGCAATGAAAAAGGGAAAAAAATCATTGATTTGGATCCCAGTTCCATTTTTTCTTCCACCAAGATCCAAAGGGAGGGTCCCGAGGATCCAGAGGAGGGGGAGGGCCTGTTCCATTCGCAGATGTGGGTGAAGGGTTCTCCACTGCAATTCCTTGTCGATAGCGGAAGCCAAAAGAACCTCATTTCAGCAGAGGTCATGAAGCAGCTCAGCCTACTAACAATAGCACACCCGCAGCCATATACCATCAGGTGGCTTCACCCAGGGAGAGATATCTGCATCCGCCAACAGTGTTGCCTTCCGTACAACATCAAGCCATTCACGTATGAGGTATTATGTGATGTTGCTCCTCTCGATGTAGCTGATGCATTATTGGGCCAACCATACTTGTGAAGGTGACATGTTGTGTATGAGTGTAGGCCTTGTGTTGTTATTATTACTTTGGGAAATAACTTGTACAGGATACCGGAGGTAGTACCGCCTCCTGTCATCTCTTTGACTATTGCAAAAAAACGTAGTAAGATTGTTTCCCAAACCAGGAAATTTATTTTCCTTACAACTCGCTCATAGGGAAAGAAGAATATTGTGGCCACAACTTTGAAACAAGGCTCCCTTGCACGGCTGCAGTAGATGGACAAAGTCATGGAGGAATACGAGGACATTTTCTCCTCACTTACAGAGGTTCCTCTACATTTTCAAGACAAGCACTCCATTGATCTGAACCCCAGCGCACCGCCGCCTGATGTTGCCATACCTCCTGAAAATACAAATACAAAATCCACACATGTACTGTCTGAGGCTGATAAAGAAACCAAATTTACTAAACGCATCCAGCATGTCCGCCCGCAGGTCCATGACATCTTCAACAAATCTAATACCCAGTTCAACAGAATTTGCCTCATATCTTGGAGGATTTCAACACAATGGGGACCATTTCTTCCTAAGGAGGGAGGAATGATCCAAGTGGATATCGGTGGCCACCCACCTATTCCTTTTGGACCCGCGCCAACAATTCTTGCAGCTTTTTACATTCAACACAACTTACTATTTTTAGTAGGTTTTCGGGTCCTGCACTCCCGGAGCTGTTTTGGGGCCTTAATGATCCAGGTGGATATTGGTGGCCACCCACCTATTCCATTTGAACTGCCACCATCAGTTCTTTCTGTTTTTAGGTTGCAGCACAACTTACTATTTTTAGCAGTTTTTCGGGTCCTGAACTTCCGAAGCCGTTTTGAGGCCCTAAACGATGTTTTTTGGGAAAACCGAAGCAACATGGGTCCATGGACCGATGTTCCTCACATTGAAAGCTGTACTCCTTAGATAGATATTTCTAAAGAGGTATGATACACATAAAATGGAGATTGTATGCCGAAGTTATGTCCCCGGAAAGTTGAGACACCAATTTACCCAAACGGGGCCCATAGTTTTGGCGCTTCATCTCCTAGGGTTAGGTTTTTGGACGTTTAGAGTCATCCATTATTTCTCAATAATAAATAGGCCCTCGAGCCTCATTGTAACAGAGTTTAGAGGTCTGTAGCTGCCACATCTCTTCTTAGAGATACGCTACCAGCACCCTAGCTATTTTTATTTCCATTATGTCTGTAAGCATATTTCAGTCATTTGATTTAAATAACATGAAGTATTGTTTCCGCTGCATCTCTGTGTTTATGTCTATTTTCTGTATTTTATTGCGTTCCTGCATAAATCTGGATCACCCTCAACCCTTTTATTTACTTAATTAAATAAGAAAGTTAAGAACTCTAATATTCCAATTATCTTGTGAAAAATTGGGAATATTACAGAGTTGGAGCTTCCTTGCAAGTTGAAGCATGCAGAAGTTGAGGCAGGAGCCTCCTGTGGGTTGTAACCTGCAGAAAATATATGTAAGTTGAAGCTTCCTTGCAAGTTGTAGCTTGTAGAAATTTAGGTAGGAGCCTCCTGTAGGTTGGAGCCTACAGAAAATCAGTTGTGAGAGGGAGTAGGAGCTTGCCTTTGCATCACAACAATAATAAGATGTGGTTTTCTCCCTTATGGGTTTCCACTTATATCTGTTGTCTATGTGCATGATGATTATGTGTTGATGTGTTGTTTTAATCTTCTTATTACTTCCTACTCACACATTAAGTTTTATGATTCATTATGTATTAAGCTGCTCATAAAATGAAGTTGTTGAAGAGTTTAAAGAAAAGAGGTTTAATGTCCATGAATGCAATAAAATGATTCACCTCCCCCTCTCAGTTTAGCTAAGGGTTCATTAGGATCCATCTTCAGGACAAGATGTTGAATGAAGGATGAAAGAAGGATATAGGTCAAGGATTAATAGTGAAAACAGTAAATTAAGAAGAGTCGACAAGAACTAAATAATAATTTATATTATTATTATTATTATTTAGTTCTTGTCGGCTCTTCTTAATTTACTCTTTTCACTATTAATCCTTGACCTATATCCTTCTTTCATCCTTCATTCAACATCTTGTCCTGAAGATGGATCCCCATTAGGGTTCAAAACGTCGACGAATGTCTATAACACTATGGATAATCTAGAGAGCTCTTCAATACATGATAGATGTTAGTTGATTAGTGTAGTTATATGCACGTGTTCGATAGTCATGAATGATAGTAACCGGTGATTGTATGCATTGCTATTGTTGTTGTATATTAGATAAATTGTCTTGGTAAATGTTGATTTCGAATTGATAGATATGCTGTCTCAATGTTGATACATATGGCTGAAATGTGTGTGTTTAGTTACAAGGCAACGTGACTGGCACAAAAAGGTAAGATGACTAGCTTGTCATTATGTTTATTTATGCACTGGCAATTATTTTTTTATGGCAGTATGATGCAGGGGATTGCATGGAAAGAGACTTCCATGAAATATTTGAAAAGGATCGGGTTGGGATTTCTCTTGGAAGCTCTGGGAACCCATGAGGGATTTAGTCATGGTATTTGGTGCTAGTATTGTTCTTTTGGTCTCTTGTGATTTGTTGCACTTAATTTGCAGTCTCTATTGTGTCTAATGCATGGCCATGCCACTTTGTTGCAGTGTCTTATTGCTTTTGGTTTTTCATGGTCCTCTTCTTGCTTGCTCTTTTTCTTACCTTTTATGTTTTGAGAGTCGTGGGAATTGGTTGGGAAAGAGAAAATTTAATGGAGATTTGGAAGTGTTGAATGAAACCCCAACAGGTAGTGAAAGACACGAATGAAGCTCGATGCATGAGTAAGTGCAACAGAAGGTAAGAATATGATAATCGATTGGATTGGTTGAGTCCATTGGTGTAAAAGGACAGTGGTAGAAAAATAATGAGAAAGGTAAAGTGAATGGACCTGAGGTGTTAGAGGCCTTGGATAAAGTTGGGGAATGTTGTTCTCAATGATGTTCATGTTGTGCATGGATAAAGGAAGTTCTCTTAACCTATACCTTATGATATCTAGTAATTATGTTGTGATCATGATTATGATAATGTCTATATATGTATATATGCATGTATGTATGTCGCTAACTGATGAGATCGTGATAGCTTTATGTTGATGTTTATATATGTATACATGTATGTATGTATGTATGTATGTCGTGTCTGATAGGGTCATCATGGATCATGATTTTTTAATGATAATGTTTATATGCATATATGTGTGTGTGTATGTTGTTGTCCGACAGGATCATGTTTGTTTTATGCTAATGATTATATATATGTATGTATCTATGTATTTATGTCATTGTATGACAAGGTTTTAAGGATCATTCTTGTGGAGGAATGATTTTTTATGCATGTAAATGACATGAATAGGTTCTTGGTTATGAGGAATCAAGTGGTAGAGTAGCCTTGACAGATATATGAGGTCAGTATCATGTGGATATGATTTAATGTTATATGCTTGTACTATTCCTATGTTTATGTTATGGACAGGTAATGTTGAGGGGTACATCAGCAAAGTGAAAGTAGTTTTATCTGCAGTGTGCTAGGATAAGCATGGATAGTGGGAAGCCACAAAAATAAGGGTTTCTTGGGGGTCTCTGTGTGGTATGTGGATGTGTAGTACTACTGTTATGTATATGTTGTGCATGTTGTACATTATGTTATTGTAGCTATGGTGATGTGTACATGTAACATAAATAATATTTTCTGCATATAATATTGTATGCCTGTTGTACATATGTTGTTGTGTGTATATTGAATATGTAGTGCTAGGTATAGATGGTGCTATGTACATGTTGGATATGCGGTGTTGTGTACATATCGTATTGTGCACTTGTTGGATATGAGGTGTTGTGCGCATGTTGGATATGGGGTGATGTATACATATTATGCTATGTACATGTTATATATGCAGTGCTATGTACATATGGTGTTGTGTGCATGATTGCACATATGGTACTGTGTGCATGTGGTCTCATGTACGTGTTTTAAATATGGTGTTGTGTGAAGGTGGTGCCATGTACATGTCGTGCATGTGACGTTGTGTACATGTCATGAATTTGGTGTTGTGTACATGTGGTATTGTGTACACATTGTACAAGTGGTGCGGTGTACATTTGGCATTCTGTAGACATGGTGCAGGTGGTCTCATGCACATGTGATGTTGTGTACACGTTGTGTAGGTAGTGTTATGTAGAGGTGGTACTGTGTAAATTTTGTGCATATGGTACTGGTATACATGTGTTATTGTGTGCATGTCATACATGTTGTGTTGCGGGCATGTGGTACTATGTATGTGCATGTCATGGTATCGTGACATATGTATTCGTTGTGTTGTACTATGTATATGTATATGTATTGTGTTTTTTTGTACACCAGATGTAGGTTTATGTGTTGTAATGTACACTACGCGTATGTGTACATGATTGAAGAGAAGACATTGAGTGTTTGTCAGATGTGGAAACCGATCCGATGTGTGTACAAAAAGAACAAAGGCAGAAGTAAGGACTGATGAAGGATAAGTATTGGTATTTTAGTTCAATTTGAATTATGCATGTGATCTATGATTCTGACCTATGATGGTCACATATGACTTATTATTATGGCTTATGATGATTGTATGTAAACTATGGTTATGGAGATTGCATGCGATTTATGATTTTTATCTATTATGGTTTTGTTTTGAGATAATATGATGTGATATGTTTATACATGATGATCTAATCAAACAACTAGTTTGAATTGTTGTGACAGGAAGTAAATACGATTACAAGTGTACCTTATTGACAAGCTACCAATGAGGTATGATCTAAAGTTATTTCAATTTATTTTGAATCTAATGGAAAATTATGTGCTTGGTACATGAAATAATGTAATTCCCTGTTTGGGATGGTTGAAATCGACTACAAGAACTAGTAACGTGAACAAAAGGAATTGGACCATGCAACAATATATTGGTAAAGCACTTCAGGAGCAGGGCCATTGTGGGACATTGATACCCAATAGTGTCCATTTATTTCCATGAGCATGCTATGACCGGTATGATGGTTTTGAGGCAGGTATATGCCTTGGTGTTTATATCTTCCAATGTTAGGAAGCCTTGCCAAGGGATGTACTGCCTGGGATGGGGGTGCCAACAAAACTTGGAAGGTTAGTGACTACATGGAAGGGGATTTCCAAATTGATTGAGGGATTGTGTAGTAGAGAAGGTAAGGTTGGGGATGGATCGGTTTTGGTCATTAGCATTTCCAGATGGAATCAAATGCACATTGGGAGTGTGCCCTAGAAAAATGAGCCGGTGGCTATTCAATGAGAGGGAAAGTGGCGCAGGATTGTAGCGTTTGACATTAGATGCAACTTTGACTTTGAAAGTGGATTATGGACTTCCTAGAAAGGAGGTGAATCATGGAACTAAGTTTGAGGGTGGAGGTGTGAGACTATGGATTCCCTTGTTGATTGATACATGCATCATATCCTTCTATTTGCTGCTTGAGAAAATGTGTATATGTGTGTATGTGTATATTATTTTAAATATTTTATTGATTTGGTTTATAAAGCTCCACAGACAATATGGTTATCTGTTGGTTGAAGCAAATGTGCTTAAGTATATGTGGTTGTTATTGTAAATACCATAATGAGTTGTGTTATAAATCTCTAGTAAATGGTCATGTTCAACAATGGTTATTGTAAATACTGCAACGAGCTATGTTATAAAGCTCCATAGGCAGTATGTTTTGATTTTAGTATTTTTCTGGTTTGTAGGTGTCATTGAACACTGAGGACGGTGTTCCCCCAAGGGGGAGGGTTCTGTAACATCCCTAGTAAAAATCGATACAAAAAAATATATAAGACCACGGTGGATGAGACACGTATTATAAGATGAATGTTGGGTGAAAAATCCTAGCGGGTGTTCATTCGGTTTATTATGGATAAAGGAAATTGGAAAAGGAAAAGGCAAGGGCTTTGGAAAGGAAAAATGCATCAATTGGAATTTATTTATGAAAATAGGAGAAAAGGAAGGTGAAAGGTCACAGGTTTCATGTGAGGAGGAAATTGAAGTAAAATAATGGAAAATGAAGAAAATAGAGGTCTCATTGATAAAAAATCTTCTAAGGAACAGTTGGCAAGCTTTTGTTGGTTCAAGCTTTGGTCAGTGTATTTTTGGAGCTCTCTCATTATTCTCTTTCTCTATCATACTCTTGGATACTTAGAGTTTTCTTGGAGCACCCTTGGAGATTGTGGATAGTTGGTGATTTCAAGAAAGAAGGAAATGGAAGAGAAGGAAAGCGCAAGAGGACATCTAGATCAACATCTTCAGTAGGTTTTGAGTGTAGGTACCGAGTTGCATGTATGTTTTCCTCACTTGCTTTGGCATGCATGGTGTATGCATGTGGATTTTCCTAGAATTTCCATTTCCTAGATAGCCATGGTGTTGTGGGTTTATTTCCATTGATTGTTTTCTGGTTGGTTCTCATGATTCCTTTAGCCGTTGGGTTGAGTTATTAGTTCCTCGAGCCTTGGTTGGAAAAACACTCTGGAGCTCGAAGAAAAACTGTTGGGTTGAGTTACTAGTCCTGGAGCCTTGGTTGGAGAAATGCTCTAGAGCCCAGAAACAACTGGGGGTTGAGCTACTAGTCCTGGAGCCTTTGTTCGAACAAACACTCTAGAGCCCTGGAGCAGCTTGGGTGGAGACCAACCTGTGATGGTTAGTGATGTACGGCCGTGAGGTGGAATTAATAGTTCAGAGTTGAGAGGGTTTGGTCTCTGGAGAAATAGTTTATTGTTGATTGATATGTTTGATAAAGTCCCACATTCATGCTTAGAATATGCCATGGGGGTGATTGGTTGAAAGTAGACTTGGCTCAACCAATCTATGATCGAGTGGAACGTGGAAGTCCCATCTCTGGTTGGTTTTTACTTTTATTAATGAAGAGCTCATTCCTCTAGTATTTGGTATGCAAATGTATTGATTTATGTATGAATTTATTTGCTATTGTATCCATTGTATTTATGTTGTTATTATGTTGGTTATAAGCATGCATTCAATTAGTAATGATGTATGGATATATCTATGTTTTTACTTGTAAATGAATACTCAATGAATCTATGGTCAAATAGAATGTATTTAAGCTTATGATGTAGGGGAGCAATGCTTCTTATATATTATTAGATAAGTAAGAAACCTCGATGTTTAAATATGTTATTTATACATGAAGATGCAATGTTTTTGGCATGTTTGACGAAATGCCTATCATGGCTAGGAGGGATCTGGATGAGTTCCTGATGATGTGATTGCTTCCGTACCTTTTTTTGTTATTATTCATCATGCCCTACAATTTTATGAAGTTTTGGGCAGTGACCTGGGATATGGGGTTAAGAAGGTGGCACAAATACCAAAGTTGCAGGCACATAACTGACTTTTTGGGGCCCTGGTCGCGACCTTTCCTTGGCATGGTCACGGCTATAGGCTTCTAGCCGCTCCCTTGCCCTTACATGCTTGTAGATAAGGCTAAAAGGGGTAAAAAATCAGTTCCCTCTCAGGGTTTAGGGGTCTGGGAGGTTGGGTTACCTCCTAGAGGTGTTGATGCTGTGTAAGGTATGCTTGTCAGATTTCCATCAGTTCCACTTCCTTAAGGTCATATAGGAGGTTGAATCTCATATTAGTATCCTCTTGCTACATTTTTACCCTGGATGTCGGCTACTTGGGTACATGTGGGAAGAGGGTGTTACAAGATGAATGGTGATGTGGCTCTTACTGCACCATGTGGTCTGGAGGGGTGGTTGGTCACGATGGAACTAAAATTCTAACAATCTACCCTTGGAGTCTATTTCCCTATACATGCATTCTAAAACGTATTCTATTTTTTATGCATATAAAAATGGGTGCAAATAATAATGAGATGCAATGCAACAAATTTGGTTGGGAAGAACTCCATAATCGTGATGTGCAAGTTCTTACCTCTCATCTTACTTCTCTTCCCAATTAGATTTATGTAAATAAAAAGATATTTTAAATTGAAAAACAATGCCTATGTATATTTCCCCGACAATGATGCAAAAAATGTTGGGCAAATTATTTGTGAGTTAAATTACTTTCATTAAAATGTCAATCCAGGTTTTTACACTTATGAAGTACACTACACTATATGTGCTAGGTGATTAAATTTTCAATTTCAATGTTTAAAGGATGATTCTATTCTATTGGAAAACAATAAATGATTAAAATATTTAAAACTTATTCTAAGAATTGCAATGAAACCATACTTATGAGATGAATTCTAAGCAAGGCACACACACACACACATTTAGTGAAATCAATTAACTACTTTAATTATATGAAAGCAATAATTTTTTAGTCTAGGAAAGCAATGAATTTCGATTCTAGGAAAGCAATGAAATGGTTTATACTATGAAAAATTTCAAATTCTATTATATGTAAAGTAAAAACATTGTATTCCACGAAAGCTTTGAAATACTAATCTAATAAAGACATTTTATTCTACAAAATAAATCAAATTATAATTTATGGAAGATCAAGGAAAATTATGTTCTATGGATAATAAAAGGTAGGTTATAGTATGAAAGACTTTCCTATGAAATGTAAATACAAACTATAACTAATTGCAAGAACCTGAAAAAATATCAAAGCAAGAAAGTAAAAAGAAATAATTGAGTGTGCATGTGCAAACTTATGACTCTTTCATATTTGAAACCATGATGTATCTATGATGCTATGCAAGAAATTTTAAACTATCTATAAAGTTGAGACTAACAATCATTGCAAAAATGGAGAACTGATAGAAAAAATAACTTGTAAATGTTTTGTAGTTTTCAATGGTTTATTCAAGAACTTGATGTATGCAAGAAATAACAGACAAAAGTGAGTGAAATCCTATAAAGCATAGTGTTAAGAAATACGGCATAAAAGTAGAGTACTGAAATCGATGAAAGATAAAAGAAAAAAAATTAAATTAACTTGTATGCAACAGGGGGGCCTCCTACTAAATCATGAGATCTAGAGTACTCAAAAACTCAGTAATCATATATAAACTCTTCTTATTAAGGCGCAATCATAATAGTAGGAAAATTCTATTAACATAATAGTGTGTACATAATCAATAGTTCCAACATTAACTAAAGGAAATAAAAATATTTGGATGATGTATTTTCTTCTCAATGAAGCATATACATAATGATTTTAAAATAACACACCCTTGAGAAATTGAATGTTATAAACTAGATCAGTGAATGACAACTTGGTATTTAAATTTTAATGAAACTCTAATTTATATATTGTGTTATCAAGGAAGCGAATCATAGAAATGTTTAGCATTAAACACATTTTAATTCTATTGATATTTTGTTCCTTAAAGATTTGTCATTCTCACTTGATATTTTGATATGGTTCTAAGTAATCTGAAAGTATAGTTCATGGGTCATCTCATAGTTGACAAAATGTTTGACTTCACCATTGCAATCAATCGATGAAATTCTACTTGCACCCAATATGTGGAAAACCATGTAGGCATGATTTGGAAAATATCCATATGCTTACATTGATCTTCCTCCACCGGGTCTACCTGAACCTTGGATTCAACTACATGATATTGACAAGGTTGAATAATGTGTTAATTTCTGCAACTTATGCAAGCTGAGCTGAATTTATAAAGTAAAACTCATAGAATTGAGAAACTATTGGAATTTTACCTTATTGCATCTAATGTATCTCTTGATGGTTGATTATTCATATAACAATATTCAAATAGTGTAAATATGAGTGAGTTATAAGGGATATGGGTGAAAATAGAGATAACAAGCTCTGAAAAATGATGTTATTTCCTTGGTTCAATAATTCCTACAAATAATCATAAAAATAATATTAATAGTTTTCTTCCGAAAGAGTTTCCACATGAATCTTTTGTTCCATGTTATATATCTCATATTTGATTGTTTTCTTATGGTTCATAAATTTTCAAATAAGTAAAATTTGTCTTATACTGATTCACCTCCCCCCCACAAAGTATAAGTCTGTGCTCAACATGGTCCTCGAAATAGATCTTAAAGTTGTTAATTCATGAGTCTAACTTATCCCTATCCATAGATACATTGAAATTAGGGATGGAAAGACATGCATTGAGCTAAAGTGTTGGGCATGTTTGCTTCTTGGCGAGAAACTCAAGGAAGGCATGCTAGTTACAATCTCATCTCACCTAAGGGAGGCACGAGTGCTTAAGAAACAATTGAGTGATATCTAATTTCTTTAACATGGTGAATGTGAGTGCAACTAATAAAAAGGATTAATATTTGAAACTCATGTGTAGTTGGTGTGCAAGATAATAGATCTAAACTAGTGCATGAAAGATGTAAGAGGTAACACGAGATTCTTGAGAAAGATCTACCTTGGAGGAAATATGATATAGTCGAGCTAGATATGTATAGGAGGAAATGAGGGATCCTCAAGCTAGATAAGGGAGATCATTGAAATTTGAAAATGTTTTGGAATTATACAAATATCACAAATAAAAAGTTACTTAACTAGGATTGATGCTATTATGCCAAATGATATGGGCAAGAGGGCATGATGAGTAAAATGATGAAGTGAATAAAAAATTTAGTCCAACAGTGAACATAAGAATTTCCTAACTATACACTTGATGATTTCATTATATATGTATTTATGTGTGTGTGTGTGTGTGAGAGGGAGAGAGAGAGGGAGAGAGAGAGGGAGAGAGAGAGGGAGAGAGAGGGAGAGAGAGAGGGAGAGAGAGAGGGAGAGATCCAATCTCACCAATCTAATCACACCGAGGATGAACCACATTAGTTGGTTTGAAACACACCGACAATTTAAATGATTTATGTGATGGATCCAGAAGACAGAGCTATGAATAAATCTACTCTCAAAATCCTCCATTCAGATATGAATAATAGTATTTACTAACTACATTATAGATAGCCATTAAAATATTATAATTGAAAATATGTTTATCTTTAATGTGAGAAGTTAGAACTTCATGCATGATGCATTGGACATTCTCCAACGTTGGGTACACGTCTCTTGGCTAGGAACTTCTCCAAGCCAATTTCCCTTGTAGCGCATATCAAAAGTTCTCTAGTGCATATATATTTACGATGTTTTAAGGAAATATGAGTTAGATGAGTAAGAGGCAATACATTATTCCCATTTCAATATTGAAGCAAAGTACATTCCAACTTGAGAGGCTTCCAAGGAAGTTGTTTGGTTACAACAATTATGTAGAGACATTAAATATGAACACGAGACCATGCCTATCTATTGTGAAAATTATAGTGCAATTTCCTTGGCAAATAATATTTAGTTTCATCCACACAAAAATATTATCAAAGTGAAATTCCATTACAATATAAAGGTAGTCGAGTCTAATTAGGTAATTATACACAATGTTAGGACTTGGGATAATGTGACAAATTATTTTGCTAAGGTATCACATTTTATTAGTGCAAGAATTAGGTAACTATCAAGTGAGATATGTTAGGATATTGTTAACTACATCATCCATGCAATTTATAATTTCTATTTTCAGATGGAATGTATAAAGCAATGTCCATAATGCTTTCTTGTTTTATAGAAACATAGTCAATTTCTAATTGTATTCTTGATTTTAGTAGCAACATTGTTGTACATTATATATAAACAAATAAATAAAATAATAAGGTAGATAATGATTTCACCACACACAATAAAAAGTATTTTTGGCATGTATTTCTCTATTATTGTTGTTCCGCTAATTTGAACCCTATTTTTCCGGTGCATATTTTTTAATTATAGAACCTTCTCCAATTGTTGCACATTATTATCAAGGTTAAACAAATGGGTTACTATCATATTTGTCTTCTTCATCTTCCTTAACCTTCTTTGTAATGGAAGCAAAACAAAAATAATGTTGGAATATGTCATTTTGGAAGGTAATAATGTCTAGGTTGTTAATTTTCAAGTTGTTCTATGATGTATAATTACTTTAGCCCAATTCAATACTTTAATTAGATATATTTTCAATACCAATTAATATTTCCAATCATCAATAGTAATTGGATATAGAAAAATAAATGCATTGACAAAGTTGACAATCAACATATCAATCAAAGACACCATATTTGGTCAAAGACCAGGGAAAAACCCCACTAGGGGGGAAACCCTTTGAAAATTATTCTTCTATTAGATTTTCATAAAAAGTTCAACAAAGAGTAAAATGAGCCCAATACAATATAATCCAAAAAAATAACCTAATAATAATTAGAAATATGTTTCTAGCATCAGAATATATCAGAGACAACTTTTCTTGTATGTAGTGAACTGCGTTAAACTTCGGTCAATGGTCAAATTTCAGCCAAAATTCTTGGTTGCATAGAGGAGGAGTTGTGTGAGCGACTAAAGGCTTCCAATCGCTCCCTTGAGCCTGCAAGCCAATAACCATGGTCGAATTTGTCCTATGGTGAGCTATCGACTATAACCAAAAACCATAAAAACAAAGGCGAGCCTCGAACGTTGTAATTTCAGACCTTTGCAAACTTCTTTTATCATCCCAAACTCAGACCCATGTGAACCAATCAATGAAGAATATTCTCGGTGATGTAAAAATGAGTTTGAGGTCAATTGTATTTATAGGCTTCCAAAGGTGACCAATTTACCATTAGGGTCAACCTGTCCAAATGTGCATATGTGGGATTTTCTTCATAAGTACACTTTCCCTTGTCCAAATTTGATGATCTTTAGGTCAATTTTGGCCCTCTAAAAAATAGGAATTCAATGCAAACATCATCTCCACCAACTGAGTTTTCCAAAGTGTAATTTGACCCTAGTTTAATAATTTAACACTCCATCTCAACTAGGGATAATTTCACCTGTCAATATCTGACCATCAATCAATATGTCATCATGTCATCATATCATGTATCATCTTTGCTCAACTCTATTTGATGAAAAATTCTCGAATATAAAGAATAAGAATTATCGTGAAGATAAAGCTACCACCCTCTACATTTTCAAAAATCATATCTCAATTTGAAACCACATTCGGGAGTAGATATCAACCCAACATCTCATGGGGGAGCTAAATATCTCCAACCCCATATCGAGCAATAAGTGATATACAAGATCATATCTTAACCCATCACATTGCCTACTGATCTTCCCATAAATTACCTTTAAGGGTCATGTGGTAGAAAACTTGCATCATAATCAAAGCTTGGGCTAGATACTCGACTTACCAAAAGGTAAGGATCACATGCCCCAAGCCTTCTCAACCCGTTGGACAAACAAGGAGGAACAATCCCAACAATCCCAACTTGTGGGTATGATTCCAACTGGGGTATACTATGGGAAGACCAAGATAGGGGAGAAACATCTCCAACCCTATTGGTAGAAGATAGGGGTGATACCCTATTGTCCAATATCCCTCAACCCCAGGAGCCCTCTATCTCAATTCCTCACCCTGGGAGCTCAGTCAAGGGGGAACAGTTGGCTTAGTGTCCTCAATCAGTGATGACCCTTATCAGGAGGGGTCACATCTATCAGTCCAAATATCTCTCTGAAGACCAAGAACTTCCCTTTCGATAAATCCTTTGTGAGAAGAGTTGCAATCTGTTCATCTATTGATATATGATGGAGTCTAATGACTCCTCTCTACACTATGTCTTGAATGAAGTGATATTAGATATCTATGTGCTTGGAATTGTCATGAAATATGAGATTCTCTGCCAGATGGATCCCACTCTTTTTGTCGCAATATATCATTGTAGTGTCTAGGACCTGCTCAAATATCTCTCAAAATAGATTCCTCAACCAAACTGCTTCATAGCTAGCTATGCTAACGAAAATATACTTTGCCTCAGCAGTACTCAGTGCTATAGACTTCTCCTTCCTTCTCATCCAATATATCATGAAAGATCCAAGACTAAAAAAACATCTAGAATTGTTCTTCCTTTCGATAATGTTTCCTTCCAAGTTTGCATCATTATATCCATAAAGTCGAATATCTTTGGTAGTATATCTCAAACCAAGGGTGATCATTCCATGCAAATATCTCAGAATGTGTTTTTCAATGACCCAATGTGCATGGAGTGGCTCGATCATGAATTGACTCAATGTGTTCACTGCATAGCATATGTATGGACATGTGTTCACTAAGAACATTAGAGCCCCAATTAGTTGTATATACTCCAATGGATTCACTAAATTAGGACCTAAAAATTCTCCACATAACTTATTGAAGTTCATTTCCATCATTGTATGCAAGGACTTGCATTCTATCATTCCAAATCTATCTAATAGTTTCGCAACATATTTTCCTTGTGAAAGTAAAATCTCACTAGGCCTTTGCCACACCTCGAGGTCTAGAAAGTAGTGCATTAGTCCAAGTTCCTTCATATTGAATTCAGAGGCTAGCTCCCTCTTACACTTGATAATCAGGGGCTCACTACCTACCAATAATAGATCGTTAACATATAAAACCAAAATCAACGGCATACTTTGGACTACCTTGAAGTAGAGGTTGGGATCTACATTACTTCTTGTAAACCCCATATTCACCAAATAACTGTCTATTGATGCGTACCATGCTCTAGGGGCTTGATCCAAACCATGTAATGCCTTCCTCAACCTGCAAACATGTGTCACATAATGGGATGATTATGCATGTTCTCTATTGATATTATGATGATGATAAGATTAATGGTTATGTATGTTCTCTATTTATATTTCGATGACGATATCATTAAAGGTTATGGATGTTCTCTATTGATATTATGATTATTGTAGCATTAATGGTTATGCATGTTCTCTATTGATATTATGATGCTAATAGCATTAAAGGATATGTATGCTCTCAATTGATATCATGACGGTGATAGATTTGATGGATATGCATGTTTTCCCATTCATTAGGGGAATTTTGAGGTCTAAAATGGACCTCCTAAGGAAATAATAAAATAATAGTTAAACCAATAAAATAATATTTATGAATTTGTAGTTCATTTTTTGCACCACAATCCATGTAACCATAGTTAAATTCAATTCAAAATTTGTACCAAAATAAAATTAATAAAAAAATTGTATTGATGTGACTATAAATAAGAATGAGTTTTTGAAGAAAAAGTCATTATCATTGAACAACTAATGCATTTTCCTTTGTACTTAAATAACTTAAAATAAAATATAAATATAAATTCATAAATTATTAATTATATAATATGTTATTAATTAAAATTTATATTATTGCATAATAACATGTAATTAATGCAATATATAAAAATAATATAATATAATATAATAGATGTAATATATTATTTTATGTATGAATTTTATATTACATATTAAATTGATTTGATTTATAACATAAGAAGAAATTATATATAATATAAAAATGAATATGATATATAATCCATATCATTTAGATTATTTTTCATAATATTATAGATTATAATATATAATATTAATATAATCGTAATGAAATGAATTGAGTTATATTTAAAATTAATTTTTTTTTATTGAAATAGATTTAAATTATATTTATAAGTATAATATAAGATTTATATACATTGAAATTTAGATTTTTTTTGCCTCAAACAATATCGAGTCTAATATAACTTTTTTCAATATACAAAACTAATACAATTTTTTTTATCATACAAAACTAAAATGTTTTTTCCTTCAATTTTAATATTTTTATATTGTTATCAATATTATAATAATATTATTTATAGATTTGATTTATCCTAAAATTAAAAAGTTACATTTTTATTTATTTTTATTTCATATGTGTAATATATATGTATAAATATTAACTTATAATTAATTTGAAATTGTAATATTTGTTTGCTTGAGGGGTCCTGACCCAGGTTTGGTGTGCAAGGTTTGCCAAAAAACCCCTATACTATTTGCCCTTTCGGTAGTGACCTGCTTTGGCAGGTCACAGTCTCACCTGAAGTAGTATGGGTGGGTGCTGGAACCAGGTTTCCGCACCCTGAGAAAGGAAGGGTAAGGCAAGCAGAGTTGCGTTCTGTTCAGATTACCTTGTTTCTTCATAGGGTTAATTATGTATCTAATTGCATCCATGTGCACTAGATCTACAATTATATGCTTTCTATAACATCAACACAGCATTATATAAACAGAGCATAATATATATATAAGCATTCAGTACACATACCTTTGCAGCGAAAAGACAGAAAATACCTAACACAACAATTATCATCAATTCATACAACAATACTCACAGATTCAGATCTCTAATAATCCTTCGCATTCATTCATTCATCAATATTTCCTTACAATTCCCTTCCCAACCTGCGCACAGAGCAGCAGGGTCCACACACATCTGGACTAGGATCTTCGCGCACACAGCCAGCAGGAGTCTGTTCCCCAAAACCCAAACAGATAGCTAAACAACAGATCACATCAATAGCTCATCAATTCTTATCCTTTACAATCCGAAATGCATCTCTATTTATAACAATCTAGCCTCAACGTTCCTATGGTCCGCAACCCATGGTTTTCAGCCCCCTTGTTTACCCTTTGACCCATTACAATAAGTTTGGGGCTTTGACCCGCCCCAAAACCCCTATGTTATACTAAATATAAAAAAATAAATCAAAATGGACTAGTTTCACAGCTTGTTAGGAGACCCCGTTCCAACAGTCCCCCAACACAATCTTGTGACTTGTACCGAGTCACTGCACTGGTGCGACCACGTAGTCCGCAGCCTGGTATGGTTTGAGTCGAATACCATTGACAAAGCTAGGAATGAGGTCACCGCGCAGGGTAGCTAACTGGACTGCTTCGCCATTCGTAACATCCTTAATTGTGTAGGGACCAAGCTAGTGCTGCTGGAATTTGCCTGGATGTTTCGCAAATTGGCTATCGTATAAAAGGACGAGATCACCTTCAACGAATGTCTTCTGGTGAATGTGTCGATCATGTCAGGCTTTATCCCGAGTCTTTTGAACCTGCTGGTGAAATTGAGCAATAAATCAATCTTCTTCCAAAGCCACCAGTTGCGCCAGGCATTCTTCTGTGATGTCGGAGTCGGCCATATTTGTAAACGTTGCGATGCGTAGGCTAGGAACAACGTAATATATTGCATGATGGCTTCCTTGCCATAGACCATTCGAAAGGGTGTCCTGCCAGTGAAATTTTTGCAGGTCGTTCGGCATACCCACAGAACCGAGGGGATGCAAACATCCCAGTCACTATGATCAGCATTACAAACCTTCGTTAATTCCTACTCTAAAATTTGTTAAAAGCTTCAACCACCCCATTAGCCTGGGGATCATATGGTGTACTCTTGGCATGATAGATCCAAAATTCCTCTTTCAAAGCTTGGATCGTTTGGTTAACAAAATGCGTACCTCTGTCGCTCATTAGGATCTTCGGGTAGCCAAACCTAGTCAGAATCTGCTCAAAGATGAAGTGCGCAGCAGTATCAATAGTACAATCTTTTACTGCTTGTGCCTCAGCCCATCGTGTGACGTAGTCAGTGGCAGTGATAATGTAGCGCACGCCTGTTTTCTTTCCTGGTGGATTGATGGGTCCGATGAAGTCAATGACCCATTTATCAAAATCTTGTAGGGCCATCTAAGGCTGTAATGTCATGTCATCTTGTCGTGAGGGTCAGCCAGTTTGCTGGCATGTATCGCACAATCTACAATGGGCGTAAGAATCTTGATGTAGGGTAGGCCACCATAAGCCAACCCTTAAAATATTTTGTGCCGTAACCCTGCTCGCGTAGTGGCCGCTTGCGACTCCATCATGTGCTTTTGTGAGGACAGTGGGTTGTTCGTGTTCCAATACATATCTGCGGAGTATTTCATCAGTGCCTAGCTTGTATAGCTGTCCTGCAATGATAGTGAAGTCTACAGCTCGGGTAACCAACTCCTTCTTCTGTTGTACTGAATACGCAGTAAGGGCCATGCCCGTAGTGAGGAACTCAATGATATCAGCAAAGTGAGCATCAACCATCTTAATAGTAAATAGTTGCGCATCGGGTAAGCCTTCGTCCAGGTTAGTGGGTTCTTCCCCTGTATCGATACGAGACAGGTGATCCGGGCATGCATTCAACTGCCCAGGCTTAACGACGATCTCAAAATCATATTCCTGAAATAACAACATCTCCCTCCCCAACATAGGCTTGTTGAATAGGTATTTCAAAGCCAAATGGTCTGTGAACATCTTAAAGTGTCCACCCAACAGATAGTGTCGATACTTTTGTAGTGCGTACACCATAGCCAGTCCTTCGCGCTCAGTGGTAGAGTAATTTCTTTCGGCACTTGAGAGTTTGCGACTGGCAAAGGCAACGAAGTGATCAATATCTCCTTCGCTAGGCTGAGTGAGGACCACACCCAGGGCAATGCCTGATGCATCGACATGTACATGAAATTCTTTTGACCAGTTAGGGAATATCAGTATGGGCGCCGAAATCATCTTCTCTTTTAGCAGTTCAAAGCTCTTCTGACATTCATCATTCCAGAAAAAAGAGACATCTTTTTTTAGCTCCTGTTCCATGGGTGTTGTAATCAGAGTGTGTCCTTGAATGAATTTTCTATAATAGCCCGTGTGATCGAGAATGGAGCGCAGCTATTTCTCCTTTGTGGGGGCTACCAGGTTGATAATTACGACTATCTTCGCAGGATCAACCATCAGTCCTTGCCGACAGACTATGTGTCCAAGCAAGATTTCGAAAGGTACACAGAAGATGCATTTTTTGATATTCAAGGAAATCTGGTGCTTCCGGCATGCATCCAACATTAATCGCAGGTTCGAGACATGTTCTTTCACTAAGCTAAAAACCGTCCAGTCATCGAAGTAAACCTCCAGAAACTTATGAATAAATTCTTTGAACACAGCCACTACGACTCGTGAAAAGATAGCAGGTGCGTTCTTAAGGCCAAAGGGCATGACCGTATACTAGAAGGAACCCCATTTGGTGGCAAAGGTGGTCTTACTGCGATCCTCAGGTGAAATTCTGATCTGGTGGTATCTCTAGAATCCATCAGTGAAGGAATAGGCCTCCTGGCCAACTACGCTATCAAGGATTTCATCAGAGAAAGGAGTAGGGAAGGGGTGATGAACGCAGGCGTCGTTCAGCTTTCGTAGGCCCACATAGATGTGTATTTCTCCCTTTTCATTTTTCTCCTGAACGACCATTGGGCTCACCCAATCTGACTGTTCAACTAGTTGAATGATACCTATGGTCAGCATTTTGTCCAACTCTTCTTTGACCTTTTGCTTATACTTAGGATTCAATCGGTAGGGTCGCTACTTGACGGGCCGCACCCCTGGCTTAAAAGTGATGTGCATAATGCCGAGATCCCCAGTGATTCCTTTGAGCTCAAAAAACTTCGTAGGGAATAAGTCTCGGTACTCCGTAAGTAGCTCGGAAATTTTGCCCACAGTGCCTTCATCCCAATAGTCCCCAATTTTAGCCAGCTTAGGGTGTTCTTCTGTCCCAATATTACTTCGCGTAGCCTGAGAGGTTGTGTTACATTGACATCTTGGAGCGATGGTCCGATAACGGTACGTTCCCCTTCAGACTCTGGAACAGAGATATTTCGCGGGTTATCTTGTTCTTCGTTAATCACCAAGCTCCGATAGTTGACTATGTCTTGCATCTGGGCCTCCCATGTTAGAATAGCTGGTGGGGTGTGTGGGTGAGGTTTATTAAAGATGAATGCATCAATGTCTTGCAGGGCTTCGTCAAGCATCTCTGTTCCCCCAATAAGTCCGAATGTTCCAATAAAGTCTTCTTTTAATATTTCCTAGTGGCGAGTCTGTTGATGTAACTCTGCATCTAAGTACCAAGTAGCAAGGATAAGGCCCAAGGCATGTATAAATAGATGGATCCATTCTTCTGGGGTTTGGTCGGCCCATCTGGTTGTCCAAGTAAGAAAATGCGTGCGAGGATCTCCGGGCCCCAGGAATATCTTGGTGCGCACGTCAACAGGAGGTGCGAACCGCAGCACCATCATATCTTGACACGTTTCCCAGTCCGTAAATGCTTTCTTGTGGGTATCCCAGTAGCATGCAGGTGTGCCACGTAGTGCCAGATTGAGTGCCCAGAGTCGCCGATATTTTGGCACCCAAGCCTCTAATGTTCTTAAGAAGTCCCGAACAATACTAGACTCATCAAAGTGGGGAAGGTCCCTTACCTCCAAAGTAATGCAGTAGAGGGTCCTTACAACTCGAGGGCATCGTAGTGCTGAGACATTGTGTAGCCGGGTATGCCAACTCTCAAGTTCTTCGTCCGGGTCAGGAGAGTATTCCTTGTTTTTCTCCTAATCGAAGACTCTTCCTATTGTAGGGTCACCCTGGTCTTCGTCCTGTGTTGTCATCCTGTAGATGTGCTCGAGTTCCTCCTGTTCATATGTTGGTTATGTATACCGCATACCCTCAGCAGGATCTGGTGGTACTATTACACATGTACCGTTATTCTCAAACACCATGCTATGTTTTTTTAGAATAATGAAACCCCCTACGTTGATAGCCCAGTCTAGTCCTAGGAGTGCAGGATAGGGATGCGTATCTTCCACAATTTCTATGACCTCAAAATCAGCTAGGACCCTTACTCCTGCGATATCGACCACAACTTTTGGAAACCTTCCTAGAGGGATGATCTTCTGTTGATTCGCCATTCGCAGCTAAATGGTGGACCAGTCTAATTTAGGTTCTCCCATTCATTGCCATGTCTATTTTGGTAAGACGTTCGCATCAGATCCAAGATCAAGAATAACCTAATCCATCTCATAGTCACAAATCTACGCAGTCAATCACATTTCCCTCCTAGTGCACCTTTTGTAGCTGTGTAATTTGTGTATTTCCTTAACCTCAGCTGCTGTGCTGGGCCGAGCTGCGCAGTTTTGTAGAAATAATTGAAGATTTTCTCCAACCTGTGGGTTGCGTAGTAGCTTCAAGCATGCCCTTAACAAGGTTTCAACTTCCTCTTCTGTATCGAGGTGCACAGGGGCTTCCAGCGACTCCTGTTTCCTGGGGTTTGGTTCCTTCTGGGCAGCAAGCTCCTCCCTCGCTTCCTGGGTGACCATGCTGCGCATTATGACTTTTATACTGGGATCTTCTATCCTTAGATTTGTCTTGACTATTTGTACATTCTGGGTGGGGGTAGACTCTTTGTCCTTCATTTCTGTTAACAAGATCGAGCAGTCTTTGATCTCATGGTCCAGTTGTCTGCAATATTTACAAGATTTCCTAGTGGGATTTGGGCAGTCCCTGGAGAAGTGCTATACCTCTCCACAGTTGTAGCAGATCAGCTGGCCCCGTCCTCATCCTACGCTCCCTCCCCGTCCCACCTTGCCCCCTGCAGGGGAGCTACCAAAGGTCGCGGGAGATCTCAGAGAGGCAGGATTGGATTGTACTCTATAAAGGTTTCCCCGATCTACCAGTAAGTCATATGTGCGACAATTCTTCTCATCTTGCCCTATAGATCGGAAGAACCTGCACCATTGCTGCTTCAATTCACCCCTATTTATCCGAGGACACTGGGTTGTATCATGTAGTCCCGCTACCCGACAATCTTCACACCAGGGGTCAGTGTCGACTCCTTTTCCCTGTTTCGTCCATAAGATCTGTATTTCTAGGTGCATGGCCCCGAGTTGCTCCTGAATTTGCTGCACTCCTTCCCTCGTGTCATCCTTAGGTGAAGATTCAAGTTTCATGGAAGCTTCCAAGGATTTTTCCTGTGATTCGAAGGTCTGGTGGCCCATGGCTATGCGTAAGTGAGGTAGCAGCATAGCGATGAACCATTCCGTGTGCTGTTTGTCGTCGTAATTGAACTCACCTTCCCTGATCGCTTTCTTTAACCGTTGATCGGCCTCCCATACTGACTCAAATTTTCCTTGCTTGAAGTCTTTTACTTCCGCTACCAGTTGGGAATAGGATTTCGGCTTTCGGAATTGTTTTTTTAGGGCATCCTTAATATTTTGAAGCATTGCACTCCCGTTTTGAGATATATACCGCATATACCAGTCCACCGTCCTCTCTTAGAAATCCAAGGATAGCTATGCTCTCTTCACAGTATCACTTACCACCCCTTGCGTTGTCCACACTGAATCAACCACGAACCAAAATTGGTCCATGTTCTCATCGGCAGCTCCTTTAAAAGTAGGTAACTTTAAGTGTGCTTCCATGGGCTCCTCTAGTTTATCTTCCTGGGGCCCCAACGTCGGGGCAACTGACAGACCTTGTGTAGGTTTCGGTAGACTATGAGCATAGCGATCTCCATAGTTCCACATTGCGCTTCCACCCAGAATATCACTCATTCCACCCCGCGTTAGATCTCCAATGCCATTACCCGATCCCGTTTCTCAGACTCCTTCAGTCCTGGAAACAGAACCATTTGTTGGCTTGAGGGGTCCTGACCCAGGTTTAGTGTGCAAAGTTTGCCAACAAACCCGTATACTAATGGCCCTTTCGGCAGTGACCCGCTTTCGTAGGTCACAGTCTCACCCGAAGTAGTATGGGTGGGTGCTGGAACTAGGTTTCCGCACCCTGAGAAAGGAAGGGTAAAGTTCAGATTACCTTGTTTCTTCGCAGGGTTAATTATGTATCTAATTGCATCCACGTGCACTAGATCTACAATTATATGCTTTTTATAACATCAACACAACATTATATAAACAGAGCGGAATAGATCTAGATCCAAGCATTCAGTACACAAACATTTGCAGCGAAAAGACATAAAATACCTAACACAACAATTATCAACAATTCATACAACAGTACTTGCAGATTCAGATCTCTAATAATCCTTCGCATTCATTCATTCATCAATCTTTCCTTAAAATTCCCTTCCCAACCTGCGCACACAGCAGCAGGGTCCGCACACAACTGGACTAGGATATCCGTGCACATAGCCAACAGGAGTCTGTTCCAAAAAACCCAAACAGATAGCTAAACAACAGATCGCATCAATAGCTCATCAATTCCTATCCTTTACAATCCGAAATGCATCTCTATTTATAACAATCTAGCCTCGACGTTCCTATGGTCCGCAACCCATGGTTTTCGGCCCCCTAGTTTACCCTTTGACCCATTACAATACGTTCCAGGCTTTGACCCGCCCCAAAACCCCTACGCTATACTAAATATAATAAAAAATAATCAAAATGGACCAGTTTCGCAGCTTGTTAGGAGATCCCATTCCAACATTCCCCCAACAAAATCTTGTGACTTGTCTCGAGTTACTACACTGGTGCGACCACATAGTCCGCAACCTGGTATGGTTTGAGTCGACTAAGATTGAAAAAGCTAGGAATGAGGTCACCGCGCAGGGTAGCTAACAGGATTTCTCCGCCATTCGTAACCTCCTTAACTGTTTAGGGACCAAGACAGTGTTGCCGAAATTTTCCTGGATGTTTCACAAATTGGCTATCGTATAAAAGGACGAGATCACCTTTGACGAATGTCTTCTGGCGAATGTGTCGATCATGCCAGGCTTTATCCCAAGCCTTTTGAACCTGCTGGTGAAACTGAGCAATAAACCGATCTTCCTCCAAAGCCACCAGTTGCGCCAGGAATTCTTCTCTGATGTCGGAGGCAGCCATATTCGTGAACACGGCGATGCGTAGGCTAGGAACAACGTACTCTATTGGCATGATGGCCTCCTTGCCATAGACCATTCAGAAGGGTGTCCATCCGGTCAGATTTTTGCAGGTTGTTTGGTATGCCCACAGAACCAAGGGGATGTGAACATCGCAGTCACTACGATCAACATTACAAACCTTCGTTAATGCCTGCTCTAAAATTTTGTTAAAAGCTTCAACTTCCCCATTAGCCTGGGGATGATATGGTGTACTCTTGGCATGGTGGATCCGAAATTCCTCATTGAAAGCTTGGATAGTTTGGTTAAAAAAATGCGTACCTCTGTTGCTCATTAGGATCTTTGGGCAGCCAAACCTCGTCAGAATCTGCTCAAAGATGAAGTGCGCATCAATATCAGCAGTACAATATTTTACTGCTTGTGAGTCAGCCCATCGTGTGACGTAGTCAATGGCAGTGATAATGTAGCGCGCGCCTGTTTTCTTGCCTGGTGGATTGATGGGTCCGATGAAGTCAATGGCCCATTTATCAAAATCCTGTAGGGCCATCTGAGGCTGTAATGGCATGTCATCTCGTCATGAGGGTCGACCAGTTCGCTGGCATGTATCGCATGATCTACAGTGGGCATAAGAATCCTGATGCAGGGTAGGCCACCATAAGCTAGCCCTTAAAATATTTTGTGCCGTAGCCCTGCCCGCGTAGTGGCCGCCTGCGACATCTTGGAGCGATGGTCCGATAACGGTACGTTCCCCTTCAGACTCCGGAACAGAGATATTCCACGGGTTAACCTCTTCTTCGTTAATCGCCAAGCTCTAGGAGTTGACTATGTCTTGCATCTGGGCCTCCCATGTCAGAACGGCTGGTGGGGTGTGTGGGTGAGGCTTCTTAAAGATGAATGCATCAATGTATTGCAGGGATTCGTCAAGCATCTATATTCCCCCAATAAGTCTGAATGTTCCAAGAAAGTCTTGTTCTAATATTTCCTAGTGGCGGGTCCGCTGATGTAACTCTGCATCTAAGTACCAAGTAGCAGGGATAGGGCCCAAGGCATGTATAAATAGATGGATCCATTCGTCTGGGGTTCGGTCGGGCCATATGGTTGTCCAAGTACGCAGATGCGTGCTGGGATCTCCAGGCCCCAGGAATCTCTTGGTGCGCACGTCAGCGGGAGGTACGAATCGCAACACCATCCTATCCTGACACATTTCCCAGTCCGTAAATGCTTTCTTGTGGGTATCCCACCAGCGTGTAGGTGTGCCATGCAATGCCATATTGAGTGCCCAGAGCCGCCGATCTTTTGGCACCCTAGCCTCTAATGTTCTTAAGAAGTCCTAAACAGTACTAGACTCATCAAAGTGGGGAAGTTCCCTTACTTCCGAAGTAATGCAGTAGAGGGTCCTTGCAACTCGAGGGCATTGTAGTGCTGAGACATTGTGTAGCCGGGTCAGAAAAGTACTCCCTGTTTTTCTCCCAATCGAATACTCCGCCTATTGTAGGGTCACCCTGGTCTTTGTCCTGTGCTGTCATCCTGTAGATGTGATCGAGTTCCTCCTCTTCATATGCTGGTTCTGTATACCGCATACCCTCAGCGGGATCCAGTGGTACTATTACACGTGTACCGTTCTTCTCAAACACCATGCTACGTTTTTTTAGATTAATGACACCCCATATGTCGATAGCCCAGTATAGTCCTAGGAGTGCAGGATAGAGATTCGTATCTTCCACAATTTCTATGACCTCAAAATCAGATAGGACCCTTACTCCTACGATATCGACCACAAATTTTGGCAACCTTCCCAGACGGATGATCTTCTGTTGATTCGCCATTCGAAGCTAGATGGTGGACCAGTCTAATTTAGGTTCTCCCATTCGTTGCCATATCTATTTTGGTAAGACGTTCGCATCAGATCCAAGATCAAGAATAACCTGATCCATCTCATAGTCACCAATCTGCGCAGTCAATTGCATTTCCCTCCCGGTGCGCCTTTTGTAGCTGTGTAATTTGTGTACTTCCTTAACCTCAGCTGCTGTTCTGGGCCAGGCTGTGCTGTTCTGTAGCAATACTTGAATATTTTCTCCAGCCTGTGGGTTGCGTAGTAGCTTCAAGCATGCCCTTAACAAGGTTTCAACTTCCTCTTCTGTCTGGAGGTGCACTGGCGGTTGCGCAGGGGCTTCCAACGACTCCTATTTCCTGGGGTTTGGTTCCTTCTGGGCAGCAAGCTCCTCCCTCACTTCCTTGGTGACCATGCTGCACGTTATGACTTTTATACTAGGATCTTCGCTCCTTAGCTCCGTCTTGACTCTTTGTACATTCTGGGTGGGGGTAGACTATTTGTCCTTCATTTTTGTTAACAAGATAGGGCAGTATTCGATCTCATGGTCCAGTGGTCTACAATATTTACAGGATTTCCTAGTGGGATTTGGGCAGTACCTGGAAAAGTGCCTTACCTCTCCACAGTTGTAGTAGATCAGCTGGCCCCGTCCTCGTCCTGCACTCCCTCCCCGTCCGCCCTGCACCCTGCAGGGGAGCTACTAAAGGTCGCGGGAGATCTCGGAGAGGCAGGATCAGACTTGATCCGGATTTATGCAGGAACGCAACAGAATAAACACATAACCATAAATACAGAGATGCAGCGGAAATAACACTTCATTTCATTAATATTAAAGAACTGGAATTTGCTTACAAACAGAATGGAAATAAAACTAGATAGGGCACTGGTAGCTATCTCTGAGAAGAGATGTGGCAGCTACAGGCCTCTGAACTGAGTTACAATGAGGCTCGAGGGCCTATTTATTATTTAGAAATAGTGGGAAATCCTAAACAGCCAAAACCCTAACCCTAGGAGATGAAGCGCCAAAACTATGGGCCCCGTTTGGGTAAACTGGTGTTTCAACTTCCCAGGGGCATAACTTTGGCATACGATCTCCGTTTGACGCGTACCATACCTCGTTAGAAAGATCTATCCGAGGAATACAAATTTTGAATGAGAAACATGGACCATGTTGCTCTCTATTTTCCCAAAAAGGTTCGTTTAGGGCCTCAAAACGGCTCTGGAAGTTCAGGACCCGAAAAACTGCTAAAAATAATAAGTTGTGCTGAAACTGAAAAACTGAAAGAGGCAATGGTGGGGCCCCAAGTGGAATAGGCAGGTGACCACCAATATCCACCTAGATCATTCCTCCCCCCTTAGGAAGCAATGGTCCCCATTGTGTTAAGTTCCTCCATGAGATGAGGAAATATTTGTTGAACTTGGTCCCTAGTGAACCACTTTCCTTGGTGCAAGAGTTGGCCAGCTTTGACAACCCAATATAGTTGGATCTTCTGTTGGCGAGTGTTCTTGATTTGCATGTCCATGATACAATCTGTGGTGGCCTGTTCCATGCAGTTTGGGTTTAACTCTGTTGGTGTGAGTTGTTCTGCAATGTTCGAGGTGTCCAGTGGAGGTGGGAAGTAAGGACCACAGGGGCGTCACTCTATTAACCTATGACATAGCACGTGTGTTCGTGGCATACTAAAAAATACCCTTAATTTGACTACATATTGGAAAATACCTCTAAAAATCACTTTATTTAACTCCCTACCAATACTAACCCATTACATTTTCCCAATTTAAAAAACCCCTACCACTAGATATTGTAGGCATCCATTTTTTCATTAACATTTTTTATACCCCTTTATATTTATATCCTTAACATAATGACATGATGCCTCTCTTATGACCCCACATGCATTCTACAATTAACCATTCTTCTTGTGATATGAATAGGAGATTCAAATTAGTATTCCCACAATGTGATTACTCAATCCACACTCAAGCACATCTCACTATGATTTGTGGCATTTAATGGTCTAAGGCATACAAATATCAACCATGTTTTAGGAATATTGATTATGTGCATGTCTATAAAATGACATATAAATTGATCTATATAATGATGAAAAATCAATTGATCAACATTTATGAATATGGTTGCACCAAATAAGGTGTTCAATCACAAGTCTAGACCCTCTAGATGCAAGACCACTATCTACAACCAAGGTTAGGGCCCAAAATCTTAAATCCATATAAAGCAATGGGTTATATCCCCATCGCTCAATTAATCATTCACTCACTATCTCTCAAGCAAGGGAATTTTTACAACCTATTTGGGTCTTTGGAGAGGAATAAAGAGAGCAACCTCCTTGTGTGTTATTGCAATGCATATATAAGAATCTTGATATACTCGTGCATTCATGGTGAATTCTAATGGACATGAACAACCACCCTTATTTATAAGTAACAACATTTATTTTTGTATTATTTACAAATTACAAGCAATAGACGAGCAATTTGCTATTTTTTTGGAAAATGTTGTATATACAGACTATGGTATAGGAACACTAAACTAGATGAATATTGTCTAGTCTCTACAATGATGTGATGTGATCCTTTGTAAATTCTCAATAAGAGAAGTCGTTTCTTTTATTTACCAAAAACCACAAAAAACCACCAAAAACAAGTTTTAATGGGGTCCAAGTTTCCAAGTCAAATAATTGTGTCATATTTATAGGCATGTGTGCTTGATTAAGTATTTTATTTTAAGTTGTGATTTTCCTAGTTCACTTATAAACTAATGCAAAATATATAGTACATATTGAATGTGTAGTAACACTCCAACAACATATACAAATGAAAACTCTGGCAAATTCTAATGACAAATGGCATTCACAGAGAGAATACCCTACAGGAAGTTACACTCAACCTTCAATTATTACCTTTTCTTCAATCCTGTAGCATGGATTATTCCTTATTCAATGTGAAAGTTTTCTCTAATGTTGATATGTAGATGATGTGACTATGCCCTATCCATGTCATAAACATGGACACTTTCGCGCAATTAATTAAAAAAATGTGTTCTCTATCAAGTTAATCTCAAGGCATATTTTTCGACAAGGATGAATGAGTGGCTCTATTTGGTCAAGACTAGTTGACTTGGTTCACTTCTTGTATTGCCAAGCCCGAAGATTATTCAAGAAATGCAAGAGCCCTGTATTTAATGGCCAACAACTAAACAACTCTGTTGTGTAAAGTTAATAAATTCAGTCTAATTTTTAATTTATGTTCACAACACTTGACTCCATTCCTCTCCTCATTCATAATATAATTAATTAATTAATGATTTCTTGGCATTATTCAAACAAATGTTTTCCATAAACACATGGTTGTAGCTTGATATGATGCAAAAAACTCGTGATCTAATGTTCTAGGAAATAAACCAACATTGATTTAATTGAAGAGACCACTTGGAAACTTGGGTGATTTCTAATTTGGGCCCTGAGGGAAAATTGCTTAGCTACATCTCACTAGATATTCCATTCTAGTTGCTTCTTGGATATTGTGCACATTCCTCATTTTGTCTTCATTATGAGGATAATATCTATACAAATGATCCCCTTCAAAACCCTAATATTTGATTGAGCCTTTCCCATTTTCCCCAAAGATTATTCCATCTTGAATCCATTCTAGATTGGTTGACATTGACAAATTTTCAGGATTATTTTTAATGAAAATAAGTTTAATTCCCTTTTTTGTTTGATCTTGTTTGTTATTTTAGAAGTCTACTTCACCCAAGTTCTAATCATACAAGTAGTTTTACTTCTTGATTGATATCAAGAATTTTAGCTACATCACATCAAATCTTTTCTCTATAGAATGCAAGCGACCCACTGAAGAGCCTATGTAATGCTCAAAAAGGTACTTTCAGACTACTCTTTGATTCTTCAAATGTGAGACATTTTCATTGAATAAGATGGTGTGTGGTGATGTTTCAAACCTTTCCTTGTTTCAACCTTTCCTATCTAATTGTTCCAGTCTTTGTTGCAAAATTAAATTTCATATGTAGCTTTGTTGTAATTGATGAGAATTGGCCACCAATTTTCTTTAAATTAAAGCTTAATAAACAGTTCAAGGTTAGGCTTGAAAGCAAGAAACACACAGGAAACTGTGTACAATAGAAACCATATAGATTTTATTAGGAAACACATATTTTTTTAAATAAAAAATAGTGGAGACCTTCTCACTAGGATTTTTAAAAAAGAAAGTATACCAATTAACTAGAAAACAATGAACATGCACAAGGATATATGGCATTTCCCATTTGTTTGGAATGCAACGTGCCTTCAATAAGATGTCTTACCATATAACATGTGATTTGTAGAAGATAACATCATATTCACTAAATGAAGAAAATTCACCTGGGTAAAAATTCACTAGGGTTTTTAAAGAAGAAAATATAATCCAATTAACAAGTAGACATACATAGGATATCTGGCATTTCCCATTTTTTTGGAACACAACGTGCCTGCAATGAGATGACTTACCATATAAATTTTGCTTTGTAGAAGATAACTTGAAATTCATTGAATGAATAAATTCACTTCGGTAAAAATTCACTTGGGTTTTTAAAGAAGAAAATATAGTCCGATTAAGCAGCAGACATGCATAGGATATCTGGAATTTCCTATTTGTTTCGAACACAATGTGCCTGCAATGAGATGTCTCACCATATAAATTTTTTTTTGTATAAGATAACTTCAAATTCACTGAACGAAAAAATTCACTTGGTTAAAAATCCACTTGGGTTTTAAAAAAAATAATATAATCCAATTAGGATACTTGCCTCCGACTGTTCATAAATCATTTGTTGCACACTGCAAAGATGTTTCTTTTACCAGATAACATTTGCTTGTTATATAATTTCATATTTTCAATGAATGAAGAATAAAACACATTTTGGTTTTTACAGAAAGAAATTAACCATAAATTAAAAAAAAAAAAATCCCATTGAACAAGGACACAAGCATAGGATATCTAGCACTTCTGATATATTTGGAACACAAATCAGAACTTGCTTCCCACTGTGCATAAATCATTTACTACACATTGGTTTGTAACTTTGTACTTTAGAAGATAATATAATATTCATTGAATGAGGAAAATTCACTAGGTATTTTACAGAAGAAAATATAATCCAATTGAATAAGGATGCAGGCATAGGATATTTGGCATTTCCCATTTGATTGGAACACACCAGAACCTACCTTCAAGTATTCATACATTTATTGCATATTGTAGTAAGATACCTTGGCATATAGCATTTTCTTCGTAGAACATAATCTCATAAATGTTCACTTAATGAAGAAAATTCGTCTAGGATTTTACAAAAGAAATAAAATGCAATTGAACAAGGTATCTTCTATCCGGCGTTTCAATTTTTTTTGGAACGCATTTCAGAACTGGTTCTCCAACAGTTCATAAATCAACACCTTCTTAGTTCCCCCTCCATCCTCATAAACAATTTTCTCATTTGTTAATCAATAGAAAAAGTTTCTACATTCACCAAAGAAATGTATCATCCTCCACTCCATTTTTCTTTATTTTTTGTGAAGTTGAATACAATGACCATACCGAGTTAATTTGGTCAATTGCATAATGAAAAAGTGCCACCAAATTCATTCATCCTACACATATATTATCTTTCTTTTTAGTAAATTTTAAGAGAAGGATTAAATTGAAAGTTAATTTTGCCAAGTGTAAAAAAGAACAACCATGATATGAATTCATTCATCTTGCACATATCTTATCTTTCTTTTTAGTAAATTTGAAGAGAAATATTAAATTGAAAGTTGATTTTTTCAACTGTAAAAAAGAACAACCATGATATGACTAGAAGTTATACACTCACTAAAAAATGTGCTACCAAAAAGTCTTATCATCCTCCACTCTCTTTTTCTTTCTTTTTTGTAAATTTAAAAACAATGGTCCTACTAAAAGTTAATTTGGCCAAGTGCTGGAAAAAAAGGCATGACATAACTAGCCCGCAAGAACATTCGGTTGCCATTAGATGAGTGAATTTTTCTTTCTGCTACACAATTTGCATACCATGTGTGCAACTTAACTGCAGTGTGTAAATTAATATCCATTTACATACTAAAGCTCTCTTCATCCAAAATCGCAGGGCATTAAAGAGACAAATGACAAAAGTCTAAAAGTAACATTATTTTTTATGGCAATTGCAACACAGCAGAAAAGATAAAAGATGTTAAATCTAAAACTAGACAAGGAAAAGAGTTTCTTGGTTTTAGTAATCCAAAATGGCATCGATGACGTTGACGGCCATATTCACAATTACCATCCAAAATGGCACTAGCGCCTTTGAAGCTGGAAAACTCTGAAATTGGGAAGAATGTCTATCCAGTCCTCGAAACATTCAACATCTTTAAGTCACAAAGTTCTAGCTTCTCAGTCTTAATAAAAAAATTATCGTATAATCAATGAAGACAAACACACTAAATAAAAGAAAGATGACGATGGTAGGAATCCCATTTTCAGTACAAATTTATGTCAATAAATGATCAATGCAGCTTCTTCAACTCTGAATCGATGACGTTGATGGCCAGTTTCACAATTACCATATTTATTATAATAAAATTGCGTTTCCACGGTTATGTTTCACATTGAATAATATTAAAGTACATATTGTAGAAGAAACGATAGATATGAAAACCTCTGAAAAACTAAGTTTTGACTTAGTAGAAATTCTTTCGGTAATAATCACCTGCCTTTTGCATGTGATTATTACCGAAAGAATTTCTTCTAATTTTATTATGGATCACAAAAGCTTAGATTCCATAAGTTTTGACTTCTCAATAATTTTCAAAAAAACATTGGTATAATCATGGAAGACAAACACGATAAATAAAGGCAGTGTAATGATAGTAGGAATCCAATTTCCAGTATGAATTTCTATCAATAAATGATCAATGCAACTTGCACTTTTAATCATAATGTTTATAGGTATCCTCATTAGGTTGATAGCTACACGGCTGTTATTCTTATTATAATGCAATTAGGTATCCGGATTGGATTATCATTTGCCAAGATTGATAATAAACAAATCAAACCACTACCTAATTGAAATAAATGTACAGATTCTGACGAACCAAAGTAACAAAATCAAACCTCTGCAACTAGCGATTTGATGACCACGACACAAGCAAAACCCAAAACCGCTTTGCTGAAGGTCACAGCTGAAGGAGTTCTCGAAGCTCCATTGGAGATCTTTACTGTAGTTAGTGCAAACGGTGAAGGAGATGGGGACGGTGCATTACCCATTGGTCCGCCTTGCATTGTGGGTGTAGGAGGAGAGGATATTGATGGGGGTAATGTTGGGGTTAAAATTGTCCGAAGTGGAATATTTGATGGGGAATATTCGATAACTTGGGAATAAGTGGGAGCAGTTGGCTGAGAGTGAGCTAGAGTTTGGGATACAGAAGAATTATTCACTGTGCGAGGGGAAACCGAGACAGAAACCGGAGAAGGCAATGGTGAAGTTGAAGGAGAAACAGGGGAAACGGGGGCTGAGACTAGCGAAGGAAAAGGGGAAACAGGGTGAATAGGGACTGAGACCGGCGAAGACAAAGGGGAAACACGGTAAATGGGGGATGAGACCGGTGAAGGAAAAAGAGAAACACGGGAAACAGGGACCGGGACCGAGACAACATGGGGCATGGGGACTGGGATTGGGGATGGTAAAAGGGAAACGAGGAAAACAGGGGCCGAGGCCAGAGAAAGCGAAGGGGAATGAGTAGGGGATTTTGTACCAAATATTTCTATGGGAAGTAATACTTTGGGCACTTCAAATATTGAGAGGGGTTTTTGATCAAACACAATTTTCGTTACAGGCGCCTACACAATCTCAGTATTAACCGTCACCATGCCATCCATTCTCGTAATATTGAGTGTGTAGCTCCCAGCGCCCATGGCCTGGGTCGCCAGGGTTGGTTGAACGGGGTTTACAGTGGTTTGCAGCGATCCAAGCGGGTAATAAGAATGTAGAATATGATACTTGAGAATCACGGCCTTCTTCTCGGCCATGAGACCTTGCAGAGTCTCAGGTTTCAGGGCCGAGAAGGCATCATCCGAGGGAGCAAAGATAGGGATTTTGGCACCTGCTTCCTTGAACTCGAACTCTGACACGGCCCTAGAGGCATCCATCAAAGAACCAAGAAGTTGAAATTCATGGCCTTTACGAGAACGTCTGTGACATTGATTCTGACAGGGGTGGGCGTCGAGGAGCTGGAACTATCAAAGCCATAAGGGAAGATCATGCCACTCTGATCCATGTTGATCATGTAGGGAAATGAGGCCATAGATCGTGGGATTGTAGCCTCCATAGGGATCCCTCATGCACCAAATGATCCCTCATGTGCGCGCTCTCCCTTGCCAAACCATCAAAACAAACCCACTTGGCCCAAAAAATAAAAAAATAATACCTTAAATTATTTATATTTCCTATATAATAAAAAAAACCCACTAACCCTTAGTTAAATAGCCAATATCATGTTTTGGGTTTTTCTAATTTTTTTTACCCCAATATGAATGCACGTGATATAATATTGGTTTGTGAGTGACGCCCCCGTGGTAAGGACGAAGGCGATCCACATTGAAGACTGGGTGCAGACCAAGGAATGGTGGAATACTGAGCTCGAAGGCATTGTTCCCTACAGCCTTGGTGATGGTGTACGGCCTGTATCGGAGCGGGCGAAGCTTGCGGTGGGGTTCAGTGAGGCACTCCTTCTACAAATGTAGCCATACTTTGTCGCCCACCTGGAAGTTGTGTGGCACCCCGTGTTGATCATGGCGTTGATTGTACTTGGCATTGGCTCTGTCGAATATATCATGAACCTGTTGGCGGATGTGTTGAATGCGCTCGATGAAGCTACTTGCTTTGTCAACTTCAGACTGGACATGAGCTGAATCAGCCTGAGCCGCTCCAAATGGCATGGCTACGTCAATGAGACATAGTGGCTGGAATCCCAAGCCCACCTGAAAGGGGTTATGGCCGATTGAACTGTGGAGAGCCTGATTATAACTATGTTGTACATAGGGGAGGCTCTCATCCCATGTGCGTGGATGCTTTGAATTGTACATGTGTAGAATTTGTACAATCATTCTATTGACGACCTCTGTCTGGCCATCTGTTTGGGGATGGAAAGCTATGGACTTGGTGAGCTTGGTATCCAACATTGACTAGAGGTTGGACCAAAACGTGCTGAGGAACCTGCTATCTCGATTTGATATGATAGAATGTGGGATCCCAAAGTGCACCCACACTCGTTCAAAGAAGAGTTTAGCAGTGGCTTCTGCTGTGATATTCTTCTTATAGGCCGCCATAATGGCCATCTTCGAGAATCTGTCGACAACCACGAAAACACAGTCATTTCCTCGCTTTAGAAGGAGGGCCTTACATGTAATCCATGGAGATGGATTCCCAAGGTCGACTAGGGGTAGGTAGCAGAGTATATAGGCCTTGCTTCTTGATGGTCAGTTTGGCAATGGAAAACAATAGCAGTGCAGGATCTAATGTGCTTCTCGACATCCTTTCGAAGGTTCGGCCAATAGAAATACTTCTGCAGTACTGCTATTGTTTTCTCGACCCCAAAATGCCCAGCCATTCGACTGTAGTGTGCTTCCCATATCATCTTGGTATGCTCGCTTGAAGGAACACAAAGGTGTCCCAGGTGACATAAAAGTGCATCTTGGAGGTGAAAATTTGAAACTTGCGTACCCCCCAAGAGTGCCTTGTAAAGTGTTTCGAATTGGTCACTCTCATAGAGAAGCGACCAATCAGAAGTCTCGTGCCCACAAGAGTTGAGCATCGTGGTGAGCGCCACGATCAGTGGTCGGCTGAGGCAGTCTGCAACATTATTGGTGCTACCCCTCTTGTACTTGATGTTCAAATGAAACTGTTGCAGATATGTGGACCACTTATGATGGCGATCATTCTGCAACTTCCCTTGTGTCTGTATGAACTGCAGGGGCCGGTGGTCTGTGTGGATGATTGTTTCCTTTCCCAAAATGTAATGCTTCCATTATCGACAGGCTTGCACAATGGAATATATTTCTTTGTCATAGGTGGGATACTTGCGAATTGTCTCAGACAATGTCTCACTGTGATATGCCACTAGATGTCCTTGTTGAGTAAGAACTGCCCCAATAGCATAGTCAGAGGCATCTCGTCTCAATCTCAAAATGGTTGTTGCAAGTCGGGTAAAGGCGTATTTGTGCGTAACAAGGCGATTTTTCACCCCGTGAACGCTCTGTTGAGGTTCGACCAAAATAATTTTTCTTTCGCTCCTCCCTTGGTGACTTGACTCAAGGGCCAAGTGATATGAGAGAATCCCGACATGAACCTGCCGTAGAAATTAGCAAGACCCAGAAAGCTATGAAGCTCTATTAGAGTGGTTGGGGTTGGCCAATACCGAATGAATTGGATCTTGGTTGGATCCACATGAACCCCCCTTTCATCAATAATGTATCCCAGATATTGAACCTGGGTCATGCCAATAGTGGACTTCTCCAAATTGGCACACAACTTGTGTTGTCGTAGTATTTGGAGGACCTGTCGGATGTGGTGGAGGTACTCTTCCCAAGTCTAGATGAAGATTAGAATTTCATCCAAGTACACCATTACAAATGAGTTGGTGAATGGGCGCAAGATGTCGTCTATCATCCTCATGAAGGTTGCGGGAGCATTCGTCAACCCGAAAGGCCTGACCAACCATTCGAAAAGGCCTTCCTTGGCTTTGAAGGTAGTCTTCCACACATCAGAGGGTTCAATCGATACCTCAGTGATATTTCACTTCAAGCTGGTTTCATTAAATATTTGCACTTTGAGTTGGCCCAGGTACTGTCAACGTGATTGAAGTACTGGTTCTTAATAAAGTGATATTGTCAATGCCAATATTCAAAACATAGTCTTCATCTATCTTTCTTTTCCTATAAGGTACCAACACGTACTGTGGGGCTCGGCAGACATAGTTTTGACAGTGGCTCTTTTCCAGGTAGTTTCTTTAGCCACTGCTGCCTTCTGATTTCACTGTTTCACAATTTATACATCATAACAGCTCCATTGGGTATGGTGCCTGAAGGATTGAATGGTGTGCTTACCCGCGCACAAAAAAGGAACCCCTGTGGGTGAGGTGAAGATATCTTCATACTCCTCCACAATCTTATCCATTTGTTGTTGTCGTGCAGAGGAGCCATGTCTAGAGGTCGTGGCCACAATATTCTTCCTGCCCTGGGGGCGGATCATCAGGAAAACGAATTTCCTGGTTTGGGAAATGAGCTTACTGCATTGTTTTTGGCAAAGAACCAAAGAGATAGCTAGCAGGAGGCAGCATCTATGGTATCCTGTACAACTTATTTCCCAAAGTAACAATAACAGCGTGAGGCTGAGACTCATACACAACATGACGCTTCCACAAGTATGGTTGTCCTAATAATACATCAGAAACATCAATAGGAGCAACGTCACATAATACCTCATCTGTGAAGGGTTTGATGCTATAGGGAAGGCAACATTGCTGGCTGACGTGGAGATCTCGTCCTTGGTGAAGCCACCCGATGGTTTATGGATGTGTGTGAGCTATGGTCAGCAAGCCCAACCGCTTCACGGCGTCTGCTGAAATGAGGTTCTTTTGGCTCCCATTGTCGACAATGAACTGTACCAGGGAGCCCTTTACCCACATCTGGGAGTGGAAGAGACGTTCCTCCTCCTCTGGATCTTCCGGTTCCTCTTTCTGGATCTTCATAGTGGCAACAGTGGCATTGGGCTCCGCATCAATAATCTATTTCCCTTGGTCATTCCCCTTGTCAGGTTCTGATTCAGAGTCGGAGCATGCAACTGACTCAGAAGCCTGCATCTCGACCACCAACAACTGCTTGGCCCGACACTCACTTGTGTTGTGAGTGGAGCTCTTATGGAACCCACACCACTTTCCCATGTCCTTCTTTGGATTTGCTGTGTTTTTCTTTTCTTGTGCCTTTGATAGGTTGTCTTGAGTCACTATGCCTTGGCTCTATCATTTGTTCTACGGTTTGGGAGCACCTTTCCCTTGATTTTGATTCGCAGATCCAAAGTCTCGCTTCTTCTGTTTGAATTTCTACTCAATCTTAGCAGCGTACCGATATGTCGTACCAAGCAAGGAGATGTCGAGGAACTCCATTTCCTCGTGAATGTATCTGTGTAGACAACTACGATACTTTAGCACCAGATGTTTCTTTGAATCTTTGATACCCAACTTGGTACACAAGGTATGGAACAGATTCGTCAGCTCATGCACATCTTGATCCCTTTGTTGTCGCAACGTGGTCCATTGTATGTACTTGTCCTCATAGCTCCCCACAGGATATTATTGTTCCTTGATGGCATCTCGGAAAGAATTCCAAGTGGGTACAACCGAGAACAGAGAGAGTTCTGTCTCGTCGTTTTTCTCACAGTGGGTTTCCCAACAGTCCTTGACATGGGGGGAAGCTTTGAGGAGTGAAAAAATAATCTTCTCCCTTTCGGAAAAGTTATGAACCGAGAAATATCCTTCTAATAGATTCAACCATCTATCTACAACATCTGCATCTATTTGACACTCAAATATGGGAATGTTAAAATTTACTTGTACCTTAAAAGGAGTCGCACCTCCAGAGTGGCTGCTGGATGCAGATGTGCTGCCGGTGGGCAGCCGTTGAAGGATCTGGGCAAAGTTATCCATCATTGCGTTCCTTTGTTTTTTGAGGGCCTCCTCGGGCAATATTTTGATAGGATATCCTTCTCCCTCATCTTTCTTTTCATCCCCCATGGGCGTCCGTCGGGGTTTGTGAGGCTGATCTTGCAAAGGTTCCACCAGATTGAGCCCTAACTCCTTATACCCTGACCTCGTTGGGGACATGCAAAGAAGGATCGGGAAAAAGAAGACCGCTCTGATACCACTAATCCAGATTTATGCAGGAACACAACATAATAAACACATAACCATAAATACAGAGATGCAGCGGAAATAACACTTCATTTCATTAATATCAAAGAACTGAAATTTGCTTACAGATAGAATGGAAATAAAACTAACTAGGGCGCTGGTAGCTATCTCTGAGAAGAGATGTGGCAGCTACAGGCCTCTGAACTGAGTTACAATGAGGCTCAAGGGCCTATTTATTATTTAGAAATAGTGGGAAATCCTAAATAGCCAAAACCCTAACCCTAGGAGATGAAGCGCCAAAACTATGGGTCCCGTTTGGGTAAATTGGTGTTTCAACTTCCCAGGGGCGTAACTTTGGCATACGATCTCCGTTTGACGCGTACCATACCTCGTTAGAAAGATCTATCCGAGGAATAAAAATTTTGAACGAGAAACATCAATCCATGCACCCATGTTGCTCTCCGTTTTCCCAAAAAACGTCGTTTAGGGCCTTAAAATGGCTCAGGAAGTTCAGGACATGAAAAACTGCTAAAAATAGTAAGTTGTGTCGAAACTGAAAAACTGAAAGAGGCAATGGTGGGGCCCCAAGTGGAATAGGCGGGTGACCACCAATATCCACCTGGATCAAGACTGTACTCTATAAAGGTTTCCCCGATCTACTAGTAATTCATATGTGCGACAATTCTGCTCATCGTGCCCTATAGATCGGCAGAACCTACACTGTTGTTGCTTCAATTCACCCCTATTTATCCGAGGACACTGGGCTGTATCATGTAGTCCCGCTACCCAACAATCTTTGCACCAGAGGTCCGTTCCGACTCCTTTTCCCCGTTCCGTTTGTAAGCTCTGTATTTTTAGGTGCATGGCCCCGAGCTGCTCCTGAATTTTCTGCACTCCTTCTCTCGTGTCATCCTTAGGCGCAACTTCAAGTTTCATGGCAACTTCCAAGGATTTTTCCTGCGATTTGAAGGTCTGGTGGCCCATGGGTATGCGTAAGTGAGGTAGCAACATAGCGATGAACCATTCTGTGTGTTGTTTGTTGTCGTACTTGAACTCACCTTCCCTGATCTCTTTCTTTAACCATTGATCGACCTCCCATACTGACTTAGGTGTTCCTTGCTTGACGTCTTTTACTTTCGCTACCAGCTGGGAATAGGATTTCGGCTTTTGGAATTGTTGTTTTAGGGAATCCTTAATATTTTGAAGCATTGCGCTCCTGTTCTGAGATATATACCGCATATACCGGTTCAGCGCCCTCTCTTCAAAAGCCAAGGATAGCTGCGCTCTCTTCACAGTATCGCATACCACTCCTTGCGCCGCCCACACTGAATCGGCCACGAACCAAAATCGGTCTATGATCCAGATTTATGTAGGAACGCAACAGAATAAACATATAACCATAAATACAGAGATGCAGCGGAATTAACACTTCATTTCATTAATATCAAAGAACTGAAATTTGCTTACAGACAGAATGGAAATAAAACTAGCTAGGGCTATCTCTGAGAAGAGATGTGGCGGCTACAAGCCTCTGAACTGAGTTACAATGAGGCTCAAGGGCCTATTTATTATTGAGAAACAATGGAGAACCCTAAACATCCCAAAAACCTAACCCTAGGAGATGAAGCGCCAAAACTATGGGCCCCGTTTGGGTAAATTGGTGTTTCAACTTCCGAGGGACGTAACTTTGGCATACTATCTCCGTTTGACGCACATGATACATCATTAGAAAGCTCTATCCGAGGACTACAACTTTTGTGACGATTTTGATGATAAAAGTCGCGACAAATTTAATACCCAAAAACCGTCGTTTAGGGCCTCGAAACGGCTCTGGAAGTTCAGGACCCGAAAAACTGCTAAAAATAGTAAGTTACGCCAAAACTAAAAAACTGAAAGAGACAATGGTGGGGGCCCAAGTGGAATAGGCGGGTGGCCACCAATATCCACCTGGATCATTCCTCCCCCCTTAGGAAGCAATGGTCCCCATTGCGTTAAGTTCCTCCATGAGATGAGGAAATTTCTGCTGAACTTGGTCCCTGGTGAACCACTTTCCTTGGTGCGGGAGTTGGCCAGCTTTGACAACCCGATACAGTTGGATCCTCTGTTGGCGAGTGTTCTTAATTTGCATGTCCATGATACAATCTGTGGTGGCCTGTTCCATGCAGTCTGGGTTTAACTCTGTTGGTGTGAGTTGTTCTGCAATGTCCGAAGTGTCCAGTAGAGGTGGGAAGTAAGGACAAAGGCGATCCACATTGAAGACTGGGTGCAGACCAAGGAATGGTGGAATACTAAGCTCGAAAGCATTGTTCCCTATAGCCTTGGTGATGGTGTACGGCCCGTATCGGAGCAGGCGAAGCTTGCGGTGAGGTCCAGTGAGGCGCTCCTTCTGCAAATGCAGCCATACTTTGTCGCCCACCTGGAAGTTGTGTGGCACCCGGTGTTGATCATGGCACTGCTTGTACTTCGCATTGGCTCTGTCCAATATATCATGAACTTGTTGGCGGATGTGTTGAATGCGCTCGATGAAGCTACTTGCTTTGTCAACTTTAGACTGGACGTGCGCTGAATTGGCCTGAGTAGCTGCAAATGGCATGGCTACGTCAATGGGACATAGTGGCTGGAATCCCAAGCCCACCTGAAAGGGGCTATGGCCAATTGAACTGTGGAGAGCCCGGTTATAACTATGTTGTACATAGGGGAGGCTCTCGTCCCATGTGCGGGGATGATTTGAATTGTACATGCGCAGAATGTGTACAATCATTCTGTTGACGACGTCTGTCTGGCCATCTGTTTGGGGATGGAAAGATGTGGAGTTGGTGAGCTTTGTGTCCAACATTGACCAGAGGCTGGACCAAAATGTGCTGAGGAACCTGCTATCTCGATCTGATATGATAGACTGTGGGATCCCAAAGTGTACCCATACTCGTTCAAAGAAGAGTTTAGCAGTAGCTTCTGCTGTGATATTCTTCTTACAGGCTGCCATAATGGCCATCTTCGAGAATCTGTCAACGACCACGAAAACACAGTCATTTCCATTCTTAGTAGAAGGCAGGCCTGACATGTAATCCATGGAGATGGATTCCCAAGGTCAACTAGGGGTAGGTAGTGGAGTATATAGGCCTTGCTTCTTGATGGTCGGTTTGGCAATGGCACAAGCAGTGCAGGATCTGATGTGCTTCTTGACATCCTTTCGAAGGTTCGGCCAATAGAAATACTTTTGTAGTATTGCTACTGTTTTCTCAACCCCGAAATGCCCAGCGACTCGACTGTAGTGTGCTTCCCATATCATCTTGGCACGCTCGCTTGAAGGAACACAAAGGTGTCCCAGGTGACATAAAAGTGCATCTTGGATTTGGATCTCGCGTGCCCCCCAAGAGTGCCTTGTAAGTGTGGCTGAATTCTGGGTCACTCTCATAGAGAAGCGGCCAATCAGAAGTCTCATGCCCACAAGAGTTGAACACGGTGGTGAGTGCCATGATCGGTGGTCGGCTAAGGCAGTCTGCAAGATTATTGGTGCTACCCTTCTTGTACTTGATGTTCAAATGAAACTGTTGCAGATGTGTGGACCACTTCTGATGGCGATCATTCTGCAACTTCCCTTGTGTCTATATGAACTGCAGGGGCCGGTGGTCTGTGTGGATGATTGTTTCCTTCCCCAAAATGTAATGCTTCCATTGTTGACAGGCTTGCACAATGGAATACATTTCTTTGTCATAGGTGGGATACTTGCGAACTGTCTCAGACAATGTCTCACTGTGATATGCCACTGGATGTCCCTGGTGAGTAAGAACTGCCCCAATAGCATAGTCAGAGGCATCTGTCTCGATCTCAAACGGCTGCTGCAAGTCTGGTAAGGTGAGCACTGGGGCAGAACAGAGGCGATTTTTCAATTCTTTGAACGCCTTCTGTTGAGGTTCCTACCAAAAGAATTTTGCTCTTGCTCCTCCTTTGGTGACTTGACTCAAGGGCCAAGTGATATGAGAGAATCCCAACACGAATCTACGGTAGAAATTAGCAAGACCCAGAAAGCTGCGAAGCTCTGTTATAGTAGTCGGGGCTGGCCAATCACGAATGACTTGGATCTTGGCTGGATCCACATGCACCCCCCTTTCATCAATAATGTATCCCAGATATTGAACCTGGGTCATGCCAAACGTGCACTTCTCCAAATTGGCACACAACTTGTGTTGCCGCAGTGTTTGGAGGACTTATCGGATGTGATGAAGGTGCTCTTCCCAAG
The DNA here is from genome assembly GCA_034641835.2 of Pinus albicaulis. Taxonomy (NCBI): domain Eukaryota; kingdom Viridiplantae; phylum Streptophyta; class Pinopsida; order Pinales; family Pinaceae; genus Pinus; species Pinus albicaulis. The sequence continues at coordinate 611,877,135 of CM076580.1, forward strand.
TCTTGCTGAAGATCAGAATGTCATCCAAGTACACCACTACGAATGAGTTGGTGAATGGCCGCAAGATGTCGTCCATCATCCTCATGAAGGTTACGGGAGCATTCGTCAACCCGAAAGGCATGACCAGCCATTCAAAAAGGCCTTCCTTAGCTTTGAAGGCAGTCTTCCACACATCAGAGGGTTCAATTGGTACCTGGTGATACCCGGACTTCAGGTCGATCTTACTGAAATATTTTGCACCTTGGAGTTGGTCCAGAAGGTCATCAATCCGTGGGATTGGGTACCTATTCCGGACAGTGATCTTGTTCAGCGCCCGATAGTCAATACAGAGTCTCCACGTCCCATCCTTCTTCTGTACCAACACGATCGGACTCCCACAGGGTGATGAACTTGGTCTGATGTGACCTTTCTGTAACAGCTCCTGAATCTGCCTCTTGATTTCATCATTTTCCAGAACAGAGCATTGATAGATCGGTCCATTGGGTAGCGGCGCACCTGGGGTCAGATCAATTGGGTGCTTGACCTGACAGTGCAGAGGAACCCCTGTGGGCGAGGTGAAGATGTCCCCGTACTCCTCCACAACCTTATCCATTTGTTGTTGTCGTGCAGAGGGGCCCTGTCTGGAGGTCGTGGCCACAGTCTTCTTCTTGCCCTGGGGGCGGATCATCGGGAAAACGAATTTCCTGGTTTGGGAAATGAGCTTACTGCATTGTTTTGCAGTAACCAAAGAGATAGTCGTAGGAGGTGGTACCTCTGGTATCCTGTACAACTTATTTCCCAAAGTAATAATAACGGCACGAGGTCGAGACTCATACACAGCATGACGCTTCCACAAGTATGGTTGTCCTAATAATACATCAGAAACATCAATAGGAGCAACTTCACATAATACCTCATCCGTGAAGGGCTTGATGCTATAGGGAAGGCGGCACTGCTGGCTGACGCGGAGATCTCGTCCTTGGTGAAGCCAACCGATGGTGTATGGATGTGGGTGAGCTGTGGTCGGCAAGCCCAACCGCTTCACGGCGTCTGCTGAAATGAGGTTCTTTTGGCTCCCATTGTCGACAATGAACTGTACCGGGGAGCCCTTTACCCACATCTAGGAGTGGAAGAGACGTTCCTCCTCCTCTGGATCTTCCGGTTCCTCCTTTTGGATCTTTGCAGTGGCAACAGTGGCGTTGGGCTCCGCATCAATAATCGGTTTCCCTTTTTCATTCGCCTTTTCAGGTTCTGATTCGGAGTCAGAGCATGCATCTGACTCAGAAGCCCTCATCTTGGCCACTAGCGACTGCTTGGCCCGACACTCACTTGTGTTGTGAGTGGAGCTCTTATGGAACTCACACCACTTTCCCGTGTCCTTCTTTGGCTTTACGGTGTTGTTCTTGTCTTGTGGCTTTGACGGGTTGTCCTTAGCCGCCATGCTCTGTCCTTTGTTCTGCGGTTTGGAAGCACCTTTTCCTTGCTTTTGATTCGCAGATCCGAAGTCTCGCTTCTTCTGTTTGAATTTCTGCTCAATCTTGGCAGCATACCGGTATGCCGTACCAAGCGAGGAGATGTCGAGGAACTCCATTTCCTCCTGGATGTATCTGTGCAGACAGCTGCGATACTTTAGCACCAAATGTTTCTCTGAATCTTTGATACCCAACTTTGTGCGCAGGGTATGGAACAGATTCGTCAGCTCATGCACATCTTGATCCCTTTGTTGTCGCAGCGTGGTCCATTGTATGTACTTGTCCTCATAGCTCCCCACGGGATAGTACTGTTCCTTGACGGCGTCTCGGAAAGAATTCCAAGTTGGTATGGCCGAGAACAGAGAGGGTTCTATCTGGTCCTTGTTCTCACAGTAGGTTTCCCACCAGTCCTTAACATGGGGGGTAGCTTTGAGGAGTGCAAAAATAATCTTCTCCCGGTCTGAAAAGTCATGAACAGAGAAATATCCTTCTAATAGATTCAACCATCTATCTACGGCATCTGCGTCTATTTGACCCTCGAATATGGGAATGTCAAAATTTACTTGTACCTTAAAGGGAGTCGCAACTCCAGAGTGGCTACTCGATGCAAATGCGCCGCCGGTGGGTAGCCGTTGAAGGATCCGAGCAAAGTTATCCATCATCGCGTTCCTTTGTTTTTCGAGGGCCTCCTCGAGCAATATTTTGATAGGATCTCCTGCTCCCTCATCTTTCTTTTCGTCCCCCATGGGCGTCCGTCGAGGTTTGCGAGGCTGATCTTGCAAAGGTTCCACCAGATCAAGCCCTAGCTCCTTATACCCCGACCTCGTTGGGGACATGAAAAGAAGGATCGAGAAAAAGAAGACCGCTATGATACCACTGATCCGGATTTATGCAGGAACGCAACAGAATAAACACATAACCATAAATACAGAGATGCAGCGGAAATAACACTTCATTTCATTAATATCAAAGAACTGAAATTTGCTTACAGACGGAATGGAAATAAAACTAGCTAGGGCACTGGTAGCTATCTCTGAGAAGAGATGTGGTGGCTACAGGCCTCTGAACTGCGTTACAATGAGGCTCGAGGGCCTATTTATTATTGAGAAACAATGGAGAACCCTAAACATCCCAAAAACCTAACCCCAGGAGATGAAGCGCCAAAACTATGGGCCCCGTTTGGGTAAATTGGTGTTTCAACTTCCCAGGGACGTAACTTTGGCATACTATCTCCGTTTGATGCACATGATACATCATTAGAAAGCTCTATCCGAGGACTACAACTGTCGGGACGAATTGGATGAACTAATTTTTTGGTTAAACGATACCCAAAAAACGTCGTTTAGGGCCTCAAAACGGCTCCGGAAGTTCAGGACCCGAAAAACTGCTAAAAATAGTAAGTTATGCCGAAACTGAAAAACTGAAAGAGACAATGGTGGGGGCCCAAGTGGAATAGGCGGGTGGCCACCAATATCCACCTGGATCAGTCTATGTCCTCATCGGAAAATCCTTTAAAAGTAGGTAACTTTAAGTGTGCTGCCATCTGCTCCTCTGGTTTATCTTCCTGGGGCCCTAATTTCGGGGCAGCTGACAGACCTTGTGTAGGTTTCAGCGGACTATGAGCAGAGCGATATCGATAGTTCCGCGTTGCACTTCCACCCAGAATATCACTCATTACACCCCGCGTTAGATCTCCAATGCCATTACTCGATCCCGTTTCTCAGAATCCTTCTGTCCCGACAACGGAACCATTTTTTGGCTTGAGGGGTCCTGACCCAGGTTTGGTGTGCAAGGTTTGCCAACAAACCCCTATACTACTGGCCCTTTCGGCAGTGAGCTGCTTTCGTAGGTCACAGTCTCACCCGAAGTAGTATGGGTGGGTGCTGGAACCAGGTTTCCGCGCCCTGAGAAAGGAAGGGTAAGGCAAGCAGAATTGCGTTATGTTCAGATTACCTTGTTTCTTCGCAGGGTTAATTATGTGTCTAATTGCATCCACTTGCACTAGATCTACAATTATATGCTTTCTATAACATCAACACAACATTATATAAACATAGCGGAATAGATCTAGATCCAAGCATTCAGTACACAAACCTTTGCAGCTAAAAGACAGAAAATACCTAACACAACAATTATCAACAATTCATACAACAGTACTCACAGATTCAGATCTTTAATAATCCTTCGCATTCATTCATTCATCAATCTTTCCTTAAAATTCCCTTCCCAACCTGCGCACACAGCAGCAGGGTCCGCACACAACTGGACTAGGATATCCGCGCACACAGCCATCAGGAGTCCATTCCCCAAAACCCAAACAAATATCTAAACAACAGATCGCATCAATAGCTCATCAATTCCTATCCTTTACAATCCGAAATGCATCTCTATTTATAAAAATCTAGCCTCAATGTTCCTATGGTCCGCAACCCATGGTTTTCGACCCCTAGTTTACCCTTTGACCCATTACAATACATTCAGGGCTTTGACCCGCTCCAAAACCCCTGTGCTATACTAAATATAATAAAAAATAATCAAAATGGACCAGTTTCGCAGCTTGTTAGGAGACCCCGTTCCAACAATATTAAATAAAATGAGATGAATATATAATTTAAAAATAAATATAAGAAAATATACAAATATAATATTTATTCAAAAGTGTATAAAGACATGAAGATTATGTAGGGACATGCATTGTTTCTTTCAAAAAATATGAAAAGACAATAATAATATTTTATTCAAAAAGTGTGAAATGACATTTATTATGTGTATTTTACTTGATGACTTTAAAAGTACTTAGACCACTACCGTGGTTAACCATGAGTTTTTATCCACCATTGAGAATGTGACAAGTAAATATCTTTAACTCAAGCAATGCCACCTCAACCATTAGGGATGATGTCATCCGCTAAAATGTGATCGGTTCTCATAAGGTGAATTTTGATTGTACATTTTCCTTAGGAGGCCCATTTTAGACCTCAAAATTCCCCTAATGGGTGTATGCTGATGATAACCATGATGGAGGTGTCCCCTATGTTAGCTACTTACATTAGTTCTGGTTTATAATGAACAACGTTGTGAATGACTAGGTCATGTTGATGATGCTATTATGATAATGACTAACACCTAGAATTTCTTTTATTGATGATTATTAAGTATGACAAGAACCCAGGAGAGGCACTCACATATGATGAGTTGATGACATATGGTTTAATGGAAATTAATATTTTTCTTTGAAATTCTAATTCTAGTTTGAAACCTTCTATACATATACTCTGATGATATGCTAGTGGCTACAGGCACATGTTAGTTGCTTGGATGAATGACTCACATATGGGTGATGGGGTTGTACAATTGGATGGAACTGCATGGGAGGGGTGGTACAATGTCCCTGATCTCACCCACTAGCATTCCTGCCATGACTTGGATTAGAAAGGTAGAAATAACTTTGCCTTGAAGATCATGATGCCATGGGGGTGGGTCCCAGATTTGGGTTGATCACGAGGATTTTTTTGGGGGCGCACATCAAGGCAGATTCCTTGATACCATCACCATTAGTCTCAATATAGAATACAACATAAGATATGATAACAATATCTGTCATTGCACCTATAATTTCCCCTCATAGCCATTGGATGTTTGAAGGACAAGTGGCATGGCACCCTTGGAACTTCAAGGGAAGTTCTTGTAGGGCACAACCAACTTGGCATCCTTGGAATAAAAAATAAACTGTTAGGCGTGACACCCTTGGAGCTTCAAGGGAAGTTATTGAAGGGCACGACCAACTTGGCACCTTTGGAACTATTGAAAATAATTAATAAATATAATCAAGATATAAAAACCCTAAAAATTCACATCAAGTGGTAAATGACATTAGAACCGAGACAATTAAATCAAGATTTAAACTTGGGGTAAGGAGAGATTCGGAAGAGATAAAATATTTTACCTTGAGAACTCTACCCTTCCCATGTTGAGAAATATTAGGTAGATAATGTACATAAGTAACCTAATTAGGTAAAGGGGGAAAGAGGGACATAAAGTTAAGCATAAATATCAATCCTAAAATAGTTAAACTTCATTAAGAGAAGAGGGTGGTGAATTAAAATAAGATTAATAAATTAAATTCTAGAGAAATTTAGAGAACCTCCATACGGCAAGAGCCAACATAGGAATATTAATCTAAGAGGCAAATTGAGTTAAATTAGGAAGTAGTTAGGGTACCAAATATGAGACTTATCAATTGACTTCAGTAATGAACACAAATTAAGGAATAGAAAAAGGGGATCAAGAGACAACTGGGAGAAGAAATAGGAAGTCTTGTTGGGGTGAGGAAAAATATTATTTTAAAGTTAAAGTTTAAGTAAATAATTTTGGAGATCTTTGGTGAGAGGGTGACACATGGGTGGGTGAATAATAAAACTTTTGGATTAATAAAAATAATTAATTATGCATGAAATTCCAAGTGTCACCTATGAAGATTACTATAAAAGAAGGGGCAAGCCACGGGAGAAGGGATTTTTTTTACCCTATTGATGGATGGATGAGACTATGTCACAAAAGTAACTACGAGCTATAGTTGAGTTTGGTGAGGTAGAGGAATTTAGAGAGGGGACTCTTGAGCCAAGGAGTGCTCACCTCTTTAAGAGTCAAATATATTTTGTTTGGCTGTAAAATTATTTTACATGCATCAACCTTCTAAGTCCAGTTTTAAACTTTATATATATATATATATATATATATATATATATATATATATATATATTCAGATGATATGTTAGTGGTTGCATGCACATGTTAGTTTCTTGGTCGAATGACTCACATATGGGTGATGGGGTTGTACAATTGGATGGAACTGCATGGGAGGGGTGGGCCAGTGTCCCTGATCTCACCCACTAGCACTCCTGCCATGACTTGGGTTGGAAAGGTATAAACAACTTCACCTTGAAGATCATGATGTCATGGGGCAGGTCCAAAATTTGGGTTTCTCATGAGGATTGGGGCGTACATCAAGGGAGATTCCTTGATCCCTAACACCATTAGTCTGACTATAGCATGCAACATAAGAGATGATAGAGGTCTCTGTCGTTGCACCTAGAATTTCCCCTCATAGCCATTGGATGCCTAAAGGGAAAGTGGCGTGGCACCCTTAGAACTTCAAGGGAAGTTCTTGAACGGAATGACCAACATGGCACCCTTTGTATCACAAATAAATTGTTAGGAATGACATCCTTGGAACTTTAAGGGAAGTTCTTAAAGGGCACGAGTAACTTTGCACCCTTGGAATTATTAAAAATAATTAATGAATATAATCAAGATATGAAAACCCTAAAAATTCACATCAAGTGGTAAATGACATTAGAACCGAGACAATTAAATCAAGAATAAAACTAGGGGTAAAGAGGGAATAGGAAGAAATAAAATATTTTCCTTACAGAGAACTCTGCCCTTCCCATGTTGGAAAATATTAGGTAGATAATGTACACAAGTAACCTAATTAGGTAAAGGGGGGAAGAGGGACATAGAGTTAAGTATAAATATTAATCCTAAAATAGTTAAAATTCATTAAGAGAATAGGGTGGTGAATTAAAATAAGATTAATAATTATTTTAGAGAAATTTAGAGAACCTCCATGTGGCAAGAGCCAATATAAGAATATTCATCTAAGGGGAAAATTGAGTTAAATTAGGAAGTTGTTAGGGGACCAAATTTGAGACTTATTGTAGAAATTATATGCACTACGCATGCATATGTACAAGATTCTCTTGATCGCACATTATTTTAACTTCATGCACAATACAGAATCTATTCCATTATTGATCATCACATGCGGAAATTAAATTAATTGCAAAGCACACATGAAACCATAAAAATTCACAAATATGAACATAATGTTTTAACGGGAAAGCCTGAAGCTAAAAACCCCAACTATCTATATATAATATATGTCATATAGATCATGTAACAATCCTCATACAAAGCTTATCACAAACTCTCAGTACAATCCAATCGTCACACACTAATCAGGCCCGATCTTTGCCAGCCTCTAGCCTGCTTCTACTGCGCAATCCCTAATAAAGAATGGCTTTGAATGAACTCGAATTGCTCCAAACTTTCTCAGGCAATCCTCATTGGCATCTCCAATGAATGTGTGGTGAAAAACAATGCAACACTATAATCACAACTGATGGTCACACTTTCTCTTTCACCTACCTCTCCACTGGTTTCCACTGAAACTGTCCATGCACTGTAGTTAACTAATGTATTCTTTAGTTGATTAATGAGTTAATATTTAGTGAATTAATTAATAATTAATTCACACCACTCTCACTAGTGTATCAATCAGTTAGACTAGATACAACTAGCTCAACTGTGTCTAACTGAGTTAAGCTAAACACAACTCCACCAACTACTTCAACAACTCCACCAAACTCTGTCACATGAGTTCTAACTGAAGTCCTCCATGCAATAGCTCCACTAAACCCTTAGGAATAGCGTAATTCCTTCTGTTAGCTCCTGTGCCACATCTGTACACTTAACTAAAGTGCTCCAAGAGAATAAGATAATGTTTAGAGTCCAAATATTATTAAGAGCTAATAATATTCGACATATCTATTTTTAGACTGGCAATCTAAAAATAGACAATATGTCTAAAAATAGAAGTCCATCTATTTTTCCAACTTGGTCAACCATCCACAAATAGCATCCTGCAACTCATAGAATATGATCGACATGTCTAAAAATAGACATAGTCTAAAAATAGACTTTGCGCCAAAAATCACTTGTGTGGGCCCCACCTAGTTTAGGTGATTATTTTCCAACTAGGATCAAGGATGATGTTTCAGGATGCCTTCTTCACTGTTTCTTGTTGCAATCTTCAACACTCCCTCTCAACAAGAAAGGACTGTCTTTGCATGCGACATGCAAATCCATGCATTCGCCCTGCAACCTTTGCAAGTGCCATGCAACTCCATGCATCTGCTCTGCAACTCTTCTGAAACTGAAAAGGCTCTAAACAACTCAATAAATCTGATGCATCTATCATCAATGTCTTCGACTTCTTCTAGTACCAACTGCACATGTCTTCAGGAACCACTGCGATGTTGAACTCTGCACCCATGCACTCTGCACTTGTTGTCAACTCTGAATTGCGCTCCAGTATCTGACACTATCACTTTGATCTGCCTGCATCAATCCCACATACTACTGCTGCTCTGTGGGCACCTCGTAGCTAGGTTCAATTCATGAGATCCACACCATCTCCATGAATCCTACCCAGAAGTATCCTCTTGGGATTACTCATGCATGTCGCCCCACCTCTCACCTGGTGGTATAGCTGCATGCACTCCCTCTACCCATCTGGCACGAAATTTATTTGCATGAGTGGTTTCTCCCACTCCATGATCCTCATCTTGTGGCTACTCCACATCCCGAGGTTCACTCTTACCTGCATGCAAATCCTACTCCCTCTCAAGCTTCAATTGCATGGCTTTCTTGCACTTCCCAACAGTAGGAAGCTCCGTAGAAATCCCATCTACTTCAAGTCTGTAGAGATTATTGGCTCGAATCCCAACCTTCTTGACTTGTCCTGTTGCTTTGTACCGAAGGAAAACTTTTCCTTCACTAAAGACAACATCATACCCTTTATCCTCTATCATTGCGACTGAGATTAAATTCTTCTTTAAACCTGGAACATGCACAACATCTTGTAAAAGAATGAGTTTATTTGACTCCCTCTGAAAGGTAATGGTACCAATGCCGATCACATTGTATTTTCCATTGTCGGCCAACTCAACATGCAACTGGAGATCTTTCTCCACTAAGTCATTGAAAAGTTTCACATCTCCCGTCATGTGAAAGGAAGCACCACTATCAAAGTACCACCCCGATCCCAATGCACTAGACACCATGCATGAGATCAATGAGAAGTCCAGCTCAAATTGCGAGGCAAGAGCCTCACCAGCTGCAGCTCTAGCAGCCTGCTTGTTCTTCTTCTTCTGTGGACAATGTGTGGTGAAATGCCCATGTTCGTGACAGTGAAAACACTTCACTTTGGACATGTCACGCTCTTTTCCATCCTCACAGGATTGAGAAGGATTTTTCTTCCCCTTCCCTTTCCTTACTTTGGCAGCCAAAGCGCAATCCTCTTCATCATCATTCTTTGATGAAGAGCCATCCCTGGTACTCCGCCTTATCTCCTCCTGCACAAGATCTGACCAAAGTCACTCCCATCCTGGCAGTTAATCCTGACCATTGACATAGTCCTCGTAGCTATGTCAACTCTTCAGAAGCCCAAGGAGAGCCAAGCTCACCAAGTCTTCTTCATCCACACTGACTCCTACACTCCCAAGCTCATCCCTGTAGTGGACAAATTTTGTCAAGTACACCGGAATAGTGTCATTCTTCTCCATTTTTATTTTCCTGAGCTTGTCTTTAAGCGCCAACTTCCTCTGGTCACTTCTACTTTGGAACAATTCTGTCAAAGCCTTCCACATCAAGAATGGAGTGGCTTTACCATCCTTCACACCTTCCAACAGAATCCTTTGACAAATTTCTACCTTCTTTTGCCATGCGTCAAGTGCGGCTGCATCGCTAGAACCTGGTTTAAGAATATCAGCATCTATGAACTCCTTCAACCCATTATCCTCCAACACCACCTCCATCCTGTCCTTCCATGTAATATAATTCGAGCTGAACTCAATGGCATGCTCTAATTACAATCCATTGAAAGAAATTTCATTGAATGCTCAACTTCGACACCAAGAAAACACTGCAGCAAATTCAAATTCCACTAGCACAAAACTCAACCGCTTCAATAATTGCAATCTGCTCCAATGATCAACCGCTCCGATACCATGTAGAAATTATATGCACTACGCATGCATATGTCCAAGATTTTCTTGATTTCACACTATTTTAACTTCATGCACAATACAAAATCTATTCCATTATTGATCATCACATGCAAAAATTAAATCAATTGCAAAGCACACATGAAACCATAAAAATTCACACATATGAACACAATGTTTTAACGGGAAAGCCTGAAGCTAAAAACCCCAACTATCTGTATATAATATATGTCATATAGATCATGTAACAATCCTCATACAAATATTATCACAAGCTCTCAGTACAATCCAAACGTCACACACTAATCAGGCCCGATATTGCAAATCCATGCACCGATCTTTGCCAGCCTCTAGCCTGCCTCTACTGCGCAATCCCTGCTGAAGAATGGCTCTGAATGAACTCGAATTTCTCTAGCCTTGCTCACGCAATCCTCATTGGCATCTCCAATTAATGTGTGGTGCAAAACAATGCAACACTATAGTCACAACTGATAGTCACACTTGCTCTTTCACCTACCTCTCCACTGGTTTCCACTGAAACTGTCCATGCACTATAGTTAACCGATGTATTATTTAGTTGATTAATGAGTTAATATTTAGTGAATTAATTAATAATTAATTAAGATACGAATAGGAGAAGAAATAGGAAATCTTGTTGGCGTGAGGAAAAATATTATTTTAAAATTAAAATTTAAGTAAATAATTTTGGAGATCCTTGGTGAGAGGGTGACACATGAGTGGGTGAATGATCAAAATTTTGGGCTAATAAAAATAATTAATTTTTCATGAAATTCATAGTGTCACCTATGAAGAATCCTATAAAATAAGGGGAAAGCCATGGGAGAAGGGGATTTTTCTTACCCTATTGTTGGATGGATGAGACCATGTCACATTAGTGGCTACAAGCTGTAGTTGAGTTTGGTGAGGTAGAGTACTTTAGAGAGGGGACTCTTGAGCCAAGTAGTGCTCACCTCTATCAGCTAGCGCATTTCCTCCATTGTACAACCCCATTGCAGCTCGAGGGATTCGCGGGGAAGGAGAGTACCTAAGGAGTAAGCTGAGAGGTCAACCGATGGGTCACTACATTCAGATTAAGCATGTCAACATCTACACTTGGAGGCAGATGACAACACGGGAGGGAAATTAGCGTCAAGTCAAGATTGAATCTCATCTCCTGGTGAATGGTACCTATGTTATTTATATCTTTCTTTTATATGATTTCATTGTGCCTATAGTTAACAACTTGTAAAATAGATGATATGTGTAATGAATTTAAATTCATGGATGTTTGATATAAGTGCTTAATATTCCCAAGTTCCCAACGTTATATTCTTATGGTTGTATTCCCATTTTACTGTATTATTCTTAAAAAAAACATAAGGTTGGTCCCTACACTTAGTATCAGAGCGAGGTTGAACCCTTGACGCATATGGGCCCATGAATGCATGACTAGTTTTGTTAATATATATTACATTCTTCCCTAAAACTGTGTATGAGGACTGCCGTCCAACTCTTAAATTTTAGGATAGCATGATGATCCTTCAAAAGGATGACCCTTAACCCAAAGTTCTCATTTAGGTTACTCCATCTTAGACTTTGGGGTGCGTTGTGGTTATTTTGAAACTCAAACCTGCAATTCTTGTGTAAGGTCATCTTGTGTGTTTTACACGACTCTTGGTTAAACCCTCTATCATGGTTACAAAAAAAAAAAAAAAACTAACGGAGAAATCCACCATGGCTTCATAATATTAATGAAAACACATCAAATAAACTTCCAAAACATAAGAATTTGTTTACTAACAATTTCCTTGTCCAACAAATCTCTTTGGATGCCCTGATCTACTCCTCGTAGATGTTGCAAAACATGTATTTCTATATACTGTAAATCTAAACGAAATACAACCAAACTTTAGTTAAATATAGTCCAAATCAAATGGAGAAATGACTCAACCCATTTTCAATCTCTCAAACAATTTTTCAAATAGTAAAGTTTTGTCCAATACTAGTCTGAATTCTAGAAAGAAAGAAAAAAGTGATATTTGTCTCTAGAATATCCAAATCCGATGTAGAGACCAACCAAAATAATTCTATAACCGAAAAAAATAAAAAAAATCGCATAATAGGATGCTTGAGGAAGTCGTTTTCTACTCTAAGCGCACAAAAATGAAAAATATAAATCTAAAGGCTGAACTCCTCTATCTCCCTATCTAATGGTTGAGGGCATAAAGATATGCTATATCTATCATGATTCTACAACTTTGAAGGAGACATTAGACCTGTTTATTTTGGAATAATATGACCTAGAAAGAGAACCGTGATTGATGGTATTTGTATCTCCTTGACATTAGTTCGATTAAACACACCCAATTTAGCACTACTCGTTCCTTCTCAAGTTAAAAATAAAATAACTACCTACAACATTACACGTCATTAGCATGTTGGGGGTGGAAATTGGTGGATTAATAACTATGGCGAGTTAACTTCTGTGCAACTACACTTGTGTGCATGTTGCTTTCTGGAAAATTTTCAAAATTGAAAAAATATTCTACTCCTTTAAATAGTGGTTATTTGAAAATTTGTATAGACTTGGAATCACTTGATTTTTTTTCAATAATTTTGTCGTTAAACTTCGTGAGTTTTCAAGATATAATTTGTTGCTCCCTCGATTTAGTTAAAGCTTTTCAATAATTTTGTCTAAGAAATTTTCGATTTGTCATTTTTATATGAAATTATGTACTTAAAACATTATTGTCGTGACCTGTGTTATAGCATCATTTCTCACCTTGACATGATTCATGATTGCTTCATGGCTTTTGGGCACCCATTCCTACAGACTTGGACAAATTCACTTTAAAACAGTGTAAAATCCCCCATACGCGACTATGCCCGTACTTTTCCGCGTGTATACGCGAGTCCAGCTAGACTTTTCCGCGTATGCCATTAAAATGATTAAAAAATATATAAAAAATCCCTAATTTCGCGCTGGGTTGATGGTTACTCAGGTAGTTCAACCACCCCAGCCCGTGGCCAACTGTTTCCAACTGCTGAAACTACTTGGAGGGACTATAAAAAGCCCTCATGTGTATGGCCTATGGGAGAGAGAGAATTATTGATATTATACTCTGTTGGTATTCCCTATCCAAGTCTGATTCCCCGTGCCTCCTGCACTTTCCCAGTTCATTGTAGGAAACCCTTGTTTCCTTGAGATACACATCCTTTTATATGTTATCTCGTATGCACCAGTTTGGAAGGAGTCTTAGTGAGGCAAGGGCTGGACGGATCCGGACGACGGTCTGCGAAGGCCTTGGAAGGATCAGGTGATTCTCCTCTTGTTACTTTTGTACGTGCTATTTATAATATAGAAGTATCATGCTGTTCCCGAAATAAACGTGTTAGTGTATGCTTTTATATATGAGAATATTTGTTATACAAGCATTCATTATGATTTATTTAATGTTTTATATGAATCTCACTGAAATTTAGAGTAGATATATGCTATACAACTTGTCCTTTGTGCTGGTTTCTTCTTGTATTTCAGGTTAAGAAGGAAGGACGGTTGCTGGGGGTTTGGACCCCATGTGGATCTACTTCAAATGTAGGACCAACGGGTAAATCTCTCATTCTGCTCTATTTGGTTTTTCTGAACGTGCATGGTTGTGTGAGTCTCTGTTAAGTAGCATGCCCCTGCTCTGTGGAGGTTGTATCCCAACCAACCTCTAGGGTGTTATTTCCCCGAAACAGAACTGGCGACTCCACTGGGGATCACATTCTTGTGATTCTCCTGTTGGGTTGTTTCAGCTGTTTGGTAGGTTGCCAACAGTTTTATCTTTCATTTGCAGTCCAGTTTATTTTCTTGCAGTCAGTCTGAAGTCTTGGTGTCTTTTCCAGGCTTGTTCTTTTTGTTTTTTCATTATTTACCTTTGAATACGCGCTTTTTTCTGCACACAGTCGCGTATACACGCGAGTTTGTCTGAAGGAACCCGCGTATACGCGAGTTTCCCTTAGAATAGATGCGTATGCACGCTGGTTGCATAGCTGTGAAGTAGCGTATACCTAGGCAGATTTTGAATTTTTGGGATTCTTGACTTTTTGGTCCTTTCTGGCTGTGGAGGCCTGTTTCTACAGAGTCTCTGTACTTACTAGAGTGTGAAGGAAGTGGTTTCATGTCTTTTCTCTCTTTCGTTTGAGTGAAAACTAGTCTTTTGGGCAAAGTGTTGTTTCTGGTGCTGGCACTTCTGGATTGAGTTCCAAGATCACTTTCTGAGCATTCTTGGTTGTTCTGCTTTATCAGAACAGAGAGCTTCTGCTCACTGACTCGCTCCTATCTTTGTGTTGTGCTTCGCATTGCGATTTTTGCTTCGTTTTTTATTGGTTTTCTTGAGTTCCATAGGCTAGGGTTTTGTTGCAATTTTCGAAGAACTTTTCTTGCTTCTTTGGAGTTTTTGTTTGCAACAAGTTTGCACTATTTGTCTAGGCTGAGTGGCTGAGTTTTTGGTCTTCCGTTGCTCTTATTGATCTTGCTACTGTTAGCTTTATAAGGTTTGGGAGCATTTTTGAAGTTTGTGCTTGAAATTCGGTCCTTTTTGGTTTGGATTTTGATAGTTGTGCTTGGTCTTTTCGAGCTCTTGCTTTATAAAACTAAAAAGCCCAAAAAACATTTGTTTTGCCTTTTGTTTTTGCATTTCAAAAACTCAAAAAACATTGTGTCTTGTTTTTGTTTTTGTTGTTGCATTTTCATTTTCGTTTTGTCATATCTTTTGGAGCTTTTGTGAAGTTTCTTGCTTCTAGTTTTCGGCTTGATTTTGAGGAGGAGTTGTCATTTGATTTCTTCTTCTTGTTTTAAGTGTTTTTGGTGTCCTTATTTTAAGAATTCTTGATTTCAAGAATTAGTTTTCTGGACAACAAAAGAGGAGTTAAAACTGAAGGAGCTTTTTGGGAAATTTCACTCTGTTTTAAGAGATTTTTGCATCTTAGGATTTACATGCTTGTAGTGATTTTCATTAGGTGCATTTCAGCATTTAGTTAGCTTCTTAGTTTTTGTGAGTGTGAGTTTGCTATTTGAAAAGAAAAATACAATTTTTAGTCTCGTAGAACCTGTATAGAGATTACTTTTCATCGAAAGACAAAGAACTGCATGTGCATGTAGTTAAGTTTTTATTAGTTTCTTTTGCGTCAAAACACCATTGGTTTCATCTCCATATCCTTGTGACTTAATACAACAGCCCTTAAAATAAGCGATTTAATCTAAAATCAACTAGCAAGTTTTTCTAAGTGTCAATCACCAACTAGCTAGGTTGTAGGGCCTTGGAATAGGTAAGTGGAGAGTTAACTCTCTAAGGCCGCTCAAACAAACATAGAAGTTGATTAATTGAGCGAAATCCAACTCCGTGAGGTGGACTGGGAAAGCTCTCATCCGAGAGTCAAGCGCGAGGGGAAGTGAAGGTTAAGAAGAGGGATACCCCCCCTCTGATTAGCTGAATCCGACCTCAAGACCGTTCCGCCCAGCTTCTGATACGGATTGGTGTCCATAGTTGCTATTCCTAGGTTCCACACAGGTGACTGCGGGGGGGAATACCCGTGGTACCTGAGGCAGACGTCGCATCACTTTCAACAGTACTTCTGGGGGGTGCCCTTGCGAAGCTTGGGTGCTTGAGCCGGCAAAGGCTGTCGTTAGGAGGTCGGCGTAACTGTTTCTGATACCTTCGCTAGTTTTTCTGGGCCCTAATCATCCCAGACTGCTTTCGAGAGGTCCTATATTTCGCTTTCCTGTATTTTGGTGTCCGGTCCTCATCACCCGGAGCGGAAATACTTGGAGGTTGTTTGCTTGACTGTATCTCAGGGATTTTTATTTTTAGTGAGTGCTCTTTGCTCCTAGCTTGCCTAGCTTTTCACTTTTTAAATTCTAATTTAAAAAATCTATAAAAGTGGCTGATCAAGCGCCTCGTCGTTCGAGGAGAATCCGGGGGTTATCTCCCGAGAGTGCAGAGCCTTCTTCGAGAAGGCGTAGGAGTGATTTAGCAGGTGGTTACCACCCTGTGGAGTCTGACGCTGTGGAGAGAGATCCTCCACCAAGGTCTGAAGGTTTCGTAGCTGATTCCGGTGTCGGTTCCGAGAGGAGCGTTCCGCTCACCTCGCGAGTGTTGTTTCCTCAAGAAGAAGATTTTCAGATAGAAGATATACCTGAGCCTCCTGCTACAGGTCCATCTCCTCTTCCTCCTGATTATCCGTTTGTTGTTCAGTACATCGGACCGGAGTCTGAGAGACCGCCGGATCTTCCATATCATTCTTATCTTTCGATGGCCACGACTGGGAACGCGGCTTCTACCATGAGTGCTGCAGGCATTCAGACCCCTGCTTCTGTTGAGGTAGGGGGCACTATTGCTTCATCTTCGAGTGCTTCTAGTGCTGCTATGTTTGGCTCTAGGTTCACCCAAGCATATGCTTCTCATTCTGGTCCCTTCTGTTCAGGGATGTCCATTAGTGGAAATCCCTCTTTTTCCTTTTCCGCCGGTGCAGCTGGATCTACGCCCATGTCTAACATGGCTAGTGGATCAGCTTCGTTTCAGGGTTTCCCCTTTGGGACTGGACATATTCCCAGTTCCAATCCTTATTTAGGGTCGTTTCCGTTTACGTCCCAGACCCAGAGTTTCAACCCTTGGTCTGGGGGGCAAAGTTCGACTACTTTTACGGGATGGAATCCTGTCTTTACTACAGCGGGGGTAGGGAATCATTTCTGCGCAGGTCATCAAGGGAATGCTTCTTTCCCTTCATCGAGTGCTTATCAATCTTTTTCTCCTCTGTCTAATGCTTGGAACCCCTACCAGGGGCTTTCCTCTTCAATCAATACTTCAGCGGGGGGAACTGGTCTGGGTTTTGGTAACTCGGCGTGGGGAGGAGGTTCTTCTCCGTTTTCTACGAATCCTTTCTGGCAGCCTGGTGCCTCATCAAATCCAGGCTATTCTTTTCAGAATGTTGGGAATCCATCCCATCAAGGATGGAATTCTCAGGCTCCGCCTCGCTTACCTTTTCTGGCAATGTTAAACTTGCCAGATTTGTCGAAGTTGACTAATGACCCGATTCGTTATAGTCCGGGGTGGCCTCCGGTCCCGACCAAACTTCCTTCAGACATTCCAAAGTTTGAAGGTAAGAATGGAGAGGATCTGGCTGACCACATCACCACTTTCCACTTATGGTGTTCTTCGAACTCCCTGATCGATGATTCGATTAGGTTGAGATTATTTCAACGCACCCTAACTGGAAATGCTGCCAAATGGTATATAGAGCTTACTGGGGGCAGTTTTGCTACATTTGGAGAACTGGCCGTCACATTTCTAAACCCATTTTCAGTTGCCTGTCAGATATGAGGTTGGGACCGAACTCCTGGCTAATTTTAAGAAGGATGAGGCAACTCACATTTCTGATCACATTCAGGAATGGAGGAGAAGGAAGAGGCTTATCAAAGCCCATATTCCAGGTGAGTTCCTTCTCGAGTGGTTTTTGAAATCTTTGCAGTCAGATATTTCAAAGGATGTATCCCTATCTGGGGTATTTTCTGAGGAGCAGGCCATCTTTAGGGCTCAGCAGTTAGAACTGATCTATTCTCAGTCTGGGATGCTTTATAAGTATTTACCCAATGCTCCTCGCTCCAAATTGGATTTATCGAAACCCAAACCTGGTCCGCATGGTGACGAGCTTGTCGGATCGGTCAATAGTAGTGCAGCCAGCCTGCTTTCTCAACTGCAGCAGTTGTCTTTACAATCTGCTCCTTCTGGTCAGGCTGTGCCTGCTGATTCATCACCTTCCCAGTCTTTGTCCATAAATGATGTCCAAGCTTCTGATCCCAAAGGAAATCAACAATCCGATGGGAAGAAGAAGGGACGAAATAACAAGAAGAAGGGCAAGAACGGGAAGGGCAATGCAAATAAAACCAACGAACGTGTTGGTGAGGGTCAAAAGGAGAAAAAGAAAGTGAAGTTTCCATGCAAGCCTTGTGTTGGAGACCATCTCACACACCTTTGCCCTAAAATTCAGGATGCTCAGCGCCTGTTATCTTAGCAGGGTTCTTCTAGTTCCCAGGCTGTGCTAACAAACCCTTTTCCCCAAGGGCAGCAATTAGTTGTTGGCGCGAACCAAAATCCTGGGGCTTCCTCTAGAGGTACCCAGGAAGGGGAAATTCCATCGAACATCTTTATGATGAGTGCTCACGTGGATGTCGCTACGAGATCCCGTGATTATGGCGGAGAGGAATCTTCGAAAGCTAAGGAAGTTCCTGATGCTACTGAGCCGCTTCACATAACGAAGCCAACTGTTGAGTCTATGCCTCGGATGCCGAAAGCATCTTCTAAGCGGTCAACGATTAATCCGAACGCGAGGGTTGCCCAGAACTACTCGATTGTAGAAGATCTGGCGCAGAGTCCTTGTGCTATGTCAGCTTTAGAGGTACTCCAGTCTTGTCCGGCTCAGCGCAGTGCTTTGCTCACTGCCATTGGGGCTGTTGATCCGAAAAATTCTCTTCTGATTACTTTTGATATGACTAATTTTAAGAAGAGACTTCCTCATCACATGGCATTTCATATTAAATCGTCATATCGGAAGTGCAATATCTTTCGAACGGTTGTTGATGAGGGTGCTTCTACATGCGTGATGTCTCTCGCATGTTGGAAGACACTTAGATCTCCCAAAGCTGTTCCATCTAGCACTGTTCTTACTGCATTCGATGGTCATTCTCACAGACCCCATGGTATTGTCCCGGCTTTGCCCATCTGTGTTGGGGGCAAAACCGTTAATATAGAGGTTGAGGTAGTGGATGCAGCCTTGGACTACAACCTTCTGTTGGGGAGGAACTAGATTTATGAGATGGATGCCATTGCATCCTCACTATTTCGAATTGTATGTTTCCCCCACGAAGGGAGGATCGTTACAGTGGATCAACTGGACTGTCCTCCTGTAGACCTGGATGCGCCTTCTGACTCATCTGTTCCTAAGTTGGATAATACTAAGGTGCCTGTTGAGAATCTAGGAGTTGGAATGTATTCTTCCCTGATGGGTACTTTTGATCTTCCTCCTCCTAAGGTTCATATTAATGCTATTTCATCCTCCAAGGCTCCCCTTCGAAGAGAGTTCTTCCGAACTCATTATTTTTCGGACCCTTGGACCTTACCTTCCCCAACTGCCACTTTGGAGGAAGGGCAAGTGGGTGGAATGGCATTCCCGATTTCTGCAGCTGAGATTGCATATCAGTCTGTTGTTGACACTGCAGAGTCTGATCCAGCTCCTCTTTCGCCGGAAGAGTTGGATGGTGATGTGGCTCCGGCTTGGACGCTTACTTCTTCTTTTGCCCAGGATTGTCTAGATACCACTCTTCCATCTGAAGAGGCCATCCTGGAAGCGATGACAGGTATAGATAGACCGTGGGATGATTTGCATCATCGGTCTTACTTCCTACCTGACTTGAGCGAAGTCGAAACAAGTTTTCCAAGTCCTCAGTCTCCTGGACCTGTTCACCCAGTCTTGAGCCCTTTAGCACCAACACAGGTATATGCTGAAGGGAACATGGCTGTGATCTCTCCTACTATCCCGGTGAACATTTCCAGGGATCCCAATATTGTCGAGAATGTCTTCATTGGAGCTGAATGCTCCCGTGAAGAGGTTCAAATCTATACCGAGCTCTTCAAAGAGTATAGGGGTGTATTTGCTTGGTCTTATGAGGAAATGCCTGGCATAGACCCATCTATAGTCCAGCATGAGATCAAGACGTATGAAAACGCTAAGCCGGTCAGGCAAAAACTTCGTCCGGTTAATCCTAGGAAGGCAGCAGCTATCAAAGCTGAAGTTGAAAAGCTGCTTAAGGCGGGATTCATTTTCCCAGTTCCTCTGACTGAATGGGTTTCAAACCCCGTTCCCGGTAGATAAAAAGCAAGGAACGATTCAAGTGTGCATCGATTTCAGAGACCTGAATAAGGCGTGTCCTAAAGACAATTACCCCACACCGTTCATCGATCAGATTATTGACGAGTGTGCCGGTAACGAGATTTTCTCCTTCATGGACGGTTTCTCTGGTTATAATCAAATTACTATCCGTCCAGAAGATCAACATAAGACCGCATTTATTTGTCCCTGGGGTACGTTTGCATATAAGAAAATGCCTTTTGGTCTTAAAAATGCTAGAGCTACCTTTCAGCGGGCCATGTCTTACGCCTTCCACGACATCAAGAAGATTATTGAGGCATACTTAGATGATCTAGCTGCTCATTCTCGAAAGAGGATGGATCATCCTGGTCACCTCCGGCAAATATTTGAAAGATGTCGTTTTTATAAAATTCGATTGAATCCGAACAAGTGCGTTTTTGCGGTTACATCCGGTCGGCTATTGGGATTTATCGTGTCTTGGGAAGGGATAAGGGTAGATCCCTTCAAGGTTGAGGCAATACTTCGGTTGCCTCCCCCGTCTTCAATCCGTCAGCTTCAAAGTCTCCAAGGGAAGTCTAATTTTCTTCGGAGGTTTATCGTCAACTATGCTGAGATTACAAAGGGATATATGAGAGTGTTGAAGAAAGGAGTTCCTTTTCTTTGGGACGACTACGCTCAACGCTCATTCGATGCCTTGAAAAAGGCATTGACCTCTGCTCCTTTGCTGAGTCCACCCGATTATAGCATAGATTTTCTTTTGTATCTGGCTACAGCAGAATCTACCATTGGTACGGTTCTGGTTCAGGAGGATGATGCTCTTGCTGAGCATGTTATTTACTACCTTAGTCGAGGACTGGTAGGACCTGAACTGCGATACACTCCGATAGAAAAGTTAGCCTTAGCAGCAGTTCATGCTGTGCAGCGACTCCGGCATTACATTATTCTTCGCAAAACTTATGTCTTGGCAGCTGCCAATCCATTTCAGTTTGTCCTCAGCAGGCGAGTGATTGGAGGCAAATATAATAGATGGATTGTAATTTTACAAGAATTTGATCTCGAGTTCATGTCTGCCAAATCCAAGAAGTCATTAGTCTTTGCGGAATTGATCTCCGAGTTTCCTTGTGGAGAGGAGATGATCTACGATGAGTCCTTTCCGGACGAACACTTGTTCCTAATCTCTCCACAAGATCCTTGGTATGGGGATATCATTGTGTATCTCCAGACTGCGAAGTTTCCCTCTTCTTTTTCGAAAGATGAGCGTCGTAAGCTGCGTCACTTAGCCAAGAATTATCTGATTATTGGTGATGCTTTGTATCGTCGAGGGGTTGATTCAATCCTAAGACGCTGCTTAACTTTCGAAGAAGCTGAGGCTGTGCTCAATGATTCTCACAGTGGAGCTTGTGGGGGTCATTTATCTGGGCTTGCTACAACCCAAAATATTTTGCGTGTTGGATACTTTTGGCCCTCGATTTTCAAAGATTGTATTGAATCGGTCAAGAAGTGTCATCCGTGTCAGGTTTATACTCGAAAAATGCGCGCTCATCCAGCTCCACTTTTTCCAGTCGTTACTGTCAGACCCTTTACAAAGTGGGGTATTGATTATACTACTTGTAACCCGCCTTCGGCAAAAGGTCACAAGTACATTATCGTAGCAGTAGACTACTTTACGAAGTGGGTCGAGGCTATGCCTACTTTTGGGAATGATGGTGAGATTGCAGCTTTGTTCCTTTTTAATCAAGTTATCGCTCGTTTTGGTATTCCTAGAGAGATTGTCACTGACCATGGCAGTCATTTTCAGAATAGTATGATGGCCGAGTTGGCTCTCAAATTGGGTTTCCGGCAGGAGCATTCATCTCCATATTATCCTCAGGCCAATGGGCAAGTGGAAGCCATGAATAAATCCTTGAAGACAATTCTTCAACGGACAATTGATAAACATAGATCCAACTGGCACATTATGCTATATCCTGCACTCTGGGCATACAGGACGTCAGTTAAAACTGCAACTGGCTTTACTCCGTTTCAGTTAGTCCACGGGGTGGAATCCGTATTTCCTATCGAATGCGAGATTCCTTCCCTTAAATTAGCTGTTGAGCTTCTTCCTGACACTTCTAGTCTGGCAGAGCGGCTTCTTCATCTGGAACATCTTGATGAGCAGCGTCGAGATGCCGCCACATTGAATGAAGCGCATAAAAACCGAGTCAAAGTTCAGTACGATAAGGCGGTTAAGCCTAGGGTCTTTTCCGAAGGTGACCTTGTTTTGGTCTATGCCCAAGAAAAAGATGCCTTGGGGGCAGGAAAGTTTAAGTCAATGTGGTATGGCCCCTATATCGTTAAAAAAGTCCTTAAGAAAGGAGCATATACCTTGGTTGACTTCGAAGGGAACGAGTTGCCGGAGCCCCGAAATGGGCTCTATTTGAAGAAGTATTATGCCTAGGCTTTGGCCTGGCATTTTTCTTTGTATATAGTAGTTTTTTGTTTTGTACATATCTGTTTGATTTTCGATTTTTGATGAGGTGGTGATGTTTTTTGATCTGCTTTGGCAGGTTGTGTTGATGTCATGAGTCATTTTGGTTTCGCCGATGGTGTTAGTAGACACACCCGGAACTTAGCTTCCGCGGCTTGGGTGCTTCATTATCCTTCCGGTCAGCTGTTGGTATCAAGAGGGGTCTGCATTGGTCCTGCTTCCAATAATATAGCAGAATACACTGCAGTCATTCATCTACTCTCGGAGGCAATATCTTTGGGTGTTGATTCGTTAGTAGTTTTCTTGGACTCCCAGCTGGTGGTGTCGCAGTTGAACAACACTTATCGGGTACGAGATCCTTTTTTATTACGATTGTTCTTGAGGGTACGTTTGTTACAAAGGTCATTTCAATTTTTAACATTCATTCATATTCCTCGAGCTGAGAATTGGTTTGCTGACTCATTAGCTAATCAAGCTTTAGATTGGCATATTAATCATTCAATACAATAAATTTTAATCATCAAAACATCATACATTTGATACATTTATCACATCACATCAAATATCGCTGTATATATATCATCGGAGTGTCAAAAAACTTTACAAAATTTGGATCCATAATCTCGTACAAAACTTGGGCTTATGCCCCATCATGTTCAGTCTCAAAAAAGAATATACAATCATCTAATATATAAAATCTGTCTACTCCTGAGGACCCTGCCCAGAAGTCGTGTTCCTATAGAACATAACTGCAGTGGCCACACGGCGGAATAATCTAACCCAGTCCCGGGGTACTCCTACAACCCGTCTCTGGACGGCTTCCGGCAAGTCCTCCACGACAGCCATAGGGATTTGGCGGGTCAGTCCCTCCAAGTTTCTCTGCACGGCCTGGAGAGTCCTGTCGGAATCCACTGTCTCCGCCTCACCTCTGCGGCGCTTGTGGCGCGGTAGGCCCTCAGGACGAACTGGTCCAACATCTGAAACATGATCATTTTTTAATTGTCAGTCATTATGAATCCAATCAAAAACATGTTTGTTTTCATTTTTTCATACATATTTGAAAAAATCCAAAAAAAATCATATAAGTCAAAAAAATTTGCAAAACTTACCGACTGCTCCCCATGCTGTGCCAGGTGGAAGTACTAGATCTGGATCTCCTCGGAAATCCATCCCGGCATAGGGATAGTCGTCCACTGCGATGATCTGTTCTCCCCACCACAGGAAGAACTCATCGTCCCACGTGGTCCGGGGTACCTCACTACCCCCCAGTCTCTTCATCATGTCTGCCCAACGGGCAATTCTTGGGTCCCGCGGGCTGCTGATAGTCGAGATGACTCTGGGTCTCAAAGCTGGAATCCTCTCAAAGAAGAATGTTGTCAAAATGGTACCATAGCCAAAGTGTTTAGTTTTGCTTGGAAGTGCCCAGTTTGGTATGTTTTCAGGTACATTTTGACGATTTTGAGATTTTTCCCGGTTTTTGATCCATGATTTCCGACTCGTCACGGCAGGTATATGATCTTCACTGGCATATAGGTTAGGGAATCACTTTCCGTTGCATCTTGCATACTAGCCTCCATACGATCACTTGCCATAGGGTCGATCCCATCAGGGCATGAGTATTTCACCCATTTCACTCGCCGACTATTTAATCATGACTTGGTGGTAGAGCCTTCCTTTACATGGGCTTCCTAGTTAGTTCCTCGCTAGCATTTGTTTCCCATGCTGCATTTGATGTAGGCTCGGGAGTCCTCTTTAGTCACGCCATGAATTATGTGTTGAAGCTTCATTCTTCTTCTTCTTCAATATCTTTTTCTGGCTATTACCCTAGAGGCTCCCTCGTGTCGTTAAGTTGTATTACTACATTGCATATTGGCTACTTGTTTATCCTGGCCTTTAGCCGACTTCATTTGGACTCGATGCTTAAGCCAACTTTTGACCTTGACTCTCTGTACAAGTTAACCTTTGCATACACTTAGCTATCACGACTTGACACCCTTTTACCCATGGATGGAACACTCCTTTGAGTATCGCTAACCAGTTTCTGCCACCTTGCATTGAGCATAGGATTGTTCCAATCCTAGGAACTAGTGCATATGTTTCTTGATACTCGTTCCATCCATTGTACTATAGCATTCTTTTATTATTTTTCAGGTTTATATAAAAAAGACAAAAAAATCAAATATATAAAAAAAGAGCGGGAACGGGATGTATCTTCGTTGTTTTTGATGGCGGTCACAGTGGATTTGTCCCTTGTAGACAAAACACATATACTTATTATATATTTCCTTCATTTGGGATGGTTTTAGTTTTGACATAGGTTCAACCTTTACCATGTTTCAGTTGTCAGTTCTCCCCCGGTTGGTTACCTCTTCCAATCATATGGAGAGTTTGTTTTGCCTCTTTCATAACAGACTTATACAGTGTCATTTTTTACTACCATGGTCATCATGAGTCGTGCTTTTTTTCAAGGGAAGTTTAGCTTGAGTCGACCATTCTGCGGTGTCTCTTGACTCATTATTCAGTCGGCCTTCCCGGTTTTGTCAGTATATTGTTCTATCACATCAGATGTTTTGGTCTTCTGCTCGTGCTGGTTTAAGAAGGTCTCCATTGACTTCTTGCTGGCGAGTTTGTCTCTTATCGACTACAACACATTGCTCTGAGAGCAAACTTAAATCCACACCCTGGCCCTATTTCCATCATTGATAGGTGACCTTGTACTCAGCATTTGATCATCATTATGGGTCTTTGACTGAGTGGTTTCCCCTGTGTTCGACGCCAGCATACATTATCACACTTGGGATTCGTGCATTACCTTGATTTCCATTTGACCCTATTGGTGGATATCTCGCCTCTGTGTCAACTTTCATTATTGGTTAGTTCAGAGGGTTTCTTTCGTGCGCTAGCTTCATCTTGTGCATGTCGGAAACGTACTTCGGTTTGGTTCCGTCACTCTACTTCGTCTGATTCCTTCCAAATCTTGGCTTGCGGGTTACACTCACGCTGGACTGATGTGGGATTCCTTAATGCCTTCCTTCCAGCAGATCTTTTCCCATCGACTCCGACTCATTGCTCTGGGAATAAGGTCTAGAGTATTTTTGTCGATTGTAGGTTTAGGTCATCGGTGAGACTCTCGCTATCGACGATTAAGGATTCATCATTGCCTCTTTGATTGGTAGATTCTTTCAAGTGTTCGACTTCAACTCATTCATTCACCCTTGTCAGTTATCCTTGGGCACCTTGACACTCATTTTCATTATCGGTGGGTTGTCTAGCGTTGGTTAATGGTATACATCATTGACCGGTAATCCAACGATTTCTCACATGGTCGACTTCAGCTCATTTATTCCCATTGTGTAGAATTGTGCCATAGTGATCGGTGAAAACCTTGGGTTGCATCAGCATTTCTCGGTTCACTTTTGTGATCCTTTGATATCTGCCGGTGATCTGATCACCCTTATATGTTATGATTCGACCTGGCATCTTATATGTTAGTCCTTGAGTTAGATTTTATGCCAATTTGATCCACCTCTTATGATTCGGTACTTGGAGATTCAGTTACTTATTTGATCAGACATCCAGTTGCACCATCTTTGATCAGCTTTCTATATGTGATACTTGGACATTGATTCAGACTTGTATTTCTGGGCCATGCTCAGATGATTCATTGTGTACTTTCAGTTCAGCTATACTTGTATACATGTTGGATCTATTCATTACTTTCCATATGATGTATTTTTGACTGAGCATGGGTATGCCCGCCTCAGCATGAGTTGACTCTCTGTTTTCTTTCATTGGTTTTTGGCAGGCTGAAATCTGGTGAAGTCCTCTCTTGTCCTTGCGAAGTTCTTTCTATGTCCATAATACATTTCGGCCATCATGTACCCCTTCTGACCTCATATATTAGGGGGCATCTGTTATAGCATCATTTCTCACCTTGACATGATTCATGATTGCTTCATGGCTTTTTGGGCACCCATTCCTACAGACTTGGACAAATTCACTTAAAAACAGTGTAAAATCCCCCATACGCGACTATGCCCGTGTTTTTCCGCGTGTATACGCGAGTCCAGCTAGACTTTTCCGCGTATGCCATTAAAATGATTAAAAATATATATAAAAAATCCCTAATTTCGCGTTGGGTTGATGGTTACTCATCAGGTAGTTCAACCACCCCAGCCCGTGGCCAACTGTTTCCAACTGCTGAAACTACTTGGAGGGACTATAAAAAGCCCTCATGTGTATGGCCTAAGGGAGAGAGAATTATTGATATTATACTCTGTTGGTATTCCCTATCCAAGTCTGATTCCCCGTGCCTCCTGCACTTTCCCAGTTCATTACAGGAAACCCTTGTTTCCTTGAGATGCACATCCCTTTATATGTCATCTCGTATGCACCAGTTTGGAAGGAGTCTTAGCGAGGCAAGGGCCGGACGGACCTGGACGACGGTCTGCGAAGGCCTTGGAAGGATCAGGTGATCTCTCCACTTGTTACTTTTGTACATTCTATTTATAATACAGAAGTATCATGCTGTTCCCGAAATAAACGTGTTAGTGTATGCTTATATGTATGAGAATATTTGTTATACAAGCATTCATTATGATTTATTTAATGTTTTATATGAATCTCACCGACATTTAGAGTAGATATATGTCGTACAACCCCGTCCTTTTAGCCGGTTTCTTCTTTTTTTTTTTCGTGTTAAGAAGGAAGGAGGGTTGCCGGGGGTTTAGACCCCCACGGATCTACTTCAAACGTAGGACCTACGGGTAACTCTCTCATTCTGCTCTATTTAGTTTTTCTGAACGTGCATGGTTGTGTGAGTCTCTGTTAAGTAGCATGCCCCTGCTCTGTGGAGGTTGTATCCCAACCAACCTCTAGGGTGTTATTTCCCCGAAACAAGTGTTCAATTAGTCTTTATCTTTTGACTCCATGCCCAATGGATAGGCACTTTGTCTACGTTGTTCTTGGCACCTCCAAGGAGCTACCATCCCCAGTTGGAGCTAATGTTAGTGTCAGTATTTTCATCCTTCCACTACTGATCAAAATTAACTCTTGCATGTCATGTTAGGGGTCCCATTCTGAAATTTTTGTCATTCCACTAGGTCATGCAAAAATTTGGTCACTTGGTGCATATTTAAATCAAGTTTCACTCTTTTCAAAAAACTTATATCGCTTGTTGGCTCATTTCATCATTATTAATGAGTGTCCATCATTCATGAGACTTTATCACCTTTCATTCATGTCATCATGAAATCCATTCAGTTAAGGTGTCCATTAGGTCTTATGATTTTCAAGGTCCATTAAAACATCATTTTCACTGCATAAAAGACCAGCAAGTATAAGGGTGACCAATAAATTCACTTTACCATGTAAAGTTGAAATGTAATATGTAATTTTTATTTCCATTAATACAATTTTATGTTTTCTCAATTTGTATTAAGTTCATGATTCTAAGATTCCATAGAAACTCAAAATTCCATATGCTAAGAAATTTCAAAGTTTCAAAGTCTAAGTGTTCTCAAATCCATCAAATGATCAAACTCCAAAGATCAAAATCAAAAGTGAAAGGTAAATATTTCAAGGTTTAAAGTAAATTTGAAGAAGAGAAGTGGGTCCCAAAATCAAATTCATCAAAATCACCAAGTATAAAGCCCATCAAAATGCAAAGAAAGAATTTTCTCTCCAAACCATCGAGCTCCCACTCCCTCAACTCAAAAATCAATTTTGCGGTCTAAAAAAACAAGTTTTGAGTGGCGTTGCACTCCTGGAGGCAAGGCGTTGTGCTCCTGGAAAAGGCGCTTCGCTCCTGGAGAAGGCACTGCACTCCTAGCATACCAGCGTTGCGCTCCTACCACTAGCGTTGCACTCCTGCCCAATTTCACTCCAAGCTTCCAAAAATTTGTGCAAGTGGTCCAAATCATTAGCAAAGAGTTCCTTCACCTCCTAGCAAGTAAGAAACACCTTTTTTATGCCCTCCTTGAATTTTCCAATTGCAATATTTAAAGTTTTTAACTTCTCATTCAAATTTGCAAGTTTTCAAGCTAGCAAACCCTAGTTTTAGAATTTACTCTGTATTCTCTCAATATTCTGCAAAAATAAAAATATATTAGGCACATAATATGAAATTAATTTTAAACCTTCCTAAGAACATAATAAAGCTAAAAAAAAGTTATTAAGTGTAGAGGGAGAGATTTAATATAGCTTTTATGTTCCTAGGAAAGGTTATATGGGCCTTAATTTATGTCTAATTTGGAGACCCATCATACTCCCCTACTGAAACTATTGCTCATCCTCTAAGAAACCTATCCAAATTCTGGCCTTGTTGTTCTTATTTTATGCCTCATATGTATTTTCATGCAATTCCCTTCCTTAGCTCAATGGAATATGATTTGGATGGCTGCCTGCATTGGATGGTATTCATGGAAAAACTTATCATGGTGGCAATTTGTGCCTCCTTTTCCTACAGTTTCTCTCTAAGCCTCCACAACTGCTCCTTCATGAATAATTATTTTAGCCCCAAGTAGATCAATTCCTTACCCATTTGTTGCATTTTTTTCCTTCATGAGGCCCACATCCTCCACATTCTTGTATTTTTCCATTTATACCCAAATGTGAGTTTTCCTCTTTCCCTTTCTAGCTCAAAGATTAGTGGTATTGCAAATTTGGTGGGCGTAACCCTCCCACCCTCAACAGACTTGTATTAAGATGCAAGTTCAAGTTGTGGATCAGGCTCCTGGAGTTCTTGGAGGTCTGTTTCTTCCCCTTTTGATGTTGTTTCCCCTTCTTGTAGTATTCCTTGTTTCTCTTGTATTAATCCTTGTTTCTCTTGTAGAAATCCTTGTTGCTCTTGTAGCAATTATTTTTCTTCTTGTAGTAGCCTTGTTTTTGTGTCTATCTCCTCTGTTTTCTCTTGTAGCAGGGTAGCTTGTGCTTTGAACCTCTTATATGTGACTGATCTAGTGATGGGCCCCCTTATGGGTGAAATTTTCTCTCCTATAGCACTTTATTAGCTTCTTGTAGAAAATATGTTCTTCCTATAGCAATGATGCTCCTTCCTATAGCAAATTTGTTCTTATTGTAGCATTTTTTTTCCTTCATCTAGCAACTATTATTTGCATGCCAAGAGGTGGTGGGTCCACCTTTTATTTTTTATTATTTGTTTTTATTATTTTTTATATTTTTTTTTTTTTAATTTTTTTTTCTATTTTATCAATGCATGGAAAAAAAACTCAGATTGTTTTTTGTTAACTGAGTTTGCCCTCACCTACCCCCGCACACTCCTTTTCCTCCATCATGACTAAATGATTACAACCCACTTTCTCAAGTCCTCTTCACTTTTTTTTTGTTCCTCTCCCATACGTGCAGGTGTCTTGGTTGAAAATTGAAGTTAACTTCTAGATAAGGTTGAGGTTTCTTTGCTACTAATTTTGGATATAAAATACCTTTTCCTTCATATACTTGAAATTTTTTTCAAGATAAAATAAGTTTGTAAGAAAGTTTTAGGGCATTGCATACCTAATCCCTACCCTTGATTTGTTTTTTCAGATGATATTGAGGTTGCTGATATGACTATTGAATTTTCGTTGGTGGTTTTGAAGCTGCTAGTAATGATCCTTTGATGGTTGCATGGACGATTTAGACATGGGTGAGGTTTTTTAGTGTCTTCTATGAGGTCATTGATTTTTGTTCCTTTCCTTCTGCAATTTCCTGAGAATAATATAAACATTTTATGTTTTATGTTGGCTATAGGTCATTTGTCTTTTGTGTAGGTGCTTTTGGAATCAAGTGTTGTTGCTTGCTACGTTATCAAGAATCCTATAACATCTGATATG
Organism: Pinus albicaulis; assembly: GCA_034641835.2. NCBI lineage: Eukaryota > Viridiplantae > Streptophyta > Pinopsida > Pinales > Pinaceae > Pinus > Pinus albicaulis. The sequence goes on from CM076580.1 coordinate 611,907,643, forward strand.
AGGTCTTGTGGATGCTGAAGGATAAAAATTGCAATCCTCAAGTGCTCATGGTGACCGAATTCTAAATTTGATGCTCTACTTGTGGTCTGATAGATGATGTGCAGACTGCTACAAGGTTGTGTGCATTCCTATAGTAGTCACATAAAACCTCCTAGGATCATTATTTCCTTCAGGTGATACCTTTAAAAACACTAATAATTTGTGATTAATTTGTTGACAAGGATCAGAGACCTTTTTATGGTGGAAGGGATGGAAGAAGGGGTGAAAATGGGTTTTGTTCATGGACAAATATGAAAATGAGAATGGAGAAGAGGTCAATTGGTGTGGAAAATGAATGTTGAGGCTATGTTGGACCACTCCTCTTGTTCCTAGATGAAAAAACATAATATTTGAACCCATTTTCCATGCCAATCACACTCCTGTAGCAATTTTGATCACTCTTGTAGCAATTTTGGAATGCTCTTGTAGCATAATTTTTTTATACATATCTCTCAAATGGTAGATTGGATTCACCTGAAATTTGGTGATCATGTTACCATCATCCTTATGCATCTCCCCATAAAAATCTTGGCCAATGGATGCACAAATATCGCGAAAAAAAAATAAAAATGGCTATAGGTGATGGACGCCAATTTCTACAAAATTGTGCACTATAATTTTTTGAAATTCCTCAAGAATGTTGCCATCATCCATATGCATCTCCACATGAAACATCTCAGCCAATGGATGCTCGGTTTTTTATATATGGTAAAATCAATTTTTATCCTGTGTATTTTGGCCTCCTGGAGCAAAACAGAACCTTCCTATAGCATTTTAGGACAGTAAGGGAAACTAAAGGTAAAGGCTTGGAATGATGGGTGGATGTTGGAAATGGATGAGGGTGATAGATTTACATGGCCTTGGTCCTATTGGTGCATCTGGGAAAAGGAGGAGAAATCCCAAGTTTGACTTCCTTTGACTAGGTTCTTGATCATTTTTTTATTTTGATGCTAATTTGTTCTTGTTGCTTACAAAGGTTTGAGAGCACTTGCATTCATCACATGAGCAAAGAAATTTTTTATTTTTATTTTTTTCTTAGGCCTACTAGCTGCCTCAATGAGGTTTTCAACTAGTAGGTCTACCTAGGCGCCTCAAAGGAGTTTTTCACCTAGGATATTTTATTTTCCTTTTTTCCAATCCATTGACTACCTCATGGAGGTTTTCAATCAATGAGCCAATCTCAGGTGACCCAAAGGAGGTTTTCACCTGAGATTTTATTTTTCTTCTTTTTTCTCTTTTTTCTCTTTTTTCCGATTTTTTATTATTTCTTTTCTATCCTAATATGCTTGAAAAAAAACAAAATCTCTTTCAAGTGTAGGAATACTTACAATGAAGCCATGTGCATAACTAGATGATAGATAAACTCATGTGTTGGCTTGAAACATATGCTTTTACATCTACATGAATATTAGAGACCAAATGCTTTGACTTTGATGATATCAAGAATTGTTGAATAAGAGAGTGATGCTCCATCTTGTTGATTTTCTGGAACCAAACCTCAATATAGTTTTAATTCCCTTGGTTCACTTTCTCATCTGGATCATTATTCATGACTTCTTTTTCTGTTGCATTCAAATCTTCTATTTTTTGTTGATTAGTCCCTTGCACACATAAAGGATATAATGGTAAGCAAAACATAAACTCTTTAATCTCATGCTCCAATGGTTGCTCTCCATAAAATGTGATACATGATTCTTTTGCATCTTCTTGTTCTAGATGTTGTTCTTCAATGACATCATGAAAATCTCTTTTTTCATTACTCTTCCTGAGTTAATATGAATACCATTTAGATCAAGTGGAGTTGTTTGAAAGTGTTCAAACCTCAACATTGTAAGTGGGCTGAGTTACTTCATTGTTTGGGCTTGGAAATGGTGGTATAGGCAATTGAGTGGGAGTGGATCTTTGAGATGGATGTGGTTGGGGTTGTGGTTGTGGTGGAGGTGGATGGTAGGGATACCGTGAAGTTGGGTATGGAGGATATTGAGTAAAATATTGAGGATATTTTGTGTTTTTCATATAAGGTCCTTGCAAAGATTGGTTTTCAGGTTGAGATGGCTAAGGTGGTCAAGGAAAGGGTGTGTTCCAATTACTTTGATATGGATGCACATAACCTTAAAGTTGTGAATTATTTTCTTGCACCATACCAAGTTGAATATGTTGCCATGGTCCTCTTGCAACTACATAACAGAGTCCCTTTAGTGATTGACTTGCTCCACTCTATTCTTGATAAAATTCCTTCAACCTTGGTAATGATGGACAATATTTAGTAGCATGTAATTCTGCATGGATAACACAAATATCAACATCTTATTTTTTCTCATCTGGCATTCTTAACATTTCTACTTGTTCACTTAAATTGCTAAGAATTTATATTTTAAAGTTATCAAGCAAATTTCCAAGTTCATCTTGACTTACCGATCTTAATGTTGATTTAATTACTCTTGCCTACCCTTCCTCTTGATATGCGCTTGCATGTTTCACAAATTTCTTCAAATGATAATGGGTATACATCACCTCTACTCATGAGATCAAGGAGATCAATTCACTCATCCATAATTTTTCTAAGATGTTTTTTAGTGTTTCAAATCCTAAATGATGTAATTTTTCCCTCTTAACATTATACACGAATCTCTCTACTAGATCCCCAAGGCTCTCATCTTCCTTTTGAATCATTATAAATATTTATTCTTTAATATCATGACCTTTATATGTTTCTAGAAATATCTTTTTCATATCATTCCATGATCTTATTGAATTATTCCCTAAACTCATGAACCATTTAAGAGCTCTATACTTCAATGTTGTCAGAAATAATCTCAATTTTTTAGTGTTTAGTGAGTAACCATAAGACCTACAAAGGATTTCAAATTCAAAGAGAAAGATTTCCAGATCCTCTCACCTCATACCATGGAAGTTGGGAACGAAAGATGGAGGTATGTTCTTCATATGAACATCGGTATCAGTATCTTGAATGGGAAATCCAAGAGGATCTTCTTCATTTGTGTCATTTCGTTGATCTGATGAAATGAAGTGAATGTCATGAAATCCCAGCCTAAACTAATTGCAGAAATGGAAATGTTACTATATTCTCAAAAAGGAAACCTAATTACTTTTGTAGACAGGAAATCCTAGTTATTTTTCAAAAAGGAAAGGCTATTCTACTTTGCATGAATATAAATGTTAATCATATTTCCAGAAATGTAAACATTGACCTATTTGCATAGTGTAAATGGTACATAAAAACGAAGCCTAGTCTATACAATAGAAATAGAAATGATGGAAATGGAAACCATAGCTTAAGATGTATGAAACAAAATGAAATCATTATTAAATCACTACCTTCAAGATATATTTTTTCAACATAGTTCATAAGGTGCTTCATAAAGTAATCATGAAAATCATTAGTTCTTCAAGTCATGAATATGTCCACTAATCGAAACTACATAGGTGAATTGAAATGGAGAAGAGGAAAGGCTTAAGATGTATTTTGGTGTTACTAAATCCTAGATTTAGAGCCTAGGAGTCATGATTCAAGCCTAAGATACAAAATCCAAGCTTTTGGAGCAAATCTAGTCAAGTTTATATGTGCTACTTGAGTGCTACAGGAGGTGCTATAGGAGACCTTGTTTTGCTACAGGAGCGAGATAACTTATCGAATTCCCAAGTAAATCAAATGAAAATGGGATGGAAAATTTTTTGTTATTAATTAATATGTATTAGGACTCCATTACAAGTGGAATCACTCTGAAATACCCCTGTTAACATGTGCTAAAAAATAGCAGAAAATTACTACTCTAAAAATTGGAAATTCAAGAACTAGTGAGCTAGTTAGCCTACCAAACCACTAACCTAATCAAGTTAAAATTATATGGGGTAAATTTTGTTGTTAAATTGAATTTTTTGATGACCCAATGCAAGTGTAATAAACTCAAATGAATCTCATTAATACATTCTAAAAAATAGCAGAAAATTACTAGTATTTTGCTACAAAGGGACTTCCATAAACTTTATATTTGTGAACTAGTAAACCAAACCAAATAGCTCAATGATTAATATGACTTTAAAAAGTTGTTATAAGGATGCATCATGCTTGTGACTTTTTAAATAACCTACAAAATAAATCACTTCAATTATTTAATCAATATTACCTACAACAGGAATGGACTGAAGGAACATTGTCGCCATGACCTAGGGTTTGGTGGCTTCTGAGCAGGTTTCCCCTGGCAGACCCTCATCCCCTGCCTTGCGACCCTCTCATACTCCTGGAGTGCAAATAGGCTCCCTCATGACAAACAAAAGCGGGGGGACGGGTGCTCACGCCTCCTTTGGTTCACCTTCCATAGGAGTTGTGGAAGGGGCAGACAGAGATTGTCAGCAGAACTCTAGCCTGCTCCCTGACCTAACTAGGGTGTCTCCCACAGCGAAATCGATTTCTACAGTAGAAAAAAAAGCAGCAACAGTCACATCCTCCACATTCATACCCAAGTCCACTACAAGAACCATGATCGATCTCCCTGCTCACTGAATAAATGAAAAAAATCCAATACATGAACGACCATGCACTGAAAGGCAAGTTCATCGGTTTCTAGCCCACAAAAAGAGCCCTCCTAGGCTGGATCACCTTAAAATGGAAGCCCAAGGGCCATATATATCTACAGCTATGCACCAAGGGCTTCTTCAATGTTATTTCACATGCATCGAAGACAAAAACTATATCATGGATGGCGAGCCTTACTTTTTTAACTTCGCGGGTCTATACCTGCACAACTGGGTAGAACGATTCAACCCGGACAAGAAATAGTTCACTTGGGCTCCCATTTGGGTTAGGCTCTACACCCTACCCCAGGACTACTAGGATAAGCTAACCCTTCAAGACATAGGCAATGCTCTTGGAGAATTCATTAAAATTGCGAAGGAGACAAAGATCAACAAACATGCAGCCTACGCAAGGATCTATGTCTACATGAACATTGCAGAGTCTCTCCTTGGTGAGGTAAGCCTGCTTCATGATGATTATGAATGGATTCAAATAGTATATTATGAACATGTTCCATTTAGACGCCAGAACTTTCACCAACATGGGCACCTATTCATATACTTCCCCCTAAATCAAAGAGATGCACCGAACAATGACTCAACAGACCAAGATATTGAAGGGTTCACGAAAGTCGTTGGAAGGAAAAGGCACACCAAGAAGTCAAACATGAACCGGAACAAAAGAGCTCCAACATCAAGCAACATCTTTGACACCCTGTCTTAACTGAATGAGAATGAGAACAAACCTCCAAGAGATTCGTAGCGACCTACGCAGTAGAATCCCCAGAACTCAAAGACTCAACAAACCAAAATCCAACCGAAAGCCTTTCTGACTCCCCGGTCCTCTACGCACATAGGGGAAAGCTCAAAAAAGAAAGGTAAAGGCGCAGTGCTGGACTCAATCCCAGAAGAAATGTAAGAAGAATCGAAGAGCATTGACTACGGGGACCTCGATCTCATGGGGTTCGAAGAAGCATGCAAGAGGAAAGACTTTCTATCAATATCTCTGCACCAGATCCAGAAGTTGCAAGAACTCCTTAATAGAGATTAACAAATTCCATCCCTTGGCATTCAAGGAGGTATGCTCCTGAACACCAAACTCATTCTGAAATAATCCTTAAATTGAGGAAGAAAAACATATCTGCAGCGAACAGTTAGCGTGGGCAAATAATTAGTAGAATCAAGGAGATTCCCCAAGTTGACCAAGTTCTACTCTGTAATCCCCAACCCCCCTCAATGAAGATAATATCATGGAATATTAGAGGGCTAAACAGTCCCTCCAAGCACAAGTTAATCAATAAAATAATTACTGATGAAAGACCCACAATATTATTCATGCAAGAAACCAAATTCTCCAACTCCACTCTGGACACAATATTCAAAAGACTCTGGAAAGGATGCAATACCCTAGCGGTGGATGATAACAGGGCTTTGGGAGGCCTTGCAATCATCTAGAATCCCCACTATATTACACTAGAGAACATTCAATCCAATCGACACTTCATTCAAGCTTCATTTCACTTGATTGGAACCAACATTCATGGACATATCACGAATGTCTACTTCCCCCAGCCACTTCAGCGAAAAATAGAGCTTCTTGATAGCATTGCAGAAATCAACAACTAGCATACTCACCCTCTTTGTCTGATTGGAGGAGACTTCAACATGATAAAAACCCTTCAGTGGAAAAAAGGAAAAAGGAGGAATACCTCACCTTGAAATGGACAACACCAAATTCAAGAACTTCATCCGCGACAACCACTTCATAGATCTTCAAACATCTAATGGCATATTCACTTGGAATAACAGAAGAGGTGGATCTCATCAAATTGCTTCCAAACTGGATCGATTCCTTATCACGAAAAAATTCATTCACCTAGGAGGAGAGCTCGTAGCCACCATCATCCCGGCCTCTGGCTCAGATCATTGGCTGATACAGCTCCAATGGCTTAGACCGAGCATATCCACCCCAAATCCCTTTCGCTTTGAACACTTTTGGCTCAAACATCCAAGGTTCAAAGACCTTGTTTCGGATTGGTGGACCTCCCTCACACCACCCCCGGGCACAAAAATGTATCATTTCCACCAGAAATTGAAGATGCTCAAAGGGAAACTGAAAGTGTGGAACAAGACCACCTTCGGCAACATCTTCAAAGACCAAAGAAATATGGAAGAGAAATTGAAGAAGCTCCAACAAAAAATCATATCATAAGGACACTCAACAGACTTGGAGAACAAGGAAAAATCCCTAACATCCCAGCTGGAAGAGAGAATATGCCAAGAAGAGATCCTGTGGAAACGGAAATCCCGGATATGCTGGCTTAAGGATGGAGAAAGAAACACAAAATTCTTTCATCGCTCCACCATCCAGCACAGGATGCACAACAGAATCACAGTCCTCAAAATTTAGAATGGGGAGCGTATGGAAAAGCAAGAGGACATTACTGAGGAACTGCACAATTATTTCAAGGATATCCTCACAAAACCCAATATTCATCGACAGCAGGCCATAGGGAAAATCACACGACACATCCCAAATATGGTCAATGAGGATCATAATAGGATCTTACTCAAAGCCACATCATTGGCTGAGGTTGAACAAGTGGTTTTCCAATGAAAAGAAGGGAAATCCCCCGAACCGGATGAATTCACCACCAAATTCTTTCATTTCTTTAGGGACACTATCAAGGAGGATGTCTTGGGCATAGTGCAGGAATCAGGCACCACCCACTAGATTATACTAGATCTCAATGCAACCTTCCTCACTCTCATCCCAAAGGAAGACAACATTGCTTCTCCAAGTAAGTACAGACCCATAGCACTCTGCAATGTGATTTACAAAATCATTTCCAAAGTAATAGCTAATAGAATAAAGCAGCTTCTTCCCATGCTCATTTCTCCAGGGTAAACGGGCTATGTTGAGGGCAGGTAGATCCTTGATGGAATCATCCTAACTCATTAGGTCATGCACTCCTTAAAAACCTCAAAAAATTTGGGCATGCTCCTCAAAATTGACATGTCCAAGGCCTTTGACAAAGCTCAGCTGGAACTACATGTAGCCACCCATATTCTTCTTAGCACTTCCCCCTCAAAGGTTTCTACCAGCTGGAGGCTCGCCAATCGTCTCAATTTCTTGGAACAATTGCTACAACACCAAAGGGCCATTACCTTCCACCATGTGCACAAAAAGGAAAACACAGTTGTTGATCTCCTCGCCAACAAAGGAGCGGATAGCCATACAAAGCTATATCATTCTAACTTCTCTCATATTGGGGTGATACCTTGCGCGAGGATTGCCAAACTCTCCTCCAAAAGGATCAACCTTCCTCGGATGTGGGTGACATGACGCGAACGTGCGAAGCCAGTTCATCCCATGCAAAGGTGACGAAGTCCTACACCACCAAATTCAACCTGATGTGGAACCTCCTCTTAGCAATTATTTTCATGAGCACTCTGATGCACCTGATCTTCTACCATACACTGAATCACATGCATCCCCAAGTGAATTATCCCAACTCGCATATGTTATCGTTCCACAAAATTGCATAGCATCTGCGCTTGTGCCATAGGTCTTCAAAAGGAACATTCTTCCCTCATTTTTTCATCCCTGTGTTGCTTTATTTGGCCTCCAAAGCCTTCTTCACCTCCTCCCTTGCTATTATGTTGTTGCCTCAGTTTCCCTGCACGCCCTCCCAACTACGCACTCTCCCTCTCGCATGCCACCTTACTGGTGCTAGCTTGCCGGGAGCCTCTCCCGTTGTTTCCCTTCAAGCTGCGCACTCCCCGCGGTGCACCCCGTAGTTGCGCACTTCCCTCCAAAAATTTTCGCTTCTTCAGATTCATCCTGCTGCACGCTTTCTGAGGCAGGCTCCCTCACTGCACGCCCCCCTTCTGTGCGCCCCCTGCTGCATAACTCTCTTTTGTGCGCCCCCTGCCATGCTTCTCTGTTGCACGTTCCCTCATTGAGCACGTCGTCGCTTTTAGCCCGGCCTCTATCTCTCTGTCTGTTAGCCCCCCCATGGCTCCGCGTCAATGCCAAAATACCATCAAGGGTAGCCAAAGAGGTGTGTTATCAGGTCGCTATCAACACGGTCCAGATCACCATTTGGAATCCATTGAAGGCTCCTCTTCTGGAAGCCATGACAGAGAAGCACCACAACATTCTAAGCACAACCAGGAGGAGAATGCCTTAGATCAGGAGAATTAGAGGGGTAGAAGAGGCCTCAGGAATTCCACCATTGCGCACTCGGAGCAACCCACTCCTCGCAAATCCGACCCTCTCTTGGTTGAAGAGGCCTTGGGGTAGGACACAAATGTGTTGATCATGGACTCTGACAGAGTCTGGATGCGAGTTCCTGACACTAAGTACCCAGTCGCTCCCATCCTCTACGCACCCGCAACAAAGCCCTCATGCATGTCGTCCGCTGAGGAGGAGGCCATTGTGCAGGAATATGGATGTCACATCGAGGAGGAGGACCCTGCTATAGAAGATGATGAAGGAACACCATGACTGCACGGTTGCTCGGCGCTTTTCTGTTTTCTGTTATTTCAGCACGTACTACAGATATATTTTTTTGTGTGTCATGGCACCACTCTGTAAATATTGATTGTTTGATGCTTTTAAGGACTCGATTTCCTCCTAAGAGGTAGCCCCAAACCTACACTATTTTGAAAGCCTCTAAGGCTAGGATTAGTTAAGCACCGCTTACATTCTCAGCCCGACGCCTATGTAAATATTTCTTTTGATCTAATATAGTTTAGCCTAACTTACAAAAAAAAATATTACCTACAACAGTAGAAGCATGAATAGTAATTGCAGAAATAAGAGATGCAAGTGAAAAATACATTCAAAGGAAATAAATAAATTGTACAAGAGGGATATAAGGCTCATGGGATGAACAAGATCAAGTAAACTCAGAGTCCTATGAAGGAAACCAAACTTTAGAAGTTAAAAATGGCACCAACCTTCATTATTTGAATCAATCCAAGTACATCTCTGCTAGAAATGAAAATGTCGCTGCTAAATAACAAGTTTTCTTCACAAGATGACTAATAAATACATGACTCTAGAGGAAAATTGGAATTTGTACTTATTAAAATTTATGGGGAAGTATTATCCTTAAAAGGAGGAATATTTCCCCTCCAACATCCCTCAAATAGTAGATTTGGTTCCCAACACTAGGAATTTTCATTAAATGATGGAGAGCACATTCCTAGATTTTCTCAATCATTGGAGCTCATAAATTTGTGCAATAATTTAATAGTATCTTGTTCATTTATTATCCAAACTTGATCCATCCTGTAGTAGGGAGAAAGTCCCTATATTATCTCATCCAGAATTTACTCCATATTCTCTCAATACTCTGCAAAAATAAATAATATTAGGCACATAATATGAAATTACCTCTAAACCTTCCTAAGAACATATTAAAGCTAAAAAAACATTATTAAGTGTATAAGGAGAGATTTAATATAGCATTTATGTCCCTATTAAAGGTTAGATTGGCCTTAATTTATATCTAATTTGGAGGCCCATCACTCATAATTGCACTGATCTTGGGTTGTGCATGCAATTGGGGAGTTTCCCTTGTGAAAAGAACTCCAACTCAGGGATTGATCACCTAGGGTAGTTTGTAGGCTCTTGAGTGGTTTGTATTCCCTAAGGGATGTTTGTAAGTTTTCGATGTGTTGGTACCACTTCCATAACTTGAACTTGGATGTAGGGTCGCGTCATAGTAGCACTCTTCTCATGTTTACCCTATGGATCTTGTAAAAGTGGGTAAATGTGGGGTGGAATTGTTTACAAGGGCCCATGCCACTGAGTTATTGTACATGTGGCATGAAAATCCCCATCATTTTATACTTTAGATTATTTAATTAGTGAAGAGGAACCATTTCCCATCTATAGGCTAGAATAAGGGATTTAGCCTAGGAAATTGATATTTGAATGTAAAAAAAGTTGAGCAACTCTTTTATAAATAGAGGTGCACTTCTCATTTTCTCATGGTTGGATTGAGGGAGAAATCCGTAAGCAAGTGTGAAATTTCTAAAATTTTCTCTCTTGTTTTTATATTTTGTCTATGGATGTATGAGTTGAGAAACTTCTTGAGGAGTTTATGTTTATTTGGATAGTTATCTCTTCTTTATGGATATTGGTATATCTTGATGAATAAGGCATTCTTGATTTGGATAGACTTCTTTTCATGAAATATTATTGGTGGATTTTGATGGATGCATGATAAATTGAGTAAGTTATGTTTCTTTATCTTGTTCAAGTTTATGGATAATGGTTATTAAATATCCATCATATTTTTTTTGGTATTTTTATGTCATTATATTCCTGGGAGAATATTTTCATCGTATTTTTTTTATCTAATCTAATTTAAAATCCCTCCCCTATTTATCATTGAAAATTGTAAGATGTTTAGCTTAAGCCTCTAAGGTACACAAGATAGTCAGCCCCATTCTTTGAAGCTAAATATACTCCAAGCCTATTTAAACCCTCTCATGAAGCTCTTATGATATTACCTACGTTAATCTCGTTTCTTTAATCGTCTCCTTTCTCAATGATTATGTTGCTACTTTATCCATATTTCCCCAAAAAAAAAATTGGCAAGACAAGGCATTGATATTTTATCCTCCATTTCCCTTTTTCCTCATAAATTATTTAGTTTATTTTGTTTGGTTTTTACTCTCCTAGTGATTCCTTTTTTGTGTGTACTTGACGATATTTTCCCTTTGAACTAAAACCTGGAAATTACCCAAAATAACCCTAGCATTCATAGACACATTAAAACCTAATGGTTCGATCATTTGATTGGTGGTATTTAAAGTGGAATCCTTAGGGTACCCTTGTCTCAGTTTGACTAATCCATTAAATCCCTAATATCTACTAGGGAGAACCCCCCTTAAGTAATATAAGAGCTAGCCAAAAGTGATAATATGGTTAGTGAGGTGAGATTTGGCCCCTCTCTTGTGTAAATAATATCTCACACTTTATCTTTTGGACTTTATCTCAAGAAATGAGAGATTTTTTGTAACATGCCGAGAGCCATTGTATGTTATCACAAGATCTGCGTTGAGACAATGCATGAGGCCTAATTGATGTATAAACTCATTTTTGTATTTGAAGTAAATATATATGTATCATTGGGGGAATAGGATTCCCCATTTTCTATACACACTAGATATTTTTCTACTTGATGATATAATATATAAAATATTTACTTATTTTTCAGTCTTGTTTATATTTTCAAAATAATATGTGTACTTATTATGTTATTTACATGCATGATTTATTTTCAGTTAATGTGAAATTTTCCAATATAATACATAATTAACCAATGCATTAGATAAATAACTAAAACTAGACAAAACATGATATATGTAATGGATTCAAAATAACGCTCAAGAAGTAGCACCTGAAAAATAAAAATAAAATTAAAGAAGTGTAGGATCATAAACATGGTACAGACCATTTAACCACAACACTACCAACTATGAATCTTGGTGAACCATCAAATATTTAATTCCAAATGAAAAAACCTCTGATAGTAATTCAACCATGGTATTGTACTTAATGAAATTATTTGTCACATTTCCAAGGAAATCTTATGCTAAGTTCACAACCTAACTTGTATGCTAATAAATCAAGTGGCAAAAGCAAGGTTCTAAGTGTGCCATATAGCATCATCCGAAAATATGACAAATACATGTGTGTTTGATGACATATTCCAACCAAGAACAAAACATAACAAGCAATGACAAAAAAATACTAAAACAAAAAGTACAAGTAGAAAACTAGTAAATTGAAACAAGTACAAGATATTACCTAGGCATTGCTACCTAAATATAACTTAATTTTAAATAGAGCCCCCTTTGAGGATCAAACAAGGGATTCCTTTTATAATCGATGAAATCGTGGGACCCTATTGGTAATAAGAAATGACCTATGAAAGTTATGTTCCATATGGGTTCTAACTTCCCTACTCTTAATATATCATGATCATCATAATTAACCCAAAGCAAGTAGCATTTGGACCAAACACTAGCACATCATTTATGAATATCATGAGTTATCGTAGCTTCTTGATGAAAACCACCAAGACGTGGTAAGAATATAAGACATTCATCTTAGATATGGATTGGAATGTAAAAATTGGTAGCAAGTTCGAAAATAGAAATCCTAGACACAATTAGGTTAAATCATAGTATTGCATTAGACAACCCAAAATATGCACCCCAAAATTCTGTGGAAAGAGCACTTATAGTTTTAAATTTTCAATAAAGAATATTCTTTCATCAAGGTGAGGTCAAAAGTGATAATCTTGAAGGAGATATAATAGGTATATGATTCAAAATTTTCACTAAGATTCCCTCCATGCACATATTGTGTGCCAAGGTATGATCTTGGTACCGCTCAATATCTCCACTTGAGAGGCTTTGAAAGCCACCCTCTTAAGCCTTTATTTTGGGTAAAAATAATGAACAATAATTCACATCTCCCCATGGTCCATATGTTAAATTCATGGCTTCAAGGATATCCTATTCCAAAGAAAATCCAACATTCGTGGAATTATGTGGATTGGGAGGGTTGATTGCTCAAATGGGTGGAGTAAATTGATCATACTCCTCCATTGTCAAAGAAGTTTTATCAATGTTCTTAAAGGTTTCATAGAAAAATTGATAGGAAATATCTTCCATCGATAAAGGCATAGACATCCCTATATATTTTTTTGCATTCAACAAAAACAAAATGGTCCATTACTACCCATGGGTCTCCAAAGTATGAAGTTTTGAAAAAACACTCTACCAAAGGTTCTATAGTGATTGAAAAAATTGTAGACACAAGGTAACAATTGATGTACAATATGGGTAGAGAGAGTTGAAAAGTTCTCATAAAGGAAAGGTACATCCCAACACTGCATGATCACATGTTCTTATGTAATTTTCACCAATAGAACAATGGATCATGATGTAGTTGTTGGATCGAGTATACAAAAGGTTCGTTGGCCTATAGTAATGACATTTCCCAATGAGTAATACAAATCATAGGGAAAACCACAAATACCATAACCATCATAGCATGAATCCAATTATGACCTAAGATGATATTGTAATCTATGGGAACATCAACAACCTCCATGTCTACATTTAAGGTCTTTCCACCCAATTTCATGGGGAACAATATAATAATTCCATGAGACCTAAACAAGTGAATGTCAAAGGCCTTCAGCACATTGGGAAAAGGGACTATATTGAGTAAACCAAGAGCTTTCCAACACAACAAGGACATCACATGGGTGGAAGCTCCCTCATCCACCATATTCCTAAAGATATGTGTTCCAATGGACAAAACTTGAATCTAGGTTGTAGCTTAGAGGGGAAATCGTTACTTCACATTGTGTCGAAACTTATAAGCTCATATTTTGCAATAGAGAAAGCACCAATTGCCAATATCAATGTTTTTCATTGCATAGGACAGCTCCGAAGAACCTTCAAGGAAAACATAGTGCAAAGGACATGGGCCATATCTTCAAAAATGTTGTATTTGTGAGCAACATGAGCATTAGGGGTACGCATCAAAATTTAAAGACACCTTTTGAAAGGCATAGCATCATATCAATTGTAAATTTCTCAATATTAATAGGATTTGGAAATTTGGACATGGGAACTTATTTCTCTTTGGAGAGATTATCAATGGGTATCATAATTGTGAGCCCTAATTTGGACATTCACTTATTTCTCATACATGAACGTGTTTGATGGTTTACCCCCTTGTGGAGGGGCGTCCTGATTTCCCCATTGCAGAGGTGTGAGGTTATTTTGACTTCCAACAGCCATATGTTGACCCTAAGGAGGAAATGGGTTCATTAATATAGCAAGTTGTTCATGGGAAACCCGTTGTGACAACAATTATTGAGATTCCTATAAATTGAGGCATATGTGAGTAAGATGTTTTTTCTTACAAAGATTGCATGGAAATTTTACCTTCTTCTTCTCCTTATTACCCCCATCAAAATTGTTGTTGTTTGCATTGTTTCTACTAGTACACTTCTTATTTGTGTCTTTATTTTTGCATTTGGGTTGCTAGATTCCCTTAGAGTTAGATGCCTAAATTGGGAGGAAATTGAAGGGTTGAATGGGCCCAGAGATACTAGAAGTACCTTGCACAACCATAGGCATAGTAGAATACCAATATATTTGTCTCATCTAATTCATGACTTGATTAGTCATAGCACCTTCTATGGAGATGATCACACCATCATCATGTGATATTGGTTTTGGCTTGGTGGGATCAGTTTCTATCATTCATGCATTCAAAAAAACCCTCATAAAGAACATAGGATTAAGAATAAACCAAATGCAATGATTGGGATCTAAATATGGCTTCTTACTCGATTTTAAACCTTGAAAAAGTGACATCATTAGTGATATATGAATATAATTACTTCAAAAATTGGTCCAATAAGAATTTGTTAAGAATTTGAGCTTTGATCACCATTAGGGGAATTTTGATATAAAACAGTGGAACCCAAAAAAAAATGTGCTATCAAAATAAACTTTAAAAGAAAAAATATAATTCAATATGATGATGTCAACCATAAGGGTAAATATTTTCGGATGGAAAGGAAGAAAACTATTTTTTAATCATATTTTTAACTTATGTATTTATAGGTTAACTCACATTTCAAGTGTAGACATTCGTTAGATGTGGAATTAAATTCTACGTCCAATATTTACCCATTCAAAATAATTTTTAAGGGTTTTTAAATGGGGTAGTAAGATAAGTGGATTTATTGTGGTTAAAACTCCAGAGTTAAGCATGCTTGAATGAGAGGAGTCTTGGGATATGTAACCTCCTTAGAAGTCCTAGCTACAACATGCAAACCCTAGAGTTTTTTATTTATGCTATGTGATTCATTTTATCATTTTCAATCCCACATATTCACTCCTGTGAGCATCATCCTATGTAATCAGTGCTAAGTGGACTGTTCAAAATCATTACAAATTAGTCAATTGTGACTAATACTAATGGATATGTGATCTGAATTTGAATGTTAGTTTTGTTGTGCTAATTTCAACGTCATATTTATATTAAAAATGATGATATTTTCTTCATGTACATGGGTTTATTTAAGTGCTTATGATTGTTTAAAAATTAAATGTATGGATATTATGTTGAAAACTTAAACATAAAACATTGAAACTTAATGTTGAACAGCAGCAAACAAACACACAGCAAACCATCACAATGGATCCATTAACACATTGTTCTGATGAAGGAGTTCACCCCTCCTGGGCTACATCTCCTTGGCCTAGCTTCCATGGATTGGGCCTTTTTATTAGCTCAAATGTGAAAAATTGTTGTTTACATTGACCTATTACTCCTTAAACCTGCTTCAATGTGTCAAAAACATCAAAATCTACTAGTAATGACTCTTCCTGAGCCAAAATTGGTCGAAAATTGCTCCATGTATGCTTCATTTACTTTTTCCCTAGAATCCTCCTCCAAAACTGGAGAGAACTCCAGTTAGCACAGTCACAATAGGGATTCTGCTGAAACAGGCAGAGTCCGCTAAACCTGCTGCTATTTAAAAATGGATTTAATTAGCAGTTAAACTGTGTTTAATGGTGGATAACCCTGTATTAACTCGGCATAAGCGTGATTTCATTAATCGAGGTTTAACAACCTTAAACCTAGATTATATTAATTAATTCACAATCAATACTAAACTTTGTTGTTAATTTTTTGCTCTACTTGTGGTCTTCGTAGCCTCGTCATATGGGGAGGGGGTTGGCCCCCTCCAAACCCCCGCCATAGATTTTGGTTGATAATAAATACAAGTTGGAACCTTATATTGTTAAGACCCAATGTAGTAGAATGGTGGTAACACAGATGGTTGGCGCGGGGGAGGTCGTGGGTTCGACCCCGACCCCCACGCATAAATTTTGTTCCACATAAAATTTCCCATACCAAAGGTTGAAAAACTTTGGTTAATTAAAGAATTTCGACCCAAATTTATATGCGCCCTATCCATAGTTTCAAACTTTGGATATAGAAATAATTTGATTTGTAATAAACCAACACGACTTTGACATATAACATGAAATTAGGCTATGCAAACATTGGAGAGGGTCCACCAGAGGGGGCACGTGGTGGCCCTTGGCTGCACCACGTGTCCAACTCTGGTTGGACCATTCCAATCCAAAAAAAAATCTCATTCAACCTTAGGATAAATTGTAAAAAAATTTCACCTCCAAACTTTACTTGCGAATCATGTTGTGACACTTGTCACAGTGTCATTGGGAAAAAACTGGAGAATATTCCCAGAATATACCTTGTATGCTGACTGGGCTGCCATGTCATCCTTCTATCATGTTCTGCAATTTTTTTAGTTGTTTAGGAAAATGAAGAGCAGGTCATAACTTCCTCATACGGAGTCAGTTTTTGATGAAATGAATTGCATCAGATTCCTGGCGATGAGCTCTTCACTATCGTTCTGGGTTGGAGCATTTTTGAACACTTTCATTTTTTATCTTAATACTGAGCCTCTAATCAATATGGGTTATAGATTAATGACTTACTCTACACAATTAATCCTAAAAATTATATCTCATTTGTTGCATTAGGAAGCCCCTTGATGCTTAAATAAAAGATTTAAGGAATATCTAGTTGAATAGTTCATAAGGTATAGTATTTGCTAAATTTTTACAAATGGGGTAGCAAGCTAAGTGGACTTGATTATGGGGTAACTCCATAGTTAAGTATACTCAAGTCAAAGGAGTCTTGGGATGAGACATATCCTAGGAAATCATGGTTATTGAGTGCAAGCCCTATAGGTGATGATTTATATCATGTGATTCATTTTGTTGGTGTCAATCCCGCTTCTTCACCCCTATGAGCATCAACCAATATACCGATTTTTAATCAAACTATTCAAGATTATGAGAAATTTTCTAATTGTGACTAATACCAATGGAATATAAGGGTCATATATTAAGGTATTGATCTCTAAAATCCTAATATTATCCTATATAGGAGGAGATGAAACCCTCCTAGAAATAGGTACATGATTATCCAAATCACATATTAAATACTTTTTCATCAAAAACTTTTCCTCACTACAGTCTTCCCACAATAACTCTTCCCCTAAGATATTGTTCATATTTTCTTGGGCCTCTTCAACTAGCTCATGTGAAGGAGAGTCAGTATTATCCAACCTCCACCTTTGAGGAGGCAGTTCCACACTTGCTAGAAAAATAACTCTAATCCTTTTAAACTCAAAAAAGTCGTCAATAAGCCACTTTGAATCAAAATTTGAAAGAAACAAGACAAAAAGAATCAAAGATCATCTAATAATCAATCAATAATAACTTAACTAAAAGTTCCTAAGACAAATCAACAAGAAAAACTCTTCCAAACAATAATTTAGGGTGATTAGGACCTATATCAAATCAATAAGGAGTTTAACAAAGATCCTTATAAAAATCAACCTAGGGTAATTAGGGCCTAGTACCAACTAACGTTTATGGAGCATTCACCCATGGTGCAAGTACAAGTACCCTCATGATTATGGCCACCCTCCAAAGGAGTTGTGTTGCAGATTATGTGTCTATCTTAAGTACCACAAACATTTCACACTTGTAATTACACAAGCAAAGTCTCCTAGGAAAAAATAAAGGACACTACTTCATGATTGATAATTGAGCAGAATAGTTGTTATTTAGGCTTCTACATATGGGTATGGAATGTAGTACCAAGTCCTAGAGCCACACATTTACAAGAAATGGTGTCATAACAAAGAGTTACCACTTCAACTAAAACTCGTGTACATGTGTAATCCACTAATCCAAGTTCCAAGAGATAATGTAACAGTCACACCTTTATACCCATTATTTTTGTATATGTGATCATAACTGTAAAGGCCGACGTAGCAACCACAACTGACCGGAAACTAATAATAATAATAATAATAAATAAATAAATATAAATATAAATAAAATAAAAAATAAAAAATAAAACATAAAAAATAACAATAAAAAATAAATAAAATAATAAATAATAAATAAAATAAAAATAATAAAAATAATAAATAAATAAATAAATAAGAAATAAAATAAAATAAAATAGAAAATAGAAAATAAAATAAATAAAAATAAGTAAACAATTAAAAAATAAAAATAAAATAAAATATAAATATTCAATATTAAAAAATAATAATAATAATAATAATAATCCTTTAAACAATTTAAGTCTAAAATTGTTTTCTTCAAAATAATAAAAATAATAAATTTTGGCATAAAGAGAGGACACACAGATCCAGGAGAGCAGACATGTGGGAGAGTGGTATTTGGTGGCATAGAAGATAGAATCGTCACCTAACAATTAGAAATTACATGGTTGGATGAATTGAGATGCCCACATTTTCCTTGTTCTGCATCGTGAGTGAAGGGAACCTTGATAGTCTCGCGGGATATGAAGGGACTAAAGGAAAATCAAGAGCGATAAGGAAGAGAGACGAAAAAGAAAGAATAATGGGATGTTGGATACATAACATGGGAGAAGTACTAGAGATGCACCTGAGCTCTGTGATTTTAAATTTGGAGTGCTTTCCCTGTGTTGTTGGGATGAGGACACTAGACTATGTGTGTCCAAGCCTGATTGGCCAGTGGGAGGCTCAAAGGAGGACCAAATCACGAGTGCTTGTTGAGTAATTTGATAAACCACTAAGTGCTTATTGAATAAGATGATAAACCACTCAGTGCTTGTTGAATGGGATGATAAACCACTCAAGTGCTTATTGTAAATCTAATAAACCACTCAATGGGATGAATTGAGCCACTGCAATGCCTTTCGTGAGGTTAATAAACTATATAAATTAGTATACACTAAGCATGCATACATCCAGATTCTCCTAATCTCACAATATTTTAACTTCTTGCAAAATATATAATCATTCCTCTGTTAATATTTGCAGAAAATTAATTGCACACACATGTGAAGCATAAATAAAAACAATCGCACATAACACGGTTGTTTAACGGGAAATCCTGAAGCTGAAAACCCCAACTATCATATATTATGTACCATGGAGATCATGTAACAAGCTCATACAAAGCTTAGTACATCAAGCTCTTAATACACTACAATCGTCACACACTAATCAGATGAAATTTGCAAATCCGTGCACTGATTTCTGCCCTCCTGATAGCCTGCCTCCACTGTGCAATCCCTGCTGAAGAATAGCTCTGAATGAATTCGAATTACTCTTACCTTGACTGCGCAATCCTCATTGGCAACTCCAATGTGTGTGTGGTGCAATCAATGCATCACTATAGTTACAACAGATAGTCCATTTTTCCCTTTCACCTATCCCTCCACTGGGTCTCCATTGGAATTGACATGCACTGTAGTTAAATGTTGTATTGTTTAGTTGATTAATGAGTTATTATTTGTGAATTAATTAACTAATTAATTCACTCCACTCCCACTAGTGTATCATTCAATTAGACTAGATACAACTAGCTCAACTGAGTCTAACTGAGTTAAACTGAATACAACCCCATGAACTACTCTTCCAACTCTGTCATAACTTTGCCACTTCAGTTCTAACTGAGTCCTCCATGCATGAACCACCAGTTGCCCTTGGGAATTGTGTAATTCCCTCAGCCCGCTGATTTTCCAAATCTGTGCGCTGAAATTAAGTGCTCCAAGAGAATAAGTTGTTTTTTATTGTCGGATTATTATAAAGAGCTAATAATAATCTACACTTCTATTTTTAGATCGACGTTCTATAAATAGACTTCGCCCAATATTATAAAAATAGAATTTCATCTATTTTTCCAACTTGATCAACCATCCACAAATAGCATCCTGCAACTTCTGAAATATGATCACCATGTCTAAAAATAGACTTGCGCCAAAAATAGCCTGCGGGCCCACTTAGTGAAGGCAACTCTTTTCACTAAGCTTATCATCTTGTTGAATCTCAACACCGCCTCTCAACAAGATAGGGATTATCCTTCACCCCGATCCTGCCTCTATGGTATTCGAATTTTCTCCTGGTGAGCGCCTTTGTCAGAATATCTACATCTTGATCCTCCATAGGAATGTACTGAAGCAACATGATCATCCGTTGCACCCAATCTCTGATATAATGATACAGGATATCAATATTTCTGTCTATTGGACTTCCTGCCCAATCTACATTCGTGAAGCCATGCAACTTCACCTCATTCATCTGTTTGTACCATAAACCATACTCAGATGTGCCCCTGAGATATCTCAGGACATGCTTGCCTGCCTTCCAAAAGAGATTGGTAGGCTTAACCATTACTTGTGAAAGTTGGTTCATTGCATAGCATATGTCCAGTCTTGTATTAACTAAATACATGAGCAAACCCACCAACTGTTGATAACCAGTGGCATCCACTACCTCTGCCGATGTAGCATCCTCTTTCCTCCAATTTCCTAGAAGAGGAGTGTCGATAGGCTTGCAGCCTTGCATGTGAAACTTCTCCAGTATCTCCCAGGCATACTTGCCTTGAGACACAAACAGTTCACCTTCTCGCTGCCATATTTCCAATCCAAGGAAATAATGAAGGAGGCCCAAATCCTTCATCTCAAACTCCTTTGCAAGATCTACCTTGCATGAGCACATCAAATGCTCATCACCCGTTAGTATTCAATCACCAACATAAAGAACAATGATTAAAAGCTTACCCTCCACCACAATTTGGTACAGGTTTGCATCTGCCTCACTCTTGGTGAAGCCAAGTCCAGTGAAATAGCTTTAGATCTGAGTGTACCAAGCACGCGATGCTTGTTTCAGCCCATACAGCGCTCTTTTGAGCCTGCACACATGCGACTCGCTGCTGAAGATATCAAATCCTTCAGGCTGCTCAATGTACACCTCTTCCTCAATGATCCCATTAAGGAACGCAGTCTTCAAATCCATCTGATGAATGTGCCAACCCATCTGTGTTGAGAGAGCAAGGATGGTCTGTATGGAAGAATACCGTGTGATAGGTGCAAAGGTTTCTTCATAGTCAATCCCCTCAATCTGTGAGAAGCCCCAGGCAACAAATCTTGCCTTATACTTCTCAACGCTCCCATCAGCATCTTGATTTACCTTGTAGATCCATCTTGATCCTACAACTGATTTTCCCACCGGCCTTGGAAAAATCTCCCAAGCACTGTTTCCTACAATGGATTCATACTCCTCCACCATGGCATCTACCCATGTGGGCTCCTGCACTGCTTCTTCAAAAGAAGATGACTCTGTCACAATACACTTGCTCATAAGAGCCATGTATCTAGTAAATCGGTCAGGTGATTGTCTCTGTCTACGTTGTGAAGTAGGGACTCCTACATTCTGTGCCGCATCAAGCTTCAATATCTTAGCTTTTGTGGTACACTTTCTACCTTGTCTGATGTTTGGTTCTGCATGAGTGGACGACTCCACTCCATGAATCTCCCCCTGTGGTTGATACGCACATCTAGAGGCTCATCTTTGGGAACAAGAAGTTCCTCCTCCACATGCAAGTGTAGCTCCCTCTGAAGCAACAACTTCATGGATTTCACCTCATTGAATTTTATATCCTATCGCACCACAGTCATCCAACTGTCTAGCAAACACACGATAATTATGGGTTGTTTCTGTGTACCCCACAAATATCTCAACTTCTGCAGTCGGCTCCAGCTTCTTCCTGGCATACTTTGTCACATGAATGTAAACAAATGAGCCAAAAATCTCAAATGAGAAATATCAGGATTCTTACCAATAAAAGCTTCTTCAGGTGTACTCACGCCAAGTACTCTATGAGGACAACGGTTTTGCACATAAATCGTAGTGTTTCATGCTTCCACCCACAAGTGCATCAGTAGGCCCTGGTCATGCAGCATCGCTCGTGCAGCACCCACGATCGTTTTGTTCTTCCTCTCTGCGACCCCATTCTTTTGTGAGTTATGAGGCGCTATGAGTTCTCTTCGAACTCCTTCTTTGCTACATAAGTCTTTGAGTTCGCCCGAGATGTATTCACCACCATTATCGCTCCGTAGAGCTTTCACTTGCTTCCCCGACTCTTTCTCCACCAATGCTTTGAACTCACATAAATTTGAGAACGTTTCACTCTTCTTCTACATGAATAAGATCCAGCATCTACGAGAATAGTCATCAACAAATATAACATAATACCTATGTTTTTTTGTTGAAGCAACCAAGAAAGGTTCACACACGTCTGTGTGAATTCTCTCCAGGATCACCGAAGCACGGTTCTCCTTCTCATGAAAGGTGGTCTTCACAAACTTACCCATAGTACATCCCTTGCACTAATCTGACTGCACAAGAGTACCCTTGGGAAGTCCAAGAGGAAATCACGTAAAATCTTTAGCTTACAGTCACCTTTCCCCAACTTCGTGCCATAATTCAACTCACCCTCATCTCGGCTCACCACTTCTTCTGCTTTGCCCACCATTGCAGCGCAGCCATCTACCTCTAACTTGTAGAGATTATTAATTCGAACCCATATCTTCTTGGTTTTACCCGTTGTTTTATTTCAAAGGAAGCCTTTTCCCTCACTGAAAACAACATCATAACCTTTGTCTTCCAGCATTGCGACCGAGACCAATTTCTTCTTCAGACCTGGAACATGCATAACATCCTTCAACAAGAATGGATTACCGGAATCCCTCTCAAAGGTAATGGTCCCAATGCCATTCGCATTGTACCAACCATCGTCGCCCATCTCTATATGCATCTGGAGGTCCTTCTCCTCCAAGTCACTAAACAACTCCTTGTCTCCCGTCATATGGAAAGACGCACCACTATCAAGATACCACACCGATCCCATTGCGCTTGAAACCAAGCATGCAATCAAAGAGAAATCAAGTTCAAATTTTGAGGCTAAGGCCTCTCCAACTGCAGCTCCAGCAGCCTTCTTTTCTTCTTCTTCTGTGGGAAGTTAGTGGCGAAATTCCCATGTTCTTGACAGTGAAAACACTTCACTTTCGACAAATCCTGCTTCTTGCCTTTAGCATTGGATTTTGAAGGAAATTTCTTCCCCTTACCTTTCCTTGCTTTGGTATCCAAAGCACAATTCTCTTCATCTTCATTCTTCGATGAAGATCCATCCCTGGTACCCCACCTTATCTCCTCCTGCACAAGATCCGACCAAAGTCGTTCCCATCCCAGCAGTTTCTCCCATCCACTGACAGAGTCTTCGTAGCTATGCCAACTCTTCGGAAGCACAAGGAGAGCCAAGCTCACCAAATATTCATCATCAACAGTAACCCCCACACTTCCCAGTTCATCCTTGCAGTGGACAAAGTTCATGAGGTATTTGGAATACTCTTGCCCTTCTCCATTTTTATTTTTTTGAGCTTGTCTTTAAGCGCCAACTTCCTCTGGTCGCTTCTGCTTTGGAAAAAATCTGTCAAAGCCTTCCACATTAAGAATGGAGTGGCTTTCCCGTGAAGTCTAGACACAATATGGTCCTTCACACCTTCCAACAGAATACTTCTTGTCTTTGTTGTCTTCTTTTGCCATGCGTCAAGTAATGCAGCATCGCTAGATCCCGCCTTAGGAACATCGCTATCGATGAAATCCTTCAGTCCATTATCCTCCAGTACCGCCTCCATCCTGTCCTTCCAAGCTATGTAATTTGAGCTACCATCAAGGGCTTACTCCAATCGCAACCCATTGAAAGACATTTCAATGTATACTCAACTTCTGCACCAAGAATCTTTTGTAGCAAATTCGAATTGTCCACCAACACAAACTCACCAATTCTTCACAATTGAAATCTTCAAGAATTAACAATGCTCTGAAACCATGCATAAATTAGTATACACTAAGAATGCATACATCCATATTCTCCTGATCTCACAATATTTTAACTTCTTTCAAAATAGAGAATCATTCCACTATTAATATTTTGTGGAAAATTAATTGCACACACATGTGAAGCATAAATAAATCGCACATAACACAATTGTTTAATGAGAAATCCTAAAGCTTAAAACCCCAACTATCATATGTTATGTATCATGGAGATCATGTAACAATCTCATACAAATCTTAGTACATCAATCTCTCAGTACAATACAATCGTCACACACTAATCAGATGAAATCTGCAAATCCATGCACTGATTTTTGCCCTCCTGATAGCTTGCCTCCACTGCGCAATCCCTGCTGAAGAATAGCTCTGAATTAATTCAAATTACTCTTGCCTTTACTGCACAATCCTAATTGGCAACTCCAATGTGTGTGTGATGCAATCAATGCATCACTATAGTCACAAAAGATAGTCCATCTTGCCCTTTCACCTATATCTCCACTAGGTCTCCACTAGAACTGACATGCATTGTAGTTAACTGTTGTATTGTTCAGTTAATTAATGAGTTATTATTTGTGAATTAATTAACTAATTAATTCACTCCACTCTCACTAGTGTATCATTCAGTTAGACTAGATACAACTAGCTCAACTGAGTCTAACTGAGTTAAACTAAATACAACTCCATGAACTACTCTTCCAACTCTGTCATAACTTTTCCACTTCAGCTCTAACTGAGTCCTCCATGCATGAACCACCATTTTCCCTTGGGAATTGCGTAATTCCCTCAGCCCACTAATTTTCCAAATCTGTGCACTGAAATTAAGTGCTCCAAGAGAATAATCTGTTGTTTATTGTCGGATTATTAATAAGAGCTAATAATAATTGACACTTCTATTTTTAGATCGACGATCTATAAATAGACTTCGCCCAATATTCTAAAAACGGAATTTCATATATTTTTCCAACTTGATCAACCATCCACAAATAGCATCTTGCAACTTCTGAAATATGATCACCATGTCTAAAAATAGAATTGCGCCAAAAATAGCCTATGGGCCCACTTAGTGAAGGCGACTCTTTTCACTAAGATCATCATCTTGTTGAATATCAACATAAACCACCTAGACAGAGGGCTACAAGAAGCTCATGAAGTGATTTATTTGAAAATATAGTTTATAAACCACCTAGATAGTGAATTCATAATCCTGGGATTGAGAAATAACCCTGCTGACACATGGATATATGAACAATCAAACTATTGGAATTAAGAAAATAATTGTTTTTCATGAGATGCCAAGTGTTGCTATTGAAACCTTCTATAAAAGGATAAAATTATGAGAAGGGGGATTTTTTAGCACCCTATTGTTGGATGAATGTCCTAATGACAATTTTCATTTTGAGGGACTATTGATATATGTGGTGAGTTTGGTGAAAGTGGAGGTCTTCTTCAACTTGAGGGCTCCCCTCCACTTACTAGTGCACTCATCTTTCATACATCCCCATCGTAGCTTGGGGTCTAAGGGGAAGAAGAGTACCCACGGAGAAAGAAGGGAGGTTCACCAATGAGTTAGACACATCCAATAAAGCTATGAATTTCAATATGTAAATGATATCAACATTGCAATGTTAATTCAATTGATGTAAGACTTTGGAATCACTACTTCAGTATTTGGTATTTTTTTTGTAGAGATATTTCATCTATAGTTATAGGCTACTTTATTCCAACAAGATTTCCCAAGGATTGTCTAAATAGTAAGACTTGTATTCAATTATAACCCACACACATGCATGCAAATGAGTAAATCACAATAGGAAGAAATGATGCATATCTTTTATCGAGAGAAGTTAGTTATTTGGTGTAGATATCCTGAAATAACACAAGATATCTTTGCTCTACTCTCTCTCTTATGTTGAACACCTACACACAAACAATAGATTTACCAAATCCAATATTTTTCAATACCCATTAGCATTAGTGCATAATCGCAATCAACACATTAGTATGAAAAAATAAACGAAGAGATAATGATATAGTGGGGAAATTTATAAAATCATTATATTACACCAAAATTGGTTGGTACATTGTCACACCTTTTGTACTCCCTGACTTTGGTCTCCCTCTCACCAGAATTTTCTATTCATATGGAAAATGGCAGTGGCTTATCACAAGGAATCCTTTGAGTCTAAGTTCTAGTAGCACTTCGGTATGTAATACTTTCCTCTATTTTTTATCCATGGAGGCAATGACATTGTAGATATAACTAAGCAGTGATCACATTGAACCTGGACACTTTCTTGACCATTTCTATTCCTTTCGTCATTATCCACTGAGAGTGATCAAATTTGACTTTGTTTTAGCTTATCCATTCAATATTTCACTCTAGTTCTCCATTGCAATGTAACCGATGTGTTGTTAGCCCTCTAATTCACCCTACCAGACCATTAGGAGCATTGTTGAGCATAGTAGTGTTGGCTTCTAGTGGAAGGGGAGCATTGAAGGCACCAAATATGTGTTTTATAAAGCTTCCATAGACCAATTTCTATATCTTGTCTTACAAGATATTTTTCTCTTATAGTGGACCTAAGGGGATGAATTTTTGAGCTATAACAAATTCCCCCTAATGTATAAGGTCAAAAGAGAAACCGAATGTTGAAATACACTATAATAAACCCAATGGGCTAGGAAAAGTGAGGGAACCATAGACATAAGACCTATAGAGGTTGAGAAAATCATATTCAAATACATATAAAGTACATCCCCAAGGAAGGCATACCCATACTCAGTATGGAAAGAATATAGCATATTCGCCCACAAAACATACTATGAACTCTTGTCATCAAGGATAATCATGTTACAAGGAATATGTCTAGAAAAAATGATATCATTAGGGTAAGACACTGAGGTGCGTGCCCCCAAGGATGGCCCTAAAAGTAAAAAATGCATTTTCCAATTAGACTTAGGGCAGGAAATGTGCATAAGTGAGGTAGCCCCATGCCCCAAGGTCTTTGACTCATCCCGATGTTATGAATCTACTACATGCACATGAATGAGTTGAGGTCGAGCATACAAGGAGACCATCTGATTACCAGGCAATGAGGGATCTCGATGACAGATGCGAGGGAGACTAACAATGATGAAAATGGTTATGAATAAACCTAACACAATCTAAATAGTGTGAATGAATGAGCTGATGTAGAGCACTCATAAAATCGATCAATATGGGCCAATGATGGAAACCACTATCAACCGCAAGGAAACCTACCATTGAGGAATGAAAGCTCCAAGGTACTAGACTATTTCTAGATCTACATCCCAGATAAGGTGTTGACATAAATGGGAAAATATCCATCAAATGAGGTTCTTTATGTATCCCCAGCAATCAATATGAAATTGACACTAAGATGAGCTCTCTAATGATAGAAACTAAAGAACTGAAACTTTCAAATGGTTGAAGCAAAAGGTATAACAATACTTGAAAATGGTATACGTTGGCTATGACTTCCCTTGAACATATAACAACACAACACAATTTTGAAATTGGTAGTGTGCACTGAAGAATATCAAACAAACATAGTGATGAAATAGGAGGCATCACCACATCCCATACACTAGAAGGGTAACCAATGAGGTGAGATATTGACTCATAAAAGAGTCGACTAAAGTTGACGGTGTGGCTCTAAAGCCCAAAAAAGATAAACTGTAGGAGATTGACTCAAAAAATTTCCATGTTCAAGGGCGACGTACGACTACCTTGATGCAACATAGAACAAAAGACGCTCCCCCCTTCTCGTTTGATATAGTGGATCTTCTTCGTAATTTAGTGAGCCCGAAAGAGAAGACAAGTGAGCTCGATAGTGTCTTTTTCATTCAATTTTAACAAATCTCAAAAAAAGAGGTAAAATAATACTCATAATGGTGTATTTTCATGAGTTTTATAGCAAGGCCAAAAAAATAGATAAAATTACACACTTATCTATGTCATGGTTTAACGAGGATGAGAATGGAAAATAGATTTCTTGTCAACTTTCATCTTGATTAATGAGTAGGAAAGAACGGAAAGAACTTGGCATTTTTCAAGTAGTTTAACGAGTGTGAAAAGAAGGAAAATGATGCTCAGGATTTCCATTATTTAATGAGAATGAAATAAGACCAAAAGGAATCTCATTCTAGAGAGACGAGTGGTATAATGGTGTGATTCTTGTTTCAAGGTTGGAAAAACTTACCTAAGCAAAGCAGGAAGAAGTGGAAAAGTGTCTAGCAATGGAAATCCACTCATCGCAGTAGTCTCTCTAAAAGGGTGAGGTGGGTTGCAACATGGAGGAAAGTTTGATGAAAAGGCAAGAGTTCAAGCATGGTTGCAAGGTTGTCAAGTGGAATGAAGGATATCATCGTTATGACAGCATCTAGGAATACATTGAAGACCATAAGCATTGGTGACCAAAAAGTAATGAATAAAAGAGTGGGGACCCCCTATAAGCTAATAACGACCAAAAATAAGAGGCAGAGAGAGGCATGAAGCTTGATTAAAATGTCATGGAAATTACTGAGAGGATCCCTAAACTGACGAATGAATACATCATGGGCACCAAAATGGTAATCAGATGTTATTCTAGGTTTCCCATGGAGGGTAGTCTCTACCATAAATTTTATGACATGTAAAAAGACATGGTTAATGTTGCAACCTAACGGGGGTGTCCCTAATGAAAATTAAAATGGTGTCGGAAAGTTCAATAATGGACTGAAAATATTGATGAATCCTAACCTTATATGCCAATTTCTGTTGAAATTTGGCAGCTCAGGGATCAATTCTTTCCATTGGGAAGCCCTCCTCATCCAAACAAGGCCCTTCTAGCCCTATAAGAATTTAATTTGGTCAAGGAAAAATACTACTTTTAATATGATACCCACATGTGCACAAAAGCACAAGTCAGTTTAGGCAAGGAAAAGCCACCTAATCAATCACATATAAGTAGACCTCATGTCACATCATTTGGAGACAACATATCCATCACATCATCTTCTCTCTCTTTATTTGATTGGTTCATATAAGTCTGAAATAGGAGGTCTGAGCTCACATGTGTGAAGGGAAGGAAGACTTTTCTTATTAGCGTGTTTACTTTCTATTGGGACAGCGTTGACTAGCCTTTAACTATCTTTTACTTAGGTTTGTCTGACTTGGAATTATCTCTATTTTGGAATGCCAAATTGAATTGAAAAGAGACCCAACTTTTCTGGGCCATTTGACCAAGGTTGACCACAGTTAACCAAAAAAAAAATTGAGGTTTTACCGTAGGTTCTATCTCTCCTTTGACCAAGTTTTTAGAGGCTTCTTTGACAAGGTTTGACTGAGGAAATAAGGTTTAGTTCTTTAACTATTTGACTGAGCCTTTTGGAGGTTGATTTGACCATTGGCCATGACTGGTTAGGGATTCTTTTGTTTCTATTTATTTTTACCTGAATTTGGACCATATTTGACTACATTGCTCATTTTGGATTGGATATTGGATAGTTGACTTGGTTACTCAAGGGGTTGACCTTTTCACTCATTATGAATGTACTTGAACATTTTATCTCTCTACTGAACATTTGATGAAAATCTAATAGAAGAATAATTTTGAAAGGGTTTCCCCCTTGTGGGGTCTT
The DNA here is from genome assembly GCA_034641835.2 of Pinus albicaulis. Classification (NCBI taxonomy): domain Eukaryota; kingdom Viridiplantae; phylum Streptophyta; class Pinopsida; order Pinales; family Pinaceae; genus Pinus; species Pinus albicaulis. The sequence goes on from CM076580.1 coordinate 611,937,705, forward strand.
TTCCTTGGTCTTTGACCAAATATTGTATCTCTATTGTTCTTGGTTGTCTTCTATTGTGCATTTGGATTTTTGTTCTATCTACAATTGCTTATTGTTGTTGGAATATTGAATAAATTGATTGTTAACTGAAGAGGAATTGTAATAAGTGATTTTTTTAAGCATAAAACACTATAAAATTAAAATGGTATCAGAGCTAAGTTTAAGACAAGCCCAAGGAGACAAGATACAAAACAAATCACCTTGGGAGATAATTGAAGAAGCTTACTTGACTTGGTCAATATGTCTACCTCATACTTCAAGGAGAGAAAGAAGTTGAATGACTCATCAATTTTATTTTTCTTGGAAAATCAGGTTGGAGGTGGCCTTGGATGAGAATGATATTTTGGAATATGTGGAAGGAAAGGTTCCCTAGCCTTTGGAGAATGCTTCTGCTGCTATAAAGGCCAAGTACAAGAAATGTGAGATCAAAGCAAAGAAAATCATTATTGATTCTTTAAGAGATCATTTTATTATTTATACTTCTAAGTAGAGGAAGTCTAAGGAAATATATGATAAGTTGGTTGGGATGTATGAGGTCAACAATTTGAACCATATTCTCTCCTTGAAATATCAATTCAAGGCCATCAAAATGAAAAAAGGAGAGACTGTGAAGTCATACTTCATGAGGATATCCCAACTCATAGATCAACTTTTGACTGTTGGAGAACCTATGTCTAATAGAGATTTGGTGCTCGTTGCACTTGGAGGCCTTCCTCAAAATTGGGAGACATTTGTTACTACTATAAGAAACAAGACAAGTTCCCAACATTTGATAAACTCATTGGAAAGTGCACATAGGAAGAGACCAGGATGATATCTAGAGGAAGGACCTAAAATCATGAAGAAGGAGAACCTTCTACATTTATTGCATAGGACAAGAGGAAAGGAAGAGGAATACCATCTAATTCAAAATTTTCAACTCCAACATCCACGTATTCTCAAAGAAGATTTAGAAAGGACAAAGTTGAATGTTTTAAATGCCATAAGTATGGTCACTTTTCCAAATATTGTACAGAAAAATGAAAATGCTCCAAGTTCGTGCCACGATTTTCCAATAACAAGTGTGGTGTCAACAATAGAAGATTCAATAATAGAAGAAGAAGAGATGCTCCTAATGATCATGAAGTAGGTCGTCATCCTCAAAAACTATCCAAGAACTCAAGGTATGGAAATAATGCAGGTGCTACTCAATCTAAATATTTTCTTATTTCTGAATATTTCTTCCATTCATCCCTTGCTTCGGATATCCAATATGGTTGGATAATAGAAATGGCACAAATCAATGCTTCCACCTCTTCATCATTTCTTGAGAGTGCCTCTGCAACAATATTTAGCTTCCCTTTTTTTTATATGATTTCAAAGTCATAACTCAACATCTTTGTGACCCATTTTTGCTGCTCTTATGAAGATAGTCTTTGTTCCAAAAAGTGTTTAAGACTATCATAATCATTTTTTACCTTGAAGTGTCTTCCCATTAGGCAAGGTCGCCATTTCTTTAGTGCATGTAGTATTGCCAATGTTTCCTTCTCATAAATAGATTTCTGTAAATACTTCCCTTTGATTGGACGACTTTCAAAAGAAATGGGTCTTCCTTCTTGCATTAAAACATCACCAATTCCATCTCCTGAGACATCACATTCCACAATAAAGGTTTTTGTGAAGTATGGCGTAGCTAAGACCGGTGCTAGGCACATTGCCTCTTTAAGATGTTCAAAGGCCTTAGTTGCTTCAGGAGTCCATGAAAATGCATCTTTCTTCAATAAGGTTGTTAGAGGTGTGTTATTCTCCCATAATTCTTAACAAACTTTCGATAACACCCTGTTAACCCGAGAAATCCTCGGAACTCCTTTATGGTTGTGGGGACTTTCCATTCATTAATAGCTTTAATTTTGTTAGGGTCTACCTTAACACCCTCGTGAGATACAATATGTCCCAGATATTCCACCTCTTGTACTCCAAAGAAACATTTGGATGTTTTTGCATATAATTGTTTCTCCTCCAATAGTTTGAGCACCCTGTCAACATGTTGAACGTAATCCTTCCAAGACCTGTTGTAGATTAGTATATCATCAAAAAATACTAACACAAATTTTCTAAGGAAGGGTTTGAAAATGGAATTCATCAACCCTTGAAATTTAGAAGGTGCATTGGTAAGGCCAAAAGGCATGACCAAAAATTCATAATGATCCTCATGAATTCGAAATGATGTTTTCGAAATATCTTCAGTCTTCATTCTAATTTGATGATATCCTGAACGAAGATCCAACTTGGTAAAATAAATTACTCCATGTAATTCATCCAATAATTCATCAATCACAAGAATGGGAAATTTGTATTTAATAGTGAGCTTATTGAGCTCCCTATAATCCGGACACATGTGCCATGATCCATCCTTCTTGTGCACCAATACTACTAGAGCAGAGAAATAACTTTGGCTAGGTTGAATTATACCAACCTCTAACATTTATGCAATGATACCTTCAATTTCGCTCTTTTGGACATAAAGATATCTGTAAGGCCTAATGTTTGGAGGAACACTTCCGGGAATCAAATGAATAGCATGATCATGATAACAAATAATTGGGATTCCTTTGGGAGTTTCAAACACCTTGGAATGATTGTCCAAGACTTTTTGGATATTTGGAGAAATAGAGGATTTTGATGTTGGAACTTCTAGTGAGCATAATTGTGCAATTACGCCTCGTTTTTCTTTCTTCGGAATATTTGTCATAACATTAGAGATTATTTTCATTGGATATAGGGTGCCAAAAATATCTCCCCTTACGATCATTCTTCATCTTTAGATTCAAGAGTGTTCGTAAAATGAGCATAGAACAGCATGGACAAGACATGATGTGTTACAGCGATGATGATGACAGGACATTTGAGATGATATTTATGATGCAGTCATAAATTCCTCCCTAACTGAAAGGGAGTGTTAAAATTTGGAAACTTAAGTAGAAATTCCCTCAATTGGAAATCCTTCCTCATCTCGAGAAGACCCTTCTAGCCCTTGGAATAATTTAATTTGGTCAAAGAAAAATATTACTTTTAATATGAAACCCACATGTGCACAAAAGTACAAGTCATCATGGGCAAGGAAAAGCCACTTCATCAACCTCATATAAATAGACCTCATGTCACATCATTTGGAGACATAACATCCATCACGTCATCTTCTCTCTCTTTATTTTATTGGTTCGTACGCTCTGGAATAAGAGGTTTGAGCTCACACATCAGAAGGGAAGGAAGAATTTTCTAATTGGTGTGTTGATTTTATATTGGGGCATCATTGACCATCCTTTGATTATATTTGACTTTGAATTATCTTTGTTTTGGAAGGCCAAATTGATTGGACAAGAGCCCGAACTTTTATGGGATATTTGATCAAGGTTGACCACATCCTTTGACAAAGTTTTTGGAGGCTAATTTGACAATTTTTGACTAAGTAAAAAAGGTTTATCTCTTTGATTATTTGATAGATAATTTCGGAGGATGATTTGACCATTCATTGTTGATATTTTAGGGCTTATTTGTTGTTGTTGAATTTGACCAGAATTGACATATTTGACTTTAGACCAGATTTTACTACATTGCTCATTTTGGATTGGATATTGGATAGTTGACTTGGTTAGTTAATGGGTTGACACTTTGACTCATTGTGGATGTACTTGAACATTGTATCTATCTAATAAAAAATTGATGAAAATCTAATAGAAGAAAATTTTGGAAAGGTTTTTCCCCCGTATGGGGTTTTTTCCTTGGTCTTTGACCAAATATTGTGTCTCTATTGTTATCAGTTGTCTTCTATTGTGCATTTATATTTTTGTTCCATCTACAATTGCTTAAAATTGTTGGAAGATTGAATAAAGTGATTGCTAACAAAATAATAATTGTAATAAGTTATTTTATTAAGCATAGAACACTGGAAAATTAACATGGTATCAGAGCTAAGTTGAAGACAAGCCCAGGAGACAAGAGAAAAAATCAATCACCTTTTTAAAGACTTGAAGAAGCTTATTTGATTTGTTCAAGATGTCTACCTCATACTTCAAGGAGGGACATAAATTGAATGACTCGTAAAATTTTGTTTCTTGGAAAGGTGACCTTGGATGAGAATGATGTCTTGGAATATGTGGAAGGAAAGGTACTTGAGCCTCTGAAGAATATTTTTTCTACTATCAAGGCCAAGTACAAGAAAGTTGGTATCAAAGAAAAGAAAATCATTATTTATTCTTTAAGAGATTGTTTTCTTACTTATATTTCTAAGTTGAAGAAGCCCAAGGAAGTATATGATAAGTTGGTTGGGATGTATGAGGTCAACAATTTGAACCATATTCTCTCCTTGAAAAATAAACTCAAGGACATCAAAATGAACAAAGGAGAGAATTTGCAGTCATACTTCATGAGGATATCCCAACTCAAGGATCAACTTCTAACTATCGGAGAACCTATTTCTAATAGAGAGTTGGTGCTCATTGCACTTGGAGGCATTCCTCCAATTTGGTAGACATTTTTTACTAGTATAAGCAACAATTACAAGTTCCCCACATTTTATGAGCTCGTTTTCAAGTGCAATCAAGAATATACCAAGATGATATCTAGAGGAAGGATCCAAAAGCATGAAGAAGGAGAACCTTCTGCATTTGTTGCACAAAAAAAGAAGAGGAAAGTAAGAGGAATGCCATCTAATTCAAAAAGGTCATCTCTCTCATCCAAGGATTCTCAAAGAAGATTTAGAAAGGAATGTTGATCAATGGTTGTCATTGATGTCAACCCAAGCAGCACCAGGCGCTACCCCGATCTTACATGGTAATTTTGACCTACAAAATTACTATATTATGGGCCAAGAATATTTTTTATGTTTTCTACTTGTCGAGATGTTTCTGTTGGTATATGGAATGCCATGTAATTCTTCACAGTTTGAGATATATTCGTGTTTGAAGTTTGTAACCCCAGTTAGTGGGCTAAAACCCCATTGGGTTGTTGCATGGGTCATTGAAAAGTCAATAATTAATCATTTTTAAGCTCCTAAAATCCCTCCCACGTTCACTTGTTTAAGACCCTCTCAACCTAATCATTTATAAATTGTGATCCTCATATCCTCCTCATGTAGGGATTTTGCTCCCTGAAACAGGTCATCGTAGCATTTGCACTTTAAATTTTTTTTCTATGAAGGTTCAGAAGCAAAAAATTTTATTAGGCGAAGCTGAAATCTGGAGGAAGCTCCTGTAAAAATTTCAGATCAAGGTGCGCAATATTTTCGGAGATATGGTATGTGGAAGTCAATGTTTTTGCAGCCTCCTAGACTTCATCTCAAAGAAGTGACCTTGGGAAAATCATCATAACTCTCTCTCTCTAAGTATCGTATTGGAATTCTGTAAAGAGTGGCAGATATTAAACGGACTGTATTTTTTGTTGTATCAATTTCAGAGCCGAATGAAGAAACAGTGACATGTGGCACGTCGTACAAATTTTCTCTACTGAACCAGTCCATAATGAGGTCATTGTAAGAGATTGGGCATATATCTCTCTTGGAGAATCCAAATTGGGTCAGACCTGTGGCATTGGAAATAAGACTCAGAGGACCACTATAGAACCGAAAATCACATATTGGAGATCTGAAATAATAGAGATACACCAGATTCAATATCGATATCCTAGAAGGAAAGAAAAAACTAGATCATGTGTTGTCAAGGGCTGCAAAGGACCTGAATTTCTAGGGCAGCAAAGCAGAGCAATGTGCAGTAGATGGTAGCATGAAAGAGCAGCAATCAAGGTGCAGAATAGCAGCAATAATTTCACCACATGAATTCTTCAAGTGGGCAGCACTGCATACAGTCATTATAAAGGTATCATTGTACTAAGTCATTCTAAATGTATCATTGTAAAAATTGTACAAGTGTCTATCTGCCAAGAGTTGAAGAGGCAGTGTCAAGATGTCTAGGATCATCATTAGGTAGTTGTGTCATAGTTGGGGTTATGGTCTAGTGTGTATTCGTCTTCTACATCATTCTATATCATTGTAAAATGGACCATTTTCCCTCATACGGGAGTCCATTCTTCTTTTATTCTTCTATAGGTTGGTAGGGTGGTGCTAGGCTGGTGCGTGAAGTCACCAACAAGTTCAATCATGTGTAAACTTTAGGTTGGTAGGGTGGTGCTAGGGTGAGTTGTAGCTCATTGGGTGTTGGGGCATTCGTTCAGTTGACTACTGAAGAATCTCGGGTGTTGGAGTGTCAATCTAGTGAGAGTTGGAGAAGAATGCTTTTCTATATTCTAGGAAGTTGGAGATTTATTTTCAATTAGAGTTGAATATTAAAGAATTATTAGAAAAGCATTCAAATGGTTTTTGTCCCGAAGAGGGTTTCCACCTTAAAAATTGTGTGCATTTGTGTTCCTTTTGTTTGTTGATATCATTGTACAAACATTGATAATAATTGAATACTAACTAATGCTCTGAAAGGTTAATAATAATACTAATTGAAAGGAATACTAATTCACCCCCCTCTCTAGTATTTCCAACAATTGGTATCAGAGCTTTGTTCCTTCAATAGCAGTTTAACAGTTGGAAGAAGGTCATGGAGCATACCAAGAATGGTGTACCTCTGTTCAATGTAAATAATTATGCACTCTGCAAAGGAAGAATGGAGGTCTATCTCTTGGTGCAAGGTTACGAAATATGGGATACTCTTCAAAATGGATTTACATCAACCGTGGATGAACAAGGGATGAAGAATTTGGTAAATGATGCAAAAGCAAAGAATATTATTATCAGTTGACTTATTGAATCTGCTTATCATAAGGTTTTGGGTTTTAAAACTGCCAAAAATGTATGGGACAAGCTTGAGAATATATATGCAGGTGACTCAAATGTCAAAGAAGCAAAACTTCAAATCTACAGAGCAAAATTTGAGCAACTTGGAATGAAATAAGATAACAACATTGCTGCATACTTCCAACACATTGATGAAATAACCAACACTCTGGAAGGATTGGGAGAGCCTGTTGACAAGAAGACTATTATACGAAAGATTCTTAGAACGTTACCAAGGAGATTCAACCCAAAGGTATTTGTCTTAGAATATAGTGCAAATCTAGACAAACTCAGCAAAGAGGAACTACATGGAGTTCTCATAGCATATGAAATGAGACTTGATGAAGAAGAGGTTACTTCAAAACTAGAAACTGAATTCGTTGCATCTAAGAAAACCAATAAGGAGAAATAACCTTCAAAGGCATAGACCTGCACCTGCAAGTGTGAAGAAAAGAAAGATGATGAAGGTGGTCTTTCATATGGAGAATATGCTTGCTTTACGAGAAAAATAAAAATTGGTAAGGGAAAATTCAAGGGTAAACTTCCATTGATATGTTTCGACTGTGGTGAGGTTGGGCACTTCGCAGCAAAATGTCCAAACAGAAATGATGGAAACTCAAAAGAAAAAAAAGGCTTTAAGAAATTCAACAAGCAAAGAAAAAATAAAGGATTCAAAAGGAACTTTCTCTCTAAAGAAGATAGCTCATCATCTGATGAAGAAAATGACAGCGAAGAAGAAGCCAATGAGAGAGTATTGTTTATGGCCAAGCACATTAAACAAGAGGTATCAAACAACGAAGAAGAATGGTTAACCATAGAAGAGTTTTCTAAGGAGGCAATCAAGCTTATAAAAGAGCTCAAGGCTGAGAAGATCTATTCTAATACTCTTGAAGAACAAGTTAAAGGTCTCAAAATTGAAGTTTAAAAACACAAATGTATTGAAGAGTCACTTCAAAAGAAGTTGGAAGAAAGCAACCAAGAAAGGGAAGAATTAGAAGCCGAAGTAGTCTCGCTGCATAAGGAAGTGAAGAAGGGAAAAATTGTCCAAAACTATGCCAACAGCTTAAGGGCATTGGAAGAAATCATCAACAATCAACGATCTTACAACGACAGAACTAGCCTCAGTTAAAAAGAAGAAGAAGCAATACCTTCTACAACAAAATATAATGAACCTATGAGATCTGACATGCATGTAGACTTCATTGGACAAGATTCGCAAGAACAGCCTTGGAAGACAATTCCTCGATGAAGATTTCCATCCAGGTACCAACATATTTTTTATGGCTATTGTTATTCATGTGGAAAATTTGGTCATAAAGTTGTAGAATGTCACACGTACCCTAGGAACCAATACAATTCCAGGAGATCTGTCAAATATGAACCTCCCAGGGTTCAACGAAACATCAATAGATTTGAACATTTAATAAATAATACTGAATGTTACAAATTTCGAAACTTTGGACACATAGCTAGAGATTGCAGACTTTAAAATCCTCCAGAAGAATCTTCGAAGCCACAGAACGAACGAAAATGGAAGAAGATGAAGATTGATAATTTTGCTCTCGCTCTCAAGGCTCAAAACAACAAAGATGTGTGGTATGTTGATTGCGATTTCTCAATGCATATGACTGGAGATAGAAAGAAATTTGTATCTCTGATAAAAATAAAAATAAAAAAAAAAGAGGAAAAAAAAAGGAACTGTGTCCTTTGGAAATGATGGATGTTCAAATCATATAGGATCAGGTACCGTCACTCTCGGAATAAAATATGCTCTAGCCAAGAATGTTTTATTGGTTGAAAACATGAATCACAATCTGTTCAGTGTTGGACAAATGTGTGATCAAGGACACACAATACTATTCAACTCCATAAAATGTGAAATCAGGAAAGGCAGGTATGGTGAAATTGTGGCTACAGCAAGTCGAGCTCCAAACAACATATATGTTCTGGATGAAACAACTAAATCATGTCTAATAGCTAAAGAGGATGATATAATATTTGGTATCAATGATGATCGACTAAGTAAGAACTTTGCTACAAAGATGCAAAGTGAGTTCGAGATGTCTTTACTTGGTGAGCTGACATACTTCTTAGGGCTTCAAAGATCTCAGCAAGAGAAAGGAATATTTATATGTAAAGCCAAGTACATCAAGGAAATGCTCAAGAAATTCAAAATGGAAGATTGCAAACCCATCCTTACTCTGATGGTAACAAGTTGCAAATTGAGCATAGACGACTCATCTAAGGATGTGGATCAGAGGTTGTACAAATCTATGATTGGTAGTCTTCTATAACAGCCTCCTGGCCAGATGTTATGCAAGCAGTTGGACAAGTAGCAAGATTCCAAGCAGCACCAAAATAATCACATAGTATTGTCGTCAAAATAATTCTTCGATATCTAAAGGGAACAACACAATATGGCTTGTGGTATCCCAATGGTAACAATCTCATTATTCAAGCCTTTACAGATACATATTGGGCAGGAAGTGTTGATGATCGTAAGAGTACTCGTGAAGCATTTGAATATCTTCACCAGAAGCTTGGGATTCTCCCAAGTTCTCATTAGATTTTCCTTATTCATAATATAAAGGGGGAGTGGAAGTGTGTACAGGTTTGCAGGATGGTTGTGTGTCAGGGGGAGGTACCTTTTTCCATTGATGTCATGATCGCAAGGGGAGTACTTGTGTTGCCATCAATGCCAAAGGGGGAGATTTTTGGATCAGTGGTTGTAATTGATGTCAGCCCAAGCAGCACCAGGGGCTACCTCGATCTTGCATGGTAATTTTGACCTACAAAATTACTATATTGTGGGTCAATAATATTATTGATGGTTTCTACTTGTCCAGATGTTTCTGTTGATATATGGCACGCTATGTAATTCTTCACGATTTGAGAGATATTCATGTTTGAAGTTTGTAACCCCAGTTAGTGGGATAAACCCCCATGGGGTCATGGCATGGGTCATTGAAAATTCAATAATAAATCATTTTTAAGCTCCTAAAATCCCTCCCACGTTCACTTGTTGAAGACCCTCTCAACCTAAGCATTTATATAAATTGTGATCCTCATATCCCCCTCATGTAGGGATTTTGCTACCTGAAACAGGTCATTGTGGAATTTGCGCTCTAACTTTTTTCTACGAAGGTTCAGAAGTGAAAAATTTTAAATTTATCCAAAAATTTAAATTTATCCTATAGTCAAACTTTGGACATATTAAAAATTCATCTTTGACTATGGAATAATTTAGATTTTTCCCCTTTCTTTAACACCCAAGACCACTTCCAAACAAAAATTTTAAAACAAAATTTCCTAGAATGTTAACATTTAAATGAAAAAATAAAAAATAAACATTTTTTATTTTTTTGAAAAAAAATTAACGCTAAAAATTAAATAAATCTAAAACTCTAAATTAAAATTTTAGATTTTAAATTTTAAATTTTTTAAAGTCTAAAGTTAAAACTAACAAAACAAAAAAAATAGAAAGTTAAAGTTATATAAAAAAAATAGATGTCAAAGTTAAAAACAAAAATAAAAAAACCAAACAAACAAACAAATATGATGTGTTAATCGTTAGGTTTGTATGCAAGTTGATGGACAGAAAGGTTGTGTGAGGAAGTGAAGGTAGGCAGCGCGGAGAAATGGAGCACGCAGAGGTGAGCAGTGTGAGGGTTTACGTAGGAAGCTAGGGTTGCGGACAGGAGCGGCAAGGATGAACGAATGAAGAACGCGAAGATGGCAGAGACACAAAGAGATGGAGCAGACAGAGGGAAAGGATGTGGTTAGACAGAAAATGAAAGCAGCGGATGAATGAAGGAGAAAAGACAGTGTGGGGAGCCGGCAGAGGATGTGTGAGTGCTGAGGGATGGAAGCCGCGGGGTTAGGCAGTGACACAGATGGACTGCAGATAAAGCTGCGAGTAGATGAAGGTTGCGAATATGCCAGTGCATAATGAGAGAACACTGTATGAGGGGGGATCAAGGTTTTGCAGCGAAGATCGTAGATGGATGGGAGAGTGGCAGCTGCAAGGAAGGAGGGAAAAGGGAATGTGAATGCGTTGAGGAGGCAGCCAAGAATGAGGGAAATGAAGCATGAGGGAAGGAAACCAATAGCGAGGAGGGCTGACGCAGACAGGAGCCAGCAAGAATGAGACGCAGAGCAGGGTTAAGGCAACTGCATGCGGAGAGGATATGGTAGTGAATGGATTTCAATAAGTTGAAGAATGAGGACGCAGAAGGATAAGGTAGCAACTGAGGGATCAATGACGAAAATTTGCAGGTACACTGGTGCATAAATTTTCATTTTTTTCCTTTCACCCAGCAGAAGTAAAGATTAGGAATTTTGCTTCTGTGATTCATAAATAGTATAAAAATTATTTCAGTTATAATCACATCTAAGAATATTTTGTCGGCGCATTTTGAACCAGCGAGTGTGGTTCATCATCAGGATCTTGTCCTGATGATGAACCACACTGGCTTGTTCGAAACGCGTCGACAAAATATTCTTAAATGTTATTATAACCGAAATATTTTTTATAGAATCAAAGATTTTTTTTTAAATGAATGCACATGCAATTATTTAAACCCTGAGGCTTAATGCTACCCATATCTGCAACCAAAAACGATTCTGAAACAAGATCTTACCCTCCATGGCCTAGATCTAGCTCAGATATTTTTTTAAAAAAAATCTCTAGGGATCTCCCAATATAACCTGCACAAAACCAAAAACAAACCCAGAAACCCAACATATACAAAATTTGAAAATTAAACCATGATCCCAAGTTAGAAATCATAAAACTAAAATAAAATTATAAATATTTACACAATTAATCTTATAGAACTATGCACGAAAGTCGCATATCTGAGGAGTGTAAGTCTGACTTTGCTCCCATATTTGGAGATCTAAGGCTCTCACTAGCCAGATCTAACTTTAAATTCAATAAAATTAAGATAAAATTTTAATTTAGGCACAAGCCCTAGAAAAACCCAGCAAAAATGGAATTTAAGATAAGCCTGGGGAATTAGATCCGGAGAGCTTTTCAGATCTTATTTCCTTGGGAGGCAGCTGGTCCAACTGAGGACTTCCCCAAACGCCCAATTCTAAATCCGAAATATTTTTTTCACACTTAAAGTTAAATTGTTAAATCAATAGAGAAATAAGATAAAAGATAAAATTTTCAAAAGTCACAGATACCTACTAACTCAATCCAATTAATATTCTTACCCTAAATCCAGTAACGTAAGCAAGATACTTGTGAAATAGATTACTCTACAAGAGGTATTAATCAACAATCCATTAAAATAATGACCAGCGAAATATAAATAACAAGTTTACCATAAAATGTTGAAGAGGAACACGACCATCAAATAAAACCCCAAAGACTTTATTTGTGTTATTCCAAAAAATATTATAGGAGAGCTTCAAGAGAAAGTACACGATCAAGAGATCGCTTTCAAATGACAGACAAAGACTTCTAATTTATAAGATAAAATCACCAACGGCTAGTTCAATTGATCTATGTCAAAGTAATCTCGACCGTCGAAAAATATTTAATCATCTTTTAATCTCATCCGTCGAAATCATAAATTTTTGAGCAAATTCGAATTTTCCATTTAATTCCATTTTAATTAACTAAAAAATAGTATTTTTGAGTTAATTACCTCAAAATTTTGACTTTGATTTAACTACCAAGGACCAAGGGTCCAAAATTTCTTAAAATTCTCAATATTCCCTTGGCCTAGGACCTAAAATTAATTAAATTTATGGCTTAGGATTTTTAATTTAATTTGGTTAGAAAATTTAATTAATTGACTCATGAGGGGAATAATTATTTTTCCAACCCTCTTTACATAAGATAAAAACATGTTGACACATGAAGGGGGAAAACCCATTCGTGATAGACCCTCAAGTAGTTACCCAATTTTGCGACTCAAAACATGATCTAGTAGACCAAGTAACTTGTAATAAAATAATCTAGCCAATTAACTAGGATTATTCCCAGACTACTTTTACAAAGAATCGATATAAAACAATAGGACTCACTTAGTATCTTAACGACAAAATCCACCTTAGCTTTGGGGTGAGGCTGGAGGGGAAAACTTTGCCGATCACTTATATCGAGAAACACAAATGAATCAGTGAGACAAAAAACCTCCTAGGATAGAAATCGTCACCAAAATACTAAGTTTACCTTGGTTGTTACATACACGATGGTCTTACTTAGGTCATTTACATCATAAACATGCAAAATGAGTTTACATCGTTTATAAAACTATCAACTGATGATGGAATCTGAATGGTGTGAACACCTCGAACATGATGAATCTCATTTTCCAAAATGGGGTGTACTGCTATGGGGTCATTGACAATGAGTGGTCAACATCTGGCTCTACTTGTGGACACGTTGCTTCATTGAAGGAATGTGAGAATCCATAATCTGCATCCAAGCAACACACAAAATTACATAAGTAGATTTCATCCAAATATCATCATATCACATTAAGCACATGAAAATAGAAATTCTTCGTTTATTGACTACTCTACCAACATGAAATGTAAATCTACTCTAACTACAAAACGAAATGCTGAAAGGACAAAGTGTAAGGTTAGAGATACAATACTAAGGATGCCTCGTAGCATCATATGTGTTCAATACAATGCATACTGAGCATTTGCATGCTTTTAGGCAAGTCTATGGGTTGTTTCTCGGATGTGTCATGTCCAATATTGCATACGGTAGGACTTTGTCTTATCTGAAAATCAAGCTGTTTGCGGCCATCGGATGAATCAAACCACTTCCTTATTCTTTTTCTTTTTCGCTTCAAGCTTTTCTTTGTGGCAAACTGTATTGTTGATGATGTGGAACAATGTGATTGAGAACTTTAGGACGAAGTACTTAAGATATTTGTAACATGCCTCTCTTCATTCTGCATCTTTTATAGATCCTTTTCAATTTCTTCATTAATGTGACCAACCACTTTCTTAGGACATTCACAACAATACGGGACATGTTTTAATGGATTGGGAGAGTTATGATATGTTGAAATCTCCTTGGTTTTCTGCCATCTATCATCTGGATTACGCTGAAAGTTTTGTACATGTGATTTCCTTTCTTCTAACTTCTTATGCATGGAACTTATTTCTCTAACATGCCTTACTATTAATTTTGCTTGATTGAACTCGGTTTTCATGAATCTGTCTTACAAAGTGATATGATTTGCCTCCGTAGTTTTCATTTCTCGAGAGTGATTTGCTTCCATTTCAATCATATGTTTATGAATAATGGACATCTTATTAGAATGATTAACTTCTATTACCTTTAATCTGTTTTCAATGGTATCCATTTCTCCCATATTTATAACACATGGTGCTTGTTTCTTCTCTATGGCCAATAATCTACTCTGAAGAGATATTTGATCAACTTTCATGTCACTTATAATTTTATCATTTTTCACTTTCATGCCCATGAAGCAATTTTGCATATAGTTTCTCTCTTATGATTTTCTTGCACGGTAGCTAATTGATTGTTGTGATCAAATTACATGATGGCCATTTATTCATCATGTGTTTATTCCATGGCATTCATTTGATTGGAGTGATTAAATTCCATTATCGTCATTTCCTCGATATGTTTTTCTTCTAAGGCAAATAACCTGCTCTGCATAGAACCAATTCCCTTAGCGTGATCTGCTGCGAATTTTCCTTTATTAAGCTCCATATTCTTAATTAATTGAGCCTGATTTAGTTGTGTATCCTTAACCATCTGAATCAATTCGTTAACAAAATGTTTATCGTTGTCAACATTGATTTGACAACTTGTTTATGTTTCACCACCATCATGAATTTGTGTTTTCCTGGTACAAGTGGATTCATCCGGAGAATTATCCTAAACTCTTATGTTGATAGTTGAGTTCTCCACAATATCACTTTCATTCCTTTACATAGTACTGGGGGCACAAGGCGATCCACCTTGTTTTATATATTAATCTTTAAAAGCATTGACAATACTTTGCAAAGAATCAATATAATCCTCGGGCCAATTACTCAACCAATTCATAGCATCACCATCTAAGGAACAGGAAAAGAGACGTATCTTGGTATCTTCACGATTATATTGTGAAGGAAGACAATATCTGTTTATTATATGAATAACCGTTAAGAGGTGATTTCGAGCATTTTCAAATGGCCTCTTTTGGCATGTCATGAAAAGGATCACCTATGATGACTTGCTTAAAGGCTAAGTGGATGTTAGAGAAAGAGATCCTTATTCAAGAATAGTCAAGAGGTCCTCAAGAAGCGAGCTTCTTAGCAGGAACTCTTGTAAGAAATGAAAGAATTGGAGTCGCCATTTAAACATGAATCTAATTCTAAAATCGAAAAAATTGTCGAGAGAAGCAAATGGATATCAGGGAGGTATTCTTATCTGGGAGAAAATAGATGAATAAGTGGAGTCGCCACCCAAACAAGAAACCAACCGAAATGTCCAGGTGCAAGAGAAGGTGAAAGGATCAGTGATATGACGAAAGATACAATGATGAAATGACACCAGAAAATGTTTTGTTGTGTGACGGGCTAATAAATGGTGAAAAATATTAGAAGATTAGAAAATGTCGTTGAGACCAAGGAAAGAAAAACTTTATCCCCAGCAAGGGCACCAAAAAATGTTGTCGCACAGAATATCTAGGCACCGCACCAATGGCTCAGATCGGGAGTTGTAACCATGATCATCAATATCTCTATTTAATTTGTCTCCTTGCAGACTAAGGGAGGTAGACCCTAATGAAATGGAAGGAAAGAGAACTGGTTGGAAACCAACCAATTCAGGGGACACAGTGAAACAACTATGTACTTGTTTAAGATTTAACAAGATTTAATAGATTCGATTAGATTAAGAGTTTGAAACCAGTGCCTTATGGAGTCAATTATCCTGTTATGGAATTAGGATCAAGTAGCTGATAGATAACTGCTGCTAAAATGGATAACTACCCTGTTATGAAACAACCAATCCACCACCACAGTACTCAATTCTTCAATTAAATGCTTAATTTACCAAACTGAAAGATAAGACTTTTTCAACAATGTGATTTAACTTTCGATTAAACATAAACTCATAATTCCAATGCACTTCTAGCTCGGAGTCAGTAAAACATGTTCACAATCTTTCAATATCATGCATTAAAGATGTTCGATCTAGGAAAGAAAGACATGCAATTTATCATCACTTGAAGAGCTTTCAAACTTAATATGCTATTAATATCAATTCAAGTAATTAAAACCACATTTAGAGCCAATTAAACAACAATTAATCCTAATAGATGCTAAGCATGAAAAATATTTTGAACCAGATGCGAGATTTAAAAAAATTTAATTCCGAAAAGATACTATCATGAAAGGACCATCGAATTCAAATGCTAAATATTTCAAACAATTCTGAATTAAAATGATCTTCTTAGTAATTCCAATCCAAAATTTAAATTTATCCTATAATCAAACTTTGAACATGTTAAAAATAATTAAAATTTTACCTTTGACTATGGAATAATTTAGACACCCATTACAAAACTCAAAAAAAATTGAAATAAAACACTTTATCTCTCCATGTTGGTTATCCACTAATATATATATATATATATATATATATATATATATATATATATATATTCAGACACCCATTACAAAACTTACAAAAAATGAAATGAAACACCTTATCTCTCTCCATGTTGGCTATATATATATATATATATATATATATATATAATGACTAGCCCACATGGTATTTCATAAATCATCCACCCCTTTCTTTTTAATATTCCACTTTACATGTATTCATAAAGGTTCGTACATTATGAAAAAAATGAATTTATTAAAAAGTTGACTTTTCCATAAAAGAGTTGATCAAAGTTTATCAAATGAACACTGTTGAATGAAGAGCAAGTATTTTAACCAACATCCACTTACCAGCACATGTATCGCATCCCCATTTCTCCACATAGGTTCAAATGTCATGTTCATTTATAGAATCATAAATTTTGTCGCTATTTGTAAATGGATTCCATAAGGCAAAAAAAAAATATCACTGAACTATCGTTGAAATTGAAGAAGTGACCATATGACTTCCTGTCAAGTCTATGAGAACAGTGGACTCCTCTTTGTTGCACATGGTCCACACGAACGTTGGTCTTGTAATGTTACTTCTCCAAGGGTGATTTCTCAACAAACTTTAGCATTAATTTTCTTTCGGGAAGCTTCTTTTCAACACAAATATACAATGTGATTCTCCTGGCAGATGCACACAGGTCTGCTTACACCGAAAATCCTCCATGTTGGAGATCTCTATGATGATGGCTCCTCCACGGTGGCCACTTTGCAACATTCATATATGATGCTCCCACCACTGAATCTGGACGTAGTTAGGTCACGAGATGACTGATTTCCATGAGGATCTCCATGCAGGTTCAGGTTCTAACATTGTTGGCTCCATGTTGCTTATTTTTCTAAACTCTATTGGCTCCAAACATGTTTGTGGCCATGGAGATTGCAGAGGTTTATGCTTCATCCACGGAAGAAGATACCCCAAATAGTCTGCTAGACTGCCTAGACTCGGGCTTGTCAGTCTGAATATTCAATTACCTGGATGACCCTATGGACCTTGCTCGCATTAATGCAATTTCCCGTTCCTGCAACCGATTTGTGGTTGAAAGTAGATGCTTTAAATACCTCTGCATCAGAATCTGTCTAGAAGTATCCAGGTTTAATTCAATGAGGGAAAAGGATAAATTGTGCATTTCTGTAAGACCGAGCTTAAGTAAAGATTTAGCTTGGAAAATTTTGAATATGGAACATAGAGTATATGGAAATCTGGCTTATGAACTTATTGGACCACCTGTGGAGAATTGTTGCATATGTGAGCCTATTTTTGCTTCGAGCACTTAAAACTATCCACGTGAAAGAATCATCTAGATATTGCGTCCATCAAATGAAGAAAATGATATTACAAAGAGTTGTTTTGGGTTGTTGATGATCTTCTCCTTCAATTGTTTTCATTGATGAAATTGATGCAATTGGAACAAAAATATATGAGGCACATTGAGGTGAAGAGCGTGAAATTCACGCAAACTATGTTGGAACTAGACGAGTTTGATGCAAGAGGAGATGTGAGTGTTGCTACAAACCATATTGAAAGTATAGATTAGTGAGAAAAAAACCGTATTGAAAGTCTATATCTTGCTTTGTTGCGACATGGAAGAATAGATTGTAAGATAGAATTCCCTCTACCTTATCGATGTCCACTCCAGGATCGCAGTATTGGGAAACTTCAATAATGTACAGCAACGCTAATCTCTGAATAGAATTGAGATCCAATTATGGTCAACACATAGAATATGCTTCTCTAGTCCATGCCACTTGATACCAAGGTTCTTGCAGCAAATCTTTGACACAGTTCCCAACATCCAAGCTCCATTGAAAAAGAATTTCCAACTTCGATTTATTAACACTCCACATAAACATTGATCCACACAGAAACATATATCCAATCCATACTGTAGGTTCAAATCTCAACACAGGCCTAAGAACTATATATGCTCTGATATCACATGAAGGTAAATTAACAAAATTTACACATACAAAACATTCCAGAAACACAGAAAATCAAACATGGTGGAAGAGGAGAATGTGTCTCAAAGATAGTGTGTCTATCTTGGACACTTTGGTTGAGACAATATCTCAACCATACACCAATCTAGGAACCTAGTTAGGTGGAGAGAATCTC
Organism: Pinus albicaulis; assembly: GCA_034641835.2. Taxonomy (NCBI): domain Eukaryota; kingdom Viridiplantae; phylum Streptophyta; class Pinopsida; order Pinales; family Pinaceae; genus Pinus; species Pinus albicaulis. The sequence continues at coordinate 611,956,328 of CM076580.1, forward strand.
TAGGGCCTAAATTGACTCCTAATTGATAGGAACAAACTCAATCTAGAAAATTTGGCATAAAATCCTAATTTTCAATATTTAATTAATTCAAATAAATTTTGGATTTATATTGTTTATGAGAGTAAGGCTAACAGTTGTGTATATTATTTCTACGAGGTGATGTAACTTGAGCTTTAAGCCATCAATGAAACTCATGAGAGGGGAAGGACAAAAACCATTTCTCCATGAGAAGGTGTGCCTACATAACAAGGTTGGAGTTTGAATTAGGATGACCAATGTTCCTCGTATAAATCCAAGCGTTGCAATTGGCAAATTTGAATTCATTTAGATCATAATTGCTTTGCCAAAAGGAATTTAGCTCTCTCTACTACCATCGTTCATTGAGTTGATATGTCCTAAAAATGGCCTTGTTTCACGCTAGTTAAACCTTCTAGCATATGAATTTAGGAATAACTTGTCAAATCCTTTTGAAAGGAGATTTACCCAAAAATGTTCCTTTATATATTTTATACCCTTATTGAAAGTGATGGTGAATTGTAATAGGCATCTATAGACAAGAAAACAAGCTTTGGAAGACATAGCCCTAGACTTGTTGAGTATACTCCAAAAGGAGGTGGGATGAGCACTCCCTACATAAAGCGCAAATGACATCGAGAGGAGCTGTGAATACCACATTTTACCAAATTATCAACAATAACGAGCTTCTTGTGGGCCAAAATCCAACATAAAATGTTAATTTTATGGAACCCATCTAGATGCCAAACATATTTCCAGGAGCTAGAGATGGGGTGAGACTCTATCAAGAAAATATGGACTTTATACCCTCACTTTACAAATTAATTGGTTAAGCCCCAATAACGTGAGTCCTCATCACTCAAGTGATTAGGCACACAGCGCAAGAGTCAATTGATATCGATTGATTTACTCACTCTTCCAAATCGACTATGGGAGGATAATAACATTACATTTCGAATGGAGAAATAATATAATGATTCCTAGTCATATATTTGATTAGGGTAGAGATAGTGATGGCAAGAGAAGGGGAGTAGGGAAGGATATTTCTCCCACCCAATATTAAGCAAATTTCCAATGAATAACGTTGATGGATATTACATAATAAGATTAGAACAAGGTATGATCTCATTCTCCGAGAAGGGGATAGGACAGAATTGGTAGACATTACGAACTTGATCAAATTGAGCCTTAGTCATATGACGGGTGTAAAGGAAAGTATTTCTTCTAGTGGTGGTGATGTTGTAGAAGCTCCCTCAAAATCAAGGCCATATTTTGTTGGTTGGTCCTAATTTTGAATGTGAAGAGGTATTGGTTAATGAAGCTTTGACAATTGCTCCTAAAGGATTCTTGAAATAATCATGAGGATCACAACCTAACTATGGAGTCTCGCCTCGCCTTAACTAATTAGGCCTATCTCATTATGAAACCACATATAAGATAGTTTAAAATTTTGATGCTAGGAAGGTGAAGGAATTATTGTCCAAGTTTATTTCCCAATATCAAATTATAATTTTAATTGATACACAAATCAATGAAGTAATTGGAGTGGCCTAAAAAGTTTTCATTCCATCAAAATTAAGAAAATGCTAATTGTGGTGATTGAGGTTGATATCTCTAACTACTTGTGCTTAAAGCATAATCACCTAGGTGTTAATTTACCTTTTATCAATTGGATTATGAAGATGTTGTAGAAGCTCCCTCTAAATCGAGGTCGTATCTTGTTAGTTGGTCCTGATTTTGAATGTGAATTAGAAGTATCAGTTAATGAAGCTTTGAAAATTACTCCTAAAAAAATTCTTGAAATAATCATGAGGATCACAACCTAACTATGGAGTCTCAGCTTAACTAATTAGGCTTATCTCATTATGAAACCACATACAGGATAATTTAAAATTTTGTTGCTAGGAAGGTGAAGGAATTATTGTCTAAATCTATTTCCCGAGATCAACTTAAACTTTTAATTGAAACACAAATCAATGAAGCAATTGGAGTGGCCTAAAAAGTTTCCATTACATCAAAATTAAGACTAGCATTTGCACCGAGAGGTGAAAAGTAACGCCGGGAGTGGAGAACATGAAAAACAATAATTACCTTTTGCACTCAAGAAGCATACAAAATGGATTCATGAACTCTCTTATCCATTGGATCAAATAAAAAAATCATGGAGCTCCTTGCCAATAATGAGAAAGAAAATAAACTTGGAAAAAAAGAAAAAACTTGAGAAAGAGATGCTCATTTGAGTATAACACTAGGCTCAAAAGCATCTCTTACCAAATTTGTCTACTAGGCTCAGAAGCATCTCTTGCCAAATTTGGCTACTCTATGTGAAATTCCATTGAAATTAAAGTATATTTTTTCATTGTGTAAAGACAATTTATCAAGCAATGGTTAACACCTCTATTTCTCCAGCAAGTTGGTTGTGCTACAGAGAGGGCTTTAGCAGGAGAATGAGGTAGAGTCGCGACTCTCCTGAGTGTTGGATGAATCGTTCGGGTGTGCTAGGCTGCACCTGGGCATAGACAAGAGGGACCCTGAGTTTCGGTTTATTAATTTGTAAACCCTATTTTCGACAACACTCTAGAAGATTTCTGAATATAGACTGAAACCCTAATTAAAGAGCTCAACCAACTGCATCATATGATCCGCTTTTGCAACCTAATAACGTATTTATATCATTGCCCTAAAATTGTTTTGTTCAAGAGTATTTTGGTCATCCATTAGTATAAGAAAGGTCATTCGCTACCATCTTTGGCAAGTTCGCCATCGGCTATTATATTAAAAAGGTTGATCAAGGATCAGTAGAACAATCGAATCTCCCATCCAGTTGGAGCAAGATGATCCATCTAAGCTGCACATCTGCTTATTGAGATAAAAAGTCAACTGTTGGATTTAAACACTATCAGTGTCGGATTCCGATCATGTTTGGAAGTCTTGAAAAAATTTCCTTCTATCAGTCACTGTTATTAGGGAATGCAGGTTGACTCATTACTATTATTAAAAAAAAACCACATGTGTCTTGCCTCTAAGTTTTGGGCAGCTCTTAGCCAAGCAAAAACAATTTTAAAACATACTAGATATACATAATACATCTTATAATATATATATTATTAAATATTCTTTATAAAATGTAAATTAATTAATATTTATAAAAAAATTAATTGATTTAAAGTTTATAAAAAGAATAGACTCCCATTACAAGATAAACAAGGCTTTATATAATATTCAGAGACAATTTTACACCTTTTAAATGATAGTATCTCACAATAAGAGAGAATTTTTTTTATCTCATATTAAATTATTTTAACTTAAATATCTTGGCTTTAAAAAAATTATTTTATTATATATTATCATAGTTTAACTAATCATTTAAAAATAAACTACACTAATCATTATTTCTTATTAGTTAAAATAAAATTTTAAATTCCAATTTCTAAAAAATATCAAAATCTAATATTACACCATTCAAACTCATTATTCTAAATGATATTTTGCCAAATTTTTGACAAATCTCAGCAAAGTTGTAAATAAATAACGCATATTTGTAAATATCCATTTTAATTTTCGACTTAATTCCAAATATTTTAAAAATTATTCACATATTATGTTTTACCCTTCCAAATATTAAGCCTTTTATATTCACCACGGTACCAACAAGGCTCCTTTGAGCTCCAAAAAAAAGAAACGAGGGCGGTCTGGAAAATACGCAATGTTGAAGGGAAATTTTGGTGATCAGATATCCATTCCTGCCTAAAAAATTTGTGCTTTCAACATTACAGAGTTATCATAAATACTTGAATGGGAAATTTGATGTTACATGTTTTCTACTAAACCCACACCGAAGGTTGATGTTTCAACCTTGATTAGGGCTGGCAAATCTGCCTGTTTGTTGAGTTTCGCCAGGATGGTGACACCACAATTGCCTTGTGAACCATCCATGCCACCTGTCATTACATACATGCATTTTGTAATTAATATCTATCTATACAAATTAAAATGAGTAATCTGAGTACCATCATATCACATTAATTGACACAGTAAATTCAGTCAAGATCTCCTTTCGGTTTTACTGAGTCTAGCGCGTGCCTTCCTCCAAGCCTCCTCTTTTTTAACAGCCTTGAGGCAGAAGGGAAACGTTAATACCAGAAAGTGGAACGATTGACCAGATTAGTGGGAAGTAGGTACCAATAGAAGAAAGTTCGGGATCTGTAGAAATTTGGGTCTCTGAATATGACAATTACTGTTGAGAATCCAATAATGGAGAGCGGGGAAGCATTGGAACAGCAGAAATGGCTAATGGAAGACGCTGAAAAGAAGATCACCACTGCTATCTCTCAGGCTGCTGCGATGCTTGACCTTAATGGCCTTCAATTGATTAGTGTGTCGGTTTCGTTACAATTGGCTACGACCCTTGTGAGGTTGGATCTGTCCAATAACAATTTGGAGGTAATTTTTTCAGTTCGATTTCTCTGTGCAGTACTTTTCCGAAGTAAAACAATGAATGATTTTTTGTTTTGATGGTGCCCAATTGATTGTAGTGCTTGCCTGAATGCGTGACTAGCATGGTGAATCTGAAAATTTTGGATGTTGGGTGCAATCACCTCAAATCTCTTCCTGTTTCCATCGGCAGGCTCTTGAACCTTAGATTCTTAAATGTTTCCAGCAACATGCTTGTTGCCTTTCCTCATAGCATACAAAATTGCAGGTAATGTTAATCATTTAATCCGTCAAGGTTTTCCTGTTTCCACCGGTCCAACTATTGTAAGGAGAAGGTGTTGTTCAATTCCATCCCAAATTCAAAAATTCGAGAAATCCATAGTGGGGATCCCGGTTTTGGCAATGAAATTGATGCAAATTCAAGCCAGAAACATCAACAAATCGCTCCCGACAATCGTCAAGAAAGTCAACACCATGCTCTCGAAACGCCAGGCGGAGCTCAGCGATCTCCCGCAGCATCTATGCAATTCGCAGGAGGCCGACATTGCATTCGTGAAGGTGCTGAACTCAATGAAAGAATGCCTCAATAAAATTGTGATTGAGGGGGACTTCAAGCAGTTCCAGGATGACAAGCAGAAGCACTGCACCGGGGAGATGTTTGAGAAGCACTGCGCAACACCCGCTCCATGGTTGGAAAGTTTCTGGCTAAGCTAGCCAACGAAGATGAGCACTGGCGAAGCAGTGGTTGTCCATGGAGCACCAGCGAAGCGTATGACCGTGCATGTGTTAAATTTCTATTCGATTGAAACTGACAAAAATGGAGGTTTTTGATTCGCTAGAAGGACGATAACAACGACATTTTTGATTCGCTAGAAGGACGATAACAACGACTTTTGATTGGCTGGGGTGAGCAATGTTTGCTCACCCCATTCCCGCAAAGATAATGCCTCCGGCGTAAAAATGTTAATTTACATTTTATCAATTGGATTAGAAATTGCATTATTGCATTTAAATTATTGATTAATCAATCAACATTTGATTTCTTGAATCCTAGGTGTGGTTTGAGATAAGGGGCTCTCTATCCCTTATATTATTTATACTTATGGCTAAAAGCAAAAAGGTCAATGACTTTCGAGGGAATTAAGCATAACAATTCACTATATTTAACTCATTTATTACTCACAAGAGACATTCTTATACTTGTGGATGATCAAAAGAGCTAGATTTGTAAACATGAATCAAATAAAAATAATACCTCTCAACTCCACAAACTAATTAAAATTATAAAGATTGAAAATTATTTACATATAAGCTATATTTCTTTTTTTTTGTAACCTTGTAGGACCTTTTCATTCATTTTCAGCAAAATCATGTTACAACCATATTCAAAGAGTTCAGTGACCTCAACATGCCCACTGGGAAACCAAGTCTGTTGGCCAACGAACAACATTATAAGCCATCCAGAAACAATAAGGCTTGAGTCGATCTAACAATGTCTTATAAGACTGAATGTCTTGAAACCATCTACAAGCTAAATAATTGGAACATAATAACCTAACCAACATATATACCATATAAAATTAAACAACATTAAAACCAAAGAGTCAAGCATATTTCTATTCAACATAGGAATCCACTAGGGTTGAATCCTTCGCAGTTGAACTCAATAATTCAAACTAAGGGAGACACAAAATGTGTTTCTCGATGCGGCTAAGACAGACATTCTAGTGCTGAATTTGGAACTAGATAAGTTGAAATTCCTTTTGTATTTCCTAAAAACCAAGATGAGACTTAACAAGCTATATTTTTCATTTAATAATAAAAATAATCAATAATATTTTGCATTTAACAAGATGAGATTTAATAGCTTCTCTCAAAATCAATAATAAAAATTATAATTAGATAGCCCTGAGGGTTAGCTAAATTGGTCAAGTTCTCATCCTTAAAGCACCTTGCTAATGGGAGGTCACAAGGTCAATTCTGTACGACACTCTTGGGGTTAGGCTTTGCTAATGAGCCAGTAAGATATCGCTTCAACATAATCTCAAGTGTATTTTAGTAGGAGCATGTCATTATATTTACTATATGATATCGAATGTAATGATTTTTCTTTGTTTAGATGTTTAAATAATCTTTTAAAAAACGTGTGAAAAAAAATTATGATCGATAAAAAGGAAAATTGTACCTCTAAAAAAACTAATTTGGTTCTAGTCTTCTCATGATTCAAGAAATTCCCTCCCTTGATGTTCTTATAGATTAGGAAGTTTAATGGGCACTAACAAATCTACACAAATGGATCTAGAAGTCATGAAAGCACTTTTTTTACAAACAAATTGAACATTTATCCTATGGATCAAAGTTTTTTTGTTGTGGTTTTTTAGAATATATAGGACAAGAAGACGACCTATGAAACTAGTTCGTGGTTTTGAGATAGTGTTGGTCTCTTCATACAACCCTCAACTCCCACTTTTGATCTAGTAATGGCATCAATCTCCACAACTCCAATTTCAATTAGGCTTCTAAACCTTCCCTTGCAATTCTGAAATTTTAAATCACTTTCCTCCATTGGGAACACACTAGGAAAGTTTTAACATCATTGTCTTCAAACAGATAATAAAAACAAAAAACACAAACACAAAAACAAACAACCAAAATGATCCACAAAAATTTGCACATAATGTGTGTTGGACTCAAGTTGGAAAGAAAGAACAAAAAAATCACCATGAATAATGTGTGTTGGACTCAAGTTGGAAAGAAAGAACAAAAAAATCACCATGAATCAAAATCTAGTACAACTAATTCTAATCTACAAAATAAAAAACAAAACAATATAAATATATAAAAGCTACATTAACTTTAAAGAAAAAATATGTACCAACTGAAATATTTGCAAAGTATATGAGAGAATGTGGAAAACTCATTAATTTTGAAAAACATGAAAAGAATCATTACAGAACTACAAAAGCTCGACCTTACAGCAATAATCTGTACCAACTGGAATATTTGCAAAGAATATGAGACTGTGGAAAACCCATGAATTTTGAACAACAGGAAGAGATCATTACTTCTTAGCATTAGTTGCAGAATTTTCGAGGAATATTTGCAAAGAATATGAGAGACTGGAGAGCCCATTAATTTTGAACACAATAGTTGCAGAAGTTTCGAGGAATATTTGCAAAGAATATGAGACTAGAAAGCTCATTAATTTTGAACGAGGAAGAGAAGCATTACTTAACAATAGTTGCAGAAGTTTCGATCCAAATATAGCAAAGAACAAAATACTTACATCCGTATTCTAGAACCAACTCAGGTACTCGATGGATTTATATTAAAATAGCAAAAACACCCGAGTTTATAACAAAAAGACATTCAAGTGCACTAGCCAGACATAAAGACCAATCAAAATAAGTGACAGCAAAATACCAAAGTTGTAAAACAAAATCCGGATGCTTATAGGGAAATCTTTCACATGAAACTTTTGAGCCAGTAATGAACCCAATAGATGGCTCAAAACACATCACTACTCAAAACATATCACAATGAACTTCGTTTATGTGATGGATAATAGATCCAGAAAGATTCAGAAATATCCTTTTCTTTTCTTTTTTTGGTTCAGAAAGAAAAAACTACTGTTATTATTAGATAAAATGGCAGTTACAAGACCATCATATTGGGGATAGGTCATACACATTTCCGAAAAAAAAACCAGCAGGAAAATCAGGATCCCCTACATTTGACCATATGACATAATATGATAAGATCCAGAAAGATTCAAGTGAACTAGCCAGCAATAAAGACGAATCACGATAAGTGAAGGCAGGTAGGCAGAAAATCAAAATGATGAAACAAGACAAAAATTACCAATAGAGAAATATTTCAATTTCCAGATGACAATTTTGAGCCGGTGAAGAACCCATTAGATGAATAATAGATTCCTTCGATTTCCAAACACATCAGCATTCAAAACATATCAACAGTCAACTTTGTTTATGTGATGAATACTAGATCCAGAAATCAAATGTGAATATTATTCTACTCACACTAAAAATAGATTAAAATAAAAGTGAGGGCATAAAACCAAAGTCATGAAACAAAGAATAAATTACCAACTAATTGTCTACAGATAAATCGTTCAAAGGCAAGCCAAAACCTTTTGATTGGATGCTAAACCAGTGGTGAACCCATTAGATGGTTCAAAACACACCAATAATAGATAATAGATCCAGACAATTGTGAAAAGTCAAGCCTCACATATTTTCTACATATACCAGTAATCAGCTTGCCTACATACTTTTGATCCAATATCAGGTAACAAAACTTTTGAACCAATATACACAATCAATTTGATGTGAATGAAAAAAAAGGAACAAAAACAAATGAAAAATGAAAATTATTCTACTCAGAATCTTTGAACTAGCCAATAAGATGGAAAAAAAACAGCCATCTCTAAATCACAGGTGGGTATTCATAACTTACAGACCAACAGAGCAGAATGTTTTAAGCGGTCTAACCAGATGAGCAGCTCTGTCATCAAAGGATCCATAAGACAAATTTGATGGGGATAACAAATTTGAAGACGAAGCTAATGGTGGTGTGGAAACACACCTTTGGTAGACACAACAAACTGTAATTTATAACTTACGCTCTCTCTCCGCGGATGCGGCGAGCAAGCTGAATATCTTTGGGCATAATGGTGACCCTCTTGGCATGTATGGCACACAGGTTGGTGTCCTCGAACAGACCCACCAGGTACGCCTCAGCAGCCTCCTGCAACGCCGCCACAGCGGAAGACTGGAACCTCAGATCAGTCTTGAAGTCCTGGGCAATCTCTCGTACCAATCGCTGGAAGGGGAGCTTCCTTATGAGCAAATCGGTGCTCTTCTGATACTTTCGGATCTCCCTGAGAGCAACGGTGCCGGGCCTGAACCTATGTGGTTTTTTCACTCCACCAGTTGCCGGTGCAGACTTCCGAGCTGCCTTCGTTGCCAGCTGCTTGCGAGGCGCCTTTCCGCCGGTTGATTTGCGTGCAGTCTGCTTTGTTCGGGCCATTGCTGCTCTGCTATACTCTTCGAATTCTCCTCTGCAAATTCAACTCCGATTGCGATACCGCTGAAATTAACGATGGCCTTGCCCCTTTTATACATGGTCGCCTTGATTTTTCAAATTTGAATTCTTAGCGCCGGCCCATCTGGGCCGTCCGCTCTTGAAACCTAATCGACGGCTCTCATTGGCAATCCACCAATTCTTCACTTCGCACGACGCGGATCGCCGACTATTCCGGAAACATACACGTATACCCTATTTTCACTAGATTTATAAAATAAAACGCACCCAAATGCATATATTTTACATAGTACTTTCTTTGTGTTTTTTCACTGGAGTAAAACTTGATGCTATGAGATTGATTTGTCATTCCATTTATTTGAAAAAAAAATTGGCCTATATCTATATTGGTATATATAATATTGGTTACAAGGTAAGTTTTTTTTATTTAGTTATAATTATGAGTTGGATTTTAGTTATTGCCTCATTGGTATTTGTATATATAATATTGGTTACAAGTAAGTATTTTTATTTAGTTATAATTATGAGTTGGATTTCATTGGTACTTTGCATCTTTCTTTCTGCCTTTGTTTTCTTTCAGTTTAGATAGCCTATTGTACCTGATTTACTACCTTGCTAATATTATGGATTACTTGGGGGTTGATGAGGTGGACTATACATCCAATGTAGCCTTCTACCCAACTTTTGTCACTCAAAACGAAATACACTCGCATCACCTATTATCATGTCTTCCATATCCTTCGTCGGTTGTCAATTCATCCCTATCTTCGATGCTTGACTTGCCTTCGCCTTCTCCTCCCTCCTCTTCCAAGACCTATGATTTCCCCTCCTTTGGTTTGCCACGTGCCTCTTCCTCGGAACCTTGCTATTCTATCAATCTTGCCTCACAAGCGTAATGCAATCCTACAACTTTCCCCTCTTCCTCTATCAACCCAGGTCTCTCCCCGACGCAAAATAGAAAAAGGTTTGCAGGTCAACGAAGAAAATTGTGTATTCAATAAAGACAGGTTTAGGCTAGTTTCATGGTGGGAAAATATCTCTCTCTCCTTGAGGTTTTGGACTACTCCGGAAAAACCTTTAGGGGGTGTTTCAGTGGTAATCCAATTAAGCTCTCTAGATTAGGGTGGTGGCTTTGAGATAATTGGAAGTTCTCCCTTAGTTACCTCCCCACCTATTGATCCAGGAGGATCCAAAAAGGATAAAAATTTCAAGCCCTCAAATCTCAACAAAACTAGCACCAAATCGTAGAGCTTCACAAGAGCTTTCCAACGGCACAAACAACACCTTAAACGGACTTTGTATGACAAAGTTGTGAAAATAAAGTACATGTGGAACCAGGGTGGTGAGTAGGCAAGTGGGACCCACGACAGCTAACATGGCAAGCAAGATCGAGCATAACACCTCCACATGGTATCCAAGTTGGTAGGTGGTATTCAAGTGGCCCAACTCTAGATTGCCACGTGGCAGCACCCGGTTGGTCGGTGTATCGGCACTTGTGTCAAAAATGGTTGAAACGAATGCAAAGTTAGGCCAACAGTCGAACCCATAGGCCACACATACTTCCAAATATATGTAAACAAACAAAACATTCAAAGGTTAAACAAATATGGTGGTAGGGCGCCATATTTGGCAGCTCTACAAACCCACACAACTATATATATATATATATATATATATATATATATATATATATATATATATAATGCCAAAACGGGGAGGCTCACGAGCTTGAACCTGGGACCTCCCCCCAACCGTATAACTTATTTAAAATGTGCCAACCAAACCACCCAAAGGTCGAGGATTGGTAAAGTTCGCCCACACAATAATATTTAAACCTTGACATTGCGAGCTTGAACCTGGGACCTCCCCCCAACCGTATACCTTATTTAAAATGCGCCAACCAAACCACCCAAAGGTCGAGGCTTGGTAAAGTTTGCCCACACAATAATACTTAAACCTTGACATTCGACCAGCAAGGGGGGGACACAAACCAGGGGGAGCACCAAACAAAGGAACTAGCAAGTGGTCGAGGCAGAAGACCCATGTACGAGCAAGGGGGACCCATGCCTAAATCGAATAGATTTTTGGAGGCTCTGGAAGGATTCCAAGGAATATTTTGTTTTTGTGGCATGATTTTTGAAACAAAGATTCTGAGAGGGGATCCAAAGGTCAAGGTGACAAAACCATCTGAAGTTTATAGTCCTTTTTCACAATTTTTTGAGACAAGTCCACTAAAGCAGTTAGAATTTGGATCTAAGTAGTAGAATTTTGGGTCATATCCAGAGTTGAGGTGTTGCCATGTATTTTGTCATCATTTTGCTAAGATAATATAAAATGCCTCGCTATTAGAAGCAGGTCCCGAAGACGTGGTCCCATTTCTTGGATGAACTCCATTATCAAATCGTGGTGCAATTTTCCATTTTCATTGCTTCATGCGTGTTGCACTTACGGTTTTTTCATGTTCTCAATGCAATGTATTTTAAAGTCATCGAAGTAAAGATGCCATATATGTTGGTATCAAAGCATTCGAGATCAATTTTGGTATCAAAGTAGTCTTATTTAACATGAATTGTGAGCGTGGATGATTACCAGGAACAAGCTCAAAGAGGTTGAGGTAAAACTTAATACTTTCAACCCCGAGATTGGACATGCACCTCGAAGAAATAAAATGGAGACTGACAATGTTCACATAGAGAATGATAAGGCTCTCCAAAAAGCTTTCTACCATATATTAAATATGGGGGACCAATTGTTTGCATATTATCAAAAGAGAGTGGCAAAGAAGGAAAAGAAGAAAGCCAAAGCAGAGGATAATGCTTTAGTGAACCGAGGATTTGGAGGAGACCCTCTTGAGCCCCCATCACCATCTTCAAGTTCAAGTTCTTCTTCTTCTTCCTCCTCTCATTCTCATCATTCAAATGGTCATCTTAAAAATGTTTCTAAAAATCCATTGTTAAAATTATATGTAAAATTTGACTTGCTCATGTTTAATGGAGAATTTAATATAGATATGTTAAATAATTGGATTAGGTAGATCGAAGTTCATTTTCATGTGCAACAAATCGAAGTGGATGAAGCAAAGATCCAGTTAGCATCTCTTCGGTTGGGAGGTACGACTCTTGTATGGTGGGAGAGAAAACTTCGGAAAGGTAGCAAGCATACTGGTAAACTCCTTTCATCATTGTCTGAATTTACATTTGCATAAAGAGAGAAATTTTACCCATTGTATTTCCCACGAGGCGCAAAATAGACGGTGATGGGGTGTATTGTTAAGTCACTTTGTGATGTGAAGGACATTAGTTTGAAGCTCCGTGGGAAAAAAATCAGGCCATGTTAAGGGTTGGTGAGGCCCAGATCGGGTGTGATCCCCAAGTTATTTTGACAACTTAGATGCCCTTGGGTTGCGGTTTCTCAAGCCAAAGGTCAAGCCTGCAGTAATCTTTGGAGAACTCATACAACCTGAAAAACAAACAAAAATTACCCATTGGGTTACAAGAAAAAAGCCATGACGGCGTCAGAATGTTCAAAGTTTCACAAAAGAGCTTAGGAAATAGGTAGTGACATTTAATATTCCTTTAGACTCACTAGAAACTTTGATGAAATATATTTGTACTTTACACATTTATCTTTGTCAGTCATTGTTATTGTTTGATCCCATTAATCTAGATGACGAATGTGTTAAAGCAATTCATCTTGAAAACACGAGAAAGCATGGACAAGAATATCACCCAAATAAGCCTCCATCCAAATTCCAAAACAACTAGTTCAAAGGAAAAAGGAAAGGGAAAGAAGTCAACGACAACAATGAAAGAGGAAGGAAAGCCCTATTTAACTCATTACAAGAAAGATGGGCGTGATGAGGAGCATTGTTGGAAACTAAATCCTGAATTAAGGCCTAAGAAGTATGGTGGAAAAGGGAAGCAAAAGGTTGTTGCTACAACGCAACAAGGCCTACTAGGTTCTAGTTCAGGTGATAAGATGAACATCACAACTATTGGGGTACAAGGTAAAAATTCCTTTCATGCTAGTTCAAGTTCTAAAAATAAATCTCATGATGATGAAAGAAGAAGAAGTGAATTATTTCATATAAGAGTTGTATCTAAGCACTCAAAAATATATACTCTATTTGATTCAGATTCTCAAGTTAATTTGATATCATAAACAGTTGTTAAGAAGTTGGGATTGGAAACAAGCCCTCATCCAAAACTCTACCCTCGTGGTTGGGTATGTGACAATGCAAAACTAAATGTCACCAAACAATGTAGAGTCTTTGATATTGCTTCAAAGTTGATAGATGAGGTTGATTTGGATATTGTCCCACTTGAAATTTGTGGCATAGTTTTGGGAAGCCCATACTTAGATGACAAAAAGGAAATATTCTTCGGGAATGGGAATAAGTACCATCTCACAAAAAATGGGGTGGAATATATTGTTAGATCCCATTGTATGAAGGTTGATTCAACTCTTGTCAATGCAATAAAAATGAAGAGACTCATCAGCTTTGGCAAGAGATATATGCTCTCGGTTGTGAGAGAAAAATAGTTTGACACATGTGATGCTTCCCAAGGGTATGGTCCTTCTCGCATGAGAGAAATGTTTGATATTGTCTCTAACTATAATGAGCCTTTCCAAGAACCAAGTGGACTGCCTCCCAAGAGGGAAACTCAGCATGACATCCATATTCAACAAGATACCCTTCTTCCAAAATGTGTGGACATGTGCAGTTTGAAGCAATCCTTTCAGTGGGGATTAGGAAAGCAATAGAAAGCTTTCAACACCTTGAAAAAGAAGATCAACGTAGTGTCGATATTAGCATTTCCAGGACTTTAGCATACATTTGAGATCGATACCTATGGGCGTAGTATTGATGCAAAATTATATGCTTGTTTGTTACCACTTTTAAACGTTTTCTCAAGTTGTTGTTAATTATCCCATGTATGACCCACTTGAAATTTATGGCATAGTTTTGGGAAGCCCATACTAAAAAAACAAAAACAAAAAAACAAAAAAACAAAAACCAAAAAAAAAACCAAAAAACAAAAACCAAAAAAAAAAACAAAAACAAAAAACAAAAAATTAGTTTTCAGAAGCCCATACTTAAAAAAACAAACAAACAAAAACAAAAACAAAAAACAAAATAAAACAAAACAAAAACAAAACAAAAAAACTTCTTCAGGCATGGGAACAAGTACCACCTCACAAAAAATGGGCTGGAATATATTGTCAGAGCTCATTGTATGAAGGTTGATTCAACTCTTGTTAGTGCATGACAAATGAAGAGACTCATCAACTTTAGCAAGAGATATATGCTCTCGGTTGTGAGGGAAAAATATGTTGACACATATGATGCTTTCCAAGGGTATGATCCTTCTCACATGAAAGAAATGTTTGATATTGTTTCTAACTATAATGAGCCTTTATAGAAACCAAGTGGACTACCTCCCAAGAGGAAAACTCAACATGAGATCCATCTTCAACAAGATTCTCTTCTTCCAAAATTTGTGGACATGTACAATGTGAAGCAAGCCTTTTAGTGGGGAGGAAAGAAATAGAAACCTTTCAACACCTTGAAAGAGAAGATCAATATAGCATCGATATTAGCCTTGCCAGGACTATAGCATCCATTTGAGATCAAGACCTATGCCATTGAATATTCCATGGATGCAGTATTGGTGCACCATTATAAGCTTGTTTGTTACCACTTTGAAACCTTTTCTCAAGTTGTTAATTATCCCACGTATGACCCACTTGAAATTTGTGGCATAGTTTTGGGAAGCCCATACTTATATGACAAAAAGGCAATCTTCTTCAGGCATGATAACAAGTACCACCTCACAAAAAATGGGGTGGAATATATTGTCAGAGCTCATTGTATGAAGATTCATTCAACTCTTGTTAGTGCAGGACAAATAAAGAGACTCGTCATTGTTAGCAAGAGATATATGCTCTCGGTTGTGAGAGAAAAATATGTTGACACATATGATGCTTTCCAAGGGTATGATCATTCTCACATTAAATAAATGATTGATATTGTTTCTAAATATAATGAACCTTTCCAGGAACCAAGTGGACTGACTCCAAAGAGAGGAACTCAACATGAGATCCATCTTCAACAAGATGCCCTTCTTCCAAAAATTTTGGACATGTACAATGTGAAGCAATCCTTTCAGTAGGGAGGAAAGCAATAGAAAGTTTTCAACACCTTGAAAGTGAATATCAACATAGCATAGATATTAGCCTTGCCAAGACTTTAGCATCCATTTGAGATCAAGACCTATACAGTGAATACGCCATGGGTGCAGCATTGATGCACCATTATAAGCTTGTTTGTTACCATTTTGAAACTTTTTATCAAATTGTTAATTATCCCACTTATGATAAATATTGTATGCCTTGGTTCAAAGTGTCAAGGAATTGAAGCACTACTTGATAAGTAAGGAGACTATCATACATATAGATCATTAGCCCTTACAACACCTCCAATCATAGACCAAGTTGAAGCAAGCTCGCCATTTCATATGGATGGGTTTTCTTCACAAATTCCATTTGGTAATTGAGTATAAGAAGGATACAAGTAACAAAGTGGAAGATATGATTTTTAGGCCTCATGTTGTTGTGTCTATTGTTTCGAATAATGTTTCTTTATCTCACAATAGCTATGTTGAACAATATGTTATTGATGAGGATTTTAAAGATGTTTATGAGAGGCTATGTCATGGTGCACAATTGGAGACCTATTATTTGTAGGGCAAGTTACTCTACCATATTGGCAAGTTAAGTATTCCTACAAGTGAAAGAGTTAGTGTATTTTGAGAAGCTCATGCTTCTCTTGTGTATGGGCATTTTGGGGTAGAAAAAACCATGAATCATCTATAAAGGTCTTTTTATTGGCCTCAGACGAAAGAAATTGTAACCAAATATGTAAAGGGGTGTGTGAAGTGCTCCACTTGTAGGCCCACTAATAGAAAAGTAGGGTTGTACACTCCACTCCTTGTTTCGTCTCATCCTTGGGAGAGTATCTACATGGAGTTTGTAGGGGAGTTACCTGTGTAAAAAAGGCCATGTTAAGGGTTAGTGTGGTCCAGGCTAAGTGTGATCCCCGAGTGATTTTAAAGGTTTATATTTCCTTGGGTTGTGGTTTCTCAAGCCAAAGGTCAAGCCTGTAATATTTGGCAAACTCAGACAAATTGATAAACTAAAAAAAATACCCATTTGGTTACAAGAAAAAAGCCATGATGGCGTCAGAATGTTCAAAGTTTCACAAAACAGTTTAGGAACACAGGCATTAACATTGAGTATTCCTTTAGACTCACCAGAAACTTTGATGAAATATATTGGCACTTTACACAATTATCTTCTCCAGTCATTATTATTGTTGGATCCCACTAATATAGATGAAGCATGTGTGAAAGCAATTCATCTTGAAATTAAGGGAAATCATGGACAAGTGTAGGTTTTAACCCTGTATAGAAATTATCTGCAAACAAATCTTAAAAACATAAAATAAACAGTAGCGAGAGCATAAAACATAAAACAGATAAACACAGAGATATTCCCCTGGATCCCAAATCGGGACGACCAGCTTGATTTTTCATTATATTCCTTTTAGTGTTACAACACATATATATATACATGCCGAAGCATACATAAACCCCAATCCATTAACCCTGGATTAGAACATAACCGTAGTTCCCTTGACTAGATCTACAAAATACCAGGGGTTGAAAACCATCGTACCCCAAAACCATGTGCAAACCCATGCACAAAACCATGGGCGGATCTGCCCACCGAAAAATAAGGACCAAAAAAAATTTATGGGGCGCTGCCCCAGACCCCAACAAGGGGGGCTACAGCCCCCTTGTGACCCCCCCGCACGTGATTAGTCGTGGAAAGAATATAACACATACCCAACATTCTCCCACTTGTTGTTTTATTTCTGCAGGGGGCCACATGAGAGATTATTCATTAGCCCAATTCTACAACACCCATTGTTTCTCTACACTAGGAGAACTTCTAAGTGCTTGCAGACTTCGTCAATGCATCTACAACATTCTTCAAAGTGTCCACCTTTACCAGCAACACCCTTTTACCCTCAACCATATCTCTCACAAAGTGATATTGAACATCAATGTGCTTTGTCTTTGAATGATAAGTAGGGTTCTTAGCCAAGAAAATTGCACTTTGGCTATCACAATCTATCCTTATAGCTTGTTGCACCAACCCCATACTTGAACACAATCTCTGCAACCAAAATGATTTCTTGCTTGCATGAGTGGCTGCTGTGTTTTCAGCTTCTGTAGTTGAAAGAGCCACTATAGACTGTATTTTACTCATCCAACTGACTGCACCTCCAAATAGGCTAAACACATACCCACTTGTAGATCTTCTTTGGTCCAAATCTCCAGCCCAGTCTGCATCAACAAAACCACGAATGTCCAACACTCTTTCCAATCCTAGTCTTCCCTGGTAGCACAAGCCATAATCACTAGTGCCATGTAAATATCTGAAAACCCACTTCAGTGTTGTCCAATGCTCCTTCCCTGGGTTTGACATAAACCTACTCAATACTGCCACTGCATGTGCAATGTCTGGTCTAGTACAGACCATTGCATACGTCAGGCTACCCACTGCACTTGCATATGGAACACGGGACATATCCTCCTCTTCTTATTGTGCCTTGGGACACTGTTCAGTAGACAACTTTATACCTACAGGAATTGGAACATTCACCGGTTTACTGTCCTACATATTGAACCTCTGCAATATAGTCTTGACATACTTCCTCTAGTTTAACCAGAGCTTCCTCTTTGCCCGATCTCTCTTAATTTCCATGCCCAAAATATAGTTTGCAGCACCAAGATCCTTCACGTCGAATTTGGAGAACAGTTGGGTCTTCAAATCTTGGATAATTTCTTTGTCATTTCCAATCAACAACATATCATCCACATACAAGACCAAATAAATAACATGATCCCCAATTAATTTAAAATAAACACAGTGATCCTCCTTGCTTCTGGTGAAGCCAAGTCCCCGTATGTAGGTATCAAATTTATAATACCACATCCTTGGTGATTGTTTTAACCCATACAGAGACTTCTTTAACCTACATACTAGTTCTTTCTTCCCCTTCACTATAAAGCCTTCTGGTTGTTTCATGTAGATCTCCTCTTCCAGATCCCCGTGAAGAAATGATGTCTTCACATCCGTATGTTCTAACTCAAAATCAAATGCAGCAGCAACAGATAAAAGTAATCTAATAGAAGTAACTTTGGAAAAAGGAGAAAAAATATCACCAAAATCAATTCCCGGCACCTGGGAATAACCTTTTGCTACCAACCGAGCTTTGTATTTCTCCACCTTGCCTTCTACATTCATCTTCTTCTTAAACACCCATTTGCTCCCAATGGGCTTTCTTCCAGCTGGAAACTCCACCAGATCCCATGCATCGTTTTTGTGCAAGGATGCCATTTCATCAACCATGGCCTCCTTCCAAAGTTTTCCATCCTCTGAATCTACTGCCTCCCTCATAGTCCAGGGATCATCATCAAAGGTAGAAGCAAGAAATTTGAACAGAAGCAATGAAATATACCTTTCTGTTGTCTTTCTGTCTGATTTTCTATACTGAGTTTGTGGCTCTTCATCTTCTGAGTCTTCTTCTGTTGTAGAGTCTGATTCTTCCTCCTTTAGCTCAAACTCTATCTTCTCAGGTTCCTTTGGTAGGAATTCATGTTTAACAACATCTTTCATTTCTCTAAACACCACATCTCGGCTGTACACAACCTTCCTTGTTTCTGGGTTCCAAAGCTTGTAACCCTTTAAACCATCCTTATACCCAATAAAGATATCTTAAATCATCTCATCCATCCAACTCCAAGCATCATCTTCAAGCATGCTTTGTCTTTTCCAATTACATTCGTCTATCTCTTCTTTCCAACTCCATTTGTCAGAGGTCTCAGATGATTTCATTCTTTGAACAGCATATACCACACTTCTGTAGAACTCTTTCAAAAAAAAATCCCCACCATGAGCAAGGCCCCACTTTATCTTCTTGTATGGTTTCCCCTAGAGCCTTACATTCTTTAAATCACAACACTGCCCTAGCAACTAAGGAAAAACTCACCCGATTCCTCGTCTCATATACACAATGTCTACAAAAATCAAATCTAGATGTGAATTAGACATATCTTCTACCATACCATTTCCATGCAAGATTCGAAGATTACCATGCAGTATCCGAAGGCCCTTCTCTCCAATATGTCCAAGCCTTTGATGCCATAGCATGGTCTTTCTCCAGAGACAGCTAGGCTTTCCGCTCCACTTTCAGGAACCAGCGTGAATCAAGTATATGCACACAATAGTGTTGCCCCGAAGTTTTTGTACAGAGTTCCATCCGAACTCCCCGCATCCCGCATTAACACCCACGTCAAACCATCTTGCTGTATCTTCAAACACGTTTTTACACTCGACTATCCATATTGCCATGTAACCTTATTTGGCCAATGTAGGAATATGCAGAACAGCAGGAAGTGTTCTAATCCTTCCACCTTGCAGCTTCAGCTTGACCTTTCCACGCCCGACGATTCTGGCCTTCCTATCATCCCCTAGGAAGACATCACCACCATCATATTTCTCATACTCGCAGAACCACTCCCTATGGGGAGTGAAGTGAAAGGATGCACCTGAGCCAATCAACCATGACTCATGATCTACATGTGTATTTGAAGAAGAAGCCAAATACACATCCCCACCTTCATCCGAGGTGGTTTTTGCCTCTGCAGAAGGAGCATCATCAGATCCCTTTCCTTTCTCAGGAGCTTTATATCTGCAGTCCTTTTTGTAATGCCCTTCCTTTCCGCATTTCCAGCACACCTTTACAAACTTTCTAGGAGATTTGGATCTCCCTCTAGATTTCGATCTCCCACTCGAAACATTATTCTTGCTTCTGTTATGGGACCTTCCTCGTACAGATAAGGCATCTCCATTCTGACCCTCCATATTTCTCCGTCTCATTTCCTCTGACAGCAAGGCTGAGATAATGTCATCAAAATTCAAGGTAGTTGTATTGCTACCTATTGCAATAACCAGACTGTCCCACGAGTCTGGTAGAGAACACAACAAAATGATGCACTTATCTTCATCTGAGATTTTAATATCAACAGATGACAACTAACTTACCACAGTATTGAAAGCATTCAGATGCTCTGTCACCGAGTCTCCATCCTTCATCCTCAGGTTATACAGCTTTTTCCGTAGGAACAATTTATTCACCAGAGACTTATATTGGTACAAAGTCCCAAGTTTGTCCCACAAATTCTTTGCTGTAGCTTCCAATTTATATAACAACTATTTCAAAGGAAAAAGGAAAGGGAAATAAGGCAACGACAACAATGAAAGATGAAGGAAAGCCCTCCTAAACTCATTACAAGAAATATGGGTGTTATGAGGAGAATTGTTGGAAACTACATCCTGAATTAAGGCCTAAAAAGTATGGTGGAAAAGGGAAGTAGAAGGTTGTTGCTACAAAGCAACAAGGCCTACTAAGTTATAGTTCAGGTGATAATATGAAGATCACAACCATTAGGGTACAAGGTAAAAATTCCTTTCATGCTAGTTCAAGTTATTAAAATAAATCTCATGATGATGAAAGAAGAAGAAGTGAATTATTTCATATAAGTGGTGTATCTAAGCACTCAAAAATAAATACTCTATTTGATTCAAATTCTCAAGTTAATTTGATATCAGAAACAATTGTTAAGAAGTTGGGTTTGGAAACAAGCCCTCATCCAAACTCTACCCTCTTAGTTGGGTATGTGACAATGCAAAAATAAATGTCACTAAATTGTGTAGTCTTTGTTATTTATTTAAAGTTGATAGATGAGGTTGATTTGGATATTGTCTCACTTGAAATTTGTGACATAGTTTTAGGAAGCCCAACATTGTATGAAAAGAAGAAAATCTTATTCAGGCATGAGAACGAGTACCATCTCACAAAAAATGGGGTGGAATATATTGTCAGAACTCATTGTATGAAGGTTGATTCAACCCTTGTTAGTGCAGGGAAAATGAAGAGACTTGTTATCTTTAGCAAGAGATATATGCTCTCGGTTGTGAGAGAAAAAGATGTTGACACATATGATGCTTTCCAAGGGTATGATCCTTCTCGCATGAAATAGATGTTTGATATTATTTATAACTATAATGAGCATTTCCAGGAACCAAGTGGACTGCCTCCCAAGAAGGAAACTTAGCATGACATCCATATTCAACAAGATGCCCTTCTTCCAAAATTTGTGGACATGTACAGTGTGAAGCAATCCTTTCAGTGGGGATCAGGAAAGCAATAGAAAGATTTCAACACCTTGAAAGAGAAGATCAACATAACTTTGATATTAGCCTTGCCAGGACTTTAGCATACATTTGAGATCGAGACCTATGCCAGTGAATAGGCCATGGGTGCAGTATTGACGCAAAATTATAAGTCTGTTTGTTATCACTTTGAAACTTTTTCTCAAGTTGTTTTTAATTATCCCACATATGACAAAGAGTCGTGTGCCTTAGTTCATAGTGTCAAGAAATTGAAGCACTACATGATAGATAAGGATATTATCATACATACAGATCATTAGCCCTTACAACACCTCGAGTCATAGACCAAGTTGCAACAAGCTCACCATTTCAGATGGATGGGTTTTCTTCAACAGTTCCATTTGGTAATCAAGTATAAGAAGGGTATAAGTAACAAAGTGGAAAATATGCTTTATATGCCTCTTGTTTTTGTGTCTATTGTTTTGAAGAATGCTTCTTTATCACACAATAGATATGTTGAACAATGTGATATTTATGAGGATTTTAAAGATGTCCATGAGAGGCTATTCCATGGTGCACAGGTGGAGACCTATTATTTGCAGGGCAAGTCACTCTACCATCTTGGCAAGGTATGTATTCCTACTAGTGAAAGAGTCCATGTAATTCGAGAAGCTCACACTTCTCTTGTGTATGGGAATTTTGGGGTAGGAAATATTATGGCTCATCTATAGAGGTCTTGTTACTGGCCTCAGATGAAATAAATTGTAACCAAATATGTAAAGGTGTGTTTGATGTGCTCCACTTGTAGGCCCGCTAACATAAAATTAGAGTTGTACACTCCACTCCTTGCTCCCTCTCGTCCTTGGGAGAGTATCTACTGAATTTTGTAGGGAGGTTACCTATGTGTAGAAATTTATTAATACTGATAGTATTATCGGATTCTCCTAATCTAACAAATTAATCTTATGTTAAATATAGAATCCTTCCACTTAATCCTTTGCGGAAATTAAATTTCCAATTGCAAAACACATGAAGAAAATCAATCGCACATAAAAACAGTTGTTTAACGGGAAAGCTTAAAGATAAAAACCCCAACTATCACATATTATGTGTATCAATGAAATCATGTAACAATCTCATACAAAGCTTATTACATCAAGCTCTCAGTACAATCAACAATCATTACGCATTGTCATGCAGAAATTTTCATATCTATGCACCAATTTCTTGCCTCCTGACAGCCTGCCTCCACTGCGTAATCCCTGCTAAAGAAGACCCCTGAATGAATTCGAATTGGCCTTGCCTTTACTACGCAATCCTAATCGACATCTCCAATGTGTTTCAGATCCATTGAATGCATCACTATAGTCACAACAGATAATCCATCTCACCCTTTCACCTATCTCTCCACTGGGTCTCCATTGGAACTGACATGCAAGTAGTTAACTGTTGTATTTGTTCAGTTGCAAGTGAGTTATTAGTTGTGAATTAATTAACTAATTAATTCACTAAACTCTCACTAGTGTATCTTTCAATTAGATTAGGTACAACTAGCTCAACTGAGTTTAACTCACTTAACTGATTTAAACTAAATAACAACTCCCATAACTACTCTTCCAACTCTGTCACAACTTTTCCACTTTAGTTCTAACTGAGTCCTCCATGCATGAGTCACCAACCGCCCTAGGAATTGCGTAATTCCTTCAGCCCACTGATTTTCCAAATCTGTTCACTGAAATAAAGAGCTCCAAGAGAATAAGATGATATTTTTTGTAAGATTATTATTAAGGGCTAATAATAATCTACATGCATCTATTTTTAGATTGATGATCTATAAATAGACTTCGCCCAATATTCTAAAAATATAAGTTCATCTATTTTTCACATTTGACCAACCATCTACAAATAGCATCCTACAACTTATAGAATATGCTCACCATGTCTAAAAATAGACATACACCTAAAAATAGCCTGCGGGCCCCACTTAATGAAGGTTCTTAATTTTCACTAAGCTCATCGTCTTGTTGAATCTCAACCCTCCCTCTCAACAAGATAGGGATTATCCTTCACCCTGATCTTGCCTCTATGGTATTCAAATTTTCTCCTACTGAGCACCTTCGTCAGAATATTTGTGTCATGATCTTCCATAGGAATGTACTGAAGCAGCATGATCTTCCACTGCACATAATCTCTGATATGATGATACCATATATCAATATTTTTAGATCTATCATGAAGCACAGGATTAATCGAGAGTTTAATGCAACTCTGATTATCACAATGTATCACTGTAGGACCTAAATGAGAACCGAACAAACCGACCAGGATCTTCCTAATCTAGATAGCCTCACATGCAGCTTGACTTGTTGCCATGTATTCTGCTTCCACTAAACTGAGTGCCACGGATCTTTGTTTCCTATTGTACCAAGAAACTAGTGTAGATCTGATACTAAAAACCCCTCCCGATGTGCTCTTTCTGTCTGTTGGGTTGCCTGCCCAATCTGCATCCGTGAAGCTTTGCAACTTCACCTCATCCGTCTGTCTGTACCATAAGCCATACTCAGATGTGCCCTTGATATACCTCAAGACATGCTTGCCTGCCTTCCAAAAGAGTTTGGTAGGCTTAACCATCACTTGACTAAGATGGTTCACCACATAGCATATGTATGGTCTTGTATTAACTAATTACATGAGCGAACCCACCAACTATCGATAAACAGTGGCATCCACTACCTCTGCCAATGTAGCATCCTCTTTCCTCCAATTTCCTGGAAGAGGAGTATCCATGGGCTTGCATTCCTCCACATGAAACTTACCAAGTATCTCCTGAGCATACTTGCCTTTAGACACAAACATTTCACCTTTTCACTGCCATATTCCCAATCCAAGGAAATAATGAAGGAGGCCCAAATCCTTCATCTCAATCTCCTTTGCAAGGTCTGCCTTGCATGAGTGTATCAACTGCTTATCACCCGTTAGTATTAAATCATCAACATAAAGAACAATTATTAAAAGCTTACCCTCCACCACAATTTGGTACGGGTTTGCATCCGCCTCACTCTTGGTGAAGCCAAGTCCAGTGAAATAACTATCGATCCATGTGTACCAAGCACGTGGTGCTTGCTTCATCCCATACAACGCTCTTTTGAGTCTCCACACATGCAATTCACTGCTGAAGAACTCAAATCCTTCAGGCTGCTCAATGTACACCTCTTCCTCAATGATCCCATTAAGGAACGCAGTCTTCACATCCATCTGATGAATGTGCCAACCCATCTACGCTGAGAGAGCAAGGATGGTCCTTATGGAAGAATATCGTGCGACAGGTGCAAAGGTTTCTTCATAATTAATCCCCTTGATCTGTGAGAAGCCCTGAGCAACAAATCTTGCCTTATAATTATCAACACTCCCATCAGCAACTTTCTTTACCTTGTAGATCCATCTTGAACCTACCACTGATTTACCCACCGGCCTTGGAACAATCTCCCAAGCATTGTTTCTGATAATGGAGTCATAATCCTCCACCATGGCATCTACCCATGTGGGCTCCTGTGTTGCTTCTTCAAAATAAGATGGCTCTGTCATGATACACTTGCTCATAAGAGCCATGTATCCAGTAAATTTGTCAGGTGACTATCTCAGTCTGCACTGTGATGTAGGGACTCCTATATTTTGTGCTGCATCAAGCTTTAGTCTCTCAGCTTATGTGGTACGCTTTCTGCCTGTTCTGATGTTTGGTTCAGCATGAGTGGACTCCTCCACTCCATGAATCTCCTCATGTGGCTAATCCACATCTATAGGCTCATCTTTGGGAACAAGAAATTCCTCCTCCGCATGCAAGTGTAGCTCCCTCTCAAGCAACAACTTCATGGCCTTCACCTCATTGAATTATATCCCGTCGCACCATAGTCATTCGACTGTTTGGAAAATACACATGATAATTATGGGGTGTTTCTGTGTACCCCACAAATATCCAAAATTTTGCAGTAAGCTCCAACTTCTTCCTGGTGTCCTTTGTCACATGAATGTAAATAGATGAGCTAAAAATCTTCAAATGAGAAATAGCAGGCTTCTTACCAGTAAAATCTTCTTCAGGTGTACTCATGCCAAGTACTCTATGAGGACAACGATTTTCACATAAACCGCAGTATTGCATGCTTCCGCCCACAAGTGCATCGGTAGGCCCTGGTCATGCAGCATAGCTTGTGCAAAACCCACGATGATTATGTTCTTCCTCTCCGCGACCCCATTTTGCTGTGGGTTATGAGGCGCTATGAGTTCTATTCTAATTCCTTCTTTGCTACAGAAGTCTTTGAATTCATTCGAGATATATTCACCACCATTATCGCTCCACAGAGCCTTCACTTGCTTCCCCGACTCCTTCTCCACCAATGCTTTAAACTCACATAACTTTGAGAATGTTTCACTCTTCTTCTGCATAAAGAATATCCAACATCTACAAGAATAGTCATCAACAAAAATAACATAATACATGTGTTTTGTTGTTGAAGCAACCGAGAAAGGTCCACACACGTCTATGTGAATTCTCTCCAGGATCACCGAAGCACGGTTCTCCTTCTCATGAAAGGTGGCATTCACAAACTTACCCATAGTACATCCCTTGCACTAATCTGACTGTGCAAAAGTACCCTTGGGAAGTCCAATAGAAATCTGCTGCAAAATCTTCAAGGCACCATGGTGAAGATGGCCCAATCTCCTGTGCCATAATTTGCCCTCATCCTGACTCACCACTTCTTCTACTTTTCCCATCATTGCAGCGCAACCATCTACCTCCAGCTTGTAGATATTCTTAACTCGAATCCCTATCCTCTTGGTTTGACCTGTTGTTTTATGTCGTAGAAATATTTTCCCTCGCTGAAAGCAACGTCATAACCCTTGTCCTCCAACATAGCGAACGAGACCAAGTTCTTCTTCAGACCTGGAACATGCATAACATCTTTCAACATAAATGGTTTACCTAACTCCCAAGGTCACACTCAAAGGTAATGGTTCCAATGTCGGTCGCACTGTATCTACCATCGTCGCCCATCTCTATATGCATCTGTTGATCCTTCTCCTCCAAGTCACTAAACAACTCCTTGTCTTCCATCATATTGAAGGAAGCACCACTTTCAAGATACCACACCGATCCCATTGCGCTTGAAACCAAGCATGCGATCAAAGAGAAATCAAGTTCAAATTGCGAGGCTAAGGCCTCTCTAGGTGCAGCTCCAACAACCTTATTGTTCTTCTTTTTTCTATGGGCAGTTAGTGGCGAGATGCCCATGTTCGTGATAGTGAAAACACTTCACCTTGGAAAAATCTAACTTATTGCATTTAGCCTCGGATTTTGGATGGAATTTATTCCCCTTCCCTTTCCTTGCTTTGGCAGCCAAAGTGAAATTATCTTCATCATCATTCTTCGATGAAGAGCGATCCCTGGTATTCCGCCTTATCTCTTCCTGCACAAGATTCGACCAAAGTCGCTCCCAATCAAGTAGTTTCTCCCATCCATTGATAGAGTCTTCGTAGCTATGCCAACTCTTCGGAAGCCCAAGGAGAGCCAAGCTCACCAAGTCATCATCTGCAACTATGATTCCCACACTCCCCAGCTCATCCTTACATTGGACAAACTTCGTGAGATATTTTGGAATACTGTCGCCGTTCTCCATTTTGATTTTTCCGAGCTTATCTTTCAGCGCCAACTTCCTATGGTCGCTGCTGCTTTGGAAAAGATATTTCAAAGCCTTCCACATTGAAAATGGAGTAGCCTTCCCGTGAAGGCTTGACACAATATTGTCTTTCACACCTTCCAACAGAATTCTTCTTGTCTTCGCTACCTTCTTTTTCCATGTGTCAAGTAATGCAGCATCACTAGAAGTAGGATTAGGAACATCGCTATCGATGAACTCCTTCAGTCCATTATCTTCAAGCACCGCCTCCATCCTATCCTTCCAGGCTATGAAGTTCAAGCTACCCTCAAGGGCATACTCCAACCGCAACCCATTGAAAGACATTTCAATGAATACTCAACTGTCGCACCAAGAAATTTTTGCAGCAAATTCGAATTGTCCACCAACACAAAACTCAACACTCCTTCACTATTGCAATCTCCAGTGATTAAAACTGCTCTGATACCATGTAGAAATTTATTAATACTGATAGTATTACCAGATTCTCCTGATTTAACAAATTAATCTTATGTTAAATACCAAATCCTTCCACTTAATTCTTTGCGGAAATTAAATCGCCAATTGCAAAACACGTGAAGAAAATCAATTGCACATAAACACAGTTGTTTAACAGGAAAGCTTAAAGCTAAAAACCCCAACTATCATATATTATGTATATCAATGGAATCATGTAATAATCTCATACAAATATTAATACATCAAGCTATCAGTATAATCAACAATCATTACACACTGTCATGCATAAATTTGCATATCTATGCACCAATTTCTTGCCTCCTGATAGCCTACCTCCACTGCGCAATCCCTGCTGAAGAAGACCCCTGAATGGATTCGAATTGGCCTTGCCTTGACTGCGCAATCCTCATTGGAATCTCCAATGTGTGTCAAATGCATTGAATGCATCACTATAGTCACAATAGATAGTTCATCTCACCCTTTCACCTATCTCTCCACTGGGTCTCCACTGGAATTGACATGCAAGTAGTTAACTACTGTATTTTTTCAGTTGCAAGCGAGTTATTAGTTGTGAATTAATTATCCAATTAATTCACTAAACTCTTACTAGTGTATCTTTCAGTTAGACTAGATATAACTAGCTCAACTGAGTTTAACTCACTTAACTGATTTAAACTAAATAACAACTCTCATAACTACTCTTCCAACTCCGTCACAACTTTGCCACTTCAGTTTTAAATGATTCCTCCATGCATGAGTCACCAGCCACTCTAGGAATTGCGTAATTCCTTCAGCCCATTGATTTGCCAAATCTATTCACTGAAATAAAGTGCTCCAAGAGAATAAGTTGATATTTATTGCCGGATTATTATTAAGGGATAATAATAATCGACATGCATCTATTTTTAGATTGATGATCTATAAATAGACTTCGCCCAATATTCTAAAAACAGAATTTCACCTATTTTTCACATTTTACCAACCATCTACAAATAGAATACTGCAACTTATAAAATACGCTCACCATGTCTAAAAATAGACATACACCTAAAAATAGCCTGCAAGCCCCACTTAGTGAAGGTGCTTACTTTTCACTAAGCTCATCATCTTGTTGAGTCTCAATACTATGTCAAAAAGGCCATGTTAAGGGTTGGTGTGGCCCAGGTCAGGTGTGATCCCCGAGTGATTTTTACGGCTTATATGCCCTTGGGTCGCGGTTTCTCAAGTCAAAGATCAAGCCTGTAGTAATATTTGGAGAATTCAAAAAAGTTCACAAATAAACATAGATTACCCATTGGGTTACAGGGAAAACATCATGATAGCATAATAATGTTCAAAGTTTCATAAAAGAGTTTAGGAAACAAGCACTAGCATTGAATATTCCTTTAGACTCGCCAAAAACTTTTATGAAATACATTGGCACTTTACACAGTTATCTACCTTAGTCATTGTTATTGTTTGATCCCACTAATCTAGATGAATCCTGTGTGAAAGAAATTCATCTTGAAAACATGGAAAAGAATGGACAAGAAGATCACCCAAAGAAGCCTTCATCCGAGTTCCAAAACAACTAGTTCAAAGGAAAAAAAAAAAGGAAATAAGGCAATGAAAACAATGAAAGAGGAAGGAATTCCCTCTTGAACTCATTACAGGAAATATGGGCATGACGAGGAGCGTTGTTGGAAACTACATCCTGAATTAAGGCATATAAAGTATGGTGGAAAATGGAAGCAGAAGGTTGTTGCTACAACGTAACAAAGCCTACTAAGTTACAGTTCAGGTGATAAGATGAAGATCAGAACCATTGGGATACAAGGTAAAAATTGCTTTCGTGCTAGTTCAAGTTCTGAAAATAAATATCATGATCATGAAAGAAGAAAAAGTGAATTATTTCATATAATAGTTGTATCTATGTACTCATAAATAAATACTCTATTTGATTCAGATTCTCAAGTTAATTTGATATCAGAAACACTTGTTAAGAAGTGGGATTTGGAAACAAGCCCCCATCCAAAACTCTACCCTCTTGGTTGGGTATGTGACAATGCAAAACTAAATGTCACCAAACAGTGTAGAGTCTTTGTTATTGCTTCAAATTTGATAGATGAGGTTTATTTTCATATTGTCCCACTTGAAATTTGTGGCATATTTTTGGGAAGCCTATACTTATATGACAAAAAGGAAATCTTCTTCAGGCATGAGAACAAGTACCATATCACAAAAAATGGGGTGGAATATATCGGCAGAGCTCATTATATGAAGGTTGATTCAACTCTTGTTAGTGCAGGACAAATGAAGAGACTCATCAAATTTAGCAAGAGATTTATGCTCTCGGTTGTGAGAGAAAAATATGTTGACACATATGATGATTTCCAAGGGTATCATCCTTCTCACATAAAAGGAATGTTTGATATTGTTTCTAACTATATTGAGCCTTTACAGGAACCAAGTAGACTACCTCCTAACAGGGAAACTCAACATGAGATATGGTTATATGTGTATCATGTTGCGTTCCTGCATAAATTTGGATCAATGGTATCAGAGCGGTTTGGTCTTTTTCAATCCTTATTTGCATGTCCCCAACGAGGTCGGGGTATAATGAGTTAGGGCTCGTTCTGGTTGAACCTTTGCAAGGTTAGCCTCGCAAACCCTGACGGTCGCCCATGGGGGACGAAAAAGAAAGACGAGGGAGCAATATATCCTATCAAAATATTGCTCGAGGAGGCACAAAAAAAAAGGAACGCAATGAAGGATAAATTTTCCCAGATCCTTCAATGACTGCCCACCGACGGCACGTCTGCATCCAAAAGCCACTCTAGAGGTGCAACTCCTTTTAAGGTACAAGTAAAATTTGACATTCCCATATTTGAGGGCCAAATAGATGCAGACGTCGTAGATATATGGCTGAATCTATTAGAAGGATATTTCTCGGTTAATGAATTTTCCAACTGGGAGAAGATTATTTTTGCACTCCTCAAGGTCGCCCGCCATATTAAGGACTGATGGGAAACCTACTATGAGAAAAAGGATGAGGGGGAACCCTCTTTTTTCTTGGTCATACCCACTTGTAATTCTTTCTGAGATGCCATCAAGGAACAATATTATCCCATGGGGAGCTATGAGGACAAGTACATACAATAGACTATGTTGTGGTAGCAAAGGGATGAAGATGTGCACGAGCTGACGAATTTGTTCCATACCCTGTGCACAAATTTGGGTATCAAATATTCAAAGAAAATTTTGGTGCTGAAGTACCACAGTTTTCTACACATATATATTTAGGAGGAAATGCAGTTCCTTGACATCTCCTCACTTGGTACGACATACCGGTATGCTACCAAGATTGAGCAGAAATTCAAACAAAAGAAGCAAGACTTTGGAACTGCAGATCAAAAGCAAAGGAAAGGTGCCCCCAAACCACAAAACAAAGGACAAAGCCAAGACATGGTGGCCCAAGACAACCTTCCAAAGCCGCAAGAAAATAATAACATTGTGAAGCCGAAGAAGGTCACGGGAAAGTGGTGTGAGTTCCATAAGAGCTCCACTCACAACACAAGTGAGTGTTGGGCCAAGAAGTCAATGGTGACCGAGATGAAGGCTTCTAAATTAGATGCATGCTTCGACTCTTAATCATAACCTGACAAGGGGAATGGAAAAGGGAAACAAATTATCAATGTGGAGCCCAATGCCGTCGTTGCCACCACGAAGATCCAGAAGGAGGAACCGGAAGATATAGAGGACGAGGAGCATCTCTTCCACTCCCAAATGTGGGTAAAGGGTTCCCTTCTATAATTCATTTTTGAAAGTGGGAGCCAAAAGAAGCTCATTTCAGTAGAGGTCGTGAAACGGTTGGGATTTCCGACCATAGCACACCCACATCCGTACACCATCGGATGGATTCACTAAGGAAAAGATCTTTGCGTCAGCCAACAGTTCCACCTTCCCTACAGTGTCAAGCCTTTCACAAATGAGGTATTAAGTGACATTATTCCTCTTGATGTTTGTGATGTTTTATTAGGTCAACCATACTTGTGGAAGCGACATGTTGTGCATGAGTCCTAACCTCGCGATGTTATTGTTACTTTGGGAAATAAGTTGTACAAGATACCAGAGGTACAATCTCTTGCCGCTATCTCTTTGGTTAATGAAAAATAATGTAGTAAGCTCATTTTCAAAATCGGGAAATTTTGTTTCTTAATGGCCTACACTCAGGGCAAGAAGAATATGATGGCCACGACCTCCACACAGGGATCCTCCGCAAGACAACAACAAATGGACAAGGTCATTGAGGAGTACGAGGAAATCTTCACCTCACCCACAGGGGTTCCTCTGCACTGTCAGGTCAAGCACCCCATCGATCTGACCCCAGGTGCGTTGCTTCCCAATGGACCGATCTATAGGCACTATGTTCTAGAGAACGATGAAATCAAGAGGCAGATACAGGAGCTGTTGCAGAAAGGTCACATCCGGCCGAGTTCATCACCCTGTAGGAGCCCAATCGCGTTGGTGTAGAAGAAGGATGGGACTTGGAGACCATGTATTGACTATTGGGCGCTGAACAATATCACTGCTCGAAATAGGTACCTAATCCCACAGATTGATGACCTTCTGGACCAACTCAAAGGGGAGAAATATTTCAACAAGATTGACTTGAAGTTCGAGTATCACCAAGTACCAACCGAACCCTCTGATGTGTGGAAGAATTCTTTCAAATTCAAGGAGGTCCTTTTCGAATGGTTGGTCATGCCTTTTGGTTGACTAATTCTCCCGCACCTTCATGAGGCTTGTTGTAGCCTAATTCGACTCAGCTAAAAGTTAAAAGATGTTCTGAGAAATTCAAGGTTATTGAGGAACAATTGTTAAAATTTCAAGAAGACCTGTAATATTCTCTTACAGGTTGAGTAAGAAACAAATCATGAATTCTAGATTCATAGACGTAATACAGAATGGTGGTGTTAGCCACCAATAAAATTTGTCATATCAAATGGTGGCTAAAACATTTTTGGAGCCTTCAAGCAACAAATTTTATTGCAAAAAAGTGTTATCTCTTGAAGACTCTTGAAGACATCATGCCCTTGTTTCAATCTTCACTACTGTTTCCATTTAGAAATCAGAAATTCTGTTGATTCCATAAGAGAAAATATTGCTGCAAACACCATTTTCCCCTCCTTCCACTTCAAAACTAACCTCCAATTTTACCCCTTTTCATTCCCATGAAATTCCTTTATTTTTCAGTCTTCCCCATTTCCCCTTCATGAAAACCCCTTTACAGAGCTTAAAACTCCTTTTTGGACTCTGCTGAAACCCCCAAATCCATTGAAAACTTGAAAAAATTTCATTAAAAACACCTTTTTTGTATTACAGACTTAAGCCCCCTTGGGCTAAGTCTTAAACCACTTTCCCACATACGCCCTGGTGCTGGAACCAGGCGCTAAGCCTTTTAAGCGCTTATCGCATTGCAAAATCTAAGCGCACAAGTCTGTTTTGCCATGATGAAAGTTCCGATGCGATTAGCCCATTGTTTTATATCTTACAATCATATTATTATCCCATATAGCCCCTGTGCCCGCAATCGGGAGCTATAACATTACAAATTTTCATCTCTGATTAATTTTTTCCTTTGTTAAGTCGTAAACCCACTTTTTCCGAAGTTTTGGTTTAAACGCTCCCATACAATGATTTTTAATGAAAAATGGGTAGATTGAAAGACCCGCATCAAAAGTTCTGATGCGATTGAGTCCCTTTGTTAAAAAACCCCGGCCTCCACTTTTTACTCCATATAACTTCGCCCGGGACCAAGAGTTAAAGTCCCAAGCACCAATTGCATCGCAAAAATTCTAAATGGTTAGATTGAAAAGACAAGGCCCGACCTTCCGATCCTGATTGGCCCTTATACATAAGCCCCGGGCCCTTTTTGTTTTCCATATAGTCAAAGGCCCCGCAGACGGGCGCCTCTTCACTCCATATATATATAAAACACACCCGACACCATAAAACCTTTGTTTTTCATTTAAATTTGGATTTTCCTTTGTTTTAAAGGGTTTACGCCGGTGTGAGTTTTAAAATGATATCGACCGTTGATCCTGAGCCGATCAAACGACCTGCGCATGATCACATCGCATGTTCTATCGGGCTAAATTTTGTGTCCCCTCCGATTGGCATTCCCTGATGGTTTTTCCGCCGTTGGATATATCCGCCATATCCCAGATCCAATGGCCCACATTCGCTCTGATCATTAGCCTTGCCTCCGCTTCAAAAACCTTCGATTCATTTCCCACCATCGATCTGATCTGCAGATCGATGGTCAGCGCTCAATCGCATCGGTGTTGTGCAAATTCTTCCCCCCGCCGATTGAATGCCTCCGATTGCATTTGGACCGTCCATGTGTCCAGATCGCATTTCCTGACTTTGGTTTAAATATATGCGCCTCGCGTTCTAATGTTTTAGGCCAAATACCGACCGTTGATCTATGCAAATCAACGATCCTTATTAACCCGTCTTCTGCCATTTTATTATTCTGTTTATTCCCCATATCAAATCCTGACTGTTGATCTGTTCGATCCAACGACCCAGATCGAAACCACCCATCTTCGTTCCGCCTGCGCATCTATCTCATATCGCGCTCATTCTCCTCCATTGGATCTGAGGTCCCAGATCTAATGGTCCACACTCCAAGTTGCGTGACTTTCAACACGAAGTTTATTTTTCCAAAGGGCACGTGAAATGGGTGGTTTTCTGATGCCAAGTATCGGGCGGGGACGCATATCGCGTTCCAAAGGGAAAAAATGCCTACCCGCCCTTTTGCTGCGCGAAAACAGTGGTTTATCTCCCCGAAACCACTTTCCCTCTTTTTCCGTTATGTGTTATCACGCATGTCCTCCACCATTGATCGTTGCAGATCAACGGTTTGGATTTAAACCTTCATTTACATATCGCCCTTCACCTATTCCAAAGGTGTTTAACATACAATCTCCGTTGTTGATCTCGTAGGCCGATCCCATCCAACGAGCCACAATCATCTCGAACTCCAAACAATTTTTTCACCATATTTTCCTCCGAAACAAAGGTTTTTAACCCATTTCTTTGCTTTTCTTCTATTTTCCAAATAAAGTGTCTCATTCACTTTGTGTACTCACAACCAATCTCGACCGTCGATCTCTGCATAATCAACGGTTTCGACTTAATTCTTCCCCGCTTTCCTCTTTAACCTCCCACAAACAAAATCTTCACCGTTGGATGATGCCATCCAACGACCACGCTCCTCCCCACAACCTTCTAAGCAGTTTACCCAATAAACACAAGATTTCATAACAGTTGTGTGTTTTGTGCAAGTTCAAATGAATTTCAAAATATTTTAAAGAGAAAAGATAAAGCCGAGGGTGACGATCCTCAGAGCTTTGTTTATTTAAAAGGAAGATCATTCTAAAGGGTTCTACGCCACGTTTCATCAATAATTCATGGGCATTGATGCCATATGAGCCCTGTGCGGCCCTGCACATCAAAAAGACACAACATTATTTAATCAAATTAAAAGAGTATCAGTGTCAAAGATTAAAACACAACAAAACAGAGGATTGAGGACAAATTTGGGGGGATTACGGCTAAGATTGATTATCAAAAGCCTAATCCTCCAATTTAAAACATATTTAAAAGAAAATCATAAGTGTTTAACAGACCAAAAGGCTTCCACCGCCACATCAGAGGCCAATTGATTCCTCTTAGCTACCCATTTCCACCTGTAGCCACAAGCATTCAACAGAGGCCGAATTATGATCATAAAACCAGATATTTGCCTCGGCGCAGTCGAATAGTTAATTCTACCAAGGAACTTAATGCAAAAAATATCAGCAGAGTTACTATAACATGACACAGAGCCTAAAAAGTCAACAAAAGCTCCCACCGAGCTTAATATTAAATGTAAATCAATTAATACAGTGAGAATATCTGTACTCTTCTCCATTGAGCCCCTCAAAGGCCGAGAAGTCATTAGTCTGTATTAATTGCCCTGGGAGATCTTTTATTAGATCCCACCTCCTCATTTCTTCTATAAATACTTTTGTAGAAGATGAGAAAAGGGGGGTTGCAGAACTTTGAAATATACTTGAGCTCTTAACTTCTGATTGTAAATAGTGTTCAAAGGTTCTTGAAGCTATGCTTGTGATAGAATAGTTAGGTTGAGTAGTGAAGATGATTTCTGACCTGAAACACTGGACTTAAAGCTGTAACTGGTTTGAAGCATCAATACAAGCTGATTTATGGGATCCTGGTCTATGTCTACAATGATGTTATTTCTTATTGTAAATCATCATTTTATTTCTGTTTCCACTTTGTTCATCTTCTCTGATAAAGAAAAGCAAGCATAGAGTTAGGATTTACTGTATATCAGTACCCTTTTTTGACTGATAAGCTTTATCTAAATGTTTTCTTCCAATTTGTGTTATTTAGGAATGATTTAATTCAGTTCAAGTAGTAGGAATGTTGGCGTTCCCTCGTCCTCCTGTTTAGCTAATTGTTATTCTTGAAAGTTATTTTCATTTCATGTTAAGTTGAGGTGAACTAAGGAAGATATGGTGAGCCCTGGTCCTATTTTTATCCCAAAAGACTGACTGAAAGTTTCCCTAGGAATGTGTTGAAAGTTGGCTAGTTTCGAAGTACTTACCAGATCTTATGCCATTCTTTGTTATCATTTGTTTTTCCTTTGTGTTTAATTGTTTTTCTATTGAAATTATATCAAAGGCTGGCTAGTTTCGAAGTACTTACCAGATCCTGGATTGCTTTTATGTTATTCTCAAGTGTTTATCAAAGGCTGGCTAGTTTAAAAGTACTTACCAGATCCTGGGATGCTCTTTGTTCTTCATCTGTTTATTTCCCCTCCTTTTTGTATCATTTCATTCCATAAATCAACTTTGAAGAGATCCTTAGACATAGATGACTTGCCCCATAGACCACTTTTGAACTTGTTGTTTCAATTAAAACCCTATCATGACTCCATAGCCCAATGGACTAAAACCTGCAATTATCCATCTTTTTGGCCAAAGCTTGTTCTATTTGCTTGCAACTTCTCACCTTTGAAACTCTTTCCATTCAGAAATTTTCACTCAAGCCATAGTCATGCTCAACCATCCAAAACAAAACAAAACCCTCGGCCTTCATAACTAGCCTAATATCATTACCCAAAACCTCAAAGATAAATCCATCTTTACACTTATTGGAGAGATCCCTCTTCGGATTCAGGAGGGCTAGATCCTAGAATCCCAAAGTGGTTGAAACGATGTTTCTCCCTGCTGTCGGACTTTGCCAATCTTGCTGATTACAGGGAGCTAATAGGTGGCTTGTATTCCAGATTGAAATAGTGAGTAAGGCATGCGGAAAGTGTCATAATCCCAAGTTGGAGTGAATAAAAAACAAGAGAACAAGCTCAGGAGAGATCAATGCTTTTAAATATTGAATAAATCTCAAGAATGATAGCAGAGTTGCAAAGCGACGACGGTAGAAAGAAGAGAAATCGACTAAGATAGAAACACTTAGAATATTTTCAAAGGAGGTGATCGGATGGCGAGGATCGAATCACAGATTTGAAGGGGAAGAGACCGACGGCTGAGATGACATCGCAAGTTAAACAATATATCTTGCGATGCAATGAAGAGAAGGGCCACATGTCGGCATAACGCAATTTCGCATCGACGATTATTGAGTTTATGTGTTAAGGAATTCACAAGTTAAACAAAATAACTTGCGATGCAGTAAGAATTGAAACTTGCGACGCAATAAAGGAAGGAGCCACGTGTTGGCACAACGATCCAACGCATATTGCACACCGACAGTGTTATCACCAAAATAGGACCCTGATAGGCTGCTCATCAAGTCAATCTCAGTGTAACTATTTCAAACCAATATTTTAGCTGAGGCTTATCCTCCTCAGCCTGAGAGGGCTCTCTCAAGGGTTAATGATATCGAATATAGATAGATGGCTAAATCTATTATTTTTGTTTTGGTTCTGGTTGAGAAGATGAATGCTTGCTACCATTGGGCTATGGAGTCATTGATAAGGATAAAGATGACAAAAGCTTTCCTTGTGGAAGTTGATTCTTGTATATAATTCAAATAAAGAATAACACATTCAGGAAAATCCCAATAACTTGAGGTTCAAAAGAAGTCAGAGCATGTGGTACATGAATTCTGAGTAATGATACATCAAGGTATTGAAAACAAAACTACTGAAAGGGATTTCACCACAGCTAAATACTTAAAGGAAGTCAGAGCATGATCAGTCATGAATTCTAAGTAATAAGCACTTAAACTATGGAAGAAAAACATTTCAAATGATAGGACATAAACTCATTGAAATACACTAAGAATCTCAGGTGAAAGGAAAGTGGTATTGTTACTGTATATATCAGTCAATCCAAAGCTTTACAAAGTGGTATGCTTATATAATATTTTCCAACCTGTAGGTTGAAGGTAACATCAGCATGTATACATTGGGCATTATGGAATTAAAGTAGTCTTCAACAAAATATCATAATCAGATAAACATGGAAGTCAAGGCACTTGGAGTTTAGGTTTATAGGTGATAACAGTAAAATAGTGAATAAACACAGTTTACAACCATGTGAAGGAAGTTAGAGCATTATTGAATGAATTATAAGTAATGCATGCTCATACCACTGCAAATAGGTAATTGAAAAAGGCCATAGAAAGATGATACACTTAAACCCCTTGTGAATCTTGAGTAGTAAAACCAATCTCTGTATTAAGTTGAAACAACACACAATTTGCTTATAATATGCACCAATTTTGCCAAAAAGTCTCCAACCCTATGCTAATTCGACCTA
Source organism: Pinus albicaulis (assembly GCA_034641835.2). Taxonomy (NCBI): domain Eukaryota; kingdom Viridiplantae; phylum Streptophyta; class Pinopsida; order Pinales; family Pinaceae; genus Pinus; species Pinus albicaulis. Next base: position 611,995,131 of record CM076580.1, read on the forward strand.
ATGCTTCATATAGAGCCTTTACAATCTTGGATTCCATGATCCACCACTAGGAGAATTCGAATTCCCATCCATGACACCTAATCTAATCATAAAACAGACTTTTAATTACAAATGACAAGTAAACAGTCTTTGAAGAGTCCTAATCCAAATAGGAGTGAAACTCATAAATATGCTTGCAACAACCTCATCTAAACTTTAATGCTTCCTTTTACAGTTGCAACCTCACGAGGTCGAATTTGGATGATGCCTTTAGTCTTGTTATAAACCCTACTGATTCATGACCTAACTGTCTTAAAAACCAGGAGACAGAGTTTCCTGATTTGTAGTCCTTATCTCCATGCTTGTCTTTGAACATATTTGCTGACCTTGATGGCTATCTTGTATATGTAACATGTGTTAACATTCCATAAACTCTTCAACCTTCCACCTGTGCAAAATAAGCCTTCGAAAAAAATGAAAATGAGAGGGAATATGACTGCGCTACGAAAACAGCCTATTTTCGTAGCGCAACTTTTTATATCACTGTAAAAATATTTATTTAACCATTATTTTTCTTGATTTTCAACCTGAAATTTCATTTTTGACCTTGCACTTTCCATTTTCAATACTAAACTCTGAAGACTAGCAGTCCTTACCTCCCAATTTCATGCAAAAAATGCCAAAACTTCACCTTCAGCAGTTTCGTAGTGCGCTACGAAACCGCTGTGTATGCTCCTTTAACACAGTTTTTCCCAAAAAATCTATAGTTTTGAGGATATTTAAGATTTTTTAAGGATGCATATCAACATCAAATGGCTTTACTGGATGTTCTCCTTCAAAAATTATCTTTATCTTCATGACAAAACTATTTCAAAGATTTATCATTTTTTGCACTTTTTCATCTAAAAAATAGATGTTGAGACAGAGCTTTTATATTCTCATCCATAATGTATTTTGCAAAACTGAAGGATGCTTCTGGATACCAATTTTTCTTGAACAAAAACCTCTCTTGGTTTTTTTAAATACCTTTCCTACTGCCGAGAAACTATTTTTGAACAACCTGTGTAAAACTGGAAAATTCTGATTTCTGAAAATATGGATTCAAAGAAAGCCTTGTATCTTCCAACTGGTAACACTTGTGAGAAAAGTGAGATAGATTATTGTAGCTGGAGATTTTATGAAGAGAAAAATTCTTAAGAATTCCAAAATACCTTTGCTTGTGGCCAGAAACTGATCTTGAAGTGAACTACTAAAACCAGAAAGCAGAGTTTTTCTCTCAATGACTTTCAACAGTTTCGTAGCGCAATTTGAGTCATAAATTTCTCCCACCTCATAATGAATTTGAAGAAAATTAAAGAGGTTTTTGTAGTTAAGTATGTTAGGAAGAAAAATGTATTTCAATTTTCAAAAATGATTTTTCAGTTGCTCAGGAACCCCCTTGGAAGTTGACTACTAAAAACAGAAAAACAGGGTTTTTGCCTCACAGTGCGCTACGAAAACAACTTGTTTTCGTAGCACAAATCACTTTTTTTGAACTAGCTGTGCTACAAAAACGTGGATTCCTGTATTATTGCAAAAATTTAACCCAAAAATTCATGGCATGACCCTTAAATGAAAAATATGACCTATTTGACCATGAAGTGAACCTAAAGGACTTTATTTGAAAATGAGAACTGACCTTTTAAAACTTCTAAATGGATGGTGGGATCTTTAAACCATGGAATAAGACTACTAAAATTTATTTGGAAATTAAAGATGACATTTTTGAGACTCTAAGCCTATCACTCACCCTTTCAATCATGAAATGACTCAAAACCTATCTAAGACCTCCTTGAAATCATGACCAAAAGTAGAGTTGACACAATGATATTTTGAGAATTTTTGGGTGATAACAGGTAGGTTTAAAGTTTAGCATTAAGACTTCGCAAGGTAAAGTATTTTGGTTGTGATGCGACAAGGATGGGAGATGGAAATGTGAGACAGTACAGTGGGGCCGTTAGATCTGGCGAAGATCTACGATGGAGATTATGTCGCAACTTCTCGACGTTTGTATTGTTTATCGTTTAAGTTATATGTTAAGTTATCTGATATAAAATGCACCATGATTGGTCACCATATTGTGGGACCCTACAACCATTTTTATGCGTATATATAAGTGGTTTGAGTTATGTGCGATCTGTTTTAAAGTAAATTGTTGTTAATTGCGCGTGTATGTATGTTGAATAAACTCCAGTGAGTTATGTGCGATCTGTTTTAAAGTAAATTGTTGTTAATTGCGCGTGTATGTATGTTGAATAAACTCCAGTATTGTAGTCCACTACATATGTAAAGGGAGTTTATATGGGCCATAACCCACAGGTCCACAGTAATGTTTACAATATAGTTTTGTGATGCGGTGGGGCCCGATCGCAAATCACAAATCACAAGTTTAAAAGATAAGTGCTAAGGAAAAGTTAAATACAACAAAATGCAAAGTGCGATGTTGGCACAGACGCGATGTGGTTCCAAGATGAAATATGAAGGATTTCAAGTCCGGTCTTATGAGATTTGTGCACCATTTTATGAAGAAATACGAAAAACATGATAGAGAGACTCAGGTAAGTGACCCAACACAGAGCAAAGGAGAAGAGAAGACCAAACACAACAGGCACGGGAAGAAGAGGCAAATTCGGTTAGCAGGTGATATGATGACAACGTTCGAAATGCAAAAGCATGGGCAGAGTCGGGTGGAGATGTGTTTATGCAGATTTTTAGGACATCGCAGTAAAAATGGAAGGAGACACATCAACAACAAATTAGACTTAGCAAAAGGATTATATTCCAAGTGTATTTTGTTTTCTTTGTTAAGGTCGAAGCTACAATGGTGTCCTCGATTGCAATGTAATAAGTAGTTTAACAATTTAGGAATTTTAGGAGTTTCAAGAAGCTAGAGCAGTTACAAACTTATGTTTTTTGTATTTAAGGAAGAGAGAAAGAGGGAAGGAGGGTTCCGAGTTTTGGACCTCTTGGGGATTACGATTTGTACTTATTTTTCTAATTGGTAAATGAAAGAAGCAATAAGTTTCCTGCAACTGTTGATGGTGATTCGTGTTTCTTGTGACATTTTGTGACCCTTCTTATTTGAATGAAGTGAAGTAATGTAGCAGTTGGTCTCTTAATTGCATCAGTGAGTAAGAGTTAAATAACCTTAATTTGTGCTCCTTCACTCCATCTCTTATCCCTTCACAAATTATCTCTGAAACTTAAAAGTAATAGATTATGTGTTTACAACATATTATTTTGAGTTTCCCCTCTCTTAACAAAATCCTGATGAAACTTAAAAGTAATAGATTTTGTGTTTACAACATATTATTTCAAGTTTCATCTCTCTCCATGAATTTCCTCTGAAAATTAAAAGTGGAAAATTCTGTGTTTTAAGCATATTACTTTGAGTTTCCCCTGCAGTTCTTCCTTTCATTCAAATATCAGCAGTGAATGGCATTATGAAATATTTTATTATTCCAGATCATTACGGGTTTTAGAAAGTGAGTTTCCAAAGGGATAAAACAAAGACCTCATGATGAGATCATTTATGTGACACACTTTTAAAATGACTTAAGAATTAATTCCTTTCACAATCGAGGGATTGTCTCTTAAGATACAACATTTTTTGGAGACGTTGCCGAGGACAAGGCACAAAGTTATTTTCCCTGGGTATTGAAATCTATTTCTTGATGGTGAACAATATTTAGATACAAATTTGGTTGTGTATTATTCACCTGGCGACTCCACTGATGAAGGTTTCTTTAGATGAGGAATTATGAGGGCAAGAATATGAGAAAGCATCATGGAAAATACATATATTAGAGTTTGAATCTTTTAAAGGAAGTTTTATTTTTCACTATCAGTTTGGTGGTCTATTTTCCCTTACATATCAAGAAGATTGTTTCCTTCTTTATTTTCTCATAAGATTATAAGGCCCAAAATGCACATTCTTTATTGGAGAAAGAAGATTTTTCTCCTGGTTGTATTATTGATCTTGACACAACTTTATCTCCTAAATATGAAAGGAGAGATGGCTGTTGCATTACTATTCCCGAAGGTAATCTGTCACAGTCTAGGCATAAAGGTGAGGATTCATCATCTTTGGGTGATAAAATTCTACCTCATAAGCAATCCGATTCTTTCCAGCTTGGAACCAAGTTGATTTTCAAACCCTTGGTGCTGCCCACAATCCTCCATCAATATCCTTCAAAAAGATTCAAATTTTTGCCAAGTATTTCTAGAGAGGAGGAAGATATTTTAGTTGAACAACATATCTTGGAATTTGAGTACTTTCTAGACAAATTTCAAATCATTTATGAAGACGTGGCTTTAAGGATGTTTTGTCATTCATTAGAGCAGGGTGCTCAACAATGGTTCGAGTATTTGGAAGCAAGTTCAATTAGTTCATGGCAAGGTTTTCAAGATATATTTCTTGGATATTGGGGTGAGCGTAATTCATATGAAAAACACCTTTTGGAATTATATTCTATCCAGAGGCAGAGAAATGAATCAATCGCTGAGTTTAATAGGAGGTTTCAAAAAATTTATTTCAGCATGCCAAAAGATATTCGACCTCTTGAAGCTGCAACTATGGTTTACTATTTGAGGCCTCTTTCTGTTGTCTTGGATTTTTATCTCAAGGAGAGAAAGCCTTGCACTCTAGAGTTGATGTTTCTTTATGCACAGGAAATCGAAGATAATGTCTGGGCTTGTAGAAATTTCTCCTGTCATGTTGAAAGAACAAGTTTTGTCGAAGACAAGAGGACCTGTCAAGAAAACATTGGAATTTCTTTACAAGAGAATGAAAATTCAGAGATGAATAAGGATTTTCAGAAGGGGTCAGGGGATTCTTGTATTGCTGAAACACAAGAATTCAAGCATTCTAAGGATTTTGGTCAGAAATTCTTTGCAACAACTGAACTACATGCTGAAATACTGGAATATCATTACAATTTTCATAATTTTAATGATTTTGTGAATAGAGGAGAGACTAAGGGAGCTTCTCATGTGTGTCTTCTCAGGTGTGTTTGCAGGAGGGGGAATATTTTTGTCAAGAATTGGCACTATATGAAGAACATCAGAATTATGAGGAACAAACCTTAGATTTATCTTTTCAGCCTAAATCATTATCAACAGAAAACAACAATCAATCTTATCACATACAACCTCAAATTGAGGAGTCTAACAGTGAAGGAAGCTGCCCTGTTCAAAGAAGTCTACATCAGCAAGATGTTCAAGAAAAGGAGGCAGCCAAAAATTTGTCTCATCAATTCTATGATCCAGTGGATGACTATATGACAACTTTCTTTTGTCAGCAACAAGCATCTATGTAAGGGTATGTGCGAAGCTCTATATCATAAAATTTTCATGGTGCATCCCAATTTTGATCTTGAAATTTCCACAGTATGGGGGCATTAAGTCTAACACACAGATGTTGGATTGTTTCCTTTGGAAGGTTGACTTCACCTGATTGATTTCATCCATGTATATAGATAGGATTTGTGCATAAATAAGCTCGTAATCTGAGCATTTTTAGTTGTAGTATTTTCATTTCGGTATTTTCAGTTTAAGAATAAAGGAATGAGTCCAAAGTGTAGCAGGTTTATGGAGGTTTTCATATTGGATCATCTCCCATTTGGGATTGACTCCATGCCCAATAAAGTATGTTAATATACAAGCTCTCTTTGACTTCATGCTCAATAAAGGCTACTGATCTACAAGTGCTCCTTGACTCCATGCCCAATAAAGGCTAATAATCTACAAGTTCTCAGCACTTTGCTACCAAAATGTTGTCCCCAATTGGAGCCAGATGTTGTAGCCTAATTCGACTCAGCTAAAATTCAATAGAGATTATGAGAAATTCAAGGTTATTGAGGAACAATTGTTAAAATTTCAATAAGATCTATAATATGCTCTTATAGGTCGAGTAAGAAACAAATCACGAATTCTGGATTCAGAGACGTAATACAGAATGGTGGCTTGTATTCTGTATTGAAATAGTGAGTAAGGCACGCGGCAAGTGTCATAATCCCAAGTTGGAGTGAATAAAAAACAGGAGAACAAGCTCAGGAGAGATTAGTGCTTTTAAAGATTGAATAAAGCTCAGGAAGGATAGTGGAGTTACAAAGCGACGATGGTAGAAAGCAGAGAAATTGACTAAGACAGAAACACTTAGAAGATTTCCAAAGGAGGCGATCGGACTATGAGGATCAAATCACAGATCTGAAGGGGAAGAGACCGATGGCTGAGATGACATCACAAGTTAAACAATATATCTTACAACGTGATGAGGAGAAGGGATTCGTTTCGGCATAACGCAATTTGCATTGGCGATTATTAAGTTTATGTGTTAAGGACTTTGCAAGTTAAATAAAAAAACTTGCGATGCGATAAAGGGAGGAGCCACGTGTTGGCACAACGATCCAACACATAGCACATCAGCAGGTTTATAGTTTAGCAATAAGAATTCGTAAGGTAAAGTATTTTGGTTGTGATGCGACAAGGACGAAAGATGGCAGTGTGAGACAGTACAACGGGGCCGTTAGATCTGGCGAAGATTTACGATGGAGATTATGTCGCAACTTTGCATCGGCGTTTGTATTGTTTACCATTTAATTTATATGTTAAGTTCGTCGATATACGATGCACCATGATTGGTCACCATATTGTGGGACCCTACAACCTCTGTTCTATGTATATGTAAGTGGTTTGAGTTATGTGTGATCTGTTTTAAAGTAAATCACTATTAATTGCGCACGTATGTATGTTGAATAAACTCCAGTATTGTAGTTCACTGCGTATGTAAAGGGATTTTATGTGGGCCATAACCCACAGGTCCATGATAATGTTAAAAATGAAGTTTCATGATGCGGTGGGGCCTGATCCTAAATCGAAAATCGCAAGTTTTAGAAGATAAGTGCCAAGGAAAAGTTAAAGATAGAAAAACGAAAAGTGCGATGTTGGCACAAACGCGATGTGGTTCCAAGATGAAATCTAAAGGATTTCAAGTCTAGGCTTATGAGGTTTGTGTGCAATTTTATGCAGAAATAGGCAAAGCACAGCAGAGAGACTCAAATAAGTGACCCAACGCATAGCAAACGATAAGAGAAGACCAAACACAGCAGGCACGCACAGAAGAGGCATCGTCGAGTAGCAGGTGACATGATAACAACATTCGAAACACAAAAGCATGGGCAGAGTCGGGTGAAGATGCATTTATGCAGACTATTAGGACATCAAAGACGAAACGGAAGGAGACACGTTAGCAACAAATCAGACTCAGCAAAAGGATTATATTCCAAATGTATTTTTTTTCTTTGTTAAGATCAAAACTACAATGGTGTCCTCAATTGAAATGTAATAAGTAGTTTAAAAGTTTAGGCAATTTAGGAGTTTCAAGAAGCTGGAGCAGTTAAAAACTATTGTTGTTTGTATTTAAGGAAGAGAAAAAGAGGGAATGAGGGTTTTCCGTTCTAGACCTCTCGGGGATTATGATTTGTACTTCTTTTTTTGATTGGTAAATGAAAGAAGCAGTAAGTTTCCTGCAACTGTTGATAGTGATTCGTGTTTCTTGTGCCATTTTGTGACCCTTATTATTTGAATGAAGTGAATTAATGTAACAGTCGGTCTCTTAATTGCATCAACGAGTAAGAGTTAAATAACCTTAATTTGTGCTCCTTCGCTCCATTTCTTATCCCTTCACAAATTCTCTCTGAAACTTAAAAGTAATAGATTATGTGTTTACAACATATTATTTTGAGTTTCCCCTCTCTTCACAAACTCCTGATGAAACTTAAAAGTAATAGATTCTGTGCTTACAACATATTATTTCGAGTTTCATCTCTCTCCATGAATTTCCTCCGAAACTTAAAAGTGGTAGATTCTGTGTTTTCAGCATATTACTTTGAGTCTCCCGTGCAGTTCTTCTTTTCATTTAGATATCAGCAGTGAATGGCATTATGAAATATTTTATTATTCCAAATCATTAAGGGTTTTAGAAAGCGAGTTTCCAGAGGGATAGAACAAAGACCTCATGATAAAATCATTTTTGTGACACACTTTTAAAATGCCTTAAGCACTGGCTCCTTTCACAATCGAGGGATTGTCTCTTAAGATACAACAAGGTTGATGGACGACATCTTTAGGCCATTCACCAACTCATTTGTAGTAGTGTACTTGTATGACATCCTGATCTTTAGCCAAACTTGGGGATAGCATCTCCACCACATCCGACAGGTCCTCCAAATACTGCGACAACACAAGTTGTGTGCCAATTTGGTGAAGTGCACTTTTTTCATGACCCAGGTTGAATATCTGGGATACATTATTGATGAGAGGGGTGTGCATGTGGATCCAACCAAGATCCAATTCATCCAGTATTGGACAACCCCAACCAGTCTAATAAAGCTTCACATCTTTCTGGGTCTTACTAATTTCTACCGCAGGTTTGTGTTGGGATTCTCTCATATCACTTGGTCCTTGAATCAAGTCACCAAGGGAGGAGCGAAAGAAAAATTATTTTGGTCAGAATCTCAGCGGAAGGCATTCGTAGAATTGAAACATCACCTTTGCTCTGCCCCAGTGCTAACATTACCAGACTTGCAAAAACCATTTGAGATCGAGATATATGCATCTGACTATGATATTGGGGCAGTTCTTACTCAACAAGGGCATCTAGTGGTATATCACAGTGACACATTGTCCGAAACAGTTTGCAAGTATCCCACTTATGACAAATAAATTTATTCCATTGTGCAGGCTTGCTGACAATGGAAGCAATACATTCTGGGGAATGAAATGGTCATCCACATAGACCGCTGACCCCTACAATTCATATAGACACAAGGGAAGTTAGAGAATGATCGCCATCAGAAGTAGTGCACATATATTCAACAGTTTCATTCTAACATCAAGTACAAGAAGGGAAACGCCAATAATGTTTCAAATTTCCTCAGCCAACCACCGATGGTAGTGCTAACACCTTTCTCAACCCTTGTGGGCACGATAATTCTGAATGGCCGCTTCTCTACAAGAGCGGTCCAGAATTCGGCCACACATACAAGACACCCTTGGAGGGTAATCAAGTTCCAAATTTTCACCTCTAGGATGCATTGCTGTGTCACCTAGGAAAACTTTGTGTTCCTTCAAGAGAGCATGCCAAGATGATTTGGGAAGCACACTACAGTCGGGTCACTGGGCATTTGGGGGTCGAGAAAACAGTGGCAGTATTGCAGAAGTATTTCTATTGGCCGAAACTTTGACAGAATGTTGGGAGGTACATCAGATCTTGCACTCATTACACCATTGCCAAACGGAGCAACAAGAATCAAGGCCTCTATACTCTAATACCTACCCCTAGTCGACCTTGGGAATCCGTATCCATGGATTACATGTCAGAGCTTCCTTCTATTAAGCATGGAAACAACTGTGTTTTTGTGGTCGTCGACAAATTCTCGAAGATGGCCATTATGGCGGTCTGCAAGATGAATATCATAGTAGAAGCCACTGCTAAACTCTTCTTTGAACGAGCGTGGGTGCACTTTGGGATCTCATATCCTATCATATCAGATCGGGACAACAAGTTCTTCTAGCACATTTTGGTCCAGCCTCTGGTCAATGCTAGACACCAAGCTCACCAAGTCCATAGTTTTCCATCCCCAAACTGATGTCCAGACATGATTTTGTCAACATGATGATCGTATACATTCCACGCATGTACAATTCAACACATCCATGCACATGGTATGAGATCCTTACCTATGTACAACACAACTATAATCGGGCTCTCCAAAGCTCAACCAGCCACATCCCCTTTCAAGTGGGTTTGGGATTCCAGCCACTATGTCCCATTGACGTAGCCATGTCATTTGTGGCTACTCAGGCCGATTCGGCTCATGTCCAGTCTGAGGCTGACAAAGCGAACATCTTCATTGAGCACATTCAACATATCTGCCAATACGTTCATGACATATTGGATAGAGCTAATTCTAAGTACAAGAAACGACATGATCAACATCAGGTTCCACACAACTTCTAGGTGGGCAACAAAGTGTGGCTACATTTGCAGAAGGACTGCCTCACTAGACCCCACCGCAAGCTTCACCCGCTCTGATATGGGTCGTACACCATCACTAAGGCTGTAGGGGCCAATGCCTTCGAGCTCAGTATTCCATCATTCCTTGGTCTACACCCAATGTTCAATGTGGACCACATTTGGCCCTAATTCCCACCTCTACTGGACACCTCCTACATTGCAAGGCAAGTGGTTCACCATGTACCAAATCTAGCAGAAGTTTCCTCATCTCATGGAGGAACTCAACACAATGGGGACCATTGCTTCCTAAGGGGAAAGGAATGATCTAGGTGGATATTGGTGGCCACCCATGTATTCCACTTGGGTCCCCACCATTGTTTCTTTCCATTTTTTCTGTTTCCTTAATTGTAGCACAATTTACTATTTTTAGTAGTTTTTCGGGTCCTGAACTTCTGGAGTCGTTTTGAGGCCCTAAATGACTTTTTTTGGGAAAAATGGGAGCAATAATGTAGTTTCTTTGATGTTTTTTCACATCAAAAGTTTTATTCCTCAGATAGATATTTCTAACGAGGTAATTTTCATGTCAAATGGATATCATATGCCAAAGTTATGTCCCCAGAAATTTGATGTACTAATTTACCCAAACGGGGCCCATAGTTTTGGCCCTTCATCTCCTAAGGTTAGGTTTTTGGATGTTTAGGGTTTTTCATTGTTTCTAAATAATCAATAGGCCCTCAGGCCTCATTGTAACACATTTCAAAGGTTTGTAGCCGCCACATCTCTTCTCAGAGATAAGCTACCAATGCCTTAGCTAGTTTATTTCCATTATGTCTTTAAAAAAATTTCACTTCTTTGATATTAATGAAATGAAGTGTTATTTCCGCTGCATATTTGTATTTATGGTTATATGTTTACTCTGTTGTGTTCCTGCATAATTTGAATCAGTGGTATCAAAGTGGTCTACTCTTTCTCAATCCTTCTTTGCATGTCCCTAACAAGGTTGGGGTATAAAGAGTTAGGGCTCGATCTGGTTGAACATTTGCAAGAATAACCTCGCAAACCCTGATGGTCGCCGTTGGGGATGAAAATAAAGATGAGGGAGTAGGAGATCATATCAAAATATTGCTTGAGGAGGCCTTCGAAAAACAAATGAATGCGATGATGGATAACTTTTCCTAAATCCTTCAACGACTGCCCACCAACGGTGCATCTGCATCCAACAACCACTCTGGAGGCACAACTCCTTTTAAGGTACAAGTAAACTTTGAAATTACCATTTTTTGGGGGCCAAATATATGCAACCATCGTAGATATATGGTTAAATCTATTAGAAGGATATTTCTCGGTTCATGACTTTTATGACCAGAAGAAGATTATTTTTGCATTCCTTAAAGCCGCCCCCCATGTCAAGGACTGGTGGGAAACCTACTGTGAGAAAAAAGAAGACGAGGAACCCTCTTTTTTCTCAGTCGTAACCACTTGGAATTCTTTACAAAGCACCATCAAGGAACAATATTATCCCATGGGGAGCTACGAGGACAAGTACATACAATGAACTACGTTACGACAACAAAGGGATCAAGATGTGCATGAGATGACGAATTTGTTCCATACCCTGCGCACAAAGTTGGGTATCAAATATTCAGAGAAACATTTGGTGTTTAAGTACTGCATTTTTCTACATAGATACACACTAGTACATATGTTCAAAATTTCGACACTTTAGTTTCGACACTTTTGACGTATTGTTGGAAATTTCCCCAAATTTTCTCATTTTTTTAAAATCCTGCCAACAAGCATCGCTCTAGTGATGTTTTGGGAGTATCGTCGAAACAATGAAGTTTAGGAAAATCGTCGGAATATCGACGTTTTAGGACAAACCATAGGAATACCAACGTTTAGGAGACAACCATCCACTAGTAGAAAATGATGAAATTAGTGACTAGGTGGCTAAAAATGTTAGTCACCGCAATTATTTCAAGTGAATTACTACTAAACTTGAGAAATTTTAAGTGACCAAACAAAAAATTACTAACTTAAATGACTAATTTAGTCTAGGGATAAAATATACGACTAGATAATAAGTGATTAAACTAAAAACGACTAACTTAAATGACTAATTTAGTTTATGACTAAAATATATGACTAGATAATAAGTGACTAAACTAAAAGAGACTAACTTAAATGACTAATTTAGTATAGGACTAAAATATATGACTATATATAAGTGACCAAAATAATAATGATTAACGTAAATGACCATTATAGTCAAAGAATAAAAATATGACCAAATAACAAGTACATTTATGACCAAATAACAAGTATACAAATTAGTCATTTTTGTTAGTAATTTTTAATCGTGTCACTCCGAAAATGGAAAATTGCAATTTTGATAACGAAGTGTCACATTTCACTACAGGGGTCTCTGAATCCATCTGCAGTGTTAAAATTTAGAGACAAAGGGGTCTTTGAATCCATCTATAGTGTTCAAATTTTGAATACCCTTTTGTCTCTAAATTTTAAGAGTACTGGAGGGTTGTTTCTACTGTCAGTGCCTTAGCAACAAATCCTCTCACATTGGATTACTTATTGAATCTTGGGGATATCCCAAAGTGAAAATTTATGGGGTTTTTTGTGCGACTAGATCACCAGCAATGAAAACCATTTTCCCTCGCTTATACATTATGATATGTATAAAATGTACCCTAAAACCTGGTTAATTGTGCTCTTTATACACTTGTAAGCATCATATGTGATTTGAAAGCCTCCTAATTTCATTAAGGTCCAATGACGAGGCTCTACGAACCAATTGTGGTGTGCAAAACCTTTGAATGGTAGACACATCCCTCATAGAGGCCATATAATATCCCTTTGAGAATATAATTAATGTGGTGCTTTGAAACGTGGTCACTGATAAATTAGGACTTAAGTCCTTTTTTTTTCCTTCCTTGGCCATAGTAAAGGCCATGAGACCCATTATTATCATGCAAAACATACTAAATGACCATATTTCTAGCTAGAGGTATTGTTCATGGCAATTGAGCATGAGAAAGATTAATTTAGGGACTAAGGCCCTTGTTTTCCTCTCCTAACCATAACATAGATACTAACTCCCACATGTGATGATAAATGCCTCCTATGGTGCCCGTATCCTGACTTAAGACTAAATATCCATTAAATAAGACCTATGTGGTTTTTAAGGTCCACTTCTCATGTTACACTCTGAATTTTGATCTTTTCCTCCTCTTGTAATTGTCCACGAATTTATTTCCATGCCTTTATATCAATATCTATTAATCTTTTGTTTTTTAATCATTTTAATTTAGACAAATTTATTTTAACTATTTACTTGCATTTTTCTAATAACATAGAAAATAAAAATAAAAAATTATAAAAGTCAATAAAAACATAAAAATAAGAAAAAAAACTAAAAGAAATTGAATAAAAAATAGAAATGCTATTTAAAAGAAATCTGATCTATAATATCTTCCTTCTAACAACCTATTCCACCCTCTTTACGACAAAAGACTAGAAAAATGAATAAAGGAAAAAAAATATTGAAAATTATCTTCCTTATTATAACCTATAACATTCTCTCTTCATTGTCCATTTGCCACCCAATTAAGATCCCTCCTTGTTTCCCTCTTCAATCTTTTTCACAGTGATATCGACTTTGCTTTTTGCTTTTATATTTCCCTCTTCCCATTTATTAATTTGGTGAGATTTTAACATTTCATGGTTTCAAAGTCTACACATTTATTAATTTGGTGGGAATTTAAAATTTCATGGCTTGAAAGTCTTTTTCGACTGCAGCTGAAAACCCGCAATAACAACTAGAAATGGCTCTAATTTTCAGAAACGGATCGCTCAAGGTGTGTAAATATATGCCAACTTCCACTGGAACATAGTCTACACCTTTTTTCTTGGGTTTTATAGACTTCCGAAATGGTGGAATACCTATTAATACTTGCAAAACCTTTACCAATGATCTGGCAAACCCCAAAATCTCTACCTGCGGCTCTACTAAATTTATTTGCCCAAAATGGCTGAGAATGCTCCATGCTGCAGAGGGTAACGAAGAAAATAAGGAAAGCCTAAAAAAACTTTGCAACATATTTCTTACTCTAAGATTGACATTGAGCCCTTTCTCTAGAAATCAATACTAGAACTCTTGCCAAGTTCGGTAGAACAAGTATTGAGAAATTTTGAAAATGCAAGATGTAGCTTTTACGCTTTTTAAATGGGTAGACAAACAACAACGGTACACACATAGTGTTGAGGCTTATCACATTATTATTGGTAGTCTAGGAAGGACAAAGAAGTTTGAGATTATATGGGTTGTAATAAATAATATGAAAGGCAAGGGGTTTTTGACCCAAGAAGCATTTTCTATGGTGATTAAGTGGTATGCCATGGCACGTATGGATAAGGAGGTGATCAAAACTTTCAAAAACATGGGAAAATTTGGCATGTCACCAGATTTGACTTCCTTTAATAATCTCCTTATTTCTTTGTGAAAATTGGATAATCATCTATCGAACTCTGTTTTGCCCGACCGTAAGGTAATCATCCCAAATGAATTCTATATTTCGATTAGGGTCTTTGTTTTGAATGTGTTGTGTTCTAATAAAGTTGCGTGAGGTGTTCCTGGAGGATTTAATCCATTGTTGGTAATGGTTTTCAGTGGGGTTACTATATGATTGAATTTTTGAAATAGTTTTGTAACTATGCACATGCTTTTTCATTCTGGTAAAGCAGGTTTGTGAAGTGGAGCAGTATGGAAAAATGGGGGCGTTGAAGAGTGGAATGGGTCTAGCTATGGTAGGGATAGAACCTCAATTCACTCAGTCTCAGACAGTGAATGCTGGAAGAGAGTGGGGATGTTGCAGGCAACAATGAGCACTCACAGAGGCCACTACCTTCTAATGCTGATGGAGTAGTGATTCAGTCTCCTCAGCCTCAGAAAGTGAATGCTGGAAGAGAGTGGGGATGTTGCAGACAACAATGAGCACTCACAGAGATAATTACTTTCAAATGACGATGGGGCGGTGAGTCATTATTTAGTGAGTTGGAATAAGTTTGCAGATGCACTTGGTCTCTATGAATTTTCTCTGGAAACAGAGCCTATCACCATGGAGGCTCACATTGGAAATGGAATTTGTCTCTAAATACAAGGTCTCATTCCAAAGGCATTTGAATGCTTTGTAGAAGCTCTTGCGCTTGATCCCTAGAAAGCTTTTTCCCTCATGCACTATGGAGTTTGTACAAAGATGAAGGACACTTGCTAGATGGAGTACAGGTTTGTTTCTCACATCTGACACTATTTGTGGTTTTTTTCTTTTCTATACTTATTTTTTTGTGTTACTTGTTTGTTCCAGCTTCTTTATAATAGTAGGTTTTTTATATTGTATTTTGAAACCGAATGCATTTGAATATTACTTGGATAGCCAAAATATATTTACAATAACCATGACATCAATATAGGAATGTGAAAATTACATGATCTCAGTTTTGAAAAAAAAAAACGACAATAATGTCAGTAATGACACAATTTATGGGATGGCACTGTTAGAGCTGTGAAGTTTCACCAAAGTCAAATTTCCAAAAATTTATTGTTAATGCACCCAGCCTTTTTAAGGAATCCCTACATGTTATCACATTAATCAATGTTGATGACATGGCATGGACATCTACTAACTCATGGGGTCACACTTCTACAAACGTATGCTACAAAGAAACCCGAAACATAATTGATAGGATTTTGAACTTGCTACCCTTTCATAAAATAGGCACTCTTGAGTCTTTGGCATGACATCTTGACAAAATTCACAGTATGGGTTATTTCAGACAAAGATATTTCTTATAAAGTATCAGTACATTTTAGAATTGCCCAAATGAATGACTTTGTTTCGGGGATAAATATATACCCTCTTTAACCAATAGATCACATTGGATTCATTTTCTTGGTAGTTTATCATATTTATTTATTTATTTAATGTATCATTCAATATAGATTTTCCACGAAATTTTGATATGCTACTATGAACAATCTGAAGACAATTTTTCTTTTCACACAGACAAAAAATTTCTCTACCAAATAACAACCGAGTAGAACATAAATAATTTCACAAAATTTACACAATAAAACACAATTTTTCTAGGGAACCCAACACGGAAACCCTCGCTTGCTTCATAATTTTATTAAGGAAAATTGAGCAATAAATATGATACACATACAAGTTGGTTCTAATATGAAAATACAAGAACTTTCCTGCTTGTCCTAGACTAGAAACTTCTTCTTTATAGCTGACTTTCTTCCTTCTCCTATATGCACTAGAGGCTCTGATTTTACAACAAAAAACCTTAGGAAATAATCTCTTATTTTCTATCGTTGGCTAAGCTTCTATTAAATAGGGATTTCCCCTATTTCTATGCACACTACAAAGAGAAAATTGCCTTCCTCAATAATTCGTGCAAGGAACACTTGCCTCGTTCCTCCACAAGATCCCTTGCTCACAAACTCGTGCTCAAGAATTGATTTATTAATTGTGTGCCTTTGATCTCCTTATAAGCTTTTATATTAGGATATTGTTAGTGAGTTTTCTAAATTATGAGTTGAACTTGAGCTTTTCTAGTTAACAAAAGTCAACACTCTTAGTTCATTGCTACCTCCTAGAATTTAGGAGGCTAACTCCACTTATTCACTCAATTCCTAATTTAACTCACACCAGAGGATAGATAACTCATACTCCACAAACTCGCACTAGTAAAACTACTTCTTGAACTCGTACTCATCACTAGAACTCATAGATGTCTAAGAAGATCTCCAAATTTATTCCTTGAATCAAGACATAGATCAAGGAATCCATTCCTTCGCTACTTTTCAACACTCCCTCTTAGAGAGGAAGGGATTTTGTAAAACTCCAAACTTATCTCTGTGATGAACAAAACTACCTCTTTCCAATGACTTGGTCATGATGTTTTTCATCTGGTCCCCTATTGGAATGTATTGTAGCTTGACTATCCCCTTCTGCACACAATATCTAAGATGGTGATACGAGATCTTGATATGCTTTGAGTGATCATGAAACATTGGATTCTCAGAGAGTTTAATGCAACTTTTACTATCACAATGTATCATGGTAAGCTCCATCCTTTGTCTGAAAAGTCCCACATGTAAATTCCTCATCCAAATAGCCTTGCAAGCTGCTTGACTAGAAACCATGTACTCAACCTTTGTTGAACTAAATAAAACTAATCTTTGCTTCCTGTTGTACCAAGAAACTATAACCGAACCAATGCTAAAGATTCCACTTGAAGTACTCTTCCTGTCTGTGGAGCTCCCTGCCAAATCTACATCAATGAATCCCTCAAGCCTCAATCAACCCATTTGTAGCAAAATCCATAGACTGTTGAGCCTCTCATATATCTCAACACATGCTTTGCAACAATCCAATGCACTCTGGTTGGTTCAACCATGAACTAAATTAGATGGTTGACTACAAAACAAACATCAAGTCGTGTGCTGACCAAGTACATCAATGATCCATTGAGTTGCCTGTATACTCTAAGATCCACTCGCTCTATTGTAGTAGCACCCATATTCCTCTAGTTTGTGACTAGAGGTGTGGCCATGGGCCTTCAATATTGCATATGAAATTTCTGGAGATAATTTGTTGTGTACTTTCCCTGTCCCACAAATATCTCACCATCACCTTGCCAAACCTCCAAGCCAAGGAAATAGTGAACAAGCCCCATATCCTTCATCTCAAACTCATTTGCAAGTTCCTCCTTGCAATCCTAGATCAAGCTCTATTCTCCAGTGAATATAAGGTCATCGACATAGAGAACTAGAATGAGCGTCAACCATCCAACCATGGTGTAGTACAAGTTGGCTTCTGCCTCATTCTTAGTGAAGCCCAATCCTCAAAGGTAGCTGCCAATCCAAGTGTACCATGCTCTCAGAGCTTACTTGAGCCCATAAATAGATCTCTTCAACCTGCACACATGTGTGTCTCTGTTGAACTGCTCAAATCCCTTTGGTTGCTCTATATAGATCTCATCCTCAAAAAATCCATTGAGGAATGTTGTCTTCACATCCATCTAGTGGATCTTCCACCCCATCTATGCTGCAAGTGCTAGAATAGTCCTGATGGATGAATACTGTGCTACTGGGGCAAATGTCTCCTGACAGTCTATGCCCTTTATTTGTGAAAAGCCTTTGGCCACAAACTTGGCCTTGAACTTCTCCACACTCCCATTTTATCCATGCTTCAACATGTACACCCATCTAGATCCAACTACGGTTTTCCCCTCAGGTCATGGAACAACCTCTCAGACATCATTCTTCATGATAGAGGAATACTCCTCCACCAAACCTATTGAGAAGCTGCCTCCTCATAAGAAGAAGGTTCAGTGTCCACCAACTTTGTCATCATTGTCATATAACCTGTGTACCTCTATGGTTGTTTAAAATTTACTCTGCCTAAGCATGATGTTGGGAGCCTCGGCCTACTCTTCAGCCTTCTGGGTCAGCCTCTCGACCCACTTGGCCTTCTTCCTCCCTGTGGTGGCTGGTTCTAGCTGATATGTTTTCTCTCAGCTTGGGTTGTCCTCCTCATCCTGCTGCGCTACCCTTTTGCCAATAGAATGTGGTTATGGCTAACTTTGAGGTGTTGGTTGTGCCTCTTGTTTGAGAGTGAGTATCTCCTCCTCAGGTATTGCAATCTGCTCACGCTCTAAGGAAACTTGTAGAGCTTGATCCTGCCGGAATCTCACATCTCTCTTGAGAATTTTTGTCCTGGATCCTATAAGATACACCCTCTATGCCTTATATGTCTCGTTATACCCCACAAATATACCCTTCTTTCTTGTGGCATCCGACTTCTTCCTGTTTTATTTGGACACATGACAATAGAAATTTGTGCCAAAGATTCAGAAGTGTGAAACATCAAGCTTCTTGCCTGTGAATACCTCCTATGGTGTAGCTCATCCAAGAACCCTGTGTGGACTCCTATTTTGTAGAAATATTGTAGTGTTGCATGCTTCTTCCCACGAGAACCTAGGCAAATCTCGATCATGCAACATAGCTCTAGTTGTTATAACAATAGTCATGTTCTTCCTCTTAGCCACCCCATTCTGTTGAGGGTTATGAGGTGCTATCAAATCTCTCCTAATACCTTACTTGTCACAAAAACCCTTGAAGGAAATGGAGATATATTCTCCACCATTTTCACTTATCACTGCCTTGATTTTCTTCTCGATTTGCTTCTCTACCAAGGCCTTAAAATGCATGAGCCTGTCTAAGACCTCATCTTTCTTTTTCATAAAATATATCCAATTTTTCTGATAAAAAACATCAATGAAAGTAGCATAATAATCGTGTCTCATCGGTGATAGAGAAGAGAAGGGCCCATACACATTTGAATGCACCAGCTCCAAAATATGTTTGGCACTATTGTCCTAACCATGGAAGGAAGAGTTGGCATACTTGCCAAGCTTTCATCCCTTGCACACTCCACTCTTGTCAAGGCCTCCCATTGGTAATCCTGTGGAAATTTTTTGAAGAATGCAAGTGTCGCATGCGTCTGTGCCAAAATACACATACATATGCACATCCTGCCTTGTTGCTCAAGGTTGCACTAGTATCTACATGTAACTTGTAGAGATTTTTCACCCTTACACCTATCTACTTCTTACATATAGAAGCCAAGTGCTGGAGGTAAGCCTTACCTGTGCAGAGATGACATCATATCCTTTATCCTCAAGGATAAATACTGAAACCAAGTTCTTCTTCAACCCTGGAACATAGAGAACATATTTGAGATGAAGAATATTACTTGAATCCCTTTCAAAGCTGACAATACCAATTCCCTTAGTAGCATACTTTCCATTATCTCCAAGATCAATATTTACCTGCATATACTTCTCATCCAACTGGTTGAAATACTCTCGATTTCCAATGATATGGAAAGAGGCACCTGAATCAATATACCACATACAACTCCCTACTGAGCTTTCCATGCAAGCTATCAATGAGAAGTCCTTCTCAAAATGGGAGGTAAACTCATCTACCTTAGATTATGCAACTACATGCTCCTTATTCAACCCCTTCTTCTTCCCATTAGGATAATTGGAAGCGTAGTGTCCAAAAGTATGGCAATGGAAGACTTTGATCTTACTTGGATCTGTCTTCTTGCTGTCACCCTTTTGACTATTTTCGCTCTTCCCTTTGCCTTTCTTGCCTTTGACTTTACTAGCAAGAATAAGATTATCTTCCTCCTTCCTAACCTTGGAACCCTTACCATTATTTATAGAAGTCTAAACTAGCCTGAGCCTTAGCTCCTCCTCGATGAAGTCACTCCATAGGCGTGTCCAATTTGACAACTTATCTCATCCAGTAATACTCTGAAAAAAAGTATGCCAATATTTGGTAAACCCATTCAAAGCCACACACACTAGCTCTATGTCTATAAGATTCTCTCTAATAGCTGCTAGCTCATCACATACTTCTCAAACTTTGGTGAGATAGGAAATGACACTCTCACCCTTATGCATCTTGATTGTCCTTAGATTCTCTTTGAGGACCAACTTTCGATTCTTGGAAGAATTCTGGTAGAGCTAGACTAAGGCATCCCACATTTCCTTAGCTATATTTTTTACTACAACATGAGGGATGGCATGATCTCAAAGTCCATCCAGGATCATCCTCTTGGCCTTGGCCTTCTTCTTTTCGAAGAGCCTCAACTTGTCTAGATCTGAATGTTCTCCAACACCTTTCTTAGTGAATTCCTTCAGCCCATACTCACCCAACAAGAAAAATATGCGGACCTTCCAAACACCAAAATTTGAGGAGCCATCCAATCTATCCTTCTCTCTCAATCCCAATCCTGTGTAATTTTTCATCTTGCAAACTTGAAGTCTCATATGCTGATCGATTCCTATTCACAACTCTGATACCATGTAGATTTTCAACGAAATTTTGATCTGATGTAATGAACAATTTGAAATCAATTTTTATTTTCACACAGACACATGATTTCTCTACCAAATAGCAATGGAATAGAACATAAATAATTTCACAAAGTTCACACAACAAAACACACGATTTTTCTAGGGAACCCAACACGGAAAACCCTCGCTTGCTTCAAAATTTTATTAAGGAAAATTGAGAAACAAATCTAACATGCATACAAGCTGGTTCGAATCTAAAAATACAAGATTTTTCTTGCCTGTCTTGGGCTTGAAACCTCTACCTGATAGTTGACATTCTTCCTCCTCCTATATGCATGATAGGCTCTGATTTTTCCAACACAAAACCTGAGGAAATAATCTCCTATTTCCTAGCACTGGTCGAGCTCCTATTAAATAGGGATTTCCCCTATTTCTATATGCACCTTAAAGAGAAATTTTCCTTCCTCAATAATTCACACAAGGAACACTTGGCTCGTTCCTCCACAAGCTCTCTTGCTCACAAAATCATGCTCAAGAATTGTCTAATTAGTTGTGTGCCTTCGATCTCCTTAAAATCTTTTCGATTAGGCTAATGTTACTGAGTTTTCTAAATTAGGAGTTGAACTAGAACTTTTCTAGTTAACAAAAGTCATCACACTTTAACTGGATCCTCCTAAAATTTAGGAGGCTAACTCCACTTGTTCACTCAGTCCCCAATTTAACTCACACTAGAGGACATATAATTTTATAACTCATCCTTCATAAAATTGCACTAGTCAAACTGCTTCTTGAACTTGTCCTGATCACTGGAACTCATACATGACTAAGAATATCTCCAAATAAATTCCTTGAATCAAGGCACATATCAAGGAATCCATTCCTTCAATACTTTTCAACATTCACAGTACCATACATTTTGTGGAATCCATGATAGTATCTTCTTTCCAAAAGGCCACATTAAGGAAAACATGTAGATTTGGCTCTTCCTACCCATATGTTCCGGTAAATACAACATGCATCAATGCATAAGCAACTTCAGAAAGTGGATTTGCAACAAAAAATATATAAATCACATGGACAACTTCTTGTTTAATGGAATTTGTGTCATGACAATAATAGTCAAGGCAGTAAACAATAAGAACATGGTTTTGAATTTTGAAAAACATATAAATCTCAGAATGCTTTCTTTTTGTTGATTGAAAAACATATAAAGCTCAAAATGCTTTCTTTTTGTCCAATAAAATTGTTCAGTATTTCTCCTATCCAAAATAGTTGTAAGGCAAACTTTTGCTACTTATAGTGATTTGGCTTTTTTTGTCCATATTCAAAACCTCTAGCACATCATTCCAAATTCCAACCCTAGCAATTCAGATTTAATACAATAATCTATTCATGGGAGTATTATTGGATATTTATCATATGTTGTTCTTTAATCCCTTTGGAGAAAGCCTGAAATTTAGCTTTTGAGGCTCAATTTCATTAGAGCCTCCAAGAACAATTTGTCCGGGGAAAAATTTGGAGGGCCTAGTAGAAACCTATATTACATGGGAGTTCACTTGCCCCTCTCATTCTTGTGAAGGATATGGTGTTGTAGGAGTATGTGATTGAATTGGGCAGCTACACTTCCAAGTGCTCCCAAGAATGTTGCTAGTAGTCATGGGAACACTCCCCATATGGTTGAAAGATGACTAATTATTTTCCTTTTTCTAAAAATATTGTGGACTATGTGAAGGCCCTAGTAGGCCCCAAACACTATGGAGGATGGTTTAGAGCTTATAAAAATCCAATCCATCTTCTTTTCTTATTCCATTTGTCATCAATTCATTTCATTCATTGCTTATTAGAGTTTTGAGAATTGTCATGGCAAGAAAAATCAAGAATAGATAGTAGAATTGTTTATGTTTTGTTTTGTTTTTTTTTTTACTTGTCATAGACTTTAACTCTATTTAGTTTTTCAGTTTCCAGTATCTATTTTATAAATTAGGCACATGGCCTATCTTTCAAACATTATTCTATACACGCTATAAATCTTTGGTGATGATGGCCTATTACATTTCATATTCTACACCTTCCAATCTGGTTCATAACTTTTGTAATTGCTAAATGACTGATGTTATTTGGTTCAATTTCATTTCCTATTCTACTTCATGATATTTATTTTGAATTTGTAACTTCTAAATATTTTTCCACTGGTTACAAATTCTTGAGACTTGATGTTCATAATCTACTATGAATCACATTTCTAAGCTCTTAATAATATCGTATTGCCTATTATTAGCATTAAAGTCTACATTGTCCACAACTAATTTGGCATTCTATACATTTTTTTTGAAGGTGTTGGCACTAATGTTAGGAACTCTATTTATCATAATATTCATTCCATTTGCACAACCATGGTGGATTATAAGGGGCTAAAATGTTTTTTGTTTTTTTTGTTTTTTTTTTAGGGTGGGGGGAATATCACCACCTTTCGTTTACCAATGAGTTAGGTCCTATTGTACAAGCCCATTTTAATTGAAAATATATGCATTATAATATATAAAATGTAAATATGTGTATATAATGTCTCTGGGAATGCTTCACTCCCAAGTATTTTTTGTAAAAGATCTTCAACTATCTTAACTATGCCACCTCAATTCATTGAGTAGCAAATAAACTGGAGTTACCATAACCTTCTCCTTGGGAGGTTCTGAGTAGAAGTTTGGGTTGGTATACTCACAGTGTTGAATTATAGACATATATGTTAGTTTCTGCTACACACAAAGAAAACAAGATGGCAATAAATTAATTAATGTACTCATGGTTGGCTTCCTCTGTATGCAAACAACAGTTTGTAAACAGTCTCTATGGCCTCTAATTGCATTTCCTGCGCACTTACAAGGTGTCACCTTGCTAGGTATAAGGTGCTATGATGACATCATTTATTTTACTATAATTATATTTCATGTAATGATTTCTCATGGCAAGTACAATCAACAAAATGATGTTGTTGTTGTGTTGTCACTCCAAAAACCTAACACAAAAGGTGTTGTTATGAAAATATTTATTTTACTGTAATTCTTATTTATGTAATGATTGTTGATGCCAAGAACACTCAACAAAACGATGCTGTTGTATATGATAAGTTTGTGAGTCAGCTTCACTGTATTGTCACTCCATAAATCTAACGCCAAATCCTTGGTCCGAGGACCTAAAGACTCTACAAGTTTTAGGCCAACCCTTGATTGAAGGGCATGTACATACTACATTCTATGCATCCAAGATTCACTTAATCTAGGAATAAAAATGTTTTTGACAATATATTTATTCCATTACCTACCCAACTATAAGTAAGGTCCCTAAGGCTTCCCAACAATCATACCATTTATGGCTGACAATAACAATTCGAACCAAGCCAAAATGAACAGAGTATTCTCCTCACACTATCATAAATGTAGGTGTATGTTTTTGGGTGCCTCCCTAAGCATGTATGAAGTTTGGTTTCTTTGGCATCTCTTTCTATACTTTTGAGTTTCCTCCTTATGTTTAACAAGAAAAGCAGAAAAATCTGTAAGACTAGTCACCACATATCAACTTTCTTGTTTAAGATTTTCCTATAACTGAAAGAAATTGTACTGCTTATCTGGAAATTAATGAGTCACTTTTGTGGACCCTAATTACATTTCTCTGCCATATGTAGAGGCATCCCATTGTATGATCTTCCATGCTACCCATACCTGATAGGATGCGTGATTTATTTATCCATCATAACAATTTACATTATAATTGACACCTTTGTAATGCCCAGACATTGGTGTTGAATGAATAGTTTACCTGGTAATTCTAGTTGTGTCAAATTTGAGTCATCAAGACTATTTTGTACCTAGAGTAATATGAGCCCACAAAGAAAATGAGGAATTTGGAGAGCTAACTCATTTGAGTTCACTATTTTAGCATTAAATAGTAACATGGCATACAAAATCATATCATAATTGGAGATTGAATATGCAAATGGATCTTCCGCTTTTCATGGATCTAGCCAAAATAAAAAGACTTATCAAAGATAACTCTTCTCACACAAGCTTCAGTAAATGTAACTTAGTGCTAATAAAGCCTACTAAGTATCGATAGATCATATCAGATAAGGTAATAGTTTATAGTTAATGTCCATAAATAGCCATGGAAGGGTAAATTATCTCCATTGTTTTATGGAGATAAGGGAACTAATAAAAGGCCAAGCCCTCTTTTCAAATAATTATATAATATTTTGTTTGCTTCATGTAGTTCTGTGTTTGGCATAGAGCAATGCATCTATTGGGTGTGGCACCAAAAGTTAAATACTGTTCGAGGGTCCTACAAAATAAATCCAACCTCAAAATCCTAACAAGACCAGGTCAAGGATGGAGGTTGAGTGTAAAGCAAGCAAAATGGTTCATAGGGCCTGCGGGTCAATCCTAAGGCTGTCTAGGTCAATGGGGTCTCAAATAAGTTCCCGGAACACACCAAAATTTGAAAGATTCAGTTCCTTCACAATATTATTTAATTGAACCCCTGCTGGTAGAAAACTTAACAGCTAGTTGAATTAGCATTCTGACATGCTTATATCTACTCCCTGCCTTTCTCGAGCTATCATTAGTTTTTAGACGAAGGAAATTCTTTCTTTCAAATAAAAAAAATCATAGATGAATGCCATTCTCATATGGGATCACCAATAATATCTGCAAGAGCACTGCGTGTCCTTAAAATGATGAAAATAATTTGCATCCCTCAAAATAATCTCTCTCTTGGCAATCTTAGAGATAACTTGACAGTGGTGTGACAGTCAACGCAAACACACAGATTCTTCAAGAATCTTATTTGGTCAAGGCGATGTGCTGATGAGTCCAAAATCAATGGCCAACTTCTCACAATGCTTCCAGAGAATTTGCTGCTTTTTCTCCTCCCCCACATAGTGCAACACATTCTTAATATTCACAGTTCAATACGTGTCCTTCTGCCCTCATCTGCCCAGCCAATTTGTTCAACTCTGAATAAATCTCCTCTTTTTGTGGATGTATGTTATCTCTTGGAACAAATATGGGCATTTGGTTTTTGACTTGAATGTAGCTACATCCTGGTGACTTTTTAAAGTCCTTGTCTTTCGTCATTTTTCTTAGCTTTGCTGCTTCATCCCACATGCCACTGGTAGCAAAATATATGATATGAGGACATACTTTCCGTGGTTCTATAGTTGCAATGCCAGAAGGCCATTTGCTACATGTCTACCTATTTCCATATTATCATGAATTCTGCACCCACCTAGTAATTTTCCCCACACAAGAGCATCTATTTCAACTGGAATTTTGTTGATAAAGTATTCCACCTCATCCAAGTGCCCAACATGGCCAAGAAGGTGGACCATGCAACCAAATTTCTCTACTCCAGTAATGACACCATACTCTGCACTTATCAAATTGAAATATTTACAACCTTTGTCCACTAGACCAACATGGACGCAAGCATTGAGCACACATATAAAGGTGACAAAATCGAAACATATTCCTGCTTACATCATCTACCCAAAAAATTTGAGAACCCCTATACCTCAGCCATGCTGAGCACATCCGATAATTATGACATTTCATGAAACCACATTTCTTTCAAGCATTTTCTCAAAAACCTTCAGTGAATCCTCTACATCCCCACATTTTGCATACATGTTAACAAGGGGACTCCCCATGATAACACCTGATCCAAATATAGGTATAAAGTGGGCATGGACCTCCTTACCTTGTTGTAGAGCTGCATGTTCAGTACACACAGCCAAAACACTGCCCAAAGTGAACTAGTCCTACTTTATCTTGATACATGTCAATATGTCTTGGTACATATTGGAAAAATTAAATTATTTTGGAGCAGGGCTGCTACACCTTTTCATCTGCTAAACCATGAAACCATTGGATCTGAATAAGGCACAAAGCAAAGAGGAGTCAAGTTGTAGACGGGAGGAAAGGAAAGAAACAGGGGAGTAAGAGGGAAAATCCTCTGCTTCCCATTTGAATTCTAGGAGATTACTTGGCAATCTGTCACCTCACAACATTAATGTAAGGACATTGACTGTGGGACGTAAATGGAGATAGAGACAGAACAGAGATGGTGGAAGGGTTAGGATGATAATGGTTTCGAGGGTGTTAGATTGCAAATCTATTTTTTTAGCATTTGAAGGACATATCTGTAGGCTTATTATGGATTCCTCCCTTATGTTGGAGGAGAGCTAGCATTATGTGAGAAGGATAATCACCAAGGTGACAATGGGTGATGTTCTCAAGTAAATTTGGGGTTTGTAGTTGATAATTGAATCTATATTTTGAAGCACATATTTTAGAGGTAACAATGAAGTGCTTTTCTCCTTGGATTGATGGAATGAGTTTGCCCCAACAAATTTGCAAATGCTAAATTTATAATTTGTCTTATATCATTTTTAAATGCCTTTCTCTTTCAAGACAATACCAGTCAGCGGGCTATGTTTGACAATATTTTGAATCCTTGCAAACCAACATCCATGTTGAAGTATTAATGGTTTAGTTTTTGGATCTCTTTCTGAAGATATTATCAACCACCACCTGTTATTTATTTTGAATAAATAACATGAGAATCTACATAAATAAGATAGAAATAAATGACTATTTTATAATGTAAATGATACTATGTAAATACCAAATTAATTATGCATCAAAGTTACTCGCCTGACAACATGCATTGTTTATGGTCTTTGGAGCAGGTTTCATCTTCTTCAAGAGTTTGATGAGGACAAAAGAAGTTGTTGAAGATGCCTAGTCAGTCATAATATGCAATGGTTGAAAACTCATTCCAATGACATTATGGTTGAGACTTGTCTGAATGATGATCATGGAAGCTACTCTTGAATCATAAATATGTTGAAGGTTCTAGCTCGATTACAGAGTAAATTTCTGCTCTTCTCCTTTTTTCTTCATTGACGAAAAAAAAATAACGGTTTTGAGTCCTTTATGTAATCTTATTCTAAGAGTTGAATTATTCTTTTGAATGTGTTGTGTTGGTTTTCGGAAACTGCTTTTGATTGGAAATGGATCATGCATTTATAACTTCTTTCTAAATTTCACTTTCAACCATTTCTTGGTACTTTTTAGGGCATTCATCCAAAGAGTGGTGTTCTATGTGAGTGAGGAGGATATGAATCATGATACAGTAAGACATTCATTTGGTTAAAGTTACTACGTCTAGGAAGTATTGGCCATAGTTATGAGGTTTTTATTGGTGAAATGTTGTGAGCTAATGAGATTTTCTTAACAGGTTACACCAAAAACTTGTTTCTAAAACATTTGAGGCACCCTGAGGGGTATAGAAATTCAGAAAACTACTTTCTATTATTATTTACTCTAGTAGAAGACCTGTAATCATTTTGGTAGTTCATCTTAGCATAGATGATAAGAAACATAATATGATATTCACTAATATTTTTGTAAATAATATATGGGTGGAAAGAATTTGGCATCTTTTAGAAGCCTTTCTCTGAATCACTTCACTTGATTGGCTAGTTTGAAAGGGTTTCTAGCATCCAATTTTTTTTTCTATCTCACCATATTGGGTGAAATCGACTTAGCCATAAATACCCTCTCCAATGGGAACATTCTTTGTTCCAATTTTAAATGAGAATGTATCACTAATTTGAGACATATAATTGACATATAAATCTCTAGATTCAATGCCAACATTTTCCACTTTATCATCCCCTCATTGGAAACAAAAGACATTTTTACAAACTCATCAAGATCAGTATTTTCAGTAGAAGACCTATCAACATGAAGTCTATTATGGTGAATGCAACTATGAAGTGGAAAATACATACAATATGATAAATATTTAGATATATCCTTAGCTCCTTCGGCATAAAATAAGTGCCCTGATCAAGCATACCTCCAGGGCCCACCACCCATATTGCCCTCCAAGTCCCAATTGGTTATCAAACTAATTATAAATTTACTCAACAACTCAAGCATAAACAACAGAAGAACCTGGAGCTACAACTGGGGATGATTGTTCCACATATATGCACTCACCTCTAACATAAATGAGAAGCATTACATTTTTTGGTAATATTACCATCAATGCCAAAATAAAAGGTAAGACCAAATGCCAGAGATACAAAGCCACCCATTTCAATTGATCCAGATGCAATCCAAAAGGAAGCAGAAATAAATCTTCTTCTTGTGCCTTCTTCCCCTAGTGTTTCTCCTAATGCATTGAACCCATTGCTTTATCCTTCTCCCTTACACCCTTTCTTTCGAAATTCAATTGTCCTTGTCTTATCAAGGCTTCGTGCTTTCAAATTTTTTGAAGCAACAACATAGATAGTAAGTGGAATGGTAGTTAAGTATTGGAGCTCACTAGCACCATATGTGGGCAATGTGATTTGTTGTCCACAACTAGAGACAATGTTTCATATCCTTATTGGGAATTCCAACTAAATAAATGTGTGCCTTATTTGAATACAACAGTTGCAAATTATTGATTTTTAGACATTTAAAATATCTTGACAAGTGAGGGTGCAAATGAGATTCTTCCTTTGAATTTTTCTGCTCAACCATCAAATCTCACCAAAGGCTCTAGTCCTATTAATAGCATAAAATAGGTTGAACAACAAATTAATGGGAGTAAACTTTTGGTTGGTTGCAAAACAGTGGATCTAGTGAAAGAATAATTTCTTTGAAGGTGCCTAGGTTATTTATTCTAGATGATGTGTGAGTGTCACCTATTAAACAACCTATAATGAATTATTTTGAGAGTGTTTTCTTTCAATGGATGGCAAGCCATATTACCTCTAAAAAATGCAAATTAGTTCTCAGAGTTCTTTTCAATTGCATGTGAATATATTATGTCATATATTTTCCATAAACCCTTCAAAGGTGGCAAGAAATTGTATTTTTTCAATATTGACTATTTTAAGCTAAGGCCAACCTAGTCATCTTTCTTGGATCTAACACCCCACTACTATAAGTGTGAGTAAATACACAGTAACCCTTATTTGCATCATACAACATTTTGTCACAATGCCCTCACTATTAACATTCTAGAATATTCTTGGGCTTTGGTGATGTCCTTAGTAATATATTTTTCATCATCGACTTCATTATCAATGGATTCTTGATTGCTCCTTTTTTCCTGACTTTGACTGCTTTCTTTTGCTACTTTTTTTACCTCTGTTTTTGGCACTTCAATTTCATTTGAATTTTATCAATCTTTTGCACAATCTCAACTCTTGAATGGAGACTTCAAGATAATTATATTTACCTCTGAATCTTGGATATGTGGTTGTTATGCAATGACGCAAATAATCCAAACTTCTTTTCTTCAAAATCTTGGCTTGCAACTTCAATATTTTTAATTCCAGATTTTGGCTCTAGATCTTGACTGAAATTCAGTGCTACTTCTTTGATGGATACCCTAGATTCTTCACGAATGAGAGGAATTATAGCCCAGAAAATTAATCATGATCTCTTATTCTTGAGATGATGAAGGAGCAAGGTTCCCAAGAATTCATCAAGTGTAGAATGATTCAAGTGAGGTTCTCAAGGTGACTAAATGTAGCTTGTTTTGAATATGAATTTGGATGCTGCTACAATGTTTCAAGCTATTAGCTTCGGAAATTCCTTCTTCTCAAATCAACAGGTTTGGAACCTATTTCTTGAGATATTTGAAGCCCTCTTAGAGTTTTCATACTATTTTAGTATGTAGGACTTCTTCTGGCCTTTGTTAACTTCTGAAGTAGATCTAGTACCAACCTCGACCCTTTGAATAGGGCTTAACACAATCACTGGATACAAGGACTTGAAGGCTTCCAATATGAACTTATGGAATAGGAATATTTGAGTTATCTTCCCTCAAACTAGGCCTTCACATTATTCAAACTAGGATAGTATTTTTTTCCCTCCATCTGTTTCACCTGTTCCATTCATCACAAATGACATACTTTTGGATGAAGAGAGTAGCATGCCAATTTCTAGTTTACTAGTTTTTTCCCTTCTTGTCATTTGTTCTTTGTGTACAAAATTCTCCCAATGGTTCCTTGTTCTCACTATACCACAGGTGTACATCCAACAAAGGAGAAATGGAAGGAAATTTCTTATTAATTTAATGTATAGATGGGTGCCACTTTATGCGTTTTTCTTAGAACTAACCATATTCCACTTCTCCTTTGGCTTTCTTATCAACGTATCTATGTTAGATGTGGACAGGTGAAAAATAATTATCCATTATTTGACATGGCTTATAAAGGTTTTGCATGTGGTGACATGGACAAAGATGCTAAGGCAATTAAGATTCTCAGAGGATGGTTACCATATTGCACATGCACAATCTTTTGCAAATAATATGGGCTTGTAGGTTATCTAATGTGGGTTACAATAATTTTTTTTCTTTGTGAATGAAATAAATTGATATAGTACGTGAAGTAGGGAATGCTTTTTGAAGGAAAAATATTGTATTGTAAATATTATTTGGATTATTTTCATCTTGAATTTGAATTTTCATCTAGTTCGCTAGGTTTTGGACATCTTACCCATCGAATAACTTGTCTTCCTTTCTTGTCATTTGTTTTTTTTGTATAGAGTGATCCCAATGTTTCATTTTTATTGATTTATGCATGTTATCACAATCCCATAGGTGTAGATCCAATAAAGGAGTAATGGAAGGAAATTTCTTATCAAATTAAGGTATAGATGGGTGCCACAAAATGTGTGTTTCTTAGAACTGACTATATTCCACTTCTCCTTCTGCCTTCTTATCAATGTGTATGTGTTATATGTGGACAATTGAAAAATCACTATCTCTTATTTGAAATGGCTTATCAAGGTTTTGCAAGTGGTGACACATACATAGCATCGACAATCAAGATATTTTTGGAGGATGCGTACCAGATTGCATGTGCAAAATCTTTTGCAAAAAATACGAGCTTGTATGGATAGAGGGTATGTTGTCTAAGGTGGGTTACAATAATTATTTTTCTTTGTGAATGAAAGATATTGATATAGTACATGAGGTAGGGAATTATTTTTTAAGGGGAAATATTGTAATTTGTATGGTAAGTAGTATGTGGATTATTTTCATCTTGAATTTGATTTTTCAGCCAGTTCACTATGTTTTGGAGATCTCACCCATCAATTAACTTTTCTTTCCTTCTTGTCATTTGTTCTTTGTGTACAGAATGCTTCCAAAAGTTCCTTTTTCTTGCTTCATGCATCTTCTCACAATCCCACAAGTGTAGATCCAAAAATGGAGCAATGAAAGGAAATTTATTATCAATTTAAGGTATAAATGGGTGCCACTTTATGTGTTTTCCTTAGAACTAACTATATTCAACTTATTCTTTGGTTTTCTTATCAATGCATTTGTGTTAAATGTGGACAAGTGAAAAATCACTATCCTTTCTTTGACATGGCTTATCAAGGTTTTGAAAGTGGTGACATGGACAAAGATGCTAAGGCAATCAAGATATTCTTGGAGGATGGTCACCAGATTGCATGTGCACAATCTTTTGCAAAAATAATGGCCTTGTATGGACAAAGGGTAGGTTGTCTAAGGTGGGTTGAAATAATTTTTTTCTTTGTGAATAAAAGAAATTGATATAGTGCATGAAGTAGGGAATGATTTTTTAAGGGAAAATATTGTATTGTATGTAGTATGTGGATTATTTTCGTCTTAAATTTGGATTGTCAATAAAACAACATAATGAACATTTGGGATTCACTAGTTGTAAATATAGGCATTTGGAACCAAGATTCTTTGTTTGATATTCAATTTTTCTCTGAGAATTTTGTTCAAAATGAAAGGCTATGGCATCTTTGTATTCTCGCAAACAAGAAAGAAGTTAATATATATCTTATTGTGATTTCTAACCATCACTGCTTCACCATTTATCGTTTGAGAATATCACATTCTTAATGCAATTTTGAATCACTTGTTGTTTGGCCATTTTTGAGCTAAGACAAGATATATTTTTTCACATACATTTACCTTTCTAATGCTTGGAAACTGTTTTTCTCATGTGTTCATATGTTTATATATTAACAGTGGGTGTTATTTTTATACTTCCTCTGATTTTTCCATGGTTAGTTGTTTGACATTGTTGTAATTGTGAGTCTACCATTGTCCACCTTTTCAAATTCAAGCCTTTTATGAATGTTGACTGCATTTTTTTCTTCACGGGGAAAAATTTCTAGTTGTCACAAAGTTTGGATAGGAAAATTTTCCACTATTCCCATTGCTTTCCATCCTCCCTCCTTTTAAATCCCTCTCTAGTCGTTTTTATATATGGCCATAGTTAGTGTAATAATGATACAATAAAAGAAAATTTCTCCTTTCCCAATCAAATATAACTACCTTATTTTTTTTAGCCTTGGTAAATATGCTAGCATAGAGCAGTGACCATCATGCATGGGGGATTCAAATCATTTACCTGATGGGAATGCCAAAATTTCCAATGTGGTTAATCAAGGGGGAGGCTACAAGAGATCTCCGCCCTTTTTTGTATTTGAAAATGGAATTGTGTCTAACTCCTTTAACACCTTTATACAATAAGTTGGTAACATTAGGCAGAGTGTTCATGTCCCTAGGGTTCAACAACCTCTCCCTACCTGTGAAAAAACACCTTTAAGCAATAAGGAGGCTAACCCTAATGCAACTTGAGGACTTGACTTGACCATAAATCTTCCCCTGAGAGTGCTAATTCATAGTTACTTTATCATAGGTTACAATCAGATCAAACCTTGGTTGCCCAAATCAGAACTCATTTATCTCTTTTTATACTCCTTCAACGTAGTGTGAATGTGAGCTTACCCTATGTGGTTATGCCTGAAACACAAAAGGATGCCACTAATTACCTTGGTTATAAGATTGATTAATACTACCCCTCCACAATTAGACTTAAAGAAAATATGTTGCCCATCTATATGCCATAACTCACCAAGTATGATGGATCTGAGAATCCCAAAGAGAATATCTGTTCGTTGTTTCGATAAAGATTTCTAATGAATGATGTGTTGGCTAATTAGTTCTTTCTTTCCAATCCAATTTGACTAAGTCCAAGTGGATAGAATGGAATCTCTACTGATGCCCATAATGGGTTTAATAACGTAAATCCTAACTCCATTTACTAGTTTAGACACCTCATCCACTAGTCCAGTTTTTCAAATACTTTAACTACAACAAAATGGAACGCCATTACCTAGTTGATGAATATAAAACAGGGGAGTTAGGATTCCAAGATTGACACAATAGAATAGATGGTAGGAACTCCAATCTATGATTAAGGATAATGTCACTAAGGCCACTTAGATAGAAGCTTTCACTGAGGGTTGAAGAAGACCTTATATTTTAAGTAATGAGAGATAAGCGACAAACCTTAGATCAGGCATGTTCTTTCCTATAAAATAGCAAAAATCCATGTCTTGGCTTGGAATTTTTACATTTTCATACTACCTCCAAACCTTGGCTAGATAGAACCATACTCCTAAATTAGAAAACTGTAAACTTACCGTGAACACCTAAAGAGAACCTCAAAAACAAAATGCCCAAGATCCTAGATCTAATCATCCAAATGTGCATAATCCTCAAAAGAATTAATAGGATAGAAAAGGGGTACAAACTAATGTGAATGTGAATTGAATTCAAGCCTGTTATGAATGTTGACACTATTATGTTCTTCATGTGGCAAAATTTCTAGTTGTCACAAAGTTTGGATAGGAAATTTTTCCACTATTCCCATTTCTTTCGTCCTCCCTCCTTTTAAATCCCTCTTTAGTTGTTTTTATAGACACTTCGTGACCACAATTAGTGTAATAATGATACAATAAAAGAAACTTTCTCCTTTCTCAATCAAATAGAACTACTATTTTTTTCGAGGAAAACCTCACGGGGAAACCAAAGAGATGCTTCCCTATGTTCCTGTACAACAGCCCTAGTAAATATGCTAGCATAGAGTAGTGACCATCATGCATGGGGGATTCAATTAATTTACCCGATGGCACAAAACTAGCCAATGCTCAGTAACATTGGTGACAAACTATTGAGCTAACCAATTGGGCAACAATAAAACAACTTATTTTCATTTGGTTTCCAAAACAATGTCACTCACCCAACTCAATTGGTTTGATCAAAATATGAACAAGTGACCTTTTCTTGTAGCAGCGTGCCTGGATGTATGCCAAATAATAGCAATGAATGTGCCAATCACACCATGGATGGCAGATGAGGATCCCATAAAAGAAATACTATGGAAAGCATTTCAGGTCCATCTTTAGATGTCCTCCCATGTTCTTCATAGTGGTATGATGGCCACCTTTTCCTTACAGCTCCTGGATAGCACACCATTGGTAGCAACCTAAATATTCCTGATACTAGTGCAACAATTCTTGTTGTTAGCCTGTAGAATAACTAGTCATACCTAGGGGTAGTGTAGGCGATGTGGGTCAGGATTTCAGAGGTTTATCTATGGCTGGGAAATCAGAAGCTACCCAGAGAGATTTTTGAGCAAAACACAACCCTCCACATCAACAGGAATAAAGTTTATGTCAAATATGGCCATCTGGAAATGTTGGAAGGTATATACCTAACTTGTAACCAAATTCTTCACATTCCAAGAGACTAATTTAGGTGAACTTTTCAATGTTAAAAATAGCCTTGGCCTAATTTAGCAATACAAAAAAACATAAAATCCAAATAATTTTCAGTGTATAAGGTCATATAATTGCAATATTTACATCACAGTACATCTAAAATGGTACCTATCCTAATTTTTTTCTAGAAAATGTCTCAATCGGGTTTAAAACTGAAGGGAAAAAGACTACAAGGCCTTCTCATGCCCATGCAATGTATAAAGCCATAGTACAATTCTTATTGGCTCTGAATCTCATGCATAAAAGTAGTTATGGATTCCTCATA
This sequence comes from Pinus albicaulis, assembly GCA_034641835.2. Taxonomy (NCBI): domain Eukaryota; kingdom Viridiplantae; phylum Streptophyta; class Pinopsida; order Pinales; family Pinaceae; genus Pinus; species Pinus albicaulis. The sequence continues at coordinate 612,031,054 of CM076580.1, forward strand.
TGTGCCAAAGACAGACATGTGAAACAATGTATTTCATTTGATTCTATTAATATATTAAGCATAAGTATCCCTTATTCACCATGCCTATATTTGCTATTTTTTTCCCAAATAAAACTTCACAGTGAAATTAAAGGGATTCTTCCCCACATTTGAGGATGACATCCCTAGTAAACTGATTGGTATACAAACTAACCTAGTGCCTAGCAACCTTGCTGATAGGTGGTTGAGAGAATCCCTTGGGCTATATATATATATCTGTGTGTGTGCGTGAAAGAAAATGCATCTTATATTCCAATAATACACACAAAAGGAATACATGATACAATGATGACTAATACTCTAAGTAGCAAGCATCCTCTCATCTTCACCTAGTCTGGAGTGACAAAAAGAGTTTTCAAATTGAGAACTATCTAATATTTCTTGCACAAATAGATCTTAATGTTGATTTTTGTAGCTCAGGTAGGTACTTCTGCACAGGCCTTGTGTCTAGGTGTGCAAAAGTTGCCCACAAAATCCTTAGAACAATTACTCAAGTGTGAGAAAGTTGCTAATGTAGCTTAGCCTAAGTCTAATTTAGAAAAAACACATATTAATATGTTGTCTTCTTGAGATAAAAGAAACTTAGGAAAAGTAAAGTAATTTACTTTAGTGATTTTGTTTTAATCTTAGCCGTTGATCTCAAGGGGGGCGAGATCTAATTTCTACCATTAATCATTTTGAGATTATGGTTAGGGGTAGAGATTTAGCTCAATGTAAAGTTATAAAAGAAAGAATAGTGAGAGGGAGAAGATACACCATATAACGACACTAGCCTTAGCAGGAGGAGTGTGATACTCCAGAGTGCCAAGTTTGAGGAAGTGCATAGAGGCTGGAAATCTAGATCTGCAGAGAAGATCAAGCACTGATCTAGGGCATATATACTAGATCACATCCAAACTTATTTTGTATTATGTATTTTCTTAGCTGGGCCATTATCCTAGGACGAGAAGCCAAATAGGTTCTAATTCATTATTAATGATGAAATGATTTGATTGGGAAAATTTGTTTGTGTCATTGTGATTGAGATTTGAATATTTGCTTCCGTTGAATTTTATTGTATTAGGAACCTAGATGTTCATTTAAATCAACTGATAAATATTTCTATTAGGAATTTAAGTAAGAGGTCCTAGGTTTGCAGGAAATCTAATATGGTATCAGAGCAAAAAATCTGAAGTAAGTTGATCTCGGAATCACAGAAGCCAGGTCTTGTACATGACCACTGGGCCAGGTTTGACTGTGATTGTGCAAAGGCATTTTTTTCTAGGACCGAAGTAAATCGGTCGTATAGTGCCTTTAAGCAATTGTTAATTTTTTTTAAGGATTGAAAAATGGTCATATAGATCAGTTTGTATGTTGTATAGGGGTTGAATAAATTATCCACACGTGACAAGGTTGTGTAAGTCATGGAAAAAATAGAGTGGCAGAAATAAGGGTCAAGCCCTACTGCCAATAGAAAAAGACAATTGCGCGAAGAAGGGGTGGCCGAAGCAGTTTGGTTGGTAGAAAAGGATCTACCAACATCACCTTGAAGAAGCACGTAGTTTCGAGTGTGGTTTTCCAGGAGAGGTGGGAAGGTGTGGTTGACAGTCGTTGGTGGAAGAACTGTGGCATGCAGGCAAGCCCACACTTGACAAAACCAAAACCACAAGAAGCATAAGGTGGTAACTCACTAAGAAGGAAGCAACATGGGCTAGACTAATCGACACCCCTCAACCGTTGATAAATCGCGAGGGAAAAGGCACACAAATGACCGATAGAAGGGCATGTGTCAACATAGTTAGTTTGTGAATGGAGGACTGCTATCAGAGCCAGCTAGACCCATGTCAGTGTATGTTTAGTAGCCGCCACACATGTGTTCGAGTAGCCTAGTTGAAGCCGCCGTGACGGGCCGTCAGGCAGAATATGACCAAGAATTGGAGCAAATGTAGCTGACAAGCGGGGAAGCACGTAGATCGTAGTCATAGGTAAGTAGGTGGGTTGTCGGGCCAGGTGCATGAGCTTGTGTCAAAATTCCTGCACCTACATCCAAAATAGTCTTGCCTTCAAAATGGTGCACGTTCTCAAATATAGTTGTTTAATAAGCATACATCCTCACATATCACATTTGGGAAAAGAGTTGTAGGGAATCTCCATAATTCCCTTATTGCCCATGTCTTTCCTTGTACTGAATCACTAACATTCGTGCATAGAATTTACTAAATAACATATATTTTCTCTCTTAAACATCTCATAATTATAATGAAAAATTACCTCAAGATGTTGTTTATCAACGAACTTTGCCTCATGAGAAGGTGTCTCATCTCTAGGAGCAATTTTATCATCAACAGACCATTTTGGGGGAATTTATAAACAGGATGATAGAATAAATTTAAGAGAGATAGTTAAAGACAACTTCATATTTCCCTAGTTTTGTAGGTGAGGTGGTTAATGAAGCACCAATGGATCAAACCCTGCTTCCAATAGGAAAAGACAACTACACGAAGAAGGGGTGGCCGACACAGTCTGGTTGGTAGAAAAGGATCTACCAACATCACCTCGAAGAAGCACGTAGTTTCAAGTGTAGTTTTCTAGGAGAGTTGGGAAGGTATGATCGACAGTCGTTGGTGGAAGAATTATGGCCTGCAGGCAAGCTCGCACTCGAAAAAAATAAAACCACAAGAAGCATAAGGTGGAAACTCACTAAGAAGGAAGCAACACATGTTAGACTAGTCGACACCACTCAACTGTTGAGAAATCACAAGGGAAAAGGTGAAGGGAAATTAACAACATAATTAGTTTGTGGATGGAGGAGTGCTATTAGAGGCAACTAAACCTGTGTTAGTGCATGTTTAGTAGCCACGACGCATGTGGTAGAGTATCCTAGTTGAATTTGCAAAGACGGGCTGTCAGGCACAATCTGACTGAGAATTGGAGCAACTGCAATTGACAAGCAGGGAAGTGCATAGATCGTAGTCATAGGTAAGTAGGTGGGTTGTCGGTTCAGGTGCAGGAGCTTGCGTCAAACTTCCTACGCCTACATATAAAATAGTCTTGCCTTCAAAATGGTGCATGTTCTCAAATATAGTTGTTTAATAAGCATACATCCTCACGTATCACATTTGGGAAAAGAGTTTTAGGGAATCTCCACAATTCCCTCGTTTCCCATGTATTTCCTTGTACCAAATCACTAACATTTGTGCATAGCCTTTACTAAATAACTGATATTTTATCTCTTCAACATCTCATAATTATAATGAATAATTACCTCAAGATGTTGTTTATCAATGAACTTTGCCTCGTGAGAAGGTGTCTCATCTCTAGGATAAATTTGCTCATCAACAAACCATTTTGAGGGCATTTATAAAGAGGATGATAGAATAAATTTAAGAAATATAGTTAAAGATGAATTCATATTTCCCTAGTTTTGTAGGTGAGGTGGGTAATGAGGCATTGATCGATCAAGCCCGACTGCCAATAGGAAAAGACAAATGCGCGAAGAAGGGGTGGCCGACGCAATCTAGTTGGTAGAAAAGGATCTACCAACATCACCTTGAAGAAGCACGTAGTTTCGAGTGTAGTTTTCCAGGAGAGGTGGGAAGGTATGGTCGACAGTCGTTGGTGGAAGAACTATGGTCTACAGGCAAGCCTGCACTCGACAAAAAGAAAACCAGAAGAAGCATAAGGTGGAAAATCACTAAGAAGGAAGAAACACGTGCTAGACTAGTCGACACCACTCAACTGTTGAGAAATCACGAGGAAAATGGCACACAATTGACCGATAGAAGGGCATCTGTCAGCATAGTTAGTTTGTGGATGGAAAAGTTGTATCAGAGCCAGCTAGACCTATGTCAGTGCAAGTTTAGTAGCCACCATGCATGTGGTCGAGTAGCCTAGTTGAAGCCGCAGTGACGGGCCGTCAGGAACAATCCAACCGATAATTGGAGCTATTGCAGTTGACAAATGGGGAAGTGCATAGATCATAGTCATAGGTAAGCAGGTGGGTTTTCGGGCTGATTGCAGGAGCCTTCGTCAAAATTCCTGCGCCTACATACAAAATAGTTTTGCCTTCAACATGGTGAAATATAATGAATTTTCTTTCCTCAATATCTTTGCAATTCTAATTAATGGCTCAACCTATTCTTCTATCATGCTTATAATATACCATGGGTAGGTATGACTAATGGCTCCTCTGCTATTTTTGACTGTAGAGTAGGTGGTCTCAACAAAGTTATAACGGAGTAAAAAATAACTATCAGCTTGACAACTATACAAATAGGAATTTCCCTAAACTTGACATATTTACTCTTTGTTGATTATGTTTTATTTTTGGGTGATAGGACTAAGGCATATGCAATTAAGCTGAAGGACACTACCGTTGAAGAATCGAAATTCCTACCTTAAAAACTACCAACAACTGAGGAGCTACAAGAATCAACACCATCTTTTATTTGAACCTAAACAATCTTATTATCTCCGAGTATTTCTCTAATCACAATGACCAGTATATTCTCCATGGATTATTTCTATCATTCTATCTATTAGTAAAATCCACAAAATGTATCCCTACATTTGAATCTTGGGAAAAAAACATATAATTGTTATCATTTAAATTATACATATCTCTTGGAGCCCAAAAATCCATTTTCTTTGGATAAGCTTTATCTATAACCTCAAAAGAAACCCTATTATAAGTTTAAGGACCATTATGTCCTTTTGAGTCTTGACAAAGTATGATGGAATGAAATTGGGTGAAAACTAGATCCAGGTTTACCATGTCAAAACCTAGGTTCATTGAGATGACGACCTTGGTTTGAAGACATCACCATACAAACTAGGACCACCCATACTTATCGTTGCCATATCTCTTTCATCACCGATACTAACAAATTGAGGACCTATAACCCGTGGAGGCCCATGGTCATCATTTCAATGTAATCTATTATAATACATGCCATGTCCACAAGTTTTTATATGTAATATCTGCATCCAATGTGGCTATTTCTTATTATGAGATTTACCACATCCGAAAATGGCATCATTCACATAATTTTGAATAATTATACAAATTAGATCAACATATTTTTTTTCACATTTACAACTACCCTCACATTTGTTGGTTCCTGAAGCTCGATCACTTTCATAACAAAAATAGGAAAAGTTAAACCACAAAAATGGTCCACTCTCTTTTCATTTTCTAATATTATAATGAAGTTTTATTAGAGGCACTGCTTGTTTGTTTGTTTTGGTTAGAAAAGGGTTTGCTCTTGGTTTTATGTGCCTTTCAATTTATCATATGTAACATGTTGAGAAATGGGAAAGAATAATGTGTGACATTTATCTTGCAGAAATTGATGCTGAATCAAAGGATACATAGTTTAACCAAGCTACAGTTCGCTTTTTAGTAAAGACAGAGGAATATCTTACAAAGTTTGAACATAAGTAATATATGCATTTGTATTTTGCAGATATGTTCTTTTTTCTTCCGAAGATATCACAACAAGAAAAATATTGATATTATAGAAATTGTTTGAGGACCTCATTGAGGTAGGTTTTTTCTGATGTCTTACGTGATTGATACCTTCTCATATGTCAGGAAGGATTTAAATATGAATTAATATGTTCATGAAACAAATTAGATTCAAATTTTATACATATAAAAGATAAAAACAAATGTCAATGTCTTCGTTTGATTGTTACTTGACTCTATTGTGGGTAGGTTACAGGAACTGTGATTGGAAAAAGGATGGGGATACAATGCATAACACGTCTTCGATATGATTCATTTGCTGTTAGAGATCCATTAGTCACTTGCGCCATCGACTTTGGAAATGTTTATAGTAGGAATTCATATGGTTTTTAATGTTGTAATTATTTCGCCTCAGGGTTGTTTTGGGCAAGCAAATGTTTTAGCAATGACAGACACGACATCCGTGGGCAGGTAAACAAATTTTTTATAATTGCAATTGCCATTCCATGATATCCTCTCTTTATTGTTTGATTGTATTTTGGATGTTTCTTTTGATTTTGTTTTTTCGTTTAACTGTGAAATTGGAAATACTTAGTATCATGTCCATTTAAACAACAACCAAAGCTTGAAGATGAAATTAGTATTACACAATATTTATTGGAATCCTTATAGATTTTTTTGTGTTAAAATATTTTCATGAATATCATACAAGTTTACTTTCATGTTGTTATTTGAGCATATATTGTTTACTTGACCAAGTTCATGCGGTAGAAAATGGAATGTTTTTGCGAATAAAACGACAAGGATTAAACATCACACCTCATATTATTTGTTTTCACAGGTTATTTACAACTTGAGCTTTTTAGCATATAACTTAGTTGACATGATTGTTCCTAAGCTTTCCTTGAAGGTTGAATATTAAGTTACTAAGGTGTTATTTTCTATATATGGTGACATTTTATTTGCTTTGTTTATATAGGTCATCTGGCCACATTATAATGGCCACTATCGCCCAACTGAAGAAAATTTGTTTGAGTTTCTTACTTGTATGGGGAAAAATGGCTTTTTAATTACTGATGTTGAGGTATATGTCGTATAAATTATTTATAGTCAAATTTACTTTATATTCTAGTGTTCATTGTCGTTCATGTCTTACACTCTGCATTGTATCTTCTTTTGTTATCAGAAAATGAACTCAGTATTGATGATAAGAAGCAAAAATTGAAGAAATAGGAGAACAATAACATTGGAGCGACAAATGCAAAAAAAGAGAGAGAAGAGAACTGGTCTAGTGATACCCTTAGAGCCAATATCTCGCATAAGTACACATATAGATACTAATGGTCAAGTCTTCAGAGTTGGTGAATTCACCTGCAATGCCTTGGCAACACAATGATAATGTTTTGAAGTGATGAAACATAATTTCATGTGTAAATTGTAATCCAACCAATATTAAGTTGGAAACTTATTCTAATACTTTAACATTTCATATAGTATAATTTATGTGGTTGAAATTATTTATAATTGCACTTGATATTGTTTAGTATTGTAATTAGCATATGCAACTCTATGTTTTCATATTAGATGAACATGCACATTGTATGACATTTTTTAAATCATACAAATTAATTTATGTTGATTAATAATGAACACATAAAAGCAATGTAAATCTACTAAATTAGTAGTTTATATTGATTAATGATGAATACAAATAAAATAAATATACGACTAAAGTAGTCATTTATAATGATTATTAATGAAAGTAAATGAAATGAATATAAGCTACTAAATTAGTCGTTTATATAATGAATATGAAACTACTAAAAACAAATAAATGACTATTGCAAATGATAAATTTGTGACTACAAATAATGACTAAATTTTGCATATATATGAATATTAGTAGCTAATTTACAGTATCTTATAACACGACCGAAAATTTATTCATATTTCTTTGGTCATTAATTAGTTTCGAAAGATGACTAAAATTTGCATATATATGACTATTAGTAGCTAATTTACAGTATCTTATAACACGACCAACATTTTGGTCATATTTCTTTGGTTATTAATTGGTTTTATCGAGTGATTATATAGTAAAATATTTTGTTGTATATTTGGTCATTAATTGTGACAATTAATGACAAATCATCAATGATTAAATCAATGACCAAATCGATGACTAAATTAATGACCAAATCAGTCACTAAATTAATGACCAAATATACTACTAGCCAACAAAATTGAGATAACCAATTAATGACTAAGCTAAAAACGACTAAAAGCTGGTCGCGTTATAAGATACTGTAAATCATCGACCGAAAAAAGGTCGTTTATATGCAAATTTTAGTCATTTTTTAGTAACTAATTAGCTATTTTGAACTAGTGGTCGGTCTTGCGACGTTTAGGAGACAACCGCCGGTCTTGCAACATTTAGGGAAACCGTCGGTCTTGCGACGTTGCGGGCCAAGTGTTGGTCTTGCGACCTTTAGGATCCAAAATTTTGGTCTTACGATGTTCAAGGAAAACACATGGAGATCTAATTTGGTGGCTACTCTAAAATATAAATCGACCTATTCAAATTTATTTCCCTGCCGCTATTCTCCTTGCTAGGTTTGGGACAGAGTTCAGTGCTAATTCTGCTGAAGAAGGGTTCAATGCTAATTCCGCTGAAGAGTTTGTTGTATGGCAGTCTGCAAATACTCCAGGCAGTCGGTAGCGACACCCGTTAAGTTTTCATCCTTCGATTTAGAGAGCAACTGCCTTGAGGTAATATAACTTTGCGCGGTTGCTTGCTGTGACACAACTATGGCCACAACAATGATATCTATTGGTCCTGCCTTCTCACTAATATTGGCATTGCTCTGCAGAGATGACTTGCACAAGTTCGGGTACTGTGATGCCTGGCACGCTAAATCCATTTTTTGGTTGGAGGAAGATTTATGAACCGAGATCTCTTCATATCCACTGTCGGCTGAGGGATAATAAGATGAGGATAATAATAGCCACGCTAATTCTACTGAAGAATGCAAAAAACCGAAGAGGTACATCCATGAACATACCCTGCAACTGGTTTATCCCATGGTACAGAGTAATAGTAGACTTTAGCATTACATTTCATGATTTGCACCTCTTTTACAGATTTATTACACTTGTATACATTTAGATTCCACTTGGTTTTACACTTGTATACATTTAGATTCCACTTCCAGTCATGATTCTTTGGATTTATTAAAGCAGAGAAGGGGTATCACACAGATATCAATGTTTGTTGCATGTGAGAGTGTGGGATGTGTTTATTTTCCAGTTTATCGTCCTGAAAAAGGAAACTTCCTATTTAAAATCTAGGTAGGTATCGTACGAAAATCTGAATGATGACAAAAGTAAAGAGAGTGGATATCTAGCCAAAGCCCCCATTTAACCATTTTTTGAGGAATCAAATGAATGTGCAAAAAAATGTTTTGGGTTCTACATATCAATATCTCTTAACTTTTTCTATTGGTGTTTGTTATTTATACAACCTACCTATCATTTGTTTCCGAGTGGTCATCTGAGGTACAATATTTTCTCACACAGATATCAATGGTCACTGTTGGTCCAGAGGGATAGGATATAGCTTATAATAGACAATAGTAAGCAGACAAATTATGATTCCATCCTCTGTCCTTTGCCTCTGCGGAAGTCCACAACCAGCTCCCAACACTGCTACTGAAACCTCAATGTTATACTGTGCATTGAGCTACCATAATGGAAATATTGTTGTCTGGTAGTGGACATGGTTCATCCTGCTAAGGGGTTCAATAATTCTCTTGGACCTCAGCCTTTTAAATAAGATACATCTATCATGTACTTGGTTGCATCACATTTATTTGTATTTGATTTACATCTTAATTGTTTTATATGGTATTCAAAAGCCTTTAGGGAATTTTCCTGTAATTTTTCTCATTTCCTTTTGTAGAGTCCATATTTTCAACATGTTTATGAGCCTTGCAATATGCTCAATGCGTTGCCTCTTACTAGATTGCAATCCTTTAAGTGTTGGCATCTTTTATAATGCTTGAGATATATTAGTTTCTTAGCATTGCAATTAGTGGGTTGTCTTTAACTATTATGCACATTATGTATCCAAAATTGTTTACCTAATGAAAGTAGATATCTTTGGACATTAAATTGCCACAAAAATACTGTAAGCTAATTAGAGACCACAATAAATACAATTTGTTATCAGTATCCTCTTTCCCCTGTGTTTGTTCATTAGCATTATCTTTTATACCAACAACCAAAATAGGCATTAGAAACAAAACATAAACTTATCAACATCAGATTGTTGGTTGTGACAACATATCTAAAGTTGAAAAAATTGTTGTTGAAGTTTCTTCCACGTGTCTTGTTCTAAAAAATATAGTGTCAATAGTCTTACAACCACTAGGATCGTGATCAGACACTCCATGTGAGGTCAAAATAGGCACATTATATGGGCTTAAAGTAATATTTTTTTCATCTAAGGGAACCTTGGATTCCATGATATATGGCATGTGATGGATGGTAGTTGTATTATCCACAATAGCGTAGGGTATATCCTCAACCAATTGATTAACATTCTCCACAAAAATACACTCATTTCCCCCACCTACAACTATGTCACAACTATTAGGTGTAGCGCTAACACCTGTAGAATTGATCTCCATAGAATCTAGAATAACAACATCAACCTCATATGATCATGCCAATTTGTTTTGTATGCCATTGGACATCACTCTTCCCTTGTTTGTAATACATCTCATGACAAGGATTCCATGGAATATCAGGGATGAAAACTTTATTGGAATTTTTTACTTTAAAGCCTTCTCCACATGCCCTAATTTAAGAAAACAAAACCCTTTCATCATCGAAATTTTTGAATAATTATTTCCCTATATTCTATAGAAGTGTTACCATCAACCCTGAGTACTTCAAAAACTTTAATCGAGTTCCGATTATTAATAATGATAATTTCAAATAAGTCCAAAGGAGATAAGATCTGAATAAAAACAAGCAAATTTTCCTTATTCAACAAACAAAGGGACAACATGTCAAGGATTCTTCAATCCACCATTGCGGTTATATCACTAGCGATGCTACTATCAGAATTTAACCAACCTGAAGAATTACCCCATTTTTCAATACTTATTTTTTGTAATGAAGGATGCATGCACATTTAAAAATACTTAGTGTCTCTACCAAAAATAGACTCTAAGGAGAATTTTATAATCTCAAACACTTCCTTTTGAGACTCATTGAGTCTTAAGATGACCGCAAACTGTGTAAGGTTGGGCAGTTTTTCATGAATACCTCCCTTGTAGTAGTGGAAAAACAATAATTTTTTTTTTTGAAGATCACCTACAGCAGGGGTTTTCATTCCTTAACCGCCATTTTGCTAGAAATTCTCTAGTTTACTATAGAATATCTTGTCATTTGAGCTTATGTAATGTCTCTTATAAGTTGTTTTAAATATTTTTCACTTAATGTGATGCCTTTAAAGATGAATTTGAAATATTTTTCATCTAGAATACCTGGTATTATCAACTTGAAAAGGTTGAAGAGATTTGTAATATTATTTTGGAAATGTACCTGAGAATAGAATCACATGTTTGGTATGTACCTAAGAATAGAATCAATATATTTGTGTGACTATTTCTGGGAGAGGCTTACATCTAAAATCAACAATTCTAGACACTCTAAAAGGATTTGTTGGCTTTGATGTTGTTATTCTCAAGTTTCTCAAACATTATACTTTAACACTGAACATGACTGACAATAAGTGTGCTCTTATTATCTCTCCACTTCTTGAATATTTCAAGTTGGTTGCATATTAATGGTTATATTTTGTTGCTTAATTCATGGAGATCATATAGAGGAATGTCCTCTAATTCCGAATCCTTAAATTTCTTCATCCATGAGCGCAACATAGTCTTTGCAGCTACAATCAACGACCTCTCTTATGGATACTTTTTCAAGAAAATTTGAAAAGAGAGAGTGACAAGGAATGTCTTACAAATTCTTGGTGCATGAGTAAGAATTCATTCTTAGTTTCTTTTGTAATTAATTGATGCCAATGCATTCATTCTTCTAATAAGTGATAGAGGACAAGCTTCATTAAATGGGATTTATTGAAGCTTCTTTGTATAGGAGAGTGCTAGTGAGGTGGATCATTCTTTGTCTAAGAGGTGATGAGAAGAAATACAAATGGCTCTGGTTACAAGAGTTTCACGTACAACAAAGTTTTGAGGTAGATGGTGGTGTTATTGAGGATGAAAATATTTATTTGTATTTTTTCAATCAACATAGTGGGATAGGGAGCCATCTAGTCGATGAGTGAATAGAACATCCAAGAATGGGATTGAATTGTTCTTTTGGATTTCTATGGTGAATATATGTGGGGGATATATGTTGTTAAGGTGGTAAAATTAAGGAAGGTTTAACCATAAGGCCAGATAATGGAGTCATCAACGAAAATAAACCAATATTTGAGCTTGAAACAGAAATTGTTTCCCAAACAACCTTAAAACTGCATTCACAACATTTAATATAAGGTAATCCCAAAACTCTCTCTAAGATTTCTGGAAACAATATCTTGTATGTCTAGAATTCATTTTCAATTTATAAAATTCCTTTGGACATCAAAAATACATTTTGGCTTTTTGTGTTTGCCCAAAACAACATCAGTGGTTTTCCACCATTTTCTAGAATAGTTGACACCATTTCTTGAAATTTTTTTGAAACCTATAGATATAATTGGTATTCAACAATGATTTTCCCCTTTTTAGTTCAAAAACAAAAAGAAAACTCTAGTTCCACTATGCTTGTAAAAATTCCTTGGGTGAATTGATTAGGTTCTATGAAAAAAGAACCAAGACCTTCAAAATATTTGATGTGGAAATGATTCATGAATACTTGGCATCTATCAAGTCTAATCCTTTAGATAATCTGAGATGTATTTAATCACAATAAGAAGTTAGAGGCATCAAGCTTTATACCCAAATGCTAGTTCTTCGATATTTTCTATCACAATCAAGAGAATGAGAAAACACATCTAAGATTGTACCAACAACTGCCTAACTCTTTTAAATGGCTAAACATGGAAATATTTGAAATACTTGTTCTCCTAGAACATTCATTTTAAGCTAGATGTCTATGCCAGAATATCCTGAGGCCATACCTAGAATCAGGGGTCAAATGTAGACAATAATAGGCAAGAGGTAAGCATACATATTATAGGCATATGCCAATATTTAATATATTGCAAAGAAAACATATAAAACCCATATTTCCACTTTCTTTCTCTTACTAGGCCCTTCATTGTTTTATGTTTTATTGAAATGATAAACTTGATAGACAAATGATAAATATAATTTGAATTTACTTCTCCTGTTTCCATAATTATTTTATGAAATTTCCTGTTTTCTGTGGAACATAGTTATCGATCAAATAGGTAATTGAATTGGTGCCTACTTTTTTGAGATAGCAAGAAAAACACCCAATTTTGAAAAGTGGTGATGTAGAATCACTTTTTTTTTGGAGCATGTTTTTGGCACTTTAATATTTTTTATTTTTTATTTTAATTTTTTTTTTATGTGATGTTTTTTATGTCAATTTTGAATGGTGGTGGTGTATCATCACCAACTTTTTTTTAGAGGATTGATTTTGACACTATACATTTTCAAATGTCTTCTTCTTCCTTGAGATGTTTATTTTTAAGCGCATTTATGCACTTCTGTTTTGGAAAGAAAAAAATATATATATTTTTAGATAAATTTTTGTAATAAAATATTCATTTTTTCACATAGATAAAAAAATTAAAAAAGGGTCAATATTATAAAGTTTATATTTTCTACATGTTTATGTATTGTTAATTAATATTTAAGTGCACATCAAATAATTCTTGCTAAAAAACCAATTTTTTGAACCATATGAAAAAAAAATACAAATTTTCAATATAAATAGAATGCAAAAAATACACTTTTAGAGATTCTTTGTTAAAAAAAACATGTTAAATAAACCATTTTTTTGGGAAAATATTAACAAAAAATACTTAAGAAAATAGCATTTTTATTGAATTTTATGTCAAAAAATAATAGTAATAACATGTTTTTTACAAAAAATAAGGATTCTTCGCATAAAATATCAAAGTTTAAACATTACAAGTAAAACTAATTAATATATCTCAAAACTGAGCTTTATTTGCAAGCATAACTTAAAGATCATCAACAATATCAACTAATTAATGTTCAAAATCTTCTAGAACATCATTGATGTCTTCTTCTGCAACATTTTCTACTTCATTTTGGTCATTGTCATCTTCTAATGGATCTTTCATGTCTGCAAATCTTCCAAAGTGTCCCTTTCCAATCATTCCATATAATGGTGGTTGAGGTTCCTTTGCTTTTTTTGCCACACGTGATTCATTAAAATCCCCTTACCTTAAACCAAATTCTTGCTTCGCATCTAGAAGGAATTCAAGAGCGTTAATTCTTTGTTGAATAAATTTGCATTGCATTGGGTCTTTTTCAATGGCAATGCAATTTCTTCCTTTTGGTAGGCAACTTGCTAGTATTAAACCTAATCATCAAGCGCAAAATAAATAAATAAGAAAATTAGTATAAAGACATAAAAAAGTAAAAAATAAAATATTTAAATTCAAATTTATATATTAAAACTTACCTGAACCTGAGAATAAATCCAAAACCCAATCTCCTTCATTTGAGCATAGATCTATAATATAGTTAATCAATGCTTGTGGTTTTTGATAAATGTTAACTATATCTCCTTTTGCATCTTTATCCTCATATGTTAGTTTTCTTACAACTGCATCATGAACCAATACTTGACTATGGCTCTTCTCATCTACTCAATTCATAAGAATACACTTATAGATATCATATTTTGTCCAACATTCAACATGGATGAACTCACAATCGTTTATAATAGGTTGATCTTCGGAAGAAACAATATTTGACTTCTGCCTGTAACATAACATAGTAAAAGTTCAATTAAATTGTACATAAATAAAAAAATTTAACAGTAATTAAACATACAATTTCAAAGTCTTACCATGTAAGTTGCATCCTTGAGTTTGTTTTTCCCTTGAAGCTTGTTAATAAAATTGCAAATTGTGTGTTTGAATGAAATGCCACAAATCGCCAGAGTGGTGATGTTGTCACTTCTTGAAAACCCGTAACCACTTTATTAAATTCTTGATAAGTATATGGTTCACTATCATATTCAATGTCTGGGAAATTGAAACCATGAGGAATATCTGCAATAACTAGGGCATATTCTCTTTTCGGTATTAGTGATGCAATGTCTTCACAGTCACCTTGTATTATTTGATATTGGATACTGTCGAGCCCATTCCAAATGTAATTATGATTAAGAGTAGGATTGAGTTCAACATTCATAAGATGCTTCTTTCTCATATTTTCCAACTTTTTTTTTCAATAACGCTTTTGAAAGTATATGGTACTCCATTTCCATCCTTCTTCGACATCTTTAATGACATAAAAATATATATGTCTAAGTAACAAAATAAAAATAGCTTAAATATGAATAAAATGAATGTATAAATCAACATATCTTATTGAATGCAATATAAAAATATTTAAGTGTTGTTGTAGAACTTGCTTCTGGGTAGTGGCGCACAACATCATCCCAACTGTCTTCATGTAACATTTTAACCTTATGTTCTTGTATTTTCATAAAAATCTTCTCATTGAATAAATAAAGTTAAAATTGTTGATATAGTGACATATATAACAAATTCTACCAACAACATTATGTTTTATTTAAAAGAAAATTATAATGAAAAGGAAAATAAGAAATAATTCAAGAAACTTAATTTTGAATTTATGCACACATTTCATCCATTGATAATTCACCCGACTTCACGCGAGCTAGTACTGATTTGACTAGTTTCTCATCCTTCACACCTTGCATTGTTCTCCAAGGGGTGATAGTCATATCCTCTGGAAGTTGTTTCATTTCAGGATCTGTGTTATTGTTGGTACATATTATGGGTTTAATCTTTTTAACCTTCTGATTTTTTATGGAAATATTCTCCCACCGCTCAAAAATCTCATCAATCAAATCCCATATCTCCCCAGTTCTAAATGCCAACTGAAAAATGTTATTCTTGCTTCTGAATATATTTGAATGCATTTTTCCATCTTTTGCTTTTATTTTTTCATCAATTTGATAACATGTTTCCATTAAACATTCCTTCCGAAATGTCAGACTAACTTGTGTCTTATCCCCACCACTTTTTTCTATGAATTCATTATGAATAAATTTGACCCTTTGGATGAAATTCATTTTCATTCTATACTCATTATCTGCATTATGATCCCATGCCAATAACTTTGATTTTATTTCTGTTAAGCCAACGTAAATTATGCATTTCACTATTTGAAAAATATAGTTATTGGGATATTCCTCAATCAATTGTCTTTTAGCCTTTACCGAATGGTTCCCTCCAATTACATAATATTTATAATCAAAAAATTTTGTCTTGTCAAATGCCTGTTTGTTGGGAACCTGACGTGGATCAACAAGAACCACATAATCCACCACATGCGCATATGGATTGAACCTGAACAATGTTTTCAGATTATGTACATGTAGGTGATGGGCCTTTCTAATTTGATATTGAGGTTGTCCTTCATCTGGCCTATAAAATTGGTTGACATTAAGCTCAAATTTTTGGCCACCAAGAATTAATTTATTCTTCCTCAACTCATATTGAATGGCATTTTGTTTTATTTTAATAATTACATCCTCTAACTCAGCACCTGGTGTTATGATTTCTCTGCTTTCGTTAGAGCTTTCAATTTGTTCTTCACTGTTTCTCATGACTTTTATAGGTTGACCAATATTTTATTTCCTCTTCTTATTGGTTAACATATCAATTCTTTTATAAACAAGCTCTACATCATTAGCTAAAAGAGAGACATCTTTGGCCATTTTTCTTTTTGGTATTTGACTTGTTTTCTCCTCTTTCACAACAGTTCTAATCTCCTCCTCACTAATTCTATCATAATTTTCAGTTTCATGTTCCACATCTTCAAAAGCAACATGTTTAGGTTTACTAGATTGACCCACCTTAGTAACTCTTGGTTGATCCACTCTTTTTACTATTGCAATGTCACGAGCTATTGATCTTTGCTTCAATCTCCTTTCCTCTGCTTTGTTTGTGTGGAAAGTGTTGATCACAATCATAACATTTTGCTCCATAAAATAAGTACCTTCAAACATGTTTGAAAGACTCAGAACAAAATCCTATGAAAAAAAATAAAACATGTCAATGATCAATCATTTATAAACAATTGAATTATCCTTACAATAATGCATATCGGAAATATAAATAAGCATACTTACAATGTTATTTGCAATGTTGCTTGAGATTTCTTTAGATAACTTTGTAGTTATTTCATTTGTGTCATACTTGACCTTTGATAGACGATATCTAACCTTCTCATGTTTATTCCTTGCAAGAACATAAATAGTGTTTGTATTCAGGACCATATATATGTCTCGTACTCTGCCCATCACTTCATATGGTTCATTTAAGTCAATCATACCACAAACCAGATAGATATGTATATCAACCTTTGTTTCATTGTCTTCAAGATATCATGAGAAATCAGTTTTATTTATTTCCTCGACGTTCTTCCTATCGTAAATAAGCTTTAATGAACTTGGTGGGCCACTTGCTTCACTTTTATTAGTGTGTGCAACAATGTCCTTATTGCGTCCAACAATATCCATAGTGTGTCCAACTGGAACTTCAGATTTGGGATTTGTATCAATAGTGCGTCCAACTGCAACTTTAGATTTGGGAGTTGTTGCCCTAGGTGCAGAAACATTCACATACAATTTTTTTGATGCCATTTTCCTGATAAAATGATGCATTGAATATTGCACAAATTAGAATATGCACGGAATAATAGAGTTCACAAACACTTTCAATACCAAAATGTCGATTTCCATAGTCTTCAAATAAACCACCATTCAAAAATTAATATACATCGCAAATTAACACTGTAATATATTCAAACCAATACCATAAGCATATAATTTCTCTCTACGGATTCTACAACCAAACCAGAGCAACTACTGTCGAATCACATTTACAAACGGTTCCTTATGCTCTATTCCATATTACATTCATGTTTTTCATTTCGTTGGTTCACGTCGCAGCCAGACGAGGCTTGGGTACGAAGTTTATTTTGATTGTTTGCGTCCATTTTCAATCTGCAAAATCTGCCTTCCAATTCACGCTGACTTCGCTTCCACACTTCACATAGCAGTCCACATAGCAGTCAAAAGTTAAAATGTGCGATGAGTTAAGACTCAAGACTTAACCAATGTGTAAAGTGATGTCAACTGGACGTGAGAGCAACTTCCCTTCGTGGTCTCCCTGGGATCTACATTCTTTGTTTGGAATTGATTCCGATCAGCTCACCTGGAACCTGTAATTCGATGGTATTTTTCTACTGTATAATTTAATGCATACAATGTATAGAAGAGGCTAAGTAAATAATTGAACAGAGAGACGAATGAAAACAAAATAATTGCATATGATAATAGCAAGAAACTACAGAGTCAAAATCTTCCTTGGCCGAATATTACATTTGTTTTCCCTCACGCTCTCGCCTCTTACACACTCTTTACACTATCACACTATTCCTCTCTACATTTTTTCCCTCTCTATGCCTATCTATATCCTTTCATGCCTTTGAGGCTTAAAATTTATACAAATGGACTCTACAACCAATTTTTGGTTTATATCCACAACTTGCTCAACAAAATCCTAAGAGTCCTCTAAGTCCTAAAATCTCTTCTTTATCCCTAAGGATCCTCTCTAATCCATAAATTCATGAAACCAATTCATAATCTAGGATTTATAATAATTTCTCAAATCTCTCAATCCCTATGAGCTCTCAACTATCCTATTTCTCTCATGTTCTCCAATATTTGAGAACATTTACAAAATGCCTCACAATATCTAATTAATTCTTATCCTAAATACGTGTCATTAAAATCACTCAAAGCATTAATAATTACATTAATTTAATACATAGGAAACCAACTTCCTTGAAAACACAAGACCCCCTATGTCTATTAAAATACAATGAAATTTATGACCCGGATGCTCCTGCATCAGACTCCCAAGGTTGAAAACATTCATGATATCCAGATAATGTGTTACCATATGTTGATGGAAAACCTCCAAGGTCCCAAACTTTAGTTTGTAGTTGTTCACATGCTCTGCTCCTTTGTTTATGTTGTATGTCTGTTGCCTTTTTGTTTCATCTTCCTCTCCTTGTCAATCAGTTTCAAATTTTGATTGATCACTCTTTCTATTGTCAATCTTCTCCATCTGGATTGTTTCATCATTAATATCCATAATTCTTCAATCTCCATCTCCAGCACAATCTTGGACTAGTACATAATCTTCCATTTGTTGCTATCCTTTTCTCTTTGCTTCAATTTGTTGATGCTATCCACTAACTCTTGTATCTTCATATTCTGCCTTTTTTCAAGCTCTTTTATTTCCCAATATTGAAATTGAGATTTCTCTTCCTCTTCCATGGTTATCTTTTCCTCCATCGAATCTTGATTCTTCAACATTCTTTCCAGTAATTTAATGTCTCTATTCCATGGATTGAATTCTTCCACAAAATTTTCTTCTTCCTTCTTTACTTGTTTGTTCACCTGTGCTAAATTTTCTCCAACGTTTACAACAAAACCTACATTCACAAAACAATTATTAAAATAAAAAACATAAGGCCTCAGTGCCTCTTTTTCCTTTGGTAATATTTCAATTTGTTGTTCTGAAATTTCCTCCTCTATCAACACATCAGTATGCTGATTCAATCTCTCTAAAGAATTCTCTAAAGGAATCTCAAGACTATCAGCAAGTCTCTCTTCCACACTATCTGTTTCAATGATGTCTCTCTATTCTTTTCCACTGTAGTGAACTCCTTCCTCTGCAATTTCACTGTCATATTCTTAGTTTTCTAGCAAATATTCTAACAATTAATTTTTTCTTTGGCATTTCATAAGTACTTCATCATCACTTACAATCCCTGCATTTATACACAAATTGTCAGATTTAAAATTACAAGGTTCAACATTCTCAACTGTTGCTTCACATATCAGTTCTTCAGTCTGAATCTCATCTCCTTCTTTCACAAGAAATTGTTCCTATGTTGTAACAACTTCAAATATCAATGCATTACTAAATTCTTTCTACTGCAACAAGTCACTGCTTTTCTCATTCAAAAGACATTCTCTATCATTCTTTACCTTAGAGTATTTATCTTCTGAAAGATACTCTTCAATACTTTGGCCAGCTTCAAAATATTTCTCATCCCCTACAAAACCCGTAATCACATCAAAATCATTAGTTACAAAAATACAAGGCTTTACATCCTCCCGTTGATCTGAACTTGCCCAAAAATTTAGGAAATCATCAATAATTCCTTCTTCAACAACGTTAAATTCTTATTGTATTGAATTCTCACAATAATTCCACAGATCTCCAGTCTTCATCTTCACCCAAAATTTCTCCCTGTTTTGCTTCACAAATGGAAACTTCCATTTTCAACTCAGCTTCTCTGAGTTCTTCACATCTCAATTGCACACTCATCATCTACTCAATCTTTCTAAGCTCTTATATTAATTGCATATTTACTTGTTGATTCCTCTTTTCTTGTAGTCTCTGCCATTTCAATTTCTTCCTCATGGTCCAACCATGTCTCCGGTCTTTCTTATTTCTCTGCAACAATTCCATCAATAACTCAAGGTGAATTGCTATCTCAGCCTTCTCCCTCTCATATTCTTCATTAGTCAACTGCTTCCATATGCCATTTGCCTTGGCATCTTCCTTCTTCTTTCTTCTGTTGTGGTCTTTCTCAGAACCTCTGAAATGACTATCGACAGTCATTTTTTCCTCCTTTGTGAACTTCATTTGTTCACTTGTGGATTTCATTCAATCCCCTTTACAACAAGCCTTCATACTTTCCATCCAACAATGCAAGCTCTCTTCTTGCACTTGACCTCTTTGTATATTTTGGTTCTCTGTCTTGGAATCATCTTCTGGGCAATTCTCTTGCTCCTCTTTGCTACAAACAACAACTGCAGTATTTATTGTATTACAATGACCAACTCTTTGGGTGTCGGGCTCCGTCGATCATGCACCCAATTACATTCAAACCTTTGTCTTGATTTAAGACTCCTCGACTCCAGAATATTAACTTTTACATCAATGGACCTTGATGAAAAATACACCTTTTACATACCAATACATGAATTTTATTTGAATTCAAAGCTTGACCTAATAATTACAATAGTGGATATTTTGACTCTAACTTAAGTTATACAATATACAAATTAACATCCACCCTTAATACATTCTTTACATAAAATAAACACATGATGTAAAATCTTCACTCCACTAATTCTCTCTCATACTCCATTCTTATTATATTATAATATCATAGAGCACTAATTGTCTCACCTCCCATTAACACTTTCTCTTACTTTCTTTTACTTTCTTTTACTCACAAAACCTTTAAATTGAAATACAATCCATTTGGTGACTTACAACACCTTAATCATAGAGTTTTTATCTCAAAGGTACCTATGATAAGGAAAGTCTTAAATAACTTTCACTTTTCCCAAGATTTATTTTATGATGAAAATAAAATAAACAATTTAATTTTCACCATTTAAAAGGCCTTTCTGAAATGAATTTTCATGCCTTTACATTCACTTCAAGGTTATTTAATAAACCTTTTCTTTGTAATTTTCAATTCTCAGGATTTCATGCCTCTTTAGCTTATATAAGCGGTCATCCTGCACGAAATTAAAAAAATTCCATTCGAGCTATGTTGTTCTTATCACTGTGAATATTCGTGTGCCCTTCATCGATGCATTTCAAATACCAAATATACTTCTCGGCTCAGATGCAGCTAGATGGTGTTGAACTGCGTTGTGCACTAGAAGAGTGAAGATCGAAAGCAATCCCTTGCCTATCGCTCTTACTAGTCTCCTCAGACGATGCGAGAACATAGACAGTTGCGTGCAACCAATAATCAAGTTAAAATTTAAGCATATGTCTATTCCACGCTATAATTCAACCATTCGTATGACAACCACACACATTATAAGTCTCTTGCATCAAATCAAATAATCAAAATAATACAAATCCATCGTAGTTGCGAAACATGGCGCATATACTGACTTTCCACTGAAATAAAGGTCAAGGGTTCCTTTATATCCCTTGCAACCAGTGCTGCACCTACAGCTACTGCTGCGCCACTGATTTTCGCCCACAACATGTCATTTCTTGAGCGCGGATCCAAAATTCAAAGCAGGTTTAATGATTTTTTTCACAGTGAAAAAGTTCGTAACTATTCATATTAATGATCAACTACCTGTTACATATTGCTGTAGTATATAAACTACTAAGCAGGTTTAATGATACCACAAAGTGAATTAAAAATAATAATCCAATTATTAGATTTTTAGTACTCACATCCAAACGTTGAGACTTCATAAATGCAGGTTGGCTACCCTTTGTCTATGCAGTGACTTGCTTTGTACACAGCCTCTATTCAAAAACACGGCAATAATGCGGAGCATCAAACCACTCCAGCCAAGCACTCAAGGCACACCACTGTAGCACAAGCCATGCAATCTGGACTCGAATCTGGCTTGGATATGAAAATCAATCCTGCAATCCACCAATCGATCCACGCATGGGTAGCACCCAATTAGACTCAGATCTACAAATCGATCCACCAAATCATCTACATGGATCTTCTACCAGCCATCACCATTGTACCTGTATACACACTTCAAAACATTACTCTGTTCTAAACTTCTTTCAAATAATTTTACTCGCAAAATCTCCTTGTTCTGCTCCGATACCAAAATGATGCAGTGAATACTACACAAATTAGAATATGCATGGAATAATAGAGTTCGCAAACTCTTTCAATACTAAAATGTTGATTTGCATAGTCTTCAAATAAACCACCATTCAAAAATTAATATACATCATAGATTAACACAATAATATATTAAAAAATGAATCAATAATCCAAATCGAAGGAGGGGGCGAGAGCGTTGTGCTAGGGTTTCGATCTGAAAGCTATAGACTGTCACAAAATCTGGCGGAGGGCAGTGCCCTGTTCGCAACAGATGGGGCGCGCGGGAGCCAATGGGGCCCCTTCTTACAAACAAGTAATGATGGATAAGGGAAAGGCCCCACTAGAAGGAGTGCAGATCTCTGGATCTGAGTATGCAGAAAAAGATGAGCTAAGCAAGAAAAAAAAGGTTGGTGGGCAAACCAAGGAAACCCATGATAAAAAATGGACAAATGGCATCAAGGTTCTGGACGAAAAAGACAATGGAAACCCCAACCCTGAGCAGAAATCACAAGGAGCAGAAGGGAAAGACAACGAAACTATGGAAACCGAGGCACTGCCCCAACACAGCCCAGATCTGGAGGGATCTGCCACAACAACTAAGAAACAGGAGGACCTGGGGCGCTGTAAGCCCAAAACAATGGAAAGTCTGAGGGTTGTCATCACCAACCTTGAAATGCAAGCTTACCGTGACCATATGTCAATACATGTAGTGATATGTAAGTTTATGGGTTTTTGGCCTACGAAAAAAACTCTCTGTCTCTGGATCAAGCAACAATGGAAGCCTAAGGGATATGTTAGGCTACACCTGGGGGCCAAAGGGTTTTTCACTGTGGTCTTTGCGAACCTGGAGGACAGGGATCAGATTTTTGATGGCAGACCGTACTTCTATGCCTCAGCAGGCCTCTATATGACACCCTAGAAACCAAACTTTGCACCAGAACATGAAACATTCACGCATGTACCTGTTTGGATTCGCCTATTCTCTCTCCCAATTGATTATTGGAGACTTGCAACGTTGGAGCAAATAGGCAACAAATTGGGAACCTTCATCCAAGCCTCAGAGGCCACCCTGCAAAAAAGGTACACCTCTTGTGCTAGAATATGTGTAGAAATGGATGTTTCAGGTGCTTTACATGAAGGGCTATGGCTAGAATTTAGAGATGAATTCTTCTTTTAAGCCATATATTATGAAAAAATCCCCTTCCGGTGTCGGAAATGCCATGAACATGGACACCTGTTTAGGGAATTCCCAATGAATAAGCCAACTGAGAAGGCCAAGGACAACATAGCCAAGGATCAGGCAGGTTTTTCCCGTCCGAATGGGAGACAACAAGCCAACAGGAGAAACCAACACAAAACAAGCACCTCCATTAAAGGCACTATCAATGCCTTTGAGGTTCTTGGATCAGGATCAATTTTAACCGAAACTCTTCAAGAACCAGACCTATCGCAGGAAACCTTGGACGTTCCCTCACAGGTAGCCAAAGATCCCAATACTGATTCGACAAGGGAAATTTTACAAGGTTCTGAGCTGGTAAAGGACTTAGAAGGAGATGTAGATATGACTGCCAGTGAAATAGGAACAAAGGATATGGAACTTAGTGACATACTAGAGAGGGAAGGCATGGATCTTAATACCATAGTAGAACAATGGAAACAGAAAGGAGTGGAACACATCCAGAGGAAGAAATAGACAGAGTCAACTTTCTCTTTTTAACAAGGCAGGATGTAGAACTAAAAGGGCAGAAGAGAGGCTTTGGCGCTACAAAGGGTCTGGGCGTCAAGGCCCAAGGTCTACACCAAACAAACCACAATGTTAGACACCGGAAAAAGAGAGGCTGAAGAACTAACAATGAAGCACTCCATGAGCTAGGTCAGTTACTCCTCAACTCAGGTAAGATGAAAGCCCTTGAGGCTTTCACGTTCTCCTCTTAAGTCTAGTTAATTATGAAGATCCTCTCATGGAATGCAAGAGGGCTAAACAGCCAAAGAAAACAAAGACTTTTGAGGAAGAAAGTAAAAAATGAAAATCCTGACATGATTTTTTTACAAGAAACCAAGTGCACTAGCCAGAAAATGAAAGGAATCAACATAAATTTAGGAAAAAGAATGGATTACATTGAAGTGGAAGGGAATGGTATGGAAGGGGGCCTGGCCACCTTCTGGAATCCCTAGTCTGGTCATCTCATAAGTGTAGAGGCTTCCAGATCATACATCTCCCTGGAAGTGCAAATTATATGGGAATCCAACACCTACCTGTGCACTAATATCTATAGCCCCCAAAGAGTAGAGGATAAACTGCTGATGCTAGATCGCCTCTCCGGGTTGCAACTTAGACATTAAACTGCTAAAGCCATCTATGGAGGAGATTTCAACATGATTACCTCGTTGGCAGAAAATAAAGGAGAAGTAAGAACTCTGACCAAAGATGCAGAGGCATTCAATAACTTCATCAGAGAAGCAAATTTGGTGGATATCCTCCCCAAAAACGGTCTTCACACCTGGAATAACAAAAGAGGAGGCAAAAGGCAGATTTCTTCCAGACTCGACCACTTTCTTATAGCTTAAGCCATCCTTCTTGAGGGGGTCACTGTGGAATCATATATTATTCCATGTGGAGGCTCTGATCATTGGCCCATCACCCTGGATGCCGCCATCCTCGGAACTCCGAAAAATAGACCCTTCAGGTTTGAGAAATTTTGGTTGGGCCATCTAGAGTTCATGTCTAAATTCAAAAACTGGTGGCATGAACCGTTGGAAACCAGAGGTACCAAAATGTACCGGTTGCAAGCCAGATTAAAGCACCTAAAAGCTCGAGTTCAATTTTGGAACCAAGAGGTCTTCAGGAAAATTTTAAAAGACAAACAGGCCTTGGAGGAATAGATGGCTCTGATCCACACAGATTGGCTCGAAGGGAACATCACCCAGGATTATATTAGCGCTAAGAGGATCCTCATGTAGAAATGGAATGATAGATGTCAGCAGGAGGAAATATTATGGAGGCAAAAGTCCCACATACAATGGCTCAAAGAGGGGAAAAAACACCAAGTTCTTCCATCAGTCGGCTATAGACTATAGGTGCACCAACAAAATCACCCGATTGAAGGATGAGAAAGGAACTCCCTTCCACTCTCATCAGGATATTGCCTCCATCCTCATTGACCACTTTAGCCATATAGCAATGGAACCAGACATTGACAGGGCAGAGGCTATCAGGGAAGTCATGACTTCCATTCCAAGGCTTATTACTTAGGACCAAAATAAATTCGTAGACCGCCCTATCACCATGGAGGAGGTGGAAGAAGCAGTGAAGCAAATGCCTAATGGAAAGGTACCAGGGCCGGATGGCTTCATTATTGATTTTTTCAAAACGTGCTGGGAAATTGTGCAGCTAGAAGTGTGGGAGGTGGTGGAAGATTCCTGAAAATCTTCCTCCATCCTCAAATCCCTCAACTCCACCTTCATTACCCTTATCCCTAAAGAGGAAGCAGCTTGCACCCCTTCGAAATTTCGGCCGATTGCTCTGTGCAATGTTCTCTATAAGATCATATCCAAAGTAATGGCCAATAGACTGAAGCCTATTCTCCCCTTAATTATCTCAGAGGAGCAATTGAGCTATGTGGAAGGCAGACAAATTATGGATAATGTCTTGCTAGCACAGGAAATGGTTCATACTCTTCAATCCCAGAAAAAAGCAGGTATGATCATTCAGCTGGATCTCTCTAAAGCCTATGAAAAGGTCAGTTGGAAGTATCTAGAGGCCATTCTGGAAACCTTCGGGTTTGCACAACACTAGACGAAATGGATTCTAGCAATAGTCAAATCCCCCAGCTTCTCTATTCTGGTCAATGGTTCTCCTACCATCCCCTTTGCCCCCTCTCGAGGCATTCTCCAAGGGGATCCCATCTCCCCTTTTCTTTTTTTCATTTTGATGGAAGGCTTGATTCACATCATTATAACTGCAAATGAAAGAAATGCTATCAAGGGCCTCCAACCCCTGCCACACTGCCCAGCCACTACTCATCAACAATTTGTGGATGACACCATGCTTCATGGAACTCCAACGGTTCGGGAAGCCCAAGGATTCAAAGCTATCCTGGATCTCTTTAGTCTAGCAACAGGCATGGACCTTAATTTGGATAAATCCTCCATATTATTTTTCAATACTCACCTAGAAATCCAAAAAAATCTAACGACTATCCTTGGGTTCAAAAGGCGGAGCCTCCCCTCCAAGTATCTCGAGATCCCTCTCACTGATAAACCCTGGAAAAAGCTCCACTGGGAGAAGCTGATTTCCAACCTCGAAGAACGGAGCAATTACTGGACTAGTAGGGTCCTTAACTTCGTTGGCTGGCTAATCATGACTAAGGTTGTTCTCCAAGCCATTCCTCAGTATATGCTTTCCATCCTTCCGGCTCCAAAAAGTGTTCTCCAAAAAATCAGAAACATTCAAAGAACCTTCCTTTGGTCTGGAAAAGTTGACAAACAAAAATGGGCGCTAGTGGCGTGGAAAAAACTCTGTAAACCCAAGATCCTGGGTGGTCTGGGGCTCCATGACCCGGACACCGTGAACAAAGTGTGTGGGGCCAAGCTATGGTGGTGGTGGGTCAAATATCCACATACACCCTGGGCTAAGCTTTGGAAAGCCAAGAATGCGGATAACTAGAACCATCAGGATCTCATTAGAATGACGGACGCTCCAGTCGGATCTCCCATCTGGAACCTGGATCGGGCTAATCGGAACATCATCTCAAATCACTGCTTTTGGGAAATACATAATGGCAGCACATCTCTCTTCTGGGAAGATGCTTGGAAACAACTTCCCAAGCTTGAGAGCCCTAATTATCTTCCCCTGCAGCGCAGGTACCAGGATTAGGGAAAATTCATGGTGAACCAATACTAGACGGACAGTATTGCGGACCAGCAATGGAGACATTGGCACCTTAACATTCCCACATAGGCGGATGGGATGGGAAACCTTATATTATCCTTGAGCTCTTGTCTGGATAAGAGAATGATCCGGTATTCTCAGGATGAGGATCAACTTAGGTGGGGCAAACTGGATGGAGGCACTTTCATCCTAAAGGAAGCCAGACTTTACTTAGATCAAAGGGATCTGGAAGAGAAAATACCTTGGCACAATAATGTCTGGGACACCATAATCTGGCCGAAGATAAAAACTTTCTTATGGCTCCTAATGGATCGTAAGATCCTAACTTGGGAGAACCTGTGCAAGAAAGGCTTCATTGGTCCATCCCGTTTTCCCCTCTATGAGAAAGATGAGGACTCCATGAACCATCTCCTCAACACTTGCGAATGGACCAATCATTTATGGGAATGGATGAAGGAAATCTTTAGACAAACTGACAGGAACCAAGAGTCTGTTCAAGACACCATAGCCAATTGGCGAACCAAATATTCTAACTATGAAACTGTAAACATCCTATGGAGACTAAGCCTTGGTTTTATAGTTTGGTCCACATGGAAAGAAAGAAATAGAAGAATTTTTCAGAAGGAATACAGGCATTCAGATAACATTAAAGCAACCATTTTTCAAAACATGCGAGAAACAACTCTTACCCACAGCAAATCAGAACAGGAAAATAGGCTTTCTGTTAATGACAGGCGAATTTTGCAGCTGTTTGGCATGAGTGATGCAATTGACCTCAATTCTCCTGGGCAAAGACCTCCGTCAGCTCCTTCTCGACTGCCCTGGAAAATTCCTACTATGGGGTTCCACAAACTAAATTTTGATGGAGCCTCTTGGGATAACCCCAGCCCGGCCGGCTTTGGAGGTGTCTTACACAATGACAAAGGAGAAATTCTTCATATCTACAACAATTCCCTTGGGGAGGCCACCAACAATGAGGTAGAATTTGTAGCTCTGGAGCGGGGCTTGCAAATCCTAATCCGCCTGGGTAGTGGAGCAACTATCGTGGAAGGGGGCTCGCTCCTAGCCATCAATGCAGCAAGGAAAATGCAAAATGGAACACGTTATGAGAAAGTCACTAAGCATTGGCGCCTTGCCATGGTCACCGCGCTCATTGCCAAACATCTCTCCGCTCTCAAGGGAGTCGTTCTTCAGGCAATTAGGCACAATGCTAATGCTTTGGCGGATAGTCTAGCCAACTACATGGTCGACCACCTGGGTGATGTCATTAACACCTGTTGGTAGAGCGTCACATGTGCCAATATTCGGGATGATTGCCTTCAAATCTCAAAGCAAGACCTCACAGGCGTGTCAGGGGAGGAGGATGGCTTATAGGGTACCGATCATCAATGAATAATGTGGTTTGTTCTAAATGTCTATTCCATGATCCTTAATGCCTGGTGGTGGCATCACTGGCGGCTGTCCTATGGCTTGCATCGAAATAGGTGGAAGATCTACGGAAAGGATAGAGGACATCATTCTCTTACGGAATAAGCATGGAAACCCGAATGCCATCAACAGCAATAATAAGAAGGTCGGTGATCACTTGATGGGAATCCAGGCTGTTAGAAGCTGGGAAAAGACAGAAGTTTCAGTCCAAATCGCGGCCCCTCGCACTATTAATACTGAGCCATCTGGTGAAGATTTCATCTGTTTACGGCATTCCTCAGAGCTCAGACCTGGGTTCACGGTTTTGCGTATAGAAATCAGTATCTCAACAGTCTGCATTGGCAATCCCACCATGGTCGAGCGCATTCTTCGCAGCTCCAAAGCTGCTATAGAGTTAAAGAGAGCCCGGGAGGATTATGAGGCTTCTGTCTCAAAAAAGGGAAAACAGATTATCGACGAGCTCCAAGTGGAGGTGAACAAACCCAGGGAGGGGATAAAAAACAAAGACATCAGCGAGGAGATTTATTGGATCACGGACCCGGGCACCCCAACTACTAGGGCCACCTAGTTCCTGAGGACTCAGTCTGTGGCTTGGCAGATGAAAGCGATGCTAGCCAAAGCCATGAGCAGGCAAGGTGCTGCTTTTAAGGAGGCCTATCAGGCGAACTCCCTCGCTTCTGCAAAGAACTCAGCACGGCTGGACAAGATGGAGATCTCCATCAATTCCCTCACGGAAGAGCTTAAAATTCTCACTAAGCGCCTAGAAGGGTTCATTCAGCTCTTCGAGCTTTACATGCGCTACATGCTAAATGTCTTTATTGAAATCCCTGAAGACGAGTCAAGAACAACTATCATCAGGTGCCACAGGCCGCGTAATGTTCCCAAGGGAGATGATGAAGCTGGTCCAAGCGTTGCGGATACCCCAGGCATCGCCAAAAGCGATCAATAGGCTTCCTGGTGGGTGGTCTCTTGTTGCTGGTCCCTGTTTGTCCTCTGTTTTTATCTTCTATTATGTCGGATGTATGTAAGCTTCAACGTGTCTTTAATTGGCCTTCTTTGTCAGTAATTGATTTCTCACTGTCTAGCATCCCTGTGTGGTTGGCCGTTTTCTATTTTAAAATTCTGCTTGACTCTGGTCAAATTTGGGTTTGCTGTCACCTAGTTTGTTGTTTGTCTTAGCAACGATTGGCTCCAGGGATTTTTTTTAGTGGTTTTTGTTTGGTAGGTTTGCACTTTCTCTTTCCTTCTGGAAATGGCAGCCCCTTTTGTAACCATATGTATCATTTTGTGATCTAATATATCAGCTGATTTACACACAAAAAAAAAAAACAATATATTCAAACCAAGACCATATGCATATAATTTCTCTCTACGGATTCTATAACCAAACCAGAGCAATTACTTTCGAATCACATTTAAAAACAGTTCCTTCTGCTCTATTCCATATTACATTCATGTTTTTCAGATCTTAACGCTGCCACCAAACCTGAAGTTCTATGATTTCATTTAAATGTTATGTGACTACATGATTTCGTCGGTTCACGTTGCAGCCAGACGAGGCTTGGGTGTGAAGTTTATTTGGATTGTTTGTGGCCATTTGTGATCTATGAAATCCGCCTTCCACTTCATGTTGACTCCACTTCCATACTTCACATAGCGGTCAAAATTTCAAATGTGCGATGAGTTAAGACTCAAGACTTAACCAGTGCGTAAAGCGATGTCAAATGGACGTGAGAGCAACTTCCCTCTGTGGTCTCTCTGGGATCTACGTTCTCTGTTTGGAATTGATTTCGATAAGCTCACCTGGCACCTGCAATTCGATGGTATTTGTCTACTGTATATTTTAATGCATATGATGTGTAGCAGAGGCTAAGTAAATAATTGAACACAGAGACGAATGAAAAAAAAATAATTGCATATGATAATAACAAGAAACTACAGAGTCAAACTCTTCCTTGGCCGAATATTACATTTGTTTGCCCTCACGCTCTCACCTCTTATACACTGTTTACACTATCACACTATTCCTCTTTACATTTTTTTTCCTCTCTATGCCTATCTATATCCTTTCATACCTTTGAGGCTTACAATTTATACAAATTGACTCTACAACCAATTTTTGGTTTAGATCCACAACTTTCTCAACCAAATCCTAAGAATCATCTAAGTCCAAAAATCTCTTCTTTATCCCTAAGGATCCTCTCTAATCCATAAATTCATGAAACCAATTCCTAATCTAGGATTTACAATAATTTCTCAAATCTCTCTATCCCTATGAGCTCTTAACTATCCTAATTCTCTCACGTTCTCCAATATTCGAGAACATTTACAAAATGCCTCACAATATCTAATTAATTCTTATTCTAAATACCTCTCATTAAAATCACTCAAAAAATTAATAATTATATTAATTTAATACATAGGAAACCAACTTCCTTGAAAACACAAGACCTCCTATGTCTACTAAAATACAATAAAATTTCTGAGTCGGATGCTCTTGCATCATATATATATATATATATATATATATATATATATATATATATATATATATATATTAGTTAATAAGAAAACACATAACTTAGTTAATCAATTTCTTTATTAAGTTTGCCAATATAAATTTAAAATTTACCGAAAAATAATGTTTATAAAATAAATTAAAAAAACAAAATTTATTTGTAAAACTAAATAGATTGAAAACAGACCAATAAAATTAACTATAATATTCTTTTTTATTTAAAAATATGATATTAAAAATCATATATATATATATATATATATATAATATTTTTGAATATATTAAAAAAAATAAAAATAAAAAATAAAAAATTTAAATTGCATAAAACAATTTAAAAAAATAAAAATTAATTTCAAACTTAAGCTTTTGTTTCATATTAAAAAAAAACACAAAAAAATATATTTAATGTTAAAATCAACCCTTTTTAAAGTTAAATAGAAGGCACAGTTTCCTCTTGAATGATCTGAAAAAATTTGGTTTTGGTGAGAAATTTATAAACTGGATTTGGGCTTGCATTTCGGAGCCATGGATCGCTCCCCTTGTTAATGGCAGAGCAGCGGGTTTTTTCAAAGCCTCAAGAGGACTAAGGCAGGGTTGTCCTCTTTCTCCCCTACTGTTTGTCCTCCAAGCCTCCGTTATCAGTTTCCACCTAAACAAGAAAATGCAAGAGCAGGAGATCTCTGGGCTTTGCATTGCAAGAGGAGTCAAAAGCATCAATCACGCCCTCTTTGTAGACGATACTTTGCTGCTGGGGGCTGCTTCGATGCATTCGGCCAACAGATTTAAAGAAGCTATAGATGAATTTTGTATGGTGTCGGGAAGTAGTCTCAACAAGGGGAAATGCCATATTTACAGTTGGAATACTCTGCCCAACTTGCTCAGTTCCATTGCAAGATGTTTTGGTTTCACAGCCTCTCCAGCTTTGAATTCTTTAAAATATCTTGGGCTCCCTATCTTCCTCAAGAGGGCCTACAACAAGGATTGGCTCCCCCAAGTGGAAAAATTCAAAAACAAGCTCTAGGCTTGGGGATTCACCTGGCTCAATATTGCGGGCAAGTCAATTCTCATCAAAGTTGTTCTCTACAGTCTCCCCCTATTTCAGTTCTCTGTTCTCCTGGCTCCAATTGGCATTCTTCAGAAAATGGACCAGCACATTCGAAACTTTTTTTGGAAGGGGGGCAAACAAAATGAGAGGAAATTCCCACTAGTTAACTGGGAGATTGTCTCCAAACCTCTGAGGGAGGGGGGGCTAAACTTCAAGAATATTTCTCTTTAGAACACTGCCATGGGAGCC
Source organism: Pinus albicaulis (assembly GCA_034641835.2). Lineage (NCBI taxonomy): Eukaryota > Viridiplantae > Streptophyta > Pinopsida > Pinales > Pinaceae > Pinus > Pinus albicaulis. Next base: position 612,063,643 of record CM076580.1, read on the forward strand.
AAGCTTCTCTGGAGAATTATTGCGCCCAAGCCTGGCTGGGCCCAATTAGCTCTCTGGAAGAAATATTTTAAAGGCAAGAGACTCAGATGCTTGGACGGTCCTCTCCCTCAAGGTGTCTCTCCCTTTGCAAGAATCTGCTCCAAAGCTACCCCCCTGATCAGCTCCAACGCTTATTGGATTCCTGGAAACAGTAAGAACATAAATATCTGGACAGATCGTGTATTGGATCGTGATCCGATTGGTGACTGCTACTCTTTGCACGCGCTGCGCTGCTAGTTGACTGCTGCTAGGAAATCCACTTTGTGGGATATCTCCACTTGGGCTGGGACGCGTTGGGCAGGTTGGAATTTTTTTGATGTGCCTTCGGAGCTTCTCCAGGACTGCAACTGTCTTTTCTCCAAGTTGAATGGTATTGCCCCCACACATATGCACAGAAGAGATTCACGTGGCTAGGGATTGCTGTCTGCAGGATACAGTGTAGCTCAAGGCTACGCAAAGCTCACTCTGAGGCCGCACGTCCCCCCGGACCCTGCTCCTTGGATTGCGATCTGGCGTCTCCACTCTCTGCCTAAAATCGACATGTTCTGTTGGCTTTTATGCCACAAGAAAATCCTTACTGATGACAATATGCAGAAACGTGGATTTCACGGCCCGTCCAGGTGCTCTTTGTGCAGAGAGAATGTGGAATGTGCCACACACCTTATGCTGAATTGTAAACTCGTTGTGCCGGTTTGGAGTGAGCTGATGGATTATTGGAACCCCAATTTTGTTCTTTCCACCTCTATAACTGATATATTTGCAAATTGGCAGAACAGTTACCCCGGTCCTCCTCCCAAAAACAAAGTGATTAAATCGGCTTGGTCTTCCCTCCCTAAAATCTGCTGCTGGTAGATCTGGCTAGAGCGAAACAGCAGAATCTTTAGAGACACTCAACACGATGTAAAGGTGGTAGCGGCCAAGATAAAATTACTGTTAAAAGAGAGCTTGGAAGATAAAAAAGATGCTTCAAATCTTAATCAATTAGATTCAGTTTGGGGAGCCTCCCTAAACCTGCAATTTCATCAAGCTACCAGAGACATTCCCCCCTCTAAAGATTGGCAAATAAGGGGTAAGAACAATGAAGATTTTCAAGATTGGATCTCCAATCAACAGGTGCACTCTCTCTTCTTTGATGGGGAATCAAAGGGAAATCCTGGAAGGGTTGGGGTAGGAGGTATTGTAAAAAATGTTGAAGGCATATTGATCCACAGCTTTGCTTGGGGTTTGGGGGTCAACTCCAGCATTCAAGCTGAGGCTTTGGCCCTCTTTCAAGGTCTAAAATTGCTCTTGAATCTAGAAATCAAGGAGGTTAATATTTTTGGGGATTCCCAAGTGATAATAAAAATTATGGTGACAAATTCTTCCCCTCGGGATCTAAGATTGGTAAGGTTGATATCCAAAATCAGAAGCTTGGGGAAATTGTTCCAAAATCTGAGTTACTACTATGTGTTGAGAGACAACAACAAAGATGCAGACCTTGAAGCAAACAAAGCTGCCCTCCTCTCTGCAGGGGCAATAATACGAGACAGGGACGAAACATGGGATCCAATTCCATAATCTGCCAGTTGAAATGTTTTACTGTTTGTTATTGAATCAGATTGTTTGTACCTTTAAGCTTGGGGAAGTCACATAAATTGAATACATAACTGTAGCCAAAAAGAGCTGGAAGTTGTCCATAAGGCTCATAACACTTCTGGTTGTTGATACTTTCTGGGCTCTGCTCCCTCTCATTGTAATCCGAAATCTGGCATTTAGTCCAAACAGTTAATATAATCCATAACCGTTTCTGTAAAAAAAAAAAAAGTTAAATAGAAAATTAAAAAAAGGGTTTTTTTTTTAAATTTAAATTAAAACTTATAATGTTTTATTATATTTTAAAATTTCATTTTATAATTTTAAAAGTTTATTTTGAAATGTTGATAAATACATTATTTATTAAATTTTAAATATAAAATAAATTTTAAATTTTGAAATTATTATTTGGTTTATGATTATAGCTAAAATAAAATTTTATATTATATCAATATTAAAATTATATATTTAAAAACAATTTTAAAACTTGTATATAAAATATTATATATATTTTAAATATTTAAAATATATATATATATATATATATATATATATATATATATATATATATATATATATTTCAAAACAAAAAATAATAATTATTTATATTTAAAACAAATTAAAAAATAAAAAATTTATTTTATATTTAAATTAAAAAATAAAAATAAAATTAAAAAATTTGTTTTCGTGTGACGTCGTGGAGGGCTGCCCAGCCGACCTTCGGCCCCGCTGGGTAGCCAAATTTAAAATATATGTTTTTTAATATGAACTAAAAAGAATATATAAAAATTTTAATTTTATTTTTAATTTTTTATAAAACTAAAACAATTATAATAAATAAAAACAATTGTTGTTTAATATAAAAGAAAAATACTATACAATTTAACATTTAAAAAATAAAAAATAAAACAATAAAAAAAAATAAAAAATGTTTTGAAACTATATATATATATATAATTAAAAATAAGATTAAAAAATAAATCAAATAATGAAACCACCAATATAGTTCTAATTAAAAAAAACAAACATGTTTAATATAAACTAAAACTATATATTCTCCTTTAAAAAAAAAAAATGTTTTAAAAATAAAATAAAATATATATATCTCTTTTGAATTTTTCTAGTTATACTTTTAGAAAAAATAAAAATAAAATAAATATAATTATTTTTTGTGTATGGTAGTTTTAATAGAGGAACCCATCAACCCTAAAAATGGAAAAAGAAAAATCTATTTTTTTGTCATAAAAACCCTAATTATTATTATTATTTTTTAGTGGTTTTCGAACCTGAAAATCATAAAAAAAATTGTTTTTTAACACAAAAACTATAGAAAAAACAGATTTTCCCCAAAATCGTTTTTAAATCGACAAAATAAAAGGAAAACTAACTTTTGAAATGCAAAAAACTCTCGTTACCAATGCGAACACAACTCCTCCACAAAAGTACCAATGCTAACACAATGCCTCCAATGTGAATGCAATGCCTCCACAAAGTTACCAATGCCAATGCAACACCTCCAGAAAATTGCTTCAAAAAAACGAGAAGACTTGATGTGATGTGATGAATAGAAACAATGATTCTTTTTATATAGCGAATATTGTGTGATTGGTTTACTATTTAACGAATGTGGGATTAAAATTTAAAATATTTACATGTAGTTAATTATAGTTAAAATAGTTAATATTTGCATGTAGTTATTATAGTTAATATTTACATGTAGTCAATGTTAAATCATTCAAATAAGAAAATTATTTTAGTTTGGAAGGCATGCATGAAAGGAATCTTTTGTGGATATTTTGAATAAAAAGCATGGTGAAATATTTCAAGACCAACAGTTTATTAAGAATTTTTGAAATATATTTTAGACGAATATAATGTAGGTTTAAAATTTAAAATTTAAAATATTTACATGTAGTTAATTATAGTTAAAATAGTTAATATTTGCATGTAGTTATTATAGTGAATATTTACACGTAGTCAATGTTAAATCATTAAAATAACAACATTATTTTAGTTTGGAAGGCATGCATGATAGGAATATTTTGTGGATAATATATATATATATATATTTTATTTTATTTTTTAACTGGAACGGGTATATTTTTTATTTATTTGAAAAGAAAAGTTGAGCCTATGCCAAAGCAACCCCTGTTACAATGTAGTTATCCGTCATATACTGCAGTTGAGCTACATCATTTTCATGGAATTTGAAAGGAACTTTCATCATTTATAATTAGCTATCCTTTCAGAAGAGAGAAACCTTTGTTTGCCATCTGATCTGCTTCGCTATTCGAATTTCTGAGAATGTGATAGAACTTGTAGGAGGCAAAGTCTAGCAAGACTCTCTTTAGTCTGCTCAGAGTTTTATTGAGATTAGCATTGCTGAATAATTCCTTTGAATTTAGTTTTTTTATTAATATCTCTGAGTCTCTGAAGACTTGGAGGTCTTTGACACCTTTGTCTCTAGCTATATGGCATGCTTTGAGAAGACCGAGAATCTCTGCTTGGTTGTTGGTTTTCTGCCCAATACCCCAGAAGAAGCAATCCCTTATTGATCCATCCGGGGAGTAGATGACCCCACCCACACCGACAGCACCAGGGTTTCCTTTAGAAGCCCCATCGAAGAAGATTGTGGTTAATTTTTGCTTCTGCCACCATTTTTGGAATATGTCATCAGTATCTCTTTTACACTGTGACAGGGGAAAGAAGATACTCTCGAGGATGTGGCTCAAGGTGGCCCAGCCACCTCTTTTCTTCGGGAAGTAACAAAGGGTCTTCTTTAAAGTATTGCTGCTAGGCTGCTTCCAAGAGAAAGGATTTGGATTTTGCTACTACATACAAAGGGGCATGCTGCAAGTCATTGAAAATCAGATCGTTGCGGGCCAACCATAGCTGCCAACAAACATATTTGGGTATAGCTATCCAAACTTTGCGCCAAAAGGATTTGATGGGGATTCAATTGGGATAGAGTTTGGTCCAAGAGGCGAAGAGCTCGGATACAGAGTTCTGTGGAGGGACAATGATCTGAAGGTCCTGAAGAATAAGTCCCCACACTTCTTTGGCGAATATACATTCCATGAATAAATGCTGAGCTGTTTCAAGGTTACTTCTGCATAGCTCACATCTATGCGGCCCTGCTATGTTCCTTTTCACCAAATTATCTCCTGTTAGCTATTTGTTATGAACCAGGGTCCAGTAGAAGAAGTTCACTTTTGGTAATGCTAACGGTTCCCAGACTTGTTTCCAGAAAGCCGATGATTGGTTGCTGTTCCTTGAGGCCTCTAATGCTCTATAACCTGCTGCTATGGTATATGTTCCTGTCTGGCCCCATCCCCAGCTATCTTTCTTGGATTGATTTTCTGGGACCGCCTCCTCCAGCAGATCCGCAAGCATGTTTTTTTGCTGAGATAACCGATCGGGGACACCGTGGAAGTCCCAGCCATCCCAATCTCCATGGCGATCCCATTTGGAGAGGTCATATATACTATTTATGCCTGCACATTCCAGCCAAGCTTTAAGATCTGCGATTTCATCAATTTCAGCCAAAGGGTCGCATCCCATAATTCAATCAAGCCACAGACTTGTGAGCTTTCCGTTGCCAGGTATTCTGTAAACGTTTTTTTTGAAAAAATTTATGCTTTTGCAGCATAAGCTCCATACCTGCGTGCAATTAACTGAATTATCACTTTGCAGGTTCCTGAGAGGAGTTTTGTGGACGTATTTTGTCCTCAGGATAGCGCTGACTGGGTGATTGGGCTCGTGGACCATCTTCCATAGAATCTTTCCTCCCAAAGCTAGATTAACAAGAGTGGGATCGCGAATTTGCAGCCCACCCTCAGAGATCGATTTTTTAACCAGATCCCAGTTTACTAAGTGCATTTTATTCTGGTTTCTCTTCCCTCCTTGCCATAAAAAATCTCAGAGGAGTTTGGAGATCTGATCCATCACATTTCTTGGAGCTAAGAGGAATGCTACTTGGTAGATTGGGAGAGTATACAACAGAGATTTGATTAGAATAACTTTACCTCCTTTTGTTAGCCAGAATCCTCCCCATGCTGAAATTTTTGTTTTGATTTTACTGATGATTTCACTCCAGAGCGACCTCTTATTAACTCCATTTGAGATGGGGAGACCAAGATACTTGATCCTATCCCATTGGGCATGACCTTTGAACCCAAGGAGGTTCGAAATGCTTGTGAGTTCTTGTTGTTCTATGTTCTAACTGTAAACTTCGCTTTTGCTCTCATTAACTAGTGCACTCAAGACTCTGCAATAAATTTTAAGAATAGTGTCAAAGGCTTTGGAAATTCTGGTGGAGGCTCCTCCAAGAAGGAGGGAATAATTTGCGAAGAGAGCATGGTTCAAAGGGTCAGTGCCAATATAGGGTTTGAGACCAGGAAGGGATCCAAAAGTTCTTTCAGCTGTGATTTTTCGACTGAGGAAGTCCGGCATCAAAATATAGAGGAAGGGAGAGAGAGGGCATCCCTGCCTAATACCTCTCTGAGCTTGAAAAAAATTATCAGGGCATCCGTTGAATAGAGGGGCAATCCATGGATTATCAATGCAGGCTTTGATAAGGCTAACAAAGTGGGGCGAGAAGCCAAAGGAGAGAAGAACATTGATGAGGAAGGAGCAGTTGACTCTATCGAATGCATTTGCCATATCAAGTTTTATCAACATCCCTTTCTCTTTCCGCTGTTTGCTTGAATGAATTGTCTCCTGGACTTGAATGACATTGTCCAGGATGTGCCTGCCTTCAACGAAGCCACCTTGAGAGTTGGAGATCAACCTTTTGAGTAGTGGCTTGATCCTATTTGCTAAAAGTTTTTCCATAATTTTATAAGAGGCATTACAAAGCAATATGGGCCTGAATCTTGCAAAGGTTTCAGGGTTGGTTTCTTTAGGAATTAAGGCAAGGTAGGTGGAGTTGGTTCCTCCTCTTATCTTAGCTTTTTTCAAAAACCCTCTTATCATTTTTTGGAGATCAATTTTGATGATATCCCAGTAAGACTTGTAGAAATGAATATTGAATCCATTTGGCCCAGGGGCCTTGTCTAATTCCATGGACCAAATGACTTTGATAATTTCTTCCTCAGAAATTGGATTAGAGAGAGCTGTGTTGTCTTCAGGGCTGATGAGATGGGGGATGTTTGAGAGGAAATCAGCAGTTTCCTCCACATTGTCTTGAGTCCCCTCACTTTAGAGATTCCTGAAGTGGTTTTCTGCAGCTTCTTTGATCTGGGTGAACCCTTTGCAGACCTGACCCTCAGCTGTTTTAATTTCTGATATGTGGTTCCTGGAGAGTTGAGCTCTATATTGTCGATGGAAGAAGGAGGTGTTCCAGTCTCCTGCTTTCAGCCACAAACTTCTGGATTTGATTCTCCAATACTCTTCTTCCATTCGTAAGGATCAGAAGTTAGAGCTTTGGGCTTTTACTTCTTTTTCCAACAACTCTGCTTGATGTCTTTGCTTTCCATTTCCGCTTGCAGGGTCTGTAGAGTTTGCACTGCTTCATTTATTTGGTTGGTTGGTGTTGGGATTGGTTTCTTTATCCATTCCTTCAGGGCTTGCTTTGTAGCCTTGAGTTTTTTCTCCCAGACATAGCTTGAGGACCCTGAGAAGGATTTGGCCCAAGCTGTTTTCACTGTTTCTATGAAGCCTTCTCTTTCGATCCATAGAGGACTAAATCTAAATGGGAGTGGGTCAAGATCTGTTGGAAATACTGAGAGGGGGGGTGAATAAGTATTTCTTTCAAATAGAGCATTAGTTAATCTTTAATTATTATCAGTGTCTGTTCAATGATAGCAGCAAACAAGAGGAACACAAATGCACACATTTTTTAAGGTGGAAACCCACTCCGGGACAAAAACCACCTAATGCTTTTCTAATAATTCTTTTCAACTCCAATTGAAAATAAAGCTCCAACTTCCTAGAATCTAGAAAAGCATTCTTCTCCAACTCCCACTGGATGGACGCTCCAATGCCCGAGATTCTTCAGTAGTCAACTGAACAGATGCCCCAACACCCAATGAGCTACAAATCACCCTAGCACCACCCTATAGAAGAATAAAAGAAGAATGGACTCCCATACCAGGGAAAATGGTCCACTTTACAATGATATAGAATGATGTAGAAGAAGAAGATATACTAGACCATAACCCCAACTTTGACACAACCACCTAATGATGATCCTAGACTTCCCAACACTGCCTCTTCAACCCTTGGCAGATAGATACTAGTACAATTTGTACAATAATGTATTTACAATGACTAAGTACAATGATACCTTTACAATGATTGTATGCAGTGCTGCCCACTTGAAGACTTCATATGATGAACTTCTTGCTGCTGTTATGCACCTTGGTTGCTGCTCTTGTCATGCTACCCTCTGCTGCACCTTGTTTTTCTTTTCTGCTGTAGAAAGTCTGGTCCTTTGCAATCCTTGACAACACATGATCTAGCTTTTTCTTGCCTTCTAGGAGCTCGATATTGAATCTAGTGTATCTCTGTTATTTCAGATCCTCAATATCTGATTTTTAGTCCTGTATTATTCCTCCGAGTCTTCTTTCAAATGCCATAGTTCTGACCCAATTTGAATTCTTCAAGAGAGATTTATACCCAATTTCTCACACTGCCCTAATTATGGACTGTTTCAGTAGAGCGCACTTGTATGGCGTTCCACGTGCCACTGTTTCTTCATTTGCCTCTGAAATTGATAGAGAGAAAACTAAATACTATGCAATATCTGCCAATTTTTACAGAATTCCAATCCGATACTCAGAGAGAGAGTTATGACGATTTTACCAAGGTCACTTCTTTGAGATGAATTTCAGGAGCCTGCAAAAACCCTTACTTCCATAGATAATATATCAAAAAATATTACGCAACTTGATCTAAAATTTTTACTGTAGCTTCCTCAAGATTTCGGCTTCTCCTCATAAAAATTTCAGTTTCTAAGCCTTTTTATAAAAAAAGTTAGAACGAAAATTCCACGATGACCTATTTCAGATGGCCAAATCCCATGCATAAGGAGGAAATGAAGATCACAATTTATATGAATGCTTAATTTGAGAGGGGCTTCAAAAGTGAACGTGGGAAGGATCTTAGGAGCTTAAAAAATATTAATTATGACTATTCAATGACCCATGCCCCAACCCCATGGGGTTTTAGCCCACTAACTGGGGGTACAAACTTCAAACATGAATATCTCTCAAACCGTAAAGAATTACATGGTGTGCCATATATCTACGGAAACATCTTGAAAATTAGAAACCATAAAAAGAATTATTGACCCAGAATATGTTAATTTGGTAGGTCAAAATTCCCATGCAATATTGGGTTAGCCCCTGGTGTTGCTTGGGTTAACATCAATGACAACCGCTGATCAACAAGATCTTCTTCATCTTCCAGTAGAAGCTAAACTGGCTTGTGATCCGAGGTCAGTTTGGGAAGGATTTTTGTGATGATTATCTTCTTGTTCATCATCAGAGAGCTTTGCACAAGGAATCTGTCCAGGCGGGCAGAAATGTGGTCCACCCCAACTCTGTTATTGGACCAAGTGAAGAGGCATCAGACAAGATTGAAATCTAGGAGATCCAAAATCTGTGTGAGCTCATCCACTGTGGCTAGCATGGGGTCTCTGCTACTATTTCCTCCCCTCTTCTCTTTTTCTTTCAGGACTATATTTAGATCCTTGGCAAGGATAATGTTGCTCTAAGTATGCTGAGAGGGAGTTCCAGCATTCTCATTTTTCAGTATAAATGACAGGTACATAAAGATTGAAGAGAGAGATGGTCAAATTACTTGCGTAGTGCGTTAGCTCCGTGAAGATCCAATGTTGGGTTTCATGGGATTTGTTCAGATGGAATAGGTCTTCTGTCTAGAGAGTTTCCAGTCCTCCAGAAGAGTCCCTTGAGCTTACTGCTTTGCTTGCGCTTTTCTTCCATTTCGACTTGCTGATTTCTAGAAGGGATTGCCCTTCTATCTTGGTCTCTTGGAGGATGAGAATATCTGAGGGGTCTATTTTCAAGAGGTCCTTAACTGCTTCAGCTTTTGAGGGATTCCCGAGTCCTCTACAGTTCCAAGAGACGAGACGCATTATTTACTTGTGGGGGGGTTAGAGCCTCTCTTAGAAGGCCTTGTTCTGGTATTTTTGCCAATAGACATCTCTATTGTGGGCTGGATTGCTTGTGTTTTAAGTCTTTTGGCCTCCTCTTCCCTCGCTTCTTTGTGGGATTTCCTTTCTACTCTTTTTTACGGGCGCTCATAGGTTTCATCCTCCAAAGAGCCCGAGCTTTCCACTGGTTTTTTCCTTGTGACTTATGCATATGAGGGATTGGAAGGGCTGCCTTGGGTGGCTTTGATCTATATTGCTTCCCCTCCATCTTTGCTGGGTGGGGGGATTCATGTTTGTTCCAAATTTTCCTGACCTGGGTTTGCAGGATTGATCTGAGTGCTTTCTTTACCATTTGGGATTGGTTCCTTTTCTTGGTTAGGGTTGGAACTGCTTGGAGCTCCATTCATATTGCTTTTACCAGTATCTTTTTTTTTATGAGTAGCTTTCTGGACTAGGGTCCATTGTTCACCGTTTTGTTTGTCTGGTTGCCCCTCGGCCTTTTTCTTGCAATGCTTTGAAAAGTGTCCATGGCCATGGAAATGTCTGCATTTGAAAGGAAGCTGTTCATAATCCAATTCCTGGACATGCGTCCACCCAGCGACAGTGAGCTTGATTGCTTCTGGCAACCCCTCTTCTAGATCCACTTCTACGCAAATGCGGGCACATGAATACTGGTCTTTTCTTGCAGCTTGATCTATGTATTTTCCGAGAGCATTGCCGATGATTTGAAGGGAATTTGGTTCCATGAATGGAGGGGCAGATGGGGAAGATGCACCCAAACTGGGAAAAAATATGGGACATCCTGGGTGGGGTCGAAATCAGGTGACCATTTGTTTAGGTAAAGACCTTGCAGACCCATGAAGTATGGGCCATTCCTGAAGATTAAACTTCTGTCCTCTGCGCTCTCGAAGATGAACACAAGAAGCCTTTTCCCACGAAATAGATTTTAATGCCCTCTTTGGTCAATGGTGTGTAGTTCCTTTGAATCCAGTCTTCCACCGACTTGGGAGAAGGCTAGAGGCCTGTGAACTGACCTATGAGACCTCTCTTAGCCAGGTTCAGTGCCACTTTGCATGTTTCTTCTTTGGGGAGGGCAATCGAGGGTATAAAATCCATTTTCTTGATGAACTTCTACTGATTTGCGGAGGGAGATCGCTTGATACTTGCTGCTATCATCGATTTGAAGGAAAGCACCTCCGGAGGCAGGATTGGGGGGGGGGGGGGACAGGGCCCCCGCTGGACTCCATGGTCAAAGAGGAGGCGCAGCAGAGCTGTGCGAAGCTGCACAGCAGCCACAGGGGCACGCGGGCGAGCTCCCAGCAACCCTATTGCATGCGGATCGCTTGGAGGCAGAGCGAAAAATAATAGTTGTTGTGGATATTTTGAATAGAAGTATCGGGAAAATATTTCAACACAAACATTTTATTATAATGTTTTTAAATACATTTTAGACGAATATTTTGTACGAAATATTTGAAACGAAAATTTTGGAGGGAAAGTTTTTCGCGATTTTTTTTTTTGGGGGGGGGGGGGGAGGGGTGAATTTTTAGTCTTTAAGCTATATATTGTAATTGGGAGAGACGTTTGTATCATTCAACATCTTGTTGAAAGCCATGGGTTCTTCTGATAGTGAATTTTTTCTTTCTACGACATCAACATCTTCGTCACGCAACAACTCTATTTAGACTGATGAGTATAACAAGAGTTCGTTCACCATGAATAGAGAGTCAAAAATTTGACTTGGTCATAATCCTAAGGATGATGAGAACATAATTGATGAGGCACAACAAAAAGAAATTTCTGTAAATCAAGAATCATTTATTCCACTTACTCTTAATCCTAAGGATTATGAAAGCAACAATGATGAAGGGTGTGATGAAGAATTTCCAGAGTCAAAATTTTCACTTCGTCCCAATCATAAGGATTATGAGGGCACCATTGATGAAGGGGGAGATGAAGAATATCCAATTCTTCCTAATCCTAAGGATTATGTGAGCACCGCAGATGAAGGTGGGAATGAAAAATTTGCAGCGTCAAAATATCCACTTCGTCCTAATCCTAAGGATTATGCGAGCACCACTGATGAAGAGGGGAATGAAAAATTTGCAGAGTCAAAATATCCACTTCCTCCTAATCCTAAGGATTATGCCAGCACCACTAATGAATATGGGAATGAAGAATTTGCAGTGTCAAAATATCCATTTTGTCCTAATCCTAAGGATTGTGCCAGCACCATTGATGAATAGAGGAACGAAAAAATTCCAAAGTCAAAATATCCACTTCGTCCTAATCCTAAGGATTATGCCAACACCATTGATGAAGAGGGGAATGATAAAATTCCAGAGTAAAAATATCCACTTCGTCCTAATCCTAGGAATTATGCCAGCACCACCGATGAAGAGGGGAATGAAAAATTTGCAGCGTCAAAATATCCACTCCGTCCTAATCCTAAGGATTATGTGAGCACCACTGATGAAGAGGGGGATGAAAAAATTCCGGAGTCCAAATATCCACTTCGTCCTAATCCAAAGGATTATGCAAGCACCACAGATGAAGAGAGGAATGAAGAATTTGCAGAGTCAAAATATCCACTGCGTCCTAATCCTAAGGATTATGCTAGCACCACTGATGAAGAGGGGAATGAAGAATTTGCAGCGTCAAAATATCCACCTTGTCCTAATCCTAAGGATTATGCCAGCACCACTGATGAAAAGGGGGATGAATTTTCAGAGTCAAAATTTTCACTTCATCCTAATCGTAACGATTATAAGAGCACCACTGATGAAGGGGGGGATGAATAATATCCAATAAATATAGATTCAAGGCATCCACTTATTCCTAATCCTATGGATTATGAGAGCACCAACGAGGAAGGGGAGGGGCGCGATGAAGAAATTCTAGTGAATACAGATTCAAATCTTCCACTTAGGCCTAATCCCAAGGATTATGAGAGCATCACTGAGGAAGGGGAGGATGAAGATTTTCTTGCAAATGATCATTTTAGAGGCACATATCTAAATAATGCATTTTCTCTAAGTGATCATTTCAAAGACACTCATGGTGATGAAGAATTGAATCCTCTTAGGGAAGAATTTGAAAGAATGGATCAAGATGGTGATGAATTTCATCTGAGTCAGGGTTACAAAAGCGCAGATGATTCTTGTGAAATGTTTTCTTCAAGTGAAGATGGTAATGAAAATTTTCCTGGCAATGATGTTGACAAATTTCTTAACTATGTTTAGAATGATGATAGTGGGGATAATATTCCTCCTAATGGTGATGAAACTGCTTCTACAAAGGATGATGGAATGATGAAGCCGTTGCAAGCAAATATTGTAACTAGGAGTAGGAGTAGACCTTTTCATATCAATCCAAAACATTCCAGTTATACAATGGTGAGGACAACATATCTCACAAAAAGAAGTTATGTCATTCATTTGATTTCAAGTGAATGTTGTCGAAGGGATTTCTTGAAACATATGGATTTAAAATTTGCTTTCGAGAAAAAGAAAATATATATGTCAATGAATAAAAGCATGCAAAAATCATATTCAGTAGGTTGCATGCAATCTACTCTAGCAGGTTATGATTATCATAATGGGAATGTATTGCTCTGCAAAAAGGCTTTCAAAATGTTGCATTCAATTGGTAATTTTCGTTTGTCAAGAATCCAAGAAAAATTGGAAAATGATCCCACATATTATTCAGAAGTATGTTATAAACGGGAGGTTGGGCCGTTAGAAAATACTTCTATGTCAAGGATGAAAGAATTTTTTTCAAAGCATGGAGAGTGTATGCCAAATAAAGACACAATACATATTCCAGATAATTTCTCGAGACGAGAAATATTCAGCTTATACAGAGATTATGCAAAAGTTGTTGAAGGAGTTGGTAATTTTATTACATATTCTTATTTTACAAAGGTATGGAAAAATGAATTCAACAATGTTCATATTCCTAAGAAGACAAGATGGGGGTTTGCAGCACATGTGCTTCTCTTAAAGCAAAAAGAGATAAATGTCAAGGGGAAGAAAGAGGTATGCGTTCAAAACATTGTTTTTTAAAATTGGATATTTATCAACTATGAAAATATATTTATTCATATGTTTCTTTTATTTGATGTACAGATTTCGTTGTCAAATAACTTCAAGAGCATCGGAATCAACAGACAAGTGAAAGGAAAAATTTGTATAAACATCGAAAGAAGTATTATGATAATCCAAATAAATATATGGGTTTTATAATTGATGGTATGGACTAAAAGAAAACAGTTCTTCCACATTTTTTCTGCACGCCTGTTGATGGGAAAATTTGTCAAGCCAACAGTAGGGGATCTCCCTGGTAAAAAGTCCCAATTAGACTCTGAACCGTTTGTGATAGGGATCCCGTCCGGGGTGTGGGTCCAAATACCACTGAATACTCCTTCTCCTAGACACAAATGAGCCCTGCAGGGTTATAGGCATACAGTTATCGGATGATACGAGACAAAATATTGATGATTGTCAACGAGCATAAATACTACAAATAGCAAGATAAAAAGGAAACATGCAACTGAAGGAGATGTTGTTAGCAGCGTATCATTAAGGTCATGTTTGTAAAAGTTGTTCAAACCATAGAAGAAACAATTCTACTTGGCAAGAACAAGTTATGCGTACTTGGGCATTATCATGAATAAGATAGATGTCAGTAACAAAGTTACAAACATCTCCTATGTAAACAACATACCATCATTAACACATTCAGTGAGCTGGAATGCATAAAGAGTATAAGTAGAAAACGCATATCAATTCATCATAAGATATCAAACACATATGAAAAAAATACTCATAGTATTAACACATTGATTCTCATTAGATCCAATAGTGGATTTAAGACAAATACTTGTATTCATTCATAAGGGGTTGTTCAATGCTTTACAAATCTCTCCTCTCCTTTGGAGTCCAAAAAAAATATCCTTGTACAAGTCCCCGAAGGGAGTATATATAAGACAAAAGTGACCCTTGGGTGTCTTGACTCTTCACCTTCCCACCTGTTGGTATGCTTTGCGACCTGGATGGAAGGTGCGACCTGCGACCTAACCATGTAAGATGTGACCTGTGACCCTTCCTGTAGGCTGTACCTTGAGATCTGATCATGGGAGCGTGTGTGTGATTGCGAGGTCGAGAACATCTACTTGTTGTTCTTTGAGGAAATTTTTCCATGCACGATAATTAGTAGCAACTAGGGAGATCAGAGAAGTATCTTCCCTTAACCTGTGAAGGCATTTTAGGGCGTTCGGGATTAGAGTTTCTCTCTTGATTGTGACCTAGTTGGATAAGGAATCCAGTTTGGTGTAAATCCAAACTGGCATCATGACAAACTTAACCAAGTTCTCCTGCGATGCCAGAAGATCAGGTGTAGCGGCGGCTTGTCTAATAGGTTGCAGGAATGCCTAAATTTCCTGATTTACCTGTTCCCATGTCTTGTCTTCACCCAATGTACCTAGAGAAAGAATATGGTGTAGCTCAGCCATCGATTCAATGACGCTGATCAAATGGTCATAGGTGGTCATCACCTTCTCTAGGTCTTTGAATAACTTCTCCTTGGATTGCACCTTTATGCGAATTTGGACCTTGTCGTTCTGAGTGTGAATCCAATATTTCTTGGGAAAAGTTTCTAGAGCCTGCAGATATCTATTTGTCCATTCTATCATTCTATCCAAGGTGGTGGAGGCCTCTTTCAGTTGCTCGTTTCTCTTCTTAGTTTCCGCTTGAACTTTCAGTAGAGGTGCGACTGTTTGCTTTATGGTGAACATTTCCTCGTATACCTGCCTCATGGTGGCTTCCAGCATCACCAACTCTCTTTGGACGGTGAGTGGTACTTCATTAATAAGGGTGTTTTAATCTTTTAGCTGTTGGATTTATTCCCTTAGTGCTTTCTTTTCTTGCTCCGACCTAGCTTCCCTTTGTTCAGAGTCTTGTAATATATTTTGTAGGGAGAGGATTTCCCTACTCATACGGCTCATGTTTTCTTCTGTGGCTACGGTGAAAGCAATGTCGGCTGATGTTGTCATCACTAGATTAGTCCTAGTGTCCAAGACTATATCCTTTTCTGTCGTGGCTGTGAATGGCGTGGCAGGGTTCCGTGCTAGGCATCTCCTCTTTTCCTGCCTAATTTTGAAAGTGAACTGATCATAAGTGAGCCTCATAAGATTGAACACTTCCTCCTCCTGTCCTTCAGAGGTACCTAGTTCTGAGAGTGAAAAACGTGTGTTGATTTCGGGCACTTCGATGGGTGGCAGCTTTGTCTGTACCCCTGTTACTGGAGGAGGTGTATCGGTGTCTTTGGAAGAATTGTCTTTTGATCTTCGATACTCTTCCTCTTTTTCCTTATGTTCTGCTTCTTCTTTCAATAGCCTCTCTGCCTCTGCCTTATCCCATTCTTCCTTTCGTATGTGCTCAGCTTCTGCTTTTGTTTCCTCTTCTTCCTTCCTTTTGTGTTCAGCTTCTGCTTTTGTTTCCTCTTCTTCCTTCCTTTTGCGTTCAACCTCCACCTGATCTAATTCTTTCTTGAGCTGTCGCTCAGCTTCTGCTTTTGCCTCCTGCTCTTCCTTTATTTTGTGGGCATCCTTCACCTGTTTCTTTCTCTGCTCTGCCTTCAGGTGTTTCTTACATTTATATTCATCCTCTTTTGCTTTATTTTCAGCTTCTCGCTGAGCTTTTGCTTCCTTTTCTTTCTGTTGGGTGGAAGAGCTATGGCCTGTGTTAGTTCGGGGCTTCTTGGCCTCTGAAGACGAGGCTCCTCCCAATTTGTGGATTCTTCTGATCGGTCAATGCTTCCGAGGCAAGTTTCCTATCCTTTTTGTACTAGTTTCTTACCCCATCTTCAGCTGGGTGTTCAGTATGTTGGTAGCTCCATTTGAACTTGGCCCGTTTGCAATGGGTAGGGACTATCCTCTCATGATCGTATGTCCAGTAATCCAAAGGCGCTAGGAAGAATCCTATGATTTTCTCAGCTTTCGCCTCCACCTCTCTGAAATCCTTGACTGTATAAGCACCAATGGTGAGCGGCAGTGTGGGCCATGACTTCTTCTTACCTTTAGTAAGGACCTTCGAGAAGCTGGAAGTCATTTGATAACATACTTCCTGAAGTAGCATCCTGTCAGTGATGAATCGAGGCAGAGCATGGGGAGTATTGAATGAACCGAAGACTCGGATGAAGGTGCCTTCTGCAAATGGAAACCAATGTGCTACCTTGACTATCATTTCCATGGCTTGCCAGGACATGCATGGGGTATCCTGACCGAAAAATTTCCTGTAGAGTGCAGGGATGAAACTGTGTGCGATTGGCTCTATATTATACTTATATTTTGAGTCCCAGAATACTTGCAACTCCTTGTGAATTGGGCGTGCTCGATCCTGATCCTAGTTGTGAGCCCATCCCTAAAAGTGGCACCTGGAACAAACTGCATCCAATAGATAGGAGGCCATATAAAATTCGGACGAGTATCACTCCTCGGGTGCTAGTGCTGCAGATATATTGGTTTTGAGGGCCGCTATTAATAAGTTGGCCCAATTGAAATAGGTGCCATATACGGTAACAAAGTGCATCAGGGATGCCCAATAACTGCTAAAAGTGGTGGCATCGGGATGACCATACATTCTACAAAGCATAACTGCTACGAGCTTATAGACCTTTCTAAGGCCTGCTACTTGATACTCCTGGTCCTTCTTGACTTTGAACTTCTCTGTTTCTTCCCACCATCCTCTTAAGGTGTCTGCTATGGAAACCGCATGGGTAGTGGCCCATTCCTCTGTGAACGTCTGTTCCCACTCTGGAAGTGCGTAATAGTACTCCAAATCCTGGCCTTTTACATTTACAAAAGCTTTCCCGTCGTGATCTCGAATCACCCACATCCTGGGGTCGATATTTTGTATGATCCATTCAATAATTTCGACGCATGGGAAGATAGATGGGTGGGCCCCTGCGTAGTGAATCTTTGACCTCTTAACTTGCACATATACTTGCTGGTCTGGGAGGTCCTCTGGGAACTTAGGTTGTGCGAACTCTTGGTATACTTGATAGCAACTCATGATTTCTCCTCTGTTGAATACACATGTGGTGTCCCCATAGATAGGGGGAGGAGACATAAGTACTTCACTTTCTATGATCTCTATCTCTGGGCTCTTGTTTTTCCTGCGAACCGTTGGGGGCCCCATGTCACTTGAGGCTGAAGAGATAGAGACACACTCTAAATCTACTTCGAGGTTCCCTGACATATTCATAAAACAGTCCTAGGATAAGACAAATGCCATATTAATGAATGCTCAATACTACTTTTAAATCTTCCCAACTAAGGTCAAGGAAGGGGGTAAAATGCGACTTAGCGACCCATTTCCTAGGTCGCTAGGTCGCACTGGCTTAAAACTTCAGAGGAAAGTGACCCCAACCTGGCGACTTGCGACTAGGTCGCGGGGTCGCTGAGTCGCACTGGTCTAATAATTCATGAAGATGCGACCTTGCAATTGGATCACTAGGTCGCTGAGTCACAAGGTCGTAAAAGTTTAGTTTTGAGCGAGGTGCAACTTAGCGACTTAGTGACTTAGCGACCAGGGACCGAGGTCGCTGGGTCGCGGGGTCGGAGGTCGTGCTAGCGCTGGGCGAACGAATTTGATGGCGGCGCGATCTTTTGCTTAAATTTTAACTTAAATCAATAAAGGGAGACAGTGAGGAAAAACCATAAATTGAAGATGAAGTGGTCATTAGAGGAAGAGACAGACACAGGGGAGGTTGGTTGGCTTCATCTACAAGTCTGCATAAGAATGGCAGGGTTTGGAGGTTTAGAGAAGAATCAGGTTCAAAGAGGATCTGAAATTAAGGATAGTTGGTGGCTTAAAAAGGGCTAAGATAAGGGGAAAGGGGCAACAAATACAAAAAACGGAAACATCAGGAGGATTAGGTAACTTACCCGAGAAAATCGCACTCTAGTTGGCCTGTCAGAAGCATTTTTTGATCTCCGTCACGTGAGTGAAATGCGACCTATACGACCTTTCTATTTATAAAGGGGTCATGCGTGCAGGCAATAAATGAGGTCCTTGGGTCGCAAATAGTTTGCGTTGATGATATGTGCGACCTCGCGACCCTGTGACCTTGCGACCTGGGGGTCGCGGGGTCGCAGGGTCGCTAGGTCGCAATTGTTTAAATTTGGATGCGATGCGCAACCTAGCGACTTGGCGACCTGATAGGTCGCAAGGTCGCTAGGTCGCTGATTGGGGACCATGACCTATTTGGTGACTTAGCAACTTAAGGCTTTTGAAAAGACTTGAACTTAAGGTTTTGACTTCACTTTTCGATGCTCGGGGGCTCAAAAAAAATTAGAGGGTGAAATTTTTGGAGGGTGTTGTAGCGGCTACAACAAATGGCGATTCGCTAGTAGGGCCCAGAATCTCTGTCGGTGTTTCATCTTGAGGGGGGTGGGAGGGCATAGCGTACTGTTCCTTTAACCCCGTGGATCCCACTTCTTCCATCTTCGAGCCTTGCACACTTTCTCTCCCTATCTTCCTGCCCCTAGGTGCTGGTTTACCGTGTTTTCATTCTTGGAGACCGGATGGAAAAGTTCGGAGTAACCTCAGGGATTTTTGGATCCAGTATAGTTTATTTGGTCCTCATTGTGTTGCTCCGCTGCCAGCGAACCAGATGGTCCTGGCGGAGTCACTGCCTAGGAATCATGAGCGTTGTTCCACTGCCAGGGAACCTAGTCAGTACCCCGACAGAGTCATCGTATTGCCTCTCTGCGCTAAGAATCCTTTCTCAATCCTTTACCCTTTATTCATGTGCTTAATGAACTTATTAAAATGTGCTCGGGGCACTTATTTTATTTGGAAATTATTGCCTGGGCAGATGAGGGATCCCGACTTATTTTACTTGCAAGAGAGGTTGCTCCTGGTCTATATGAGGACTTGGGGTTTTCCTAGATTTTCTTTCGCCGCCGAAGGCTGACTCCTCCCTTTTCCATCTAGTAATCGATTTAACTGAACATTTCCTTTTGCACAGCAGTCCCTTGGGCTAGCATTCTAGGTAAGATGCCGCGTCTTAGTCCAAAGGCCTTAGTCATGTTCTCGCCATTGAGTGCCCATCACAAGTATGCTTGCCTTTTTTACACTCTGGGAGGAGATAATACACCAGCATAGATCCTGACTCAGTATGCCACCTGGGTAGCTTCTACATCCTCTTTCTAAAATTTGGATGCCAAAGGAAATAAATGGTTAACGGGAGGTTGTGTGGAACAAGCGATTTATTGAAAACAAGAAAGGTAAAGAATGACAAAAAACGAGATGTAGCGACGACCCCTAGGGGCTGTCAGGTGAAATAGTGCTTAAGGTCGTGTCCATTCACAGGGAGGACCTCAATCCTCCCTTCAAGAGTTTGTAACCTGTAAGTGTGGGAACCAACCTTATCTCTAATCTGGAAAGGGCCTATCCATAATGTCTGGAACTTGGAGTGTTTCCCTTTATCTTCATGAGCTTTATCCCATTTTAGGACAAGGTCACCTACTTCGAAAACCTTGTTCCCGGCTGACTTCTTGTCAAACCATCGTTTTATCCGTCCTTGGTGGATGGCAAATTTTTCTCGAGTTTTTTGCCTTTCCTCCTCAAGTTTCAACAGTGTGTCTATTCAGGCTTGTAAAGCAGGGCAAGAAGTGCCATGAGTCTCTTGAGATAATCGGAGTGCCGGGAGAGACAATTTGGGAGGAAGGATAGCTTCTTTTCCGTATACAAGGAAAAATGGAGAGGTGCCTAGGGAAGGTTTGGGTGTGACTCAATCTGCCTAGAGGGCATTGTGGAGTGCCCTATGCCAATTTCGTTGTTGGGACAACAAAGTCTTTTTGATGATGTGGATTAGGTTCTTGTTGGTTAACTCGGCTAACCCGTTTCCTTGAGGGTAATAGTTGGCAAAATGTTTAAGTATGATACCATTTTCTAGAGAAAAATCATATAATTTCAACGATGAGAAATATGTTGCATTATCAAAAACAAGGGAGGTTGGAACACTAAACCTGATCATGATGCATTGGGTGATGAAGGCTATTACCTCTTGATAATTGACTTGACGTAACGATACCGCTTCAACCCACCTTGTGAGGTAGTCTATGGCAGTGAGGATGTACCTATGTTGCTTGGAAGAGTGTGAGAGGATTTCCCCAATCACGTCTAGCCCCCATTGTAGAAACAGTTATTCCATTGTGATAGACTGTAACGGGGCCGAAGGCCATATATCTCTATTTGTGAACTTTTGGCACTTCTGGCTTTTTCGGACATATGTGTGTGCATCTATAAACAAAGTAGGCCAATAGAAACCAGCACACATGATATTGTGAGCAGTGGTGTCTCCTGCATAGTGCCCCCCTGCGGGGCCATCGTGAAGTTCTGCCAATACTTTCTGTGCCTCATCCCATTCCAAACAACGTAGCAAGACACCGCTGTGATGTTTGTGAAACAACTTACCCTGCACTAGCTGGTAGGATACAACTTTCAGTCTCAACACACGCTTCTGCTTGGTATTTAAAGCGGGGCCCATGGTGCCGTATTTCAGATATTGCAGGAGATCTACATACCAAGAGGGTGTATCCTGTGGGGATGTGCTATCAGTTTGATACATATCGATCTCGTGTTCCCAATTTTCTTCCTCATTTCCCCGTACTGCCTTTGCGGCCATGCGACACAATCCTTGGCCCTTTATAGTGTGTGCTGGCTTGAATTCTAGGTCATATTCTTGAAGGCGTGTCATCTAATTGCCTTGTCGCTCACCCAACTCCTCCTGTACGAATAGTGAGAGAACAGCTGGGTGAGGCACGAAGACTGTGACATGATTCTTCAAAATGTATGGCCTGAAATTTTTAACTACCTTGTATACCACATAAGCTTGTTTGTCAATATCTGGATAATTTAGCTCGGTGCCTTGTAATCTAGTGCTCATAAACGATATAGGCCGCTCATTGTGGCAATCATATTTCTGAGTGAGGACGGCGACCAAAGATGAATCTGAGGCAAAGGTGTACAAGATAAAGCCTTTGTTGAAATTTGGACTGTAAAGAGCAGGTGCTTCTGCAATGGCTCATTTGATGTTGTCGAACGCTTCTTTCTCAGGAGGATTCCATTTAAAGTTAGAGTTTTTCTTAATCATGCCTTGTAATGGTTTCACGATCTGAGCGAAATTTGATATAAATTTTCAGATGAAGTTGATTTTGCCGAGGAAGGACTGCATAGATTTCCTTCCACTTGGGGGTGGTATTTGAGAGATGAATTTTGCACGTTCCGGATCCACGACTATGCCGTGTTATTATGTGTCCCAACAAGTTTCCTTCGGCGACGACGAACACACTTTTCTTTGGGTTCAGTGAGATCCTGTATTTTCGACATCTTTCAAAAAATTTCTTGAGGTGGTGTATGTGATCAGATCTGTGCTTTGAAAACACGGTGACGTCGTCAAGGTATACTACCATGATTTTCCCAATAAGTCCTCTGAAGGCGATGTCCATAGCTCTTTGTAAGGTGGTGCTGGAATTAGTCACCCCAAAGGGCATGTGTCTGAAATCAAATGTTCCCCACTTAGTTCTGAGTGTGGTTTTGAGCCGATCGGGCTCAGCCACTAGTATTTGATTATACCCTGAAAACCCATCCAACAGAGAGAACATTTTTGACCCTGATATAGCTTGAAGGATTTGTTCCATAGGAGGGACTGGATAGTTGTCGTTGTCAGAAGCTTTGTTCAAATTTCTAAAGTCTACGCACAAACGGATTTCCCCAGATTTCTTGCAAATAGGGACCAAGTTGGACACCCAGGTCGAATGTCTAACTTTGAAAATTATCCACGCATCCAAGAGCTTCTTTAGTTCTTTTTGGATCATCGGTTCTAGAGCTAGGTGTACTTTTCTCAGTTTTTTTTGGAACAAATTTTAATGGATATGACGTGTTGGATGATCCGCGTATCATAAGTCCGAAGATCGTCATACATCCAGGCAAACACATCTCTGTATTTATTAAATAATCCGGTGAATGCTTGTTTCTCCTGAGGGGTGCACTCATTACCTAAATTTACAAGTTTGGGATCCTTGTCTATCCTGAGGTTAATTTGTCAGTGTACTAACATGGAACTTTTCACCTTCGTATTTGGGGGCCCTCAGAAATGGTTATGTAAGTCAAACAACTTTTCGAGTGACATGACCCCTTTTGAGTATGGGATTTTCTTTCCGATTTTTTAGTTCCTCCTGCAAAGCCTGATTATGATCCTCTTCTTCCATAACTGCATCTTTGAATATATCAGTGTTGAGCATGAAATCCAATACCTGTTGGTCATCATTGAAAACGCGTAAATTAGTAACATTGTCTGGTATGGATGGCTTGTATATAACTTCAATAGAAAATCCATCTCTAAGTGGGGTGAACCTAGCGGCAGCGTTGGAAAGCATATCGGCTACTGCATTATGCATTATAAGTACAAATTTAATACCAAAAGCGTCAAAAGCTAAAACTAAACGTCATACCTCTTGCTGGTAACCTTTCAGATGGGGAGACAAGCAATGGATGGTGTTGCGTACCTAACAAGTGATAATATCGAAATCGCCAATTACCTTCAAACAATGGAATTTTAGATCTATGGAATTTTGGATTCCTAGTATCAGTTCCTCATATTCGGCTGTATTATTGGTGCACTGGAACTCTAACCGGCAGGAAATCAAAAATTTGTTCCTCTGCGGGTCTAGCAAGATGCAGCCCGCACCAGCCCTATCTTGGGTTTTGGAGCTATCATAGTATAGGGTCCAAATTTCATCTTATGATTGGACAAGGCTATCCACGTCTATTTAGGATGTGTTAGGGGCACTAGTTTCTGAAGAGTATTGGTTGGATGGGGGGATTTTTAAGCAACCAGAAGCAGTTCAGACTGAATGTCTTGGGTGATTGGGGATTGGTGAGTCTGATAACAACCAAAGATGGACTCTAAGAAAAACATACTGAGCTCTTCTTGCACGACACTGATTGGTTCATTAGTTGCATCTAGGTCAGTCACAGTATGTTTCATGTATGGTTCACTCTCGATCCGTATTTGGTTATTCCTGCATTTGTACGGGAGCCAAAGGTGGGACCAATCAGTGGTGAAGTACCCCTGGAGCTTGCTGGACCAATATCTGCTCAACAGAAGGCCATAGATCTCGGGGATATCCATGATTAATATGTCAATGCACTAATGCTCTCTAGAGTCGGAGGATAAGCGGATAATGACGTTGTTTAGTTCGCCAACTGCAGGAACTTGAAATCTATCAAGCTGGATAATTCTGTCGTCGGTTTTCTCAGGGCGAATGTTTAACTTCTTGCACACGGATAAGGGCATAAAATTCGTGGATGCACCAGAATCAATGAGATAGTTGTGGAAATTGAAGTTAAAAATCTCGAAGGAAAGGAGGAAAGGTGGCGTGGTTCCCCTGGAGTTGGTGTTCACAGCATTCACGATAGACTGGGGACTAGTAGTAGTTTAGGTAGATGTGATTCTTACGGGTTTGGTTGTCGGTAGATTGGAAAAGGCCTTAAGAATGAGATCTCGTTGGTTAGCAATGCGAGCTGGTTAGCAATGAGAGCAAGCTCGTAGAGAGAGATATTGGCCCTGGTCTTCTTCATGTCCTTGATAATTTTATACCCGAGAATACGTAGGTGAAATGAGGCTCGGTGGTGTTCTTAGGGGAAAATAATGAAGCTTTTGCCTTGGGGCCTTCTCGGTGGTTGGACTAAATTTTTCAAGAGTTTTGTCTTGGTTTTACGCGTGTGGGGGCGAATTTTTCTTAGAAGAATGCTTTTATTTTTTCTTCGAAATACTGCTCAGGCACCGGGCCTTTGCTCCTCAAGCCGTAGTTTCGAGGGGGTTTTTTTTAGGGTCATCTGTTAGGTTTATCCCGGAGGTGGGAAGGGGAGACTCTCCGTGTATGATGTCAAAAGCGAGGACAGCAGAGCCCATATCTTCATCTGGGGGGGGAATTTTCCTCGTCATTTGAAATAGCCTCATCCTCCATATCTCCAGGAGTTTGATCTTCTAGAAGTTGGTTCACCATCGCTGACATGCTACTAATCCATTGGGGGCAAGTCTTTTCTGAGTGAGAGGTTTGATGAAAAGAGCAGAAAATGTCTTTGCCGATTTCTTCCACATTAAGTGTTAGTATGAATCTTTCGTCGTAAAATATCACTTTAGCTACGCATAACAAATAGCCCTAACATCAATTATGGCTGCAAAATATCTTTAAGTTTGCTGCACAAATTCAGATCTAAGCACAAAAGACATTAAGCAGATAAAATATAATATGGCTCCATGCATCAATAGACAAGGCAAGAATAATGTATTTAAAATAATTTTATATTATATTAAAGAATGGGGCACCTGAGAGGAAAACAAGAAAGGTGTTTTCCGGTTCTCCTCAGTGGGATGGGTTCTTGAAAGTCCTCGGTGTTTCAGATCTAACATTCCTCTCTCTTATTGGTGTAGAAAAACAAACATAGAACTCAGTGGGAGCTCACAAAGCAAAAATGGAAAAATGGTGACCAAGAGTAGATCCAGAGTGATCTAATGCAATGGAGGTGACTAATGAATGGGGAAAACCCTCCTATTTATAACAAAATATTGGGGCGGCCTAGAACTCGGTGCATGAATAAAATATTATTAATCAAATTCTAGAAGCACCCTTTAGGAATATTTTACTATATTTGTTGGAGGGAAAAGGATTCTTGACTTGGGTCAATTCCTTTATTTATAAATAATAAATAAATAAATGATTTATTTATCATCTTAGGGAAATGATGGGAATATAATTAAATAAATAATGATTTATTTAATTATTTATAAATGATTTAGTCAAATTTAACTAGGAATATTATTAAATAATGATTTGAATAACTTATTCCTAGGAAATAATTAAATAAATAATGATTTATTTAATCAATTTCCTTGTTTTGGGTTAAATATGACTAGGAAATATGGATAAATGTTATTTTATATGGTGAAAGCAATTTTACTTAGGGTAAAATTGGTCTTACATGGTGTACTTGGGTTCATCTAATGATAATGGGTTAGATGACCAAAAAAATGGTGTAACAGATTGCCCCCCAACGTACGAGTTTTAGGAGCAAATCGTATGACCGAAGTACGTTGTAAGAACTCAATCACTAGGCATCAAGAGGGGAGTGAGAGAGAGGAATGTAAGGTAGTCTAATGTGCTAAAGGACTAGACCCGGAGGAGATGAGACTTACAGGTGCAACAAGTCTCTAGGTGATGAAGTAGTACCAATGTTAAAGGCGGCGGGGGAGGCATACCTATGCCCGCCGATACAATAGTACGAAGAATAAGGC